>CM056575.1:154381526-155821526 GCA_029721435.1 Gymnothorax reevesii
GCCCCCTGGACGCCTTCCTGGGAAGGTGTTCCGGGCATGTCCCACCGGGAGGAGGCCCTGGGGAAGACCCAAGACACGCTGGATGTCGCTCGGCTGGCCTGGGAACGCCTCGGGATAACCCTGAGAGAACTGGAGGAAGTGTCCAGGGAGAGGGAAGTCTGGGCTTAGACTGCTGCCGCCGCGACCTGGCCCCGGATAGGCGGAAGAAGATGGATGGATGGATGGATGTATTCTGCGCAAAGGGGTTTATTGGGGATTGGATTGTTGGCTCCTCCTGATTGGGATTTTGGGGTTTTAAAAGGCGGCCTTACTCCATGCTTAGGAGGCAGCCGGTTTGGGGTTTGGTTTTGGGTTTAGTGGCTGGCCTTTGCTTTGAGTTTTCTTTAATTGTTTTTATGTCTTTTGAAGTAGGTATCTTCTTGTTGAATTAACTTGTAAGCTTTCTCTTAAATGGTGCGTGTTCCCTCTTTTTGTTGCTTCCCCTTGAGCCAGGGTTGTAACGAATCAGAAGACAGCAATAACTGTGACTTTGTCTATATTTTACAGCAGTTCACAGAATCCATAAGAAGCATCATGTCACAGCAGGCCCGTAGCTGACTGATAGACTGGCAGAGCACAGAAGGAATACCAGAATCAACTAAACAATCTTAACAAGTGAAGAGAAAATACAGGGGAAAAAAGTGTACTCAGAAAACAGTGCATGATTGTTGTTGGAAACGCAGGACACATACCTAGATCCTCTCCATAATCTGAAAAAGACACAAATAAATGAACAGCACTAAATACAATGAATAATCCAGTAAATAACAATCTCACTTATGGTCAAGTAAAATTTATATTTTCAAATATGTAATCAAGAGACTCGTACCACAACACAAATCACCAACTACTCCATCAGCCTCTGAAGAAAGACACATAAATAAATTAATAATACTCTATAAAACTAATGATCAATAATTAACACTCACCATTTATCTTGTTCAAATAAAGTATATATTTTCAGTTCTATCAACAGACAAATGGAGAAAATCAATGCGAAACTATCATTAACTCCTGGATAAGCTGTTTGTGAATCAGGGACCGGTCATCCATGCCAAAATCATATTTATCTTACCGCTGGTGGTCGTGCTAAAGGCAAATTGATTGATTGATTGATTGATTTATTAGTGAGTGATGCTCGAGTCTCATCGCAACACTCCTTCCTAAGCTTTACTGAGGAGAATGAGGGATTAACTGAAGCAATCAAGTTTTAAAAAATACAAAACCCAAAACCAGTGAAGTTGGCACGTTGTGTAAATCGTAATTAAAAACAGAATACAATCATTTGCAAATCCTTTTCAACCTATATTCAATTGAATACACTGCAAAGACAAGTTACTTAATGTTCGGACAGGTAAACTTTGTAATTTTTTGCAAATATTAGCTCATTTGGAATTTGAGGCCTGCAACATGTTTCAAAAAAGCTGGCACAAGTGGCAAAAAAGACTGAGAGAGTTGAGGAATGCTCATCTAACACTTATTTGGAACATCCCACAGGTGGACGGGCTAATTGGGAACAGGTGGGTGCCATGATTGGGTATAAAAGCAGCTTCCCTGAAATGCTCAGTCATTCACAAACAAGGATGGGGCGAGGGTCACCACTTAGTGAACAAATGCGTGAGCTGATTGTGGAACAGTTTAAAAACAACATTCCTCAACAAGCTATTGCAAGAAATTTAGGGATTTCATCATCTACGGTCCGTAATATCGTCCAAAGGTTCAGAGAATCTGGAGAAATCACTGCACGTAAGCGACAAGGCCGAAAACCAACATTGAATGCTCGTGACCTTCGATCCATCAGGCGGTACTGCATCAAAAACCGACATCAGCGTGTAAAGGACATCACCACATGGGCTCAGGAACACTTCAGAAAACCACTGTCAGCAACTACAGTTCGTTGCTACATCTGCAAGTGCAAGTTAAAACTCTACAATGCAAAGCGAAAGCCATACGCAAAGCTAAGGCAAATTTTTTTTATTCAGGCCATTGACAATGCCAGAGGAAACGGGAAACAAATATGGCAGAATATTAATAAATTGACAGGGAAATATCCTAAACAGGAAACTAAAGGCCTAGAATTAAAAATCGGTAATCAGCTAGTGAGAGATCCTGAAGTCCTGTGTCGATAACTAAACTTCTTTTTTATCAAATCAATAGAAGATCTGGTAAAGCAATTCCCTCTCTCTGGGGACCCTGAGCAGTTGTCTGATGACACCAACATTAATGAAAATAAATTTCAAATTCAAGAAATTACAGAACAAGAGACTATCAAGATTATAACCGCCTTGAATAATTCTAAAGCTAAGGATATTTACGGACTTGACACTAACTTTTTGAAATTACATAAGGAGGCTCTAGCTCTCCCACTTGTGCATCTGATTAATTTATCTATTAAAAACTCCACTGTCCCTAAGGCATGGAAATTGGCCACAGTCACCCTTATATTTAAAGCTGGTGATAAAGCTGACATGAATAACTATAAGCCGAATAGTATTTTACCTGTCATCTCAAAAATTATTGAAAATGGGTCTCCAAGCAAATGATTGAATATCTCAGTAATAGTCAAACACCTCTACACCCTATGCAGTTTGGGTTTCGTCCACATCATTCTACTGAGGCTGCACTGGCCATTTTCATGGAAAAGAATAAATGCTATCTAGATATAAATGGCTGTGTTGGTGCCATTTTCCTAGACTTAAAAAGAGCCTTTGATACTGTAAATCATAATATACTGTTATCAAAACTCAACCATTTCAATTTTTCGGCTCAATTTTATAAATTGGTTCCGGTCATATTTGGCTTACAGACAACAATGCACTGTGGTGGATGGCACCAGGTCCACTTTTATGAGCTGTCCAGTAGGGGTCCCCCAAGGATCCATACTGGGGCCTATTTTATTTTCTCTTTATATTAATGATTTGCCTGAACACTGTCCACATGTTGATGTCCAGCTTTATGCAGATGACATAGTCATTTTCACCAAAGCTAAAGATCCTGAGGAAGCAGCATGTGTACTCTTTACAGCTCTCATACACATGCAAACATGGCTCAACAGATCATCTCTTGTACTAAATGCAAAAAAAAACAGTTTGCCTGTACTTGTCTAAGCAATCGTCCCCTATACTCTCCCTGCCTGGGGTCATTATAGGCACTGAAAAAACAGAAGTGGTTACAGACTTTAAGTATTTAGGTGTTGTCTTAGATCCAAACTTTTCTTTTAAAAAACAAATAAAAATGATGACTAAAAAAATTAAAGTTAATCTTGATAATTTTAAGCACATTTGAGGTGCCATGTCAAACACTGCTGCTCTAACGTTTTTACATGCTATGATTTTTTCCCACTTAAGTTATTGTATTACAAGCTGGGCCATGGTGGGGGTCTACCACAATCAAGCCAGTGGAGATTTTATATAAAAAAGCACTCAAAATTCGAGATAAAAAACCTCTTTCATACCATCATTGTAACATCTTAGATAAATACAAGTTGTTGAGTTTTGATAATTTCTGTAAAATCTCCTACAGCTGCCTATTGTATAAAACTCTACATGGCCTGGCACCACCTTGTTTACAGGAATTTTTTAAATATCGTCAGACACGGGTTACTCGAGCAGTGGTCAACAAAGATGTGGAGATTCCATTCAGAAAAACCGCTTTCAGCCATAATGCACTATCTATAAAAGATAGTGCTTTATGGAATGCAATACCTGTACATATAAGGCAATGTCCCTCTTTATCCACTTTCAAGAGCCAGATCAAAATGTGGCTCAGAGCTCAACAAACATGTATGCACCTCTGATTAGCTCTCTCTCTCTTTCTCTCTCTCTATTTAACTAAATGTATAAGTGTGTATGTTTGTCTTGATCTTACCTGCCTATGTTGGACTCCAGATGGAAATTAGCCTTTGTGCTATAATCTGGCACATTTACATATATGTGTATGTTCATTAATGTGCATTGTCCTGAAATGAAATAAATAAAATTTATCAACAGCACCCAGAAACGCCGCCGGCTTCGCTGGGCCCAAGCTCATCTAAGATGGACTGATGCAAAGTGGAAAAGTGTTCTGTGGTCTGAAGAGTCCACATTTCAAATTGTTTTTGGAAACTGTGGATGTCGTGTCCTCCGGACGAAAGAGGAAAAGAACCATCCGGACTGTTATAGGCGCAAAGTTCAAAAGCCAGCATCTGTGATGGTATGGGGGTGTATTAGTGCCCAAGGCATGGGCAACACATATGTGAAGGCAACATTAATGCTGAAAGGTACATACAGGTTTTGGAGCAACATATGTTGCCATCCAAGCCACGTCTTTTTCATGGATGCCCCTGCTTATTTCAGCAAGACAATGCCAAGCCACATTCTGCACGTGTTACAACAGCATGGCTCCGTAGTAAAAGAGTGCGGGTACTAGACTGGCCTGCCTGTAGTCCAGACCTGTCTCCCATTAAAAATGTGTGGTGCAGTATGAAGCGTAAAATACGACAACGGAGACCCTGGACTGTTGAACAACTTCAGCTGTACATCAAGCAAAAATGGGAAAGAGTTCCACCTGAAAAGCTTCAAAAATTGGTCTCCTCAGTTCCCAAACGTTTACTGAGTGTCGTTAAAAGGAAAGGCGATATATCACAGTGGTAAAAAGGCTCCTGTGCCAACTTTTTTGCAATGTGATGCTGGCTTTAAATTCTAAGTTAATGATTATTTGCAAAAAAAAAAACAAGTGCCATCTGGCAATGGCGGATCCCCCCGGTTGTAGGTTGTGTAACCTCCAGGTTGTGTGGACAGAAGACGGACCGAAACCCCCAAAAGGCACAACTAGACCATAAGGAGAAGCTCCATACCAAATTTGGTGTTAGTAAGTGGTGTAGTTTTCGAGTTGTGGTCCGGAAACAATTTTATTACAGACGGACGGACAGATGGACACACTGATCGCTATATCTCCCACATTACCTGCCGGGGGGATAATAAAGCTTCTCAGTTTGAACATTAAACATCTTGTCTTTGCAGTGTATTCAACTGAATATAAGTTGAAAAGGATTTGCAAATCATTGTATTCTATTTTTATCTATGATTTACATAACATGCCAACTTCACTGGTTTTGGGTTTTGTAAATTCCACATGTCCAATCCCACCTGAATCAACAATGGTCAGCCAGCAAACTATGTACAAACATGCTCATAAGCAACTCGTGCTGCTGCCAGCTAAGAGTAGCGCAGCCATTTTATGATTTCTTCTCTGAAACATGCAAAGTTTCAGCTTTCTAAGTCCAGTGGTTTCGAAGCGAAAGATGTTTAAAGTAAACACCTTTGAAAGTGGGCGTGGCCAAAGTGCTGAGGTGAAATCAAGGTCAAATTTCAAAATTTCACAAAACCTGTTTTACATACTGAGTAAACCACAAGTCATCTGGAACAATTTCCTTTGGACAGACTAAAGTGGAGTTGTTTGGCCATAATGCACCGCGCCATGTTTGGCGCAAACCAAACACAGCATATCAGCACAAACACCCAAAATCAACTGTCAAGTACAGTGGTAGGGGGTTGATTATTATTATTATTAAGACCTGGGCGCCTTGCAGTCATTGAGTCGACCATGAACTCCTCCGTCTACCAAAGTATTCCGGAGTCAAATGTGAAACCATCTGTACAACAGCTAAAGCTTAGCTGTAATGGGATCTTGCAACAAGACAATGATTCAAAGCACACCAGCAAATCCACAACAGAATGGCAGGAAAAAAAATTAAGGTGTTGCAGCGGACAAGTCGAGGTCAGGACCTCAAAGCTATTGAAATGCTGTGGCGTGATCTAAAGAGAGCTGTGCGCAAACAAATGCCTTCACACATCAACGAACTGAAGCAATATCATAAAGAAGAGTGGACCAAAATTCCTCCACCATCGTGCGAAATAGTGAACGATTTGTTCAAGTTATTGCTGCAGTATAATTATTGGTTCTACAAGCTATTGAATGGTGGCGTGCACCTAGTTTTTCCACAATTGGCCGAATTTTGGTTTGATGAATAATACCATGGTGGAATCTGTGTCTTTTTTTTATTATAAATTTGGCATATCCAATCCCACCCTAATCTGGAATGCCCAATTGGTGAACTATGTACAAGGCTTGCTCGTTTGCGACTTCTTGTTGCCAATTCAGGAGAGTGAAGACCGTTCACGCACATGTCAGCCACTGCTTCTCATACACTCATTGGTTGTATCTTCGCAAGTTCAGAACGAGGGCGGAGGATACCCGACAATGACCAGCCTTAGAAATTTCCCGACGAGCGCCCGTCTGGCCAACATGAGGCGCTTGAGCAACGAACAAAGCTATTTTTATTTATTTCCCTTTCCCGGCAGTCCCTTCCTTATTTGAAACCCTGTAGCGCAATAGCCACTTGTGCGCTACTCTGAAAAAGCTGCCGACCACTGCTGGTTGGTATGACTGGGGCTCGTACCCGCGACATGATAGTCACTTCTGCGCTGTAATGCAGTGCGCCAGCAGCTCTTTTCGTGTTTTTGAAGCTGGTTGGCTATATGCCGTTTACCCATTTCTTTACACAGTCCTTTGCATTTTTATTGTACACTGCAAGATCCTTTGAGCTGCACTGGTTGGGTAGTAGGGGGCAGACAAGGCAGTGCTGCATTGTATAGTCCTCTTCTCCACATTCACACGTGATTTGGCCAGTTTCATAGCCCCATCTGGCCATAGCAGCTTTTGATCACCCTCTTCCTGTTCTTAGGAGATTGAACATCTTCCACTGGACCCATGGTGCTTCTGAGCCCGAAGGGAGGGCTTCAGAAGGAGGGATACTCATGTCAATCGGAGGGGGGTCGTCCTGAAGCCTTTTTGTCCATAGTTGGAGTCTGGTTTCTTTCCGTGATGCTATTCGGGGCTGGACATGGCTGAGAAAGCTTCTCTTGGACTTTAGCCGTTGGGCTGGGGGTACAGGTCCTTAGAGGAGGTGTTGTTCATCACTGGTGGCCTTGGTCATCTCTATTCGGCTGACAAATTCCCGTCTCACATCAGCAGGGGCAATGCCAGTGAGGAGGTGCAGGTTAATTTGTGTTGGTGGGCTTTAAGCAGCCAGTGATTGAGCGGCAGGTGTTATTGAACTCTGGGTCTAGCTTCTTGGCATGGGATGATCTCTCCCAAACAGGACACGCATATTCCGCAGAGGAGTAGCACAGGGCCAGAGCAGGAGATCTTAATGTGTGTGCTGTGGCTCCCCATTTGGAGTTGGTCAACTTCCGGAGGATGTTATTTTATAGTTAACTTTTAGTTTGGTGTTTTTGACATGTTCCTCATAGGAGAGAGTGCGATCCAGTGTTACATCAACGTAGACAGGGTTGGTGCAGTGCTCAAGGTGGGTTTCAGACCATGTGACGTTTAGAAGTCTGTTTGCTTCCCGGTTCCTGAGATGGAAGAAGCAGGCTTGGGTTTCACAGGATTTGCGTGTAGAGGGTTGTGCTCATGGTAGAGTAGTAGCTCATCTAGGGCTGAGATGAGATTCGCTTCTACAGATTCAAACGTACTCTCTTGGGCTGTTACACAGAGGTTGTCAGCGTAGATGAACCGCTCAGTGTTCTGGTGCATTGGCTGGTCATTGGTGTAGATGCTATATTCAGGGCCCACATGTAACAAGTAGTGGAACCAGCACACTACCTAGAGGTAAGCCGCTCTGTTGTCGTCGCCAGCAACTCTTCTTGTTGTTAAGGACAACACACACTGCCCTCCATAATTATTGGTACCCCTGGTTAAGATATGTTCTTTAGCTTCTAATAAATTCAGTTTTTTTCTAAATTGTATAGGACCAAAATGAAAAAAAGAGGAAAATCCAACCTTTAATTCAAGTGCATTTATTCAGTGGGAAAAAAATCCCACATTAAGAAATTATTCTTTTACATCAAATCATGTGTGCCACAATTATTAGCACCCCGGATGTTAATACTTTGTACAACCCCATTTTGCCAAGAAAACAGCACCTAATCTTCTCCTATAATGTTTCACAAGATGGGAGAATACAGAAAGAGGGATCTTTGACCATTCCTCTTTGCACAATCTCTCTAAATCATCCAGCAACCTGGGTCCTCTCCTCTGCACTCTCCTCTTCAGCTCACTCCACAGGTTTTCAATGGGGTTGAGGTCAGGGGACTGAGATGGCCATGGGAGGAGCTTGATTCTGTGTCTGGTGAACCATTTCTGTGTAGATTTGGCCACATGTTTAGGGTCATTATCTTGCTGAAAGACCCAGTGACGACCCATCTTCAGCTTTTGAGCAGAGGCCACAAGATTTTGATTTAAAATGTCCCCGGTATTTCAAAGCGTTCATGATGCCATGCACCCTAACAAGGTTCCCAGTGCCTCTGGAAGAGAAACAGGCCCACAGCATCCCCGATCCTCCCCCAAACTTCACAGTGGGCATGAGGTGCTTTTCTGCATACTTATCTTTAGCGTTCCGCCAGACCCACTTAGTGTTTGATGCCAAAAAGCTCTATCTTGGTCTCATCTGACCAAAGCACATGGTTACAGTTGAAGTCCCAGTACTGCTTAGCAAACTCCAGACGTTTGCGTTTATGATTGTGAATGAGAAAAGGTTTTTTTCCATGCATGCCTCCCAAACAGCTTGTTGGCATGTAGATAGCACCTGATGGTTGTTTTGGAGACTTTGGGGTCTATTCTCCCATGCATGCAAGTGGAAAAAAGCGCGTAGCTACGCGCATTTCAGCCTAAGCGTTCTCTCCCCTCGACTTAAGTCTGTGCATTACGTGCCCCGAAGGCAGTTACGCATTTGGGGTGGAGCAAGGCCAAAATTGGGGCGTTTCCAGGCGTTTTTCAGGCAAAAAACACTTACGCATATTCTCCCCCTGGCTTACGCGCTTTTTCTGTTAAGCGCTTTTGAGGGCTGTATTAAGGTCAAGCGCCAACTTCAAGTGAAATGGAATATTGCGTTTGATGTTGGTTATAGGCCGAATTTTAACATTAATTTTATTTTATTTAACATGGTAAAGGTTGAGACATATAATATTCAATTGTTCATATTTATTTCTAAACTACATTTCTCATAACCATGATAAATTATCAAATGAAATCATCGTATGATATTACGCAACAGCCTGTTCTCCAATTAGTTCAATTACAAACGCATTACTAACAATTACAAACATACCGGTGGTCATCAAGGTCACAACTGCGCTGTCAGTCCTGGCATCTGGGTCGTTCCAGAGAGTGGCTGGTGATGTCATGCACATATCACAGGTGTCTGTGTCAAGGTGTCAGACACAGTCAGTTGACACTATGCTGCACAACATCAGCCACTTCCCCGAAACACCAGCTGAAAGACGAAGAGTTAAGGGGGTGTTCTACCGGGTCGCCAGGTTCCCCAGTTTTGTGGGAGCCATTGATTGTACTCACGTTGCAATCAGAACCCCTTCCACTAATAAGAATATGTACAGAGACCGTTGACGTCGGCACCTCATTAATGTTCAGGTTGTGTGTGATCATGATACGCGCATATTAAGCATCTGCGCATATTAAGCAATTCCCTCGCTCGGCCCATGACGCCTATGTACTCTGCAACTGCTTGAAATGCCAAAAAATACAATAAATATTTGAAACCATATTAAGCTTGTTTTCAGTACCTATCACAGTGATACTTTGTATAAGCAAATAAAAAAATGACCATTTTATCTAACCCTCCATCCGTATCAACTCCCAAGTTCTTCTCCATGCACTTCCACTGCAGCAAGAGTGGATGCCACCTCCTCCTCCGGTGCAGTGAAATGCACCGGGGGATGATGGTTGCCCACCACCTGTTGCGTGCACACTTCTCCGGTGTGCAGAGAGCCTGGCTTTTACAGCGCCCCACAGATTTTTCCGCGTGCGGGGTAAGACTCATTTGTTTGTTAAAACGTGTCCTTTAGTTGCAAACCTGACACCGGAATAGTTTGAAATTTCAGGCGCGCAAATTCTAAATTAGATCATATAAACTGTCATTGATTGTTATTTTTATGTGACTAGAATGTTCTCTTTTCCATGTCTTCCACGGAAAAAACAGGATAGTGTAGGAGGGGCACATTTTCAATGCTCTGATTGCTGTGGTTGAGAAGCGCCAAATTCTTTATCATTTCATTTTCATGGAAATTTGTTTGTTTGCATAGGTTTAATGCCATGGTGGCTAGAATAAGAAATTAAAAAGAGATGTCTGCTTTACTTCTTGTAATTGGCACAGACATACATAGGCCGACTATTAGGCTGCAGCGGCATATCTTCGGCCTGCTGATAAAACCTTGTATCTTCAAAATGATAAACTTCACAGGAAAAAAAAAAAATTAAATTAAAAAACAATAATAAAATAATATAAATTGATAAATATAACTTAAAATAAAAAGTTTAATAGAGAACATACAAGTTTTTGTTTCTCATCAGTTTGAAGATACGAGGTTTTATCAGCAGGCCCACGATATTCAAATTTAAAGTGTGGATTGCGTTTTCCATGGACCACAACTGCATTTGCATGGTTAATCAGAAAATCCTTGTTCCTCGGTTTCCTCATAGCTATAATCAAGGCTGCCTACATTCTAAAGTTAAGCGCTGTGGGCGTGATCGAAGCGCGTAGGGGAGAATACGCGTAACTCAAAAGCGCTTAGCTCGAATTGCGTAAAAAAGGACTTACGCGCAAATGGGAGATTAGACCCCTTTGTGACTCCAAGATGCTACCATATGTTGCAATTCTTTAACAGTGAGCTTTGGAGAACTTTTTATTTCTCTTACCATCCTCCTCACTGTGCGTGCTGGCAAAATAACCTTGCGTCCTCTTCCAGGCTTGTTTACCACTGTTCCAGTTGTTTTAAATTTCTTAATGATTCCTCTGACAGTAGATATGGCCATGTGCAGGCGAGTGGCTATCTTATTTTAGCCATTGCCTGACTTGTGAAGGTCGACACACATCTGCCTTACTTAGATGGTGTGTTCCTTTGTCTTTCCCATATTGAAGAGTGGATAAGAGAAATGGCCTCTGTGTCACCTCATATTTATACCCCAGGGAAACGGGGAGTGATGAATTACTAATTAAAATGTTCCTAGATACTCTGATCAACTTTGTAAACAACTGTAGAAATGACAGAAATACTTCAATTACATTCATTTCCTAGGAATTGTTAGGGGTGCCAATAATTGTGGAACAGGTGATTTTATGAAAAATAATAATTTCTTAGTCAGGGATTTTTTTTCCCTTGAAATTCACTTGAGTTGAAGGTTACATTTTTCTACAATCTTCAGTCTGAGAGTATGCTTCTGCAATAATAATTGAATTTATTTTAAGGCTTTTAACACATCTTAACCAGGGGTGCCAATAATTATTGAGGGCGCTGTCGAAGCTCCTATCTTTCAGAAGGGTTCCTATGAGGTCCGGGAGTGCCAGGTCTTTGGTATTCTCCAAGATCTTCTTCAGGAGGAGGGGGTGGTTCACAGTGCCAAATGCAGCAGACAGTTCATCACAGAGAACTCCTGTCAACAGACCTTTCTGGAACTCGCCTTCAATGTGCTGTGCGAGATTCAGGAGTTGACTTGTTGTGGATTTGCCAGGTTGGAATCGAGCCTGTTGAAGGATGATGGCTGGCTCGACTGGGGCAAGGCTGTTGAGAATCAGACGCTCAAACAGCTTGTATGGGGGGCAGAGCAGGGCTCTTCGCATATGCTGGATCTTTGCAGGGTTTTAGAAGAGCGATGATTTTGGTTTTCCTCCAGATCTTGGATGTTTCTTGTCAGCATGCAGTCGTTCATCGGGTCAAGGACCCACTTTCGTGTCAGAGGTCCAAACTGTTTGATCTCCTCTGGGAAAATATTGTCCAGGCCGGTGGCTTTGCCAGTCTTAAGGGCTTTGATGCTGGTGTTGAGCTCTTCAAGGGAGACCGGCTCAGTCAGTCCGGCGTTTTGGGAGAAATGTAGTTTGTCTACCTTTGGTCTTGGCTGTTTGGTGGTGGATTTCCCATTGAGCAGCAGCTGACATGCGACTTGGTTAGCCGTGGTGGTATACAGTTGCTGTGTTGGTGTTGATGGGTCATTGCAGATTTTTCCGATGAAAACAATCTGTTTTGTGTTGCCTGACACCAGAGGTTAGATGTACCTAATTTTAGGACCAGAAAAGAACCAGCTGATTTTTTTTAATGTCCTATTACATAAAAATATAGAACTGAAATAGGATGTACTTTCTTTTTCTCATGACTGCGTACATACAGAGAGGAGTCCCTTTAGATTGAACAATCAGCTGTCAGTGTTTCACTGACTGGAAATCCAAAAATGACCCTACTGTCAACACACTGGTTCAAACGCACTTAAAAATTGTAAAAATCATAAAATACGTGGATGAATTAGTGAATTCCAATCACATTCAGAAGAGTGAATGTTTTCAGCATTGTGAAGATACTTCAGATTTGCCCAATTGAATGAATGGAGAGCTTCACAGCCCAATTCATAATTTTTTGTTAATCCACACCAAAGTCATAGATTCAGCTAGATGCTGTGATGACCTTTCGTTCAAAGTAGTACTGGCTATAAAATACAGCTGACTAATCCTTGATCACAGTACAAAAGCTAGCAGAGATTCAACACTGTTGAAGCGGAGTTTTTGCTTCTGGTTAACAGTCTCTGATTGGTTGGATAGTATTGACATTTGACCTTCATTAACAGCCTAGGATTGGATGTTTTGCATCTTCATGCAACCTGATTAGCTGTAAGTGTGTGCTATTTATTCTGTGCTTTTTGAAGAATGCCCTGCACTTCCTAATAATAGGATAAACCATCTGCCAAAATATAGACAATCAAAATGAAAATCATCACCGAGTTACTTACGTGCTTTATTATCTATGGATAACAAATGCAGTGGGCTCCAAAATTATTGGAAGCCCGGACTGGCAATGCACAAAAAATTCTTAAATAAACTCTAAAAAAATAAATTTATGGAAAAACTCTAAAAATTAAATGTGAGGAATACTGCACGAAATTAATGTGCCAATGGAATGAACCAAAATCATCTATTTATTCAATAAAAAATCAATTCCCTCAAAATCAAATTTCACAATTAATGGCACCTCTGAAGATTATTGTAAATAGCATTACCAAAATTAAACCAGGGATTGAATTCCAATCATGTAAGTTCTATCTGAGCGTTAAGGACCTACACTTAGCCATTTCATGGCTTCCTGTTTCAATAGGGAATAAAAATGAGGTAACTCACATGCAATATCCCTTTCTCATCCAAAACCATCAATAAAACAAAATGTCATTTTAAAACAGGCAGGTGGACATAGAGCTCATAAATCCAGTAATGGCTACATTATGAACGATTGAATATGCCATTGAGCACTGTCGGAGCAGTTATTAAAAAATTCCAAGATATGGAACTGTTGAAAACCTCAAGGTTAGAGGACAAAAGTGAATCCCCCCCCCGGCTACTGTGGAGTATGGTGAGAGAAACAAAAAAAATTCCAAAGAATTGTAGGCCTTGATGGCATCTTGGGGTCACCAGGTTTCAAAAAGCACCGCCAGGGGCCACCTCCACAACCACAGGCTCCTTGGAAGGGTTGCTAGAAGAAAGACATTTCTGACCAGAAGACACAGAAGCAAGCGTTTGGAGTTTACCAAACATCATTTATGACTGGCACAAGGCCCTTTGGTTAGATGAGACCAAAATTGCACATTTTGGTTAGAAAAAGCATTCAGTTTTTGGTGTCGAAACAGAGATGCATAGATGGAAAAGCACCTCATACCAATGGTGAAATATGACGATGGGTCAGTCATGTTTATGGGCCATTTCAATTCAAGAGGTTTACAGGCATTGGTTAACATTAATGGCAAAATGAATTCCACCAAGTATCAGGATAATTTGACTAACCATCTGGTTGCCTCCACCAGAGGGCTGGGACTGGGCTGTAAGGTAGACTTTCCATCAAGACAATGACCCAAAGCATCCCTCAAGATCCACGCAGAATCCATCCATCTCAGAAATTTCAAAATACTAAAAGGCACAAGTTTAGGGACTGCCTAATATACATAGACAGACTTGATGAAAAATATTAAGCGGTATTAGATTTCTGCTCCGGAAATGGTCCCAACCCTCATTTTCCATAAGTTAAGCTTGTTTCCATGGAAACAAAGAAAATATTTAAATCTCAGAAATTCCAGAATGTGAGAAGGCACTAGTTCAAGACCGGACTAATATGCACGGCAAGATTTATTCAGAAATACTTAACAATTTTAAAGTTTTTCTTCGGAAATGAATCGATTACGGCCGGATGTATGGACGGACGCATGGACATGCTGATGACTATATCCCCCGCATTATCTGCTAGGTGTGTAATGTGAATATAGGCCACTAGATGGCAGTATTTACCTTTTTTTTTGTTAAGCTCAGACTGGAGTCATGTTTGGACATGTTTCCAGACATGTCTGGGGCAAGTCCCCGAAAATTAAAAAAAAGAGGTCTAAATGTGGGTGGGGTCTGCAAAAGAGTATATAAGGAAAAGAATTGAGACAGTTAAGTAGTAGGAGAAATTGCAAGAAGATGACCAGACCTGCCATTCTGTTCAAGACCTGTGACGTTTCTTTTGTGGATTTCTTTGCCTGTGTTTGAGCATTTTCTTCATCCAGGACATCACCAAGCCACCCCACTAAAAAGGGACTGTAATTATTTCTGTTTTTTCTTATTTATCAATCTTGGTCTTTAGTTGTAGGTTGTTATTAGTCTTTGTCTTTGTTAAAAATTAAATGTGTTTAGTTGTTAAAACTGTTTTTGTCATCCCTTGCTGTTGCTGTTTGTGTTATAAATGTAGTAACAAATTGGGGCCATAACAAATTGGGGGCTCAAGGTCCGGGATAGACCATTTTGTGAGTCATTTATTAAAAATCTAACATTTCAGATTGTAAAATTGTTTTTGTGAATTTTCCTATATAAATATATTGACAGCAGCAATGGATGATTTCTTGGCATCACCAACCGTAGGGGTTTTGAAGTCTTTTAAAAAGA
The DNA here is from genome assembly GCA_029721435.1 of Gymnothorax reevesii. NCBI lineage: Eukaryota > Metazoa > Chordata > Actinopteri > Anguilliformes > Muraenidae > Gymnothorax > Gymnothorax reevesii. The sequence continues at coordinate 154,396,573 of CM056575.1, forward strand.
CCGAACTGTTGGAAATATGCAGACATTTGGAGCTGACAGAGGTAAAACCAGCCATGCGAAAAGCAAGACTGGCTAGAGAGATAGTTGAATATTACATTGATGAAAATGTGTTTGCACCAGGAGATCTGGAACAGTTTCCAGTGGAAAATCCAAATATAGAAATGGAACTTAAATTAAAAATGCTAGAGATTGAAAGGGAGGAAAAAGAAAAACAAAGGCAGTTTGAGTTGGAAAAATTAGCAAGAGAAGAGAAAAAGAAAGGGAGGAAAAAGAGAAACAAAGGCAGTTTGAGTTAGAAAAATTAGCAAGAGAAGAAAAACAAAGAGAATTTGAGAGAGAGAAAGAGGAAAGAGCAGAAAGAGAGACAAAGACAGAGAGATTTTGAATTAGAGAAGTTGGATAGAGAAGAAAGACTCCAAATGGAGCAACTAAAAATTAAAATTGAAACTAAGAATAAATTTTGTGCCAGTCAGGAGGTAAAACTGGTGCCTCCATTTTCAGAAAAGGATGTTGACAACTATTTCCAGTGTTTTGAAAAGGTAGCAAAGAGTTGCCAGTGGCCAAAGGAACACTGGCCTCTGATGTTGCAAACTGTCCTCAAGGGTAAAGCTCAACAAGCCTATTCGGCTTTGTCTGCAGATGATTCCTCTGATTATGAGGTTGTCAAAAAGGTTATTTTGAGAGCTTATGAGTTGGTTCCAGAGGCTTACCGACAGAAATTCAGAGGTCTGAAGAAATCTGAAAATCAGACTTATGTTGAATTTGCTAATGAAAAGCAGGTTTGCTTTGAGCGCTGGTGTACTTCTATGGAGGTCAAGGATGATTTCAACTCACTAAAAGAGATGGTGTTAGTTGAAGAATTCAAGAACTGTGTTAAAGATGATGTTAAGACCTACCTTAATGAGAAGCAAGCACTGAATTTGCAATCAGCTGCCAAATTTGCAGATGAATATGTTCTCACACATAAGTCCAAATTTCAGTCTAGCAGTAATAATAGATGGTCCCAATTTCAGAAAAAGGGTTATGGTGATACCCAAGATTCCTCACCCAAAGACAAAGACAAATCTGGTGATGGTGCTCAGAAATCCAGTAACAGGTCTGATCAAAGTGTGAAAGCTGACAGTGACAGAAGTGGTCTAGTTTGCAGTTATTGCAAGAAATCTGGTCATGTTACAACTAACTGTTGGTTCCTTAAAGCTAAGAAAGAAAAAGAAAAGGATACCAAACCAAATGCCTTTGTGAAAACAAGGTTAGAAACCCCTGTAGTAGATAACCGATCTGCTAAATTGCCTGCTTCTTGTGGGGCTAAAAAGCCTAATACAGCTGACTTTGTGAGGGAGGAATTTCTTCCATTTGTGTCAGAGGGATTTGTGGCTCTGAATGAGCATACTACTCCTGTCCCCATATATATCCTAAGGGATACCGGAGCTTCTCAGTCACTTTTGTTGATGGACTCCTTGGAGTTACGTGATGAGACCGCTTCAGGGGATTTCATACTTGTACAAGGTATTGAAGGGAGGACTATATCTGTACCCCTGCGCTCTATATTCTTGAGGTCAGATTTAGTTACAGGACAGGTAAAGGTGGGACTTATGTCAAGTCTACCTATAAAGGGTGTTTCTCTGTTGCTAGGCAATGACCTGGCTGGGGGCAAAGTAGTTCCCCCTGTACATCTTACTTCACAGCCGAGCACTGAAGATGGGGATGAGGACCCATCTCTGTATCCTTCTTGCGCAGTGACTCGTGCTATGGCCAAGAAGGCTGAAGAAGAAGATAATGTGGTGCCGTCCAGTACATTGAATAGTCAGGACTCAGGTGGTTTGCCTCATGACTCTGATTGGCCTACTATGGTTTCTCCGTTTGAGGACTTATCAGATACTTTTATCAGTTCTCTATTCAGCCAGCCGGATGGGTCTGGTGATTCTGATGTGTCTGGAGACTTGTCTCTGTCCAGAAAGCGGTTGATTGAGGAGCAAACTAATGATCCTGAAATTTGTGTACTAAAGAGGAGAGCCCTTCCTGATAAAGAAATAGACGCAGTTCCAGTTGGGTATTATCTCAAGGATGGTGTGTTGATGCGGAAGTGGCGCCCTCCTGATATCCCTGCCAATGCAGATTGGGCAGTGGTCAGGCAAATTGTTGTTCCGAAGGTCTACAGGAATGAGATCTTAATAATGGCTCATAATCTACCTTTAGGAGGTCATCTTGGTGTTAACAAGACTGTTGATAAGATCATGAAACACTTCTTTTGGCCTGGGCTTCGGAAAGACGTTTCCAACTTTTGCAAAACCTGTCACACTTGTCAGGTAGTTGGAAAACACCAGTTAGACCCACCTGTAGCTCCATTGCAGCCTATCCCAGCATTTGGGGAGCCATTCTCTAGGGTCATTGTTGATTGCGTTGGTCCATTACCCAAGACTAGATCTGGAAATCAGTACTTGTTGACAATCATGTGTGCATCTACCAGATTCCCCGAAGCCATACCTCTACGTAACATCAAGGCAACTGCAATCTCGAAGGCTTTGATAAAGTTCTTCACGTTGTTTGGCCTTCCCAGGGAAATTCAGTCAGATCAGGGAAGCAATTTCACTTCAGGATTGTTTCAGCAGGTTGTGTATGAACTAGGTGCAAAGCAGATTCTTTCTAGTGCCTATCATCCAGAAAGTCAGGGTGCCTTAGAGCAGTTTCATTCCACTCTCAAGACAATGATGAGGACTTATTGTTATGACCATGAGAAAGACTGGGATGAAGGGGTTCATTTGCTGTTGTTTGCAGCTAGAGAAGCAGTGCAGGAGTCTACTGGATTCAGTCCATTTGAGCTAGTGTTTGGTCATGAAGTGAGAGGACCTTTGCTATTATTGAGTGAACAATGGCAAGAGAAAGAGCCGCATATCAGTCTGTTAGACTATGTTAGCAAGTTCAAGGAAAGATTGCGTGCAGCTTGTGACCTAGCCAAAGAGAACTTGAAATCAAGTCAGGGAAAAATGAAAACTTGGTATGATCATAAGGCTAGAAGCCGTGAGTTTAAACCAGGAGACAAGGTCCTTGTGTTGTTTCCCTTGCAGTCCAATCCATTGCAGGCTAGATTTCATGGTCCATATGAAATTCTGACAAAACTCAATGATCTCAATTACATTGTGAAGACTCCAGATAGGAGAAAACCAAAACAATTGTGTCATATTAACATGCTAAAGCCTTATCATGACAGAAATGCTAGGGTTGCAGCTGTCACTTCAGATTCTCCAATGGTCGAAACGTGTGAAGATGAGGGGGAGTTTCAAGATGATGAACCAAGAATTAAAGCTGAAGTTCTTTCATGTAAATTGTCAAACACTGAAGTGTTGCAAAATCTTGATGTAAAACTCCAGCACTTAGAACCCTCACAGAGAGATCAGTTTGAAAGGTTGATCAAGAAATATGAGGATTTGTTTCCTGATGTTCCAAAGAGAGTTACTATAGCCTCTCATGATGTAGATGTTGGTGATGCCAAACCAATAAAACAGCATCCATACCGGATGAATCCTGAAAAGAGAAAGATTGCTGAGAAAGAGGTTGAGTACATGTTGAAACATGATATTATCAGACCCTCCAACTCCGATTGGAGTTCACCCTGAGTGCTAGTTCCAAAACCTGATGGAAGTACTAGATTCTGTACAGATTATCGCAAAGTCAATGCTGTAACTAGAACTGATGTGTTTCCAATACCTAGGATTGATGATTGTATTGATAGTGTAGGGCAAGCAAAGTTTCTGACCAAGATTGATTTATTGAAGGGTTATTGGTGTGTGCCTTTAACTGAGAGGGCCAAGAGCATCTCTGCTTTTGCCACACCATCTGGATTGTACCAGTGTGAAGTCCTACCCTTTGGCATGAAAGATGCCCCAGCCACGTTCCAAGGGATGATACAGTCTGCAATCGCCGGATTGCCACACACGGGTGCGTACATCGATGACCTGATCACATGGAGTGACTCCTGGGAAGAACATCTAAAAGATGTAGAGACGTTGTTCTAGCGCCTGACCCAGGCTAACCTGACTGTTAACCTGAGCAAGAGTGACTTTGGTTGTGCTACTGTCACCTATCTTGGCTACGTCATAGGCCAGGGTAAGGTGGCACCCATAAATGCTAAAGTCCAAGCCATCATGGACTTTCCAGTTCCTGACAACAAAAAGCTTTGCGCCGCTTCCTTGGAATGATCGGGTACTACCGCAAGTTCTGCAAGAACTTTGCTGAGGTTGCTCTCAGTCTAACTAACCAACTTAAGAAAGGCGTAAAGTTCACCTGGGATGATGCATGCCAGAGAGCCTTCGATCTCCTGAAGTCTCTGCTGTGTCACTTCCCCGTGCTCAAATCTCCTGACTTCAACAAACCGTTCTCCATCGCGGTCGATGCTAGCGACCAAGCTTGTGGATCTGTGCTCCTACAGAGAAGTGACTCTGATGACATTGAGCATCCCGTGGCATACTTCTCCAGGAAGTTCAATCGCCACCAAAGGAACTATTCCACAATAGAGAAGGAACTGTTGGCTCTGGTCCTTTCTTTACAACACTTTGAGGTTTATGTTTGTACAGGACAAAAGCCAATGATTGTGTACACTGACCACAATCTGTTAATGTTTTTGAGTAAGATGAAAAACAAGAATCGGAGATTGTTGAATTGGAGTTTGATTTTACAGGAGTTTGACTTGGAAATTAAGCATGTGAAGGGTACAGACAATGTAATTGCTGATTGCTTATCCCGTGTTTGAATGTGTATATATATATCATGTGTTTGAATATTGTATGATATGTATGTATAGACAAGTGTTCACTTGACCATTTTGTATTGAAAAGAAAAATTTTGCCTTTGTGAGTCAAAATTTTTCCCATTTGGAATGGAGGTGTAATGTGAATATAGGCCACTAGATGGCAGTATTTACCTTTTTTTTTGTTAAGCTCAGACTGGAGTCATGTTTGGACATGTTTCCAGACATGTCTGGGGCAAGTCCCCGAAAATTAAAAAAAAGAGGTCTAAATGTGGGTGGGGTCTGCAAAAGAGTATATAAGGAAAAGAATTGAGACAGTTAAGTAGTAGGAGAAATTGCAAGAAGATGACCAGACCTGCCATTCTGTTCAAGACCTGTGACGTTTCTTTTGTGGATTTCTTTGCCTGTGTTTGAGCATTTTCTTCATCCAGGACATCACCAAGCCACCCCACTAAAAAGGGACTGTAATTATTTCTGTTTTTTCTTATTTATCAATCTTGGTCTTTAGTTGTAGGTTGTTATTAGTCTTTGTCTTTGTTAAAAATTAAATGTGTTTAGTTGTTAAAACTGTTTTTGTCATCCCTTGCTGTTGCTGTTTGTGTTATAAATGTAGTAACAAATTGGGGCCATAACAGGTGGATAATTAAAAAAAAAATCACAGGAAAAGACTCCCTGCTGATATCATAGCCAGTATGGTTGCACAAAGTCCTAAATGAAGGGTTTCAATTATTATGAAACCTTGCTTTTGTGTAAATCTATTTTGTATTAAATGATTGTTACGATTTTGGCAGTTACCATGAAAAACATTAATAAAGTGAAGTATTTCACACATGTTGGTGCATTCCGTTTCTGTGTAATCATATTCTTTACATTTTCATTGTATTATTTGTGTGTTGGCAGTCAGGGGTGCCTGTAGTTTTGGAGCCCACTGTATGTGATGTGTCACATTGGTCCCCAAGGCTCATTAGGCCCCAGTTTCCACTCCGACACAGGGGCCAATACCCCTGCAGTATGGGCAGCACTTACAGGTCCAACACTCCTCTTATTGCTGCTCCAACAAAAACACTCTTAGTTCCAGTTAAACACCTTACCTGGAACTTCAAAACTGGAACCCTTCTTCTTTTTCAGCTTGGCAAAAATACCGCCTGTAAGAGAAGAGCAAAGCAAACATGGTTTTTCTGACTCCACTGGCTAAACACAAACACACACACACACACACACACACACATGCACAGAAATTGGCCTTCTAAAAACAATATGCATTAATGGAGCAAGGCACGACAAAATCTGTAAACTGCGCTAACCTTGGCTTCCCTAACAGTCGCTATGCTCTCTCTGAACCACTTTACGGCTTTCTTCACAGTTGCTACTGTCATGTGAACAAATGCCATTAAATGGCAGTATTGACCTTTTTTTGTTAAGTCCAGTCTGGAGCTAGGTTTGGGCATGTCTGAAAGGGAAAGTCCCAGAGAATTAAAAAAAAGTCTAAAAGGTGGGAGGGGCCTGCAAAAGAGTATATAAGGAGAAAAATTGAGAGAGTAAAGTAGGAGGAAAAATTGAAAGGAGGATACATTTTACCAGACCTGTCGCTCTTTTCAGGACCTGTGAAGTTTTTTTGTGAATTTTTGAGTCATTTATTGAAAATCTAACATTTCAAATTGTGAAATTGCTTTATTTGAATTTTCCTAAATATATATTGACAGATCAACAGCAATGGATGATTTCTTGGCATCACCAACCAGAGAGGTTTTGAAGTCTTTTAAAAAGACAGAGCTGCTAGAAATATGCAGACAGAGCTGACAGAGGTAAAACCAGCCATGCGAAAAGCAAGACTGGCTAGAGAGATTGTTGAATATTACATTGATGAAAATGTGTTTGCACCAGGAGATCTGGAACAGTTTCCAGTAGAAAATCCAAATTTAGAAATGGAACTTAAATAAAAAATGCTAGAGATTGAAAGAGAAGAAAAGTAATGATAATTTCAGAGAGAGAAAGAGGAAAGAGCAGAAAGAGACAGAGACAGAGAGATTTTGATTTACAGAAGTTAGATGGAGAAGAAAGGCTCCAAATGGAGCTACTAAAAATCAAAATAGCAGCTGAAAACAAATTTTGTGTAATCTAGGAGGTAAAACTGGTGCCTCCATTCTCTGAGAAGGAGGTTGATAAGTATTTCCAGTGTTTTGAGAAGGTAGCTAACAGTTGCCAGTGGCCAAAGGAACACTGGCCTCCGATGTTGCAAACTGTCCTCAAGGGTAAAGCCCAACAAGCCTATTCGGCTTTGTCTGCAGATGATTCCTCTGATTATGAGGTAGTAAAAAAGGTTATTTTGAGAGATTATGAGTTGGTTCCAGAGGAACCTTACCAACAGAAATTCAGAGGTCTCAAGAAATCTGACAGACTCATTTGGAAATTGCTAACGAGAAGGTTTGCCTTGAGCGCTGGTGTACTTCTATGGAGGTCAAGGATGATTTCAACTCACTAAAAGAGATAATGTTAATTGAAGAATTCCAAGAACTGTGTTAAGGATGATATTAAGACCTACCTGAGTGAGAAACAAGCGCTGAATTTGCAATCAGCTGCCAAATTTGCGAACGAATATGTTCTCACGCATAAGTCCAAATTTCAGTCTAGCAGGAACAATAGATGGTTCCAATTTCAGAAGAAAGGTAACGGTGATACCCAAGATTCCACACCCAAAGACAAAGACAAATCTGGTGATGGTGCTCAGAAATCCAGTCACAGGTTTGATCAAAGTGTGAAAGCTGACAGTGACAATAATGGTCTAGTTTGCAATTATTGCAAGAAATCTGGTCATGTTACAACTAACTGTTGGTTCCTTAAAGCTAAGAAAGAAAAAGAAAAGGATACAAAACCCAATGCCTTTGTGAAAACAAGGTTAGAAACCCCTGTAGTAGATGACCGATCTGCTAAATTGCCTGCTCCTTGTGGGGCTAAGAAGCCTGATACTGCTGACTTTGTGAGGGAGGAATTTCTTCCATTTGTGTCAGAGGGATTTGTGGCTCTAAATGAGCATTCTCCTCCTGTCCCTATATATATCGTAAGGGATACTGGAGCTTCTCAGTCATTTTTGTTGATGGACTCCTTGGAGTTACGTGATGAGACCGCTTCTGGGGATTTCATACTTGTACAAGGTATTGAAGGGAGGACTGTATCTGTACCTCCGCGCTCTGTATTCTTGAAGTCAGATTTAGTTACAGGACAGGTAAAGGTAGGACTTATGTCAAGCCTACCCATCAAATGTGTTTCTCTGTTGCTAGGCAATGACCTGGCTGGGGGCAATGTAGTTCCCCCGGTTCATCTTGCTTCACAGCCAAGCACTGAAGATGGCACTGAAGACCCATCTCTGTATCCTTCCTGTGCAGTGACGCGTACTATGGCCAAGAAGGCTCAAGAAGAAGATCATCTGGTGCCGTCCAGCACATTGAATAGTCATGACTCAGGTGGTTCGCCTCATGACTCTGTTTGGCTTACTATGGTTTCTCCGTTTGAGGACTTATCAGACACGTCTATCAGTTCTCTGTCCAACCAGCCAGATGGGTCTGGTGATTCTGATGTGTCTGGAGTCTCTGTCCAGAAAGCGGTTGATTCAGGAGCAAACTAATGATCCTAAAATGTATGAACGAAAGAGGAGAGCCCTTCCTGATAAAGAAATAGACGCAGTTACAGTTGGGTATTATCTCGAGGATGCTGTGTTGATGCGGAAGTGGCGCCCTCCTGACATCCCTGCCAATGCAGATTGCGCAGTGGTCAAGCAAATTGTTGTTCCCAAGGTCTACAGGAATGAGATCTTAACAATGGCTCATAGTTTACCTTTAGGAGGTCATCTTGGCGTTAATAAGACAGTTGATAAGATCATGTAACACTTCTTCTGGCCTGGACTTCGGAACGATGTTTCCAACTTTTGCAAAACCTGTCCCACTTGTCAGGTAGTTGGAAAACACCAGTTAGACCCACCTGTAGCTCCATTGCAGCCTATCCCCGCATTTGGGGAGCCCTTCTCTAAGGTCATTGTTGATTGTGTTGGTCCATTACCCAAGACTAGATCTGGAAATCAGTACTTGTTGACAATCATGTGTGCAGCTACTAGATTCCCTGAAGCCATACCTCTACGCAACATCAAGGCAACTGCAATCTCGAAGGCTTTGATAAAGTTCTTCACGTTGTTTGGCCTTCCCAGGGAAATTCTAAGGTAGACTAATGTAGCAATTTCACTTCCGGATTGTTTCAGCAGGTAGTGAATGAACTCGGTGCAAAGCAGATTCTTTCTAGTACCTATCATCCAAAGAGTCAGGGTGCCTTAGAGCGGTTTCATTCCACTCTCAAGACAATGATGAGGACTTATTGTTATGACAATGAGAAAGACTGGGATGAAGGTGTTCATTTGCTGTTGTTTGCAGCTAGAGAAGCAGTGCAGGAGTCTACTGGATTCAGTCCGTTTGAGCTAGTGTTTGGCTATGAAGTGAGAGGACCTTTGCTATTGTTGAGTGAACAATTGCAAGAGAAAGAGCCGCATATCAGTCTATTAGACTAGATTGCGAGCAGCTTGTGACCTAGCCAAAGAGAACTTGAAATCAAGTCAGGGAAAAATGAAAACTTAGTATGATAAGGTTAGAAGCCGAGAGTTCAAACCAGGTGACAAGGTCCTTGTGTTGTTTCCCTTACACTCCAATCCATTGCAGGCTAGATTTCATGGTCAGTATGAAATTCTGACAAAACGCAATAATCTCAATTACATTGTGAAGACTCCAGATAGGAGAAGGCCAGAACAGATGCGTCACATTAACATGCTGAAGCCTTATCATGATAGGAATGCTAGGGTTGCAGCTGTCCCTTCAGATCCTCCTATGCCGAGACTTGTGAAGATGAGAGGGAGTTTCAAGATGATGAACCAAGAATTAGCTCAAGTTCTTTCATGTAAAAGTGTCGCAAAATCTTGATATAAAACTCCAGCACTTAGAACCCTCACAGAAAGATCAGTTTGAGAGGGTGATCAAGAAATATAAAGATCTATTTCCTGATGTTCCAAAGAGAGTTTCTATAGCCTCTCATGATGTAGATGTTGATGATGCCAAACCAATAAAACAGCATCCGTACCGGATGAATCCTAAAAAGAGAAAGATTGCTGAGAAAGAGGTTGAGTACATGTTGGAACAAGATATTATCAGACCCTCTAACTCAGAGTGGAGTACACCCTGTGTGCTAGTTCCAAAACCTGATGGAAGTACTAGATTCTGTACAGATTATCGCAAAGTCAATGCCGATGTGCTTCCAACACCTAGGACTGATGATTGTATCAATAGAGTAGGGCAAGCAAAGTTTTTGACCAAGATTGATTTATTGAAGGGTTATAGGTGTTTGCCTTTAACTGAGAGGGCCAAGAGCAGCTCTGCTTTTGCCACACCATCTGGGTTATACCAGTATAAAGTCCTAGCCTTTGGCATGAAAAATGCCCCAGCCATGTTCCAAAGGATGATACAGTTTACAATCACCGGATTGCCACTCACGAGTGCGTACTTCGACGACCTGATCTCATGGAGTGACTCCTGGGAAGAACATCTGGAAGATGTGGAGACGTTCCAGCACTTGACCCAGGCTAACCTGACTGTTAACCTGAACGAGAGTTATTTTGGTTGTGCTACTGCCACGTATCTTGGCTACGTCATAGGCCAGGGTAAGGTGGCACCCATAAATGCTAAAGTCCAAGCCATCATGGACTTTCCATTTCCTGACAACAAGAAAGCTTTGGGCCGGTTCCTTGGAATGATCGGATACTATCGCAAGTTCTGCAAGAACTTTGCTGAGATTGCCCTCGGTCTCACCAACCAACTGAAAAAACGTGTAAAGTTCACTTGGGATGAGGCATGCATTTGATCGCCTGAAGTCTCTGCCGTGTCACTTCCCCGTGCTCAAATCTCCTGACTTCAACAAACCGTTCTCCATCCAGCGACCAAGCTTGTGGATCTGTGCTCCTACTGAGAAGTGACTCTGATGACATTGAGCATCCCGTGGCATACTTCGCCAGGAAGTTCAATCGCCACCAAAAGAACTATTCCACAATAGAGAAGGAGCTGTTGGCTCTGGTTCTATCCTTACAATACTTTGTACAGTGCAAAAGCCAATGATTGTGTACACTGACCACAATCCGTTGTTTTTGAGTAAGATGAAAAACAAGAATCGGAGGTTGTTGAATTGGAGTTTCATTTTACAGGAGTTCGACTTGGAAATTAAGCATGTAAAGGGTACTGACAATGTAATTGCTGATTGCTTATACTGTGTTTGAGCATGTATATATATATATCACGTGTTTATTAGTATATTGTATTATATGTATATAAATACAAGTGTCTACTTAACCAATTTTGGACTGAAAGAAAAATTTTGCCTATATGAGTCTAAATATTTTCCTTTTGGAATGGAGGTGTAATGTGGAAAAAAGCCAGTAGATGGCAGTATTGACTTTCTTTTGTTAAGCCCAGTCTGGAGCTAGGTTTGGGCATGTCCCAGAGGCGTTACCAGGATGCCAAGCTTGGGTGGGCATTTGTCCTCTTTGGGGGGGCAAAAAAAGAGCCTCTAAATCGCCATAAAATAAATAAATAAGGCATATATATATATATGCCAAGCTTGGGTGGGCGTTTGTCCTCTTCAGGGGGGCAAAAAAAGAGCCTCTAAATCGCCATAAAATGAATAAATAAGGCGGCTAATAAATAAATAATATACTGGCGGCTGGTGAACTGGCAATAGGGGATGGACATTAACAGGTGTGGTCAGTTTTCATTAATTATGCACACTAGGGTTGTGCCAATCGTGAACCGAGATTTTTTTAAGGCGTAGCACCACCACCTGCTGCCATGGGGCGAACATCCGAGCTTTCCCTTTTCCTTCATTAAACCCATCGCAGGTTGAACGACAGTGCAAGACATCAAAGGGCATGTGAACTGCTTCCAGAAAAAAACTTGACAGACATCAGTATTTTTCGGCTACATGCTGCATGGAGCCAAGTATAGGACTACAGAATCGCCTAATATTAACCAATTAGGCAACTCTCAGAAAAACAAACCTGTTCCCATTTACTTTGCTCGATTGGCAATCAAATAGTGGATTCGTTTACTCTCTAAGTTGAATGAGTAGAGCTGTTTAGACAGCATGTTTGATTGATGCATTTCGAAATTTAAATGGCCATAGAACAGCAGATTTGCATGAACGTGATTGTCACTGCCACGCGATTTCGTGCAACTGATCATTTATATCTCACATTCCATCCGCCTTTGGGGAAGATGAAGATTTTTTCGAATTATTCAAACTGGCATTCATTCAATCTAACACCGTAGCCCAGTTAGGTTTGTCTGTTTTTCACCATCACATCTTAATCGTTATAGGCCACTGAAATTGTTTGATTGTTATTGAGGCCAAGTACAAAGGAGCAGATTTAGGGAAGGGCGGAGCACCTGCAATTTGCGAAATCTAAACTCGGGCTTCTTCCCGGCAGCATTTTAAATGAAAAAAATGTTAAACATACATTTAACATTTGAATGAACGTACATTTAACATTTGAATGAAAAAAATTTAAACAAACACACTTCAGTGGTGTATGTTTAAAGAAATTACACGCGACTACCTACACGCCGTGGTCTCATCACACTTTAAAAAAAATCCTCGTTCAACATCGCCTCATCCCAACTCAGCATTTCATCTCTCGTTGTAGTATATTTAGGAGATCTATAATGATAAAATAAAAATAAAGAGATTTGTTATAAAAACGCCCTGGATTTTAAGCGTGTAGGAAAATACACAAGGTGGAAAATCTTCTGAAAAATGGATGAAACATGAATGTGAGATATAAATGATCAGTCGCACGAAATGGCGTGGCAATGACATCGTGTTCATGCAAATCTGCTGTTCTACGGCCATTTAAATTTCGAAATCCATCAAACATGTTATCTCAACAAACAGCTCAACTCATTCAACTTAGAGAGTAAACGAATCCACCATTTGATTGCCAATCAAGCAAAGTAAACGGGAACACGTTTACTTTTCTTAGAGTTGCCTTCTGAAGTCCTTTAATTGGCTCCGTGCAGCATGTCGCTGAAAAATACTTACGCCAGTCAAGTTTTCTTCCTGAAGTGCTTATGATACAGAATTATTGTTGCAACAACCGTTGGTTTCACAGCAGAATAGACTGGCAAAGGAATCCACCATCACACACAGTGATAGATAGATGAAGCATACGTAAAGCTCACTCAAAATGGCTGTCTATCTCCGGCTGTGAATCAGTTGGATATCGCGTGTTTGCTGTCAAATTGGAGTAAATCAGTTCGTTATCTTGAGTTTTCATTGGGGGGGCAGAACTTTCCTCAGGGTGGGCACTGCCCACCCCCTGCCCCCCCTTGGTAATGCCACTGGCATGTCCTGGGCATGTCTGAGAGGGGAAAGTCCCAGAGGAAAAAAAGAAAGTCTAAAAGGTGGGAGGGGGCTGCATAAGAGTATATAAGTAGAAAAATTGAGAGAGTAAAGTAGTAGGAGAAATTGGAAGGAGAAGGATACATTTGACCAGACCTGTCACTCTTTTCAAGACCCGTGAAGTTTTTTTGTGGATTTTTGCCTGTGTTGGAGCATTTCCCTGTCCCAGGACATCACCAAGCAACCCCATCTAAAGGGACTGTAAATATATTTTTTTTCTTGTATAAATCACTCTTGGTCAGTAGTATAAATTGTAGGTTAGTTGTTAGTCTTTGTTAAATTAAATCCGTTTAAGTTTTGAAATTTTGTCTGTCATTCCTTGCTGTCTTATGTCATAACAAATTGGGGCCATAACACTACACCCATTTGAACCACATTACGGCTTCAGTAACAGTCGCGACGCCCATCTGAACCACATTTTGCCGTCATGATGAGTTCCCAAGTAAAGTTTTGACTGTGGAGAGGGTTGGCCCCTTGGGAGAGAACATTTTCCTTTCCTTTCCTTGGATCATGTGCATCTGAGACATTAGAGGGGTCCATTCAGGGTGGGGCCCATGAATGGCTGGTATTATGCGAATAGAGGCTCTGTACATTCATGAAGAGCACAGAATTATAACAACCAGCTGATTATCAGATTACCTTTTACCTTGCCCTTAGACTTGCAAGCAGCCATTCTGGGCATCGCGCCTGCCATTGGTAAACCACCACCTCCACCTGGAATTACAGAAAAACATGGTTTCACTTATTTCTCTGTCTAAATATGCAATTACACACAAACTCATTCACAGTCCCACACACACAAAAATATACGGGACAGCCCATATATTGCTGAAATATACTGCACTTAACATAACATAACATGAATGGCGAGAACAGGTCGTTCAGCCCAACTACGCTCGCCAGTTTCTTTATACTATTGTGAAAATATCCCTTCAGATGCTCAATGACTCAATGGTATCATCAGCTATAAGTCAAGCCTGCTCTTGAAAACTCCCAAGGCCTCTGCCTCTACAAAATGGTCAGGCAAGCTATTCCACATAGAAATTACCCTTTGGGTAAAGAAATATTTCCAAATATCAGTGGTAAATTAACTTAACAGGAGCTGTATATTAATTGGTTTTATTCTTACCTTTTAGAAAGAACCAACTCAGTCAATAAAGGTAATTACTTATCCTTTTCAACTCGTATTACCTGTGCAGTTCCGCAAGTTCAACTTCAGGTCCAATTTAATTTTCTGTTCATATGCTTCCACTTGGCTGAATCATCCAACACCAAAATGTATTTTTTCAATGCAAAGCAGACGATACACAGATATATATTCCGCTTAGGCCTGCCGACTCAAAAAGCCAAGCTGCTGCTTTAGACTGATATTTAGTGTTAGATGGCAAAAGATTTTCTTCAACCCAACAACTCAAAATCAGAGATCATACCCTTTAACTACCCAAAGTCAGCATTAGTCTTATTGAAAGTACCCTTGGCCCTTTATTTGTAAATAAACAGCCTGACGCCAAACATCTAGGAGTAATGTTAAACACTGACCTAACTTTGACCAACACAAGAAAAAATTGTCTAGTCGTGCTTTATTCAATGAAGAACCAACTTCAAAAATCAAACCAATAATGTTACACTGACCTGGACTCAGGTCACACACTCATCTCTTCTCAACTCCACTACAGTAACTACCTGCTGCCTGGCATCAATCAAAAGCCACTCTCTCACCACCAACTTATTCACAATGCAGCAACTAGGCTTACAGGTTTCTTACTGCTTTAAATACAAAACCTCACATCTAACCTAACTTCGCTCAACTGGCCCCAAGTCCATTCTAGAATTGATTTCAAAATCTTGTTGATTACTTCTAAACTTCTTCTGGATCTTGCCCCAGGGTACATATGGACCCGTTTTGAGTCCATTTGTAGCCTTAAATCTTCAGGTAAGGTCCTTCCGGTCATCCTGAAGTATAAAGTTACAAACTAAGAGTAACTGCGCTCTTGCAGTCAGGGCCCCTCGACTTAAATAACTTCTTCACCAAATTTTATAGACTTGGTTTTCTCAGAAAACACCCCATTTCTCATTCCTCTCATCTGCTGCAGCGTTCTTGTAGTCTTTCACTGCCCCCTTTTATTATTTTTTTTCTCTCATTTACTGATCTTAATCCATTTGTTTTCAATTTCTCATGTGTGATGTCATCATCTCCTCAACATTCTTATTCCTGCCTTTTATATGTTGAGGATACTACAGATCTGACCTCATCATGCACCCGCCGCCGCCATAGAGATTTCCCTGTGGACGCTCTATAGACCACAAATTTAAAGCTATTTCTTTTATATTTCGTGTGTATAAGGGCAGTGGTAAGGACATGGCGCCTATCAATTTTGGTTGCCATCGTAACATATTCCACTGAATAATCGACAATTTTTTGGTTAAGGCGCCGCATTGCAGAGCACTAGTGACTACCACAACGCCGGTTTAAGCCCTGGTCATACCGGCAGTGGTCGGTAACCTTTTCAGAGCAGCTGCAGGGAAATAAATTGGGAGGGGCCGCCGAATTGGGATTGTTCAATTACAGCATTATTTGTTGCTCAAGCGCCTCCTGTTGGTCAGCCGGGCACTCTTCAATAAAATTTTGAGCTTGTTCATGTACGGGTATCCTCTGCCCTCATTCTTAACTTGCTAAGTCTTCAGCTACGAGTGTTCTAGAAGCAGCGGCTGACAGGCGCGTGCTTCGGAGGAGAGCCGCAAACTGCCTCGCTCTCCTGAAGTTGGCAACATGGGGTCGCATATGAGCAAGCCTGTGCATATAGTTCACTAATTGGGCATGCCAGATTCGGGTAGGATCGGAGGTGCCAAAATGAAAAAAGTGGGCAATTAGGGGCAATACCCAACGATCGTGGGGTCGAATCCGGCATGAGGCCTTTCTGTGTGGAGAATCAGATGGTCTCCCCGTGTTCCCCTGGGTATTCTCCCAAAGCCCAAAGACATACACATCAGGCTAACTGGAGACTCTTAGCTGCTCGCAGCAGTGCGTGAATGGTGAGTGACTGGTGTGTGAATGGTGAGTGAATGGTGAGTGAATGGTGTGTGAATGGCAGTGGCGTAGCCAGCGGGGGTGCTGAGACACTTCCCTTTTTGACTGCAATTAGCAGTTCTCAATCATTTTCCTTTATTGACGCGTTTTCCAATTATCGTAAGAGGCAACCGAAGACACAGTTTCTCTCCATATGCGATCTAACAGCGATTAAATCATGGGCTAAATTCAGTACAGTTGCAGAACAAGAGGAGAGAATTGTGTTGCGCAAAACTTCCGTTTAAAACAATTATGATTATTAAGCAGCACCTGTTAAGTGTGGAGTGCTCTCGGAGTGAACCTTCTGTTAATTATGAAAATGACTGAGAGCAGGTCAGAACTAATAATTGTTTTAAATCGTTTTACTCACTTCCTCACCTTGTGTTTCGCATTTTGTACTTTTTTTTTTTTTTTTTACTTCCTCCTTGACTGGGCTTCTTTGTGTTTCGTTAAACTGTTGTGCATTTATTCTGTTATCTATCCTGAACATGCTGATTTAGCTTTCCGTAAAGACTTTATCAATTCAGTATTTTAAGGGGATAAATAAATAAAGTTATTATTATTCGCTCTCAGCAGACACTCTAATCCAGAGCGACAGACGGATAAGATTGAATACCCCTGGAAAAAGTTAACTACCCGTGGATAATGTTGAATTTTCCTACTGTGGAGTGAACTGTAACAAAAAAAACGCATCACTAAAACTATCCTTACAGACAAGTCGTTGGCTACTGACGAATACAAGCACAGCTACCTAAAATCAACTTTTAGCTGAAGTAAACTAATAAGAAATCAAAGCTTGGGAGAAGAGGAGGGAACAGCCTGATGAGGTGAGGTGTCATCTGTATTTAACGAGGTCAGAGTCTCTCTGTTCTGACCTCTACGGACAAAGCATAGCGGGAAGATAATGTGACCTGGCAATACAGGAGTTGGAGGGGTGCAGTGAAGTGGCAGAGGAAAGAGGTTTAGCAGGTGTGTAGAGTTTGATGGTCCTCTGAAGTTAAGCTGGGGCTGACCTCTCAGAAGCCTGCTATGCTAGCACAAACATTTTAAATATAATTTAAGCCACATTAGTAATAAAAAGGGCTATCCAAGACAGAGCATCATCCCACACAATAGACCTCACACAAAATGTCATCCGCGTAAGCTGATTGGCGCACGCGCACGCATCCACCAGTGCCTAAGGATACACACACACACACACACACACACACACACACAAACACAGACACACACACACACACACACAACCAGAACTTTTAAACACTTTACCCCTCAGAGGAAGGAAAGACGAGTTGATTGCCATTGGTGGAGCGGAACATGCCATCATTGCCATTGGTGGAGCGGAACATGTCATCATTCTTCCCATGGGTGCACCAGAACAACCCATCAGTAAACCATGACCAAACAGCTCGGCTGTGAGGGACACACAGGGAGAGCATGGTATTAATGACACATCAGCAAATTTAACACACAGACAGAAAACACACTGACATGGCCTCAAACACGCAAACCTGCACACATTATCGCACACAAATGAGAGTGCACAAACATGTACGAACACATACACACATGTGCACGGGCACATATACACATGCACATACACATACTCATACATACAAATTCACATATGCATACTCACACATGCACTATCACACACACACACACACACACACACACACACACACACTCACACACACACACACACAAAAACACATACACACACACAGAAGCGCATACACATACAAATGAACGTAATCTCTCACACACACACAAACGCACCATTACCAGGGGTTCAACGGTACACAAAAGTCACGGTTAGGTACGTACCCAAGTTCTAAAGTCAGGGTTCGGCACGTTTTCAACACAGCAGGGGAAAAAAAGCAAAACTTAAAATTGATTTTTATTTATCATGAACTTGTAAAGGAAACTAAAAATGCTGTCCCTTCAGGTCGCTGAAAAATTGGTTCACGCACTTGTGTCCTCTCGGCTGGACTATTATAATGCCTTACTGTCTGGTTGGACTAGCTCGGCCCTGAAACGTCTTCAATTAGTGCAGAATTCTGCCGGTAAGGATCTGACTAGGACTAAGAAATATGATCACATAAGCCCAGTGCTCAAAAATCTTCATTGGCTGCCTGTAAAATTTAGAATTGAGTACAAAATACAACTACTAACTTACAAAGCTTTAAATGACTTGGCCCCAGAATATCTTTGCAGTCTTCTCATTCCTTACTCCCCACCAAGATTACTTCGCTCACAAGGTGCTGAGTGCTTGAAAACTCCAAATATATCCAGAGTTTCAATTGGAGGCAGAGCATTCTCTTATTTTACGGAACAATCTCCCAAGACAAATTCGGGCTTCAGACACACTCTCTATCTTCAAGAGTAGGATGAAAACTTACCTTTTTAGTCAAGCCTATGATTAATTCACGATTGATTATGTATAAATATTTATTTGATTCTGGTGGGACTGACTATAACCTAGTTTTGTGGTCGGTTCATATGATATTGGAAGCCAGTGCTAAGCAAATCCATGTGGAACTGGTGGAACTGAGCATGCATCAACGGTGCCAGTGGGGCTTGCTACAGCCTTCTCGTGTGTGATGTCATCATCTCCCCAACATTCTTATTCCTGCCTTTTATATGTTGGGGATACGATGGATTTGACCTCGTCATGCATCCGCCTCCGCCATAGAGATTTCCTTGTGGACGCAGGGAAGCTGGCTGGAAAGCAATCACATGCCCCGATGAGGTGGGGAGTAGGGGCTTCGTTGGCGCCTCAACTGTCCGCCTACTCCACGACTCGTGATGCAAAGGAGCGGGCCTACGGAGGGCTATCAAAGAACTGGCCGAGGAGGCGGAGAAGAGCAGCTTCTGGCTGTGGCGAAGGAGGAAACAGGAGTTGGAGGTGGAATAACACCAAGGGCATCAGCAGGGGGTGGCAGGGAGAGATCCCCGCCATCGCTCCGCCACCGGTCAATGTGCTGGGGTTAAAGCACCGAAACATTTATGACTGGTGGTCCCCGGCTGATATCCCGCGTAGGCCCATCGGTGTTACATCTTCACAAAAGGCACCGGTGGAGGTGCTTCAGGCAGCAGTGCCCAGCAGCTAGACCACCAGCCTGTATCAAGATAAGCTATACTAGAGAAGCGTGGCTAATTGGTCATATCCTGAACAATGGAAGAAAAAGTGTTAATCTTGCTGTTACTTACAAACAAGACTTCAAAGACTAACTAAAACTAAAGAAAATATAAATATTTAAAAAAGATCCATTTAAGTGCATCGAGTAGCAGCTCTCAGCTTGACACTGATTCAGCGGAGCAGTCCTACACAGCTTGATTTCATCATGAACAGCTGTGCTCCAAAGTTTGCATACTCTAGCTGAATTTGTGAAATCTTGCCATTTATTTTGAAATAAGACTCAGCATGCAAAAAAAATGTTATTGAAGGCAAGTGATCATGCAAAATCATTGATCACATAGGTGTTTAGCTCCTTCTTATATCATAATGATAATTGAAATCACCCAAACGACCCTGATCATAAGTTTACATACCCTTGAATGTTTAACCTTATTATATAGACACAAGGTGACGCACTCAGGTTTAAAGGGCTATTAAGGGATAATTTTCCACACCTTTTTAAATGTAAATAGTGTCCGTGTGTGGTCATTGAGTTTGTTAGCTCCTGAGTGGATGCACTGATCTGTCGAGTCACTGAGCAGAAAAGCACTGTCTACGGACCTTTGTAACAAGGCAGTTCAATGTATTAAAGATGGGAAAGGGTATAAAAAGATATCCAAAGACTTAAAAATGCCAGTCAGCACTGTTCAGCCTGTGATTAAGAGGTGGAAAATTAGGGGAAATGTTGATATCAAGCCAAGGTCAGGTTGGCCAAGAAAGATTTCAGCCCAAACAGCCAGGAGAATTGTTGGGAACACAAAGAAAATCCACAAGATGCCTCAAGGGAAATACAGGATGTTCTGGAAAAAGATGGTGTGGTTGTTTCAAAGAGCACAATAAGGATGTACTCATCAACAATGGTCGAGTTGATAGGAGGAAGCAATTATTGCGCCATTCCCACAAAAAGCTGCCTGAAATATGCCAGACAACACCCTGACACACCTCACAACTCCTGGAATACTGTCATCTGGAGTAACCAAAGACCAAAACAGAACTTCGTGGTCACAACAACAAGTGCTATGCTTGGAGAGGCCCATAGTGAAAAATACACCATTCCATCTAAAACTCTGGGGGTGAGCGCTAAAGGCACAGGGAATCTCATGAAAATTGAATGAAAAAAGATGAATGCAGCATGCTATCAGAAAATACTGGCAGATAATTTGCATTCTTCAGCACAAAAGCTGTGCATGCAACATACTTGGACTTTGCAGCATGACAATGATCCAAAACACAAGGCCAAGTTGACCCTCCAGCGGTAACAGGAGAGAAAGGTGAAGGTTCTGGAGTGGCCATCACAGTCTCCTGACCTCAATATTATCGAGCAACTTTGGGGAGATCTCAAATCTGCAGTTCATGCAAGATTATTAAAAATTATTGAGAAGAATAAGAATTTGCAGGAGCTGGAGGCATTTTGCAAGGAAGAATGGGTTACTGATGCTAATGGGGGCAATTCACAGTTTTAAGAACTAAGGGTATGCACACTCTTGACCAGGTTTCATTTTGTTCTTTTTAGAGGGGGCAACGTAATGCAGCTTAGCCTAGCAAACTATCAGTGCCTCTGCTCGCACAAAATCAGCTACAGACAGTCTATGAATAAACAGCACTTCGTTCCCAGAATGTACTTGTCAAAGGCCACTTAACACTGGCTAACTGACCATAATTTCCTGAACAGACAAGACTCCAGACTGCGACCAAATTTTGCGACCATTTTTTGAGAAAATGCAAGTATTTTTACAACTACTCGCATGTGTGCGACCAGCAAATTGGCCGACTTTCATTTTTCAACATGGGTAGAAAAAAAGAGAGAGCGAGTACAGCAGTGTAGTGAAGATTAGTGTGATGTCATGGCCTGATGATCACCGTGGAGATGCGCCATGCCGCAGGAGAAACACTCCATAACATCGCAACTTCTATTCCTCATTTTCTTGCTCGTTCTTGTGCTTTCAATTTTGAGAGTTTCCAGTGGTTTTGTATCTTCATTTCGTGCGTCCCAACTGTACTCAGATTTTTGAGACGTTAGCTAGCCAGCTCAAATGCAATGGCTGTTACAGCTGGCTAATGGAGTTAGAACATAAACCAAATGACATCGCTTAAATATGACGATTATGAACAAAGATTTTCCGTAACTAACATTAGCTAGCTAGCAAGATGGCTATATAATCTGAAGAGTGTCTCGAGATCAGACTGCGTTTTCACCGCGACTCCTCTGAAAAGAATAACAATACCAAATAAGCTAACAAGCGCCCTTCTGCATTTTTGTTTGTACCCATCCGAGGACTGTTTCTACCATGTGACATTGCGCTACAGCGGAAGTGATGAAAAACGCTGATCATCCCAGAAGGCAAATGTGTGCGAGAGGGGGAGTGTCCGGGAGAGAGTGGCCCAATTCCAATCCGCCACCTGAAGACTCAAGCCCGATCCCTCTCTGACTTAATTGACGTCAGCTGTAAGGGACTGAGTCTGAGAGCCTGAGAGGGTTCCAAATCTTATAAATTGGAATGGAACAGCGCTTACCCCCTTTCACGTTACCAAACTACATGCAGTTGTGACAATCAACGTTAATACTTACTCGTAAACTTTCTCTTTCTTGCTCCTTCCATTACCTCGATCGGAACGATCTTTGGTTTATTTACAGTTTTTTCTTTTTGTTTTGTTTGTTTACATTGCCGGTATTTCGTCGGCATCCCCCATATTTGACTTCACAATGCTAAGCACTGTGGGAAATTTCTATACCCAAAATCTGCATTGGTGCTGACTTATGGTAAGGGGGCAGTAAGGGCTCATTCATGGACTCACTGACTTGATGATCTGACAATGGAACAGCCCTCACACACTCAGGGACTTCCCATGAACGCGCCTCTAAGTCAGTGAGTCCGCAAGGGGTCAGATTGGAATTGGGCCAGTGATTAGCAGTGATTGGTCAACTGGGGGTCAAGTCATGGACACTCGTCGGAGGCTGCACAAATGTGGTTCAGTCAGGGTAAAAGATCTAGGAGGCCCTGTCAGTACCCTATCCGTCAAGAGTAATTAAGATGGTGGAGTGAGAGGCGACCTTTCCGCAGGCTCTGTAAATAAATCCTAGTTTAGTCCTTTTATTGTAACAACCCGTATTTTTGATATAAAGTAAAGTGCCAAGAATCTGTAAATTTTTGTAAGTTTTCGTTCGAGTTAAGAGACTGTGCCGGGATAAACGGCAAATGCTAACATGACTGACCACGATTACGACTTGAGTGCCAGGCGTGTGAGGACAGTGATATTGAAGCTATGACAGCGGACCAAACCCCAAAGGAAAATAGACGTAATACCGGACACACTCCAATTAAAAGTCTGATTCCAAAAAAGATGAAAACGACTCAGGTATGTGACAAGAGGGTAGAGGACGGTGTGAGTGCTGCCATTTTAAATCCTATTCAGATCTTAACTAAAAAGGTTGACGAACAGACTGTGCTGTTAAAAAGGTTTGAGAAGTGTACTGACGATAACAAAACGGCGATAGACGAGAACAAAAAGGAAATCGATTTACTGCGGAAAAAAGAACTTAATAAAGAAATCGACGAACTTAATAAAGAAAACATTTCCTTGAGAGGCACTTGCATGGAGCATGCATGCTATAAGCGGAGATGGAAGGAGAGCACATTAGGGAAGTTATTGTCGGGATCCTTACGCGAGTAGTCCCAATGTCAGTGGAGCGTCTGCGAGACACAGTGGACACCGTCCATCGGCTGGGGAAAAAAGCGACCCTGCCACCTCGAACAACACACCAAGGGCCGTAATTATTCAATTTGGGATGAGGACCATTCGGGATGAGGTCTGGGAAACGATTGAGGGAAGCGAGTGTGTGCAGTGAGATGGACATCAGATCCAAGGAAGATTTCTCCAAAGAAAAAAGACAGGCTCACGCCAAACTGAGGCCGCTTGTGCGGGAAGCCAGGAGGAAGGGGAAAAGAGCGTTTCTTAAGGAAGGCTATGCACTAATCTACAATCAGCGGGTCGATCTAAAATAAGTAACGTTATAAGGTTTTTTTTCTTGCCACTTGCAGGTTACTGAAGTTGTTTATTATGTGGCACAGATGTTCGTAAGGATGTTGCATTTTTGGTAGAATTGTTTTATCTAAGGCAGGCGGAATCTCTAAGCTTATTTATCCATGCAACTCTCTTTGTGTTTCCGCAAATAACATAAATAAAGCTAATTCGGTGATTTTCCAGTTAATATGGAAAAACAAAACACATTATATTAGGAGGTCACAGCTTGTCAAAGACTATGATATGGGTGGTGTCAAGGCTATTGATATTCAATCAATGGTGGGCACCTTTAAAATCAATTGGATAAAGTCCTTTCTGTCCCAAGCAAATTCTATGTGGTTCCATGTTCCTAGATCCTCGTTTAATAAAATAGGAGGCTTAGATTTTCTTTTAAAACTTTTCTCCACATTGTTCAACTCTGTGGAACAATAAAGTGATCACAATAAATAGGAAATCTTTATTTACGAATGATTGGGTTGAAAAAAAAATTATGTTTGTGACTAATCTATTGGATTCGAGTAGAGACCTAATGGATTATGCATCCTTTGTTAACAAGTATAACTTTACTTGCGGTTATCGTGAATTATATAATATTCACTTACCATTAATTTAGATAATTCAAAGCACCCTAATGTGTGCAAATGTTAAGGCTGTATTACCAAAAATAGTATGTGATGATTGGAACTTGTGTGATAAGAAATGTAATAAGGTTATTCGTAATATCCTGAAATCAAGGTTGTTCCATGACTACCACAGAGGGCTACATACTAAGTTCCCAGAGTTAATGGAGCCTTCTGTTCTGATCAAAGCATTTTCTATTAAGATGCCAGTTTTCCCTAAAGTGAGAGAAACTCATTTTAAAACAATGAATCGGATCTATCCAACTGCCGCATTTCTCAAAAAAAGATTCAATTTTGATGTGGACCCCTGTGCCTTCCGTGGAGAGTCTGAAGACATCTTAGAGCATTTGTTTATATTTTGTCCTGTCTCACAAAGATTCTGGATCAACATAAAAAGGTGGTTGTCGCAAAAAATGTATGATATTCCATCTTTTGATAACTACAGTATTCTCTTTTTTATGGATAAATTAAACCCTTTAGTTTCTGATATGGTAAATGTTATTTTGCTCTTGTGTAAATATCATATTCATTGTAGTAAGTGGAGAAAAAGCCAGCCCTCCTTTGACTGGTTCATGAACGACTTCAAATATTTATTCTTATCCTTCAAAAAAAATGAAATCCAGTATGATTGCCTGTAAGATTAGTGCTGACATGTCGTTATTTTGATTCTGACCCTTGTCAAATGTTATGTCTGCTCCAGAATGTTGTCTGGTTACATTTGTATAATGTACATTTTCGGGAAAAAAAAGAAAAAAAAAATTTTTTTTTTTGGATTTGTTTATTTTATTAATTCACTCTTATTTATACTCCCCCTAGTCTTGATTTATGTTTAACTTGTTCCTGAGTATTTATTTTTATCCTCTATAAGATCTTGTATAGCTTTTGTATTCCTATAATAATAAAAAAAGTTAAAAAAAAAGTACCCAATCCGGACCTCGTGCCCGATCGGTTCTGTGCATGCGCAATACCAATACTGCGCAAGTGCATAGAATTCCTGCCCGATTTGTACCACAAATGCGTTAACATTTTACTTGAAGGCAGCCAGCGACTTTTTAAAACTTTAACAACATAATAGTATACAAATTCACAACAACACAAGGCTATTTTAGAAAGATTATATTTTATTTCATGGTCCTTCAAGTAGCCAGTGACTTCTTTTTACTTTAACAACATAGCAGTATACAAATCCACTACAACACAAGGACACTTTAGAGAGATTAGGCCTATATTTTATTTCAAGGTCCTTCCTGTATCGATTTTTATTTGAATAGGTGTATTTACTGGTGAATCGTTGTCTATGTTCGTCACCTCCTGCGTAAGTCATGGCAAAATAAGGAAACTGCTGCGCGAAATCTTATGGAAGTGTTTACAGTATGGGTTGCTTGACAGGAATTTGGGTATTTATGCATAATTCATTTTTCCTATCTATAATGTAAACCAGGTGGACCAAAATCTCATGTTAACGTAACCCTTTATTTGTCAATATGTGATCATAGCCTACATGTCCCTCAGCAGACATTCAGCACATGACGGTGCATTTTCCACTTACCCTTCCGATCTCTTGCTCTTTAGGCATGCAGCGAAGGTTTTATTTTTTTTCCCCATTGCGATCAGAAAAACAGCATCGAGTTATCTCTTACTGCTTACAATGTAAAAGACACTGAGATTCCTGTATGCGTAGCCTACGGAAATAAATAGATTTTTAAATCGGGGGAGTGTGATTTTTTAATTTATTTTTTCTGATGAGGGTACAGATATGCAGAATTCCAGTTTAAAATTGGCTATTAATTCATCTATGTCATGTATTATCAGTAGGTTCATGAACAACGCATCAAAATTTTAGAGGGAGTCAACAACTGGAGAACTAAAATATTTTATGAAAACATTTTAATCATAATTTTAAAAGCTACCACAGTTGAAATTCAGGCTCCCCTATGCAGTTTTTAGTGGTATATTGCATGCAGCAGCTGAGCTGTATTTCAAAGTTTGATTATTAAAATTTGCGAATAATTCACGGTTTACATGTGTACCAATCCCCGCGGATCGTATTCCAACAGATACAGCGGAGGCCGTCATCAGAAAAAAGCTTTGCTTTATAAAACGTAACTAAGGAAAGGACATCTCATGCCGCTTAAAACATATGACTTAGTTTCATCTGTTCTTTCTCCGGTTTCCTCTATGCATCCTCGGATGCAATTTAAATGACTTGAGATGCAGCCCATTTCGATCGCTTAATTTTACGCATTCATAGAACAGATCGGGCAGTGTTGTAAATATGAGTTAATGTACATGCGCAGAATGTTTGCGCATGCGCAGAACCGATCGGGCAGGGGGTACGGATAGGGCACCCACAGGCCCAACTACAAGGGTTAGCTGTAGGAGCCTGCCAGTTACCCACAGCGGATGTGCTGCGAGGGAGAGTATTACCACTCACCTCATGATAAAATGTAATGTAATACATTTAGTTTTGTTTAGGTTTTTCTGTTGTAATAACAGTAGGTAGGTTAGGAAGGGAAGTGACAACATACTTAGTTTACATACTTCGTATTCATTTATAAAAGTACGTCTGTTGAATTTGAGACATTCTGAACTTGAAATAAAACAGCACTTTGTAATTTCTGTAAGTTTCCAACATTTTATCAAATCATTTATCAGTAACACAGGTAAAATGGGCGAAAATGTGACTAATTGCGTCGCAGGTCGATTTAAGGTGTGCCCCTAAATTTTCTGCTTGTGCTCCAAAAATTTTCAGTAAGGGGCTAAAGTGCTCAAGGTAAAAAGAGTTAGTCTGGACTCTGGAGTCCTGACAGAGGAAGGCCTTTATCTTTCTTTCTTAAATTAAAGAAACCTACAAAGTTCTATAAAGGTTTTTTATTCGTATTCGTGATACTCGCACTCGGATGACATACATGAGTTAACATGTTCCTTGTACTGCCTGCAACATACGCGATTTCAGTTAAACAACGTTAGCGTGTTGTAAACAGCAGACCCGGGGAACATTTCCCTAAAGCTTAGCTATCAATTGTTTTAGCTGTTGTTCAAAGTTATGTAGCCAAATACCAGCTTAGTTAGCAACTAAGCTTTTGGGAAACATACCCCTGAAGGACAGTGGTGGTTTCTCCAACTCTTTTCATTTGCATTTGCCATGGAATAATACTGGCAAGGCTGGTATGTATTGTATTTGTGCAAATGTGTGCCGCTCACCGATGGCTATGGTGCTATTCACCGGCTAGACTTGCTTCAACAGCTTCAGGGTGCCAGTCGCCAAGCGGAAGACTCGCAGTTGTGAATTTAATTGTCGCACACAATTTCAGTTCCGCCTTGCTTTGTGGACTATTTTGGTTCGCGCACAGACCAAATGAACGGTTTGGTATGAATATGGGTACCGTTACACCCATAACAATAACATGCGCATACAGGCGCACAAACACGCACTCACAAACGCACAATCATATAAAAACACAAACAAAAGCACATTCACATACACACTCATTCATATACACACACACACACACAAACACATTCATATAAAGGACATACACACAAATACACACATTCACATACGCACATTTTGATATGCAGAACTAAAGGGGACAAAGATCTTTGCTTTCCAGATTTTCATCTGTCGGGACAAGTGCCCGAAGTATCTGGGTCACAACATCACAGATTCGATTTCTGATGATGATGATATAGACAGCATTATGCCCAAGCTAATATTCTGGCAAGGAAATTCCATATGTGCTCAGATGATGCTAGAATAAGGCTTTTTAAGGCATATCGTACCCCACTATATACAGCTCCCTTATGGACTAAGTATAAGAAGGAAAGCATGTGGAAGTACCAGGTTGCATGATGACTGTCTAAGGATTTTACTTAGAAACCCTAGGCGCTGTAGTGCTGGTGAGTTATTCTGTAATACAGGGGTCAGCACCTGTAGGGCGTTACTGAGGAGGCCGATGTACAAACTTCTCTGTCGTCTGAATGGGTCCCAGAACAGCATTATTAGGCTGCTGACGGATCCCAGTTATAGTGCCATAAGATACCAGTCACCAGTTTGGAGCCACTGGTATTAGTGTCTTTTATAATGAATATGTATGTGTGTGGGTCTGTAAATATGTATGTATTCCATCTTTGTATAGCTTGTGACAAACACACATTCGCACACAAACACAGACGTACACGAACACATACACACACACACCTGTAGGTATATCTCGGTGCAGCAATGCCCCTTTCACAGGCTGCTTGTTCCCAGCATGCACTGCTATGAATGAAGTGAGCGAGCTGCTCACTCCTGATTGGACGCTCAGCTCTATGACTCTCTTCTTCAGGGGGTCGGATTTCTCAGGCTCGTCCGACTGAGCCATTCTCAGATCCGTCTCCAGGGTGCGGATCAGGGTTCGAGCCCCGAGCCTGTGGATGGTCAACCTGAGGACACATTTGATGAAACAAAAACCATATGTGCGTTGTTTATGAATTTTAAGTTCTGGAAAACATAAACATGTAGGTATCAGCTACATACTGTACATGAATATCTGCCTTTTCATCTGTGTGCACATGTGGGTTTACGCGCGTGCTAGTGCGTTTCTGTGTGATTGTGAGTTTGTGTGTGCGTACACGTGTGTGTGTGTGTGTGTGTGTGTGCGTGTGTGTTTGTGTGAGTGTGCATGTGCATGGGAGTGTGCGAGCGCAAGTGAGTTGGTGTGTGTGCGCACATGTATGTGAGCCTGTATGTGCATGTGAGTTTGTTTGTGTGAATGTATGCCACGCATGTTTGAGGGTGCATGTGTGCATATAAGGGAGAGTGTGTGTGTGTGCGCGCGTATATATATATATATATATATATATATATATATATATATATATATATATATATGAGCGAGAGTGTCACCCAGTGTTTTCTCCGGGAGTAATTGTGAAGCCAAGCTGGTTCTGAACACACTGATCCGCCAGGCTATACTGCAGAGAGACAGAGCCTTCAACAGCCTCTGCAAACTGAGAGAGAGAGAGAGAGAGAGAGAGAGAGAGAGACAGTGAGCACAAGAAGAAGGGGCATCGAGAGAAAAGAAAGTAGTGATGAGCTCTTAAATATCCTTCATTGTCTAGGATTCTAACAGAAAAATATTTGATTAGTTAAAAAAAAAGGCTTCATAATGAATGAAAAAACATGATATATTTTGACTATTCACTTTCCACAGTTATCGTTTTATTAACATTCATCCCTTTGTTCGGCAAACTACAGTGCTTGCTGTTCTTGAACCACATTGACTGCAGGCATAATCATGGTCTCTTCTAAAAGGCGACAATCAATAGGCTGCTCTCAAAGAGTCAGAATTACTGAGAGTTGAGGCAAAATCGCAGGAAATCGACAGGCGAATCAGTGCCGCGTCTGCAGTAAAGCTGCCGTTGAACTTGTCTGTTGCTGGTGAAGAAGGAGCTGAGGTTAAAGGCAAAGCTCTCGATTTACTGGTCGATCTGTGTTCCAAGCCCCACCTATAGTCACGAGCTTCGAGTAAAAGAAAAAGATTACGAAGCGGCCAAAATGAGTTTTCTCCGCAGGATGGCAGGGCTGACCCTCAGGGATACAGTGAGGAGCTCGGAGATCTGAGAGCGGCTCAGAGTAGAACTGCTGCTCCTACATGTCGAGGAGTCAGTTGAGGTGGTTCAGGCATGTGGTTCGGATACGTCCTGGACGCCTCCCTTGTGAGGTTTACCGGGCCTGGCCATGTGGGGGGAGGCCCCAAGGCTGGAGGGATTATATTGCCTGGCTGGCTTAGGAACATCTTGGGGGCCCCAGGAAGAGTTGATGGAAGTGGCCGGGGGGGGAGCCACTCATCGGAGCCACTCTGCTTAGTCTGCTAGTCATGAATTATCCATAACAAACACCATGTTCGAGCATAAGGGTGTTCATAAGTGTACTTAGTACCAGAACATCCAAAGGTTGATGATAGATTTTTGTTTGGACACTTGGATGGTCATAGACCTTCATAAATCTGGTAATGGCAAGAAAACGACAGACAAAAAATTAAATATGCCACAGAGCCCTGTCAGGGCAATTATTTAAAAAATTACAAAGATGGGGAACTGTTGAAAACCTCAAAAGTAGAGGACATAACTGCATTTTGCCCGTCAGGACACTAAGGAGGATGGTGAGAGAAGCATCAAAAGTCATGTTTTGGGCAGCATTAATTGAAGAGGTCCAGGGCCACTGGTTAAAATTAATTGCATAATTGCATAATGAATTCATGCACCCTTGCCAGAGGTGGTAGCACAAAGTGCTAACTGAAGCATGACAAGAATAAAACTTTGATTCTGTTGAAATTTATTTGCCATTAATGATTTTGTTGTTTCCATCAAAGCATTGACAAAGTATTTCACACATGTTGATATATTCTGTTTCTCTATAATCATATTGTTTTTTTTTTTTTGTATTCTTTGTGTATTGCCAGTCAAGGGTGCCTGTAATTCTGGAGCCCGCTGTACATACTGGCTGACGTCTGGCTAATCTAAAGCGAGATGACAAATGTCACAGTATGCAAGATGCACGAGTTGATTTCTTCGTGAATGAATGTAACACAGCGCAAAATGATCCATCAATTCCCACAGGTATCATTTGCGTGACCTGAATGCATTTAATTATACTTTATTCCATCACATGATGAAATTTTGCGTAAATGACGCAAAAAGCCGGGTAGAAAAAACACTGAGTGATCAGACTGTTTCTGTTAGGTGTTTTGTTTCCACAAGGGACAACGTATGGCCCTGGCAGTGATCTGCACTCCAGTGACTGTACTCTTCAAGCTGTTTACAGCAGCCAGTAATGGCTAACAAATGAACCTAATGAGGTCAGTTATTGAGAAACATTTCACTGTAAAAGCATTCAGGGAAAAGGCACAATGGGCCTTCAAACTGAAACAGATCTCCACTGCATGTGCTCACAAGTTTCTCATGCTATTTCCAAAATTTTGGTCTCATAGCTTTAAAAATGACTTAAGTATTAACTTCAGGCTGAGCTGCAATGATTCTTGCCACGCACATTACAGGCAGCCAATAAATCATTTTTAAACCCTGCCATTTCCTTCAAAAACATGTCATGCTTTCTGTTTGGACTAATAGAAATGTAACCTCCCCTGAAATCGCACTTAGGGGATTACAAAAGGAATATTCAAGGGACAGGTATTCCAGGAACGTGAAATCTGTAAATATCCTGCATCATGACTTAAAATACTGTGTTTCATGTAAAAGTGCATATTTAATAACTGTCTTTGGTTTTTTTGAAGAAGTTTGGGTATTTTTTTTCCCCATTTTCAGGGTGTATTAAACTTTATGGAGTGATTTGGCCCAAAAGTATCAGTACAAAAGTATGTATAAAAGTATAAGGCATGTAACCGGACTGGGTTCGGGGATTGTGCAGCTGACCTGAATGTACCCTCAATTACAGAGAGGAGGAAACAGAGATCAGGTGGGTAAGAGCAGAAGCACCTGTCCTGTGAGCTGAGCGTACTGCAGTGACCTCTGACCCTGGAAGAGTGCGTTAATGGGAGGAGACAGGGGGGTGATGGACACCCCTTCGGGAACATTCCATTTCAAAGAGACGTCCTTCACCGATGGCTGGAGTGCGAAGCGCAGAGACTGCATCACCTGAGAGAGGGGGAGAGAGAATGTGTGAGTGAGTGCGTGTGTGTGTGCGAGGACCTGCGTGAGTGAGTGCGTGTGTGTGTGCGTGTGTCTGTGTGTGCGAGGACCTGCGTGAGTGAGTGCGTGTGTGTGTGTGCGTGTCTGTGTGTGCGAGGACCTGCGTGAGTGAGTGTGTGTGTGTGTGTATGTGCGTGTCTGTGTGTACGAGCACCTGCGTGAGTGAGTGCATGTGTGTGTGTGCGCGTGTCTGTGTGTACGAGCACCTGCGTGAGTGAGTGCGTGTGTGTGTGCGCGTGTCTGTGTGTGCGAGCACCTGCGTGAGTGAGTGCGTGTGTGTGCGCGTGTCTTTGTGTACGAGCACCGGCGTGAGTGAGTGCGTGTGTGTGTGTGCGTGTCTGTGTGTGCGAGCACCTGCGTGAGTGAGTGCGTGTGTGTGTGCGAGTCTGTGTGTACGAGCACCTGCGTGAGTGAGTGCGTGTGTGTGTGTGCGTGTCTGTGTGTGCGAGCACCTGCGTGATTGAGTGCGTGTGTGTGTGTGCGCGTGTCTGTGTGTAAGAGCACCTGCGTGAGTGAGTGCGTGTGTGTGTGCGCGTGTCTGTGTGTACGAGCACCTGCGTGAGTGAGTGCGCGTGTGTGTGCGCATGTCTGTGTGTACGAGCACCCGCGTGAGTGAGTGCGTGCGTGTGTGTGCGTGTCTGTGTGTGCGAGCACCTGCGTGAGTGAGTGCGTGTGTGTGCGCGTGTCTGTGTGTACGAGCACCCGCGTGAGTGAGTGCGTGTGTGTGCGTGTCTGTGTGTGCGAGCACCTGCGTGAGTGAGTGCGTGTGTGTGTGCGTGTCTGTGTGTACGAGCACCTGCGTGAGTAAGTGCGTGTGTGTGTGTGCGTGTCTGTGTGTGCGAGCACCTGCGTGATTGAGTGCGTGTGTGTATGCGCGTGTCTGTGTGTATGAGCACCTGCGTGAGTGAGTGCGTGTGTGTGTGTGTGTGCGCGTGTCTGTGTGTACGAGCACCTGCGTGAGTGAGTGCGTGTGTGTGCGCGTGTCTGTGTTTATGAGCACCCGCGTGAGTGAGTGCGTGTGTGTGTGTCTGTGTGTGCGAGCACCTGCGTGAGTGAGTGCGTGTGTGTGTGCGTGTCTGTGTGTACGAGCACCTGCGTGAGTGAGTGCGTGTGTATGTGTGCGTGTCTGTGTGTGCGAGCACCTGCGTGAGTGAGTGCGTGTGTGTGCGCGTGTCTGTGTGTATGAGCACCTGCGTGAGTGAGTGCGTGTGTGTGTGCGCGTGTCTGTGTGTACGAGCACCTGCGTGAATGAGTGCGCGTGTGTGTGTGCGCGTGTCTGTGTGTATGAGCACCTGCGTGAGTGAGTGCGTGTGTGTGCGCGTGTCTGTGTGTACGAGCACCTGCGTGATTGAGTGTGTGTGTGTGCGCGTGTCTGTGTGTACGAGCACCTGCGTG
The DNA here is from genome assembly GCA_029721435.1 of Gymnothorax reevesii. NCBI lineage: Eukaryota > Metazoa > Chordata > Actinopteri > Anguilliformes > Muraenidae > Gymnothorax > Gymnothorax reevesii. The sequence continues at coordinate 154,429,776 of CM056575.1, forward strand.
AGTGAGTGCGTGTGTGTGTGCGAGTCTGTGTGTACGAGCACCTGCGTGAGTGAGTGCGTGTGTGTATGCACGTGTCTGTGTGTACGAGCACCTGCGTGAGTGAGTGTGTGTGTGTGTGTGCGCGTGTCTGTGTGTACGAGCACCTGCGTGAGTGAGTGTGTGTGTGTGTGCGCGTGTCTGTGTGTACGAGCACCTGCGTGAGTGTGTGCGTGTCTGTGTGTATGAGCACCTGCGTGAGTGAGTGCGTGTGTGTGCGCGTGTCTGTGTGTACGAGCACCTGCGTGAGTGAGTGCGTGTGTGTGTGCGCGTGTCTGTGTGTACGAGCACCTGCGTGAGTGAGTGCGTGTGTGTGTGCGTGTCTGTGTGTGCGAGGACCTGCGTGAGTGAGTGTGTGTGTGTGTATGTGCGTGTCTGTGTGTACGAGCACCTGCGTGAGTGAGTGCGTGTGTGTGTGCGTGTCTGTGTGTACGAGCACCTGCGTGAGTGACTACGTGTGTGTGTGCGCGTGTCTGTGTGTACGAGCACCTGCGTGATTGAGTGCGTGTGTGTGTGTGCGCGTGTCTGTGTGTATGAGCACCTGCGTGAGTGAGTGTGTGTGTGTGTGTGCGCGTGTCTGTGTGTACGAGCACCTGCGTGAGTGAGTGCGTGTGTGTGCGCGTGTCTGTGTGTACGAGCACCTGCGTGAGTGAGTGCGTGTGTGTGTGTGCGTGTCTGCGTGTGCGAGGACCTGCGTGAGTGAGTGTGAGTGTGTGTGTGCGCGTGTCTGTGTGTACGAGCACCTGCGTGAGTGAGTGCGTGTGTGTGTGCGTGTCTGTGTGTACGAGCACCTGCGTGAGTGACTACGTGTGTGTGTGTGCGCGCGTGTCTGTGTGTACGAGCACCTGCGTGATTGAGTGCGTGTGTATGTGTGCGTGTCTGTGTGTGCGAGGGCCTGCGTGAGTGAGTGTGTGTGTGTATGTGCGTGTCTGTGTGTACGAGCACCTGCGTGAGTGAGTGCGTGTGTGTGTGCGTGTCTGTGTGTACGAGCACCTGCGTGATTGAGTGCGTGTGTTTGTGTGTGCGTGTCTGTGTGTATGAGCACCTGCGTGAGTGAGTGCGTGTGTGTGTGTGCGCGTGTCTGTGTGTACGAGCACCTGCGTGAGTGAGTGCGTGTGTGTGTGTGCGCGTCTGTGTGTACGAGCACCTGCGTGATTGAGTGTGTGTGTGTGTGTGTGCGCGTCTGTGTGTACGAGCACCTGCGTGATTGAGTGTGTGTGTGTGCGCGTGTCTGTGTGTACGAGCACCTGCGTGATTGAGTGCGTGTGTGTGTGTGCGCGTGTCTGTGTGTATGAGCACCTGCGTGAGTGAGTGCGTGTGTGTGTGTGCGCGTGCGCGTGTCTGTGTGTAGGAGCACCTGCGTGAGTGAGTGCGTGTGTGTGTGGGCGCGTGTCTGTGTGTACGAGCACCTGCGTGATTGAGTGTGTGTGTGTGTGTGCGCGTGTCTGTGTGTACGAGCACCTGCGTGATTGAGAGTGTGTGTGTGTGCGTGTCTGTGTGTACGAGCACCTGCGTGAGTGAGTGCGTGTGTGTGTGTGTGCGCGTGTCTGTGTGTAGGAGCACCTGCGTGAGTGAGTGCGTGTGTGTGTGTGTGCGCGTGTCTGTGTGTAGGAGCACCTGCGTGAGTGAGTGCGTGTGTGTGTGTGCGCGTGTCTGTGTGTACGAGCACCTGCGTGATTGAGTGTGTGTGTGTGTGTGCGCGTGTCTGTGTGTACGAGCACCTGCGTGATTGAGAGTGTGTGTGTGCGCGTGTCTGTGTGTACGAGCACCTGCGTGATTGAGAGTGTGTGTGTGCGCGTGTCTGTGTGTATGAGCACCTGCGTGATTGAGTGTGTGTGTGTGCGCGTGTCTGTGTGTACGAGCACCTGCGTGATTGAGAGTGTGTGTGTGCGCGTGTCTGTGTGTACGAGCACCTGCGTGATTGAGTGTGTGTGTGTGCGCGTGTCTGTGTGTACGAGCACCTGCGTGATTGAGAGTGTGTGTGTGCGCGTGTCTGTGTGTATGAGCACCTGCGTGATTGAGAGTGTGTGTGTGCGCGTGTCTGTGTGTACGAGCACCTGCGTGATTGAGAGTGTGTGTGTGCGCGTGTCTGTGTGTACGAGCACCTGCGTGATTGAGTGTGTGTGTGTGCGCGTGTCTGTGTGTACGAGCACCTGCGTGATTGAGTGCGTGTGTGTGTGTGCGCGTGTCTGTGTGTATGAGCACCTGCGTGAGTGAGTGCGTGTGTGTGTGCGCGTGTCTGTGTGTATGAGCACCTGCGTGAGTGAGTGCGTGTGTGTGCGCGTGTCTGTGTGTACGAGCACCTGCGTGAGTGAGTGCGTGTGTGTGTGCGCGTGTCTGTGTGTACGAGCACCTGCGTGCGTGTGAGTGAAATTGTGCTCTCAGCATGACAAAGAACAAGTGGAGAGACACTTCTCCCTCAATAAAAACCTCAAAATTACCCGTTTTTGCCCAAAATTCCCCAGCTTACCGGACTCAAAGAAAATTTCTAAAGCTAGTAGCTCAATACGAAGCTCAGCCCTAATTCTAACCCAAAAGCAGGCAGCACAATAAGATGCTAAAACCAGGCCTGACCCAAAAGCTGGCAGCAAGATACTTTGCTAAAACCAAGCCGAACCCAAAAGCTGGCAGCAAAATATGTTTCTAAATCCAAGCCCGACCCAAAAGCTGGCAGCACAATATGTTTCTAAATCCAAGCCTAACCCAAAAGCTAGCAGCACAGTACAAACCTAAACCAAACCCAAAATCTTCCTTGATAAAAATATTGCTTGATGTTCTGTTTTATTCAACAGTCATTGTAAGTCATGTAATATTCTTAAGTTTACCCATGCATATAGTACTCAGATGTCAAGCTGCCAGTTGAATGGATTTTAGATACATTGAGATACATTAATATCTGCTGCCCCGGGCGCTGCTCTGTGGCTGCCCACTGCTCCCAACTATAGGATGGGTCAAATGCAGAGGACAAATTACCCCATGGGGTTCAATAAAGAGTATTTATCTGTCTAGAGATGGAATTTACTTTATACACAATGTTTAGAGGCCATAACGTTCTAGAAAAACATGTTGATGCGTCATACTACTGATGAGTTTCCTGAGCTTCAAGTTTAGTGTGACTAACAAAGATTGCAAGAGGCTCATCACACCCACGCAAACACTCACAAACTCACTCGCTCTCAGAAACCCTCTCTCTCTCTCTCTCTCTCACACACACACAAACTCATTCTCCCTGACGCACACGCACTGTCTCTCACAGACACACACATGCTGACACACACTGACACACTCACTCTCCCTGACGCACACGCACTGTCTCTCACAGACACACACATGCTGACACACACTGACACACTCATTCTCCCTGACGCACACGCACTGTCTCTCACAGACACACACATGCTGACACACACTGACACACTCACTCTCCCTGACGCACACGCACTGTCTCTCACAGACACACACATGCTGACACACACTGACACACTCACTCTCCCTGACGCACACGCACTGTCTCTCACAGACACACACATGCTGACACACACTGACACACTCACTCTCCCTGACGCACACGCACTGTCTCTCACAGACACACACATGCTGACACACACTGACACACTCATTCTCCCTGACGCACACGCACTGTCTCTCACAGACACACACATGCTGACACACACTGACACACTCATTCTCCCTGACGCACACGCACTGTCTCTCACAGACACACACATGCTGACACACACTGACACACTCATTCTCCCTGACGCACACGCACTGTCTCTCACAGACACACACATGCTGACACACACTGACACACTCATTCTCCCTGACGCACACGCACTGTCTCTCACAGACACACACATGCTGACACACACTGACACACTCATTCTCCCTGACGCACACGCACTGTCTCTCACAGACACACACATGCTGACACACACTGACACACTCATTCTCCCTGACGCACACGCACTGTCTCTCACAGACACACACATGCTGACACACACTGACACACTCATTCTCTCTGACACACGCACTGTCTCTCACAGACACACACATGCTGACACACACTGACACACTCATTCTCCCTGACGCACACGCACTGTCTCTCACAGACACACACATGCTGACACACACTGACACACTCATTCTCCCTGACGCACACGCACTGTCTCTCACAGACACACACATGCTGACACACACTGACACACTCATTCTCCCTGACGCACACGCACTGTCTCTCACAGACACACACATGCTGACACACACTGACACACTCATTCTCTCTCTCTCCCCCTCCCACACTCACTTTGGGCTGAAGTCTCTCCGTCCCGGTGATAAACTGAGCATGCCCAGATCCCTCCTTGGCCATCCCCTTGATCAGAGCAGTGCTAGCTCCCTCTCCAATCCCAAACGAGAAGCATCTGACAGGAAATGACAGAGGTCAGGTCAGCTGACCCCACTGGTGAGCCTATCAGCAATGTGATTGGGCAGGCCTAACAAAACCAATATTCATACACTGATGGAAATGCTTACACTTCAGGAAGGCTAAACAAGGGCATAAACAGTGCTCTAAAGGTGGATTGGTGCAAACCTTGCTTTCGACATGCCAGACATGAACAGAGCCACATATACCTGTGAGACAAAGCGTTCCTCTTCACCAGGTTCAGAATGTCCTTTGTGTTCCACACTTCTCCGTCGGTGAAAATGAAAAGCTGAGATAAGACGACAGAGCCAAATGGAGTCAAAGGGTTCATTCAAATAGTCTTTTTTAACAGGAAAGCTCCTATCTCCTTGAAAATGAACCAGAAGAATTTAAATGGCAGCCATAATAAATGCAGTTTCAAGTGCCTAAATGCTAAGGAAAGGTGCTCCAAAGTTTAATTACCCATCTCCCTCTGCATAGGGTACACTCAAATGTTCTTTATGAAAAAAGGCGATAATGCCATCCCATAATTCCTCGCGGCAGCAATATTTGAAGTGATGCACCATCAGAAATCCTACAATGCATTATTGTTATATTTCCCGTTGTATCAAAGCAGCCCATGACATAAGCTCGTGTAGTCTTTCACCAAAAGTCTTTAGTCTTTTCGCTAAAAATCAATTAAGCAGAAGAAAAACGGTCTGAGTTCAGTTTAGTCTCAAGCCTGAAATGCCTGAGTGGTGAAATGATTCCCCTGTGGAGTGACAGAAAGGAAGGAGACCGCTTAGCCATCACGCAAATGCACTTGATCATGTGATGGTTGTTGGTGGAATTTAGTAATAAATTCCTTATTATTGCTTATTGTGTCATTAATTGTTTATCCTTTGAGTAACCTAGGTCAGGCATGATTGCTAAACTTATAATTTAGCTTTTATGTGAGTAGAAACGCCATCAACTGTGTTTATTGTGTATTCATTCTATCTGAAACCTTGAGGTCCAGCCAGACCAAGGAGTGTATTTTGAGTGTGTTGAGTTGTGTGCTCCCAGGAGACAGTTCCTGCGAAGCCTGCAGAGATAAGCAACAGGTGACTGGGGGAGAGAGACTCCGCTGTACCGCAGTGGCTTTCAGGGTCAGTCATATGTGAGATGCCCACATCTGGCCGAGGAACATCTGGAACCAACATGTAGATGTATAGATCAGCCCCAAGGGGCGGACATTTTGACTTTGTGCCCTTACATATATCCAAATCAAAGGAGAGACTCCCACATTCCCAAAATAAAATTCCCACAACAATGGTGTTTTTTTTTTTTTTTATGGGCAAACAAAATTGGATGAGATAAAACATTTCCATCTACACTTTGTGAGAACCATAATGATTTCCCCATTAAAGGTAAATTATTATCAGCTGAAAAAACATCAACAATGCAACAACATATTAACCCCTGATGATCGCAATGTGATGAAACCGGTTTGGAAAATTAAAGTATTTCTTTTTGTGAATCTTTGAAGAACTCTGTTTTTCCTATTTATCAACCTGACACGAAGAAACCCGAACATTACTTCTCTTAAAAAATACCCAAAAATTAGTCTAAATTTGATATTCAGGTAATACACTGGAACATTACTTAGTGCTTTTCTTTAACAATATTCTTGACACTGTAATCCTTTAAAAATAAATTTGGAGCATGACTCATTTAAAGCAAATCAGAAGTTAGGGTCAGAATATGAATTAGCAATGTGAAACAAACTCTGAATCTACGTCTAGAACTGAGACTAAAATATTATCAAACAGGATTATCTGCCTTCTGCACCACACCCCTATTAATTAAAAAATTCCTGAAATTTGAGTCACAAAGGAAGATCAATGCATCCTACCACCATCTGTTGTTAACCATGTGCTTAAGTTCCATAGCAAGGCCACTTCCTGACCCTGCTGCCATGCACAAGCGCCTGATGCTTATAGGAGATGGCACCCGCAAAATGGCATGTGGACTTATGTGCATCATGGGCTATCAGACCTCGTCTCCAGCTGAGCTGAAAAATGTGCTAACCCATTGTAGTATGAAGCGAGAGCTTGTATCATCCCTCAAAGCATACAAAATTATCTGTTTGAGGATTTCCCGGGGCAGATATTCCCTCTGTGGCTCAAAATTTTCACCCTCAGATTCACCATCACCTGATTCATCAGATTATTCGATGTATAACTCTAAATTTCCCTCAGATTCACCACCCTTTAAATCAATCTTAACACTTGCCATTATCAGATTCCCCAGAATCTGACTCAACATTGAGGCCACAGATTCCACAGAATCTGACTCAACTCAATGCGAACTGATTTAGTCGATGGCGCTACAGAAAGACTGTCCAGGAGATGAACAACTTACTGTCTTTAAAATGAATTGGGAAAGAATTCTATATCCAACCACCATTTTTTAATGGGTTTTTATTTGCCAGAGCGATTTTAAAAGGGGGCATAAATATATTTTAGGGGTTTTCATTCGTGAGAAGGGGATTTAAAATATTATATTTAATGTTTTGAATCCATATGCCGCGCATGCAATAGCAACCAGGTGTGTCGTCAATAATATGGCTGTCGCCATTATTTGCTACTAAAACTTATGGGAGCAGTAATCAACTCAGAAACTATAAAAAAGAAATTAAGACCTGAAATTGAACTTGAGTACATGAGCAGTACAGGCGGACGATTCAGGCTGCTTTTGAGGTATTGGGTGGAGATATTTGAGGGTTACGATTGTGTTCTAATTGGCATCGACCTCGTCACTCCATATTTCTATGTCAGTCAATCACTGTTAGGAGAGTCCACTTAATTGTGTTCATAAAATACTATCTTTTTTGTAGCCCAGAGCATTGGCTTATCCAGCCTTCCTCAGAATGGTAGCATGGCTCCAATAAAAACAATTTTCTAACTAGACAACGAGTACCCTTATAGCATATAGCCAGGGCAGCGACCAGACTTTTTACAGGCACAGAATGAACCAAAATAAGCAGCAAAATTAATATGCATCAATGAAAGAAATCATGCGACACTAGCTTTAAAAAAAAGATTGAAACATGGGATTTGAAACTATGAACTACAGGGAGATCTGGTTAGAAGAAATCAATTAAGAGTTCTGAATTATTGGACTTGACAGGCTTTAAAAACAAAATTGAAAACAATTTTCACAGTGTTCACTGTATAGCTATATCTGGGTACTCTCAGAGAACAGAACCCGTACGTGACGTCACGTTAAATGAGACTGTCGGCGGACTGGTTACGGTGGAAAAGGAGCAACATTAGGAAAGCGAATATAAAGTAGTATGAAACTTTTTTCTCTTGTTATATGAGTGAAATCCTTCAATATATCATAAAATATTCATGCTGACCAATTTTATGGGTATTTATTCTCAATGCCTACTTAAATGACCTTGATAGGAATATTGAAAGCAAATTAGTTAAATTTGCAGATGATACTAAATTGGGAGATTTGGAAAACAGTCTGGAGTCCTCTAAAGTGATTCAGAATTATTTAGATTTTTTAGAACCCAGAATTAGGCTGAATGTGGCAATTTAAATTTAATGTTGCCACGGTCTTTGCACGCGAAAAATACGGAGTAATGCGTTATCAACCATTAGAGCTAAAAATAGTTAATAAAGGTTATTCTGGCCAGACACACCACTGACCCCAAGGAACTTTTCTGACTTCCTTTATAAAATGCAGTTAGCTCGGGAATGACGTTATTCCCAGCCCCGACCTCCAACTTTCAAGCTAACTTTTCAAGCTCCAGCTTAAAGCTGGAATTATGCTTTGCATGTGCGTAGTTGACGCAATTTTCGTCATGAAACAGTGTGCGCATGCCTCTCGTCAATGTAACGTCTTCACCATCATCACGTTAAGTCTGCAAGAGCGGGAGTCTTGCAGACTTATAAAATGAGCTGATGGGCTTCGAGTATGTTTCACTCGTTTCCATGGGAACATTAATTTTATAGCCTATATTTCCTTCTCATGATGTTGAATTTTATATCTGGCCTACATTATTCAAGTAACATTTTAATATTATAAATTTATAATAGGTTTATGTGGTTTTGTGTGTGTGTGTGTGTGTGTGTGTGTGAGAGAATGTGCTTTTTTTCTGTCAGCAATTTGGAAAAATTAAAACGTCACGTCCCTACTGCAATGAATTCTGGGTAATTACACTAGGGAAGTCTGCTGAAGTTTGCACCCCAAGCGGACTCTCTAGAAGCCCGCAGACAATCCGCTTGAGGCCCCTTGTGGACTGGACAAATTGTGTATTTGGACAGCCCTCAGCACTCCCGGACTTCCCATGAATGCGTCTGCAAACCCTGCTGAAAATTACAGCTTTGACCAGCCTAGACTGGTCTCGCTGGTTTAAGCTGTGTTTTGGACAGTTTTACTTGGTTGACCAGCCCTTCACCCGCTGACAATACCAGCTTAACCAGACCCCCTTCATCAAGCTATAGAGACCAGCTTTAAACATCTAGACCAGCTAATAACACAGCTCAGACCATCTTAAACCAGCTTAGAATTCTAGCAGCTAGAATTCACTGAATGTATGTTCAGTGCATGTTCAGATCATGCATAAAAAAGTCATATTTTTGGATCTCCTCTGTCAAATTGCCGAAAAGTTTTGTCATCAAGTACAAAACCCAAAACCAGTGAAGTTGGCACGTTATGTAAATCGTAGATAAAACGGAATACAATGATTTGCAAATACTTTTCAACTTTTCTTCAATTGAATACACTGCAAAGACAAGATGTTTAATGTTCAAACTGAGAAACTTTATTTATTTTTTTTTGCAAATAATCATTAACTAAGAATTTAAAGGCAGCAACACATTGCAAAAAAGCTGGCATAGGGGCCTTTTTACCACTGTGTTACAACACCTTTCCTTTTAACGACACTCAGTAAACGTTTGGGAACTGAGGAGACCAATTTTTGAAGCTTTTCAGGCGGAACTTTTTCCCAGTCTTGCTTGATGTACAGCTTAAGTTGTTCAACAGTCCGGGGTCTCCGTTGTCGTATTTTACGCTTCATAATGCGCCACACATTTTCAATGGGAGACAGGTCTGGGCTACAGGCAGGCCAGTCTAGTACCCGCACTCTTTTACGACGGAACCATGCTGTTGTAACACGTGCAGAATGTGGCTTGGCATTGTCTTGCTGAAATAAGCAGGGGCGTCCATGAAAAAGACGTTGCCTGGATGGCAACATATGCTGCTCCAAAACCAGTATGTACCTTTCAGCATTAATGGTGCCTTCACATATGTGTAAGTTGCCCATGCCTTGGGCACTAATACACCCCCATACCATCACAGATGCTGGCATTTGAACTTTGCGCCTTTAACAGTCCAGATGGTTCTTTTCCTCTTTGGTCCGGAGGACACGACGTCCACAGTTTCCAAAAACAATTTGAAATGTAGACTCGTCAGACCACAGAACACTTTTCCACTTTTCATCAGTCCATCTTAGATGAGCTTGGGCCCAGCGAAGCCGGCGGGGGGGAGACATATTGTTTTTGCCTCAATTCCTTTCGGCGTTGGCGTCGGCGTTCCCATTTGTTTCCAGAGCTTAACTCTGAAACTGCTCGACCGATTCTCACCAAATTTGATATAGTGTCTCTCCATAACACGTAGATGTGCCTTTTGAGGGTTTGAACTGCTTTTGAATTTTATTTTTTCTGTTTCCATGGCAACAATTTGGACATTTCTAGTTCTTCATTGTGCAACTCACCTTTGGCCTGTCAATCAACTGCGCATGCCACCAGGAGGTGCTAAAATACGCCAAATTTTACCATTTTGCCAAGTTCAGTACCACCTGTTGGTGTGCGCATACACTATCCCAACTTTTTCTCACCTCTAACAGATAATCTTACTACATACCAGCGTGGTTGCAGCTGTATAAGTTCTGGGGCACTGATTGCACACAGAGTATAAGGGGTGCAAACTAATAACAAAAATTGATTGCGGCCATATTGGAGCGCCACCTACATGTTGCGCGTGAAGAAGATCCCAAAATCGAAAAATCACTCTTTCCACTAACCATCCTCCCAATAATTTAATTTTCCAACTTAGGGCTAAAGTTCGTGCAGTGAATAAGAGAATCCCAAAACTCAAATTTTGGTAATTTGGCATTTTAGGCCCTATTTTGGCTTGCACTTGATTGACCCCTAAAACCCAAACTGGTGCAGGTAGGGACAAAAAATTTGGGAAATTTTCTAGTTATAGTAGGGACATAAACCCACCAAAGTTTCAGTAAAATTGAAGAGGGTGACTATCACCACCTGACTGAACCTTACAGACTATGGCTCTTAAAAGTAATGCGAAACCGATGCCCCTCACCCCCAAACCTTGCTATTTCAATATAACTCTGTCATAAATTACGTACTATTCAAACACAATTCTTACATTTGTATGGTAATTTCCTGGCCATAATTCCTCCTTTTGCCAACAGAAAAATGGCGGATGTGAAATTTTTATGAGGGAGAATGAGCAAAGCATTTTGGGCAATATCAAAGCTTGGAGGGATGTCCGTTGTTGGCTTCATTTGTGGGAGGATAATCAAGGGCTTGAGCAAATGAATATGCGCCCTTCCCTCCGCACAACTGAATTGAAACGACCCTGCAAGTGGCAGCCATCTTACATGCAGGATTTTGTGGGGATTCCCCCCTCGATTGGAGGGTGAGTGAACACGCCGAAGTAGGCATTTTTTTCAGATTGGAAGGCAGCCCAGGGGCCGGTTTCATAAAATTAGACCCAGTCTTAGGCTGAAATGTAATTTTAAATCAGACTTACTATTAACACTTAAATAAGCATGTTGCATAAAACCTGTCTATGAGTGACTTAAATAAGTCAAGACTGACTTAGACAGCCTGTCGCGCTATCTATCATGGGTAAAATAAGACCCTTCACAGAGCAGAAAAACACGGCGGACACAACAATGACACTCGGTGGCAGCGGGAGAGATCGCCGCACTTAAGCGGAACAGAAAACCTTTGCTTGCCGGAGGTATATAATGCCAAAAAAAGTATTTTACTCAATCGTTTTAATCAAGCGAACGGAAAGTCGACACGTCATCAAGTTAGGGCAGAAAATTACAGAAGAGGCCAACAGTATCAACTGTCGCAAGAACCGTGAAAGATGTTCAAAAACTTTCATGCAAGAATCAAAAGCCGCTTTCACACCGGACGCGAATCGAATTTTTCGCATTGACTTCGAATGTAATCTGTCGTGCGAAAAATTTGTTTCGCGACCGGTGTGAAAGCAGCTTAAGATGGAAATATGGAAGAGAAAAAAATCCAGCCACCGGAGGAGAACCCCCTTACAAAAATAAATAAAAATAAAAAACAGAACTGATAATCTTGTACCCAATGAAGAATATTTTTGTCCTTTTTTCGTTAGAAAAATAATAAATATTGCTGTATCTTTGTGTCCTCTAACAGGTGTTCTAACAATTTGTTGCCATGGAAACAAAGCTCTCATCTCAGGCTTAGCCAGGGGGAGAGGTGGCTAATTTTTCTGCCTCAAATTAAGTCAGTCTTAAGCTTTATGCAACAGGCAGTCTTATTTAGACTAGTCTACAATGAAAACCAGTCTTAAACTAAGTTTATGCACCTGGCCCCGGTTCTCATAATACATCCATGCTGCGATGGCGGTGAAGTGCGGACATTCGGACACAGCCTTGTTTTCTCTCTCTCTACATCAGTGGGGAAAGGCTATCCAATCCAACCCCTGCATTATATGCCGGCGGGTTGAAAAGGCAAGCGCTGTCCAATCCATTCAGTTACCAGGCGGAATCAGACATCCGACCCCGCCTTCATACGACCCTCTCCGCCTCCGGTACCGAAGACAATCATCCTTACTACACAGTATTCTGCAGTTCGAGGCAACCACGAAGTCATCGCGCTAATGGTTGAGAAGAGAACCAAATTTGCCTCTCGGCGATGACGATATTATTTTGTTTCATTTACCAAAGAGGGATCTAAAATGTATAGCAAAGGTTAGCTATATTTTCAACTTCATCGCGCACAGAAAATCACGTTAAGGCCAAGTAACGTTTGCTAATTTACGCTAACTAGCTAGCTAGCTCATCTAACGCTGCCCAAGAAAGCAAGAGAATCCTAAAGAGCATGGGTAAGACTATTCTTACTGTTACTGGGCTTCAGAAGCTCATTGATATCTGCGATGCATACGCTAAGCTTTGGCGTTTTAATTTCGGGATTAAACAGTCGAAATGTATGGTTATGGGTAAGAATGTCTTTTGTGCGGAGCCCAAGTGGACCTTAGGAGGTAATTCTCTGTATAATGCCTACTCCGTGGAATTATTAGGTGATGTGTTCCCTAAATCAGGTCCACTGGCTGTAGGAAGGCTTTCTATACAGTGGCGGGTCTAGAACTGGGAATTGGGCTGGCACAGACACGTCCCTTTCAGTCCTCGCACGTTCCCAATCATTTTCCTTTATTGACGCGTTTTCCAATTCTCGTAATTGCCAACTGAAGACATGGTTTCTCTCCATATACGGTCTAACAGCGATTAAATCATGGGCTAAATTCAGTAGGCTACAGTGGCGAAGCCAGAACTAAGAATTGGGCGCACAAAACAACATCCGTTTAAAACAATTATTAGTCCTGACATGTTCTCCATCATTGTCATAATTAACAGAGGTTCACTCCGAGAGCATTCCACACTTAATAGGTGCTGCTTGTTCTCCCTGATTAGGTAGGACGACAATCATTAGTCTGGACGCGTATTTACTGTATAGTTCAAAACTGAATGGGCGATTTTCAGCCAAGTGTGCAATTTAGGGGTAAAAAAAATGTCTTATCGCATTTAACCTATTTAATTCAAAATAAACACCCAGGAAGCAAGAACTCCGCTGGGGTGCCGGTGATCCTGGCAGCAGGGTTAATATTTTCTCATATCTGTCTGGAACCACACAGTGGAACTTAATGGGGAAAACTGTGATCAGATGTTTACTCTTTTGACGATCTACGGTGGACCCCAGGCAATTATATCCTTTCCAAAAGATTTTCAGTCCAGCTGTTTGTGTTGCTTTTTTTCCCCTTCCTTATAGCCGAGGGCCGAGAGACCCATATTCAAAAATTAACAAGCTTGTTCATTGTTGATCTGTTTTTTTTTTTTTTAATTCTATGAAATTCAATTTTTGTTTTGTTTTTCTTTTGTCTCCATAGTCATATGAATATTTAATACATTCATGTGACCATTTCTGCATACATATTTGTGATAGCCAAATGATAGTCAAGAAAACAAACCTAAAAAACACATTTATGACTTGATTGTGCTTGATTGGGTTGAGATTACACATGCATAATTACACAGGAAGACCAGTCAGACGAAAAATAGGAATAAAATGGAAGTAATGGCTTGGTTAACATCAGTGTGTCTTTCATTTGAACACAGACAAACTTGAAAATGTTCAAAAAAAGAAGAAAAAAAAAGAAAAGTGCACAATCTCCTTTTGCTCACTTTGATATGCACTCTGCACTTGAAATAAGTGTGTCCACAAGTAATTAAAAAGAACAAAACTGTAAAATAACAAATTTTAAAAACCTAGTGTAAATATATTTGAGTGCACTTAACAACAGCTTCTATCAACAGATAGTTTGCTTGTTTATTTCTTAAAGAGAACTAAAATTTGTAAATCCTTGTATAAATGAAAATGAACAGTGTTCGTGTAGTGCACGTATTAGCAACATGCAGCGACCAGCACTCGGAATGCACTGACCACCACTCAGTCCAGATCGTGCTTCTCCCGACCGGCAGTATTTTTTCAAAGATATGTTAAAATGACTGCATCCAGTGTCCAATAAAATTGCTTGAAACAAAACATAAATGACCCTAAATATGCTCCCGCCGTCTTGCTATTGTCAGAGTAGCGAACTTTTGTTTCCGACCCACGCCCTGTCTGCGCTGGTCGTCACTGATATTGAAAAACCTTCCCAACAGTGATGGAAACAAAGAGTGCCATCTGAGCCCGCGTGTGCTGGGTATTCATGGGCAAATTAAATCTGAGGCTGTGGGGAAATTATCGGTGCGGTTGTCTCAATCTAATGAAAGACAGGCAATTATAATCAGGGCATGGTGATTGATTTCTGTGGCGCTTTGCTTTGCATGCCGAGAGAAGTTGTTATATAAACGACAGCAAAGCTAAATAAATCTCTTTCAAGGACAGAAACTTTACATGTTAATCTATCAGTGTACAGTGGTGGTAGGTGGACGGAACCCGAGGGAGCGGAAACATAACTTGAAACGGATGAGATTATTGACCCGATTTGAATCATTGCTCTTGGTTAACAAGTTTTCCAGCAATTTAAATAATCCATTTGCAGTTAAGTACAGTTTCACTTTAAATGAAATGTCAAGGCGAGTGAATAATAAATTCAGTAAAAATGTTTAATCCCCGTGCCTTAATAGGTAACCCTTCACAAAAAAAAATTACTGTGGATTTTCCACGTCTTTTGCCACATCTTACAATGATTGTTTAATTGAAAACAAAGATTGAAATTTGCACTTTTTTGCCTTCTGTTGAAGCGCTTTATCTCTCGTCTTAACGAAGAGAATTAGCTACTCCTGCGAAAGGAGAGAGAAAGTATATTTCATCATGAAAAATAACTGAAACAAATCAAGACTAAAGCAGTTTAAAGATGTTTATCGCTATTTTTGTTCTCTGTCCAACGGGCGCCACTGAAGAAATGTTTGAAACATAAATGACAGTTAAGTCGTATTCATAAATTTTAACAAAAGTATTTGGATACAAAATAGAAAAACAAATTTATGAATATGGCATCTAGGCTATCTATGAAAATAAGAGGCATCTCGCTACGCACCGAGGAGAACAAAGAAACAGCGTAATCTCTGGTGACTCGGAGGCAATATCTGCTTTCCAAAAAAATTTTCCAGCGAGTGCGCGCATACTAACAATTCTCTGACCACTACTCCGAGCGTCCTGGGCAGAACCCTGCTAATACTTTCATTTAAACCCAATTTCAGCATCCTACACCCTATTGATGTGGAGAGAATAAGCCTGGCCCAAGAGGCATTTTCGGACCAAAACTGCTTTTTCGCAAGATCCTGAGTTTTCATTTTTAATCGGCCTTGTGAGGGCTGGCATCGGCCGATGCCGATTAAGCCAAAATGCCTAATCGGCCGGCCGATTGATCGGTCGACCTCTACTGCAAATATTAAGCCTTTTCCCTTCAATCTTTTTGGGAAACGCATTTGAAACAAAGTGAAGTGCATCTGAAACCATTTTACCCCAAAAACTTGGTTAAAACTTATTAACCCCTTTGCGCGGAATACAAAATTTTGCCAATTTTTCCTGTTGTGCATGAGCCTATTTAAGCTTTAGAACTCAGGATTTGTGACACAGAGATTTTTGAAAATTATTTAAGTGAAGCTAGACATTTGGAAATTCAATTACAGAATTGTTTAGGAATTAAATTTTGGAATTTACGGACGCCGGCATCTACATCTGCAGAAAGGGGTTAATGGTATTTTGACAAAAAACTTGGTAAGATGAAAGACGTGTCTTTGTTACTGCAGAAACAAGAGACATGAAAAATTTTAAAATGTATTTTCTCATAATGAAAGATATTCTTGCTTTGCAGCTTTGTAGAATCAGGCCAAATTATGGGGAAAAAATAGGTTTGATTTTTCTAAAGTGTCCTTCATGTTACTTGCACACTTTGCTGAAAAGCAAATTTCTTGAGTGGCAGGCTTTCTATAGCCTATTTAACTGCCGAGTGCTACTTTTTTTTTTTTTTTCTTTTTTTTTTTAAATCAACCCACCAAATGCCGAGAATGAAAGGCGATATTTCATTGGAATGCGGACCAGATCGACTATGCAAAGAACTGGCTTATTAATAAGTAAATGATTTTTCTGTACCGAATGTCGCCCATGATTTCATCGCTGTTAGATCGCATCTGGAGAGAAACAGTGTCTTCAGTTGGCAATTACGATAATTGGAAAACGCGTCAATGAAGGAAAATGATTGAGAACTTGCCAGGACTAAAAGGGACGTGTCTGTGCCACCCCAATTTCCAGTTCTAGACCCGCCACTGTTTCAATAGCTTGTTCCAGTGTAAGCTGAATTATCCTTGGCTCTGTTCAGAGGCTGAAATCCAGTTGTGGAGGGCTGTCTGCGCTCCCTCTCTGCTTTCTGGTATTGGTTCCATCCATGTGAGTAACTGCAGGAAGTTGGATTCTTTGCAGGGGCTCTTGCTGAAGAAAGTGTTTGGTTTCAGAAAGTATGATCGGCATTCTACGTTGATATGAGCCCTGGGGCTGGAGTTGTATCTGATGTTAGGAAGGACCGGACAGTCTCCCTTTATCAAAGGCTGATGAAGGTTGACTGTCCGGCAAGAGACCTGGCGGCTGGCCTGCGTAATCACCGCGTCCCGGGTACTAGAACAGAGAGGTTACGAAGCGTTGCGCTGCGTGCAAATAGTCTTTTTTGCCTCGGAACTCCTAACGCCTAAAAAATGATCTGGAAATAATTACGCGGAAGCCATGTTAAGTGAACTCAAATCCTTCAAATGTTAAGGAAAGGTGTCTCAGTGCTTCCTAATTTACCTCCTTTAGCACAGGGTACTCAGAACCATCCTTTTCGATCAGAAAGGAGATAAAGCTATCCCACAATTCTGCGCAGCTGAAATATTTAAAGCGGGGACCATTCACCTGGCCAATCGCGTTAAGAAGCGTATATGGTGGACAGGGGACTCATGATCACCTTGCCTAGAGTAAGTATGTATGGATTCTCTAATTAGCGCAGTCGTCTTCCTAAGCCGTTATGAATGACCTTTCACACCTTCCAATTACCTTATGATGTTTTTCACAAAGGTTAAAGAAAAGTGGTTAGGCATTAGTGGACAGGCCGTAATTTTTGAACTATTTTTAACGCAGCCTTGGTCTCCCTGGTGACGGTGGCTCTGTGCGGTCCAATGGCCAGGGGCTCTTTGTGTAACGTGCACTCCATCTGCAGTGGGTAACTCCCCCTACCCACTGCAAGCCTTCGTACTCTTTCATAATAATGGCCACTAGGTCACATGATCACAACCATCCAATCAGCGCACTAATCCTGCTTTAAGCTGAGAATCTAACACATCGTTTGTCTTTGGCTCCGGGCGACCCATCTTATATCGCACTGACATACCACGCACAAGCATGAAGGCCCTTCGGCACAACAGTATACCCTTTTTTTGGGAGTATTTTCTGCCATGATCATCGCGGATTGTTCACTGTTTACACGTGGTTTCTGCCATTCCGTCTGCTGCTGGCGATGCTTTGTAAGCTTGGCGCTGATTGGTCCTCAGTCGTCCTCGACTTGCGGTTGCCACCTAGTGGCCATTATTATGAAAGAGTATGAAGGCTTGCAGTGGGTCGGGGAAGTTATCCACTGCAGATGGGGTGTAGGTGTAAGGCTGCAGATGGTGTTTTTTACTCCTTGAGAAACCTTTTTTTCATGCCCGACTTTAAAGTGTGTAATGCTTTTAGTTGTTCATTATCAAAATCTGTGTTGCCCATTCACAAACTTGACCTTTTTTATGAGTATTTACCACCACCATCAATTCCAAGTACTCCTCTTGGCTTGAGGTGTTACATTTGCACAGGTGTGAACTGGGGTAGACACTCCATATGCATTCCCCATCTTGAAATACGTTAGCAGGTAAGGGACATACAGGATATACTGCTCCGCCTTTCGTATTTTTGCTGTCAGATGATAAACTCACAGGTGGTGCTAATCAGTATCGTCGCTTCCCGGCCCCGGCAAGTTTGAAGAAGGAAATATGGAGGGCCACACTTATTCAAAATCCAAATTTCAGGAACAGGAGTCTTCTTCTTCGCCCATAAAAAGGAAAAGGATGTTGAAAAAAGGAAGAGACCAGCGTCAGCAGAAAATAAGAGAGAACGTTGGAGCTGCCTTCCGAAGATGGAAAGACCTGATGCAGGAAAAGGGGATCGAAAGAGACGCAGAATTTGCTTGCTTCCTTCTGGACAGGTAGGAAAATATAACGGTTTGAATTCTTTGCGTGATCGTCTAACAGTAGGTCTATGCTTTCCGCTGTGTAATTGAAACAATTTGCTCTTTGTGTACATTAGGTGTATTCGCGTCTTTGCATTGCCTTTGAATGTAATCTGTCGTGTTTCACGTTCGGTGTGAAAGCGGCTTTAACGTAACATAACACGAATGGCGAGAACAGGCTGTTCAGCCCAACTACGCTCGGCTTTAGCTGGCAACCTTTTTATTCTGGGCATATTAATGCCAGCTAGTGAGCTAAAATGCTCGCGGTGCAACTCCAGCCAAATTAGTTTGCATAATAATGGCTAAATGCATTTTAAATTGACTAAATTTAAATGCATGAAATGTAACGTTAGCTAGGTAGCAAGAGAGCCTTTATGCCAAACTAGCTATATATTTAATGTAGCGCTATATATATAGTACATATATATATATATATAGTACATATATATAGCGCTACATTAGCAATCACCAGTTCAGAAAACTGCAGTCAAACCATCACGGCTAAAAATTTGATGTGCAAATACAGCGGAATACAGTGATACAATTGCTGCCAAAAATCAGTTTGTGGAAAGAAATAAAGAGCTTTTTCAACGAAATAGTTTTTTTTAGAAAATAGCCGTAAACGACTTCCATACTTTGGTTTGAAAATGACTTTTATTTATTTTTCTTTTCAGGAAATAGTTGACATTTCATGCAGATTGAAATGTGAGATTTTAGTGAAGGGCTGTTACTCCAGATTACTAAAAATTGCATGTCACAGTATCAGTGTTTACTTAAAGGAAAAAAAGGGGTAGAATTTTTGAATCAATGTGTCTCAACTGAAGTACTTTGTACTGCCTTGATTGAAAAAATTGAGATTGCTTGATATTGCCTTAATCGGTCCTGCAGCCCACATCTGATGGTTTTTGTTATAAACACAATTGCAATTGTATGTTTTCACCAAACTCTTAATTTGTTGTCTAAGGTGTATTTACCCTCTTCCTTTTCACCAGAAATATCCATGTATGCCTTGCAAAATAAAATAACCTTGATCATTTTGTATTTATTTTTCTTTTACGCAAATTATTTCAAGTTATGTTTTCGAGCAGTCTGAATAAGTCAATGATAAAATTAGATATCTCCAACTTAAGTACCTGAACACAAGTGTTTTATTTCTTTCCTTGACCTAAACATAACAGAAAATAGATTGGACTTATTTGCTTGCACAATAAATGGTTAGTTTATGCGACCACATGTTCATAATTTCATCAATGAAGAACCCATCGATTCTCCATTTTGATGTTACTTTTGTTTTTTAAGCTGCGACCAAGCAGCTCTATGAACGCTTCTGTCTGTCTGTCCGTCTGTGACACCTTTTTGACCATGTTCCTGTTGTCGTATCATCATGAAATTTTCAGGAGTTATTGATCTTCACCAAAGTGATGTCCATGCACAAGGTCGAGGTCAAAGGTCAAGTTCACCGAGGTCACGACCTTGTTTGCGGGTTTCCGCACTGTAACTCCAGTTAGAATTCATGGTTCGCTATGAAATTTTGGAAATAGCTTCTAGGCATATAGGAGGTGTTCCCTATTGTTTTTCAAGGTCACCCGTCAAATCCCAAGGTCACAAAGGCAAAAGAAGTGTCAATTTTGCCCGATTTGACGGTTTTCGCACCGTAACTCAAGTTTAATTCAATGAATGGCTATGAAATCTTACAACAAGCTTCTTGGTATAGAGGAGGGGTTCCCTATTGATTTTCAAGGTCATCTGTCGAATCCCAAGGTCACACCGGTCAAAAAAGTGTCGATTTTGCCCCGATTTCACAAAGTAACTCCACTTCAACTTGATGGATGGCTATTACATCTTAGAACAAGCTTCTTGGTACAGAGGAAGGGTCCCCTATTGATTTTCAAGGTCATTTGCCAATTTCGAGAGTACACTTGAACAAGAAACCACCAGTCATAGACACTAGGCCACGTGACGGATGCTAGGCGAGGTCGCAGCTATTAGATCCTTCTGATCTACTTGTTTCTTATTATGCTGTTGTTTTATGTATTTTACAACATGCAGTTGTAAATTTTATTCTTCATGACATAGAAATATGCATGAATGCCATGAAGAATAAAATTTACTAATTCTTCATCGATGAAATTATTGGTAATGCCTATGTAGGTTAACGCCCCACAGACTGTAGGATAGGCCTCAGCGGCTAGGCTAGCTGAGCTGCGGTACCCCCCTCCCTGAGGCAGCCAGGCTAGATGCAGGGTTAGCGGCAGGGCTAGCCGAGCAGAGGTAACCAGCCCCCCCCCCCAGTCAGCCAGGCCAAGGGTTAACGGCTGGGCTTGGCATTCCTACTCTATAGCCTCGAGCCATGTAGAGCCACGTAACCGAATGTGACGAGTCTTGTCCATAGACTGTACTTTTAGGTTCTGTCACTCAAATTGGCCACGCCCTGAATTATGCAGAACTTTAATCCTTTATATAATGCAACTAGGAGAGTGACATAACTGTGGAGGGGGTGAATAATTGTTTTTTCATGGAGGGGAAAATTAGCCATAGAGACCAAAACTGTATCCCCCCCACTCCCGAGGGATGGGATATTGATACTCAGTGAGCCAACCGCTGCAACTTCCCAGCAGTGTACAGCATTCATCGCGCTACTGCCACATACAAACAACGTTAGTCTCACAACCACTTCACAAATATAAACAGCGTTCGAGCCGCCACCGCAAGCAACTTCACAGGATCCATTCCTTCACTAGGACAGATATGACCCCGCATCTCGGCCTTAGCAAACCAGATAAAATCGAGCTGAGTTAGCTTTTTAGTCTAGCATGGAAGCTGAAGCTAGCTTGGTAGCTAAGAGGGCGCGTTTCAGCAAACGGGCTCCATTCGGCCTACCCTTTGGTCCCGCGTCAGTTCCAGCAACAGCCCACCTTTTTGCCCAATTTTGGATGAGCCAGGAGGTGGGCGGAGTCAAGTAATTGCCAAGATGGTGACCCAATTTGCTTCAAAGTGCATATTCAGAAACCTATGGGTGACGTTACGGAGGCTACATCCATGTATTATGCAGTCTATGCATCTATTGCATTAATAATAGGAAAAGAAGTGTCCTACTAGCGCATTTTATGCCCTGTGCCATCTTTATTTGGAACATCTGCGACTGAATACCACTGTGGGCAGCACGGTGGCATAGTGGTTAGCACTGTCGCCTCACAGCGAACAGGTCGTGGGTTCGAATCGGTGTGGAGTTTGCATGTTCTCCCCGTGTTCGCGTGGGTTTCCTTCGGGTACTCCGGTTTCCCCCACCCACAAAAACATGCATCATAGGGACACTCCTACCAGTATCCCTGACTAAGGAACTGGCTTTAGAAGTGGAGTTGAGCCCCGGGTGCTGCTCTGTGGCTGCCCACTGCTCCTAGGATGGGTCAGATGCAGGGGACAAATTAATTCAATAAAGTGTACCTTATCTATCTTAAATCTTAATGAATACAGTATACTCACTACTCACATCATCTACCACTCGAGACCATTGTATAGAATGTTGGAAGACAAAAATAAGCCTCAAAATACAAAAAAATCATAACTGTTGAACAATATAGGTGCATATTATCCTCCATGACAAGGACCATCCCCCTTGAATTTCTTATGCAAATTGACCTCTGACTGTGCAGGTGCAAAGTCACACAAACTACAAATCACAATTCCAATGAAGTAGGGAGGTTCTGTAAAACGCAAATAAAAACAGAATAAAATGAGCAAATCTCATAAGTCCATATTTTATTCGCAATGGAACATAGACAACACATCAGATGTTGAAAGTGAGAAATTTTACCATTTCAGTAAAGATATTCACACATTTGGAATTTGATGGCAGCAACACATCTAAAAAAGTTGAGACAGGGCTGTGTTTACCACAGGGCTTGTGCCACATCCCTTCTTCTTTTAACTACAGTCTGTAAGCGTCTGAGAAATGAGGAGAGCAGTTCTGGAGTTTTGGGAGAGGAATGTTGTCCCACTCTTGTCAGATGTAGGATTCCTGCTGCTCAACAATCCTGGGTCTTCTGTGCCAGATATTTTGTTTTATGATGCACCAAGTGTTCTTTTGTTGAAAAGTGTGGACTGCAGACATCTGCACCCGGACTCTTCTACTTCTACTGTGAAGCCATGCTGTTGTGATGGATGCAGTATGTGGTTTAGCATTGTCTTGCTGAAAAATGCAGGACCTTCCCTAAAAGAGATGGTGTCTGGATGGGACAATATGTTGTAAAATCTGTATAGTTTTCAGCAATGATATTGCCTTTCCAGATCTTTTAGCTGCCCATGCCTTAGGATCTAATGCAACTCCATACCATAAGAGATGCATCCTTTTGAACTGTGCACTGATAACAAGCAGGATGGTTCCTCTCCTTAGTCCGGACGACATTGCATCAATGGTTTCCTTAAAGAATTTCAAGTGTTTGCGCATTTGACCTCAGAACAGTATTCTATTTTTCCTCAGTCGATTTTAAATGAGCTTGGGCCCTGAGAAGACGGCAGCATATCTGAATCGTGTCCACATGGCTTTTTCTTTGCACGATACAGCTGCAACTTGCAGATTGCACATAGGTATTGTACAAAACCCAAAACCAGTGAAGTTGGCACGTTATGTAAATTGTAGATAAAAACAGAATACAAAGATTTGCAAATCCTTTTCAACTTATATTCAGTTGAATACACTGCAAAGACAAGATGTTTAATGTTCAAACTAAGAAACTTTTTTTTTTTTGCAAATAATCATTAACTTAGAATTTAAAGGCAGCAACACATTGCAAAAAAGTTGGCACAGGGGCCTTTTTACCACTGTGTTACATCGCCTGTCCTTTTAACGACACTCAGTAAATGTTTGGGAACTGAGGAGACCAATTTTTGAAGCTTTTCAGGTGGAACTCTTTCCCATTCTTGCTTGATGTACAGCTTAAGTTGTTCAACAGTCCGGGGTCTCCGTTGTCGTATTTTACGCTTCATAATGCGCCGCACATTTTCAATGGGAGACAGGTCTGGACTACAGGCAGGCCAGTCTAGTACCCGCACTCTTTTACTACGGAGCCATGCTGTTGTAACACGTGCAGAATGTGGCTTGGCATCGTCTTCCTGAAATAAGCAGCGGCGTCCATGAAAAATACGTTGCTTAGATGGCAACATATGTTGCTCCAAAACCTGTATGTACCTTTCAGCATTAATGGTGCCTTCACATATGTGTAAGTTGCCCATGCCTTGGGCACTAATACACCCCCATACCATCACAGATGCTGGCTTTTGAACTTTGTGCCTATAACAGTCCGGATGGTTCTTTTCCTCTTTGGTCCGGAGGACACGAAGTCCACAGTTTCCAAAAACAATTATAAATGTGGACTCGTCAGACCACAGAACACTTTTCCAATTTGCATCAGTCCATCTTAGATGAGCTTGGGCCCAGCGAAGCCGGCAGCGTTTCTGGGTGCTGTTGATAAATGGCTTTCGCTTTGCATTGTAGAGTTTCAACTTGCACTTGCAGATGTAGCGACGAACTGTAGTTACTGACAGTGGTTTTCTGAAGTGTTCCTGAGCCCATGTGGTGATGTCCTTTACACACTGATGTCAGTTTTTGATGCAGTACCGCCTGAGGGATCGAAGCATTCAATGTTGGTTTTTGGCCTTGTCGCTTACGTGCAGTGATTTCTCCAAATTCTCTGAACCTTTTGACGATATTACGGACCGTAGATGATGAAATCCCTAAATTTCTTGCAATAGCTCATTGAGGAATGTTGTTTTTAAACTGTTCGACAATCAGCTCACGCATTTGTTCACTAAGTGGTGACCCTTGCCCCATCCTTGTTTTTGAATGACTGAGCATTTCAGGGAAGCTGCTTTTATACCCAATCATGGCACCCACCTGTTCCCAATTAGCCCGTTCACCAGTGGGATGTTCCAAATAAGTGTTTGATGAGCATTCCTCAACTCTCTCAGTCTTTTTTGCCACTTATGCCAGCTTTTTTGAAACATGTTGCAGGCATCAAATTCCAAATGAGCTAATATTTGCAAAAAATTACAAAGTTTATCTGTTCGAACATTAAGTAACTTGTCTTTGCAGTGTATTCAATTGAATATAGGTTGAAAAGGATTTGCAAATGATTGTATTCTGTTTTTATTTACGATTTACACAACGTGTCAACTTCACTGGTTTTGGGTTTGTAAATATTCCCAGGCCCATCTGCATAATGCAGTGATAGTTCACGCACCCCCATGTGAAACTTCCCCAGTAATGATGTATTGATTGTCACGTTTCTTATCCAACTCAGGGGAGTATAAACTATCCACAGAAACTGAAAGACATTGATTGGATCATTAGAAAAGTATTTAAACAGGAATAACTATTGCTAAAGTTGATGAAGCCAAAGTGTTATCATCTTAATTCAAATCGCAAAACTTTTGGAAAGTAAGTTAAATGTAGCAATTGACCCATTTTCTGTGGCACACCTGTAACGCAGCCTATTTCTGGTCCTGTACTGCCAATGTTTTTAGGCAATTATCAAGTTAAGCACAGGTATTTTGTGGTTGTCCCATAGTGATCCCAATCTGCAACCCAATTAAAGTGTAGTGCTTTGAAAAATGGGAAGGATACCTTCCAAATGTCACACACACTGCAAGAATCACCCTTCCACTGTTTCCCTACAGGAGCTGCACTTCTGAACACATTTGATCAGCACAATGATGCAGGCAGGAGTCTGTCTGAGACAGGACACTGAGATGACCCCACCAGAGCTCCCCGAGCAGCACAGGATCAAAGAGAAAGAAGAGGAACTACATGGACTGGAGTCTGTCCACATGGCAGAGTCAGAGATAAAATGTACTGCACCAGGACTCAACACACTGGAGCCAGAGTGTGTTACTGCAAACAGCAGGGTCAGTGATTTACATCCCACAGACGCATCACCGATAAAAACAGAAACTGATCTGAGCTTCAGCAACGCTGAGGATGTTGAGACGGAGAGCCTTTGCTTTAAAGGTCTGGCCCATGTACCCCATCTGTACCTTCATCAAGTCAAAACTGAAACTAATGATGAAAATTATACTAAGGCTGAACACATCAGTGTTTGGCCAGAAATGAAATGTGATTACATTGAATCTCTTGACTTTAAGCTTGAATCTGGTGAAATTTTAGTGAGTGATCTCATGAATACTGAACAAAATGGAGCTGATGTTGATGAAAAAAGAGAGACTGAACTGTATCAGTGTGCAGGAGAGCCCAATCCAAACTGCAAAAAATTAGGGAAAAAATATCCTAATTTAATCGAAAGTGTGGGAATCTATATGAGGGAAAAGCCCCACCAATGCTTTCAACGTGAGAAGTGCTTTTTGAGGGAATCTGATTTAAATATTCACCAGAAATTTCTCACAGAAAGGGAAAAGCCCCATCAATGCAATGAGTGTGAGAAGTCATTTGCTTGGAAATCTTATTTAAAGAAGCACCAGAGAATTCATACAGGTGAAAAGCCCTTCAAATGTGATGACTGTGAGAAGACATTTGCTCAGAAATCATATTTGAAGAGCCACCGGAAAATTCATACAGGTGAAAAGCCATATAAATGTGACCTCTGTGAGAGGTTTTTTCCTCATAAATCTCAATTGAATTACCACCAGAGAATTCATACAGGTGAAAAGCCCTACAAATGTGGACAATGTGAGAAGCATTTTACTTGGAAATCTGATTTAAAAGTCCACCATAAAATTCATACAGATGAAAGGCGATACAAGTGTAATCAGTGTGAGGAGCGTTTTAGGCATGAAAGTGCTTTACGGCGCCATAATCGAATTCATGCAGGTGAAAGGCCCTTCAAATGTGACCAGTGCGAGAAGTGTTTCACGCGTAAAGGTGATTTACAACGCCATCATCGAATTCATACAGGGGAAAAGCCCTACAAATGTGATAATTGTGGGAAGTCATTTGGCAGGAAATATCATTTAAATATCCACCGGAGAAGACATACTTGTGAAAACCCATGCAGTTGTGAACAGAATGAGCCTTTTGCAGGGAAATCTTATTTAAATGTCCACCATAAAATTCATACAGGTGAAAGGCCCTACAAATGTGATCAGTGTGAGAAGCGTTTTTCATGCAGATTTTGTTTGAAACGCCATCAAAGAATTCATAGAGGTGAACGGCGCTACAAATGTAATCAGTGCGAAAGGCGTTTCAAGCAGAAAAATGATTTGTGGCGCCACAATCAAATTCATTCTGGTGAAAGGCCCTTCAAATGTGATCAGTGTGAGAAGTGTTTTACAACCATATTCATTTTGAAATCCCACCAGAGAATTCATACAGGTGAAAAGCCCTACAAATGTGATCAATGTGAGAAGTGTTTTACAACTACATTCATTTTGAAATCCCATCGGATAATTCATACTGGTGAAAGGCCCTACATTTGTGATCAATGTGAGAAGCGTTTTATGCGTAAAAGTGATTTACGACGCCATGATCAAACTCATAGATGTGAAAAGCCCTTCAAATGTGATAAGTGTGAGAAGAGTTTCACGCGTAAAAGTGATTTGCAACGCCATGATCGAGTTCATACATGTGAAAAGCCCTTCAAATGTGATCAATGTGAGAAGTCTTATGCTCGGAAATATGCTTTAAATGCCCACCTTAAAATTCATACAGGTTAAAGACGCTACATATGTGATCAGTGCGAGAAGCGTATTGCTCTGCAGTCTAATTGATGTGACCACCAGAGAATGCATATATCTGAAATGCCCTTAAAATATGATCAGTTTGGGAAGAGTTTCAGACATGGCAGTTAGTTACTACAGCATGATTGAATTCTTAGGGATGAAAAGCCCCATGACCTGATCAGCCATATTATTATGACCACTGACAGCTGAGTTGAAAAGCTTGATTATCTGGTTACAATGGTACTTTTCAGTGGGTGGGATATATAAAGCAGTGGGGAAAATGGGCAAGCTTAAGGATGTGAGCGACGTTAACACGTTATTACTGGCATTGATATGGGCTAGTAGGGCCCTAATGTACATACTAGAAGCTTGAGCAGGCCGTTATCATCGATTGATATGGCTTCTCAGGTAGAAGGAAGTTGCGTTTTCTGACAAGTTTACCCAAGCATGGAGGCTGGTGTGGTTGGCTGTGTGCGTGTTTTTTTTTTTTTTTTAAAGTGTCCTACAAAAGACTCTGGTTTCGTCCTCGACCGAGGCAGCTTGACATTTATTAGCGCGAGGTACGATTGACTTTTAACCCTCCCCAGCCCAATTTATTATTTTGAGATATGAATGTCTTTCATTCATGGAGACTAGTTCTCATACACTGGTGGCTGCAGGTGGAAGTAACGTTGTATTTTTGCAATACTGAGCTAGAAGGGTAGCTTTATCAAACCATTTCCCATCTGGCCTTTATATTTTATAGTCAGTCATCAATTGATTTATTGTTGCAAATTTGCATCATGAGCCTGGAGAGGGTTAAAAGGGTCAATTATGTTTTATAAGAGCAGTTGGCTCCCCCAAATCTTGAATAATAACCTTAATTTTTCAAAAAGTACAACCAAACCCTAAATTCTACCCCTTTTTAAAAGCGTGGTCCCCTTTCCATGATGCAGAATTTTGCCCTTAACTGTCTAAAAACCAAGTTTGCCTTTTCATAAACATGAAACATTGTTAATATAATGAAAAGAACTATTTCTAAATCGCTCGTAGTACTTAGAGTAGGGCTCACTAGTCCACATCTATCGTGCCAATAATAGGTGAGGCCTCACTACCCCTCATTTATAACACTAATAAAAGCCACAATGGGGCCCAATTTGCCAATATCTCTTGAGATATAAGGGGTACAGTAGGGACCCCCATGAGCCCATATCTATTGCACTAATAATAGATACACTGCGGCACTAATAGCCCAGACCTGTCACACTAAGAGACAGTCAGGCCTTACTAGCCCATGTCTATTGCGCTAATAATTGGGTAGGGCCCTAATAGCCCAATAAGAAGAGAAGGGTTCTACTAGTGCATATTGCACAATTAATAGATAATGATGATTCCCATTTAATCGATTAAATAACATTCAAATTAAGTGTAACCAGCAGAGGATGGGCTTGCCCATGATGGCTGGATTCCTCTGGAGATTTCTTTCTTTTGGAGATTTTTTATTTTCCCTCAGGACTGTTTGAGGATTTTTCTCCCAACAGTTTTTTTCCATCATAAACTATCTTGGGGATTGTACGGCATTTGTAAAGCATCTTTGTGATCGTTCTTCTGTTAAAAGTGCAAAACAAATAAAACCAAATTGTAAATACTGCCGCATGCGGTCTTTTTTTTTTTTTGCATGTTTCAAGTATTTAATAAGTAGTGTATTTTTACAAAAAACCTTTTGAAAGTGAAACATAAAATTTCTTGTATTTGTGTGGTTCCCAATATTATACAGGCCGAACATGATTTCATGTTCAGTTTTCTGAAGCAAAAATTCCACGTGGTATTGATACAATATCATTGTACTATCAATTATAGTCATCAGTTATCAAAAACGCATAGTTCCCTACAATGGATTTACGTGTAAATTCCTCCATCGACAAATTCAGTGTTTCCTCATGTCCTCCTCACTATGGTTGATCCGCGGGTCACTCAGTTATATACTTGGGCTCATCTGCATCATGCAGTTATTGTTCACGCCCATGTGAAACTTCCCCAGAAATGATATGTTGATTGACACATTTCTCATCCAGTTCCAGAGAGTATCAACTTTCCACAGTAACTGAAAGACATTGATTGGACCATGATAAAACACTTGCGTAATAGCAGTTAGGTTGTATTTTCTTAACTTTGCGCAACTGAGAATGACTTAATTGCAAGGAAAAAAGACTTCGGGAACAGACCCTGGAGTGCTGAGCTATATTTGCGAGATGGAAATATGATTCTAAGATGGAAAATGGCAGTTATTCTGAATGGAACAGACTGGAGGGCTGACAGCATTGAGTTTTTCATGAGCAGTCAAGTGTGAGTTGAACTCTCTCTGTACGGTGTAGCTCTATCTTACTTTTAGCCAGCTAGCTTACTAGTCAGCTATTTCTTATTTTTTGGTTTACCATCGTAATCACAGCGCTAGTTTGTCACATTGGTTTTCAAGAGTAGTCAATACTGGAATATACTGCCATTTTGCTTAATGTGGCGTTATGTTATAAAATTTATACCGCATTTAACAAATTGTGATGCCTTGATTTTTGAAAATGCCAACATCTATTACTGTTTTGTTATACTTACTCCTTATAGGGTGTGAAAAATATTGTCCCAAGCTTTTGTTTTGCTTGGTTGATCAGAATTGTAAATGGCAAGCTTTCCACCTGAGTGAAAGTTTTGACCGTAAAATAAGCAGTTTCTTTAATGAGTGTGTGTGCGTGCTGATGTGGCTTTGGAGAAAAATGGTCAAAACTCTGAAATTTATCATGGATAAAAGGCATGTTTTGGGTTAGGGGAGGTTACTGGTGACCATTGATGTCCAGCTGCGCCTATATTGATAAACTCATGCTAAATTCAACCAGAAAATAATTCACTCAAATTGAATTCCATGAGTCAAAAGTGAAATTGTGTTAAAAATAGGATTATTTTATGATTTGACAGTGCGGCATATTGAGGGCTCTGGGAGTTTGGGGAGCCAACTGGAGAGCGGTCTTATTTGGCTTCTAAAGAGTGGGTAATTAAGTATTTCATGCTCAGATGATGGCTACTTGTGGTTTAGGAGTTTATGACCCAGAAATGTATATTTTAAACCCCCAAGCCATTTTTCAATTCCCAGTATTTTCTTTTTTACAATTTCAATGGATAATTTTTATTAGGATTTTTGTTTGCTGCCTTTTTTTCTCTACCAAAATCACGAAAAGAAACAAATGGGATTGAATTCTAAATGCTGCAAGTGACTTGTCTCAGTTGAGCCCCTCCCCCTCTCTATGAAGGTTATATCTTGAATTATGAAGCATTATAAGAGTAATGCATAAATAGCCATACTTGGCATCTGCGCAAAGGGGCTAAGGTTCTGTCCTTAGACTATATATGTAATGTGAAAAAATTGACTTTTTTTGTCAAGCCCAGTCTGGAGCTCGGTTTGGGCATGTCCTGGGAATGTCTGAGAGGAGAAAGTACCAGAGAATAAAAAAAGTCCAGAAGGTGGGAGGGGGCTGCAAAAGAGTATATACGGAGAAAAATTGAGAAAGTAAAGTAGTGGGAGAAATTGCAAGGAGAAGGATACATTTGACCAGACCTGTCACTCTTTTCAAGACCCGTGACGTTTTCTGTTTTTTTTTTTTTTTTTTTGCCTGTGTTGGAGCATTTCCCTGTCCCAGGACATCACCAAGCAACCCCATCTCAAGGGACTGTGACATAAACAAGAAAGAAAATATTTAATCTTGGCCGGTAGTATAAATAGTAGGTTAGTTGTCAGTCTTTGTTTAATTAAATCTGTTTAAGTTTTAAAATTTTGTCTGTCATCCCTTGCTGTCGTAAATGCCATACATTGGGGCCATAACAAATTGTGGTCTCGTCCAGGATAGACCATTGTGTGAGTCATTTATT
The DNA here is from genome assembly GCA_029721435.1 of Gymnothorax reevesii. NCBI lineage: Eukaryota > Metazoa > Chordata > Actinopteri > Anguilliformes > Muraenidae > Gymnothorax > Gymnothorax reevesii. Next base: position 154,460,857 of record CM056575.1, read on the forward strand.
GAAAATCGAACATTTCAAATTGTGAAATTGTTTTTTTTTAATTTTCCTAGATAGACAAATCAACAGTAATGGATGATTTCTTGGCATCACCAACCGTAGTGGTTTTGAAGTCTTTTAAAAAGAGAGAACTGCTAGAAATATGCAGACAGAGCTGACAGAGGTAAAACTAGCCATGCGAAAAGCAAGAGTGGCTAGAGAGATTGTTGAATATTACATTGATGAAAATGTGTTTGCACCTGGAGATCTGGAACAGTTTCCAATGGAAAATCCAAATGTAGAAATGGAACTTAAATTAAAAATGCTAGAGATTGAAAGGGAGGCAAGAGAAAAAGAAAGGCAGTTTGACTTAGAAAAATTAGCAAGAGATATTTTGAGTCACAGAAATTCGATCGAGAAGAATGGAGCTACTAAAAATCAAAATTGAAGCTAAAAACAAATTTTGTGCTAGCAAGGAGGTAAAGCTGGTGCCTCCATTCACCGAGAGGGATGTTGACTAGTATTTACATTGTTTTGAGAAGGTAGCTAAAAGTTGCCAGTGGCCAAAGGAACACTGGCCTCTGATGATGCAAACTGTCCTCAAGGGTAAAGCTCAACCAGCCTATTCGGCTTTGTCTGCAGATGATTCCTCTGATTATGAGGTTGTCAAAAAGGTTATTTTGAGAGCTTATGAGTTGGTTCCAGAGGCTTACCGACAGAAATTCAGAGGTCTGAAGAAATCTGACAATCAGACTTATGTGGAATTTGCTAATGAGAAGAAGGTTTGCTTTGAGCGCTGGTGTACTTCTATGGAGGTCAAGGATAATTTCAACTCCTTAAAAGAGATGGTGTTAGTTGAAGAATTCTAGAACTGTGTTAAGGATGATATTAAGACCTACCTTAACGAGAAGCAAGCACTGAATTTGCAATTAACTGCCAAATTTGCAGACAAATGTTCTAACACATAAGTCCAAATTTCAGTTTAGCAGTAACAATAGATGGTCCCAATTTCAGAAAAAAGGTAATAGTGATACCCAAGACTCCTCACCCAAAGACAAAGACAAATCTGGTGATGGTGCTCAGAAATCCAGTCACAGGTCTGATCAAAGTGTGAAAGCTGACAGTGACAAAAGTGGTCTAGTTTGCAATTATTGCAAGAAATCTGGTAATGTTAGAACTAACTGATGGTTCCTTAAAGCTAAGAAAGAAAAGGAAAAGGATACCAAACCAAATGCCTTTGTGAAAACAAGGTTAGAAACCCCTGTAGCAGATGACCGATCTGCTAAATTGCCTGCTCCTTGTGGGGCTAAGAAGCCTGATACTGCTGACTTTGTGAGGGAGGAATTTATTCCATTTGTGTCAGAGGGATTTGTGGCTCTGAATGAGCATTCTCCTCCTGTACCCATATATATCCTAAGGGATACCGGAGCTTCTCAGTCACTTTTTTTGATGGACTCCTTGGAGTTACGTGATGAGACTGCTTCTGGGGATTTCATACTTGTACAAGGTATTGAAGGGAGTACTGTATCTGTTCCCCTGCGCTCTGTATTCTTGAAGTCAGATTTAGTTACAGGACAGGTAAAGTTGGGACTTATGTCAAGTCTACCTATCAAGGGTGTTTCTCTGTTGCTAGGCAATGACCTGGCTGGGGGCAATGTAGTTCCCCCTGTTCATCTTACTTCACAGCCGAGCACTGAAGATGGCGATGAAGCCCCATCTCTGTATCCTTCTTGTGCAGTGACCCGTGCTATGGCCAAGAAGGCTCAAGAAGAAAATGTGGTGCCGTCCATCACATTGAATAGTCATGACTCAGGTGGTTCGCCTCATGACTCTGTTCAACCTACTATGGTATCTTCCTTTGAGGACTTATCAGACACGTCGATCAGTCCTCTGTTCAGCCAGCCAGATAGGTCTGGTGATTGTGATGTGTCTGGGGACTTGTCTCTGTCCAGAAAGCGGTTGATTCAGGAGCAAACTAATGATCCTGAAATTTCTGTACTAAAGAGGAGATACCTTCCTGATAAAGAAATAGACACAGTTCCAGTTGGGTATTATCTCAAGGATGGTGTGTTGATGCGGAAGTGGCGGCCTCCTGATATCCCTGTCAATGCAGATTGGGCAGTGGTCAAGCAAATTGTTGTTCCGAAGGTCTACAGGAATGAGATCTTAACAATGGCTCATAGTTTACCTTTAGGAGGTCATCTTGGTGGTAACAAGATTCTTGATAAGATCATGAAACACTTCTTCTGGCCTGGGCTTCGGAAAGATGTTTCCAACTTTTGCAAAACCTGTCACCCTTGTCAGCTAGTTGGAAAACACCAGTTAGACCCACCTGTAGCTCCGCTGCAGCCTATCCCAGCATTTGGGGAGCCCTTCTCCAAGGTCATTGTTGATTGTGTTGGTCCATTACCCAAGACAAGATCTGGCAAATCAGTACTTGTTGACAATCTTGCGTGCATCTACTAGATTCCCTGAAGCCATACCTTTACGCAACATTTAGGCAACTGCAATCTCGAAGGCTTTGATAAAGTTCTTCACGTTGTTTGGCCTTCCCAGGGAAATTCAGTCAGACCAAGGTAGCATTTCACTTCCGGATTGTTTCAGCAGGTTGTGTATGAACTAGGTGCGAAGCAGATTCTTTCCGGTGCCTATCATCCAGAGAGTCAGGGTGCCTTAGAGCGGTTTCATTCCACTCTCAAGACAATGATGAGGACTTATTGTTATAACCATGAGAAAGACTGGGATAAAGGTGTTCATTTGCTGTTGTTTGCAGCTAGAGAAGCAGTGCAGGAGTCTACTGGATTCAGTCCGTTTGAGCTCGTGTTTGGCCATGAAGTGAGAGGACCTTTGCTATTATTGAGTGAACAATGGCAAGAGGAAGAGCCGCACATCAGTCTGTTAGACTATGTTAGCAAGTTCAAGGAAAGATTGTGTGCAGCTTGTGACATAGCTAAAGAGAACAAGAGCAAGAGCACCGCCAACGGTGCATAATACGCCCATCATGAACATGGATCAGGAAGTGGACAGACAACATCTGGGCCCCATGTGACCTTTGCCAGTGACCTTCACCTTGGAGGGAGGGCCGTAAACATGGTACGCGACACTCCGCTCAGTGATTGTGCACGTGTGTATGAAATATCATGGATGTATCTCAAGCGGTTGAGAAGTTATGCTCTGGACAAGCCCCATCTGGGCCCCATGTGACCTTTGACCTTTGCCAGTGACCTTGACCTTGACCGGGTGAAGGAAATCCTGGTGCGCGACACAGCGCCTAGTGATGGTGCACGTGTATGTGAAGTATCACGAATGTAGCTCAAGCGGCTCAGGAGTTATGCCCCGGACAAGAAATTGCTAACAGACAACAGACGGACGGACGGGGGTGATGACATAATACGTCCCGTCTTGAGACGGGCGTATAAAAATGAAAACTTGGTATGATCATAAGGCTAGAAGCCGTGAGTTTAAACCAGGAGACAAGGTTCTTGTGTTGTTTCCCTTGCAGTCCAATCCATCGCAGGCTAGATTTCATGGTTCTTATGAAATTCTGACAAAACTCAATGATCTCAATTACATTGTGAAGACTCCAGATAGGAGAAAGCCTAAACAGTTGTGTCACATTAACATGCTGAAGCCTTATCATGATAGAAATGCTAGGGGTGCAGCTGTCACTTCAGATCCTCCTATGCCGAGACTTGTGAAGATGAGGGGCCATAACAAACTGGGGCCATAACATATAAAATGATGGACGCAGCACTTGCGTCTGAAAACTGGGGCCAGTGCAGAAATCTCCAAAATTTGCATTTTATTTAATGGCCAGCAGATGGTGACATTGTTGGTTGAAGACAGAAGTTCAATCCCATAGAAGTCTATGAGGAAATGACCCTACTTTCCCACCTGATTTATTATTTGGATTCAATAATGTGGAGAATCATTATTTAACCCAAGTTTCGAGTCTCTTTCGATATCCCATGATATTCATTTTTGTGAATTCTGGTCGCAAATAGATTAGAATAAAGGATAAAGCCAGAATATGCTTTAGGAGTGTGGCTATCCTCAGGTCCTTGTCTGATACGGTCAGATCCACTCGTAAATCCACCCCTCCTCCCTGGATATTCAATTCACGCTCTCGTCCAATAGGAATCCCAACCGGTTTCAAAATAACAAAATGGCGCAATTCAAATTACCAAAATCAAAACTTCCTAAATGGTGTGCTGAAACCAATGGGTGATGTCACGGTTGCTTCATCCATCTTTTTATACAGTCTATGGTTCTGTCACTTAAATTGGCCATGCCCTTAATTATGCAGAACTTTAAGTCTTTACATAATGTGTCATAATTCACCACCTCCACAGTTTTCACGTAGGGGAAAAATGGCCATCAAGACCAAAACCGTATTTGAACCAGGCTGTAACTTTTATTTCTGCTGTAAAATAGGGCTCTGTAACATGAGGGGGTCAATGGGGATTGTCTCACTTCTGCAGTCAGCCTCAAGTGGCCATTTGAAGAACTGCAGTTTTTGGCACTTCCATATTGGCCTCACCTTTCAACCCTAGACATTGCCGCTTGGGTGTAAACAACTGGATCTGATCTCCCCCACTGTGGAGAGGACAAATTATTTAATATCTTACTCAGGTGTGATGTGGTGTGGACAGTATTACATTTTGGTGATATATCTTGGGAATTCTACATTCCATAAAGTACGCTTGGCATACTGAGAAGGAAAATTAATGTTACAGTACACATTTCTCAAAGCATCTGAATCGTACAGGAAGGATTTTATTCTGCAGTTAGACCAGCAAAACACAAAAATCCCTTCCACTGTTTCCCTACAGGGGCTGCACTTCTGAACACATTGGATCAGCACAATGATTCGGGCAGGAGTCTGTCTGAGACAGGACACTGAGCCAACCCTACCAGAGCCCCCCCTAGCAGCACAGGATCAGAGAGAAAGAAGAGGAACTACATGGACTGGAGTCTGTCCACATGGCAGAGTCAGAGACAAAATGTACTGCACCAGGACTCAACACACTGGAGCCAGAGTGTGTTACTGCAAACAGCAGGGTCAGTGATTTACATCCCACAGACGCATCACCAATAAAAACAGAAACTGATCTGAGCTTCAGCAACGCTGAGGATGTTGAGACGGAGAGCCTTTGCTTTAAAGATCTGGCCCATGTACCCCATCTGTACATTCATCAAGTCAAGACTGAAACTAATGATGGAAATTATTCTAAGGCCGAACACGTTGGTGTTTGGCCAGAAATTAAGTGTGATTACATAGACTCTCTTGACGTTAAGCTTGAATCCGGTGAAATTTTAGTGAGTGATCTCATGAATACTGAACAAAATGGAGCTGATGTTGATGAGAAAGGAGAGACTGAACTGTATCATTATGACAGAGAGCTCAATCCAAACCACAACCAATTAGGGGAAAAACAGCCCAGTTTAATCCAAGATGTCAGAATCCATATGAGGGAAAAGCCCCACCAATGCTTTCAACGTGAGAAGTGCTTTTTGAGGGAATCTGATTTAAATATTCACCAGAAATTTCTCACAGAAAGGGAAAAGCCCCATCAATGCAATGAGTGTGAGAAGTCATTTGCTTGGAAATCTTATTTAAAGAAGCACCAGAGAATTCATACAGGTGAAAAGCCCTTCAAATGTGATGACTGTGAGAAGTCATTTGCTCAGAAATCATATTTGAAGAGCCACCGGAAAATTCATACACGTGAAAAGCCATATAAATGTGACCTCTGTGAGAAGTTTTTTCCTCATAAATCTCAATTAAATAACCACCGGAGAATTCATACAGGTGAAAAGCCCTACAAATGTGGACAATGTGAGAAGCGTTTTACTTGGAAATCTGATTTAAATGCCCACCATAAAATTCATACAGATGAAAGGCGATACAAGTGTAATCAGTGTGAGGAGCGTTTCAAGCATGAAAGTGCTTTACGGCGCCATAATCAAATTCATGCAGGTGAAAGGCCCTTCAAATGTGAGCAGTGCGAGAAGTGTTTCACGCGTAAATGTGCTTTACAACGCCATCATCGAATTCATACAGGGGAAAAGCCCTACAAATGTGAAAATTGTGGGAAGTCTTTTGGCAGGAAATCTCATTTAAATATCCACCGGAGAAGACATACTTGTGAAAACCCATGCAATTGTGAACAGAATGAGCCTTTTGCAGGGAAATCTTATTTAAATGTCCACCATAAAATTCATACAGGTGAAAGGCCCTACAAATGTGATCACTGTGAGAAGCGTTTTTCATGCAGATTTTGTTTGAAATGCCATCAAAGAATTCATAGAGGAGTACGGGGCTACAAATGTAATCAGTGCGAAAGGCATTTCATGCAGAAAAGTGATTTATGGCGCCACAATCAAATTCATTCTGGTGAAAGGCCCTTCAAATGTGATCAGTGTGAGAAGTGTTTTACAACCATATTCATTTTGAAATCCCACCAGAGAATTCATACCGGTGAAAAGCCCTACAAATGTGATCAATGTGAGAAGTGTTTTATGCGTAAAAGTGATTTACAACACCACGATCGAATTCATACGAGTGAAAGGCCATTCAAATGTGATCAATGTGAGAAGCGTTTCACACGTAAAAGTAATTTACAACGGCATGATCAACTTCATTCACGTGAAAGGCCCTTCAAATGTGACAAGTGTGAGAAGCGTTTTATGCGTAAAAGTGATTTGCAACGCCATGATCGAGTTCATACACGAGAAAAGCCCTTCAGATGTGATCAATGTGAGAAGTCTTACGCTCGGAAATATACATTAAATGCACACCATAAAATTCATACAGGTTAAAGATGCTACAAATGCGATCAGTGCGAGAAGCGTATTGCTCTGCAATCTAATTGATGTGACCACCAGAGAATTCATATATCTGAAATGCCCTTAAAATATGATCAGTTTGGGAAGAGTTTCAGACATGACAGTTACTACAGCATGATTGAATTTATAGGGATGGAAAGACCTAAGAACTGATAAGCCATAACATTATGACCACGAACAGTTGATGTGAATAACACCATCTCATTACAATGGTACCTTTCAGTGAGTGAGAGATGTTAGGCAGCAGGTAAAAATTTTGTCCTCAAAGTTAATGTGCCGGAAGCAGGAGAAATTCACAGGCATAAGGATGTGCATGACTTTGACGAGGGCGGATCATTTCATATAAACTAAAGTAAAAGAATCTTCCATGGTCACCAACTCAGATTTGGCTCAATTTCATTTAGGGAGTATTTTTACATTCATAATAAACACATGCAAAATTTTAGGCTCCTACTCCAAGTTGGTTCTGAGATATAGCCCCCCAAAAATTGGGGAACATGCCCCAAGCAAATCGTGAACATTTGTAGGGATTTTGGAGGCTAGTACCATTAGAACAAACCATAGGTATGAGCTGAAAATTGCTATCCAGGGTAAATTGGGTCCATACTTTCAGAATCTTTTGTCAAAGTTTATCTCCTTTCATTTTCAAGATATTAGCCTCTCAAATATGAAACTTTTTATGGGTGGAAATCAAAAATTCAGTTTTCAAAGGCCCCCTATGAGGCCAGGATCCCTTACAGAGCCTAAATTGTGCTAGATTCCTCCTATTTTAGGACAGGTTTGTCTGTACAAGGAAGACTGACTACATCCAAGGCATAATGGTGGAGTTTGGAGACCCTGAAAAGGTTTTTTTTTTGCTAATTTTGGTTTGGCAAGTTCACCATGTGAGAGTTACCCATCAGGTTGTGAGCTCAAGCTCAAATGAACTTGGGTTTACCTTTTATGAAACCTTATATGAAGGTTTTGGAGTGGCTACTCAAAGTCTGGATTTAAATCCGAAAAACATGCTGTGGCATGACCTTAAACAGGTCATTCATACTCAAAAACCATCCAAAGTGGCTGAATTAAAATAATTCTGCAAAGAAGAGTGGGCCAAAATTCCTCCGCAGTGATGTGAAAGACTCATTGCCAGTTATCTCAAACAATTCATTGCAGTCGTTGTCACCGAGGGTGGAACAACCAGTGATTAGGTTTCGGGGCAATTACTTTTTCACATAGGGCCAGGAAGGTTTACGTAGCTTTTTTTGCTTTTAAGCAATATAAAATTTTTAAGTTTAGTCATTAAAACTGCCTTTTGTATTTACTCGTTATCTTTGACCAGTTTCAAAATTTGCTTGATGATCTGAAACATTAAAGTTCTCTTATTTTTTGCATATTAGTCAATCAGGAAGGGGGAAAATGCATTTTCACAGCACTCTGCCTATACATATATACAGGGCTCAATCTTCTCACTCGCCCAAGATCCGTGGCAACTGAAAAATTGTTCGAGTGACCGCATAAGCTCAGACTCCTCGCCCGCCTGGTGAGCGAAAGTTCCTTCATTAAATATTCGTACAATCCAACTGTATAAATGATCTTTACACATACGTCATAAGTTCAGACAAATTCCGCCGCCTTATCCTCATTTTTATGCTTTTTTTCCCAGATTGGTCGTATGGTTTCCTCCCCCAGGAGTGCGTTTTTTTTCTGAGAGCACTGATGGTAATGAACTTGGTTGGAATCTCCGATTGTGTATGGACGAACCATGCAAGTTGCTGATTTAGCAACTATGCTTCCGGAAGCGCACCTCAGAACAAATTCTAAACCCGCCCAACTATGTGGAAAAAACCCACCCAAAACATTCACCGAAATTTGGGGTATTTATCAGTTTATTAGCTTACGATAAGCTATTGTCGTGGTGTGGCGTCTGTCATCCCGAATATTTTTTAGCTCTGATGAATTTTTGTGTAAATCTGCCATAACATACTACTAGACATTTTAACAATTTAACAAACATAACAAACGTCTCCAGACATTTTTTCAGATTTTTGATTGAATCATTTTTGCCCGTTTTATGAGCCCTTGAAATTTTGGCCCCAATGTTAAAGGTAGGACTGAGAAATTAATAAAAATGATTTCTCAAAAGCCATGTGATAATTTTTTTTCTAAATAGGCAATCAATTTCCCTCGGTACCGTCAATGTACAGTGCAAGCATCATTTTGATTGAATCGACCGAAGTGGGTGTAGTGGGGGAGCTGTACTTTATGAATATGCAAGATGGCCTTTGGAGGCCAAATAGTTGAAGATAGAAATCAAGTTTGTATTATTGACTTATAGGAAGCCATATATGACCGATACATTAACGGTCTGATAATTTTTTTCTAAATCTGGCAATCAACTCTGGACAGACTTTATGCACAGTGCGAGTGCCTTTTTGATTGAATCGAGGGAAGTGGGTCTAGTTGAGGCGCCATACTTAAACATTGGGCCTTACGGAGAATGAGCAAAATGGCCTGTGGAAGCAAAATGGTTGCAGATGAAGATTAAGTTTCTATTATTAACATATATAGGAAGTCATACATGACTTATATCTTGGTTGTGTTAAAGGTCAAACTTGAGGTCAAGCAAAATGTTACAATTTTCAAAGGTTTTCAGGCTTGAAAATATTGAAGACTGGGAACATATGTGCATTGAACACTTATAGGAAGTCATGTATGAACTTACATTTGGTGGCCTTGAACTTGACCTTCGTCGACCTTCAAAGGTCAAACTTCACATAGTGAAATTTCAAAGACTTCTATCACCAAACCTACTGTAGATAGAACTTAGGTTTTTATTGTGGGCATGTAGGACGTCACGTATGAAGTTTCATTGGTGACCTTGAACTTTATCTTCAGTGACCTTCAAAGGTCAAAGTTTACTGTGAAAATCATCAGATAGAGTGTAGATTGGTATTGGAGACATATAGGAAGTTAAATATGAACTTTCATTTGGTGACCATCATATTGACCTTTGAAGGTCAAACTTGACCGAGTGAAAATTCAATGACTTCTATCATTAAAACGGTCACTGATAGAGCCTAAGTTTGTATCACAGACTTAAAGGAAGTCACACATGAACTTTCATTTGGTGACATTGAAATTGACTGTAAAATTGACTGTTGACATAATACAATTACAATAGCTTATATTGCCAAAACAGTCACAAACGGAGCCTACGCAGGGCTTACGCCAAAATATTTTTCAGAGGGGGATTTCCCCCTTTCCAATTTTTTTTGGGGGGGATTTTCAATTTGTCAGGGGGATTTCAGTATGTAATGGGTAGCTGTCACAACCATTAGAGACTATAACAACTATTCATTTAGGATATTCAGATGAACTGAAACAAGACAAAAGTTCTCACAAAAGTAAAACATTTATTCAACAAAAGTAATTCCTGTACTCAGTGACTGAGTGACAGTGTAAAATTTGAAAAATAAAAAAAAAAACAGTTATAACTGCTATTGACTATAATCAGATGATGGTTATTACGCAAAAGAACGGTATGCTTTAGAACAGGACTGGGCTTGACTAGATTCTTTAGTCAACAAACAAACCTGCAAAGACAGAAAATAGCAGTGCTTTCGCGAAGCAGTGCGAGTCTCGGTCTCTAAGTATGTCTGCATGGAACCTCAACGTGAAAAAAGAAATTGACAAGAATGAAAGGCAACACTTTGGAAACAGTTATTGTACACACATAAATTGAAGACTGGCACTGACAGCATGAAAAAAAATCATTTACGTACAAGCCATCTCACCCATTATAAAAATTATTCACTTGATTTTTAGCGAGTCCGGTGAATAAACACTTTTATGAATAGGCGACAGGTGCAGACGGGGCAAACCTTGTCCCCAAGGAGAAATATGTACAGCGCTGAGCGGGCTAGTGATTACCATGTCTTAAATTAGGGACGGCGTTGGCCATGAAGATGTATAGCCACTGCCCTGATTGCGGTGCTATGCAACGAAAGGGAAGATTCAAGATCACCTGAGTTCAAAACTTGAGAGCCCTGCTTTTCTCCCAATCGGTATGTGCTTGTGTGAATGTATTTAGTTTGCGAAGCTGCACATTTACGCTCATAGGCTTCAAGTGTAACGTTATATTCAGTCAAAAATGAAATTATTAGAGCTGTTCAGAACTTCTACTTTGACTTCATAAGGCATAAAGGTGCCCTGTTTTACACATTTCCAAATTTATATTTTGATCTTTGACTCCCCTAGAGTACTCCTGAAAATTTCAAAAAAGGGTCTTTATTTGGCTCATACTGCCAGCCTCAAAAAAAAACCTATTGGTACTCCATTGTAGCTTCTGCCTGAAATGCCTCATTGGGGTGGCTCTTCCGGTATGGCCCCGCCTTCCCGTGTGCCCTTTTTCTTCTGATTGGCCAGCTCTGTGGAGGGCGGAGTTGGGCGGGACGAGGCTGCAGAACGCAGTTTTCTGGGTCCGCCTCCCTAGTGTGAAACGTGTCTGCCATCTGATGCAGGGAATTGGCGGGGAAATTCCGCAATCAAACGGTGTACATGCATAGATCAAATGAAATTAACTTGTTTTAGTAAATGCAGCAGCGAAAGTGGAGTGCGCAGTGCGAAAGTCTGGCAGCTCAAGCTCGAATTTGCTATCTACCTACCGCAACTATGGTGAGTACAGCAGTTTTTCTACTCTAGCTAGGTTTCAGCGAAAGCTAGAATCGACCATACAGACATTTGTAGAACGGGTTGACATACCCAAGTGTAGACCAGGGACCGCAGAAATCCGGTGGGTCTAAGTTTAGAAGGAAACATGGACTGTGAGGAGCAGCTAAAAGTGGACCAACAACTTATGGACTGCTTAAGTGTGTACTATAAGGAACTGCTGCTCTGTGTGCATAACTGTGGTGTGTTGTTAGCGTGGAGTAATGAACATCCTCTGCGCTGGTATGACAGAGGGGCGAAAGCTCCAGGCTAAACGGTCTTTTCAGAAATTGCCTGTGGCAATGGTTTACTTATTGCGTCGGAAAGACCAGCGATTGCTTATGGAAAATGGGTGCATTATGGACGCGACAGCTAGAGAGAGCTCTGATTATGTTATGAACATAATAAAGGTTTTACAGACTGCAAGTTCCGTTGGCGTGAACAGTTGCATATGTGGAAACTTCTACAGGAAATAATGCCAAATTCAATCTCTGCCTTTTACGGCTTTTTATTACCCAGAACAATTTCTAAAGGGGAATGAAATTAGCCACGGCAATGCAGAGAAATCGTTTTGTTACCCCAGACACATGTTAGATTGTACACTTCGCGATTGCTTTCACCGCGGTGGCATCAGAGAGCTAGCCCAGACATTGGTGAAGTATCCGGCTAATACCGGTCATGGATAAGTAAAACGATCGTTTCACAAGCACCCAAACATGTACCCCAAGCTCTGCACAAGCTATGTCTGGTCTAACTGCAGCCTTATCAGCCCAACTCTGCAGACTTTAACAGCATCTCTCCGGTTAGCTTCAACTGTAGTGGCTACAATCAGGCAATGTCATGATGAAACTGCCATTGATGCTAACTGACGTAACACAAGCATACCGATCAGAATTACTAGATAAGTGAACCAGGACCATTTTTAAGTAGCGCAGCACACAAAGTAACATGCAGTAGCTGATAACCGAGCATTCATAACAACCAGAGACAAACCCTTGCAATACAGGTTTTACAGACAGCAAGTTGTTGCCGTGGACAGTTGTACCAAGCATCCAGATTGGAAACAAGTATAAAAAGTTAGTTTCAAATGAGGTTTATGTTATGTTCTCACACCTTCTGTTGAATGTCATGTTATTAGTCTTGCATATTTAGGACACAAAAATTAGCAACAGTAACTTGGCTACGTTAGTCGCAGTGCTACAGCCACATTCAACAGACCATTACGTTAGGTAGGCTTATGCAGTAAAGCAACTGCTTCTGCATCGGTGAATCGCGGACAGTCACGACCAATACAAGCTTTATCTTCAGATATTTTACAAAGCCTGCATTTGAGGCCAGTTGTTAGTGCTAACTAATTTTAGTGGTCCTGCTAGCCACCCGTTACATGTTAGCTTCACTTACATTATTAGCTGTTATATTGTTACTTGCAGGTTGTGGCTCCGAGCGCTTGATTGATGCAACTGCTTCAGATTTGAGAAGCAGCTGAAACGCTTATCCAGCGTCAAATGATCCTTTATTGACAAAGCTGTCTTTGGTGAAATGCTGAGCATAAGCAGCTAACGTTCTCTTTGGCTGTGGCAGTTTGCCGCTAGCAAACAAAAAGCTACCCACTGATTTCTGGTGGCATCGTCTTCTGGAAGAGAAAGGTGCTTTTCTTTGCGTCCAAAAATAAACGGACGAGCAGCTTTGGGAGAGATGCTGACAAAACTGCACCTCAAATAATCTGCGGTTCTTCTTTTGTATTTCTGGAAGTGTAGACGCTACTAAGGCACAGTATGATTGTTAGTGCCTGCTAGAATAGTTTCCGGTGTGGGCAGGTCCAGTGCCGTGATTGGACTAATCGAACGGCACAACCTGATGGTTTTGCCCAGATCTCGTGAAGATCTCGTGGTGAGCTGTTCAGAAGGAACTCACGATCACAAAATTCAATTCACGGCAAAACCCCTGTATCTTAAGTTTAGAAACTTTACAGAGGTTGAGTATGGATATCCAACATTATAACATTACTTGTATTTATTAAAAGAAGGATAAGCATAATAGGTCCCCTTTATTGGTTCAGATTACCAGGAGTCAGAAAATGATGACACACTCTTGAGGAGAAGAAACGGAAATTAAAAGCAAGCTAACTAAACAAATCAAAGAAATATTGAGTTTTTGGATTGGTACTTCACGCACATGCAAATTAACTAGAGTAGGAAAATATCCAGTTGAAAGTAGGGTGATATGCTCTCTGCTGAAATACGGCACTTAACTTGGCTGGATATAAAATGTTCCAGTTTCATTGTTAGCTGGCCAGCTATATCCGACAAATCGACAGCATTTACCGACACATGAAATGTAATGCAAGCTTGGTTTTTTTTTTTTTGGCTGGCAGTGCTGGAACATGAGACGAATGAAATTATCTTGTTTTATTTAAACTTTTTTTCATTCATTTAAATTTATTGATTTGTATAAGGTATTTCAAAAAAGTTTATCCCTGTGCCATTAAATTTCATGTGTTACTCTAGTCTTTTTCAGCTGGTAAAATCTTCTGCGGGCTAGTGACTTTGTGTCACTAGCTCGACTGTCTTGTGGCAAAAAATGGGAAGATCGAGCCCTGTAACAATGTTACATTTTACATTGTTTCACTTCCACTTGTAAATCTGTTTCAGACTTGGTAGCACCTCTTAAAGGCGAAAGGGCTAAGAGTCTTTCACAGCTGTGACTCATTGACGCCATCCAGGATCAAAAAAAAAAAAAAAGAGAGCCTACGAAGGAGTACAAATGGGGAAAAAAGCTGGGTTATCTGCATTTTATAAAGTTTAGAAAGAGGCCTCAAAAAATTATCAAAAAGCAGTCAAAGATACAAAAGCAGCACACTTTTCTAAAGGTAATTTTAGTAAACCACTCAAATCTGTGCATCTTATTCCATGTTTTGGATTTCATCACCAGCCCTACTCCTTTGTCATTTTAACGATGCATCTCCTGAAACGTGAAGACTTTTTGAACTTCTTTAAGACTAAAATCACCAATATTAGAAATATAATTATTTGCCCAAACCGTGTTTCAATTCTCACAAGACATCGTAAGACATAGTCAAACTATTTTCGCAACGTTAGCCCAATATCATTGTGTGTTTTAACTTAGTTGATTACTTATCTGATATAAATTATGTGCAGCCTTGACATCATCCTTACAAAATTTCTTTGAGATGTTATTGACACGGTAGGGCCCTGTATTTCATTATCAATAGTTCTTTCGAAAATGGTGCATTTCCATCTGCTTTTAAACATTCTGAAGTCCAACCATTTACAAAGAAACCCAACCTTGATTTCACTTTTCTTCAGGCCTATTTCAAATCTACCTTTTTATCAAAAGTTATAGAGAAATTTTAGAAAAAGTAGTCTCTACCCAGCTCTTATCTTTTCTGTGCCATAACAACATCTTTAAAGAAATTTCAATCAGATTATAGACCGGTACACAGTACTGAAACTGCACTTCTTTAAGTAACCAACGACTTGCTTTTAACAGTCAACAGGGAAGAGTGCACCATTTTAATTCTTTTAGACTTAAGCGCAGCTTTTAACACAAATGATCATGCAATTTTAATTCATCATCTCAAAACCTGGGTTGGTGTTGAGGGCACTGCACTTAGTTGGCAATGGTTCATCTCGTATCTTTTTAACAGAACCTTCTCTGTGAGCATAGCATTCTTCCTCTACATCTCATATTACCTGTGGTGTACTGCAAGGTTCGATTTTAGGTCCAATTTTATTTTCCATTTACATGATCCCACTTAGTCAGACCTTTCAGCGCCATAACGTCTCTTTTCATTGCCTTGCTGACGACACACAGATATACCTCCCCCTGAGACCCTGTGACCCAATAAGCTTGGCATATGAAGCAACGAGTACACAAAGATGCTCGGGGAGTGGCCTTTTGGCTGTTCCAAAGTCGAGATTAAAATCTAAGGGGGACCGGGCCCTGTGAGGGAGTTGTCCAGGGGTCACACAAGGGTTAAAACCCATTTTTATAACCTGCTTTCATGTGATGAAATGTGATGTTTCCGATTAATTTTTTTAACCTCTATACATTTCTGTTTATTATGTTTTATTCCTTCATTGTATATCTTGATTGAATTTCATCTGCCGTCTATTTATTTTATCTGTCCCAGTAGTATGATCCTGCTCTTTGAGCTTTTTTGCTCCTCAGGATTGTTTGTTTCCTGAATTGCCTTGTCTGTCAAAGCACTTCGTAAACTGTGTTTTGAAAGGTGCTGTATAAATAAAGTTTTTATTATGATGATTATTATCCATCTGGCCTTTCACGAAAAGAAACAATGTCTGGGAAGGGAAGCATGATGGTACTGCTCGATATACGTGCCGTCAGAATCTTCTAGTGTCACGGTTGTCTTTTCCTAATCCCTTATGAATTCCCTTTATATCTTTCCTTTTTTCCATCAAAGTCAAGGATGAGGGGTTAGAAATATTTTGACCAGGCGGGGAATAATAAATGAAATAATCATCTAAAAACTGCATTTCACATTTATTCCATTTCTTTGTAAGATGAGACAATGTTTGATGATGTGAAACAGATGGGGAGCTTTATGTATTTATGAATTGCATTTTTTATTTACTTGTTTTATTGATTATTTATTGTCTTGATATCTGTTTGTGGTTTGTTTTTTAATATGGTCTGGGTAGACTGCTGAACCAAATTGCCCTCTTGGAATAAATAAAGTCATCTGAGTCTGACTATTGACCGAAAGGTCCTGAGTTCAAGTCTTTGCCATGGCTTTCGTGATGCATTCCAGGGGAAAACACACTCCACCCAGATGTGTAGCTGGGTACTGGCATATTGGCAAGGAAACCAGGAGTAAGAGTAACTCACAATGGACTAGCATTCCATCCAGGGAGAGACGCAAGACTTCGAGTCCCTTCATGCGTCTGAAACCAGGGTCAAACACCAGGTCTCATGAGCCACTAGGCACAGAACAGACTCTTTCTCTTGGTCTCTCTCTCTCTCTCACTACGTCTGTCTGATATTAAATTCTGTTTAATAAATCTGAAACAGTCATGTGACAAATATGCAAAAACAGAAGAAACAGCACACGAAAGTACACACACTGATGAGCCAAATCATTAAACCGATCAAGAAAATGAAGGTAGACAGAACCTAGCGCCAGTGGCGCTGTGCCTACACATTTAGGGCGGGCACGTGCCTGCCCAGGATCATGGAGGTTCTTCCCCCCCTCCCCCTCTTTCCCCATGTCACAAAATCAGCTTTAACTATGACGAATTAGCTGCACTTGTCCATAACTGCAACGTTCCGCAGCTTGTGTGTCATCCAATCGTCTCAGGGTCATCTCATGCTGAACTTCCGTTTATCTTTGGTCAAGAGGGGGGCCTTCGTAAATCCCATCTTGGGTAACTTAGCGTAGCGCACTGTCGGTTGAGAATAGCCGAGAACAGATGAAACTGGCATTGCCGTTCCCCAGCAGGTTGCATGGACAAGCTTACATGTGATGCTGACGAGTGGACAGGCAGCCCAACACTAAGCTTAGCCTATCAGGCTTGAAAATGTATTCTCTTGCTTTAGAATGTATGTTCTTTCAATTGCCAACTAAATGTGCACATTTCTTGGTTCTTTTATTTTTAGAAATATCCCTTGTGCTGATGGCTATGCGTGTGTAAATATATGCTCTTCTAAAAAAGAAACTATACATTGTTGTTAGCATCAATTTATTATACATGAAATGTTTTGACAATTGTGGAAAACATATTGAAAAAAAGTGTAATCAATAATTCAACATTTGTATAGTTTCTTTTTTGGAAGAGTATAGTTTGACAACGCAAAACACTGCATAAAATGACTTATCCATCGATTTAACATTAAAGATATTAAATTGTTTTTTTGTTGTATAGTTTGTGATGTCACGTCAAATACACTCGCAAAGACTTGATGGAGTGGACAGAAATGTATGGCAGGGTTATCCGGGCAGTTCTTGAAGGCTGCGACTTCAGCAGCAAATTTCGTTCGGGATACTGAAGTATTATTATTATTGTTGTCGTTGTTGCTTCTTGAAATGGAAATGAAATGAAATGGAAAAAAAAACAAACTTATTCTGCACTTAGGCTAAAAGACGGAGAGCTATTTTCAGATAATGGTTGGGTTTTATAGTTCAAGCTAACTGGGATTCAACTGTACGGAGGATTTTTCTTTTGCTCTGCCTTTTACTGATTTGCAACCGAATGCACAGGATGATCATGGTGGTCACTTTATTAGGTACACTTGTACACCTTCACTTGAATGCAAATATTTGCTAAAACTCGTGCGACGCATGTGAACATGTTCCTGCCAAGCATCAGGATGGGGAAGGAATGTGGTGGAAGTGGTTTGACTATTAACTGACTGCTGGTTATAGGACATGTGGACTCTTTTTTCAATATTATATTTTTATTTTTGCAGCCTATAACAGAAAACTGTGAGGGAAAAGATTTGTAAAATACAAAGTTCAATTAAAAAAAAAAAAAAAAAACTTATTTGCATGGGTATTATTCATGTAAAGGAGACATATTAAAATTGTACAGTATAGCTAAGCTGTGTCCACCCAAAAATTTGGATGGCACAGCGCCCCTGCCTACGGCAGGACTGGAGCTGGGGGGCTCAGGTGTACGAGGGAGAGGCGGAGCATACCTGGCGCGGTTGTCCTGGGAGGCAGGGCTGCCTGTAGATGTGCTGAAGGGGGGAGAGGATTTCAGTGCCCCCCATGTCAGCCTGCATCTCCTTCACCATCTTCAGAGCCTTATCCATCGTCTTCTGGCTGTACTCCACGCTCTTCCTGCACAGGACACACCACAAGAGGAAAAAAAAATAAAATAAAAAATCAAGATTCATACAGCTAAAATCCCTTTACAGACACCAGCCCAAACCCAGCTTACTTCAGGTAAGTACCATGGACACAGACTAAGGCTTAGTCCTAAACTTGATTCCATTTTGACTGATGGATTCCAATACATACTAGATGTAGCCAAGGACTAAGCTGATCTGCATCCACAAACCTTGTCCTTTGTGTCCAACAGCTGGCCATGGAAGATAATGTGTTCACCTGTTCAGCAATTAAAGATGATGTGAGGCTGTACAATAGTTCCTGTTTGCCTGAGACTGAACAATCAACAAGCCACCAAACATCGTTTGGCGTCCATAGACCCCATGGGCAAATCTCGGCACAAATTGGCTATTAAAATGACTTCTAATTCGAGTGATGCTGGAAAGTGTCTGAACTCCATTATGAATTTCCAGAGGGACTTTATTTCTGTCACCAAAAGCGAGGTGACAGTGATGCAGCCGTCTCATTACTCTATTTCCTAAACTGAACATCCACCACATTAACTAGTTGTGGAAAATTCCAGAGGGGAATTGGTGAACACCATAAATCAAGCTCCACATGGAAGCAGGGTCAGCCAACGAAAGCACAGAACAGAGCGAATGACCTGAACCAATAAATCTGGCGTCACGGGAATCCTGTACTGCTCCGTGTGTGTGCGTTCTGCTCCGTGTGTGTGCGGAGCCATGCGTGTGCGGTCTGATCTGTGTGTGTGTGTTCTGCTCCGTGTGTGTGTGTGTGTGTTCTGCTCCGTGTGTGTGTGTGTTCTGCTCCGTGTGTGTGCGGTCTGCTCCGTGTGTGTGCGGAGCCATATGTGTGCGGTCTGCTCCGTGTGTGTGCGGAGCCATATGTGTGCGGTCTGCTCAATGTGTGTGCGGTCTGCTCTGTGTGTGTGTGGAGCCATGTGTGTGCGGAGCCATGTGTGTGTGGAGCCATGTGTGTGCGGTCTGCTCCTTGTGTGTGTGTTCTGCTCCGTGTGTGTGCGGAGCCATGTGTGTGCGGTCTGCTCCGTGTGTGTGTGTTCTGCTCTGCGCGCATGCCTTGATAACTAAAATCAGGTGAAGCACTAAGCTGGGGGGTGTTGCACAAAGCTGGGTAACTGAGTAAGTCTGGCTTTTGCACAAAGTAAAACCTGGAAACTATTCAAATCTGGAACGTGGACTGAAATAAATGTAGCTTTCTGGGTTTTACTTTGTGAAAAAGCCAGGCTTACTCAGTTACCCAGCTTTGTGCAATACCCACCTGGTTTCCACCGGATGTGAAACTAATTTTTCCTACGACCGATGACATTCAAAGTCAATGCAGAGACAGAAACACACGCGTGTATTCGCATCTTTACATTGACTTTGAATGTAATCTGTAGTGCGGAAAATTTGTTTCGCGTCCGATGGAAAAAGCACTGAAAAGTGCTGCACCTGATTTTAGTAATCAAGGTTTTTATTGAACCCCAAGATTAGTTAATTAGATGATTCAGGTGATGTAGCGCTGGGCTAAATTGAAAACCTACACACACAGCGGAACTTTGTGGATAAGATTTGACACTCCGCACCTAGACAGTGCTCCTTTTCTAGACAAAATGTTAAGTAACATTGTAAGCAAAACCTTGATTAGAAATCTTTTGAAGATACGCGTTTTCGGAGCATTTCAGCCTTTATCTTAACAGACTGTGCAGCATTGA
The DNA here is from genome assembly GCA_029721435.1 of Gymnothorax reevesii. NCBI lineage: Eukaryota > Metazoa > Chordata > Actinopteri > Anguilliformes > Muraenidae > Gymnothorax > Gymnothorax reevesii. The sequence goes on from CM056575.1 coordinate 154,480,914, forward strand.
ACATTGTCTGCTTGTGAGAGAAAAAAAAAAGACCCTTAAAATTTTGTCCCCCCCCAAAGTTTGAGGCACAGTAACGCCCTTGTTTTTGTGTTCTGCTCCGTGTATGTGCATTCAGCTCCATGTGCGCTCGTTCTGCACCGTGTGTGTGCTCGTTCTGCACCGTGTGTGTGCGTTCTGCTCCGTGTGCGCTCGTTCTGCACCGTGTGTGCTCGTGCACCGTGTGTGCGCTCGTTCTGCTCCGTGTGTGTGCTCGTTCTGCACCGTGTGTGTGCTCGTTCTGCACAGTGTGTGTGCTCATTCTGCACCGTGTGTGTGCGTTCTGCTCCGTGTGCGCTCGTTCTGCTCCGTGTGCGCTCGTTCTGCACCGTGTGTGTGCTCGTTCTGCACCGTGTGTGCTCGTTTTGCTCCGTGTGTGTGCTCGTTCTGCTCCGTGTGCGCTCATTCTGCACCATGTGTGTGCTCGTTCTGCTCCGTGTGCGCTCATTCTGCACCATGTGTGTGCTCGTTCTGCTCCGTGTGCGCGCGTTCTGCACCATGTGTGTGCTCGTTCTGCTCCGTGTGCGCGCGTTCTGCAGCATGTGTGTGCTCGTTCTGCTCCGTGTGCGCTCATTCTGCACCATGTGTGTGCTCGTTCTGCTCCGTGTGCGCGCGTTCTGCTTCGTGTGTGCGCTCGTTCTGCTCCGTGTGTGCTCGTTCTGCACCGTGTGTGCTCGTTCTGCTCCGTGTGTGTGCTCGTTCTGCTCCGTGTGCGTGCTCGTTCTGCTCCGTGTGTGCTCGTTCTGCTCCGTGTGCGCTCGTTCTGCTCCGTGTCTGTGCTCGTTCTGCACCGTGTGCGCTCGTTTTGCTCCGTGTGTGTGCTCGTTCTGCTCCGTGTGCGCTCATTCTGCACCATGTGTGTGCTCGCTCTGCTCCGTGTGCGCTCATTCTGCACCATGTGTGTGCTCGTTCTGCTCCGTGTGCGCGCGTTCTGCACCATGTGTGTGCTCGTTCTGCTCCGTGTGCGCGCGTTCTGCAGCATGTGTGTGCTCGTTCTGCTCCGTGTGCGCTCATTCTGCACCATGTGTGTGCTCGTTCTGCTCCGTGTGCGCGCGTTCTGCTTCGTGTGTGCGCTCGTTCTGCTCCGTGTGTGCTCGTTCTGCTCCGTGTGTGCGCGCGTTCTGCTCCGTGTGTGTGCGCGTTCTGCACCATGTGTGCGCTCGTTCTGCTCCGTGTGCGCTCGTTCTGCTCCGTGTGCGCTCGTTCTGCTCCGTGTCTGTGCTCGTTCTGCACCGTGTGCGCTCGTTCTGCTCCGTGTGTGTGCTCGTTCTGCTCCGTGTGCGCTCATTCTGCACCATGTGTGTGCTCGTTCTGCTCCGTGTGCGCTCATTCTGCACCATGTGTGTGCTCGTTCTGCACCATGTGTGTGCTCGTTCTGCTCCGTGTGCGCGCGTTCTGCACCATGTGTGTGCTCGTTCTGCTCCGTGTGCGCTCATTCTGCACCATGTGTGTGCTCGTCCTGCTCCGTGTGCGTGCGCGTTCTGCTCCGTGTGTGTGCGCGTTCTGCACCGTGTGTGTGCTCGTTCTGCTCCATGTGTGTGCTCGTTCTACTCCGTGTGCGCTCGTTCTGCACCATGTGTGTGCTCGTTCTGCTCCGTGTGCGCTCGTTCTACTCCGTGTGCGCTCGTTCTGCACCATGTGTGTGCTCGTTCTGCTCCGTGTGCGCTCGTTCTGCACCGTGTGTGTGCTCGTTCTGCTCCGTGTGCGCTCGTTCTGCTCCGTGTGTGCTCGTTCTGCACCGTGTGTGTGCTCGTTCTGCTTCGTGTGCGCTCGTTCTGCACCGTGTGTGTGCTCGTTCTGCACCGTGTGCGCTCGTTCTGCACCGTGTGCGCTCGTTCTGCACCGTGTGTGCGCTCGTTCTGCACCGTGTGTGTGCTCGTTCTGCTCCGTGTGCGCTCGTTCTGCACCATGTGTGTGCTCGTTCTGCTCCGTGTGCGCTCGTTCTGCACCATGTGTGTGCTCGTTCTGCTCCGTGTGCGCTCGTTCTGCTCCGTGTGTGCTCGTTCTACTCCGTGTGCCCGCGTTCTGCTCCGTGTCTGTGCTTGTTCTGCTCCGTGTGTGTGCGCTCGTTCTGCTCCGTGTGTGCGCTCGTTCTGCTCCGTGTGTGCTCGTTCTGCTCCGTGTGTGTGCTCGTTCTGCTCCGTGTGTGTGCTCGTTCTGCTCCGTGTGTGCGTTTTGCTGTGTTTCATTTTTCCCGCAGGTGCTCCTTTGCATCCCATCCCGCTGTCAACTGTCTGGTCAATGGCCTCTGATTCCCGCGCCTCCACCTAATTGCGCTCTCATCCAATCCTCCGTCGCCCTGTCGTATCCCGGTCCATTTAGCGCGTCCTTTCACCGTATTCAGGAGTGCTTGCTTATTTTGTTGTATCGCTGTATATTTGGCTGGTTCGTATTTGTATTTTGGGTCATTGATATCTGTCCTTTTGCATTTGTTGCATTCGGTTGTGGGACGCAATTTGCTCCAGCTTGATGGGGGCCCTTGTACAGTTGCACTATTTGTGTTAGCTGCCACCCTATGTTGTTGCTGCTTTGAGAGTCAGTATAGGTGGGTATTTTCTTTTCGGTGACTTAGCAGTTAGTTGGTTTTAATTTTATTAGCAGTGTTTCTTGTTTTGTTATTTTCTATTATTTGGTTTTGCCATATCAACCTTTTTGTTTTCCCTACTCCCATGCCACGTATCAAACCCGTTGTACGTAATCCTACGCTTCCTGCCAGTAGAGTATTTGTATTAACCCTTTGTGTGTCTGACAATATATGCATTCACCTGCAAGCAGTCCCTTTTCCCTGACTATTTCCTCTCTGCGCTATTAATGCATCCATCATATCTTCCTCTGGACGTAACACAAGGTCTGAGCCAATGAGAGATCTAAGACCACAGCTAAGCCAATGAAAGGAGTAAGAGCACGGCTACGCCAATGAAAGGAGTCAGAGCACGGCTACGCCAATGAAAGGAGTCAGAGCACGGCTACGCCAATGAAAGGAGTCAGAGCACGGCTACGCCAATGAAAGGAGTCAGAGCACGGCTAAGCCAATAAAAGGAGTCAGAGCACGGCTAAGCCAATGAAAGGAGTCAGAGCACGGCTAAGCCAATGAAAGGAGTCAGAGCACGGCTACGCCAATGAAAGGAGTCAGAGCACGGCTATGCCAATGAAAGGAGTCAGAGCACGGCTACGCCAATGAAAGGAGTCAGAGCACGGCTACGCCAATGAAAGGAGTCAGAGCACGGCTACGCCAATGAGGGGAGTCAGAGCACAGCTAAGCCAATGAGGGAGGTCGGAGAAGCATCACTCACGGGAAGAATGAATCGTGGGAGGAGCCAAAGCCATAGATGTTGAAGAAGCAGCCCATGGGGAGACTCTTCAGAAGCAGCAGCAGTGTGTCCTGTCAACCAATGAGAGACTGTCAGCACACACTCAAAGCTCGTTACCCCATTAAAACAATGTTTCTACATACACTCCAGCTCCAGTTAATGAGTGTTCTAAGAGCACTTAAGTGGCTCAGCTCAGAAAATGCAAGGCAAGGCAAGAGCTGTTTCCACAAACGGGCGGCAAGGATTCCCAGATTGAAGGAGTACAAGAGCCTGTGCACCACATGAGAGTTACATCCCACAGTAATAATGAAAGTTTGGCATTGTTCTCAGCGAGTAATCCATTTCAACACAGCCAATCTGATTATTTTACTGAACAGCAGAACAGAAAGCAATAAAAATACCCAGCAGGTAATCAGATTGCTGTTACTCGATAAGACTGGTCATTTCATGATATACAATTTTAAAAATCTGAGGTAAGTCACCCTTGCGCTCTCGATTCTCATCTGAGCCCCTTGACCGTGGTGCAAGGGGCTGTCCATACTGCCCGACCTGTCAACCAGGAAGATGAACTCTCCACAAGAGGCCAGCGATGATGTCAGTGCTGTGGGGAACTCTGGGTAAAGGCTGAGCATAATCACAGGATCTCCCATCAAAGAGCCTGAGAGAGGGAGAGAGAGATTGTGTATGGGTATAGTTAGAAAAAATACGCAGTTCTCATTTACATAATTTTAGTGATGCTAATCGCTACTATGAAATGTGCAATGACTTATCACCATACGCATGCTGATAATGCGATGGTAACCAGCATGGCTGGGGTTCGCATATGTGGCAGCGTCGGCTGTCGCATGCGAGCGTGCCTGTGCACAGTTCACTAAACATTCCAGGAAACAAACAAACAAGAGTGAGAGGAATAGATGAAGCACATTGGCTGTTTCTGTAGGGTGAGAACATGAACATATTACAATGGTACAATGATTTTTCAACCTTAATTTCACCACTGAAAAAATGAATTGTTTCCGGAACAGATGTTAGAAAGTAAAAGACAGAATTTGGCCATAGAATTTCAAAATCGAGACAAAAAAATATTTAAAATGGGCTGGACATTCCATGTGAGTGAGCGAGCAGCCTTAGATCTGGAGACGTGCAGTTTAGACATTGACATAATATCAGGAGGCAGCAAGAACCCTTGGATGGGCGCAAACTAAAATGCGAAATGGCGCCTGTTGGCTCATTTGCAATATTGTTACTCTTCTGAGAGGAGCAGAGGCTCATTAACCAAAGTGTATTTGCAGTCATGTACCAGCAGCCAAACCACTAGTCGATCTGCTCCAGCCGCATGACTGAAGCTAAGCAGGTGTGGGCTTGGTTAGTACTTGGATGGGAGACCACCAGGGAAAACCATGTTCCTGCTGGAAGAGGTGTTGGCGTAAGTTGCAACCTTCCCTCTGGTGGAATAATCCCCGATTCTCCAGCGCATTGATGGGGACACTGTACTGTAGGAGACGCCGCCTTTCGGATCCGACGTTACACTGAGATCCTGATTCACGGTGGCCATTAAAAATCCTATGACACTCTTCAAAAAAAGTAGGGGGTTCCCTTGTATTATGGCTAAATTCCCAACCTGGCTCTTTCAACCTGCCCTGATCTAATTGGCTGCGCAATGCGTCCTCTCAACCCCCCATGACTCCCTCGGGAAAGAGATTTCAATCTCAATGGGACTTCCCTGGTTAAATAAAGGTCAAATAAACAATCAGACCTGCGCGCGGTGAAAGCACAAGTGCGCGTGGGGAGGACTGAAGATGGACTGGATCAGGCCCAAGCGAAGCGAGCAGTGTGACCTCACAATCTGGGACGGGTTTCGGGGGCAGAGGCTCACCGGACTGGGCATCGGGTTTTCCCATCTCAGCGATGGCAGTGGGCTTGTGGGCGTCGCTGTAGTACACCATCAGTTCCACATCGCGGTCGAACATGTGACCCGCAGACAGACTGACCTGCACACGGAGGGGATGAGCAAAGTTAGGGCTGGAGTCCACCAGCAGCCATTTTTGCGCAGGAAGCACCCATCACCTCATTTTCAGATCGCCTCTCTTGAGCCCCTAAGGTTGCTAGTAAACAAAAACAGTCTAGCAATTCTGCTTTCCATCACTTGCAACTATCCACTCCCAGTCGTTTAACATTACTTTAGAAATTAAAGCTGTCAGCTTCAATAATGGACAGAAATCACATTCTTGGCAGATGAGCACATAAATTTTGCCTTGTAAATCACAGTAAAAGGGAACTTTAACGATAGAAGTACCCAGCAACAACCATTTGTCTCCATAGCAGAAGAAAACAAAAAAATTAGCTGAAAAGCGAATTTCTTAGCAAACCTAAATCGTAGATAACGGATTAAGAAAACTACTTAAAGCCGGGATCAGTTTCTCCTCCACCATTATAGTTTATATTTTAAGTCCAATTCTCTTCTTGATTCTGATTTGTCAGTGCTTCAGAAGTGATACCAGTCAGTTCGGCAATGTGCCAAAAGTTGAAGTATTTCCAGCTGAGAGTGCCGAGATTGCACTGGAAATAAAGCTTTAATGCTGAGGGTGTTGTTAAGCATTTCCATTTGGTTTTTGGAGCAGGTTTGGCACGATGTGACCAAAATAGCGCGTCCATGAAAATACAGAAGACAAAATGATGTAACGGATGCAAGGTTTATTTGTGAACAGTTGCTTTTCTGTCAGATGCACAATGAACACAAACTATAAGGAAGGATTTCTGTCATGCGGTCACCCATGCTTCAGAAGCACACAACCTGCCCCGATTCTGTGGGAGGAGACCATGCTTCCAGTGATGTCATGTAGGCTCGAGTTTGTTAGGCTATCAGAACCGTAAGAATGGGGGAGGGGCATTTAGTGCTTTGAACAGGCACTGACCACAGTCAACACTGACTTCATAACAGACAGACATGTCAGTCAAGATCAGGGTGTTCATCTCCTTGCAAAAACATACAAAAACAAGCGGCAGTTACCCCTCAGCCCCTGGATTATTTGGAATGTATAAAAACTGACGAGGAGAAGGCCTGCGCAAGTTATCATGCAGAATACAATATACAAGATGGTGGCTGCGGGAGCCATACCGAATACCAAAGCACTGTGAAAATTGATATGGTTCTGTAGGTATACAAGACCAAGCAACACAGCAAAAATGGCTTTGATTGACGGAGGCGTTTTTGAGTTATCGCGTGGAATGGACATTCAAGATGGCAGCTGTGGCAACCATATTTTATTTCAGCTCGCGACCGACATCGATAATTGTGTGTACAACTGTAGAAACTGTGCGCCAATGTCCTCACCCAAAATTGTGATGATCGTTGATGGCGTTTTTCAGTTTTCGCACGGAACGGAATTTTAAGATGGCAGCTGCGGCAGCAATATTTGATTTTGGGTCGCGCCTGCAATAGATAGGCTTGTGTAGTAACTGCACCCCGATATCCTCACCAAAAATCATGATGATTGGTGATGGCGTTTTCCAGTTATCACACGGAATCAAATGTGGACGGACAGACAAACGGACGCCGTGCGTAATGACGATACCCCACAGTGTCTTTCAGGGCTGAGGGATAAAAATTATGTTTCGTAATTGATGCCAAATTTAATGTCAATATGTGCAGATGTATTCAGAGATGAGGCATTTCAAAATTTCAAGGTGTTATTGCAAACAGTTTTCAAGATATGATGTGTAGAGAGGAACCACTGAATGAATGATTTGTATGCATTTCAGACACTACAAATTGTACATGAAAATGTCCCCACAGGTACAAAGAAATCTGAAAATTGTTATAAGTTTATAGGTGCATCATAGTGAGGTGTTTAATAGTATAGGGAGTGTAATATGGGTTTAGGGAATGGGATCGGATGGGAGAAGGATTGAAGGGGAGGAGGGAGGGGAAGGGGAAAAGGGGGGAAGCACGTTTTTCTTTTTTTTCCCTATGGATTATGTCAACTATACAGTTGTACAATTTTACGGATAAATGCTGCATTTTGTAACCCCTGAAAACTTAATAAATAGAGATTGCAAAACCCGCCCCCCCCCTAAAAAAAAAGAAATCTGAAAATTCCATGTTTTCTGGGAACAATTGGTCCCCAAATGAGTTCGTAAACATGACACACACACACACACACACACACACACACGCGCACACATGAATGTAAACACACACACACACATGCACACACACCTCAGCCTGTGTTTTCTCGGCGTTGAGGTACTGCAGAGGCTCCAGGGGACAGTTGGACTCCACCTTGCTGATGGAGCTGGGAGAGGAGACCTGCAGTCTGAGAGACAGGGTGTAGGGCACCGAGCCACCAGGGGCCGAGCTCACCTGTGGTACAGCTCCACTGTCTGAGAGAGAGAGAGAGAGGGGGGGGGGGGGGGGGGGGGGAGTGTGTTTAGAGTCATAGCGTGCGTAGAGTGAGAGTGTTCAGAATGACAATGTGCGTGTGGATTGACAGCATGTCAAGTTACAGAGTGTTAGTTTAGTAATGTGTAATGTGGAAAAATGCCAGTATTGACTTTTTTGTTAAGCCCAGTCTGGAGCTAGGTTTTGGGCATGTCCTGGGCATGTCGGAGAGGGGAAGTCCCAGAGAATTGAAAAAAAAAAAAAAGTCTGGAAAGTGGGAGGGGGCTGGTAGAGTACATAAGGACAAAAATTGAGAGATCATAGTAGGAGAAATTGTGGAAGGCTACATTTGACCAGACCTGTCACTCTTCAAGACCATTGAAACTTTTTGTGGATTTTTGCCTGTGTTGAACATCGCAAACAAAGCAACCCCATCTCAAAGGACTGTAACTATATCATTTTTTCTAAATATCAATCTTGGTCAGAGTTTAAGTTTCACAATTTTGTCGGTCATCCCTTGCTGTCCGATATGTCAAAACAAATTGATGCCATAACAAATTGGGGGCTCAAGTACGGGATAAACCACTGTGCGAGTCATTTATTGAAGATCAAAAATTTCAAATTGTGAAATTGTTTTTTTTTTATTTTTTTTTATTTTCCTGTATATATATATATAGCAATGGATGATTTCTTGGCATCACCAACCGTAGAGGTTTTGAAGTCTTTTAAAAAGACAGAACTGCTAGAAATATGCAGACAGAGCTGACAGAGTTAAAACCAGCCATGTGAAAAGCAAGACTGGCTAGAGGATTGTTGAATATTACATTGATGAAAATGTGTTCGCACCAGGAGATCTGGAACAGTTTCCAGTGGAAAATCCAAATGTAGAAATTGAACTTAAATTAAAAATGCTAGAGATTGAAAGGGAGGAAAAAGAAAAACAAAGAGAATTTCAGACAGAGAAAGAAAGAAAAAGAAACCAAACCCACTGCCTTTGTGAAAACAAGGTTAGAAACCCCTGTAGTAGATGACCGATCTGCTAAATTGCCTGCTCCTTGTGGGGCTAAGAAGCCTGATACTGCTGACTTTGTGAGGGAGGAATTTCTTCCATTTGTCTCAGAGGGATTTGTGGCTCTGAATGAGCATACTACTCCTGTCCCCATATATATCCTAAGGGATACCGGAGCTTCTCAGTCACTTTTGTTGATGGACTCCTTGCAGTTACGTGATGAGACCGCTTCTGGGGATTTCATACTTGTACAAGGTATTGAAGGGAGGACTGTATCTGTACCCCTGCGCTCTATATTCTTGAAGTCAGATTTAGTTACAGGACAGGTAAAGGTGGGACTTATGTCAAGTCTACCTATAAAGGGTGTTTCTCTGTTGCTAGGCAATGACCTGGCTGGGGGCAATGTAGTTACCCCAGTTCATCTTACTTCACAGCCGAGCACTGAAGATGGCGATGAAGACCCATCTCTGTATCCTTCCTGCGCAGTGACCCGTACTATGGCCAAGAAGGCTCAAGAAGATGATGGGGTGCCGTCCAGCACATTGAATAGTCATGACTAAGGTGGTTCGCCTTATGACTCTGTACAGCCTTCTATGGTTTCTCCGTATGAGCACTTATCAGACACTTATCAGTTCTCTATTAAGCCAGCCAGATGGGTCTGGTGATTCTGATTCTGGTGATTCTTGTCTCTGTCCAGACAGCAGTTGAGTCAGGAGCAAACCAATGATCCTGAAATTTATGTACTAAAGAAGAGAGCCCTTCCTGATGAAGAAAAAGACGCAGTTCCAGTTGGGTATTATCTCAAGGATGGAGTGTTGATGCGGACGTGGCATCCTCCTGATATCCCTGCCAATGCAGATTGGGCAGTGTTCAAGCAAATTGTTGTTCCGAAGGTCTACAGGACTGAGATCTTAACAATGGCTCATAGTTTACCTTTAGGAGGTCATCTTGGTGTTAACAAGACTGTTGATAAGATCATGAAACACTTCTTTTGGCCTGGGCTTCGGAAAGACGTTTCCAACTTTTGCAAAACCGGTCACCCTTGTCAGCTAGTTGGAAAACACCAGTTAGACCCACCTGTAGCTCCGCTGCAGCCTATCCCAGCATTTGATTGGGTTGGTCCATTACCCAAGACTAGATCTGGCAAATCAGTACTTGTTGACAATCATGTGTGCAACTACTAGATTCCCTGAAGCCATACCTCTACACAACATTTAGAAGTAAGCCTGTGCGAGCCTAGTGGCCCAGCTTAACCCCGGTTTCCATGGCATGAAGCGATTAGGAATATTGCTACTCCCCCTGGATGGGATGCCAGTCCATCGCAGGTACTCCCCCCAGCTCTTAGACAAGTTTCCCTGCCTATTTGCTGGTACCCATTCATACACCTGGGTGGAGTGAGGCGTGGAGTGAGGGAGTAAAGTGTTTTGCCCAAGAACACACCGCGAAGGCCATGGCCGGGGCTTGAACTCAGGACCTTACGATCTCAAGTCAAGCCTACTTGACCGCTGCGCTACCGCGTCTCCTCAGCAACATTTAGGCAACTGCAATCTCGAAGGCTTTGATAAAGTTCTTCACGTTGTTTGGGAAATTCAGTCAGACCAAGGTAGCATTTCACTTCCGGATTGTTTCAGCAGGTTGTGTAAGAACTAGGTGCAAAGCAGATTCTTTCCAGTGCCCATCATCCAGAGAGTCAGGGTGCCTTAGAGCAGTTTCATTCCACTCTCAAGACAATGATAAGGACTTATTGCTATGACCATGAGAAAGACTGGGATGAAGGTGTTCATTTGCTGTTGTTTGCAGCTAGAGAAGCAGTGCAGGAGTCGACTGGATTCAGTCCATTTAAGCTAGTGTTTGGCCATGAAGTGTGAGGACCTTTGCTATTGTTGAGTGAACAATGGCAAGAGAAAGACTGATATGCGGTTCTATGTTAGCAAGTTCAAGGAAAGACTGCGTGCAGCTTGTGACCTAGCCAAAGAGAACTTGAAATCAAGTCAGGGAAAAATGAAAACTTGGTATGATCATAAAGCTAGAAGCCGTGAGTTTAAACCAGGAGACAAGGTCCTTATGTTGTTTCCCTTGCAATCCAATCAATTGCAGGCTAGATTTCATGGTCTTTATGAAATTCTGACGAAACTCAATGATCTCAATTACATTGTCAAGACTGAAGATAGGAGAAAGCCAAAACAGTTGTGTCACATTAACATGCTGAAGCCTTATGATAGGAATGCTAGGGGCGCAGCTGTCACTTCAGATCCTCCTATGGCCGAGACTTGTGAAGATGAGGGGGAGTTTCAAGATGAACATAGAATTAAAGCTGAAGTTCTTTCATGTAAATTGTCAAATTCTGAAGTGTTGCAAAATCTTGATGTAAAACTCCAGCACTTAAAACCCTCGCAGAAAGATCAGTTTGAGAGGTTGATCAAGAAATATAAAGACCTATTTCCTGATGTTCCAAAGAGAGTTTCAATAGCCTCTCATGATGTAGATGTTGGTGATGCCAAACCAATAAAACAGCATCCGTACCAGATGAATCCTGAAAAGAGAAAGATTGCTGAGAAAGAGGTTGAGTACATGTTAGAACATGATATTATCAGACCCTCCAACTCAGATTGGAGTTCACCCTGTGTGCTAGTTACAAAACATGATGGAAGTACTAGATTCTGTACAGATTATCGCAAAGTCAATGCTGTAACTAGAATTAATGTGTTTCCAATACCTAGGATTGATGATTGTATCAAGAGTAGGGCAAGCAAAGTTTCTGACCAAGACTGATTTATTGAAGGGTTACTCATGAGTGCCTTTAACTGAGAGGGCCAAGAGAATCTCTGCTTTTGCCACACCATCTGGGTTATGCCAGTATGAAGTCCTTCCCTTTGGCATGAAAAATGCCCCAGCCACATTCCAAAGGTTGATACAGTCTACAATCGCTGGATTACCACACACGGGGGCGTACATCGACGACCTGATCACATGGAGTGACTCCTGGGAATAACACCTGAAAGATGTAGAGACGTTTTTCCAGCGCTTGACCCAGGCTAACCTGACTGTTAACATGAACAAGAGTGACTTTGGTTGTGCTACGGTCACGTATCTTGGCTACGTCACAGGCTAGGGTAAGGTGGCACTCATAAATGCTAAAGTCAAAGCCTTCATGGACTTCCCTGTTTCTGACAACAAAAAAGCTTTGCGCTGCTTCCTTGGAATGATCGGGTACTACCGCAAGTTCTGCAAGAACTTTGCTGAGATTGCTCTCAGTCTTACTACCCAACTGAAGAAAGGCGTAATGTTCACTTGGGATGAAGCATGCCAAAGAGCCTTCGATCGCCTGAAGTCTCTGCTGTGTCACTTCCCCGTGCTCAAATCTCCTGACTTCAACAAACCGTTCTCCATCGCGGTTGATGCTAGCAACCAAGCTTGTGGATCTGTGCTCCTACAGAGAAGTGACCCTGATGACATTGAGCATCCCGTGGCATACTTCTCCAGGAAGTTCAATCGCCACCAAAGGAACTATTCCACAATAGAGAAGGAGCTGTTGGCTCTGGTTCAATCCTTACAACATTTTGAGGTTTGTGTTTGTTCAGGGCAAAAGCCAATGATTGTATATACTGACCACAGTCCATTAATGTTTTTGAGCAAGATGAAAACCAAGAATCGGAGATTGTTGAATTGGAGATTTTACAGGAGTTTGACTTGGAAATTAAGCATGTAAAGGGTACTGACAATGTAATTGCTGATTGCTTATCCCGTGTTTGAGTATGTGTATATATCACGTGTTTATTAGCATATTGTGTTATATATATATATATATATATATATATATATATATATATATATATATATATATATATATATATATATATATATATATATATATATATATATATATATATATATATATATATATATATATATATGGAGGTGTAATGTGGAAAAACCACTAGATGGCAGTATTGACTTTTGTTAAGCCCAGTCTGGAGCTATGTTTTGGGCATGTCCTGGGCATGTCTGAGAGGGGAAGTCCCAGAGAATTTCAAAAGTCTGGAAGGTGGGAAGGGGCTGGAAAAGAGTATAAGTAGAAAATTTCTCCTACTACTTTACTCTCTCAATTTGTGGAAGGACACATTTGACCAGACCTGTCACTCTATTCAAGACCTGTGAAAAATCCTCTTTTTGTGAATTTTTGTTAATATTTCAATCTTGGTCAGTGTTTGTTTTATCTGTTAAAGTTTTACAATTTTGTCTGTCATCCCTTGCTGTCCGATATGTCATAACAAATTGACGCCATAACAAATCACAGTGTAGGTACAGACTGAGTGTACAGAGTGAGAACATATCTTCAGTATGAGACTGTCAGAGTGAGTACACTCGTTCAGTAGGAGACCCTGTCAGTGCGAGTACAGGCAGAGTGTGAGTACGCTCGCTCCGTACCAGACCCTGTGCTTACCGTGGGGGGCATAGCGGGGATTGAGGACGGCCGGCAGACAGAACCTCAAGGCCTCGTCTGCCTGCACTGCCAGCTCGATCACGTACATCAGGGTGACCTCAGCCTTCTCCCCTGGGGGCAGACTTCCCACACTCAGCTTAAACACGTCTGAACTCTCCTCACTCTCCTCCAACAGGAAGGCCTGCTGTCCTGAGCTTAGGGCATCATCATACTGCTCCCGCGCCTGGGCACCATCGTGTCATCATTGTGAGACAAAAGGGGGCAAAAAACAGAGACTTGTAAGCATGAAACAACACCATAACGCTTAACTAATCCCTTCAGCTCAGCAATCCCATAGGTAGGTTCATCAAATGTAGCTGCAGTCAAACCTGTGACACTTCAGGTCTGCTTTAAATCTAGTGAGATCCCAAGGTTTCCAAAGATCCCCAAAGTGTCCAGTTGAATTAGTGAAATTCCAACCGAATAATGTACAAGACATATTTTCCATTTCATGAAATGCTGAATGGCCATCAAAATATGGCATTCTAGGTTTGAATATTTCGCTCAGTAGCAGAGTGGAGTAGATTCGGAGAAGTACTGCAACCAGCAGATAAACCTATGTATGGGATACAATCCTATAATATGGGAAAAAATGCTTTTTCTTACTTTGAGCTACTTAGTGGGAAATTCAAGCAATATTCAAAGTTTAAGGTTTTATGAGCAAAACTAGCTTTGATGCAGATTCTTAGTCAGGTCCACACCAGGGTTATTATAGATAACGAAAACTAAGACTAAAACTAAAACTATCTGTGAAAAAATAACTTAGTTAACTAAAATAAAAATAAAAATGTCAAATTAAAATGAAAACGAAAACTAAATAAAAACCACAATGGACAATACAAAACTAAAACTAAACTGAATTGCAGATAAAATTAGCTTCGTTTTCGTTGATTGCTTCGTTTTCTCCCTCGATTACTGTCGTGTTCAGTCAGAGTTAACCGGTTGCTTCAAGAGGGGGGAAGCATAGCGGCTATTAGCTGCCTTAGTTGCTGCAGGCTTCAGCCGAAGATGATGCTTCGCGTGCACAATTCAGCCAAAAGGGTCTCGCTGCAAACGCACGGAGGAGTGGAGCTCCACTGCTTCTCTAATTCAGCGCCGTCATAAGGGCTCACAGTCCATTGGGGCCCACATAACCCATGACAAAATTATTTTGCATAGATTTACCTAATATTAATACTAATGCATCAGAGTTTAAACAAAGCCATTAAGGCATGCAATATTGATGAAATACATTTCAGTAACCCCCTTCTTTAAAAATGGTTCAATCCATGCTTCATGCTCGTATTGGAAAATTGTTGGTGCGTTTTTGCTGGCTAGGTCGCGAACTAAGGCAGCAAACAGGGATCACCGTCCTTGCGAATATGATGTCCAAGAGCAAACAAACACACAAATCTGGACGCCAGAAAAGACTAGAGAGAGGACAGGAACAGCAAAGCAGGGGTCCAGAACATTACAAAATTCTTTTCAAAGAAAGGTGAGAGTATTAAACTAGCTTGCTATGTTAGCTGTTCAGGCTGGCTGGCTGCTAACGTAACATTAAAGTAACATGCAGTCAGCTGAGTAAATAATCGCCTGACAAGAATGACATTACTCAGTTATTAACGGTATCATCTACAGAAAAGATCGGTAAGGTTATCATTTGCCAGCCATCATAATATGCCGTCAAAAAATTTGGTAGCAGCAGCCTAGGACACGTTCCTCCGTTCTTATGTGTGGTTACTGCATACTCAGCTCTCTCTAGCTGTAATTGACTGTACACGCTAGGTTTGGCTAGCGAACTACTTGTAGTCAGTGAGGTAACCTTAGGTGTAACTTATATAATCGCTTGTCAAGGCTGACATTATTTTTACCTTAATTGTTTACTAAAACTAAACTGCTACTTTAGCCTGTTGGCATAAGTCTTGCTCACGCGGGGGGTAATTTTACAGAGCTTGCCCTCCTCTTAACAATAGCAAAATGAAGCTGGGTGCTTAGAGCTATGGTACTGGGAAGCCCATTTAGATTCTGTTTATTCCAAGACTCGGTAGGTTAGTTCTTCATCAGTTGTTCCATGGAACATAACCATAAATGTTTACGAAAGTAATATGAAATGGAACAATTAAACCTTTATGCACTGCTACTTCAGAATCAGCTGTAGTCTCTTCATCTGAACCTGACCCAGCAATAGATCCTCACCACCAGCAGTCTGAATATGTTTTTGATGGTGAGTAAATTAGTGAATAAGACAACTAATAATTCATAATTCACATGATGATACTCTCTTTGTTGAGTGGTTAATTTTAAAAAAGGAAAAATTGGGTGTATTGCATTGGGCACTGTCAAGAATACTGAGAAACAGAAAAATAATGAATAACATCATGATATATTGTCGTTAAAGAGTGGCAATGAAAAGTCGGGGGCGGGGGCCCACAACGATATTCTGTTAGGGGCCCCAGAATTCCAAGCAACTGCCCTGCGCTCATTCAGTGAAGAAGATGGTTAGCTCTCAAACATTGCAAAAGCTGTGGAAATAACTGAGCATGATGACTGAATGGGGTGAGATGGATTGGATTTTTTTTCCCAGTTATATTAGTATCATCAGAGTCACATGTTAAAAAAGATGATGGTTAAAGAATACAGGATTAATAAAGGACTCGGTAAAAACATATTTGCTGTCATACATTCTTTTATCCTTGTCAGCTTCTACAAAATAAGGCCTTCCTCTTAATAGCTGAAAAACTAAAACTAAGACTAAAACTGAATAAAAACTAAACTAAAACTAGTGAATTCCTCAAAATAAAAACTAAACTAAAACTGCTTAATCACTTGTTCAGCTAACTAAAACTAAACTGAAATAAAAAAGCAAAACTGTAAAACTAAATAAAAATAAAAACTAATGAAAATTTCAAAACTATATTAACCTTGGTCCACACTGAGTTCTGTGCTGGTGTCTATCGTCTATGATGCAGTCTATGATGCGTTCAATGCCGAGGTTTATTCAGATGCCAATGCTGAAATCAATGCCAATGTTATTGAAAAAAACAAAGGGATTCTTAGAGCCCGCACTTATCACAGGGTCGCTCACTGAACTGGATTTTTGACGAACTCAGTCTCCGCAGAGCATTTTCCACAGAATGTGGTGCGGGGACTCAACAATTATAACCGCGGTGTGCCTGTTCCATGTGTACTCCCCGCCCCTCCCACCTTCTCCTTTTCCTGCAGCTCTGCCACCACCTCCGTCTCCCCGATTTTGGCACTGAAGTGGCACAGGGCAGCATCCTCCTCCAGCGGAAACACAAAGACGGCCTCCAGGGGGCTCTCCTCCACATTCTCATACTGCAGAGTGGAGGTGACGGAGGCCACATGACCCTGCACCTGCACAGCGACTTCCACCTGCTTCAGAGGAACTGAGGCGGGGAGACAAACATGAGACACGGGGAGGGGGAGATACCGGCCAGTTACTAAGCGCTGATGGGAAATTTCAAAAGTGAATGTGTGGTTAGCTGAGAAGAATATAAAACAGCAAGTGCTAAACAACATTGTTTATGATACCACTTCCTGTCAAAAATAACTTCAACTATTTTTTTTTCTCTGGTCAATTTAACATGACTGGTGCACGATAAAGTACAATTTGAAGTCGAAAATCTGGGAGTCAGAGAGCAAGTCCTGCCATTTTTTTATTCTATCCAATCAGATCTCTCTCCTGGTTGAGGAATTGTGATAATTGGCCAATTCAGGGTGGAAACTTTGAACTCTGACCCGGACTTTCCACCTCGGGGACAATCCACACTGCACACTGCAGGGGGGTGATGATGCACAATAAAGATATAAGAGCGTATGTACCAGGTTCATTCTTTACCGTCAGCAGTCCACAGCAATTCACCATCTTTCTATGCTGATAAAGGAGAAAGAGAGAGAGAGAGAGAGAGAGAGAGAGAGAGAAGGAAAGAGCACATCTTCAGTGTTATTGAAAAACTTAGTAGGTCTAATTCTGGTCAAAACGGAGTTAGGAGCATTTTTGAACTTATGAGGCTTTCCCTCATCACATACAGCAAGATAAAAAAAAAAAATAATCCATGGTTCCCCATATCTTGCTTTGCTAAGGTAAAACCTATTGAATCTTTGGTGAAGCAAAAACCTACTACTCTGATCTTTCTGGGTTTTTCCTCCTTAAATTTTCTATTTTTTATGCCAAAACCTAGCACGTAGAATCAGGAAATTATGAAGCCGCATCCGGCATACCTACTTCATGATCTGTCAGGTCAGTCCCCATGGAGAGCACTGGATATGCAGGACATTCATGGTGAGAATTCAAGATTCACACAATTCAGATGCTAATAACACCTGAGAAATGGCTTCAGAAGGGAAGCAGATGGTGGAGCTGGCACTGAAAACTCAAGCACCACTGCAGCTACACCACTGCTAGGTTTTTTTCAATTATGTCGATAATTTATAATTTTCATTTTTGGATGGAAAAACCTCTTATAATCACACTGCCATGGATACTGACAAAAAAATAAAAAATGTCCTCTGTAAATATTTCTAATTATGTAATGAGCAAGTAACTGCCAATTCAGTTTCATTGTCAGACACACTAGTAGCACCAAAGACCCGAGAAGGTGCACCTTTTACCGAGAAATTCCAACAAAAACTTAGAATACATCGAGGTTTACAGAAGATTTGAGGCCAACTCAGTTAACCTCTGAAAAGTATTAACTAATTTAAGTTTGGAAATGCACAGAGGATTGTCTGGCCTACTGAAGCTCAGAGACCACATCCGTAGTCCTCGGGAAAATTTCTCAGAGGTAGACTGAAGTTTGTCTGCTGGGCCTATGCTCACACCAGAATTAATTATGCCAATTAATTATGCAAATTACCAGTACTGCCAGTACTACATTGCACATCTGATTTGTTTTTAAATTGATGCTTTTTCAGTATTCAGAATATATTCATTCTGCAAATTTGTTTTTGTTGTTCTTAATGTAATGGCGGTGGTCGGCCCTTTGCCAGTTCCTCTATGCAGCACTGACAGAGCAGGTTAAACTAAGCCTGTACTTCATCTGCACTGCATCTAGGACCTGGCTTAATTACACTGCACCTCATTGAACAGGCAGTACTGGTAATTAGCATAATTAATTGGTGTTTGGACTGCAGTACTGGAGGCAGGTCTTTAATGAGACATGTGTTTTGACCGTTTTCACACCTCCCCTTAGTTCTGGTGTGAGCAAAGGCCTGGCAGACAAACTTCAGTCTAACTCGGCGAAATTTTCCCGAGGAATACCGATGTAGTCTGAGCTTCCTTGGTGTGTTTCAGGAAAATTTAACCGAGGTTTACGGAGGTGTAGTCCAAACTGGTCAGACTTTGGGTAGGTATGCTACTATCAGCGCAATGGCCGCTGCAATACTGGTTCCGATAGCGTGTTGCGTAATTTCCCGAAGTGGCAGAGGTATACCCATCTAAACTGCCTTTTATGCGCAAAAGGAAGGGAATTCCCAAAAATCCCTTTGAAAAATAGTTAAAAATGACCCCAAATTCCCCTTGTTACCTTGTTCTCAATTTCCAATTTACCTGATGGCTGCCTGAGCACTTCAAAGTTTGAGGTGATAAAAACACCCTTCAATTTTATAGACGCTAAGTAGGAATTCTAATAAAAACTGTACAGCCTATTAGAACTAGACAATTCCCACAGAAATTGTAAGAGTGGGCCTGGCCTCTGCAGGTCGGGATGCAGGGGTGCCCTGAGATGCTGCTTGGACTACTCAATAGTCTATTTTGTCTCTGTCTATATTTTGCGTGCATTTTTTAGACGTAAAACAGGTGGTTGCCATGGTGTTCTGAGTGGTTGCTAAGGCATTGCTAGGAAATTGTTATGGTGTTCTGGGTGGTTGCTAGGGCGTTGCTAGGCGGTTGCTATGGTGTTCTGGGTGGTTGCTAGGGCGTTGCTAGGCATTTGCTAAGGTGTTCTGGGTGGTTGCAAGGGTGCTGCTAGGCAGTAGCTATGGTGTTCTGGGTGGTTGCAAGGGCATTGCTAGGCAGTTGTTATGGTGTTCTGGGTGGTTGCTAGGGCGTTGCTAGGCAGTTGCTATGGTGTTCTGGGTGGTTGCTAGTGCGTTGCTAGGCAGTTGCTATGGTGTTCTGGGTGGTTGCTACGGCGTTGCTAGGCAGTTGCTATGATGTTCTGGGTGGTTGCTACGGCGTTGCTGAGCAGTTGCTATGGTGTTCTGGGTGGTTGCTACGGCGTTGCTAGGTGGTTGCTAAGGTGTTCTGGGTGGTTGTTAGGGCGTTGCTACGCAGTTACTATGCTGTTCTGGGTGGTTGCTAGGGCGTTCCTAGGCATTTGCTAAGGTGTTCTGGGTGGTTGCTAGGGTGTTGCTAGGCAGTTGCTATGGTGTTCTGGGTGGTTGCTAGGGCGTTGCTAGGCGGTTGCTAAGGTGTTCTGGGTGGTTGCTTGTGCGTTGCTAGGCAGTTGCTATGGTGTTCTGGGTGGCTGCTAGAGCGTTGCTAGGCAGTTGCTATGGTGTTCTGGCTGGTTGCTAGGGCGTTGCTAGGCAGTTGCTATGGTGTTCTGGGTGGTTGCTAGGGTGTTGCTAGGTGGTTGCTATGGTGTTCTCGGAGGTTGCTAGGGTGTTGCTAGGCGGTTGCTATGGTGTTCTGGGTGGTTGTTAGGGTATTGCAAGGTGGTTGCTATGGTGTTCTGGGTGGTTGCCAGGGGGTTACTAGGCAGTTGCTATGCTGTTCCGGGTGGTTGCTAGGGTTTTGCTAGGCAGTTGCTATGGTGTTCTGGGAGGTTGCTAGGGTGTTGCTAGGCAGTTACTATGCTGTTCAGGGTGGTTGCGAGTGCGTTGCTAGGCGGTCGCTAAGGTGTTCTGGGTGGTTGCTAGGGTGTTGTTAGGCAGTTGCTAGGTGTTCTGAATGGTTGCTAGGGTGTTGCTAGACAGTTGCTTTCATGTCCTGGGTGGTTGCTAGGGTGTTGCTAGGTAGTTGCTATGGTGTTCTGAATGGTTGCTAAGGTGTTGCTAGGCGGTTGCTAAGGTGTTCTTGGTGGTTGCAAGGGCGTTGCTAGGCAGTTGCTATGGTGATCTGGGTGGTTACTAGGCCATTGCTAGGCAGTTGCTATGGTGTTCTGGGTGGTTGCTAGGTGGTTGCTATGGTGTTCTCCGTGGTTTCTAGGGTGTTGCTAGGCGGTCGCTAAGGTGTTCTGGGTGGTTGCTAGGGCATTGCTAGGCAGTTGCTATGGTGTTCTGGGTGGTTGCTAGGGTGTTGCTAGACGGTTGCTATGGTGTTCTGGGTGGTTGCTAGGGCGTTGCTAGGCAGTTGCTATGGTGTTCTGGGTGGTTGCTAGGCGGTTGCTATGGTGTTCTGGGTGGTTGCTAGGCGGTTGCTATGGTGTTTTGGGTGGTTGCTAGGGCATTGCTAGGTGGTTGCTATGGTGTTCTGGGTGGTTACTAAGGTGTTGCTGGGCAGTTGCTATGTTGTTCCTGGTGGTTGGCAAGGTATTGCAAGACATTCCATGGTGTTCTGGGCTTTTGCTAGAGCGTTGCTAGGCTGTTGCTATGGTGCTCCTCGTGGTTGCTAGGGCATTGCCAGGCGGTAGCTATGGTATTCCTGATGGTTGCTAAGGCATTGCTTGGCAGTTGCAATGGTGGTGTGGGTGATTGCTTGTGCGGAAATATGCGGTTGCTATGGAGTTTTGCTATGGAGGTTACTAGGGCGTTGCTAGGCAGTTGCTATGGTGTTCTGGGTGGTTGCTAGGGTGTTGCTAGGCGGTCGCTAAGGTGTTCTGGGTGGTTACTAGGGTGTTGCTAGGTGGTTGCTAGGGTGTTGCTAGGCGGTCGCTAAGGTGTTCTGGGTGGTTACTAGGGCGTTGCTATGGTGTTCTGGGTGGTTGCTAGAGCGTTGCTAGGCTGTTGCTATGGTGCTCCTCGTCGTTGCTAGGGCATTGCCAGGCGGTAGCTATGGTATTCCTGATGGTTGCTAAGGCATTGCTTGGCAGTTGCAATGGTGGTGTGGGTGATTGCTTGTGCGTAAATATGCGGTTGCTATGGAGTTTTGCCTGGTTGCTAGGGGGGGATGAAAATCCATGTTTTTCGGGAATTGTGGGAAATCAGTAAGTCGGATCACTATGGGTTTTGTCAAATCTGTAAGACTAGTTGCGAACCGAAATTTTTACGGAAGAATAAATAATAATAAAAATAGTCACAATAATAATAATAATAATAGTAGTATAATAGTATAGAATAGAATAATAGTAGTGGCCTGTACTCAGCTCAGGCCCACTAATAAGTATTCAAGATCCAACAGAAAAAAAAAAAATTATGGAGATTTGGAGCGCCAGCAGTCTGTTTCTACAGTCAGCAAAAAAAAAAAAAAAAAAAAACCTGTCAGCGGTAAAAATTCCGGAAATGGCGCCCCCATTGAGCGTTGCACCACGAAATTCAATTCGGTTTTCATTCATCATTTTGAAATAGGCAGTTAATATTCCAATGAACATTATCTCAAAGTCTCACAGGAATATCTAAAGAATTAATATAGTTATAGCATTTTATGCAAACCATGTTTTTGGTCACAGATTTCACATTTTTTTTTTCTATAGAAAACTATGGACATTTCTTACCCCTCATTTCCCAATTTCAAAGTTTCATAACTTTGTCAGTTCTTAAACTATCACATTGATCTTGGTGTCATTGGAAAGTTTATTTCAAGCTTTTTCATCATAAAGCATAGAACAATTTTGAAAATTTTAGTAACATACCTACTTTGGGATACCTCGGTAAAATTTTTCCTGGTTAACCGAGTTGGCCTCAAATCTTCAGTAAACCTTTTTTTTTGAAGGAATATATTGGAAAAAGGTGCACTTTCTCGGTTTTTAGGTGCTACTAGTGACAAGACCTCAACCCCAGAGGGATAGTTTTTTGTCTTTCTCCAAAATTCCGCTCTTACTGAGTAGGTTATTCCATTACACAAGACATAACACTAAGCAGCAACACACAAATTTGCTGTGGCTGATTAAGGTTATTGTCCAAAACACCAAGCACACGCACTGCCCGATTCACCTGCCCTACTATCTCAAGAACTACATTCCAAACAATTTATAACGTCACAGCACTGGCGTCAGATTGCTGACCAAATTGTCATGTTCACAAAAACAACAGAGACATGTTAAAAAAAAATAATAATTGAGTGCGTCAAAACAATCTTGGCTACGGGCAGTGGTTCTCAAATTCGGTCCTGGCACCCCTCTGTGTATGCTGGTTTTTGTTCCAGCCACAACTGCAATTCTAGGATTTTAAAAAATGTTACTTGGTCTTAATTAGCAGCATTCGATGTTTAGAGTAGTTCTTTACCATCTCAAGTCACATTTGGATGGACATATGCATTCTGCAATGAAGAATAAAAACCCTTGAACATATTGTGCTTAATTTTCATTATTGCATAGATTTTCAGGTGAAAAATTTTTTAAACGGGTCAAATTAGAGTCTGATAAAATCAATAAGCTCCAAATTAGGTTTCTGAATACAGGTGTTGAGTTTTTCCCAAATAACCAGCCTGAACCAAATAAAATCAACAGAAAATACAACAGGTGTGACTCCATTGTTTGCCAAGTAAATTGTCGGGTTTTGGCACCATGTGTGAAGAGTTTCACCAATGAGGAACCTTTTAATTAAATGTTTGGTTAAACTTCTTCCCTCTGCCAATCACTTAAGTAAGTTTATTAACTCTAGCAACCCCCTCTCAAGGGTAAGAGAGTAAAACCACATTTCTAGATATACAGAGCATAACAAAGCCAATAATAAACAAAAATAATTTGCATAATAACTTAACATGCATACAATTTACACAGTAGCCAAGACCAGCATACCTAAAAGCGAAACACATAGATATATACACGCATGACAACAGTTAAAAAGCAGCTCTATGCATTCTTTACTATGGACAGCCATTGATAATACTTTCTAGCCTATAATAGTAGTTCAGATTACTAAAGGTTGAGTCTATTTGGACGAGTTACTAGTCGTCCACCTCTGGTCATAGTTGTTAACACAGTAGGGGGTAACGTCATAATTTATGACATCTTGCGAATATTCAAACCGTTTCATCACAATATCTATAAATATAACAAATTTCTTTAACTTTGAAATCTGTGCACAATTAAAAATCTTAAGCATGGAATGTACATTTCCCACCTCACTGTCTTTCCAGCTTAAGAGACTCAGCCTTTCTATGTTAAAAAACGAACACTTAAATATATAATGAAATTCATCGCCAGCTTCATTTAAATTACAAAGGGGACACACCGTGTCCTGTTTGTCAACATTTGCACCATTAAAATAGCCCTTCATGATAGGTAATCTGTGGTTTCTAGTTTCTACATCGAAATTTACAAAGTGCGACTCTCTCTTTATAGTCCAGAGGGTAAAGATATTTTTCAAAGGTCAACTCCTGTTTCAATATCCTGTAATTGATACAGTGTTTATTGGTAAAAATTTGACTTTGCCACGCTTCCTTGGACATAGAGAGCTAGTCTGAGTTTCAGGGCATTTTTAATATATTTACTACTAAAACCATCCATAAAATTAATCCACTAATCACTAAAACCAGCACTGTCCAGAATCCATTTGACCATAGATATCCACTTACACTGGTATGGGTTTTTTGGGGTCGGCATCCATGGCTTTCAGCAATTTGCAGAGGATGAACGACAATTTATTGCGGTTGCCAGTCATAATTCTTCAAAACCCAAAACCAGTGAAGTTGGCACGTTAGGTAAATCATAGATAATAACAATACAATGATTTGCAAATCCTTTCAAACTTCTATTCAATTGAATACACTGCAAAGACAAGATGTTAGATGTTCAAACTGACAAACTTTATTTATTTTTTTTTGCAAATAACCATTAACTTAGAATTTAAAGGCAGCAACACATTGCAAAAAAGTGGGCACAGGGGCCTTTTTACCACTGTGTTACATTTCTTTTCTTTCCTTTTAACGACACTCAGTAAAACGTTTGGGAACTGAGCTCAATTTTTGAAGCTTTTCAGGTGGAACTCTTTCCCATTCTTGCTTGATGAACTGCTTAAGTTGTTCAACAGTCCGGGGTCTCCGTTGTCATATTTTATGCTTTATAATGCGCCACGTATTTTCAATGGGAGACAGGTCTGGACTACAGGCAGGCCAGTCTAGTACCCGCACTCTTTTACTACGGAGCCATGCTGTTGTAACACGTGCAGAATGTGGCTTGGCATTGTCTTGCTGAAATAAGCAGGGGCGTCCATGAAAAAGACGTTGCTTGGATGGCAACATATGTTGCTCCAAAACCTGTATGTACCTTTCAGCATTAATGGTGCCTTCACATATGTGTAAGTTGCCCATGCCTTGGGCACTAATACACCCCCATACCGTCACAGATGCTGGCTTTTGAACTTTGCGCCTATTACAGTCCAGATGGTTCTTTTCCTCTTTGGTCCAGAGGACACGACGTCCACAATTTCCAAAAACAATTTGAAATGTGGACTCGTCAGACCACAGAACACTTTTCCACTTTGCATCAGTCCATCTTAGATGAGCTTGGGCCCAGCGAAGCCGGCGGCATTTCTGGGTGCTGTTGATAAATGGCTTTCGCTTTGCATTGTAGAGTTTTAACTTGCACTTGCAGATGTAGCGACAAACTGTAGTTACTGGCAGTGGTTTTCCGCAGTGTTCCTGAGCCCATGTGGCGATGTCCTTTACACACTGATGTCGGTTTTTGATGCAGTACCACCTGAGGGATCGAAGGTCACGGGCATTCAATATTGGTTTTCGGCCTTGTCGCTTACGTGCAGTAATTTCTCCAGATTCTCTGAACCTTTTGACGATATTACGGACCGTAGATGATGAAATCCCTAAATTTCTAGCAATAGCTTGTTGAGGAATGTTGTTTTTTAACTGTTCGACGATCAGCTCACGCATTTGTTCACTAAGTGGTGACCCTCGCCCCATCCTTGTTTGTGAATGACTGAGCATTTCAGGGAAGCTGCTTTTATACCCAATCAGGGCACCCACCTGTTCCCAATTAGCCCGTTCACCTGTGGGATGTTCCAAATAAGTGTTTGATGAGCATTCCTCAACTCTCTCAGTCTTTTTTGCCACTTGTGCCAGCTTTTTTGAAACATGTTGCAGGCATCAAATTCCAAATGAGCTAATATTTGCAAAAAATTACAAAGTTTATCTGTTCAAACATTAAGTAACTTGTCTTTGCAATGTATTTAATTGAATATAGGTTGAAAAGGATTTGAAAATCATTGTATTCGGTTTTTATTTACGATTTACACAACATGCCAACTTCACTGGTTTTGGGTTTTGTACACCAGAATGCAACAATTCTTTGTTTAACAATATTACTAGGCTCGCTCGAGCCTGTTTCTCCATAAACCATGCAACTCGGTGTAGACCTTGAAACATTTAATAAGCTTTTCAAACATTTTCTATGGAAAACTTCAATTTGGGCAAGGTCTCCATAACACCTCACTTCACAACCATACAAAAGGACTGGCAAGACTATTTTCTCATAAAGGTCAAGCTGTACATCGACAGACAACTTAAGTGTTTTAACTCTCGAAAACATACAAAATAAAACTTTTCTTGCAAGGGTAAGCTGTTTAATGGGAGACATAAGAAGAGTATTGCTAAAGTTAAACAAAACTCCTAAATGAACAAGAGCCATCTGGCAATGGCGGCTGTAGGTTGTGTAGACAGACGGACGGACCGAAACCCCCAAAAGGCACAACTTGACCATAAGCAGAAGCTCCATACCAAATTTGGTGTTTGTAAGTGGTATAGTTTTCGAGTTCTTGTCCGGAAACGATTTTATTTCAGACGGACAGACAGACGGACGGACACACTGATCGCTATATCCCCCCGCATTATATGCCGGGGGGGATAACAAATGAATCAACGGTCTCAAAGTTATTTTCACCAAACTTGAAGTGCGGCTTATTCCTGACTTTTCCTTTAGAGAAAAAGGCCTTTGTTCACCGTAAGTTTCCAAGTTTTACAGTACGAGTAGGTGCGTCCAATACTTACAATACATTTCAATGTGGATATTTGCACAAATGCACCTAATTAAAACAAATCAACAGCTTGTTAAAATCTTTAGATTGTAATTGTGGTTGGAGCAAAAACCAGCACACACAGGGGTCACCAGAACCGACTTGGAGAACCACTGACAAAGGGAGACAAATTCAGCAGGAGGATACAGCCGTGATTCGGCAACAGGTGATGCCAGTACGTCAGTTTCCTTATCTGCTCATATGATCACCTACACAGCGAGAATGCAACTCGCATTCTGCAAGCAAGAGGGCACCCAGATATTTTTAGAAAATACTCTCCTCCAGCAGTATTTGAACATGTTCAGCACCTTCGCAGATCTCACCCCAGTTGCATCAAACACTGGGCAGTTACCAACCCACCCACTCAATCCATGAGCCATCCCCGAACAACGCGCTGCACGCTCGCAAATTCCACCACGCCTCCTAGCATTTCTGGAAAATCTGCTGCGTCATATATAAAGCTGCTTTCACACCGGACGCGAAACTAATCTTCCACACGATAGATTACATTCAAAGTCAATACAAAAACGAGAATACACGCGTTTCACCTCCGGTGTGAAAGCTGTTTAAGACAGAAGAAAACCAATTGTTTACGCGCTCGCGTTTTAACTTGTGAGAATGGAAAATACTTTTCGTTTCTGGCTATTTAAATCGTGAGATAGAAAGTGACGCGTTTGCGCCATATTCTAAACATTTGTCGAGCGCAGTCGACAGTCTTTTTACCCCAGTAAACTTTTACTTCCTTATACGCGAGCTTCCGCGACATGCGAGCAGCGCGAGCACCGCCAGTACGACCAATAGCAAGAAAAAGAATATTAGGCATTGAACACATGAGTTATTGTCCATGTATTTCATGCTACGTCTCAGATGCTGGAAACATTAAAACAACCATTACCTTTCGGCTCCAACCAACGGTAGTTCGTGTTTGATGAAATCTACTACTTCGTCTATAATGTAATGCGCTCCAGTCTGAGTTTTATAGACATGAAAAAAATGGTGGGCGGGGCTTACGTTCAGTTTACGGAACTGAATGCATCTGTCCCAACAACTGATCTTTATAGAATAACTGGATTGCTGATAACGTCATAATTTTGAGGGAACCGTGCCGCCATATCGGTATGCCCAACTATAATCTCTCAGAACATTACTCACATTGAACACGTTGCAGCCAACGATATAATTTATTGAGAAGATATCTTTTCACAGACACAGAAGAGGCAGTATTGTATGTTTCCTCCTCAGATCGACCTGACTGCGCAATAAGTGCGTCAAGGACAGCAGATTTAACTGCAGTAGGCAGCAGTTGTACGTGCCTTTAACATTTTCAATTAGTCCAGGCAATCTGTGGCAGAACCTGGAACTAATTGGTTCAGAAGCTTTTTCTTCAAAAACCTTTTAGAATTAATGTATACATGCACATACTAAAAGTCCCAAAAAATCCCAGCACGGCAACCAGCCGAAATTTAGCTTTTTGTCAAAACCCCTTTTTGTGCAGCATGAAACGAGGCTCGAACCGAAAGTGATTTTTTTATCACTTTTGTTTGCTAGAATCTTAATTTCTTTATCCATAAATTCGTATGAAAGTTCAAAATAAATAAATAAATAAAAGCATAGTGCCAGACCCACCCCCGCCCCAGCCCTCCCAGCTGGGCCTGGGAGGAGGCCGTGACCTTCAGGCCCGGTTCCCTGTCCTCCGCCCTTTGGCTGGGCTCTCCGCTTCTCCGGGCTGCCTATCTCCTCCAGGGGGTCCCTGACATCCCACCCACCCCTCCCAGCGCCCGCCTTGTCCCCCTGGGGCCTGCCCCTGACTCCAGGCCTCTGCCCCTGCCCCCAGGACTCTGCCCCTGCCCCCCTGCCTCAGCTGCCCTTCCCGGGACCCCTGCTCTGCCCGCCCGGCTCCCACCACCCCCAGCATGCCCTCCCCGCCTCACCACGCTCTCCACTTTACCCGGGGGTCCCACACTATGCCACACTAGAACAGAGAACGTACCAAAACATTTCCACAAACTCTTAAATTATGCATAAATTACAAAACCCAAAATCAACTTATATTCAATTGAATACACTGCAAAGACAAGATGTTTAATGTTAAAACTGAGAAACTTCATTTTTTTTTTGCAATTAATCATTAACTTAGAATTTAAAGGCAGCAACGCATTTCAAAAAAGTTGGCACAGGGGCCTTTTTACCACTGTGTTACATCGCCTTTCCTTTTAACTACACTCAGAAAACGTTTGGGAACTGAGGAGACCAATTTTTGAAGCTTTTCAGGAGGAACTCTTTCCCATTCTTGCTTGATGTACAGCTTAAGTTGTTCAACAGTCCGGGGTCTCCGTTGTCGTATTTTACGCTTCATAATGCGCCACACATATTCAATGGGAGACAGGTCCGGACTACAGGCAGGCCAGTCTAGTACCTGCACTCTTTTACTACGGAGCCATGCTGTTGTAACACGTGCAGAATGTGGCTTGGCATTGTCTTGCTGAAATAAGCAGGGGCGTTCATAAAAAAGACGTTGCTTGGATGGCAACATATGTTGCTCCAAAACCTGTATGTACCTTTCAGCATTAATGGTGCCTTCACATATGTGTAATTTGCCCATGCCTTGGGCACTAATACACCCCCATACCATCACAGATGCTGGCTTTTGAACTTTGTGCCTATAACAGTCCGGATGGTTCTTTTCCTCTTTGGTCCGGAGGACACAACGTCCACAGTTTCCAAAAACAATTTGAAATGTGGACTCGTCAGACCACAGAACACTTTTCCACTTTGCATCAGTCCATCTTAGATGAGCTTGGGCCCAGCGAAGCCGGCGGCATTTCTGGGTGCTGTTGATAAATGGCTTTCGCTTTGCATTGTAGAGTTTTAACTTGTACTTGTTCCAAATCATTGTATTCTGTTTTTATTTACGATTTACAGAACGTGCCAACTTCACTGGTTTTGTAGTTCCTCTTCTTTCTCTCTGATCCTGTGCTACTCAGGGAGCTCTGTTAGTGTCATCTCAGTGTCCTGTCTCAGATGGACTCCTGCCTGCATCATTCTGCTGATCGAATTTTTGAGGAGTGCAGCTCTTGTAGGGAAAGTAGAGGGGATTTTAGCTGTTCATTGGCTAAATTATCCTGAATGTTTCAGGAGCTTCTGTATTATTATTATTGATTTTCCTTCTCCTCGGTATGCAAAACTTCAATTTAGCTACAATTCCAATAACACATCACTGAAATGACAACATCAATTCTAAGTGGTCACAACACTATACACAACAAGGAAACTACACAAAAGTAGACAAATGAGCCAGGTCACGCATTAACAGAGTTACAAAATTCAGATTCAGACAACTTTATTTATCCCCAAGGGGCAATTCATTTTTAGCTTCCCAGTCCGCATACATCCATACACAAAACAGACAACCAACAATCCAACAGAATCAATAAAACATATTGAGGACATGGGACAGTAGGATGCGCAATCTGAAACAAGAGCAATTTTAAAATAATAATAGTGATAATAATAAAATGAATCAGTACAAAGAAATACACTAAGTACAAATAGAAGCAATAGAGAAACAGTAAATAAAGCAAGCAATAAATAGCAAAATATATAAAAATTCCTCTAAAATAACAGTAATTTAAAATGGGTACGATTTGTGTTCAGCAGCTTAATAGCAGGAATAAAAGACTTGGAATAACGATTTGTTCTTCCAAAGGACACATTATAACGTCAGCCTGAAGGCATTAGAGACAATTCTGTGGAAAGGATGTGATCTGGTTGGCTGATAATTTTTTTTTGCTTTCCCTGCCACCTGTTTCTCCAACAATGTGCCCAAATCCATCTGCTTCGCTCCAAAAACCTTGGAGCACACTTTGACAATGCTGTTTAGACTATTCTTGTCTGTCACAGATAACCCATTAAACCAGCAGATGAAGGAAAAAGGCATTCAATAAAAGAATCATAAAAATTACACTGAACAAAAATATAAACGTACAAAAGTGATTTTTTTTTAAATTATTCTTTTTAACAATGGGGAAATATTTCTACAAAACAATTATTTTATTCTTGCCTTAATATTCAAGCAACAGAAACATGACTAACAATTTACTGTACACAATTCATGAGTTACCACAGCCTGAACCCACCAGGGGTCAGCGGGCAGAGTTCACAGCACTCAGTAACGAATGTGTCCCTCATCAGCATCACCTAAAGCGGTACACCTCCGGCACTTTGAGTTCATGAGGTTGTCAACAGTGGCCTGTGGAATGTTGTCCCATTCCTCCTGCAGCCCAACTTGGAGCTGGCATCAGTGTAATGGTTGCCCACACATCGCCAAACACTTTGTCTGCCATCAGCGTGGTACAGTTGGAATCATGAATAATCGTTGAAAAACATCATCCTCCACCATGCAAGCATTCAGCAGAGGCCCAATCGAGTCTGTACCGATGACGGACAGCAGTCAGGTCAAGACCTCGGTGTGATTGGCGGGCTTGGAGGACTGCCTCCCTCAGGCGGTTTCAGACAGTCTGAGCTGATATTCACCTGTTGCGCAGTCCGACAGCTTTGTCAGCTGTCCTTGTGGCTGGTCGAAGCCGATCATGGAGTGTGTGTGCCGATCCTGCGTGAGCTTGGTCACGTGTGGTCATGGGGCATGTGGACGATTCACAGTGCTGCCAGTCTCTCTGAATTAAAATTCTCAACTGGCTGATGGTGGAATGACGCACACTCAAGCGTGTTGACACAAGCTGTCACAGATATCCCAGCATTCAGCATGCCAATGGTACACTCCCTCATGACTTGTGACATCTGTGGCATTGTGACTTGTGACAAAAGTGCAGTCGCCTTTTATTGACCCTGGTGCAAGGAGTGCCTGTGTATTGGTCACGCTGACTGACCAACTCAGTTATGCTCTACGCAGCTCAGGGGCAGAATAACTCAATGGGCTCTAATTTCCTGGCGCAGCGCAGGTGGCGTAGCGTGGCGCAGCCCGCACAGTGGTAATTTCGTCCAGCGCAGCCCGCGCAGGGGTAATTTTGTGAGGTGCGCAGCCTGTGGTAGACGAATGTGCGACGAGATGGGTGTGGCGGCGTAGTAGGGGGAGGTGTCACATATTCATCAAGACGCAGTGACAATTTCGTAGAAAAAGTCTCCGCTGGAGTTGCGCAGAAAGCTCGCCATCTCCAAACTGGTTCACTTTCTGTGCAGTGGTAATTTGGCTGACCAGCGCACAGTGTGCACACATCACCGAAACCTCACAGGCAGGTTTCCAGAATGTCAGGCACGTTTCAATGCAAGAAATAATTACAGGAAGCGCTATTTAATGAACATTCTGAATAAGGACATAAATTATAGTATCTATATCGATTGTCCTGACGTCAGATAAAAGGCGGTTGCCACATGTAATGGAAACTTGACCTGGCTTAATTAACGCAGCTGAATCTGTGATGCAAACTAACGACTTCACATCTTTCTCAGCCAACCACAAACTGTATTTTATATATATATATATTTATTTATATATCAAATGCTTGCGTTCTATGCTCATTAAAGCCACTTGCACACTGGACACGAAACTAATTTTTCGCATGACTGATTACAGAAAAAGTCAATGCAACGACGCAATAGTCAGACAGGGTTTTAATTTAGCTCCGTGTCCGAAAGTCATAAAAGTTCTCATTTTTCCGAGTTTTCCAGGAATTATTAGACGTGCAAACTTGGCTATGTTTGTGTTCAACCATCACAAAATGCAAATTGATAGCTATCGACTTTTCTTAGTCTTTTTAGCCTATTCGTCTGTTTTCTTCCGTTGAAGATAGACTGCGTCTACGAAATTAGAGCCCAATGAGTGAGTAATCTCTCAGGGAGTGGTCGATGAGAAGTGGGTCACCAGAATTGAGCAAAACAAATCATTGAGTTGTAATGTGAAAAAAAAGCCACTAAATGGCAGTATTGACTTTTTTTGTTAAGCCCAGTCTGGAACTAGGTTTGGGCATGTCCTGGTTATGTCTGAGAGGGAAAGTCCCAGACAATAAAAAAAGAGTATATAAGGAGAAAAATTGAGAGAGTAAAGTACAAGGAGAAATTTCAAGGAGAAGAATACATTTGACCAGACCTGTCACTCTTTTCAAGACCTGTTTTGTGGATTTTTGCCTGTGTTGGAGCATTTTCCTGTCCCAGGACATCACCAAACAACCCCACCAAAGGGACTGTAAATATTTTTTTTTTCTTGTATATGTCAATCTTGGTCAGTAGTATAAATTGTAGGTTAGTTGTTAGTTTGGTTTTATTAAATCTGTCAAAGTTTGAATAGTTTTGTCTGTCATCCCTTGCAGTCCGATTTGCCATAACAAATTGGGACCATAACAAACTGGGGGTCGTCCTGGAAAAACCATTGTGACTCATCTATTGAAAATCTAACATTTCAAATTGTGAAATAGTTTTTTTTAATTTTCCTAGATACATATAGACAGATCAACAGCAATGGATGATTTCTTGGCATCACCAACCGTAGAGGTTTTGAAGTCTTTTAAAAAGACAGAACTGCTAGAAATATGCAGACAGTTAGAGCTGGCAGAGGTAAAACCAGCCATGAGAAAAGCAAGACTGGCTAGAGAGATAGTTGAATATTACATTGATGAAAATGTGTTTGCACCAGGCGATCTGGAACAGTTTCCAGTGGAAAATCCAAATGTAGAAATGGAACTTAAATTAAAAATGCTAGCGATTGAAAGGGAGGAAAAAGAAAAACAAAGGCAGTTTGAGTTAGAAAAAATAGCAAGAGTAGAGAATAAAGAAGGGAGGAAAAAGAAAAACAGAGAATTTGAGTTAGCAAGACAGAGAAGAAAAAAATTAGCAAGACAGAGTGATTTCGAGTTACAGAAATTCGATAGAGAAGAAAGGCTTCAAATGGAGCTACTAAAAATAAAGATAAAAGCTGAAAACAAACTTTGTGCTAGCTAGGATGTAAAGCTGGTGCCTCCATTTTCAGAGAAGGAAGTTGATAAGTATTTCCAGTGTTTTGAGAAGGTAGCTAAGAGTTGCCAGTGGCTAAAGGAACACCAGCCTCTGATGTTGCAAACTGTCCTCAAAGGTAAAGCTAATCAAGCCTATTTGGCTTTGTCTGCAGATGATTCCTCTGATTATGAGGTTGTCAAAAAGGTTATTTTGAGAGCTTATGAGTTGGTTCCAGAGGCTTACTGACAGAAATTCAGAGGTCTGAAGAAATCTGACAATCAGACTAATGTGGAATTTGCTAATGAGAAGAAGGTTTGCTTCGAGCGCTGGTGTACTTCTTTGGAGGTCAAGGATGATTTCAACTCACTAAAAGAGATGGTGTTAGTTTAAGAATTCAAGTTTCCCTTGCAGTCCAATCCATTGCAGGCTAGATTTCATGGTCCTTATGAAATTCTAACAAAACTCAATGATCTCAATTACATTGTGAAGACTCCAGATAGTAGAAAGCCAAAACAGTTGTGTCACATTAATATGCTAAAGCCTTATCAATGCAAGGGTTGCAGCTGTCACTTCAGATCCTCCTATGGCTAAGACTTGTGAAGATGAGGGGGAGTTTCAAGATGATGAACCTAGAATTAAAGCTGAGGTTTTTTCATGTAAATTGTCAAATTCCCCCCCGATGTATACTAACGAAATACATGTAAATTGTGACAGAGCTTTAGTTTTTTGAGGATTTGTGCTTTACCTGAGTTATTTTTTAAACCTGGACTTTTACTCTACAAAACTTAAAAATGATCATTTTACTTCGTTACTTTGACACTAGCCACTTCGTTACAAATTAAAATATGAACGCAATTCATCGTTTAAGGTTTATCTGGATTTGGCGTCTTCGAGATGAACAACGGTGCTCGGCAGCAGGGTATGTTAGTGCGGGGACACGGAGCTGCAAATTTATGCACGTAGTTACAATATTCTATCACTAGATGGCCCACCCGCATCAGTTATTGGATACTCACAGAAACAATCGTCCTCTGCAGCCAACCACTTCAGCTACAGTGACCCAGTAGGTATCCAAATCAGTAATTAAGAAAAATCAGTTTTCTGAAAAACGTAGACACCCATAATTATTAGGGCTATTAGAACCATGGACAATGAATATTTGCACTGCATCTCTACATCACACAACACTTTGGGCTATTTGAACCATGAACAACAGTGTCAATACATTGCCAATCAAAATGCAAAAAAGATCCATACGGCTGAACAGTCAACCATATTTCCCTAACAGCACAACAGTGGCCAAATCAAAAAGTAAACAGATAGATGGACACACATCCTGGCACAGCAGCCAGGAAAAGAGTATATAAGGAGAAAAATTGCGGATTTTTGGAGTATTTTCCTGTCCCAGGACATCGCAAGATAGCAAACCCATCTCCCTAACCAAGGGACTGTAACTATCTCATTTTCTTTTGCAATTTTGTCTGTCATCCCTTGCTGTCCAATATGTCATACTAAATTTGGGCAACAACAGAACAAAATGGCAAATTTTGTTCATTTGATTTAATTAGGGTTAAAACAGTAAAAAACTGGGTGGTATCGGAGCTACAAATTTGTAAATTTGAAATCTCTAAAATATGCCTTCTATTTACTGGCCAGCAGATGGCGACGTCAGTGGTTGCAGAAGACGTTATTCCCATAAAAGTCTATGAGAAAATAACCCTACTTTCCCAATTGATTCATTATTTCAATAATGATTTTCCACATTACTTTATCAATCGCAAGTTTCCTCTCTTTCGATATATCACAATGTTCATTTTTGTAAATTATGGTCTCAAATAGACCAGAATAAAGGATGAAGCCAGAATGTGCTTTAGGGGCACGGCTATCCTCCGGTCCTCGTCTGATATGGTCAAAACCACCCGTAGATCCACCCCTCACTCTTCCCTGGAGATCCAGTTCACGCTCTCTTCCAAAAGGAATCACATCCGAAGCCAAATTGCCAAAATAAAGACTCTGTAAATGCTATGCTGAAACTATTGGGTGACGTCACGGTTGCTTGGTCCATCTTTCTATATAGTCTATGGTTAGCATCTCGCTGAACTGATAAGCATTGCCAAGGATGCAAAATCAAAATGGCGGCAATTTATGTTGTGTCAGGATATAGCAAACGAATGCTAAGTGTTGTGTATGGCTATTCCCCATGCTGCCCAGTGGTGAGTTTTACTGCCACCTGCTGTTAGCACAAACAGTGCACCACAGATTGATTTTCAGTAAAGGTGAACATATTGTTGTTGTATAGAGCCACAAATCTTCAAAGCAAGAAAATGAAAATGATCCCACAGTCAAACTCACTGCAGTAATGAGAAATTTTGTTTCATGTTTGGTGGAAACGCACCATAACAATGTGAAGAGAGATTTCAGTTTCAATGGAGTACCCCCTCTTACCCTTCAGCACCTTCAGTGCTTCCCTTGGGATACACTGCAGAGCAGACCATCACATATTTCAAATAGAGCAAATGATAAAAACTGAGATTTTTAAGTTTTATATCCATTTTAAATCACACAGATTCCATGCTGATGAATGTACATCCAGTAGAAGTTTTCAATGATAGACAATCACAGTTAACAATAAAATAAAAAAAAAAACTGCAACATAATACAGGAAGCAAATGGTGAACCGCACGCATTGGCGCCATTTTGTAACCAGTCCTCAGGGAACATCGCTAGTCTATAGCTCTTCCAAACGAGGTCTTTTCACTTGTATGATTTTTTTCATGGCATTGTAAATTTCTTTCGTGACTGAAAGTCTTCCCACACTGAACACATTGGTAGGGCTTTTCACCGGAATGTTCTCTCTGGTGGTCATTTAAAAATAATTTGCGATCGAAGCTTTTCCCACATTGATCACATTTGTAGGGCCTTTCACCAGTATGTCTTCTCTGGTGGTCGTTTAAATAAGATTTCCATGCAAAAGACTTCTCACACTGATCACATTTGTAGGGCTTTTCACCCGTATGACTTCGATAATGGCGTTGTAAAAGGATTTTCTGAATGAATCTCTTCCCACACTGAACACATTTGTAGGGCCTTTCACCCGTATGTTGTCTCTGGTGGTCATTTAAATGAGATTTCCGAGCAAAAGACTTCTCACACTGATTACATTTGTAGGGCTTTTCACCTGTATGAATTTGATCATGGCGTTGTAAATAGGTTTTCTGACTGAAACTCTTCCCACAGTGAACACATCTGAAGGGCTTTTCACCGGTATGTGTTCTCTGGTGGATATCTAAATGAGATTTCCGAGCAAAAGATTTCTTACACTGATCACATTGATAGGGTTTTTCACCTGTATGACTTTGATTATGGCGCTGTAAATGGCTCTTGTTACTGAAACTCTTCCCACACTGAGCACATTTGTAGGGCTTTAAACCTGTATGCTTCCTCTGATGGTAATTTAAATGAGATTTGTGTGCAAAAGACTTCTCACATTGATCGCATTTGTAGGGCTTTTCAACTGCAAGAATTTTTTCATGGAATTGTAAATCGCTTCTCAGACTACATGTCCCACGCTGAGCAGACTTGTTGGGTTTTTCACCTGTATGTTTTCTCTGGTGGTTGTCTAAATTACATTTCCAAGCAAAAGACTTCTCACACACTCCACACTTGTAGGGCTTCTCACCTGTATGACTTTGATAATGGCGTTGCAAATAGGTTTTCTGACTGAAACTCTTCCCACATTGAACACATCTGTATGGCTTTTCACCTGTATGTTTTCTCTGGTGGTAATTTAAATGAGATTTATAAGCAAAAGACGTCTCACATTGATCACATTTATAGGGCTTTTCACCAGTATGAATTTTTTCATGACATTGTAAATTGCTTTTTAGACTGAAGCTCTTCCCACATTGAACACATGTGTAGGGCTTTTCACCAGTATGTTGTCTTTGGTGGTCATTTAAAGAAGATTTTCGAGTAAAAGACTTCTCACACTGATCACAATTGTAGGGCTTCTCGCCTGTGTGCATCTGTTCATGACGTTGTAAACTGCTTTTGTTACTGAAACTCTTCCCACACAGGACACATTTGTAGGGCTCATCACCGGTATGTTGTCTCTGGTGGTCATATAATGAAGATTTCCGAGCAAAAGACTTCTCACACTGATCACATTTGTAGGGCTTTTCACCTGTGTGCACTTGCTCATGGCGTAGTAAATGGCTTTTGTTACTGAAACGCTTCCCACACTGATCACATTTGTATGGCTTTTCACCACTATGTTTCCTCTGGTGGTAATTTAAACGAGATTTGTGAGCAAAAGACTTTTCACATTGATGACATTTGTAGGGCTTTTCTCCGGTATGAATTCTCTGATGATTATTTAAATCAGATTCCCAAAGAAAGCTCTTTCCACATGTATAGCATTGGTGCGGCTTTTCCATTATAAGGATTCCCACGTCATGGATTAAATTAGACTGATTTTTCCCTGATGTTTGACAGTTTGGATTGAGCCCTGCTGCTCGAGGATACATTTCATTCTCTCCTTTTTCATCAACACCAGCTCCGTTAAGCGCAGTTTTCATGACATCACTCCCAAAAATTGCACTTGATTCAAACATATGATCATCAGATTTGATGTAAACACACTTAATGTCTGGCAACGCACAGCTGTATTCAGTCTTAATATAGTCTTCATCATCAGCTTCGGATTTGACGTCAGGATACAGAGGTGTTACACAGGCCAGTTCTGAAAAGTCTAGGCTATCCATAATATCCCCAGTGCTGCTGGAGCTCAGATCAGTTTCTGTTTTTATCAGTGATGCTCCTGTGTGATGTAAATCACTGACCCTGCTGTTTGCAGTAACACACTCTGGCTCCAGTGTGTTGAGTCCTGGTGCAGTACATTTTGTCTCTGACTCTGCCATGTGGACAGACTCCAGTCCATGTAGTTCCTCTTCTTTCTCTCTGATCCTGTGCTGCTCAGGGAGCTCTGTTAGGGTCGTCACAGTGTCCTGTCTCAGACGGACTCCTGCCTGCATCATTCTGCTGATCAAATGTGTTCAGAAGTGCAGCTCCTGTAGGGAAACAGAGGAAGAGATTTTGGAATTATAGGGAGGATCTAGTCAGCATGCACAAACAAACAGATTGAAAGAAAACTACTAAAAATATTACTAAAAGAAATTATGATTAAATAAATTAAGTTGAATGTTGTGATTGAATGTAGCAAAATGTTATGAAATGAACAATTGATGTTCAACTTCTTAAATTGGACCTAAATGTAAAAGATACTTAAAATTATTAAATATACAATGCAATGGATGAATGAAATTTTAAAAATATCATGAAGCTGAAAATAATGGGCCTAATTGTGAGTGGCATAACAATAATCTTGGCAAAGCAAGAATATTGGCTATTGATTAGCAAGAAACATGGCTGTAAGCAAAGCAGGTTTTACAGTATATCGCCTACTGAAAAAGCCTGGAGCACTTCCATTGAGTTCACTGAATATGCAGCGTTTTTCTGTTGCATTTGCTGTCATGACTTTAACTCACAGAATCGTTCCCAACATCATCAACTTGTGATTCATCTTTTCACTCATTTCTAAAAGCCAGTGATCAGTGATATATATATCAGTACCTTGACTGGGTCACTTGTTTATATGTACATACATTCAGTTTTTACCCCTCGGCCGACTTTGCCTGGAGGGGTATTGTCGTCACCTGCGTGTCCATCGTCTGTCATCTATCGTCCGTCCATGATTTTGTCCGGGCCAGTACTCGGCAACTAATGATCGCAGCTTCACCAAATTTGGTATGGTAACTCTCTATGACCCATAGATGTGCAATGTCAGGTTTTTTGCTGGATTTGACCTTTGACCTTAGCGCTGTGACCTTGACCCTGGAAATCTTGTCCAAGTCAGCACTCGGCAACTACAAAACCCAAAACCAGTGAAGTTGGCACTTTGTGTAAATCGTAAATAAAAACAGAATACAATGATTTGGAAATCCTTTTCAACCTATATTCAATTGAATACACTGCAAAAACAAGTTACTTCATGTTCAAACAGGTAAACTTTGTAATTTTTTGCAAATATTAGCTCATTTGGAATTTGATGCCTGCAACATGTTTCAAAAAAGCTGGCACAAGTGGCAAAAAAGACAGAGAGAGTTGAGGAATGCTCATCAAACACTTATTTGGAACATCCCACAGGTGAACGGGCTAAATGGGAACAGGTGGGTGCCATGATTGGGTATAAAAGCAGCTTCCCTGAAATGCTCAGTCATTCATAAACAAGGATGGGGCGAGGGTCACCATTTAGTGAACAAATGCGTGAGCGGATTGTCGAGTGAAAGACTTCTCACACTGATCACAGTTGTAGGGCTTCTCGCCTGTGTGCATCTGTTCATGACGTTGTAAACTGCATTGTAAACAATGTGAGCGGATTGTCGAGCGGATTGTTTAAAAACAACATTCCTCAACGAGCTATTGCAAGAAATTTAGGGATTTCATCATCTACGGTCCGTAATATTGTCAAAAGGTTCAGAGAATCTGAAGAAATCACTGCACGTAAGCGACAAGGCCGAAAACCAACATTGAATGCCCGTGACCTTCGATCCCTCAGGCAGTACTGCATCAAATACCAACATCAGTGTGTAAAGGACGACATCACATGGGCTCAGGAATACCTCAGAAAACCACTGCCAGTAACTACAGTTCTTCGCTACATCTGCAAGTGCAAGTTAAAACTCTACAATGGAAAGCGAAAGCTATTTATCAACAGCACCCAGAAACGCCGCCAGCTTCGATGGGCCCAAGCTCATCTAAGATGGACTGATGCAAAGTGGGAAAGTGGTCTGTGGTCTGACGAGACCACATTTCAAATTGTTTTTGGAAACTGTGAATGTTGTGTCCTCCAGACCAAAGAGGAAAAGAACCATCCAGACTGTTATAGGTGCAAAGTTCAATAGCCAGCATCTGTGATGGTATGGGGGTGTATTGGTGCCCAAGGCATGGGCAACTTACACATATGCGAAGGCACCATTAATGCTGAAAGGTACATACAGGTTTTGGAGCAAAATATGTTGCCATCCATACGTCTTTTTCATGGACGTCCCCAGTGGCGGTTTTTCACGGAGGCCAAGGGAAGGCTGGCTTCCCCAAAAATTATTGCAAGAAAGAAAAAATATAAATAAGCTTCACCACAATGTATTTTATATTGCTGTCATTTCTTTGTCAAAACACTACATCAGCGCACTTCTGCTTTGGCTGAGCGTGAGGAGCAAAACAGCGCCCCCTCCTGTCAAGCTCTCATTGTGTCTTACACTTGGTGTCTCACGCCCTCCGCCCTGTCTGTCAGTTCGGAGGTCAGCTTCACTTTGCCTCCCTTAGGCTGTCTTATATTTAATTAATTGGCAACAAAAGCATTTATTAGTCAGAGAGAAGCATTATCCTCAAAACGGAACTTCATTAATACTGTCTGTGAAAGCAATGGCTAAAATGTTTTTGTTAAATCTAGATCTTGTCATAATTGCCGTCTGATCGCTATGTGTTTAGCTTTCTGCTGTAATAAAGCTACGAGACATTTCCCAGCTTTGCATGGGCTTCCTCTAACTGATCACATACTACTGTGTGCCAGAGCCATGAGCACACGCACAGCCCGAAGCGCATCCACAGCTCTCCCTCGCGCTTTCACTCTCTCTCACACACCTCTTTTTTCACTAAAATGAATGAGAAGTCGGTAGAATAAAGGTACTGTTACAGAAGGCTAATTTGTTTGCATGAAAATAACACGTAAACACTGAACTAAATTCGTTGTTCATTCTGGCTTCCTCTGCAATTTTTGTCACGGGCCGCCACTTATTTCTTATTGCTTATTTCAGCAAGACAATGCCAAGCCACATTCTGCATGTGATACAACAGCATGGCTCTGTCGTAAAAGAGTGTGGGTACTAGACTGGCCTGCCTGTAGTCCA
Organism: Gymnothorax reevesii; assembly: GCA_029721435.1. NCBI lineage: Eukaryota > Metazoa > Chordata > Actinopteri > Anguilliformes > Muraenidae > Gymnothorax > Gymnothorax reevesii. Next base: position 154,522,114 of record CM056575.1, read on the forward strand.
GACCTGTCTCCCATTGAAAATGTGTGGCGCATTATGAAGCGTAAAATACAACAACGGAGACCCCGGACTGTTGAAGAACTTAAGCTGTACATCAAGCAAGAATGGGAAAGAGTTCCTCCTGAAAAGCTTCAAAAATTGGTCTCCTCAGTTCCCAAACGTTTACAGAGTGTCATTAAAAGGAAAGGCGATGTAACACAGTGGTAAAAAGGCCCCTGTGCCAACTTTTTTGCAATGGGTTGCTGCCTTTAAATTCTAAGTTAATGATTATTTGCAAGAAAAAAAAAAAGTTTCTCAGTTTGAACATTAAACATCTTGTCTTTGCAGTGTATTCAATTGAACATAAGTTGAAAAGGATTTGCAAATCATTGTATTCTGTTTTTATCTACGATTTACATAACGTGCCGACTTCACTGGTTTTGGGTTTTGTACTGCTGAACTTGCTCCTGATATCCCAGTGTACTGTACTGGCCGTGTGTCTCCAGGTTGACAGAGACGTCTGCTTTGACAGCCCGGCGCGATTTCCTTTTAAATAAGTTAATTTCTATAATAAATATGTAAATAAATACATTTATTCACCCTCACCTTGTCATTTTTTTGTATCATTGTAGGATCCATTCGAAGTAGTTACTGCAAATTAGCTTAGATTTATTTTAAATTGCACCTAATTTCAATCCAGTCTGTTTTGTGGCCACCATGAAAATATTAATATTAAAGAATAAAGTTCAAAATGTTGTTATTCAATGTTAAATTTAAATTCTGAGAACCATTTTGTGTGCAGAGGGATGTCAATGGTTTGATACTTCATTTCCCAAACAGGTTACATGTGCATTTCAGAAGCGTCACATCCATAACAGAATAATGTCTCATCCATAACAGAATAATGTTACATCCATAACGGTGGGTTTTCCTCATTTCTTCCTGGAATAACAGATATTTTAAACTAAAGTGTTTCTATGTTCAACTCAGGCCCCTTTATAATGTACATGTCTGCATGGTGCACCCAAACTGAGGCTGTTGTCTGCCTATGCATAACATTTCCAGCAGGTCATAGCGGCAAGAGGGTGCTCTACTAAGAATTAAAGATGCTTGTCATGAAGCGGTTTAAAATTTGAGTTTGCAGTAGTCATTAAAAGTGGCATTTTGCGCTGAATTTGGGGAAGCCACTCATGACATTTGTTATATTGAGCTATTTAAGTTGTTCTCGTTTGATTAGTTCATTAGAAACAGCAGAAAGTTTGTATATTTTGCCATTAAGTCTAATTTGCAACAGGAGTTGAATAATTTTGATTGGAAATGTGTATGATGACAACACGCAGCCTTCATTCCACAGTGCAGTGAGCGCACACTCAAAAAACATGATCCATCCAGGTCAACTGAGGCCTCGTTTGCACAGCTGGCTGACAAGCACGCTAAAGCTTTTCGTTATTAAAATTTACACCTGTAACAGTAGACGTGGAATATAGAATTTATTGATTTAATGACGAAAAGCGTTAGTATGCTAGCTAGCAAATAATTCATCCGACTGCCTCGAACAGACTAGAAGCTTACACCATTATCATTCTACAATTGCAGCTCCTTGTCTTGCTCCGGTTTTGCCATTGGCCGAAGCACTCAGAACTTCTCAGCAGATTCCGTTACTCTTCATCAAGCCTCAGATGTGTGACAAAGTTGATATGCTGCTCCGCCTGAGATTATCCATGCTGGAATACCTATTATTATTTATTATTTTTTTCCCCCCTTTATTTAAACTCGGAACCCACAGAGGGAGATCCTCATTTTCGGCGGAGCCGAATGCACAAATGGACAATTACAAAAACATCATACAAAGAAAATGTAGGGCACACAAAGCAATGAATAAAAAAAATTAATTAATTAATGAAAATATCAATCAAAACACACACATGAGACCGAAGAGTCTCGGATCTTGCCCTTAAACTGATTTAATGATGGAAAAGAGACCAGTTTTAAAGTGCTTTGTAGTAAATTCTAGGAATATGGAGCAGAGAATTGGAAGGCGGTCTTGCAAAGCCCGACTTACTGTTATGTATGAGTGGTTTACGTACAGCATTGTGTTTCCTTTGTAGATGGAGATTTGTTACATGCTGTTTTTGCTGCCTTGCTGGTCAGGTATTTATTTTGTTCTTTAGCACCCTCTGATGATGTGGCTGGAAAACATGTCCTGATGTATTATCTTTGAAGTTAACATCCGCTCGCGCATGCACTTTACCCCGCTGTCAGACTACCGGTTGTAATAAAATAGGGACGTCAATGCGGAATGCAGAGTGAACGTCACCACCACACATCGGACAGAAATTACGTTCGCAGCCAAAACTGGCTTCACGGCATGAAATGCGGCTCAGGATATTTCAAACCCGTATCTAGCATGGTAAAATAAAGAATGGGGATCATATTCCTGGCAGACCTTCAGTAGTAGATGTACTGTTCTTTTCACAGTGGCCCTGTTGCTAACGTTACGGGACTGGACAGAACGTGTGTAATGTTCACAACTGGATAAATGCTTTGGATTAATTGACTGGGACAATTTTCCGTCCTGATATCACCCAATTCCAGAATAAAATAATCTTTTTTCGGGCTGAAGTAACTGAAGAACAACAGCCATGCTTTTACAGGTGAAACATTATTCTTTATTCTGTTGACATATTTTATTGAAAATACAAAGAGATAGAACATTTTACATTGGTTTAAACATAAGTTGCCAATTGGTCATCCTTTCTGCGGAATCAGCCAAATGCTGACCTAACGTTACTCTCCGATGAATATAACCGCAAGTAGCATTGACAACTCTGTACCCCCCCAAAAAATCTGCCGATAAATACCAACACACAAAAAAAACCCCCAAAAACTTACCTATCTTGATTCTGATGAAATTTCTCTTCCAGATATATTTCATTATAAAATCTATATTACATTTTTATTATCTGTGGCGGGTGATCGGGCATAAAATGAATAGGTTGGTGAAAAATTGCCGAGACGTTAAGACAGCTAAATCAACTTTATGTATGGAAGAAATCCGGCATCGATACATGTCTCTCCAAAGACTAAACACGTTACTAAACCGTGAAAGGTGACCTAGCTGAAAAGGGAATTTCCTCGCGAATCCAAGATACAACATAAATAAAGACAAGAGAGAAGCGAACACAAATACTAGCGTAGGAAGTAGAAACGGCTTCCGTTTACTACAACTACTTCTTCTTCTTCTTAGTTTACGATATAGAGAAGTTGCACAAAGGCACATTGCTGCCATCTTTTGTTCAGTTCTGGATCGTAATTACGTAATCATAATTAAATTATTCTATGGAGACCAGTTCGATTTGTAGACACACCAACAAAGTTTTCTTCCGTTCACTGATTTCAGGAATTCCTTTTGGAACTTCTCAGAGACGCATGAAGCCAGTTCAAGGAGGCTGCCATGTTTGACTTCCTTTTCTTCTTTTAGCTTGTAGGTGGATTTTAACTGCTAGCTTAGAAAGTGCATACCGCCACCTACTTTACCAGAACATGCAAACATGTCAAGATCAAAATATTGACTTGAATTGAGGAGGCAAAGATAGTCTATCCAGCTAACCTAATGGCTGCATTTACTAGAGATTTAAAGAAAGAGAGGGGGGGAAATATATATATATATATAAAATCACATTAACACATCTAAATTCTGCTGTACAACTGTGTATCGCTCAAAAATTGTACAATGGCGGCCTGAGCACTGTCCACCCCTTTTCCTGTAGTTCCTAATACTCCCTCTAAACTCCATTCTCTCCCTACTGCTTCTATCCTCAGCTTTAGCTACTCGCTCTCTTCAGTAGACCTGCTGCATTGCACATTTTGCACATCCTTTTGAGTTCTGTATGACTTAACATTAACCGTGTTAGTTTGACTTCATTTCTCTGGTTTCCCAACTTAACACTGTTAACATTTATGTATTTTTGTATTCTGCAGTATGTTCACCCTTTATTGAGCCAATCCCATCTCTCCTGCCACTTCTTCATCACCACTTTTTTCTATAACCTTTCCTTCCCCTTTTCCAAACTGGAAACAGAATGTGTTCCAAACCTACAGAATGTTTGGCCATTTTATGTGCTGCCTCATTTCCTCTAACTCCGCCAGAACCCAGAAGAAAATTACAGTGCGGTGAAAAAGTATTTGCCCCTTTCATAATTTCTAATATTTTTGTATATTCTTCACATTTAAATGTTTCAAATCATCAGAGAAATTTTAGTATTAGACAAAGATAACTCAAGTAACTACAACATGCAGTTTTCAAATGATGATTTCACTAATTAAGGGAAAAAAGCTATCCAAACCTACCTGGTCCTATGTGGAAAAGGTAATTGACACCCATTGTTAAATAATGTATTGACTGTGATTAACCACATCGTTTTAGTCCAATTTCACTTGTCACACCCAGGGCTGATTACTGCCAGACCTGTTGAATCAAGAAATCACTTAAATAGAACCTATCTGACAATGTGAAGTTGGCTAAAAGATCTCAAAAAGCAACTCATCATGCCACAATCTAAAGAAATTCAAGAACAGATGAGAAGCAAAATCATTTCAAAATCAGTCTGGAGAGGGCGACAAAGCTATTTCTTTGGCTTTGGGACTCCAGTGAACCACGGTGAGAGCCATTTTCCACAAATGGAGTAAACTTGGAACAGTAGTGAACCTTACCAGGAGTGGCCGGCCACAAAGGCTCATATGACAACCTAATGATCCCTAAGACTTTTGAGAAAAAATTCTGTGGACTGAGGAGACAAATGTTGAACTTTTTGGATGGTGTGCATCCCATCACATGGCGTAAAACTAACACAGCATTTCATTAAAAAAAAACAACATCAGACCAACAGTTAAACATGGTGGTGGTAGTGTGATGGTCCGGGGCTGCTTTGCTGCTTCAAGACCTGAATGACTTGCTGTAATTGATGGAACCACAAATTCTGCTCTCTGTCAGAAAATCCTGAAGGAGAATGTGCGAGCATCAGTTTGCGACCTCAAGCTAAAGTGCACTTGGGTTATGCAGCATGATAATGACCTGAAACTCACCAGCACGTCCGCCTCTGAATGGCTTAAAAAAAAAAGAAGGTTTTGTAGTGGCCCCGTCAAAGTCCGGACTTAAATGCGATTGTCATGCTGTGGCATGAGCTTTAACAGGCTCTTCATGCTCAAAGACCTTCCAAAAAGGCTGAATTAAAACAATTCTGCAAAGAGTTGGCCAAATTCCTCCACGGGACTTTGAAAAACTCATTACAAGTCATCGCAAACGCTTGACTGCAGTCGTTGTTGCTGAGGGTGTCACAACCAGTTATTAGGTTATTAGGAGGGGCAATTACTTTTTCAGATAAGGCCAGGTAGGTTTGAATAGTCTTTTCCCCTCAATAAATTAAATCATCATTTAAAAACTGCATTTTGAATTTACTTGGGTAACACGTTCACTTTGGGCACGAGCAGCCCGGATTCTGATGCAGTTAAGAGTTTTTTGGATTTTTTTTAAAAAATTATTATAAGGGCAGTAAAGTTCGCCCCTATAATAGCTTTCCGCCAGGGTACAAGTCCCCCTGGCTTTTAAAGGGAATGGAATATGAAATTCTGATTGGCTTACTCCATGTTTCGCCCAAAACATGCCTATGTTTAATTGAGATTCAATCCAACCCCCTTGCACTGAGCACCTTGCAATCCGCCGAGATAACCCGCTGTTAAACTAGCAAAAATTGATTTGGACACGCCCTAAATGCATTTGCATCACACGCTTCAGGCTGTGCACTTAGATGATTAAAACAGGGCCCATTAAGTTTTAATATGAATGGTGCCAACTCTGTGTTTTGCTGTTCTACCAAAAATCAACAATCAACTCCTTGGTTTTTGATACATTGAGATCCAGGAAATTATCATCACACCATTTGTGGATAGGGCCCGTCTGTGATCCAAATAAGATAAAGTTACAATTTAAATGGCTTTGGGTGGGTCTTCCCTAGTGCTTCAAACAACAAAAATTTTGTTCATTTGATTTATTTTGGGTTAAAACAGCAAAACAGGTGGTAACGTTAAGTTATGAATTAGTAAATTTGAAATCTCTAAAATTTGCGTTCTATATAATGGCCAACAAATGGCGATGTCAGTGGTCACAGAAAGAAGTTCAATCCCAAAAAAGTCTATAAGAAAATGACCCTACTTTCCCACCTGATTTACGCATTATTTCAATAATGATTTTCCACATTACTTTATGGTATCGTTCACAAGTTTCAAGTCTCTTTTGATATCCAATGATCAAAAAGAGATACGCAATTTTCCATTTCTTGATTAACTGTTATTTATCAACACTTCACTGGCTACAAGTGAAAGAGGTAATCACAGACAATAGATATGAAAAAATCGGGTTGAAATTTCGCCATGTTAGCTTTTATTTAAAAAGGTGAAGTTCGACATTGCAAAACGCAAATTACACTATCAGTAACTCGTATGTCCCCCGTTAGCGATGTGCATGGCGGTACTCCTGAGTCTCAAAGACATCACCAGACAGCTGATTGTTGCTTGTGGAGCGCTGTTCCACTCCGGTCAGTGCTTGTCTTAGCTGACGTACTGTAGCTGGAGGTGGTTGACGTTTCCGGATCGCTCGAACCAGAATGTCTCACAAGTGTTCTATAGGTGAAAGATCTGGAGAAAATGCTGGCTAGGGAAGGATTTGCCCGTTTTCGCCCCAAAGTGAACTCTATACAGATACGTGCCATGTGCGGATGCGCGTTGTCCGGTTTGAAAGTCAGTCGGTGATGTCAGACAAACGGAAGGACCACTGGACGGAGATTTTCATCGCAGTGACGGACGGTGTTGAGAAAAGCATCTCAGCGGCAGTTTGAGTTTCCGACCGGAAGCGTAATGTAACGAGCGGATATGACGGTCACATCCTGGAGTTGTAACACGTGGTCAGCCAGATATGGGGCAATCGGCCGTGTGTCCAGTGGCATTAAACCTTAAACCTGGTTTTGAGGAGACTAATTGTCGCAGAATGCACAAAGAATTGACGGGCAACTCTATCTACACGACCTCTGGCCTGTAGCATCTCAATTGCGTGTTCTTGTTGAACTTCCGTTAGTCGTGGTATTATATCCCATCTGATTTGAACTTATTTTCGGTCGGACTTTTATAGGCCACGGTGTCTACAAGGAACTCAAAACAAAAATGGGAGTGTTAGGAAAATGGTAGTACTCGAACCCAAGCACTATGGAAGTCCATAGTGGACAATATTAAAGTGAAAATGTAATCCAGCTATTGCATTATAATATACCACTTATGAATGAGTTATTGAGACGATATTAAATTGAATTTGAAATGTATTAAATTGAAAATGTATTAATCAAACTATCACTTTTATTTTCACATACACATATGGGAAATCTATGACTATATTCAAATGATAATGAAAAGCTGTTTGACATTTAATTTTCAAAGTCATGCCCCGCAATACAGTGGGAAATATTCAAATGCAATAAGCAAAACAGCACCCCCAGCCTATTGCATTTACATTTACATGTCACCACTCTCTTTTAGGGTCAACATGAAAATGTAAATGCTTTTTTTTTTGACTGTTTGAAAATGATATTGAAAATGTCATTCAACATTTAATTTGCAAAGACTTAACCCGCTCTACTGTGGACTATATTTAAATGCAATAAGCCAGCCCTCGAGTGTACTGCATTTACATATATACGTCATCACGCTGTTTTGGGGTCAACAAGAAAATGAAAATGCTGTATTCTAATCACTTGGAAATAATAATGATATAATAATGATGACGGCATTTGACATTTCATTTTCAAAGACTTATCCTGCAATACATGGGACAATATTCAAATGCAGTAAGGGAAACGGCGCCTCCCATGTCACCACGCTCTTTTTGGTACATGATGAAAATGAAAATGCAATCTATCAGCGTCTCATCAAGGCGGGTCTTCAGCTAGGACGGCACTCATTAGGGGCGCAAACTAAAAGGATGTTCCTCATTTGCATATCAACTAATCAGCTTCTGGGTGGCGCATGTACGTAAGGGGGCTTACTGATAATGTCATGATGGCTACCAGGCTGCTATGTTAAGTGAGCCACGTTGCTCTTTGGGGATAGCCACATGGTTAACATTAGCTAGCATAATAACTGCCTAAGGAAAATCTTTGTAAATGATCATCACATTAACGCAATATGACTTTTTTTCTGCCCCAACTTTACTAACTTAGCTTGCTGTAATATGCATGAACTCATCTGTGGTTTCGCAACAATGTTGTGCAACCCAATTGTGCCTGCAGCTTTCTGAGATGTTAGCTAGATTGCTAGCGAGTTTAAAAGCAATCACTGAGGTACAGCTCGCTAGCTAGTGAACCTATGGTAGCTGTAATGCCTATTAGAGAAGCTCTACAGCTCTGATCAGTCACTTTCAACACCATCGCGCACATACAACCTCTTTCACCATTGATTACCAGCTTCTTACCTTAAAGGTCCCCCATTATGCCACCAGATGCACAGCCAATTAGCCATTATGAGCCAGTTCAAAGTCACCCCCGCCTGACATCACAAAGGGGAGTGACCACCCAGAGTAATGAAATTTGATTGACTGCTTTGCTGAAGGTCATCAGTCCTTCTTGCCTCTGGTTGGTTACCTCCGCATGTGATGTCAAGAGGGAAAATATTTTGAAATGGCTTGTAATAACTAACCAAAACACCCTCGGCCTGACGGTGCACACACGGACAGACAGACCGAAGGACAGACAGACGATAAATTGATGACAATACCCTTCGGCCTGAAGTCGGGCCGAGGGTAATTAGCTGTGCACCTGGTGACATAAAAGGGGACCTTCAAGACCAAACAGACAAACCATTCTGAGAGCTAGTTCTAGCAGCAATCCTTCTTTTCTTGCTATCATGTAGTATATTACTCCTCCAGGATTATAACGCATCCATCTCCCCATTCTACTGATGCGAGTTAAGGGAAATGTTTGTAATCATTGTTACACTTAACTGATGTAATTTGGTTTTTGCCCTGACTTCACAAGCTAGCTAGGTGACAGCTATTGCTCTGTGCTGGCCAAGTAGCAACTTCGCCACTGGCCTCTCCTGAAACATGCACAATGAATGTCCATGATGCAGACCAAGTACGATATACGGCTAGCAGTCAGGCCGCTGCTGTTCCTGGTTTAATCGTGATTCCCAAGCCGCATAGCAATGGGAGTTTTGATGGTAAATGGTAAAATGGTAAAAAAATTTTGATGACTCTGACTGGTGTACCTCATTAGCAAACTTAACATGCTGTAATAGGCTTGTACTTCTTTGATATGTTTCGCGGCACTTTTGTATGTCTCAACAGTACCTTCAGTTTCTGGGACATTTAAGTAGCTAGCTCATTACTTGGCTACCTCAAGAACAATAGCTGTCAGCTAGGGTGGAAAATATTTCTCCATATATTCGAATGCATTAACAATTAAGTGTTAACTAAAACAATGTATATCCAAATGATTGAACTATAGCTTTCCCTCTTTCTCTCTCCATAAATTTCCACTGTTTGTCACAGGGACCTTCCATTTCTGTTATCTAGATGCAGAATCATCCAAGGTTTTAAAAAATTGAAGGAGAAGTGATAAGTTTCAGATGACATTCCGGGCAGCTTCTAGACCAGGGGTGGGCAACGAGGGCCATATCTGTCCCTGATTTCCACACCAATTTCTGGCCGTTAATTAGTTGATTGATTAGCCAAACTATTCATGAAATCTAACAATTATGATGCATTTCTTTAAATTATCATTAGTGACCACCAAAGACTGTTCTTGTGTCCCATCTAAAATATTTTTCTTTTATAGAACCTTTGCACAAATCTATATTAGTGTATGCAACCAATTAACTAAATTAGTGAGGGTAATTGATAGAAATAAAAACCTGCATACACACCAGCCCTGATTGCCCACCCCTGTTCCAGACGTTGTCCAAGGCCATGTATGATCGAGGTAAGACAACAGAAAGAACATTCTTATTTGGGGAAGGATTGAAACTGTGAGTGTTGGTGGAAAAATACTGAGCTGATCATACTGGCATGTTGTATTCTGAGTGAGTGGCGTAAAAGCCCACCCAGTAGAATAAGGAAAATATTATTATTATTATTATAATTATTAAGGTATTGAAAAACTCGGGGCTTTTTCTGATAGCCCTCTGCACGTCCTGGACAACCAGAGCCTCTGTGTCCGAAGAAGCTTTTTAACTTCTGAATGTCTTCCTTCTGATACTTTGCTGAAGATCCGCTGCCAAATTATTATCTGTACTCGATTAATTGTAGTCCATCTGCTTTGTGTGCTTGTGGTACTCTTAGAGATGCATTACATTTTCTTTTGGTGCGTCCTCGTTATGCTGCTCAGCGCTCTCATCTACTTACTTCTGTCGAGTCAATCACAGGTAGTATACTGACCAAAACTTCCAACGCAACACTCGGGTTTATTGCAACACGTCATTTTCATACGATAAATTTAACAATACACAACAAATATTAACATTCAAATCAAAAACACAGTTTTAGAGTCAGGAATGAAGAACAGATTTTTCCTGGTTTCCAATTCATTGCATCAGTTGAAGGCGCAATTCTGGATCACCGAAGTCAGTATCTTGTAAGGCCTCCTCTGGCGTCTCACACAGCCTGGATTCTGCGATGCATGGAGTCAATCAAATGCTGAATTTCAGCCTGTGTGATGCGCTCCCATTCCTCCTGGAGTGCTTGACGCAACTGTTGGACTGTGGCTGGTTCTGGATCACGCCTTCTCACCCGGTGATCCAGAATATCCCATAGATGTTCTATAGGGTTTAAATCTGGGGAATACGCAGGCTAATCAAGACACTGAACATTATTCTGCCTCAGGTAGTCATGACAGACTCTGGTGACATGTGGTCTCGCGTTATCCTGTTGCAGCGTTAGGCGATAGCGATGGACGAGTGGAACTGCGACAGGGGTAATATGTCGTCACGGTAACCGGCCGCACTGAGGTTTCCATCGATGAAAATGAGGTCTGTCTTGTGTCTACTGCTTATTCCAGCCCAAACCATCACACTGGGTCCACCCCAGCGGTCACACTGCAGGATGGTAGCGTCAGTATAACATTCCCGTCGCCTACGTCATACAGGCAGTCTTCCTTCAGACACACTCAACTTGAACCTCGATTTATCGGAGAAGAGCACCCTGTTCCACCTGAGAGCATTCCAGCCCAAATGTGCCCTTGACCATCGCAGACGGACGCGACGACGTGCAGGAGTCAAAACCAAACCACAGCGGGGACGTCGGTTGTGCAAGTCGGCTTGGTCACACGTTGACACAGGATAACGCAAAGGAATATTTAAGTTGCCCATTGCTACGGCTATTTATTGACCAAATTCTCAAAGGATTGGTCAATGAGTTCTACTCAACCTGAAGGGATAGGCAAAATTCTAAACAATGTGCAATCAAGCGGAACGAGCTGCCCACATGACAAAATCAAAACAATTTTCTGAGCTTTTAAGTTGTAGTTGATGTATCATGGCTCAAAACCAATATCCCATTTTATGTACACCAAATATTTCAAAATTATATGTGTTGCGTTGGAAGTTTTGGTCAGTGTATATGGCCTTTGTTCAGTTTATTGGATAAATTCAAGCTTTGGTAGCCTTTTGCGTAATTTTGAGAGAAACACTGCCGTTTTTTCTGCTGTTAGATCTTAGAGCAGAATGAGTGTTTTGTTATTAATCACTAATATCTTACATGCGCTGTCTTATTTGTTTATTTTTTTTCTTTTTTGTTTTGTGTAGTGTCGTCATGGTCTATTTGGAATTATATCTTGTGTGGGGAAAAAAACAAAATGGAAAATGTGTAAATTGAATATTTGTGGCATGACCAATTTAAGATATATAAACCAATGTATTCATGCGAAGATAATCCTTCAATTTGAGTTCGTTTGCGCAGGTGCGTCTCGCTGATAAACAAAAACAATGGGAATCGATTTTAGATGCCCTTTAAGTGCTTCCATTGGGGTACACTGCAGAGCAGACCATTGCATGTTTCAAATGGAACAAGTGACAAAAACTGAGATTTTTAAGTTTTATATCCATTCAAATCGCACAGATTCAATGCTGATGAATGTATATCCAGTGGTAGTTGTCAATGATAGACAATCACAGAGTTAACAATAAATAAAAAACAGCTCAATAACACAGGAAGCACATGGTGAACCGCACACATTGGCGCCATTATGTAACCAGTCCTCACGGAAAATCGCTAGTCTATAGCCCATCCAAATGAGGGCTTTTCACCTGTATGAATTTTTTCATGGCACTGTAAACTTTTTTTCAACAATGAAAGTCTTCTCACACTGAATAGACTGGTAGGACTTTTTACCGGAATGTTCTCTCTGGTGGTCACTTAAAAGTAATTTCCAATCAAAGCTCTTCCGACATTGATCACATTTGTAGGGCCATTCGCCGGTATGTCTTCTCTGGTGGTCGTTTAAATAAGATTTTTATGCAAAAAGACTTCTCACACTGATCACATTTGTTGAGCTTTTCATCCGTATGACTTTGATAATGGCGTTGTAAAAGAATTTTCTGAATGAATCTCTTCCCACACTGAGCACATTTGTTGGGCTTTTCACCGGTATGTCGTCTCTGGCGGTCATTTAAATGAGATTTCCGAGCAAATATCTCTCACAGTGATTGCATTTGAAGGGCTATTAACCTGAATGAATCTGATGATGGCGCTGTAAACAGGTTTTCTGACTGAAACTCTTCCCACAGTGAACACATCTGAAGGGCTTTTCACCGGTATGTGTTCTCTGGTGGATATCTAAATGAGATTTCCGAGCAAAAGACTTTTCACACTGATCACATTTGTAGGGCTTGTCACCTGTATGAGTTTGATTATGGCATTGTAAATGGCTCTTTTTACTAAAACTCTTCCCACACTGAGCACATTTGTAGGGCTTTTCACCTGTATGCTTTCTCTGATGGCAATTTAAATAAGATTTATAAGCAAAAGACATCTCACATTGATCACATTTGTAGGGCTTTTCACCTGTATGAATTTTTTCATGGCATTGTAAATTGCCTTTTACACTGAAACTCTTCCCACACTGAACACATGTGTAAGGCTTCTCACCAGTATGTTGTCCCTTGTGGGCATTTAAAGAAGATTTTCGAATAAAAGACTTCTCACATTGATCACATTTGTATGGCTTTACACCTGCATGACTTTTTTCATGACATTGTAAATTGCGTTTTAGACTGAAGCTCTTCCCACATTGAACACACGTGTAGGGCTTTTCACCCGTATGTTGTTTCTGGTGGTCATTTAAATAAAATTTTTTTGTAAAAGACTTCTCACACTGATCGCATTTGTAGGGCTTCTCGCCTGTGTGCATCTGTTCATGACGTTGTAAACTGCTTTTGTTACTGAAACTCTTCCCACACAGGACACATATGTAGGGCTCATCACCGGTATGTTGTCTCTGGTGGTCATATAATGAAGATTTCCGAGCAAAAGACTTCTCACACTGATCACATTTGTAGGGCCTGTCACCTGTATGACTTTGATTATGGCATTGTAAATGGCTCTTGTTTCTAAAACTCTTCCCACACTGATCACATTTGTAGGGCTTGTCACCTGTATGACTTTGATAATGGCGTTGCAAATAGGTTTTCTGACAGAAGCCCTTCCCACATTGAAGACATCTGTAGGGCTTTTCACCTGTATGATTTCTTTGGTGGTAATTTAAATGAGATTTATAAGCAAAAGACGTCTCACATTGATCACATTTGTAGGGCTTTTCACCAGTATGAATTTTTTCATGGCGTTGAAAATTGCTTTTTACACTGAATCTCTTCCCACACTGATCACATATGTAGGGTTTTTCACCAGTATGTTGTCTCTTGTGGTCATTTAAATAAGATTTTCGAGTGAAAGACTTTTCACACTGATCACAGTTGTAGGGCTTCTCGCCTGAATGAATTTTTTCATGACATTGTAAATTGCGATGTAGACTGAAACTCTTCCCACACTGCACACATTTGTAGGGCTTTTCACCTGTGTGCACTTGCTCATGGCGTTTTAAATGGCTTTTGTAACTGAAACTCCTCCCACACTGATCACATTTGAAGGGCTTTTCACCACTATGTTTCCTCTGGTGGTAAGTTAAACGAGATTTATAAGCAAAAGACGTCTCACATTCATGACATTTGTAGGGCTTTTCACCTGTATGAATTTTTTCATGGCATTGCAAATTGCTTTTTAGACTGAAACTCTTCCCACACTGAACACATGTGTAGGGCTTTTCACCAGTATGTTGTCTCTGGTGGTCAATTAAATTAGCCTTCCAAGCAAAACATTTCTGACACTGTTCACATTTGTATGGCTTTTCACCACTATGTTTCCTCTGGTGGTAATTTAAACGAGATTTGTGAGCAAAAGACTTTTCACATTGATGACATTTGTAGGGCTTTTCTCCGGTATGAATTCTCTGATGATTATTTAAATCAGATTCCCAAAGAAAGCTCTTTCCACATGTACAGCATTGGTGCGGCTTTTCCATTATAAGGATTCCCACGTCATGGATTAAATTAGACTGATTTTTCCCTGATGTTTGACAGTTTGGATTGAGCCCTGCTGCTCTAGGATACGCTTCATTCTCTCCTTTTTCATCAACACCAGCTCCATTAAGCGCAGTTTTCATGACATCACTCTGAAAAATGGCACTTGATTCAAACATATGATCATCAGATTTGATGTAAACACACTTAATGTCAGGCAACGCACTGCAGTATTCAGTCTTAATATAGTCTTCATCAGTTTCGGATTTGACAGGGTCAGGATAGAGAGGAGTTACAGAGGCCAATTCTGAAAAGTCTAGGCTATCCATAAGACCCCCTGTGTTGCTGGAGCTCAGATCAGTTTCTGTTTTTATCAGTGATGCTCCTGTGTGATGTAAATCACTGACCCTGCTGTGAGCAGTAACACACTCTGGCTCCAGTGTGTTGGGTCCTGGTGCAGTGCATTTTGTCTCTGACTCTGCCATGTGGACAGACTCCAGTCCATGTAGTTCCTTTTCTTTCTCTCTGACCTGTGCTGCTCGGGGAGCTCTGGTAGGGTCGTCTCAGTGTCCTGTTTCAGACGGACTTCCGTCTGCGTCAGTCTGCTGTTCAAATGTGTTCAGAAGTGCAGCTCCTGTAGGGAAACAGTGGAAGAGATTTTGGAATTATAGGGAGGATCTGGTCAGCATGCACAAACAAACAGATTGAAAGAAAACTACTAAAAATATTACTAAAAGATATTATTATTTAATAAATTAAGTTGAATGTTGTGATTGAATGTAGCAAAATGTTATGAAATGAATAATTGATGTTCAACTGCTTAAAATGGACCTAAATGTAAAAGATATTTAAAATTATTAAATGTAGAATGCAATGAATGAATGAAATTTTAAAAGACCCCCAGACCCTCACATATTTTTTTAATAAGACCTAAGGATCATACATTTAACCAACAACATTGTCCTATATCCCCTGTTGCCACAAGGGTATATCCCGGCAATTAGTAGATTATTTTGTGATTGTCAAACTTTGACTGCGGGAGCCTGTTCAACTCAGATGGTTTTATAGGACAGCCGATGTCACGTCCATGAGTTTTTAAGAAATGTTTTCATTAAACATCTGTTTCAAATGCAGCACCAACCAAACTTTCGGTGCAAAGCTCACTTTTACTGAGGTTAAATGTTAATATTAAATTGTCATTATACTTCCTTTCTAAATGATATTTCTCTGTGTACGGACGTTACCATTATGGACGTGACCGGAGTCTAATGACAATGAGACAGTATTTTATAATGCTAGCCTACATGCTGACGAAACGTTCATTGCTGCAATTACACCATAAACAGTAAAAGAGGGTTTATACGAGCCATATGTTTACATTTTCTTCCGTTCCTCCCATTCACCAGAGGCCCTACATGAAACTCAATCCAGTCTTGGCAGTCGATTACAGAGATGATTGCCATTTACTGATGGCTTGACAGCAGACACTGAATAGATTATGTCCACTGAATTCAGTTTTTCTTTCATCATTGATAAGCCATTGCTTATCCAAATGCAATGACATTGCCATTCTTTGCCCAATTTATCAGTTTTGTGATTTTCGGGCATTTTACTCAAATTTTGGAACCATTTAGCGCAGAATCTGATGAATACTCAAAAGTATGTAAAAGAGAGACAAGATTTCCCTATGCCATTGCATTTCTAATGAAGTAAAGTACCTGCAGCTCAAATTTCATTCATTTTCAATGATAACTAACAAGTAGATCAGAGGGATCAAATAGCTGCGACCTAGCCTAGCATCCGTCACGTGGCCTAGTGTCCATGACTGGTGGTTTCTTGTACAAGTGTGACCTCGAAATTGGCAAATGACCTTGAAAATCAATAGGGAACCCTTTCTCTGTACCAATAAGCTTGTTGTAAGATTTAATAGCCATCCATCAAGTGAAACTCGAGTTACGGTGCAAAAACTGCGAAATCAGGGCAAAAATCGACATTTCTTTGACCGATGTGACCCTGAGATTCGACAGATGACCTTGAAAATCAATAGGGAATCCCTCCTCTATATCAAGAAGCTTGTTCGAAGATTTCATAGCCATTCATTGAATTAAACTTGAGTTACGGTGCGAAAACCGTCAAATCGGGCAAAATTGACACTTTAATTACCTGTGTGACCTTGGGATTTGACGGATGACCTTGAAAAACAATAGGGAATACCTCCTCTATGCCTAGAAGCTATTTCCAAAATTTCATAGGAATCCATAAATTCTAACTGGAGTTACAGCGCGAAAACACACAAACAAGGTTGTGACCTCTGTGAACTTAACCTTTGACCTCGACCTTGTGCATGGACATCACTTCCGTGAAGGTCAATAACTCCAGAAAATTTCATGATGATACGACGACAGGAACATGGTGAAAAAGGTGTCACGGACGGAAAGACAGACGGACGGACGGACAGACAGAAGCGTTCATAGAGCTGCTTCGTCGCAGCTAAAAAAGTTATGGCTGCGACAAACATGAGAAATGTGGAAAAAGTAATACCTTAGGAAATCAATGGAAAATGCATGAGACTACATTGAAAATTTGAGTTCAGTACTTAAAGGTGGGTTATAAAACTCTGCTCAAAAAAATAAAGGGAACACTGAAACAACACAATGTAACTCCAAGTCAATCACACTTCTGTGAAATCAAACTGTCCACTTAGGAAGCAACACTAATTGACAATCAATTTCACATGCTGTTGTGCAAATGGAATAGACAACAGGTGGAAATCATAGGCAATGAGCAAGACACCCCCAATAAAGGAGTGGTTCTGCAGGTGGTGACCACAGACCACTTCTCAGTTCCTATGCTTTCTGGCAGATGTTTTGATCACTTTTGACTGCTGGTGGTGCTTTCACTCTACCGGTAGTATGAGACAGACTCAAAAACCCACACAAGTGGCTCAGGTAGTGCAGCTCATCCAGGATGGCACATCAATGCGAGCTTTGGCAAGAAGGTTTCCTGTGTCTGTCAGCGTAGTGTCCAGAGCATGGAGGCGCAACCAGGAGACAGGCCAGTACATTAGGAGATGTGGAGGAGGCCGTAGGAGGGCAACAACCCAGCAGCAGTACCGCTACCTCCGCCTTCGTGCCAGGAGAAACAGGAGGAGCACTGTCAGAGCCTGCAAAATGACCTCCAGCAGGCATCAAATGTGCATGTGTCTGCTCGAAAGGTCAGAAACAGACTCCATGCCGGGTGGCTCACACGGTTAAGGCACTGCGCTGCAGTGCAGAGGTGATCACCACGTCGCGGGCTCGAGCCTCGGCGTACCTACCGGCAGGGGTCGGCAGCTTTTTCAGAGTAGCGCACAATTGGCTATCACGCTACAGGGTTACAAATTGGGAAGGGACTGCCGGATTTGGGTATTCGATAACAGCTTTGTTCGTTGCTCCAGCGCCTCCTGTTGGCCAGACGGGCGCTCGTCAGGAAGACTCCGGCCTGCTTCATGTCCGGGTATCCTCCGCCCTCGCTCTGAACTTGCGAAGATTCAACCAGCGAGTGTATAAGAATCAGTGGCTGACAGGCACGTGCTTCGGAGGAGAGCCGTGAACTGTCTTCACTATCCTGAGTTGGCAGCAAGGGGTCGCATACGAGCAAGGTTTGTACATAGTTCCCCAATTGGGCATTCCAAATTCGGGTGGGATTGGAGATGCCAAATTTAAAAAAAAAAAAAAAAAGAAACAGACTCCATGAGGATAGTATGAGGGCCCGACGTCCACAGGCGGGGGTTGTGCTTACAGCCCAACACCGTGCAGGATGTTTGGTATTTGCCAGAGAACATCAAGATTGGCAAATTCACCACTGGCGCCCTGTGCTCTTCTCAGATGAAAGCAGGTTCACACTGAGCACATGTAACAGACGTGACAGTCTGGAGACGCCGTGGAGAACGTTCTGCTGCCTGCAACGTCCTCCAGCATGATTGATTTGGCAGTGGGTCAGTAATGGTGTGGGGGGGCATTTCTTTGGGGGGCCGCACAGCCTTCCATGTGCTCGCCAGAGGTAGCCTGACTGCCAATGATGAGATCATCAGACCCCTTGTGAGACCATATGCTGGTGCGGTTTGCCCTGGGTTCCTCCTAATCCAAGACAATGCTCGACCTCATGGGGCTGGAGTGTGTCAGCAGTTCCTGCAAGACGAGGGCATTGATGCGCTGGACTGGCCCGCCTGTTCCCCAGACCTGAATCCAATTGAGCCCATCTGGGACATCATGTCTCGCTACATCCACCAACGGCACGTTGCACCACAGACTGTCCAGGAGTTGGCGGATGCTTTAGTCCAGGTCTGGGAGGAGATCCCTCAGGAGACCATCCGCCACCTCATCAGGAGCATGCCCAGGCATTGTAGGGAGGTCATACAGGCATGTGGAGGCCACAAACACCACTGAGCCTCATTTTGACTTGTTTTAAAGACATTACATCAACGTTGGATCAGCCTGTAGTGTGTTTTTCCACTTTTTGGAGTGTGACTCCAAATCCAGACCACTATGGGTTAATAAATTTGATTTCCATTGAAAATTTATGTGTCATTTTGTTGTCAGCACATTCAACTATGTAAAGAACAAAGTATTTAATAAGAATATTTCATTCATTCAGATCTAGGATGTGTTATTTTAGTGTTCCCTTTATTTTTTTGAGCAGTGTAGAACATTCTTATTCAAAAAATTTTTTGGAAAAATAATTATTAATAATTCAAACGAGTTCTGAGCCGTGTATCGTTTTTTTTTAAAACCTATTAGCAAGCCTTGTGCTGCTTCAACTTCAAGCGATGCAGCGATGCAAAGTCTCACGCATTAGGCGTCTCTCGCCTCTTAGTGGCATTGACGTGCCGTAGTCAGGTCAATCAACGGGCACTGTAGAAATTCATTTGCGGAATTCAAGTCATTATTCATTAAGTTAGTCAGTTCTGCCATCCGATGGCAGAACAAAGGAACTCACTTTTATCTGATTTTGAGAAAAAAGCAGAAAATGAAACAATTTTGATAATAAAGCCTGGTTATTTGGGGAAGGTTAGTTTTATAGTTCATTATTATTCTCTAAGGATCACTAACTCAAGGACAATTTTAACCTTTCAAATGTCATTTTCTGCTTTTTTCTTAAAATCGAATAAAAGTGACTTACTAGGTTCTGCCGTTGGATGGCAGAGTTTCACCTGCATTACGTGGATTTCCCCACTAATGACACGGAAATTGATTATGACTCCGGAATTCAGACTCTTGTCTTTACTGGGGGACTGAGGAAAGCAATGGAATTGTTTTAAGATGTTTCAAATGGTCTTATTTCATTTAAACAATTTAATCGATCATTGTTTCCCAATGCCTGAGGAAGGAGAAGCACGAGAAGTCCGGAGTGCCTTTCCATGCTACTTGTGATGAGGTACACCTTTACGCAAGTAAAACTGAAACTTCAATGCGCAAGGATTTTAATTCCGCGCGAGAATCTCATTAATAAGCGTTCATTGAATAATTGTAGACTACGTTGAATAAGCCTAAAAAATGCGTGAGACCTACACCGAATGCGTGAGACTTGGCATCTCTGCGGATGCCGTAGCTTGCACACCAGAAGCTATGAATATGGCTCCAGTGCCCTCCACAAGCACTGACCCAAACCAGTTCCCTCTCTCTGCTGCCTCAACCCACCTCACGCGGTTAGCGACTTGAATAGTGATGCCCCATCCCAGCCAATATTAGCTAGCTACCCAAAGCGTGCATTCGGTGCTTTATGGCAATCATTCAATCCAGCCTGGTATCGTACGCGACCGTGGCTGCAGTGCTCAGTTCAGCGGGACGCATGCTTTTGCTTTCCCTGCAGGAAATATATTACAACCGGTGAGAGGGATGTTGATGCTGTTTTTACCTTGGGTGGTTTTACCAACTGGAAAGCGGCACGCCAGCATGACAGGGGGTTATAGAAACATGCATCCAGCCACAGTCATATACAGGCATATATAGAAGTCTCTTGCTGCCGACATTTTCACAACAATCTTTGCAGTACGTTTATAAATTTGTTGAATAAATGCACGGAAGGTTAATAATGAGATAAAACGTTAATAATGAGATAAACAGGGTCAAAGTTCAACCTGTTCAGCAGCCAAGTTAGCTGACTCAGTTAAGGCGCTGCATTTGCGGAGCAATACTACTATGGTGCGGGTTCAATCCCCGGTCTACCAACCAGAGGTGGTCAGCAATTTTTTCAGAACAGCACACGATTGGCTGAAGCGTTGCTGGGATGTAAATTGGGAAGGGACTGCTGGGTAGGGAAATTGAAAACAATTGCCTTGTTTGTTGCTCAAGTGCCTCCTGTTGGCCAGCTGGGCGCTCATCAGTAAGATTCTCAGCTTGCTCATGTTCGAGCATCCTCCGCCCTCGTTCAGAACTTGTGGTAGTTTCGACCAATGAGTGAAAGATGGAGGGGCTGACAAGCGCGCGCTGAAGAGCTGCGAACTGTCTCGCTCTCCTGAGCTGGCAATAGGGGGTTGCATATGAGCAAGTTTGTACAAAGTTCTCGGATTAGGCATACCAGATTTGGGTGGGATTGGATATGCCAAATTAAAAAAAAAAAAAAAAAAAGTTCAACCTGTTCTATTTACCCAAAAATGCATGTGCAAACCTAGAATTTCAAACTGACAAAGAGAAAATGAGCTACCGTAGCTGCGGGCATGTCGAGTATGAGTCCAGAGGAGTATGAGGAGCAGCTTGTCGCACTACACTACACAGGGAGCTAGTCCAGAAGGTAGTGATAATGAATCTGGAGACAGTGGAAGTGAAGATGATAGTCTCAGCCATTAAGCAGCCAGGCCTTGGTTGGAGGCACATACTCCTGATGCTGAAGAGAGACTTGTCAAGGAGTTTTGTGAACTTGCTTGAGTCAGAGGAGAAAAGGAGGCCCATGTAGTGCCTACTTTATATTTTCAGACATGACAGAACACAAAATGCAAATGGCTGAGTAGGAGAATGATGCTCACGATCAGGTGAAAGATCTATAATTCAATCAGTGGTTTTCTGTGTAAACCACAGGGTTTCCCACACATAGACCATTATATGGCGGGCCGCCACAGAATGAACTCGGACCTCCGCAAATTGATTCGTGTAAATTCTGAGTCATTGCGCAATCGCCACGTTTTGATAATGTATGCGCACGTTAAAAAAAAAAAAGAAAAAAGAAGAGATCCTCCCCCCCCAGTCTGCCACCACACAATGCTACCGGGTTTGTGGGGACCACTGAACCATTCTACTACTGAACTTGCTCCTGATATCCCGGTGCTACTGTACTGGCCGTGTATCTCCAGGTTGACAGAGACGTCTGCTTTGACAGCCCGGCGCGATTTCCTTTAAAATAAGTTAATTTCTATAATAAATATGTACAAAACCCAAAACCAGGGAAGTTGGCACGCTGTGTAAATCGTAAATAAAAACAGAATACAATGATTTGCAAATCCTTTTCAACTTATATTCAATTGAACACACTGCAAAGACAAGTTACTTAATGTTCGAACAGGTAAACTTTGTAATTATTTGCAAATATTAGCTCATTTGGAATTTGAAGCCTGTTTAGTGTTTGATGCCAAACACTAATTTGGAACATCCCCCAGGAGAACGGGCTAATTGGGCACAGGTGGGTGCCATGATTGGGTATAAAAGCAGCTTGGGTATAAAAGCAGAAGGACTGTTATAGGCGCAAAGTTCAAAAGCCAGCATCTGTGATGGTATGGGGGTGTATTAGTGCCCAAGGCATGGGCAACTTACACATATGTGAAGGCACCATTAATGCTGAAAGGTACATACAGGTTTTGGAGCAACATATGTTGCCATCCAAGCAACGTCTTTTTCATAGACGCCCCTGCTTATTTCAGCAAGACAATGCCAAGCCACATTCTGCATGTGTCGCAACAGCATGGCTCCGTAGTAAAAGAGTGCAGGTACTAGACTGGCCTGCCTGTAGTCCAGACCTGTGTCCCATTGAAAATGTGTGGCGCATTCTGACGGAGACCCCGGACTGTTGAACAACTGAAGCTGTACATCAAGCAAGAATGCTTCAAAATTTTGACACAAGGTGGAGCTTTGTCACATAAAATTCACCATTTTTGCTATATCTTTGGATCTATTTCTCCAATTGACATGAAACTATGTGCAACTGCAAGGTCGTGACCTCACAACGTGTCACAGGATGACATCATACCTGTATGGTTCAATATTTTGCCACCAGGTGGCGCTTTGTGATGGAAAATGACCATTTTGGCCATATGTTCAGAACCATTAGTCCGCCTGACCTGAAATTAAGTTCAAATGTAAGTCTATTCAAGGTCTATTCAAGGATTGGGGGCATTCGGGGATATACCCCCAGCCGTCGCCTCCGACGGCATAAGCCTAGTTGTAAATTAGAAATATGGCTGTCAAGAGAATTGTCCAAAAATTAAATAGGAGATCATTGCCTTACAAAAAACTAGGAAAAGGATACAAAATTGTACCACAGGAACTGAATTTTGAATACAGTTGGAAGCATAGTTTACAAGTTGAGAGTTAAAGGGATAGTTTGGGATTTTGCACATGAATCTGTATGGCATCACCGTCTTTAGTCTCGTGCACACACACTGACTTTCCCCCGACAGTGTCCAGTGAGCCGAGTTCTGTCCAGTTTTGGTCAAAGCGAAAGTAGTTCCGGCAGGTTTCCTGGGGTCTGCAAAGTAAAAAGTTTTTCTTCTCAAATCAGTATGTGTCCGAACGAGTGATTTATTTGCATTACAAAACCCTAGTAATCCAAAAAGTCACATCTTGTAATTGCTTGGGGCTACTTTCTCTCGATAGCGATCACTGCGCGCTGTCGCTGCTAGCAGCTGTGCGCACTAGCCAACTACTTTCATCAGTTGTTCGACAGTGTTTACAGACTACAGACCTACAACGCTAACGAGCTAGTTCGAGAGCTAGAGTGAGAAGTTCATCAGCTTCTCCAGAAAATAGTTTATTTGATATAAATGGTGCGCACTTGCGATTATCCAGGCTGTACTAACAAAGACGTGAGTCTCCTCACATTCCATCGCCTCCCTGTGACGGACGTAGCTCTGAGGCAACTTTGGCTACTTGCCCTGGGCTTCCAAGTGGACACCAAACTACTTAAAATGAAAAAGCTTCGCGTTTGCAGTGTGCACTTCAGCAAGGACGACTACTTTCCTTCAGGACAGAGGAGGAGACGGGTTTTGAAGAGCTCTGCTGTCCCTGCACCCCAGGTAAACAAAATTGTACTAAAGATTTTCTATAGCATCCATGCATAGCCTTCTGGAGATGCACCGAGGGCTATGTAAGCGCAACATAGATTCATCTATCGGTGTCATATTACCAGTGAAGCTTATGTAACATAATATGTATTGTTATTGTTGTACCGTTATTACAATCGTCAGAAACTACATGGACGGGTGTGGATGGTTTCTAGGTTTGAATGAGAAGTCCATGACTCCAGTCACAGCGTTGGCTAGCATAATCAAGACAAACTTGGCTACCTTTCTCAGCTACTAGAGCGAGGGATGACCGCAGCACCCAGCTTACATATTTATTTTGGTGTCGACGCACCAGCGTCTTCCCGAAATAATAATGAAATCCTTTGGAAAGTTACTCCGAGTGCTCCGGTTATCCCTGGGTCAGTTCGCTAAGAAGTAGTAGTTTCTCTCGAGTCTGCCGTCCTCGACCGTAAGGAGACATCCTCCTCTGGCTGGAATATGTAAACACTGTCGAACAACTGATGAAAGTAGTTGGCTAGCGCACACAGCTGTTAGCAGTGACAGCGCACAGTGATCGCTATCAAGAGAAAGTAGCCCCAAGCAATTACAAGATGTGACTTTTTGGATTACTAGGGTTTTGTTATGCAAATAAATCACTCGTTCGAACACATACTGTTTTAGGAAGAAAAACGTTTTACTTTGCAGACCCCAGGAAAACTGCCGGAACTACTTTCGCTTTGACCAAAACTGGACAGAACTCGGCTCGCAGGACACTGTCGGGGAAAGTCAGTGTGTGTGCACGAGACTAAAGACAGTGATGCCAAACAGATTCATGTGAAAAATCACGAACTATCCCTTTGAAGGAACCGCGGCTACAGTATCAGGATGTGGCAGAAAGAGGAAGCTATCAATGGCTGTCACCAGATTCCTGAGGAGACGGGTGGTCAAAAACTCTCGAGTGACTGCAGGAGACCCGCAGCAAGACTTGGAGGCAGGAGGCATATAGTTTTAGTTTGCACCGTAGGGCGCAAAACATTGAAGGTCTCCAAACTACTAGACATACACCGCAATCCAAAGGCACAAGCACCAATATTCTCAAAACTTTGACGATATTGTTCTGTGGAGAGATCAAACAAAACTGGAATATTTCAGGCATATGAATCAGTGGTATGTCTGCAAGAGGAATATGCTGAAAAGTACACCCTGCCTACAGTGAAGAATTGCGGGGGCTTTTTGATGCGCTGCAGCAGCCTTGCTTCCTCTGGCACTGGAAATCTGTGAAAAGTGTGAAGGGCAAGATGGATTCAGTCGAGTACCAGGATATCATGCCGTCTGTAGGGAAGCTGATGCTTGGGCGCCTGGGAAGATTCTAGAATGCCCGTCACAGTCGCCTCACTTAAACCCCATAAAAAAAGTTCTGGTATGATTTGAATAAGATAGTCGCAGCATGCAAACCCAAGAATATTTGTGAACTGGAGGCCATTGTCCATGACAATGCTGCCAGAAGCTGTTGTCTGCCTATGCATAACATTTCCAGCAGGTCATAGCGGCAAGAGGGCGCTCTAATAAGAATTAAAGGCACTTGTCATGAAGCGGTTGAATAATTTTGAGTTTGCAGTAGTCATTAAAAGTGGCATTTTGCGTTGAATTTGGAGAAGCCACTTATAATATTTGTTATGTTGAGCCAATTAAGTTGTTCTCGTTTGATTAGTTCATTACAAACAGCTGAAAGTTTGTATATTTTGCCAGTAAGTCTAATTTGCAATGGGAGTTCAATAATTTTGATTGCAAATGTGTATGATGACTACACGCAACCTTCATTCCACAGTGCAGTGAGCGCACACTCAAACAACATGATCCATCCAGGTCAACTGAGGCCTCGTTTGCACAGCTGGCTGACAAGCATGCTAAAGCTTTTAAAGCATTAATTTACACCTGTAACAGTTGACATAGAATATTTAATTTATTAATTTAATGACGAAAAGCGTCAGTGTGCTAGCTAGCAAATAATTCATCCGACTGCCTCGAACAGACTAGAAGCTTACACCATTATCATTCTACAGTTGCAGCTCCTCGTCTTGCTCCGGTTTTGCCATTGGCCGAAGCACTCAGAACTTCTCGGCAGATTCCGTTACTTTTCATCAAGCCTCAGATGTGCGACAAAGTTGATATGCTGCTCCGCCCGACATTATCCATGCTAAAATACCTAATATTATTTATTAATTCCCCCCCTTTATTTAAACTCAGAACCCACAGAGGGAGATCCTCATTTTCGTTGGGGCCGAGTGCACAAATGGACAATTATAAAAACATCATACAAACAAAATGTTGGGAACAAAAAGCAAAGAATAACGAAAAAAATTATTGAAAATATCAATCAAAACACACACATGATGATACCGAAGAATCTCGGATCTTGCCCTTAAACTGATTTAATGATGGAAGAGAGACCAGTTTTAAAGTGCTTTGTAGTAAATTCTAGGAATATGGAGCAGAGAATTGGAAAGCGGTCTAGCAAAGCTCAATTTACTGTTATACATGAGTTTTTCATGTACAGCATTGTGTTTCCTTTGTAGATGGAGATTTGTTACATGCTGTTTTTGCTGCCTTGCTATTTATTTTGTTCTTTAGCACCCTCTGATGGTGTGTCTGGAAAACATGATCTGATATATTATCTTTGAAGTTAAAATCCGCTCGCGCATGCACTTTACCCCGCTGCTATCGGTTGTTATAAAATAGGTACTTCAATGCGGAATGCAGAGTGAACGTCACCACCACACATCGGACAGAAATTACGTTCGCAGCCAAAACTGGCTTCACGGCATGAAATGCGGCTCAGGATATTTCAAAACCGTATCTAGCATGGTAAAATAAAGTATGGGGATCATATTCCTGGCATACCTTCAGTAGTAGATTTACTGTTCTTTTCACAGTGGCCCTGTTGCTAACGTTACGGGACTGGACAGAACGTGTGTAATGTTCACAACTGGATAAATGCCTTGGATTGCCCTGGATTAATTGACTGGGACAATTTCCGTCCTGATATCGCCCAATTCCAGAATTAAGTAATCTTTCAAGGGCTAAAGTAACTGAAGAACAATAGCCATGCTTTTACAGGTAAAACATTATTCTTTATTCCGTTGAAATATTTAATTGAAAATGCAAAGAGATCGAACATTTTACATTGGTTCCAAAATAGAAGTTGTCAACTGGTCACTCTTTCTGTGGAATCTGCCAAATGCAAACCTAACGTTACTCTCCGATTAATATAACGACAAGTAGCAACACTGTACCCCCCCAAAATCTGCCGATAAATGCCAACACAAAAAAAACCAAAAACTTACCTATCTTGATTCTGATGAAATTTATCTTTCAGGCAGATTTCATTAAAAAATCAATAGTACATTTTTTAATTATCTGTGGCAGGTGATAGGGCATACAGTGAATAGGTTGGTGAATAATTGCCGAGGCGTTAAGACAGCTAAATCAACTGGATGTATGGAAGAAATCCGGTATGTCTCTCCAAAGACTAAACTCGTTACTAAACCGTGAAAGGTGACCTAGCTGAAAAGGTAATCTCCTCGCGAATCCAAGATACAACAAAAATAAAGACAAGAGAGAAGCGAACACAAATATTTGCGTCGGAAGTAGAGGCGGCTTCCGTTCACTACTTCTTACTCTTCTTCTTTGAGTTATGAAGAATGCTCTTCCGTTTACGACTTCTTCTTCTTTTATTTTCCTTCTCTTCGATGATTTTCAGAGGGTTGCACAAAGGCACAATGCTGCCATCTTTTGTTCAGTTCTGGATCGTAATTACGTAATCATGATTAAATTCTTTTACGGAGACCAGTTCGATGTAGACACACCAAGAAACTTTTCTTCCGTTCACTGATTTCAGGAATTTCTTTTGGAACTTCTCAGAGACGCATGAAGCCAGTTCAAGGAGGCTGCCATGTTTGACTTCCTTTTCTTCTTTTAACTTGTAGGCGGATTTTAACTGCTAGCTTAGAAAGTGCAAACCGCCACCTACTTTAACGGAACACACAAACATGTCAAGATCAAAATATTGACTCGAATTGAGGACCCTGCTGAAAAAACCAGCACAGACCAGCATGTGCTGGTCTTACTGATGACCAGCATATGTTGTGTTTTGGCCACATGTATGCAGGTTTATGCGGGTGACCAGCATATGTTGTGTTTTGGACACATGTATGCTGGTTTATGCTGGTGAACAGCATGACCAGCATATGTTGTGTGTTTGGTGCTGTTCCATGCTGGTGGACCATCCTCACCACCAGCAGGATATAAAAATAATTTTGTCCTACTTTGTACCTGCCGATCAGATCCACATGACAATAATACACACAAAAAAATAACTGCACTTGTTAAAAGTTACAGTAAAAAACGAAGCCACGTGCCTCAAATACAAACATTTACTGACAGATCGTTAGAAAAAATAAGAAAATATACTGAAAATTGAGCATTAAACTGGGCATGTGGATTGAATACTGAATAAAAGACCATAAAAATAGATATATTTTCATAATCCAGAACAATTGCTATAGGGAACTACATAAGAACACAGGTAGTCCATAATATATCTCCTGAGGTGCAAAAATGGACCACAACAATTTTATCCTTCTCTCATTGAAGAGTAACGTTTTTACCAAAGTCACCATCTCGGATACCGCGGCCAGCTGCTTTTCGTCGCTGCTACAGCGCCCTCCATAATTATTGACACCCCTGGTTAAGATGTGTTCTTTAGCTTCTAATAAATTCAGTTTTTTTTCTAAATATACTCAGCAACAAAAGTTTCTGTGACACCAATATTGTTAATTATTTTTCATAACGCAATTATGAAATTGTCATACATGGTGATATCAGACTGAAACAGTACACGTAAACACAACATTGAAATGGAAATCATGAAAATGCGAGAAAATGACTTTGCACGTGAAAATGTGCGTAAATCATGCTTGTGGATGGCAATAAAAGAGGATAATTTTTGGAATGTTCACATTGTGCCTGATGAACGACGGAAGCATCACTTATCGAAAACACAGCCATTTCGGATCAGGAACTCTACCCTCTAAATGCCAAGACTGTCTAAAAATGATCGGTGGAGGGCCATTGGGATGATTGAATCCGGAACCTCGCAGAGGGAAGTTGCTCATCGCCTGAATGTCCACCGAAACACCATTTGGAACTTATGGCAGCGTCATCAGCAGACAAGACATGTCAGAGACCGTCCTCGCAGCGGCCGTCCACGAGTAACCACTCCCAGACAGGACAACTGGATTCGAACAACCCATCTCCGAAATCGATTCCAACCTGCAACCATAACTGCAAGAACGATATCTGGTTTGAGGCGACTGTCTGCACAGACAATCCGTCGCCGTCTCCGTCATTTTGGCATTGTCCCACGTCGGCCAGCAGGACGTCCAATACTCACAGTACAACACCGACGACTGCGTCTACAGTGGGCACAACAACATCGACGGTGGATCCAACGTCAGTGGGATCTTTTACTTTTCACTGATGAATCAAGATTCATGCTTAACCGATGTGATGGTCGTTTACGTGTATACCGTCGACGTGGAGAACGTTATGCCAACAACTGTGTTCAGGAATTTGAGCGTTTTGGAGGTGGTAGTGTCATGATTTGGGGAGGGATCACGGCTAGAAACAGAACAGATTTGCTTGTTATTGATGGAAATCTGACAGGTCAAAGATATCGCGATGAAGTGCTACGGCCATTGGTGGTACCGTTTTTGATGCAACATGGTCCCGGAATAACGCTGCAACATGATAACGCCAGACCACACGTTGCAAGGATTGTACAGCAGTATCTGATGCAACAACATGTCAATGTCCAGCCATGGCCAGCCAGATCCCCAGACATGTCCCCAATCGAGCATCTTTGGGACGAGATGGATCGACGTTTGCGGCGGTTGGATAACCCGCCAGCTACACTCCAGGAATTGCGACAACGTGTACGTCAGATTTGGAATGACATCCCACAGCAATTTCTGGCACATCTGATTCGGTCCATGCGCCGGAGATGCGTTGCTTGCATCATGGCACGAGGAAGTCACACCCGGTATTGAAGTGTGAAGGTCGCAATTGGTTAGACGTCAGACAAGTGCTTCATGATGCATGAAAATGACATTTTTCGTTTTGAGTGACGTTGGCACTGAAAAGTCAGTGTTTCTCCTGTTAAATAAACATATTGATTGCATTGAGATCTTTGCGTGTCATTTATAACATACACATAAATGGTGTCACAGAAACTTTTGTTGCTGAGTATAATATAGGACCACAATGAAAAAAGAGGAAAATCCAGCCTTTACTTCAAGTGCATTTATTCAGTGGGAAAAAAATCCCACAATGAGAAACAATTCTTTTACATCAAATCATGTGTGCCACAATTATTAGCACCCCTGATGTTAATACTTTGTGCAACCCCCTTTTGCCAACAAAACAGCACCTAATCTTCTCCTATGTTTCACAAGATGGGAGAATACAGAAAGAGGGATCTTCCACCATTCCTCTTTGCACAATCTCTCTAAATCATCCAGCGACCTGGGTCCTCTCCTCTGCACTCTCCTCTTCAGCTCACTCCACAGGTTTTCAATGGGGTTGACGTCTGGGGACTGAGATGGCCATGGGAGGAGCTTGATTCTGTGTCTGGTGAACCATTTCTGTGTAGATTTGGCCACATGTTTAGGGTCATTATCTTGCTGAAAGACCCAGTGATGACCCATCTTCAGCTTTTGGGCAGAGGCCGCCAGATTTTGATTTAAAATGTCCTAGTATTTCAAAGCGTTCATGACGCCATGCACCCTCACAAGGTTCCCAGAGCCTCTGGAAAAGAAACAGGCCCACAGCATCACCGATCCTCCCCCATACTTCACAGTGGGCATAAGGTGCTTTTCTGCACACTCTTCTTTTGTGTTCCGCCAGACCCACTTAGAGCTTTCTGGCAACAAACACCATCTTGGTCTCATCTGACCAAAGCACATGGTCCCAGTTGAAGTCCCAGTACCGCTTAGTGAACTCCAGACGTTTGCATTTATGATTGTGAGTGAGAAGAGATTTTTTCCATGCATGCCTCCCAAACAACTTTGGGAGATGTAGATAGTGTAGCGCATGTAGATAGCGCCTGATGGTTGTTTTGGAGACTTTGTGACCCCAAGATAATACCATTTGTTGCAATACTTTAGCAGTGAGCTTTGGAGAACTTTTTATTTTTCTTACCATCCTCCTGACTGTGCGTGGTGGCAAAAGAACCTTGCGTCCTCGTCCAGGCTTGTTTAACACTGTTACAGTTGTTTTATCATAACATGACATGACATGGCATAAATGGCAAGAACAAGCCCTTCAGCCCAACTAAGCTCGCCAGTTTCTTTATACTATTGTGAATAAATCCCTTCAGATACTGAATGACTCAATGGTATCCAGCTTTAAGTCAAGCCTGCTCTTGAAAACCCCCAAGATCTCTGCCTCAACAATATGGTCAGGCAAGCTATTCCACATTGAAATTACTCTTTGGGTGAAGAAATATTTCCGAATATCAGTGCTAAATTTACCTTTGGTCAACTTCCATTTGTGACCCCGAGTTCTACTCACAACACTTGGTCGAAGGAATCCCACATAATTCACTTTGTTAATCCCTTTAACATATTTAAAGACCTCAATAAAATCACCCCTGAGTCTTCTTTTCCTAAGACTAAAGAGATTAAGGATCTTCAGCCTCTTCTCGTAGCTTTCATCTTTTATACCTGGAATAAGCTTAGTGGCTCTTCTCTGAACTTTCTCTAAAACCTCTAAATCTTTCTTTACGTATGGTCCCCAGAACTGTACACAATACTCCAGATGTGGTCTAACGAACATGTTGTACAAAAGAAGCATCACCTCCTTAGATTTGTACTCAATACTTTCGGCAATGTATCCCAGCATCCAATTAGGTTTTTTAACTGCTACGGCACAATGGCTAGAACCTGTGAGGGTTTGGTCAACAATCACTCACAGATCTTTCTCTTGTGCAGCACATTCCAGTTTTAAACCTCCCATGAAGTAATCCTGTCTAATGTTTTTATTACCTACATGTACAACTTTACTTTTTGCTTGATTAAATTTCATTTGCCACATTTCTCCCCAATTCTGGATTCTATCCAAATCGTTCTGAATCACTTTAGTGGACCCTAAACTATTTGCCAAACCCCCCAATTTAGTATCATCTGCAAATTTAACCAATCTGCTCTCAATATTCCTATCAAGGTCATTAATGTAGATGAGGAACAGCAGGGGTCCCAACACCGATCCCTGGGGGACCCCACTCCCCACCATACCTAGCTCAGATGAGATACCACTGACCACCACTCTTTGCATTCTGTCCTGTAACCAGTTTTGAACCCACTTCAGAATACCTCCTGTAACTCCAATGGAGCTCATTTTAAAAATTAGTCTCTTACGCGGTACTGTATCGAGTGCTTTCTGAAAATCCAAGTATATGATGTCATAAGCCCTGCTCTGGTCATAAGTCTTGTTGGATTCTTCAAAAAACTCCAGAAGGTTTGTTAGGCATGACCATCCCTTCCGAAAACCATGTTGGTTATCCCTCAAGATACTGTTACGTTCAAGAAATAAGTCCAGCTCATCTTTTATGATAGATTCCAATATTTTGCATGCAATGCAAGTTAAACTGACTGGCCTGTAGTTTCCTGGCTCGGTATGGTCCCCTTTCTTGTATATTGGTATTACATTGCCCTGTTTCCAATCATTTGGTATTTCTCCAGTTTCTAAAGACCGTCTGAAGATGTCGGATGGCGGCTTAAAGATGATCTCATCAACTTCCCCGTGCACTCTAGGATATAAGCCATCAGGACCCGCCACCTTATCTGCCTTTACTTTATGCAACTTGTCTAATACTTCGTTATCCCGAACCTCAATTTTCGCTAAATAATCTTGAGCATTTGACATGCCCTCTGGCCAAATAAAGACCCCCTCTGAGGTAAAATTCTCAACAAAGTAACTGTTTAAGGCATCCGCAATATGCTTGTTATCATATAGCAGCGATCCATTTTTATTCTTTATGCACTTAACCTGCTTTTTAACTTTCCTTTTTCTGCTACAGTACTGAAAGAAGCACTTAGGGTTAGTTTTCGCCCCCTCTGCAATTTGTCTTTCATACAGTCTTCTAGCATTCCTCAGCTCTTTTTTGACTACAGCCCGCATTTTACAGTATTCAGCCTTATTATTCTCATTGTTATAAAGATTCCTCTTTTCCCTCAAAATCCGACAAATACTTTTGGTCATCCACTGAGGATTCTGCTTTTTCAGGTTACTTTTGGACACCTTTGGAATTAATCTGCATCGTGATTCAAGTAAAACCCCCTTAAATCTTTCCCAAATCTCATTTACGGACTCACAGTCCAGGAGTGTCTCCCTTTTTATTTCACCTAGATATGAGCGCATCCTGTCAAAGTTTGCTTGCCTAAAAGTGAAAATTTTTGTTTTAGAATATGTTGGGATTCTGGATCTGTCTGCCTTGTTTAAGTTCTGTGCCTGGCTTTGCCATGTTTATTGATTTATGTGCTTAGTGACCACTGCTCTGTTTTATGACCATTCTTTAGATCATGTATTGTGTTTCGGTAATTTTAGATTTCTGTTTTATTATTTTTCATGTCTTGTATATTCATAGTCTTTGCCTCGTTGATTTTTGCCATGCCTTGCTTTGCACTTCGTCTACCCTGTCTTGTCTCATGTAGGTCTTGACTCACGGCCCTTAGTCTTGTGTGCCACTCATTCGGGTGATTTATTGGTTTCTGGGTTTTCAATCTTCATTCATTATCTTGTGTGCTTCCTTCCTCTCTCTTTTACTATCCACTAACCAATACTAACAGTTTGTTGTTTTCGCTAGATTACTAACCAATATTAACATTGTATATTTTTACTAACTTACTAACATGCTCTCAGGATTGTATAGCTGCACATACTAATTGACTAACGATCTCTCAGCAATCACCCAATTCTAATCTCCGCCCTCTTGCCTATCTCTGTTGCAGCTTCTGTGAATTTCCACTTATATCTCATGCTTTCCTTTTCTTTAGACTATGCACTTTCAGGACTCCTTAACCGGACCTGTTGTTTGTTCATAGGATTGTCTTGTGATTCCTGTCTGCGTTTAGCATTTGCCAAATTCATGGAATTAGATTATTCCTCATGTGTCACTCCTGATTATCGTATCATTGATTGCACCTGTTCTCCCTGGTCATGTGTTTCACCCGGATGTGTATTTAAGATGTCTGTTTAGTCACTTCCAGTTGTCAGATCGTTCTTCCTAGCTTCCTGTACCATGTTTGTTTACGCCTTGATTCTTAGTGATTTATCTTTCTGACTGGACCGCCTGACTACTGAGCTTTGCCTATTCCCTGTATTGTACCGCATTCTTGTGTATCGACCTATTTTTGCCTGACTACGGATTTTGTTTTTGGTGCCCTGGTTACGATTCTGGATTTCGCCCTTTGGATACTGATTTTGGATTGCGGACTTTGTACTGTTGCCAGCTCTGTGGGAGGTTTCCCCCTTCAGAAATAAAGCCTCCTTTTTGCATTCATCTGGTTTTCGCTATTGGTTCATTTCAAAAATCCCAACAGAATACACCTTTTTAACTTCCCATGAAAAATCAAAATTAACAACAGAGTGATCACTTGTCCCAAGTGGCTCCAGTACCTCAACATTGCTAATTCTATCAGGGTCATTACAGAGCACTAAGTCTAAAATTGCCTTCTCTCTGGTAGGTTTATTAACATACTGCACCAAGAAATTATCATTTATAACATCTAGACCTCTTCCTCCCCCCCATAACCTGTCCTTTCACCATTTCCCAATTGATACCAGGATCATTTAAGTCTCCCATAATAATAGTCCCACCACCACTACAAGCTTGCGTAATCCTCCTAAAAAGCATTTCATTGATTGTACTGTCCAAAGCTGGTGGTCGATAGGTTTAAACATAGGAGTATGCTGTCTCGTGTTTGCCTTTGAGCCCGACCCAGATATCTTCACAGGACAAGAAATGTTCAATTTCAGGAATTAATCTGTACATTAATGTTTTCGTTCACATAGAGTGCTACGCCCCCTCCTCGCCTATTACATCTATCCATCCTAAAGAGCTTATAACCTTGTATGTTATGTTCATCTCCATCCTCTTCACATAGCCATGTCTCTGTAATCCCAACTATCCCAAAGTAGTTCCCCCTGTACATCTTACTTCACAGCCGAGCACTGAAGATGGTGATGAGGACCCATCTCTGTATCCTTCTTGCACAGTGACTCGTGCTATGGCCAAGAAGGCTCAAGAAGTAGATGATGTGGTGCCGTCCAGCACATTGAATAGTCATGACTCAGGTGGTTCGCCTTATGACTCTGTTCGGCCTACTATGGTTTCTCCGTTTGAGGACTTATCAGATACTTTTATCAGTTCTCTATTCAGCCAGCCGGATGGGTCTGGTGATTCTGATGTGTCTGGACTCTTGACACATGGAGGCAAAACCCGACAATTTACTGGTAAACAATGGAGTCACACCTGTTGTGTTTTCTGTTGATTTTATTTGGTTCAGGCAGGTTATTTGGGAAAAATCAAAACACCTGTAGTCAGAAACCTAATTTGGAGCTTATTGATTTTTGAAAAAAAAAAAAAAAACTGTCACCCGCCATACTCTTCAAGGACCAGTGAGTAGTACTTAGGGGGACTCAATCCAACACTCTAGTTCTTTAATGTGCAGAAAATCTAAGCACATACCATTTATTCTTATTCATATTCAATTTACAGTCTCCAATTGAACTAGCATGCATGCCGTTAGACTGAGTGAGAAACCCACAGTATATAGAGTAATCCCACCTAACACCCAACAGAAAGAACATGCCAACTCCATCAGAAGGTCCCAGGTCTACATTCAAAGAACCTGCAGAACCTTCCTGCAGTGAGGCAGCAGCAACACCCGCTGAGCCACCGTGCTGCCTATTCATAAGCCTGGTAAAAATCTCCGGCGGACATTTCAACTAGACTTTTGAGCGAAAGAAATTCGCACTATGGTCACATTTATAAGACTTTTCACCTGTATGAATTCTATCACGGTGTTGTGAATTGCTTTTTATTCCAAAACACTTCCCAGTCAAATTACTTTTGTTGAATTTTTTGTGGGTATGTTTTCTCAGGTGGTAATTTAAATGATATTTCCAAGCAAAAGATTTCTGACACTGATCACATTTGTAGGGCTTTTCACCTGTATGAATATTTTCATGGCACTGTAAATTGCTTTTCTGACTGAAACTCTTCCCACACTGAACACATTTAAAGGGCTTTTCACCCGTATGAATTTTTTCATGGCATTGTAAATTGCTTCTCACACTGAAACTCTTCCCACACAAATCACATCTGTAGGGCTTTTCACCCGTATGTTTTCTCTGGTGGTCATTTAAATAAGATTTCCGAACAAAGCACTTTCCACACTGCTCACATTTGAAGGGTTTTTCACCTGTATGAAGTCGTTGGTGGGATTTAAAACAAGATTTCCTTAAAAAACACTTTCCACACTGATCACATTGGTACGACTTTTCTCCAGAATGTCTTCTCTGGTGGATATGTAAATGATATTTCCGAGCAAAGGACACCCCACAATGGTCACATATAAATGGCTTTTCACCAGTATGAATTTTTTCATGGCATTGTAAATGGCTTTTCTGACTGAAACTCTTCCCACACTGATCACATTTATAGGGTTTTTCACCAGTATGTCTTCTCTGGTGGTTATTTAAATAAGATTTCTTCACAAAATACTTTTCGCACTGATTACATTTAAAGGATTTTTCACTGGAATGTGTTCTCCGGTGGTCGTTTAAATAAGACTTCTGAGCAAAACGCTTCTCACACTGATCACATTTGTAGGGCTTTTCTCCAGTATGAATTCTCTGGTGGTAATTTAAATCAGATTTCCAAACAAAACACTTCCCACAAGTTGAGCATTGGTGGGACTTTTCCCTTTTACAAATGCCCACATCTTGGATCAATTCTGACTGTTTTTCCCCAATTTTTTTGTGGTTTGGATTGGGCTCTCCAGCAGAGTTATCCAGTTCAGTCTCTCCTTTTTCATCAACACCTGCTCTATTCAGCACAGTATTTATAAGATCACTCACGAAAACTTCACTGGATTCAAGCTTAACATCATCAGAAGTAATGTAAACACACTCACTGTCTGGCAAGGCAGTGACACATTCAGCCTTTATATACCCTTCATCAGTTTCAGTTTTGACTTGGTCAGGATGCAGAGGAGTTTCATAGACCTCGTCTGTAAAGTCTCTGCTTTTAATTTTAAGATCCCCAGTGTTGCTGGGGCTCAGATCAGTCTCCGTTTTTATCGGTGATGCTTCTGTGTGAAGTAAATCACTGACCCTGCTGTTTGCAGTAACACACTCTGACTCTGGTGTGTTGAGTCCTGGTGCAGTACATTTTGTCTCTGACTCTGCCATGTGGACAGACTCCAGTCCATGTAGTTCCTCTTCTTTCTCTCTGATCCTGTGCTGCTCGGGGAGCTCTGGTTGGATCGTCTCACTCTGACTCTGATCAAATGCGTCCAGGAGTGGAGCTCCTGGGGGGAAACAGTGGAAGGAATTTCTGCTATTAAATTATATTTCTGCACAAAGCATGTTCCTCCCTGCACTTGCCAGGCCTTCCCTGCAACCTGTTCTTAAACATCATTGATTTTCACGCTCCTTTGTACGTCAAACTTACATACTGAAACCAGGTTTCAAAACCAGATCACTGAAATGATTATTTCAATTTCACTTGGTTGCATCACTAAACTACATTCAACAAGGAAATAATACGCAAATAGACAACTGCTGCGGGTGGACGACTGCAGGGTACTTCCCTAAAATGACAGCATTCTTCCCACAGGCATGATCACAGGTTTAGCCTAGTGGATGAGCAACAGGAAAGGACAATGGGCCCAGAAAATCAACAGAACTACTCTGGGCCCCTGAAATGTTCACAGCAAACTTTGGTCTTAGGGTGACCAAAATCAATGACACCTTTTCTCTATGCAGAAGAAACAATCACATCAAAGCCTATGCCTGGACCACATATGGTCAAGGTAACTAAAAATAAAAATTTCTAACCTCTTGCAGGCTTTATCATCACATCTAAATAGTTAATATAAAAGCAACTATGGAATATAAATACAATACCATTTTATACCCACAGTAGTGCATATGTTTTTCCCCTTTGTTTCTTTTACCAAGTGTTCATTTTATCTGTGGCTTAATTTTTCAATTATGATCATTTAATGTAGAAAAAATGTCAAGGCCAAGAGAAAAATATAACCATAAAATAAACTATGATGATTTTATCTGAAATATTTCAGTATGTCAAAATGCAGGACTGTCCTGAGCAAACCAGCCTTGAAAACAATGTTGTTAGACATCCCCCATTATGTCACCAGGTGCACAGCCAAACAATTATTACAAGCCATTTAAAAATCTTTCACCTCAACATATATGAGGGAAGTGACCAACCAGAGGCATGAAGAACTGATCAACTTCAGCCAAGCAGTCAATCAGATTTCATTATTCTCGGAGGTCACTACCCCTTGTGATGTCAGGAACGGGATCGGTGGCTTTTTAAGTGTAATAAACTTGGTGAGGTAAGAATGTATTTCAGGTCTAGATAAGTGAATTTCTGAATTTCCTGTTGTCTATAATGTATAAACTCCTGCAAATATTTTGTAATCTAAAAAGGTATACAATAGGAAATCCTTCCTGCGTAGGACTGGATCACATAATAAACTAGAGTGTTCAGGTGAACACGTGTCGCCTGCGAAGCTTATGTGAAAGTGTGACTACCAACTGAAAGTGTGGCTACCGGACAGACAGACAGACAGACGCCGGAAAAAGTGATCCCTATGTGCCGCTATGCTTCGCAGGCGACACAAAAATGACTCGAGGCGCAGTTTTGCTTGACGCTTTACGAGAACAAAGTTGTAAGAGGTTGTTTTAGTCAATGTTTAATCCATTAGTAGGTCAGTAGCTATGACTCGCATCAGACTCTGATTGGTCACTCGCGTAGTATTAGAGAATAGCCAACAAGAACATGTAGAACGGAACAGGCAGCCGAGCAGAAGGCTTGCAGAAACTTTATCTTCACTGGCAATCATTAGCTATGTTTCCATCCACTTGTCAATCGAATTATCTGAAGTTAGCCAAAAATATTCATGTGAAGAAAGGCGGAGAAAATGCGTTTCCATTTAATCACATTAAGGCGAATAAATACTTTTGTGCGTAATTAGTCACTTGCTGCTATGCGATCAAATCGGTGTATTGAATAAATTTGACAATTTAAGCCGTTTCCATTCATATTCTCTGAATCGCAGAACCGAGTGAACAGAAGTAGTGTGGTAGCCAACAAAATTAACTAGTTTTTGTGGGGGATTTCCCCTTCTGCATTGTGTATTTTAAGTATTGTAAGCAATAAGTAATAACACACTCAGTCAAAGGCAGTTGATATTAGATTATACGTGCACGGGAAGCCACACTTTACAGGCAACAGTCCTAGGTGGAGCCCTCCTAGAAACGGGGGTGACCACAGATCTTATTCACAACAGGAGGGGAGAAGTTACAGTGAACAAAGAGAAAAGGCCGGAAGGTTACAGTAAGTAAATCCTTATATAAACAGCGACACCTACAGTTCAGGAGGTACACACTATGAAATAAGAATTTCCACCACATTTTCAATAATGGATCGTGTCTACCTACAAATGATAATTGCACAAGTTGAAACCGTACTTATGTGCCAGCTATTAGCATCATTGCAAACCATCACCCGGGATTTACACCAACGCGGAACTTCAGCGCAGTGTCCTGCCAGCTGATACAATCGACTTACTCAGATTTCGCATATTTACGTCATTTCGTCATTCTTCCCGGCATATTTGTGCACCGACCGTAAATGCTTTATTATTTTTCAGCTGTAATTGCATTTAATGTCATTTCCATCTTTGTTGTTCTATAAAACCTACTAGGCCTACTGTCCAGCCGTGAACACCATAGATTTAAAAAAAAAATAAAATAAAAAACTGTGCCCGTGTTTTCGTTTAAACAAAATCACAACTTTGAAAAATAAGCTATAAACGGACTTTATATCAAAGTTGGGTCCACTAAATGTATACGGTCGAACTGTGGGAAACGTATCCCTGCTAGATTCAGATCAGCGTGACTGCGGCTCGCCAGCAGCACTAATAGCCCCGTGCCACACTGCCTGCAGCTGCGATGAGTCTTCCACAAGCGGAGCACTGCAACCGCTTGTGGCATGCAGCTCGGTCACACTGCCTGCGTATCTGCAGGGGCAGGTCTGCTGCCGGCTCCTCCTTCCAACTCTGTCTCTGTACGACTTTGCCCAAGAAATCACTATAAAATAATATATTATTTCGCCCCGCGTCGTTATGGCCTACACGCAATTTATATTTTGTATTGATAGTAGGGGAAGCTTGCTTGAGCATATCATACAAACAACCTAATTACACGATCATATAACAATACACAGCAAACCCTTTTGAACTGGTCTTGCTCTCTACTTTCGGGGTAGGGGGAGGGTGTCGGGATGTGGAATGTGCTTTCAAAAGCGATCTAATTTTCATTAGTCGAGGCAGAAACCATTTATATAGGCTAGAGGCTGAACGACCGTGAAAGGAAAAGTTTAAACAATTCAGAAACTGGCAGATGTGCTCTACGTTCGTCTGGCCATTATATACAAAGGATGTTTTATAGGTCCATGCTGTATCCAGCTTAGTTTTTTTTTCTCTCTTTACAAGTAGAAACAATCACCTGCACTTGCTAATACAAGTGGGGAGTTGTATGTAGGTTCAGCAAACGCGTGGGTGTCATGGCCAGAGTGATACGGAAAAGTACTGCTCAGATACTCTTTAATCATCAACATAATAAGCTATGTTAATTGGCTTGGCACCGCAATTAATGGCATATTCCCGCAAAATCTAGACATCTAAACCCAAAATAAAACTAGAAATAGTTTTTACACGTAAAAACAGATGTCTCCCCCTTCCTCCCTTTTCACATTTCAGAGTTATGGTCCGCAAACGAGTCCCACCCTACAATACGCCTAAATCCAAATTGTTGCCAAGGAAACAGAAAAAATATTAAAGCTGCAAGTAGCGTTGGACGGGTCCTCGCCCTCCCGCGCATGTGGAAACAGGGGCGAGACGCGTTCGAGCGCCGTCGAGCATTGTCATTCGTTGGACAGCACGAGACTGAGGAAAATGCTTTATGTTGAGTTGAATACAAACCCCTTTACTGAAAGAGATTTTTCTTTAGTATAATGGAGCTATGACCCATGCGACCTGCTCAAACTTTCAGAAGCAGATTTTATCACTGCTGTGTATTGTGCAATCATCCCCCATTCGTGAACTTAGTGAAGGGAGATGAGCCATGTGATCCTACTGCCACCCGGTGGTCAGAATGTGTAGCAGCAGAAAGAAAAACACTGAAAATCAATAATAATCATGAAATTAATAAATGCTTCTTCCAAGTAAATCCTAAAAAGCTGAAATTTCGGGAGCATGTTCACTGAAGTAGGACAAAAGTTTTATTCACTGCAACTTATGGTGAATTCAGAAGTTCGTCACTCTATATTTTTCAAAATATGAATATTCATAATATGTTTATATCTCAAGAAATATCAATTGTAATGGTACTACACTTGGCACTTTGTTTGGTGACATGGAGATTATGAATTGTGCCAAAGGACATTTTGATACGATGAACATTTTTCCACAGCAAGAATGTATATCTTACTGTACAGTGTTTTATGTATGTAAAATTTTTATTTCAAAAAGTCTAGAATGGATTTTCACAAAATTAGGTGACAGTACAGGGCATGGTACAGCAATGATGAGTGATTTTTTTCAGAATTTTATAACATTGCAACAGGCTGTGGTGAAAGCGAAAGTCCCATTTTGGCGTATTTAGGTGGCGCTAGAGAGCCATTTTGTGTCTTTGGTGGAGAATTTTCAGATTGTAAGAATATTTGAAGCCATGTAGTAATTACTGCAAAATTTGGTTTGTTTTTGAGCATGTTTAAAGGGTCAAATGAAGGTTGGAAATTGCCTAGGCATCGAAAAAAGGCAGTGAAAGTGGCTGGGGACCCCCATCTTTGACGCCTCATAAAATCCGAACCGTTCAACTTTTGAAAAAGTTGTAAAGCAGTTTTCATCAGCAGAGTGTGCTTTGTCATCTATTAGCATTTGGGGTCGATACGAGGAACACCCTTAAAGGAGTTCGGGTTTGTTCGAGGGCAAATTTTGGCAAAATTTAGGGGAAAAAGGAAATTTTGATATGCAAATTGCACACTTCCTGTTCGATTTAGGTAATGGGTGTTGATTGTTCATTTTTAGGCCTTGATGAGATGAACAATATAGTGTTGGTTCCATCTCTCTGAGTTTCCTACTGGTCGTGGTGGCCGTCTAAGTGCAAATGAAATGTTTCTTGGTAGCGCTAGAGAACCATTTCAATTCAAAAGCAGTTCAAACCCTCAAAATGCACATCTACATGTTATGGAGAGATACTATATGAAATTTGGTGAGATTCGGTCACACAGTTTCAGAGTTATGCTCCGGAAACAAATGGGAACGCCGACGCCAACGGGAATTCAGGCAAAAACAATACGCCCCCCCCCTCCTCCAGGAAGGGGGAGAAATAATGAGCAACGTCGTATTAGTCATTCTGAACTTATTTTCAAAAAAATTAAGTGCTTTTCCAAAGGATAACGTTTCCATCAGCGGTTATTGCATAAGCCTTTTACCGATTTAAGAGAAAATCCGATGAGATCAACCGAATAAACTTAAAAGTCAATATCTTGAACATCAAGTCAAATTTCACCATTTCCATAACGCATTTTTAATTCAATATGACTTAATTTGCATAAGAACGTGTAGATGGAATCATGGCTATTGAAAGCAATAGCCAGTTTGGTTGACTGCCTCACCTAGGATTGTGTTATCGTTAAAATTAAAAAAAAAAAAAAAAATAGGCGTGCAATGCACGGAATACCCCTTGGCCCGATGTCAAAGTTTTTGGAGACGCCCGCCCACCCACCCAACCGCACAAAGGATAGCAA
Organism: Gymnothorax reevesii; assembly: GCA_029721435.1. Taxonomy (NCBI): domain Eukaryota; kingdom Metazoa; phylum Chordata; class Actinopteri; order Anguilliformes; family Muraenidae; genus Gymnothorax; species Gymnothorax reevesii. Next base: position 154,565,136 of record CM056575.1, read on the forward strand.
TACCCCGTCAGCCTTGAGGGCTGAGGGGTAAAAACCCAACAACAACAACAACAAGAAATCACAGCTCGCTCACTAAATAGTCCCTAGATAAGCAAATGCCTGATAAGGATGCTTTATTTGTACAATTCATCCGGAATGAACACCGCTAACGTTACACAACCCAGATAGCAAGCACCTCTGCTCCGGATCTGGCCCGGCTCTGTGCCGACTCAGATGATCCGGCCCAGATCCGAAGCGGAGGTGCTTGCTATCTGGGAAATGTTTCTGCTGGGTCATTCGCTATGGCTGATGCTATATTATGCAACTTGGATGACTTTGCATGGGCATGAGAGCTAGGTGGTCATCACCCTTTGTAAGCAACATCTTGGCCAGGTCTCTCTTGCAAAAGAGATTTTGCATCTTAATGAGACTTCCTGGTTAAATAAAGGTAAATAACTAGGCTTATGCCATCGGAGGCGACGGCTGGGGGTATATCCCCGAACACCCCCAAACATCCAATTCCCCAATCGTTGAATAGACCTTGAATAGACTTTCATTTGAACTTAATTTCAGGTCAATCGGTCAAATGGTTCTGAAGATATGGCCAAAATGGTAATTTTCCATCACAAAGCGCCACCTGGTGGCAAAATATTGAACCATACAGGTATGATGTCATCATGTTAGACGTTGCGAGGTCATGACCTTGCAGTTGCACATAGTTTCATGTCAGTTGGAGAAATGGTTCCAAAGATATGGCAAAAATGGTGAATTTTATGTGACAAAGCTCCACCTTGTGTCAAAATTTTGAACCAAACAGGTATAATGTCATCGTGGGACACATCCTCAGGTCATGACCTTTCATTTACACTGGACTTGAGGTCAATCGGACAAATATTTCCAGAGATATGATAAAAACAGTGATTTTTTTCAGTTTTTGGCCCCTGGTGGCCAATCTAGAGATTGTAAATTGTCCAAAATCGAATCAGTTCTTCCTCTTTATGATACTTACTTATATGCAAAACTTGTCAGTTCTAATTGAAATATTACTGCAGTTATCGCGTTAACAAGTAAATCAGTTTTTGGCCCCTGGTGGCCAATCTAGAGATCGTAAGTTGTCCAAAATCAAATCAGTTCTTCCTCTTTATGATACTTACTTATATGCAAAACTTGTCATTTCTAATTGAAATATTACTGCAGTTATCACGTTAACAAGTAAATCAGTTTTTGGCCCCTGGTGGCCAATCTAGAGATCGTAAGTTGTCCAAAATCAAATCAGTTCTTCCTCTTTATGATACTTACTTATGTGCAAAATTTGGAATTTGTAATTGAAATATTACTGAAGTTATGGCATTAACACTAGCGGCGGCGGTGGCCGGACCAAAAACATAATATCCCCAGGAACGGCTTTCGGGGATATAATGACAACATGAGTTTATTGTGCTAAACTAAGTTTATCTAGCTAGCTAAATTTACAGGGAAAGTTTGCCATCACAGCCATCTACAGCAACTCGATTACCTAACACGTCAGCTAGACAAGTGGCTAGTTAGTGCTGTGCTTCCCATTAAGACATGTTTTTATATTTTCGACGTCTCAAAAAGTAAAATTGCGGATTGAGTTTTATTCTTATATGAATTAGGATCACAAATATGTTGAAATCTTTTCAAAAGATCCCTTATTTCGGCAGAAAACAGCAGGAATTTCTCCATGACAGTCTATGGGAAATTGAAAAGTGCGGTGCACTTGACGCCATATTTGTTTCTTCAACTGCGCTCATAGAAAGAAGTGGCGGCAGCCTCTCCAGTTATAGCTATATAGGCTACACTCATGGGGTGTTTTTTTATATTACCCTTCCCAGCAGCCCTCAAGGAGGATGAAAAGAAGGAGAAGACACAACAAATGGCTCTAGTGAAACTCTGGGTTATGGCACATGCGCCGTGTTAACGGAGCTGTGATGTTGGAGGGCTCCAGCAGCCGGCACTATTAAAAAAAAAAAAGTGGCATGTGGTTCATTAAGGTGCTTATCAAAAGCAAAATCCCCTCTCTCACAATAAGTAAGTCTAGTGTAATTTAATGAAACAATCCGCATTCCTCACATCTTCAGTTATTGCTTGAAATATATTCTCACCCAAGGTTGACTGCGGACTTGTCAGTAAAAGGAAACAATCACCCCAGTGTTGCAAGATAGAGCGCCATCCATGGAATGTTTCTGCAAGAGCAGACCAGATTTTACTGCACATGTGCGACACCCTATAGTTTCATTAGAGCCATTTCTCGTGTCTTCTTTTTTTATACTCCTTGGCAGCCCCTTCCCAGTATGCATCCCTGTAGCGCAATGGCCAATTGTGCGCAACTCCGACCACTGTCGGTTGGTACGACCGGGGCTCGAACCCGCCCGGTGATAATCACTTCTGCTCTGCAATGCGGTGCTTTAACTGTGTGAGCTATCCGCCAGCAATAGACTCTTAAATCTTGAACATGCATTAGAAAGTACATGGTACTTCTACGTGGAGGGCTGTTGCCGCTTAGCTGTGACATTCTTTGACAAAAAACTATGCATCTTCGCATCAGTTTGGACATTTTCGCTGGCAGCTACTTTATAGAAGGCTGCACATAGTCCTATACCACTCCTGCATGGTAAGCACATAGTTTTCTTTGGTAGGCTACTTTGTTGTAAGTTTAAAATTAGTATAATCTTTTAAGAGAGAGGGGGAGAGAGATTTTCCATCATCAGGACTCTATAAAAGCATTTTCGTTCAGATATATTGAGGTAAGAGGTTCAGAGACACCCAAACTTGTTTTATTTAATTTATTTATTTTTTTTGGTAATCAAACTTTGTACATACTGAAAAACACATCAACATGGTGAATTTTAAAAGTATTGTCTTACTTTATAAGAGATGCACAATTTGATATCCTTATGTAGCTGGTCTTATAGTTCTGCGTTGTGTTCCGTGCAATGAATAACAGGGCGAAGAGCATTTCTCTCGTCAGCCAAAAGATTTATTCTGCGTGTTACACATTAATATCAGTACTGTAACTGCAACTGTCACGTTTCTACATCCACACCTCTTCACAGCAGAGCTCAATACTAGCTGAGTATACAGCATGTAATTACATTTTCCAGTTAACGGGACTGAAAACATAACCTCCTTTTACCATTGGTGGCGGAGGTAATCAACAAATGGGGAGCTCACATACAGTGAGTGTGACAGTTCTGGATCACTAATGAAAGATCGACAGCATACGTTTCTCCAAGGAAATAAACCAAACTTGTTATGTTGTATTCCGATTGAGTAATGTTTCATCTTATAACCACAAAAGGAAGCACTTGAAACACTTACAATTTCAGAGAGAAATGTCATAAAACATGTTGTGTGTCATTATGACAGTTCCGGATCACTTTATGGTATTCCGGATCACGTGACATAACAAGTCACCGCTTGATTAAAAATCCACGATAGGGTCAACAAGGGGTTGTGTCAAACACTAACAACTATTTTGTAAGCATTGCGAGTCAGAAGACTCAGAAATATTATGAAAAGGGCAGCTTAATAGGTCATCTCATTTAAATATTTATTCCTGCATTTCGGAATGAACGTTTAAAAAAACTTTAATTTAATACTGCATTTAAAAGTTCAAGTTATTTGCTGTATCCAGACATTCTTATTACAATATATTACTGTACAGCCTAATACCAAATTTTACTGTAAATTTCAATGGTAAAAAAAAGATATCTAATAAATAAATACTTTCATTCACTGTTGAAAACTCATTTTTTACTTTTACAAGACCAAGTATTTAGTTATTTGAGCCGAAAAACAATTATCTCCAGAACACGGGTTTGAGGCGACCCCTTTCTTGGAGTGATCCGGAACTACACAAAGCAGGCAGTCAACAAAATTGAAGAATTCTTTAAAACTGTTGAAGCTATTAAAACAGTTTTTTGGTCATTTGTAGTTGGGGTATACCTGCATCCTTTGGAATATAAAAAATTAAACAATCGCATTTAGATAACTTAGCAAAAGACGACGTGGAAAAAGTTACCTTTTTGGCAAAGCAGTTGCTCGTCAGTGCTGCGATACCTATGCTCGTTCCGGGGAGCGTAGCTTCGCTTCCGGTTTAGGCAGCGTGATGAAATTTACTTCACAACCGAAAGCAGTGTTGTAGCTACAAAATGACATATCAGGCATAAAAATCAAAGAAATTTTACGATTACTAGGGACAAAAGAAAATTGGAGTGATCCGGAACGGTCGTGATTCACAACTGTCACACTCACTGTACCTGCATGCAACACATTAATGTCAGTACAGCAACTTTGCATGTCATGATTGGACATGCACACCTTTGAAATAGAGCTGGAAGAAACATCGAACCGCACGAGAAACCATCTTATGCTCCATTAGCCTGGATTGACAATAAGTAAATTAGCATGCTAAACAAAAGTGCTGAATGTGATTTAAAAAAAGTATAAACACTACAATAGCCATTAACGCAATAATGAATATCTTTGACCTTTAAAAAGATACATCTTCGCCTCCGTTTAGCATTTTACTGTGTTTTACACCACTGAAAAGAGCACTAGTTTCATTTCACCTCCCCATAGCAGAGCTTAAAACTAAGGAGAATACCCCGAACCTGGAGAAAGTTATGTCGCCAAAATGTCTAACCGCATGAAAATAAAAATACTAGTAAATAATATAAAACTCCCCAAAACAATTTATGCATAGATGAAAGAGGAAAAGAATAATAATGTGAATTGAGAAATTCATTTTTGGTGAAATGTAACATTGAATGATAAAGACGTTAAATTTTTTTTTTTCTCTCTGAAATTTTTTACCGAAGTCCAGACATCGATGACCTCATACTAGCTAGTTACGGCCATGGTTACCTCTTTTTTTCCCAAGAGCGCTATAACAACCGGGCTGCTCGGGTAATGAAATGCTCATCTACACCCAGATTACCATTACCTGTAGTAACAATTAGCAGCAGCAAAAACGTAGGGTAGACGGAGTACAGTTGGGACATGTGTACAGTTGAGACAATGTCAATATCTTGACTGCGCAGCAAGCCTCAGTTGTGATTTTTGCTGTGCACATGTGTATTGGCATCCTCTTTGATCTTGGGAAATTTTAACTCCGTGCGAAGCTCCGGTCCAAAGATATCAACAAAAAAATGTTTTTTGCAAGGTTAGATTTTGACTTTACCATGTCCCTTCCACAATGAATATCTTATTACCCTTATGTGACTTCTAAACATAACTTGCATATATGCAAACGTTGTTCTGTGCCCTAAAGACATATATATTTCATGACATCGTACCATTCAAGGTCATTACATAATCCAGTGAAATGTGCAAGGTGGTCATCGGGGTACAGTTGAGACACAATGTATCAACTGTACCCGACGTAGAACTCCATTGCTTCGCATGCTGTTTACCAGCGCAGACTTATGATAACCGGTTTTAAGTCACAATTAGACAAAATTAGAGGCAAAGGTAAATTAATTTTGATATTTGTGATATTTAAACGGTCTAGTATTGGATGTATTTTTCTGGCATGAATATTATAAGGATAACAGAGTATGTAGTGAAATATGAAAGGTGGTAAAACGAGTACAGTTGAGACAGGTCTTGTGCGATGCAGCAACAGAGTTCATTCAGAAGTCAGAACATTAAAAGGCATATGGATTACACTTTATAATAAAGGGACAAAATAAATAGCAAATTGTTGTGCTCCATCTGTAGAATGTGGTCTCACGGAAAGTGTACCACCGGTGGTCACTGCTATACATGCCACTACTGAGTGTGAATAAATTTTAGTTTTTTTTGTTATTGTTGTTTTCTGTCACTGTTTGCCTTGTTATTCTCACAGTTCTTGCACTTTTATTATGTTTACATTTGTACTGTTTGCAATATCTGTGAAATTTTAAATACTTTTTCTGTTTTTTAACCAATGCTAGTGTTGATTTAAACGAAAAGGATGAATTGATGAAGTGTATCACATTTACAATGAATGTTTTTTTATAGTTTAATACATTGGCAATGATTGACTTGTCAGCTTTCCAGCATTTTGAATGGTGTCTCAGCTGCACTCTGTGTGTGTACTATATGGGTACAGTTGGGACAAAAATGCACCTTTTGTTCTTGATTAATTGTGAAAAATATAAACCACTTAGGGATAACATATTTGATTGTATTTTAGTGCACAAATAGAGGATATATTATGTAATAATAATAAAAAAAAAATTTCAGAGTTTTTTCAGTGTCTAATTTTTGTGTGGAAATGGGAAAAGCAAAAACTGTCTCAACTGTACTCAGTCTACCCTACCCCTAACGTATTGGCGCCCCACTGCGTATCCTGGTTCTTGTTCCAACGACAATTGCAACTAGAGAATTTTAAAAAGCTGTCTTAATGAGCTGCATTCCATGTTTAGAGAAGTTATTAACTATATTAAGCCAAACTTTGATGGACATATCCATTGAGCCATGAACAATAAAGACCCTTGAACATATACTGCACTTATTTTTTTTAGTTCATATCGTGAGCATTTTCAGATAAACATTTTTTGAACAGATCCAGTTTGACTCAATAAGCCCCAAATTGGGTTGCGGAACACTGGTGTTATGAGGTCTTTCAGAATAAATTTGCCTGAAATTAATAAAATAAATATGAAATGAAACAGGTGTGACTATTGTTTCCCAAATAAACTGTTCGTTTTTGCGACCATGAGTGAATAGTGTCACTATTGATTTTTACGTTGAGTAAATGGTTTCCCTCTGCATTTATCTGTACTTGCGTCTAATATATTTCAATGTGGATATGACATTTATAGCCTATTCTTCGTAGCATGAATAGATTTGTTAGATGTGGCTTAAGAGGATAAATAATTGCTCTAAACGTAAATGCGCATTACGTTTGAAGACAAATCAACAACTTGTTAAAATCTTAAGATTGCAATTGTGGTTTAAACAAAAACCAGCACGCACAGTGGGGCACCAGGACCGTGTTTACATCTACTGTCCGAAACCTGTCGATATAGCTATGATACGAACCCACAAAAAACAAACTTAACAACTTTGATTCTGATAGATTTGTTCCTCCGGACAGATTTCAAAGGTAAAAGCATATTCTATTTTCAAAAGAACTATCGTTACTATCAGGGAATAACTTACACAGAAATGGTCAGCAAGTCATGGCCGAGACGGTGTAAAGACGAAGCTCACGGTTTGATAAACGAAGAAATCTGGGACCGACACAACTCTTTACATGTAATTCATCCCGTCCCGAGACTACCTCTTCCAATCCGCGGAGGCTGGGCAGCTGAAAACGGAATATTGTCTTGATTCCACAGTAAAACATCAAGAAAGACAAAAGGCATACTGTCGCCCATGCGTGATAACATGAGACTGCTCACATTCACCGGTTTCACGAATTTCTTTGCGACCTGCTCTGCGGCATATGAAGCCAATTCAGGGAGGCCTCCATGCCTTCTTCTTCGGTACTTTATTCGTAGTGTGTAAGCGCTGCATTGCTGGAGTATTACCGCCACCAACAAAATTTATGGTATTCAGAAGACTTCCTTCACTATGTACTACATTTAAAAAACCCTCGTCCTAGCTTCCAGTCTTCGTGTTCTAGGCTGGATTTACATTGCGGGTTAAATGTGACACGAATCGCATCTTGTGCTCAAATGCGGCCAATATCCGATCTGTCACATGTAAAAAGAATAAAAACATTGATTCCGCCTTCGACCGGATCCAGGCCTCATTCAAATGTGGTTTCTGTTCGGATATGTATCTGATGTGAGTCGGATATGTGCCAGTGTGCCAGTTGAGTAAAATATTTTGTTTAAAAAAGGCCAAGACTAAGGCGGAGTCTGCCTACGCATTTGCGCTGATGCAGGTGATAGGTGTGTAAAGCTGCTGTCACACCAGACATGAAACTATTTTTTCGCGTTTTGCGTGTATTCGCGGCTTTGCATTGACTTTCAATGTGTTGAAGATTAGGCCTATATTTCAATACGTCACATCATATTCCTCAGTAAATCAGTAACCAAATTAATTTGTTTCGCGTCCAGTGTGAAAGCGGCTTAAAGGCGTTGACAGGAGAATCAGATGTAGTAGGTCACCCAGTGAAATGCTGCGAGCTTGCTTGATGTTTTGATCATTTCTATGACTATTAGGCCAGCATGCCTTCGTTGCGCGGCGCCTTCTCAACTGTGCGCATGTGGATCGCCCAAGACAATGGCCAGGTAGTGAGTGGTGTAAACAAACGGAAACGAAACGGATATCATTCACGCTCAAAACAAGACGTAAACACACAGTTTGAACAAGTCGGATATGGGCCTCAAAATCCGATCCATATCCGATCTGGATCAAGACCGGCAGTGTAAATCCAGCCTGCATGTGCTTAAATATTCGTTACTACACTTCCACTGAAACCTTTCCCTAAAATAGCTACCCTGAATTTCATCGCCCTTTACTAAAGTCAACCCTCAACTCAGGGGTGGGCAATCACGGTCCTGGAGGGCCGGTGTGTATGCAGGTTTTTATTCCTATCAATTACCCTGACTAATTGAGTTAATTGATTGCATGCACAAATGTAGATTTGCGCAACGATTCGATCAAAGGAAAATGTTTTATGAAGGGAGACAAGACTAGTCTTTGTAGTTTCATGATAATTTTAAAAAATGCGCATGAAACGTCAGATTTCATAAATGGTTTGGCTAATTGAGACAATCAACTAATTAGACCAGACGTTGGTGTGAAAACCAGGGACAGATATGGCCCTCGCTGCCCACCTCTGCCTCAACTGCACGCATTATTATGTAACCATGGGGAAAATGTTTGTGTTGTATATCATTTAAAATGGTCACAAATAAACAATTTTCACTTTATTTATTTTCTTTTTTTGGGGGGTGGGTACTTTGGGGTGCGTTGCAACATTATGCAGCAATGGAATGCCTGAATGCATTTTTTCCCCCAAAATGACATGAAGTTCATAGAAGATTACAAACCTTTCTTACAAAAATGAAATGATTTTTATTTTATGAAAAGACTTGAAATATGACCACCATTGATTTCAGGGGTTGTTCAACAAATACAACAGCAATTAAAAGATATTTGGCAAAAATTTTTACAAAAGATTTGCTGGAATCTAGTATCATAACTTGTCAAAGTGTATTGGTTACAACTATTTTTTCCCTCTCATAACATGGCAAAGGTATTCAAATTACAGGCTTAAATATGGTAAGAATAGAGAACTAATTAACAATACAGCTTTGCAAGCTGTCACAATTCCATTTCAAATGTAAAACAGTCAAATTGAGGGTCATATTTCAGCCCTCCTCTGAGCCTTGTCATAGAACACCAACAGGTTCATTCTCTAAACAAAATACTGTAAATGTAAAACATACATTTCTTAAAATAAAGTCTATAGTAACTCTATCAATCCATACATTTTATTTGTACAGCCATAATTGATTTCTACTTGTCAATCTCACACAAAACTACTCTGTATTACTGCCTAAGTATTCACTCCGACCACATGCAGTATTGCTCCATTACCGCACATTGTTGCCATATGGCAGCATACCTATTTTGTTGGATTAAAAGGCAGTAATTACATAAAAACAATATTCAAATTAATTTAAAGGATTGGAACTAATCACAGATGCCTGCAAAATTTTTAAATGCTGCAGACATTTAAAAAATTGAAAGAAATCTGTGCAGCATTTCTTCATTCACCCCGAGTCATCAATAGTGTGGGACGAGCAGGGAAAGTGGTGTCATGTGAGGTCAACAAAGCATATAATTGGTTAGCTCAGTGTTCTACCCTGCATTTTAGACCAATTAGTGCACAAGAATATTTTCAAATTTCAGGAAATTGCCAAAGAAAGGGTATGTTGCCATATGGCAACAGTGTGCAATAAACGGTTAAGAGTGCCTTTTTCTAAGATCAGCCCAATACTGGCAAAACCCACAGAGGTTCTAGTCATTGTGCCGTAGCAGTTAAAAAAGCCAATCGGATGCTGGGATACATTGCCAAAGGTACTGATTACAAATCCAAGGAGGTGATACTTCTCATGTACAACACATTTGTCAGACTACATCCGGAGTATTGCCTACAGTTCTGGGGATCATACCTTAAGAAAGATAGAGGCTCTAGAAAAAGTTCAGAGAACAGCAACTAAGCTGATTCCGGGTATAAAAGATGAAAGCTATGAGAACAGGCTGAAGCTCCTTAATCTCTTTAGCCTTGGGAAAAGGAGACTCAGGGGTGATCTGATTGAGGTCTATAAATATGTTAAAGGGATTAACAAACTGAATTATGTAGGATTTTTTCCAGCCAAGTTCTGTTTGTAGAACTAAAGGTTACAAATGGAAGTTGACCAAGGTTAAATTTAGCATTGATATTAGGAAATATTTTTTCACCCTAAGAGTAATTACAGCTTGCCTGACCATATTGTTGAAGCACAAACCTCGGCAATTTTCAAGAGCAGGATTGACTTAAAGCTAGATATCATTGAGACATGGCGTATCTGAAGTCATATATTCACAATAGTTAAAAGAAAAATATGAGCCTAGTTGGGCTGAACGGCCTGTTCTCGCCACTCATGTTACGTTATGCTATGTAAAAGTGGCCAACTCACCATCTCCAAATCTCTTCATACTTCATAATTATTGAGTTTGGGGCTGAGAATCAGGACATCAGTCGTCATGGCCCTGGTAATGAACCCCTCCACTGCTGAGCGGGCCACGCCCACATTTCTGTGCCATATTGAGAGATAACAAATTTGACTGATTCTAAATTCAACCGAAATGGAGGTTCCAAGTTTTTATCAACTATTCTTGAAACTAGAGTTGGTGGACTGCAATTTGGAATAAAAAAAATCCTGGGACCTCCATGTAGGATGATGCTAGTGCCACCTGAAGTCACATGGAAATTGGGTCCTAGTTCCAACCTACAGTGGCCAAGTGTGTTTTCATGCATAAAATTTGACTTGGTATTCAGCTGCTATTTGTTGAAGTGTCAATACCTTTATCAATCAAACGGCAGGATTTCCTGATCCATGCTGTCTTATTCCTGTAGTACAAACCCCAATTTCAATGAAGTTGGCACATTGTGTAAAACGTACAATGATTTTCAAATCCTTTACGACCTATATTCAATTGAGTACACTACGAAGATGAGATATTTAATATTCAAACTGATTAATTTTATTCTTTTTTTGGCAATATTCACTCATTTTAAATTGGATGCCTGTAACACATTCCAAAAAAGCTGGGACAGGGGCAACAGAAGACTGGGAAAGTTGAGCAATGCACAAAAAACAGCTGTTTGGAACAGGAGAACACGTTAATTGGAAACAGGTGGGTCAGGATTAAGCATAAAAGAAGCATCCCCGAAAGGCTTGGTCATTCACAAGAAAGAATGGGGCGAGGTTTATCACTCTGTGAACAACTATGTGAGCAAATAGTCCAATAGTTTAAGAACAACGTTTGATGCAGTGCCGCTTGAGGGACCGACGGTACCGGGCATTCAAGGTTGGTTTTAGGCCTTGCCGCTTACGTGTAGAGATTTCTCTGAATCATTTCATGATATGATGGACTGTAGATGATCTATCCATCCATCCATCCATCCATCTTCTTCCGCTTATCCGGGGTCGGGTTGCGGGGGCAGCAGTCTAAGCAAGGATGCCCAAACTTCCCTCTCCCCGGACACTTCCTCCAGTTCTTCCTGGGGTATCTCGAGGCGTTCCCAGGCCAGCCGAGCGACATAGTCCCTCCAGCGTGTCCTGGGTCTCCCCCGGGACCTCCTCCTGGTGGGGCATGCCCGGAAAACCTTCCCAGGAAGGCGTCCATGGGGCATCCAATATAGATGCCCGAGCCACCCCAGCTGGCTCCTCTCGACGTGGAGGAGCAGCGGCTCTACTCTGAGCTCCTCCCGGGTGACAGAGCTCCTCACCCCATCTCTAAGGGAACGCCCCGCCACCCTGCGGAGGAAACCCATTTCAGCCGCTTGTATCCGAGATCTCGTTCTTTCGGTCATGACCAAAAGTTCCTGACCATAGGTGAGGGTAGGAACGTAGACTGACTGGTAAATTGAGAGCTGCGCCTTTCGGCTCAGCTCCTTCTTCACCACAACAGATCGGTACAATGACCACATTACTGCTGCCGCTGCACCGATCCGTCTGTCAATCTCACGCTCCATCCGTCCCTCCCTCGTGAACAAGACCCAAAGGCCCGTATTCAGAAACGACACTCACATTCACCCTCCACTCACCATATAGTGAGTACGATTGAAATGTAACTGGAGTGTGAGAAAGAGACCGACCGACCACTAACAGAGAGCGGTCCCACTCCTCGCCAACTGCTATTCATAAACGCCACTCGAGCATAACTGACTGTAGTGGGCACTGGGTACCACAGGCGGGGCGTTGGCTGCTGCCGGGACGTTCAATCCTCACCCTTCAGTGCTGAATGACCTAAACCTGTCGCAGTTTACTTTTCTTGATTAGAAAGTTTCTCCGACAAATTGGTAAAACAACAATGAAATTTATTTTTAATAGCGTTGTTATACATTGCTTCACAAAATTGAGGCATGTCTTTCGCACATAAATGACGAGGTAAACAGCAGCATGTCTTCATAAATTCTGTGGTCGGGTGGCTCGTGAAAGGCACAGGGCAGCCCGCGAGGCTCACTAAGCAACAAGCCGTGAAACGTGCCGGACATTTCCCTCTGCATTCAGCAATTACGAATGTAGGAAAGAATGGATTCTCGAGACTTACAGCTACGTGAGTCTCACAGACCAATCCACACGCGCCCCATGAGCCGCTGAGCGCAGCATTTTCCAACCCATCAGTAAAGAAAAGCGCGAGAAATCCGAATGCGTGACAGTTGACAGATATGAGTCATTAATGAAAACTGGCCACACCTGATAATGCTGAGAATTTTCGGAGTTTCTGCAACGGTAATTTAAATGAATTGAAAACAGGGCAATAATTATCAATGCTCATTCTAACTTAACAAGTAGAACTGGCGACACATGATAATCCTTTGGATTTTTGGAGTTCAAGTAAATAAAATTTTATTAATTGATTGAAAAAAGGTCATATCCAATCATTATTTTTAAGGGATGGTTTTGAGCTTCCCCTATTGCCAGTTCACCAGTAGGTACTGGTGGGTACACAAATGCTAACCTCGAGTTCACCACAGTGCAGTTTGTTAACACTGAATCCAGGTAGTCAGTTCGTAAGTTACCGGCGTCATTATCATCATTAGATTTAAAATTTGCAGTTGCGATTGCGTCGAGCACGTGGCTGTAAATGACCCAGAGTTTCTAATGTTTGTAGCCACCTGAAAGCCATGACAACGAAATACCAGTGCGAGAGACGCTATTTTCAGTGTGAGTGAGCTCTCTGAAAGCAAATAAGTGTTAGGACAACCTCTGACTCATTTAGTATAACCTGACACTAACTAAGTTTTAGTACTCACTCTCACTCAATTAGTGTGAGTGTCATTTCTGAATACGGGCCTAAGATACTTAAACTCCTCCACTTGAGGCAGGAGCTCTCCTTCAACCCGGAGGGGACTAGCCACCTTTTTCCGGTCGAGAACCATGGCCTTGGAGGTGCTGATTCTCATCCCAACTGCTTCGCACTCGGCTTCAAACCGCCCCAGTACATGCTGAAGGTCCAGGTTTGAAGGAGCCAACAGGACAACATCATTCGCAAAAAGCAGAGATGAGATCCCCAAACCGGACTCCCTCCCGTCCCTGGCCGCGCCTAGAAATTCTGTCCATAAAAATAATGAACAGAACCGGTGACAAAGGGCAGCCCTACTGGAGTCCAACATGCACCGGAAACAGGTCTGACCGACTGCCGGCAATGCGAACCAAGCTCCTGCTCTGGTCATACAGAGACCGCACGGCCCTTAGTAGAGGGCCCCGGACCCCATACTCCCGAAGCACCTCCCACAGAATGCCACGAGGACACGGTTGAATGCCTTCTCAAAGCCCACAAAACACATGTGAACTGGTTGGGCAAACTCCCATGAACCCTCAAGCACTCTGCGGAGGGTATAGAGCTGGTTCAGTGTTCCACGACCAGGATGAACACTGCATTGTTCCTCCTGAATCCAAGGTTCGAATTCTCTCCAGCATCCTGGAATAGACTTTGGCAGGGAGGCTGAAGAGTGTGATCCCCTATAGTTGGAGCAAACCCCCCAGTCCCCCTTCTTAAAAAGAGGCACCACCACCCCGGTCTGCCAGTCCAGAGGCAGTGTCCCCAACTGCCACGCGATGCTGCAGTGGCGTGTCAACCAAGACAGCCCTACAACATCCAGGGATTTGAGGTACTCAGGGCAGATCTCATCCACCCCCGGTGCCTTGCCATCAAGGAGTTTCTGAACTACCTCAGTGACTTCAGGCCAAGTGATGGATGAATCAGCCTCTGGGACCCCAGCCTCTGCTTCCTCTACATATGGCATGTCAGTGGGATTGAAGAGATCCTCAAAGTATTCTTTCCACCGGCCAACAATATCCCCAGTCGAAGTCAGCATACCCAAGTTTTTGCTTTTGCCCCTATGAACAAATTTAAATAAAGGACGTTCACGTCGCCCGGATTGGCATCACCGGGACCCCACTCTGGAGCCAGGCCTGGGGTTGGGGCTGGCAGGCGAGCGCCTGGTGGTCGGGTCTCCACCCACAGGACCCAGCCGGGCACAGCCTGAATGAGCGACGTGGGCCCGCCTTCCCGTAGGCCCATCACCCGCGGGAGGATTTAGAAGGGGTTGATGCATTGTGTTTTGGGTGGCAGTCATGGGCGGGGGGCCCTGATGACCCAATCCCTGGAGAGTGAATCTGTAGATGATGAAATCCTCAAATTCCTTGCAATTGAGCATTGAGAAACATTATTCTTAAACTGTTGGAATATTTGCTCACGCAGTCATCCACAGTGATATACCTCACCCCATTCTTCCTTGTGAATGACCGAACCTTTCTGGGATGCTGCTTTTGTTCCTAATCCTGACACTCACCTATTTCCAATGAACCTGTTCTCCTGTTCCAAACAGGTGTTTTTTGAGCATTCCTCAACTTTCCCAGTCTTCTGTTGCCCCTGTCCCAGCTTTTTTGGACTGTGTTACAGGCATCCAATTTAAAATGAGTGAATATTACCAAAAAAAGAATAAAGTTTATTAGTTTGAACATTAAATATCTCGTCTTCGTAGTGTACTCAATTGAATATAGGTCGTAAAGGATTAGCAAATGATTGCGTTCAACTTTTAATTAAAACAATACAATGTCCCAACTTCATTGGAATTGGGGTTTGTACAATTGCTTCACAGCACTGAGGAGCGTGATGCTAAGCACTGCCCGGAGCGCTAAGCAGCGAGAGTCAGTGTCTGGCTGAATCGATAAGCACTGCCAAGGAAGAAAAATCAAAATGGCAGCTATTTGTCTTATGTCAGAATACAGCGGATGAATGCCAAGTGTTGTGTATGGCTACTCCTGGTGCTGCCTAGTGCAACATTTTCTGCCGCTTGGTTGATTTTCAGAAAATAATGTTGCCACAGTCAAACTCCCTGTAGTAATTTGAGGGGAAATTTCTTCTCATGTTTAGTGGAAACGCACCATAACAATGCGAAGTGAAGTAGGATTTCAGTTTAAATGGAGTACCCCCAGCACCTTCAGTGCTTCCCTTAGCGTACACTGCAGAGCAGACCATCGCATATTTCAAATAGAACAAATGACAAAAACAGATTTTTATGGTTTATATCCATTCAAATCGCAGATTCCATGCTGATCCAGTAGAAGTTGTCAATAATAGACAATCACGGAGTTAACAATGAATAAAAAACAGCAAAATAACACAGGAAGCAGATGGTGAACCACACACACTGGCACCGTCCTCACAAAAACTAGCAAATCCATAGCTCTTCCTAACAAGGGCTTTTAACCTGTATGAATTTTTTCATGGCCTTGTAAGTTTCTTTCTTGACTGAAAGTCTTCCCACACTGAGGGAAGTTTGTTGGGTTTTTCACCGGAATGTTCTCTCTGGTGGTCATTAAAAAATAATTCGCGAACGAAACTCTTCCCACATTGAACACATTTGTCGGGACTTTCACTGCTATGTCTTCTCTGGTGGTTGTTTAAATAAGATTTCCATGCAAAAGATTTCTCTCACTGATCACATTTGTAGGGCTTTTCACCTGTATGACTTCGATAATGGCTTTGTAAAAGGATTTTCTGAATAAATCACTTTCCACACTGGAGACATTTTTAGGGCTTTTCACCGGTATGTTTCCTCTGGTGGTTGTTTAAATAGGATTTCTGAGCAAAAGACTTCTCACACTGATTGCATTTGTAGGGCTTTTCGCCTGTATGTGTTCTCTGGTGGATATCTAATTGAGATTTTTGAGCATAAGTCTTCTTAC
Source organism: Gymnothorax reevesii (assembly GCA_029721435.1). Taxonomy (NCBI): domain Eukaryota; kingdom Metazoa; phylum Chordata; class Actinopteri; order Anguilliformes; family Muraenidae; genus Gymnothorax; species Gymnothorax reevesii. The sequence goes on from CM056575.1 coordinate 154,581,554, forward strand.
ACAGATCACATTTATAGGGTTTTTCACCTGTATGAGTTTGATTATGCCGTTGTAAATGGCTCTTGCAGTTGAAACTCTTCCCACACTGAGCACATTTGTAGGGCTTTTCACCTGTATGACTTTGAAAATGGCGTTGCAAATAGGTTTTCTGACTGAAACTCTTCCCACACTGAGCACATTTGTGGGGCTTTTCATCTGTATGACTTTGATAATGGCGTTGCAAATAGGTTTTCTGACTGAAACTCCTCCCACACTGAGCACATTTGTAGGGCTTTTCACCTGTATGATTTAGATAATGGCGTTGCAAATAGATTTTCTGACTGAAACTTTTCCCACACTGAGCACATTCGTAGGGTCTTTCAGCAGTATGTCTTCTCTGGTGCTTGTTTAAATAAGATTTCCACGCAAAAGACTTCTCACACTGATCACATTTGTAGGGCTTTTCCCCTGTATGACTTTGATAATGGCGTTGCAAATATATTTTCTGACTGAAACTCTTCCCACACTGAGCACATTTGTAGGGTCTTTCAGCAGTATGTGTTCTCTGGTGGTTGTTTAAATAAGATTTCCACGCAAAAGACTTCTCACACTGATCACATTTGTAGGGCTTTTCCCCTGTATGACTTCGATAATGGCGTTGAAACAGGATTTTCTGATTGAAACTCTTCCCACATTGATCACATTTGTAGGGCTTTTCAACTGTAAGAATATTTTCATGGCATTGTAAATCTTTTCTCAGACTACAACTTGCCCTATGCTGACCACATTTGTAGGGCTTTTCATCCCTATGACTATGATAATGTCGTTGCAAATACCTTTTCTGACTGAAACTCTTCCCACATTGAACACATCTGTAAGGCTTTTCACCAGTATGTTTTCTCTGGTGGTGATTTAAATGAGATTTATAAGCAAAAGACGTCTCACATTGATCACATTTATGGGGCTTTTCACCAGTATGAATTTTTTCATGGCATTGTAAATTGCTTTTCAGACTGAAGCTCTTCCCACATTGAACACATCTGTAAGGCTTTTCACCAGTATGTTGTCTCTGGTGGTCATTTAAAGAAGATTTATATGCAAAAGACTTCTCACACTGATCACAGTTGTAGGGCTTTTCGCCTGTATGACTTTGATAATGGCGTTGCAAAAAGGTTTCCTGACTGAAACCCTTCCCACACTGAGCACATTTGTAGGGCTTCTCACCTGTATGACTTCGATAATGGCGTTGCAAATATGGTTTCTGACTATAACTCTTCCCACATTGAAGACATATGTAGGGCTTTTCACACCTACGTTTTCTCTGGTGGTCAGTTAGGGAAGATTTTCGAGTAAAAAACTTCTCACATTGATGACATTTGTAGGGCTTTTCACCTGTATGAATTTTTTCATGGCATTGCAAATTGCTTTTTAGACTGAAACTCTTCCCACACTGAACACATGTGTAAGGCTTTTCACCAGTATGTTTTCTCTTGTGGGCATTTAAGGATGATTTTCGAGTAAAAGACTTTTCACATTGATGACATCTGTAGGGCTTTACTCCAGTATGAATTCTCTGGTGATTATTTAAATCAGATTCCGAAAAAAAGCACTTTCCACATTTACAGCATTGGTGCGGCTTTTCAATAAGGATTCCAGCGTCATGGATTAAATTAGACTGATTTTTCCCTGATGTTTGACAGTTTGGATTGAGCCCTGCTGCTCTAGGATACGCTTCATTCTCTCCATTTTCATCAACACCAGCTCCGTTAAGCGCAGTTTTCATGACATCACTCCCAAAAATTGCACTTGATTCAAACATATGATCATCAGATTTGATGTAAACACACTTAATGTCTGGCAACGCACTGCTGTACTCAGTCTTAAAGTCTTTCACATCCACTTCCGTTTTGACTTGGTCAGGATACAGATGGGTCACACAGGCTCGTTCTGCCAAGTCAAGGCTCTCCATCTTAAGACCCCCAGAGCAGGGGGGTCTCAGATCAGTTTCTGTTTTTATCAGTGATGCTTTTGCGTGATGTAAATCACTGACCCTGCTGTTCGCAGTAACACACTCTGGCTCCAGTGTGTTGAGTCCTGGTGCAGTACATTTTGTCTCTGACTCTGCCATGTGGACAGACTCCAGTCCATGTAGTTCCTCTTCTTTCGCTCTGATCCTGTGCTGCTCGGGGAGCTCTGGTAGGGTCGTCTCAGTGTCCTGTCTCAGACGGACTCCTGCCTGCATCATTCCGCTGATCAAATGTGTTCAAAAGTGCAGCTCCTGTAGGGAAACAGTTGAATAGATTTTGGAATTATAGGGAGGATCTGGTCAGCATGCAAAAACAAATAAAGAAAACCACTAAAAATATGACTGAGAGAAATTATGATTTAACCTGTTAAATTGTCTATGGAATTTTCAAACAAATTTTGAATCCTTCATTTCATTCATTCATTCGTGACTCAAATCCTCAACCACTCCAGGCAAACGATATACCATCTGAAAGCTTAGACGCTCAGGATTTCATTTCAACCCACCTTTTTGCCCTATGTCAGTCATAACAAATGTGAGAAAATGCAGGTGACAGTTAAGAGGTTAATACATTAAGTGTTGTGATTGAATGTAACAAAATGTTATGAAATGATTCATTGAAGTTTAACTTCTTAAATTGGGCCTAAATGTAAATGATACTTAAAATGATTAAAATATACAATGCAATGAATTAATGAAATTTTTAAAATATCATGAAGCTGAAAATAATAGGCCAAATTGAGAGTGACATAACAATAACCTTGGGAAAGTAAGATTAAAGACTATTGATTAGTAAGAAACCTGACTAAACAAAGCAGGTTTTACATTATATCGCTTACTGAAAAAGCCTGGAGCACTTCCACTGAGTTGACTGAATATGCAGCGTTTTTCTGTTGCATTTGCTATCATGACTTTAACTCACATCGTCAACTTGTGATTTATCTTTTCACTCATTGCTAAAAGCCAGTGATCAGGCACTTTTTTTGGAACTGGAAGGGCAAGTTGTCATAAGTCTTTCATGTAATTTTCCTATGGAAGACAAGGCTAACAATACATTTTTTTTTTTTAATGCCATCTCAGAAATGCTTTTACTTTTTCATAAAGCCAACTGCATTATCATTTTTGTAATACAAATAATACATTTGCTTCCCTAAAAAGAATTATTTCCGAGAATGCAATTTCATTTTATTTTTGTTAGCAATATGGTGAGGCACTTTTAGAAAATTGAAAATGCCAATGAAAAATGCAATTTAATTTTCAATTTGTTATATAAAGTGCATACATAAACTTGAAAATGAAAAAAGCAATATGAAGGATTACATTTTCATTACGATACAAATAATGCCTTAGCTTCTTAAAGGGATAGTTCGGGATTTTTCACATGAATCTGTTTGGCATCACCGTCTTTAGTCTCGTGCACACACACTGACTTTCCCCCCGACAGTGTCCTGTGAGCCGAGTTCTGTCCAGTTTTGGTCAAAGCGAAAGTAGTTCCGGCAGGTTTCCTGGGGTCTGCAAAGTAAAACGTTTTTCTTCTCAAAACAGTATGTGTTCGAACGAGTGATTTATTTGCATAATAAAACCCCGGTAATCCAAAAAGTCACGTCTCGTAATTGCTTGGGGCTACTTTCTCTCAATAGCGATCACTGCGCGCTGTCACTGCTAACAGCTGTGCGCACTAGCCAACTACTTTCATCAGTTGTTCGACAGAGGGAAAACCATGTTATGGACTGGGAAAAGGTCAAAGTTATACGCACTGAGGAAAACTGACACCAACGCTGGATTATGGAGGCGATAGAAATCCGGAAACGAGCCCATAGGATGATGAACCGGGACGAGGGGGCGTACATGCTGTCTCACACGTGCACAAGTGTGTGCACATTGGAATGCACATGCAGAACAGCGTGCATTGTTGATTTGGCAGTTCGACTGAGAGACAGGCCATCCAATTAAAGTTGTCTGAGACTAATTTGATTGGTAGCCTGCTTTTGGCACCTGCTCCTTACACAGATGACCAAATTTCATGAGTGTTATTTCAAATCACTTATGTTCTTGATTACTGTCGAACGCTTACCAGATATACTCAGATTTTTTAAAATTTTGCCAAAACATGAGCCGCCTGGGATGGCACCTTTCAGCGCGCTGTATTGTGGCTATTTAGCAAACCGTACTGAGACCACTTCCCTTGTGGTCTCAATACGGTTCTTTTTAAAGGGTTCTAAGTGCGGTTGTTGTGTTCACATACGCATAAAAAAATGCTGAGTCATCGATCTGAGTTCGAAAAAGGACGAAGTGTGAAAACACCCTTATTTAGCCATGAGGAGGAAAGGTGTCCAAAAATAAGAAGTCAATGTCCAGTTGCAATCATCACTACTCAACCCCCATTGCAAATTGGGTTTAATGGCAATGTTTGTAATAAACAGATTAAACAAGAACATTTTAAACAGCTCAACTCAACTAATATTACAAATGGTTTCTCCAAGTTTAATGGCAAAAAAAACATTTTTAAGGACTACTGCAGTCTCAAAATTATTCAACCTCCCGAATAGAATCTGTCATAAAAGCGTATTTGCAATTCAGGTGTTGTCTCAAGCACACATAATGCATCTAATCAAGAGCTTAATGAGTTGCATCAGGTTTTCTTGCGATAGAACACATCAAATAATTGCAGTCGCTAGGGGTTGGTTGACAGTGACATTTGATCGCATATTCGAAAAATGGCTGTCAAAAGAATTGTCCAACAAATTAATAGAGGAGATCATGAGAACAAGTAAAGGAATTTTCGAGGAGATACAGTTAGAAGCATAGTTTGCAAGTTCGGAGTAAAAGGAAGCACAGCTACAGTACCAGGATGTGGCAGAAAGAGGACGCTATCAATGGCTGTCACTAGATTCCTGAGGAGACCGGTGGTCAAAAACCCCCGAGTGACTGCAGGAGACCCGCAGCAAGACTTGGAGACAGGAGGCACTGAAGTTTCAGTTTGTACAGAAGGGCGCATACTAAATGTTGATGGTCTCCATGCCCAAACTCCAAGACATACACCACAATCCAAAAGCACAAGCTCCAATATGGTAAAAACCATGTAAATAAGAGAGAACTTTGAGGATATTTTTCTGTGGAGTGATGAAACAAGACTGGAATGTTTTGGGCTTGGTAATCAGTGGTATGTCTGCAGGAGGAATAAAGAAGCATATGCTGAAAAGTAGACTGCCTACAATGAAGAATCCTGGGGACTTTTTGATGCTCTGCAGCTGCCGCTTCCTCTGGCACTGGAAACCTGCACAGTGTGGAGGGCAAGGTGGATTCAGTCAAGTACCGGGATATCCAAGGAGAAAATGTCATGCCGTCTGTAGGGAAGCTGGCGCTTGGGCATCATTGGACCTTCCACAGGGACAATGATCCTAAGCATTCCTCAACATCACCCAAGGCTCAGTTTCAGAAGAAGCCTGGGAAGATTCTAGATTGCCCATCACAGTCGCCTCACTTGGACTCGATAAAATATTTGTTTTCAGATCGCCCAGGATTTCAAGCATCTAAAAAAATGCAGAAGGTGGAAAACATTCTGTAAAGTGGACGAATCGTGAATGTGAGACATACAGGTACTACCCAGAAGATTAGAATATTCTCAAAAAGTTCATGAATTTCTGTAATTCAACTTAAAAGGTGAAACCTACATATTACATAGACAAATAACATGCAAATCAATATATTACAAGCTTTTATTTGTTTTGATTTTGCTGATTAGGACTTACAGCTTAAGAAAACCTCAAATTCAAAAACTCAGAAAATTAGAATATTACATGAAATCGATTTAAAAAAAAAAAAAATAAATAAAAAAAGGATTTTAAATACAAAAATGTCTGGTCTCTGAAAGGAAAATCTTGCATCTGTAATTAGTACTTGGTTGGGGCCCCTTTTGCACGAATGACTGCTTCAATCCAGTGTGGCATGAATGCTACCAGCCTGTGGCATTTCTCAGCTGTTATCGAAGCCCCGCATGATTCAATCACGGCCTTGAACTCTTCTTTATTGTTTGGTGTCTTTTCGTTCACCTTTCTCTTGACAATGCCCCATAGATTTTCTATGGGGTTCAGGTCAGGTGAGATTGCGGGCCAATCAAGCACAGTAATCCCGTGGTTGTTGAACCAGGATTTGGTACTTTTGGCAGTGTTGGGCAGGTGCCAAGTCCTGCTGGAAGATGAAGTCCGCATCCCCATAAAGCTGGTTCGTTGAAGCAAGCATGAAGTGCTGTAAAATTTTCTGGTAGACTGCTGCGTTTACTCTGGACTTGAGAAAGCACAGGGAACCAACACCAGCAGCTGACATGGCTCCCCCAGTCATCAGAGACTGGGGAAACTTCACACTGGACTTCATGCATTTTCCATCATGCGCCTCTCCAGTCTTCCTCCGGACTCTTGGACCTTTGTTGCCAAATGAAATGCAAAATTTGCTCTCATTAGAAAAGAGGACTTTGGACCACTGGGCAACAGACCAGTTCTTCTTTTCTTTAGCCCAGCAAAGGTGCATCTGGCGTTGCTTGCTGTTGAGGAGTGACTTGACAACAGGAATTCGACATTTAAAGCCCATGTCCAGCATCCGCCTGTGTGTTGTTTCACACACAATATTGGTTATATTCACAATATTCTAATTTTCTGAGTTTTTGTATTTGAAGTTTTAATGAGCTGTAAATCATAATCATCAAAATTACAACAAACAAATTAGGGCTGCTCAATTAATCGAATCGCAATAATTTTAAGCGCAATAAAAGTAACTGCCACTATGAGGCACACAGACGAGCTTGCTTATTATCTTTTCTATGACACATACCTAATGCGGTCGTTTGAAGAGCTTCCGGGAAGAAAACTGTGATTTGAAGTCCGCTAATTACCAGCGAGGTTGGACAGCCTCTATCGCCTTGGCACAATTAGCTCCCCTTAAATCAATTCCCCTGTACTTTTCCTACCTTGCAATCAAGCCATTTATTCAGCCAACTCACCAATCAAAACCAAAAATGTAGCCAATAATGATTAAGAAGAGGTAATGAGAAACAGACAGACCGAATCAGGCTGCCGTGTTAGATTGAAAGAATGTTAATAATCTGAATTAACAGCAGACCTATGAATTTCACCTCTCGTATAATTTTTACATAACATTAAAAAGATTTCTTAAAAATAAAATCATTTTAATATGGGTCTTGGTTTTTAAGCGTTGCATTGCACGCAATAGATAAATTCAGCGAAGACTTGGAAAACACATTGAGGTAAATTACATGCTGAACAACGCAAAGTGAAGGTCTGCAAAGTCTTCATCCCCTAACCAACAATTGTCACCCCCTTACCATTTTGCTCAATTTGCAATCGAACAGTTGATTCGCTCAATTAGCCAATTAGGCTTCACAAAATGTTCTCCACTTCACGTTGCCGATATTTTTAAGCAGTGGCGGGTGGTGGACAGAGAACAAGGAGGGCGATTAACATGTCTTAAAACTGCTTATTAGTCTTGTTTTCTGTTTTCAGTCAATTTCTCTGGTAAAGAACACTCTAATCTTCCCCTCTCAGGTGTAGCCATTTGTCTTCGTTAAGACGAAATCAAACGCATCAATAGAACACCAAAAAGAGCGCATTTCAAGCTTTTTCAATTTAACAATCATTACCACAGGTTAGACGACTGGATGTGACGAATTTAACGCGGAAAATCCACAGTGGTTTTTTCGTAAAGAGTTGCCTATTAAGGCATGTGAATTAAACATTTCATAGAATTTATTATTCGCTCGCCTCAACATTTCATTATAAGGGAAACTAACATGATGACCAAGAACAATGATTGATATCTCATCTGTTTTCCATCCCCTCGGTTTTCCGTCCACCGCCCGCCACTGTTTTTAAGCACTTAAAACCAGGGCCATCTTAAAATAATTTCATTAAGAAATATCTTTCAAAATGCATACAAAATTCCCCAGTGAGAGGTGGAATTCAGAGGTCCGTTATTCATTAAGATTACTTACATTCTTTCAATATAACGCAGCAGCCTAGTTAGGTCTGTCTGCTTCTCATTATCACTTCTTAATCATTATAGGCCACATTTTTGTTTTGATCAGTCAGTTGGCTGAATAAATGACTTGATTGCAAGTCAGGCAAAGTACACAGGAATTGATTTAAGGTAAGCCAATTATGCCAAGGCGATGGAGGCTGTCCAATCTCGCTGGGAATTAGCGGACTTCAAATTGCAGTTTTCCTCCCGGAAGCATTTCAAATGACCGCATTATGTATGTGTCAAAGAAAAAGTAATAAGCAATCACGTCTGTCTGCCTCATAGTGGCAGTTACTTTTATTGCGCTTAAATTAATTGCATACAATTAATCGAGCAGCCCTAAAACAAATGCTTGCGATATCTCACTTTGCATGTAATGAGTCTATAAAATATATTAGTTTTACCTTTTATGTTGAATTGCCAAAATAAACCGACTTTTACATGATATTCTAATTTTACGAGTAGTACCTGTAAATCATCACAGTCACACGAAAAGCCGTAACAATGGCAATAATGTTCATGTTGTGCCGTTCTATGGACAGTTAAATTTCAAAATGCAGCAATAAAACATGCCGTCTTAATAAACAGCTCTACTCATTCAACTTTGAGAGTAAACGCATCCACCATTTGATGCTAATCAAGCAAGTAAACAGGGACAGCTTACTTTTCTTAGAGTAGCCTAATTGGTTAATAGGAGACAATTCTGTAGTCCTTTACTTGGCTCCGTGCCGCATGTCGCCAAAAAATACTGATGTCAGTCAAGTTTTTTTCCGGAAGCATTTCACATGCCCTTCGATGTTTGGCACTTTCCTTCAACCTGCGTTGGGTTTAATGAAGGAACAGGGAAAGCTTGGATGTTCGCCCCATGGCAGCAGGCGGTGGTACATCACCTTATAATAAGAATAGAGCCCTATTTAATAAATAAGAGAATCAGCTGAAAGAACATTTAGCAAGTAAAGAACATTTAACAAGTAATTAAGTTAACTGGCATCAGGCGTGTAACATGATTGACGATAAAAGGGATGTCTCAGAGAGGCTGAGTCTCTCAGAAGTAAAGATGGCCAGAGAATCTTCAACCTGTGAAGGCTTGCATAAAAAAAAAAAATAGGCGTGCAATGCACGGAATACCCCTCAGCCCATGTCGAAGTTTTTAGAGACGCCCGCCCAACCACACAAAGGATAGCAATACCCCGTCAGCCTTGAGGGCTGAGGGGTAAAAATTGTGGAATACTTTATTTAAAATGTTCCTCAACATCAAATTGCAGAGGCTTTGAAGGTCTCATCGACAGTGCACAACATCAAAAGATTTAGGGAAATTGGAAAAATCTGTGTCCGTAAGGGACAAGGCCGAAGACTTTTACTGAATGCCCGTGATCTTTGGGCCCTCAGACGCTACTGCAACACTCACCAGCATGATTCTGTCATTGACATTACTAAATGGGCCCAGGAATACTTCAAGAAACCACTGTCTGTAAACACAGTCCGCCGTACCATCCACAGATGCCACCTAAAACTCTATCATTCAAAAAGGAAGCCATTGTTGAGCATGATCCAGAAGCGCCGCTGTGTTCTGTGGACCTAGGCTCATTCAAAATGGACTGTAGCAAAGTGTCCTGTGGTCAGACGAGTCCAAATTTGACATTCTTATTGGAAATTATGGGTGTTGTGTCCTACGGGCTAAAGAGGAGAAGGACCACCCCCTCCTGTTATCAGTGGTCAGTTCAAAAGCCAGCATCTCTTATCGTATGGGGATGCATTAGTGCATATGGTGTGGGACATTTGCACGTTTAAAAAAGCACCATGAATTTTGAAAGGTATACAAAGGTTTTAGAGTAACTTATGCTCCCCTCCAGATGACATCTATTCCAGGGAAGGCCAAGTGTATTTCAGCAGGACAATGCAAAACCACATACTGCAGCTACTACAACAGCATGGCTTCACAGTAGAAGAGTCTGTGTGCTGAACTGGCCTGCCTGCAGTCCTGATCTTTCACCGATTGAGAACATTTAGCGCATAATTAAAAGAAAAGTCCATCAAAGGAGACCCAGAACTCTCTAGCAGCTGGAAGCTTGTATTAACGAGTGGGATCAAATTCCAATGGCTGAACTCAAGAAACTTGTCTCCTCAATGCCCAGACGCCTCCACTGTGTTAAAAATAATAGGGGATCCCACGGCATGGTAAACAAGCCCCTGTCTCAACTTTGAGACCTGTAGCAGTCCTTAAATTTGAAGTGAGCTCATTTTGTGGGTAAAATTGTAAAATTTCTCAGTTTCAACATATGCTATTTTATCACCGTTCCACTGCAAATAAAAAAACTGGCTGGTGTGATTTCTAAGTCACTGCAATTTTATTTTATTCACAATTCACATGTGTGTATGATGACAACACACCACCTTCATTACACAGTGCAGTGAGCGCACACTCAACAAGCAACACGGCCCATCCAGGTCAAATGAGGCCTCGTTTGCACAGCTGGGAAGCAAGCAGGCTAGAGCTTTTCACTATTAACGCATTCATTTACAAGTGCAACAGTTGACATATAACCTTGAATTTTATAACTTAATGATGAATATCATTAGTATGCTAGCTAGCAAATAATTAATCCCACTAACTTGGTAAATGGACTGTATTTATAAAGTACTTTTACATGGTTGCCAACTTTGGTCATTTGGCTGGACTTGGATTTCTCCCCAAATGTGCATGCAACGGCCTACTGGAAATTTTGGGCCACAGCCGTCGCCGCTGCAAACCTCTTACGGTCTAAACCTACAGGCCAACAGACTACCGTAATTTCCCAATTATTAATTGAGGATTACCACCCCCCCCGCTCCATTTCTGTTCCTTTGCATCTGCAGTCAAGTTCTTTCGTAGTGTCTGTCTGCATGCCGAGATATGTGACTGCAGCAAATATGGAGTCCAACATTACTTGCAATGAAAAGATCGAGGGGGAGTGGAATTTTGGCAAGGGTGAAAATTCAGGTTGCCAATAATTTACCCCCCGCGCTCCATTTCTGATCTTTTGGATCTATATTCAAGTTCTTTTGTAGTTTCAGTCTACAGATAAGGATATGTAATTGCAGCAAATATGGAGTCCAACAGTGCTCGCAATAAAAAGCCCTGGGAGGAGTGGAATTATGGCAGAGTGGAAAATTCATGCTGCTGTAATTTCACTCCCCTCTCCATTTCTGATCTGTTGGGTCTACATGTTGGGATGTGTCATTGCAGTGAATATTGCATCTTACATTAATAAAATCTGGGGGGACTGGAATTATTGGAAAATTAATGATGCCATAATTACATTATTTTCAATTTTGGCACTATTGTCTCCACAGAGGTTACAATGTTAGCTAAGGTAGAACTGTTCTCAAAAACAGCTTGCCAATTTATTCCGTTTATTCGGTTAAAATTAAAAGGGATACTTTTAGTGAAATAAGCCGTCCCTCTTTCATGCGTAAATTCCACCTCAAAACTTACAACGTTAAGCTATAGAACTGATCATCCAAAAAAGCATGCATGGCTTTCTAATTAGTTTTACGGAAGATCAAGATTTAATTATCTGCTTTTTACTTCATGGATTCATCCGGATAATCATGTTTTGAGATTCATAATAATTAGTCTTTGGCGCCGTTCATGTCAATGAAGTCGGATGGCAGCAACAGCGAAACAGCGTTTCTGGCGTAGAGATGCGGCAGCAACAGCGTTTCTGGCGCAGAGCTGCGCACTGTAGCGTAGAGCGAAAGCGCGTTCACGACATGGGGGGGTTGAATTTTGGCAGGGAGTAGAGAAATGACTTCCGCGGTCACACATGCGAGCTTTGATGATGGAACGAATCGGCCGAGGTTTACCGAGTGTGGCCGAAGTTGTCCATTTTACTAATTGTCTCGTAGTGGAAGATGGATTTAGTTTTGAGGCATTTTTTGCTTAAAATTGTCACGACAGTCGTTTTAGGATGGACTTATTTGACGGCGCCCTGGGCTTATTAACGGGCTTTTCTGAGTACAGAAGAGGTGGGGGGGATTCGGGGTCGGGGCAGTTTGGACGCGGCTTATTAACCTCTTGCTTTTTCCAAGATATGCAGCTCGGATAACGCTAGAATAGCCAACTCCTTCAGGTAATCAAATTCTAACCTAACGTTACCCTCCAATGACTATAACCAGTAGTTGCAGGTAGCAGTGGCAACACTGTAAAAAAAAATCTGGCGATAAATAGAAACACACAAGACAAAAACTTACCTATTTTGATTCTGATGAATTTTCTCTCACAGATAGATTTCATAAGTAAATGAATATTACATTTTTGAATGATCTGTGGCGATTTAAGGCCTACAATGAATAGGTTGGTGAATAATTTCCGATACGTCAATAAGACACAGCTAAATCAAATTGATGTATGGAAGAAATTCGGCATCGATACAACTCCCTGCAAGTAACTCAATTCCCTCCAAAGACTAAACGCGTTACTAATCCGTGAAAGGTTAACTAGTTGAAAGATAAAACAAAAATAATGACAGGGAAGACAAGGAACACTTGTACTCGCTTAAGAAGTAGAGACGACTTCCGTTCCGTTTACTTCTTCTTCTCTTTCAAGTACACACTTTACGATACTCTTCCGGAAACAACAACTTCTTATTTTTCCTCCAATGGCAGACATACCGCCACCTACTGTATCGGAGTGTTCAAACATATCAAGGTTTATACATTGACTTGAATTTAAAAAAATCCCAATCCGCAATTTTCAATTAATGATAACTAAACATAACTATTAATTTGGTATCTGGCTCCCACTCCCACCAAATCTGTTTTCTAGCATCTCCTTAATGTCTTCTCCTTTCACATCAGTTACCCCAAGAAATTCCTTGGCTGCATGCACAGCCATTTTAATCCTTTCTGTCTTCGAATCGATTTCGCTCGCACAGTTGAAAACCATTGCCACAAACACCAAGAACTCCTTTTATCCACAGTAACATAGTCACAATCACATTTTGGTTCTTTTGCTACCGTCTCCTCAGAAGAAATTCTCTCCACCCTCTTAACAGCCTCAGCATATGAACATCCCTCCTCTGCTCTTATCTAATGAACTTTTCTTTCCTTAATTCTTTTTGGACATTGTTCCGCTCCCATAACATGATTTCCCTCACAATGCAGGCACTTTGCCGCCTCCGGACCAATTTTACAGGCCTCAACCCTGCTGTCCTCCTTACCACACCTCCCACACGTTTCACTCCTCTACAGATCGCAGCAACATGGCCGTATGCCTGACCGCAGTAACAACGTAGGGGGGCTCTCTCATATGGCCTCACCCTGTAACTTACATAGTTTAGATTCATTATTTCGGGCAAATTTCCTACAGAAGTCAAACAAACAGTTGTATTTTCTTCCTTTAGCCCGTCTCTATATCTGGACAATCTTTTCGCACCACAGATACCTGCAACCCCTTAAAACTCCTCAGCCTCAACTGACATAGGCACGCCACTAACCACTCTCCTCACCTTTACTTCTGAATCAAGTGTAAGATCTTCACACAGATATAATCCTGAAACTCTTAAAGCATCAGCGAGATAAGGCACTATAGATTAGAGTCAATAATCACCGGCCCACTTCTTGTAGTTCTAACCGACCGCACATCTCCAAGCTTTTCGCCCCACAAACTTTCCGAACACATGCAGATCTTTAAAAATCCCATCTATTTGGGTTACTGCCACCATCCCAACTAGATACGCTTCCACTTTCCTCAACGTATAACTAGATCCGCCAAAAGATCTTAAATAATCTTTCTTCCTTTTCATGTTCATTTTCCTTTTTATTCTCATTCTCCAACTCTATTTCTGAATCCATTTTACCGCCAGAACTTCGTCACTATCCCTCTCTCTCACAGCCTCTATCCAAAAACATCCTTCCTCCATTCCGTTTACGGGTTTCAGGAATTCCTTTTGGAGCTTCTCAGAGATGCATGAAGCCAGTTCAAGGAGGCTGCCATGTTTGACTTCCTTTTCTTCTTTCAGCTTACAAGCGGATTTCAACTTTTGTCTCAGAAGGTGCATACCGCCACCTTCTTTACCAGAGTTTCCAATCATGTCAAGATCAAAATATTGACTTAAATTGAGGAGGTAAAGACAGTCTATCCAGGTAACCTGCATTTAATAGAGATTTAACGAACGACAGAGGGGAAAAAATATCATCATATTGACACATCTAAATTCTGTTTCACAACAGTGTATCTCTCAAAAATTGTACAATGGCCTTCTGAGCACTGTCCTTCCCTTTACCTGTAGATCCTAATACTCCCTCTAAACTCCATTCTCTCCCTACTGCTTCTATCCTCAGCTTTAGCTACTCGCTCTCTTCAGTCGACCTGCTGCAACACGAGTACATGCTCAACATCCTCTACCACGCAACACTCATTGACTGGACCTTCCCCAACATGCACATTGTCCTTTTGAGTTCTGTATGACTAAACCTTAACCGTGTTAGTTTTACTTCATTTTTCTGGTTTCCCAACTTAACACTGTTTACATTTATGTAATTTTGTACTCTGCAGTGTTCACCCTTTATTGTCTCCGCCCCATCTCTCCTGCCCCTTCCTCATCACCTCTTTTTTATATAGCTTTTCCTTCCCCTTTTCCAAACGGGACACTTAAAATGTGTTCCAAACCTACAGAACGTTTGGCTAGTTTACCTACTGCCTCATTTCCTCTAACACCAACATGGACTGGAACCCAGAGGAAAACTACAGTGCTGTGAAAACGTATTTGCCCCCTTCGTAATTTCTTATTTTTTGTATATCCGTCACATTTCGTCACAATGTTTCAGATCATCAGAGAAATTTTAATATGAGACAAAGATAACCCAAATAAATACAAAATGCAGTTTTTAAATTATGATTTCACTAATTGAGGGTAAAAAAAAAAGCTATCCAAACCTACCTGGCCCTATGTGAAAAAGTAATTGCCCCCCCCATTGTTAAATCACGAATTGACTGTGATTAACAACATTTTTTTAGTTCAATTTCACTTGCCACACCCAGGCCTGCATACTGCCAGACCTGTTGAATAAAGAAATCACTTAAATAGAACCTGTCTGACAAAGTGAAGAAGGCTAAAAGATCTAAAAAAAAAACAACACATCATGCAGCAATCTAAAACAAGAGGCCTGTCGGCCTAGAGAGCTCTGAAGAGGATGACAAATATCCATGTCATAACTTATTTTCAGAAATCCTTGAAAACTAAGACAATATTAATACATATGACACATTAATGAAAGACTGAAAAAATGAGCACAACACTGTTTTTCTAAGTCCAAAATGCTGAATTTCTCAAAAACTGGGACGGAGAATTTTCTCATTTTCAAAGTGAATATTCAGAATATCATAAGCAAGGATCGCAGCAAATTAGAAAAAAGTTAGACAGTTTTTGAGATATTCAAATTTGAAGTGAAAAGTTGACGCCGACCAGACAGACAGACAGACGGACGCTGGACGACTCAGAATTGGAAAAGCTCCGCTGACTGCTGACTATCATCATAGAGGAGCTTAAAAAAAAATAAAAATAAAAAAATAAAAAAAATCGAGAACAGATGAAAAACAAAGTCATTGACATCTATCAGTCTGGAAAGGGTTACAAAGCTATTCTAGGGCTTTGGGACTCCAGCGAACCACAGTGAGAGCCATTTTCCACAAATGGAGAAAACTTGGAACAGTGGTGAACCTTACCAGGAGTGGCCGGCCGACCAAAATTACTCCAAGAGCACATTACCAACTCATTCAGGAGGTCACAAAGAACCCAGAACAACATCTAAAGAACTGCAGTCCTCACTTGCCTCAGTCAAAGTCAGTGCTCATGGTTCAACAATAAGAAAGAGACTGGGCAAAAATGGCATCCATGGGAGAGTTCCTAAGTAAAAGCCACTGCTGACCAAAAAGCACACAAAGGCTCATCTCACATTTGCCAAAAAACATCTTGATGATCCCCAAGACTTTTGTGAAAATATTCTGTGCATTGACAAGACAAATGTTGAACTTTTTGGAAGGTGCGCGTCCCATTACATCTGGTGTAAAACGAACACAACAATTCATAAAACAATACTAGGTGCAACCTAGTATACAGCTGGGCCGCCAAGTGCTGTCTGAGAATGTGGGCCCAAGAAAAGGGTGCTAATGAGGCAAAGCTCATGCAGTTATATGAAGTGCAAGTTTAGTAATGAGCTGGAGCTGATAAATTATTTACAAAACCCAAAACCAGTGAAGTTGGCACGTTGTGTAAATCATAAATTAAAACAGAATACAATTATTTGCAAATCCTTTTCAACCTATATTCAATTGAATACACTGCAAAGACAAGTTACTTAATGTTCGAACAGGTAAACTTTGTAATTTTTTGCAAATATTAACTCATTTGGAATTTGATGCCTGCAGCATGTTTCAAAAAAGCTGGCACAAGTGGCAAAAAAGACTGAGAGAGTTGAGGAATGCTCATCGAACACTTATTTGGAACATCCCACAGGTGAACCGGCTAATTGGGAACAGGTGGGTGCCATGATTGGGTATAAAAGCAGCTTCCCTGACATGCTCAGTCATTCACAAACAAGGATGGGGCGAGGGTCACCACTTAGTGAACAAATGCGTGAGCTGATTGTCGAACAGTTGAAAAACAACATTCCTCAATGAGCTATTGCAAGAAATTTAGGGATTTCATCATCTACGGTCCGTAATATCGCCAAAAGGTTCAGAGAATCTGGAGAAATCACTGCACGTAAGCGACAAGGCCGAAAACCAACATTGAATGCCCGTAACCTTCGATCCCCCAGGCGGTACTGCATCAAAAACCGACATCAATGTGTAAAGGACATCACCACATGGGCTGAGGAACACTTCAGAAAACCACTGTAACTACAGTTTGTTGCTACATCTGCAAGTGCAAGTAAAAACTCTACAATGCAAAGCGAAAGCCATTTATCAACAGCACCCAGAAACGCAGCCGGCTTCACTGGGCCCAAGCTCATCCAAGATGGACTGATGCAAAGTGGAAAAGTGTTCTGTGGTCTGACGAGTCCACATTTCAAATTGTTTTTGGAAACTGTGGACGTTGTGTCCTCTGGACCAAAGAGGAAAAGAACCATCTGGACTGTTGTAGGCGCAAAGTTCCAAAAGCCAGCATCTGTGTTGGTATGGGGGTGTATTAGTGCCCAAGGCACGGGCAACTTACTCATATGTGAAGGCACCATTAATGCTGAAAGGTACATACAGGTTTTGGAGCAACATATGTTGCCATCCAAGCAAAGTCTTTCTCATGGACGCCCCTACTTATTTCAGCAAGACAATGCCAAGCCAAATTCTGCACGTTACAACAGCATGGCTCCGTAGTAAAAGAGTGCAGGTACTAGACTGGACTGCCTGTAGTCCAGACCTGTCTCCCATTGAAAATGTGTGGCGCATTATGAAGCATAAAATACAACAACGGAGACCCCGTACTGTTGAGCAATTTAAGCTGTACATCAAGCAAGAATGGGAAAGAGTTCAACCTGAAAAGCTTCAAAAATTGGTCTCCTTAGTTTCCAAACGTTTACGGAGTGTCATTGAAAAGAAAGGCGATGTAACACAGTGGTAAAAAGGCCCCTGTGCCAACTTTTTTGCAATGTGTTGCTGCTTTTAAAGTGAATGATTATTAGCAAAAAAAAAAGTTTCTCAGTTTGAACATTAAACATCTTGTCTTTGCAGTGTATTCAATTGAATATAAGTTGAAAAGGATTTGCAAATCATTGTATTCTGTTTTTATTTACGATTTACATAACGAGCCAACTTCACTGGTTTTGGGTTTTGTACAACAATCCATTACATTCTGATATGTCACAAATTTCATTTGGGTAATGAGAACTACTTTAAATGTTTTCTGGTTGATTTTCAACTTTCACGACCAATAAGGAAAAATGCATCACGTCATGATTAATTCTATTTTTTTATTTTGAGCATGAATCCATATACAAGGGCATTTCAACCAAAAATAAATAAATAAATAAATCAATGAGAAAATGCGGAACATATTTGTGAAAGTATAAACTATATTTGTGCATATAAACTATGGAAAGTGTTTAACATACAATTCGTGAAAACTGAAAAAGAGTGAATGGTAAGATCCTGAGCAGATATATCAGAAAACAAGCTGCCTGAAGTCAAATGATCAGCATTAACTGACAAACATTCCAGCCTAAACCAGGGGTCACCAACCCTGTTCCTGATGAGCTACCATCCTGTAGGTTTCTGCTCTCTCCAATTTGGAACACCTGATTCAACTAATTAGCAACTTAATTGCCCAGCTCGTGATCTTAAGTAGCTAACTAGAGCACTCAGCAACCGAGTACATGTATCCCCCGAAGGACCCCCCAGTTGGGCCCAGATGGTCCCAGACTACCCAAAATCAATAGGTGTCGTTAACTTACCATAATACATGTCCCTGCAAAATTTGAAAAGAATCGGTGCACTTATATGGGCTGTAGAGCGTTCACAAGAAAATCTCTGCGGACGTGTGACGAGGCCAAATCCATAGTATCCTCCGAGCTTGTTTGGGGGATACAATTAGTCGAATCAGGGGTGCTGAATAGGAGGTAGAGCAGAAACCTACAGGATAGTAGCTCTCCAGGAACACGGTTGATGACCCCTGGCCTACACACTAGAAATTTAAGAACTGATAGGGCAGTGAAGTTAAGTTCACTCACTGTCTTCATAAAAGTTTCCAAAACACATTGCCATTGTTAGACACAACACCCAGAGGTAAAGCCATTTCTTTCCCTCAAGTTACATCCGTGTCAGTTTCCTCATTACAAAATATCCGGTTACTGACATTTCACATGGAATGAATTTAAAAATAACATTCTTTAGAAAAAAAGAAAAAAGTCAACAACACTAGCGATGAGAAAGGTATCCCTGCGAGTCCGTTATTGTGCCATTTTTCAAATGACAGGATCGGCAAAGAACATGAAAAGGAGGACTATGACTTGCACGCTACAAAACGCTGCCAAAAAACGCTGCTTTTCTGGACACTCGAAGACGCTTTACAATAGTTACATTCTTCATTCACTCACACATTCACGCTCTGATGGTGGTAAACTACGTTTTTGTAGCCACAGCTGCCCTGGGGCAGACTGACAGAAGCGTGGCTGCCAGTATGCGCCTACGGCCCCTCCGACCACCACCAAACATTCAGACACAGCCACACAGGAGTGTTCCTATATTGCAGGTTTTGTGGGTGGGGGAAACCGGAGTACCCGGAGAAAACCCACGCGAACACCGGGAGAACATGCAAACTCCACACAGAAAGGCCCCAGGACCACCACACCAAGGTGGGGCGGAACAGTGGCGCAGTGGTTAGCACACAGCATGAAGATTGTGGGTTTCAATCCAGTCTGGGGCCTTTCTGTGTGGAGTTTGCATGTTTTCCCTGTATTCGTGTGGATTTCTGCCCAGTCTAATATCAGGAGACCCTAAATCCCCGTAGGTGGGAATGCGTGCATGAGTGGCATGTGCGCCCTGCAATGGGTTGGCAAGCTGTCCAGGGTGGGTCCCTGCATTTCACCCCTAGTCAGCTGGGATAGGCTCCAGCTCCCTCGTGACCCTGGCGAGGAAGAAGCAGAATAGATCATGGATGGATGGACGAGTGGTTCAAGGTGCATGCAGAAACTGCATCAGTTGAAGAACATTTCTCAACATGCAACTGCATAAAATTTAGGGATGTCACCATGGACGGTGCGAAATGAATGAGATCATCTTCAAAACCTTGAGTATCTACTCAAAACACAAAACGAAGTTCCATAATAGGATGCACGTGACCTTCAAACCCTCAGACAGCACTGCATTAAGAACCAAGATGTTTCCGTACTGGGTATTTATTTTATTTTTTTATTTACTCAATTTCATTTAATTAGGTAATTAGCCCATAACCAAAGGGGTGCGTAAATACTTCAGTGGTTTTATTGTGACATCGAATGCAGGTGACTTTGCAATGCTAAGGGGAAGCCATATATCCACACCATCCAGAAGCAACACTAACTTCTCCAGGCTCCAGCGAATGTGAACTGGTGTGATTGGGAAGTGGAAAGGAGTGCCGTGGTGCGACTAATCAAATATTTTTTAGCAACTATTAATTCCCCGTCTTCAGGGCCAAGCAGAAGGACCATCTGCACTGTTATCAGCAACCAGGCCTGAGAATAAAGTTCGGAGAAAAAATTTTTTTTTTTGAAAATTAAGTGATTCATTTTTTGATTTTGCTGACATAAATGGTGCTCAGAGGTGAACTCTAGCTACATGGAACAGTGATAATTATCTCTCAATTTTAATGATAAAATTGATGACTTAGTCAGGAAATGGCACCACACAGCTGTAAAAATAACAAATAAAATATTGCCTTGCAAGTACTTTCTCTTCAATGAAACCAATTCATGTGCTCACCAACCCCTGCTGACCTGGCAACTCATATAACAGGAAAAGCATCATTTCTCTTATTATCCAGCAATGTCTGCGATACTTTTCCAACAAGACACATTTTGTTTCAGTTGGAAAAAAAAAATATATCACTATCATCAGGTCAACCAACAATACTCCTATTATTTCAGATGTGACCATTCATTTCAATGTTAACATTCGTTCTCCAATAATGTCTCTGATAACACTTGAAATGATCTGGCAGGCCTCATTTGACGGTGCAGTAAAACTATACAAGCAGCTAAATGAGGCGTTTGCGCATTCCGCGGCGTAACTCAATTAATTCCCGTGATCTGCGCACACAGCAGCTGTTCGGCATCGTGTAAACAGAATCATAACGCTTCGTACACTAATGTCACGTGCACGAGAGCATGTCGTCTCGTGCATTGTGACCGCAACGCCTTGTATATTGCACCTATACTGATATAAACCCATATAAAACGGTCAAAAAATTGTTTATTCTGATTTAAAATAATCAAGAATCATCCTTTAATAATTCAAGCTTTTAATTTGTCAATGCTCAATGTTTTACGAACCGTTTTTCACATCATTTGGAAAAATAGCAGACTAAATTTCACTATGTAGAATTGGTTCTCGTCGTCTACTCAAGATATGATTTGCATGTGTTAGCCAAATTCCCACTTGTCTACGACTGCTCAATCCTAATCATTTGATCTAGATATCAATCTTTGTAAAATTTTGTCATGTTAAAACTAATAGAACTAAGAGACAGGCGACTCTGACAAGGCAAGTCCAGTAACACTGTCAAGAACGGAACTAAATCAGCATAGTGAAAAAACTTTTCAGTAGTAGTGTGCGAGACGTTACACTGGTGTACGATAGCTGCAGTGTAAGAGACGTTGCGGTTACGTGAAGTTGTACTCCCCGTGTAAACATGCGATGATGCAGTTTACAGACCGGCGGTTGATCAACATGTCACTAGCCGCACACAATCGAATCCGCTCAGAGCTCACAGCTGCTCTTCACCAGACGAACACCCTAACCTTACCCCCACTCCCCTACTTTCTTCCCCCCCCCCCCACCCCCAAAAAAAAAATTGGATGATAGGTGGTAATCCAAGAAAGAGTTAATTTAATTTTGGAAGTGATTCAGAACATATTCTGTTGCTAAAAGAACAGATATATGACATGGTGGAGGTATGTGCAGTAGGCCTACCAAGTGCCCTCTAGTTTGAATGTGTTGCAGACGTCACATTTTGAAAAAGCTATTATTCTCAAAGAAGGAGTTAAACCTCAAGTTATTTTGTCTTGGTACTTTTTTTAATTGAATGCAGGTTAAAAAGGATTTGCAAATTGCTGCTAGCTGCCTTTATTTAGTTGAGATGTTATCCCTTTGTCCCAATGTTGTCCAGGCGTTCTTCTGGAATTTCAGTCCTGTTTCGCTCGCAAAAATATGCGGAGAAAAGAAAAAAAAAAATAAGTAGGCCGAATACTTTCTAATGGTATTGTAAGAATGAAAAATGGAACCAGTACAACAGAAACCACCGCAAAATACTCAGTTCACTCAATTTCAGTAATTCCTCAGATCAGAGTTAGCACCCACCAAACAACGAAAATTAAGACAGGGTGGTTAAGCGTAGTGAGTACAAATGGATTTTATTCACATTCACCCACAATTCAAGTTTTGACTAAGTGAGGCTTCTCCAATGAATGCACCACACGGTCAATATTTACACTACCTTTACATGCAAAACACTTCTCACGGTAGGACCATTTGTGGGGCTCTCATCTGAATGAGCCAACTCGTGTGAATTTAAAGAACCTCTCCGGGTGAAACCCTTTCCACAGTAAGAACACTTGTAGGGCTTTTCACCTGTATGAGTCCTGTAGTGGCTATCCAAATTACTACTTGAATAAAAACACTTCCCGCACTGAGCGCATTTGTATGGCTTTTCACCCGTATGCCATCGAATATGCCTCACTAACAGAGGCTGCTGAGCGAAGCCCCTTCCGCAGTGAGAACATTTGTGGGGTTTTTCCCCGGTATGAGTTCTGTTGTGGCGGATAAAATTTGATTTTATAACAAAACATTTTCCGCACTGCGTGCATTTGTGTGGCTTCTCGCCAGTATGTACCAGCCTATGGACGTTTAAGTTACATTTTCGTGAAAAGCACTTCTCACAATGAGAGCACCTGAAAGGCTTTTCTCCAGTGTGAACTCTGTAGTGGCTCCTTAAATTACAATTTTTTTTAAAGCACTTCCCGCACTGAGTGCAGGTGAAGGGCTTCTCACTCGTATGCACCAGGATGTGCACATTTAAAGTGCTTCTCTGTGCAAAGCACTTCCCACAGTGAGAGCATTTGTAGGGCTTTTCACCTGTGTGGACTCTGCAGTGGCTCGTCAAATGAGATTTTATATAAAAACTCTTTTCACACTGAATGCATTTATACGGCTTTACGTGATTGCTCAGGTGTGCACGTAAGGCAGTGTCCGAACAAAAACACTTCTTACACCAGATACACCTGTAGAGTTTTTCGACTGCTTGAATTTCACTCTTGCCTCTGGCAACAGGTTTGACCTTTCCCAAAGTCAGAGGGCTTTCGTTTTTATTTGAATTCATTCTCAATGGCTCAATGACCACAAGTAGTTTTCGTCTATGTATACGATCCAGAATAAGTTTGCTCAGATTAATTTCATCGTATTTGTCACAGTGACGATTTAAGTCCCCACAATTGGTCAGATCATGAATTTCTTCTTTTTTACAGTTTCGGTTTGGATCTGCTGCGAATTGCCACTGTTGAGTCTTGTCCTTATCATCAGCAATAGCTCCACTTCTCTCCGAACCCATAAAATTATCAACTAAACTTTCATTGAACTTCATTTGATCAGATTTAATATCATCACATTTAATATTCTGCAAGTCACTGACAGATTCCGATTTAAAGTATCCTCCATCATCAGTCTCGGCTTTGATTTGGTCGGGATGCAAATGAGTTACATATCCCAGCTCTGCACTGTCAAGGCTCTCTGACTTAAGATCCCCAGACTGTGTGGAGCCAAGATCAGTTTCTGTTTTCATCAGTGATGCTTCTGTGAGATGTAAATCACTGACCCTGCTGTTTGCAGTAACACACTCTGGCTCCAGTGTGTTGGGTCCTGGTGCAGTACATTTTGTCTCTGACTCTGCCATGTGGACAGACTCCAGTCCATGTAGTTCCTCTTCTTTCTCTCTGATCCTGTGCTGCTCGGAGAGCTCTGGTAGGGTCGTCTCAGGGTCCTGTCTCAGACTGTCTGCATCATTCTGCTGATCAAATGTGTTCAGAACTGCAGCTCCTGTAGGGAAACAGTGGAAGGGATTTTGTTCATCAACTGGTCCAACTGCACAAGACAGTTTTGCTGAACATGTCAGGTGTTTATAGCAATGTGATCTTCAACATTTTCTATTTTCTGTCTCCCCTCTTTGCAAAATTAACTTCAATAAATTAGAATTCCTATAACAGATCACTGAAATGATGACTTCAATTCCAGGAGGTCAGAACATTACATGCAACAAGGAAACAAAATATAAGTAGACAAATGCTATAGGTGCACAACAGCAGGGTATATCACCGAAACAACAGCATTCTTTCCACAGGCAAATTCACAGTTTGGCCAGGTGAATGAGCAACAGGAAATGGTATTGGCTCCAGAAAATTGACAGGAAAACAACTATGGGCTCCAGAGCTGTTCATTACAAATTTTGGGCACAGGGTGGTATCAATAACGCCTCTTCTCCATGCACCTGAAATGGCTGGACTGCGTATGGTTAAGGTTAGGGATGCACCGATCCAACTTTTCTGGTCCCGATACCGATACCGATACCTAGGCTTCAGGTATCGCCCGATACCGATACCGATCCGATACCAGTGTTAAATAATAACCTGTAAGCTGTACTGTGGGATAGGAATGGTAATGTTATGGGTAAAGGGTAAAAAATGAGTACATATGGTAGTTCTAAAGTCCATATTTATTTAAACTTTAGAATGTTTAAATGTTCACCAACAGTCTGTTAGAAATGCTTGCTGCTTCAACACTTAAAGAAATTACTTTTTAATCGTGAACTTTTATACCCTGTTGACTGGACTGGTAATAGAGAAAAACAAAGATGGTTCATCAGAGTAACATTTTAAGAGCCTGTTAAAGGAATGCATCTGAATTTAAAGAAAATACTTTTCAATGATAAACTTTTATACCCTGTTGACTGGACTGGTAATAGAGAAAAACAAAGTGCATCAGAGTAACATTCCAATGCAAACTATATAACAACTGTTTTTAAATGCTTATTGAAAACAAAGTGGCACTTTAATGAAAAAAAAGTGCAAATGTGCCAACAACCTTGTTTGTTACAACATAACTTAGCCTTAGCGTCAAGTTTTTAAAGTGACAACAAAAATTCAAGTACAAAATAAAATTCTATCTGTACAACTAAGTACAATAAAAATTCTCCTGCAGTAACAACCACCTAAAATGTTTAGCTCAAGTAGCCTTTGAACTTCTGTAACAATTTTTAAAGCAGCTAATGTGTCCATGTCACATATGACTTCTAGTCACCTTTTTGTCTTATGCAGACCCCTCACTTAAAAGCAATGTCCTGTCACATCAGGCTATTTGGGCTCGCTAATGTAGATATACTATGAAAGCAGGCTATTTTGAATGTCTCCAGTCTCCCGAAGACCCAGTTAAATAATTTCATTAGTTTCGGTTTAAGAGTTTCCTTGTTCTCAATTTGCGCAGATCGGCCAAATCATTACAACCAGCAGCGAGAGTAGGGAACGATTGACTTTTGTCCTCCACACTTGCCGGTGTCCAGGAAAATATGTTGAATCGTGCATTAATTTGCTAGCCAGCTTGTCAACTAGCTAGCGTTCACTACAATGGATGAGGTTACCCAACACACAGCGCATAAAAAATCAATAATTCATCGCTAACTACTAGTAGTACTAGTACTTGTACTCAAAACTACTAGTATTGTTACCTGGGGGCGACATACGACTGGTTTTGTGGTGCACGGTCACTAATGTGCTGGCGCACTATTAGCAACGCTTTATTTTGTCAACAATACCACATGGGCGACAGTCAACAGAAGCACGTGGTAAGATAATGAATTCACATATTTCAACCAATAAGGAGACGAGAAAAAATCTCTATGGACTAACCGTTTGGGGAAAAAAAATTCGCGTGCGGGCGCCTAGATCGGCAACGCGGATCGGGACCTTTCCACAGATACCCGATCCAGCTTTTAGGGGCTGGATCGGGCCGATACCCGATACCAGTATCGGTATCGGTGCATCCCTAGTTAAGGTACTCCAACCAAAAATGTCTGAGCTCTCCAAGGCTTTAGCAAGCATCACATCTAAATTCTTAATATAAAAGCAACTGTGCAATAAAATACACAACTGCCTGGTACTGAGGTAGAGAATGTCACCTGAATGACGGAAATGGCCTGAATGTGCCACTAACCCTGTAAAAGCCATAGCAAAAACTTTTCTTAATCAACCATACACGTTATAATGGAAATAATTGTAAAGGGAGTATTTGGGGATAAATCAACTACACTAGACAATTTATCTAATTGCGCGAGGCATCGTTTCCGTTCTGTTACATTACATCAGTCTACTACAGTGGCTGACAGGGGCAAACGCACTACAAAGGCCCAAAACATGTCCAATAGGAGAAACGCGCTGCAAAAACAGCAACAATGCAAAGTTACAAACGTGCAAACTGCAAAAGCAAATGTAAGAGAAAATCGCTGCATATTCAGGTCAACACAAAAGCGCTGCAATGGGCCGAAACATTTCCAATCGGAAAAAAACACTGCAAAAACAGAAACTGTGCAAACTCAAAAACACGCAAACTACAAAAGGGTGATTCCATGCCTGTCGGACTGGACATTCAGACACTATTTACCATCAAAAAAATAAAACGATGACTGGATTTAAAATGGGCTTTCATTGTGTTACCACACTTCAACATCAAACGGATGTTTGTCATTTCCATCTTTGGAGGTGAAATAAGCAAAAATGTGATCTGTCGTACCGGACGCAGAGAAATCACTATTTTTTTCTCTCTCCAACAAAGTCTTTTCAAGAACTCTGTGAAAGAACTGGCTATTGAAAACTTTTGAAAAATAGTCGAGAAATATTAGAGAGTCTACTGTATTGTATTAAAGCAGTTTCATTAAAAAAAAAAAAAAAAAATCAACAAGACGTGAATTCAACAGGGTTTAAAAATTCTAGGGGGTAAAATGGTGTTCCATGCTGCAAAAAGCGCCCTCTATCCACAAGCACCCTCATTAAGCCTCGCTGTTAACGTCATTTTTAAAACTAGAAGTCCCCTCTATGTCTAAATAAACATAAACCAGCAAGGCTTTTTGAGGGCGCAGGAAATGGGAGGGCCTCAAACATGGTCTAAAATGCCAAAAATTGGGATTTGAATTAGCCTTGAAAATTCTAACGTTATTTGGAACTACTCTGTCCCTATATCAAAATACCATTAGATGAAGGAGGCTTTTTGAGGGCACACGAAGACATTCAGAGGACAAAGTCCAATTTTTGACTTTGACCACATTTAGACCCTTCGGACCCCTACCCTAAAAAAAAGGCTGGTTTTTTCCAACCGGAGTGGTCTTTTGGATAAAAAAAAACTTAATTTTTGTCAGTTTGTAGGATATATCTACCCACAAAAAAAGTTTCATTGTCGAACTGAATGGTGATGCATCACCCCATTCTATATATTGGGTGAATCTTACAGAATCTGGCTCTTAATATCGAATTAAAAATGCCTCACGGAGACTGTGAAATTAGACTTGACTAACTATGAGACTATCGACTCATAGTTTGTACGGTCCATATCATCGTATTTTCTCTTGATCGGTATGCAATAAATGCTGATGGAAAGGTTATTCGCCAAATAAATCTGCTACTGCATCTTGACGGTGTTTTCATGCCGTCGTTTCCTTCTCATAATGGTTTGCTATGCTGCTAATAGCTGGCACCTAAGCACTACTACAGCTTGTGCAATTATCGTAATTTATTGGTAAACGCGATCCATTTTGGCTAACCAGCTAAATTAGTTGGCTAAAAAATTACTTTTGTTCACTTGAAAGTTCTGCGATTCAGTGCGAAAATGAATGGAAACAGCTTAAAATGACAGAAATGTACTCTATAACCAATTTGATCACATAACAGCATGTGGCGTCATTTCCATCTAACGGCATTAACGTAGTGCGTAATGTATTTTCACCAGCTTTATTCGCATGAATATTTTTGGCGAAATTCAGATAATTCGATCGACAAGTAGATGGAAACACAGCTTGAGAGTTGCGTACAGTCGCGACCAAGACAGGCTTTATCTTCAGATATTTTACAAAGCTTGCGTTTGAGGCCAGTTGTTAGTGCTAACTATCGTTAGCTGTCCTGCTAGCCACCTGTAACATGTTAGCTTCACTTACATTATTTGCTGTTATATCGTTACTTACAGCTTGTGGCTCCAAGCGTTTGATTGATGCAACTGCTTCAGGTTTGAGAAGCAGCTGAAACGCTAATCCTGCGTCAAATTATCCTTTATTGACAAAGCTGTCTTTGGTGAAATGCTAAGCACAAACAGCTAACGTTCTCTTTGGCCGTGGCTGTTCGCCACCGCAAACAAAAAAGCTGCCCACCTATTTCTGGAGGCATCGTCTTTTGGGAAATAGTTGCTTTTCTTAGTGTCCAAAAGTAAACGGATGAGCAGCTTTGGGAGTGATACTGACAAAACTGCACCTCAGATGATTTGCGGTTCTTCTTTTGTATTTCTGGAAGTGTAGATGCTACTAAGGCATTGTATGATCCGCGATTGTTCGTGTCTGCTAGAATAGTTTCCGCTGTGGGCAGGTCCAGCGCTATGACTGGCTTTGGCTAGGTCTGTACTAACTGGAAGGCACAACCTGACGTCAGTTTTTGCATAAATCTTGTGAAGATCTCGGGAGGAACTGTTCAGAGAGGAAATCACGTTCACAAAATCATGTTCTTGGATTACGTTTAAACCCCTGTATCTTATGTTTAGAAACTTGTCAGAGGTTGAGTATGGGCATCCAAATTATAACATTACCTGCACGTATTAAAAGAAGGATCAGCATAATAGGTCCCCTTTAACGTAAGCCCCACTGTTTACAGATGCTAAAAGAACAAACTTTTTTGCTTTTCAAAGTGGTAATTTTCCTTTTTTTCTGCCTAGATTCGTGACGATTTCTTTTTAACGTAAGCCCCACTGTTTACATATGCTAAAATTTTCATTCACATCTCGCTGTATGGTTCGCAGCCCATAGTCGTATTACAAAGTGAAAGTGAATGCATGCAGCCACTTCATCTCGTACTTCAACCTTTTAAACTCCCTAAAACTTTATAAATCAAACACCACCAAATCATGTACTTTCCATGTCGTTGTTGCACAGCAACCTCTGACAAAAGGGTGCAAACATTGTGTATAAATAGTAGGGATGAACGTTGTGCAGGTGGTCAATGGAAATCTACACTGAACAAAAATATAAAAACGCCCCATGTCAAATTTTTGAGTTTTTTTATTATTAGGGTTATGCAATATATGAAGCAAATCAAAATTCATTCATTAATGACAAATCTTCAGATCACCATCCGTAACATCTTGATATTGGCATCTGCAGAGGAGTGACAACCTTGGAACACGTTGGGGGTCAGGCTGAAGAAATTGAATGTTCAATATCTTGTGTCCACCATTTTCGTCTCTCAGAGCAACACAGCTCCTTCGCATGGAGTTGATCAGGTTGTCTATCGTGGCCTGTGGAATGTTATTCCATTCTTCCCGGAGGGCCACACAGAGCTGGTACACATTATCCGGAACTGGAACACGGTCGCGGACCCGTCGATCCAGAACATCCCAAAGATGCTCTCTGGGCGACATGTCCGGCAAATACGCAGGCCAGTCCAGAACTGGAATGTGCTCTGCTTCAAGGAACTGCATGCAGACTACTCTGGTGGACATCCCTGCATCCAGCATGCCAATGGCACATTCCCGCATGACCTGAGACATCTGAGGCAAGATTACTTTTGACAAAATTTGACATTTTGGGTGGCCTTTTATTGTCCCCAGTATAAGGAGTGTCTGGGTACAGCTCATTCTGTCTGATCACCCTCTGGAAATGACACACCCATGTACTGAGTGAAATCACTACATCAATGAGCCAATGCTCACTGACAGAGAGATGGATTTAAAGAAAAGTACACATATCTAGAGATATATCCCTATTGTACAAGTAAAGGTCAGCATATGCTCACTTAGAGTTGTTAACTCCATGTGGCATCAATATTCGACATGGGGAGTTTATATTTTTGTACAGAGTGTAGCAAAGATCAGGGTACATAATTTGCAAAAGGGGTAAAATATAAAATTGGCTGAAAACATTTTTCCTTCCTTCTGGAAAAGCACACGTGGGAGCTCTTCATGACTGAAAAATATCTTGCGGTAAGCACGACCGACTAAATTTTAAGAACACGTTGAAATATGTGGTAGGGTGATGTTACGGACACTACAAGGACACTTTTCATGCACTCAATATGTCACAGGATCTTCATGTATTTTACATTTAATGCAATAACTACTACAATCCAACTCAAACTCATGTAAAATTGCTAACATTTTACTTTCTTTACACACAGAAATGTAAAATTCTGATGGAATCTTGAATTGAACATTCATTTCAAGGGCAGGCAGCCTTGTGACATCAATTAGTTGAGGAGCCAGAGAAAAATTTCCATAGCTAAGGTCACATGAGGAGAGATCACATAAAAATATAGATATTCTGAATGACTTCACAAATCTTTTTCTCGTTTGTGTACCACAGTCCAAATATAGAAAAATCAGTATAATCAGTAGTGTCCGTAACGGATTACAGCGGCTTATTTCCTGAGACAAAAGCGTGGCATTCTTTAGTCTATTAACTACATAACAATGATTTTTGACATGAAGAAGCAGTTATCTCTATTAAAAAGGGTTTAGTGAAATAAACCAGCCCATTTACTTGAAAAGCTACACAAGCTTACCTAAATTCTGGATTTTTTCTTTAGTACCATGCTATTCCATAACTACATACATGTACTACTGATACAGTAATGTTTTAGTTTCATAATGGTTTCAGAATAGCTGTTTGAAGTCGTCACATTTGAAGAAAACTGCCCTAAAGGGCTTTCTGTGAAAGCAATCATCATGTTACGGACACTACGCAGCGCTACGTACACTACAGAATGACCGCATGTCTGATATAAAAATTTAAGAACCCCTGTCCAGTTAAACTACTCTGCATCCTTAGTAGTCAGTCAGGAAGGGACATTATGGAAACACAATTGAAATATAGCTTATTTGTTTATCAGACTTATAATTTACATGTTACGGATACTACCAAAATATTGGGACAAATTTCACCAATTTTTCACCGATAATTTTAGTGATAACTATTACAATAGACCCATAAGCAAAAGCCTGACTGAGTTCTGTACTGTACAATTAATATTGAATATGCAGACCAATTTTTCTTCAGTATTAATACACAGTTTAGTGAAACAGACAAACTTGAATCATAAATTAATACATTTTTAAAATGTAACGACTTGATAATTCGACATTATTTGGAGTAACTTTGTTACTAATTTATGGATTTTCAATCTGTAAAAAGCAACAGAAAGAAAACAGTTGTGAGTAAAAAACAAACAAAAAAAAACATTAAAAACACAGAGAAACTATTCCTAACACAACTCCTAAAAAAGTAAATTTCAAGTTGCAAATAACATAACAGGGAATCTTAATTACCTAGTTACACGTGTGCCCTGTGAATTATTTCCCTGTAATAGAACCAGTGTATGTTTTGTTAAGTGTCCTTTACAGCAGTCTCTACCCATATTTTGAGATACTTTAAATAGGTCTGGGTCCATTATTCTGGTCATGATAAGTTTGTAACAGCAGCTTTCATGGGGATGCACCTTGATCTTGGCTACACAGTCAGCGTATATACGGCAGAGTTTATACCCCCAGCCGAGAAGGCGTGACGTCACGCGCAAAGGATAATGGGTATTGCAAGCCAACTCCGATGTGGTCCATTGGACCATGTTGTGCAGCCCGTTTGCACCTGTCGGCCACCGTAGTCTCCACCATTTTACGAGGCCGTTCAATTTCTGGTCAACTCAAGGCGTACAATCATGTACCTTATGGATTTACCGGCAAAGTTTGGACAATACAAGGAGATGTGTGGCGAGATACAATCCTAACGATTTTTTTTTGCGGGATTTCAGGACGCTCCGTGGCATTTTGAAGATGCGAGACGAGATCTTGCAAACTCTCTTAAAGGAGCCAATGAGAACCCACAGTGCATACGTTACGTTAGTTCATGCAAGTATCCGCTTGCAAAAGATAAATAGTTTAGGTACGCAGGATCCAAGTTCTGCCAATGCTAGATTAGCCATATAGTTTCGGTAATCAAACGCTAAGTCAACCTACCCTCCGATTGTTAATGTAACCTGTTACCTGCAGTGGTAGCAAGACCGCTAAAACCTAAAAGAAACCTGTCGTTAAATAAAAGACCAACATACACACAAATGCAATCTTACCCATTAATCTCTCTGATTGATTTGCTCTCCTGGATAGATTTCATGGGAAACAGAATGTTCCATTTTCAAATGATCCATCGCTGGCTAGTGTTACTGTGAGAAGAATTTCGAGTAATGGTCGATCACTCTGAGATGAACGGAAGAAATCTGACACCAACTCATCTCCGAGATTGTATTTTAGGTCTCTTCAAACGCTTAACGCGTCAGTAATCTACAAAGGTTAGCTAGCTGAAAAGTGAGTTCTCTCAACACTCCTCCATGAAAAGTCAGCAAGACAAAAAGGCACACGCTCGCACATACAAAATGAGATATGACTGACTAACGCTGCTGCTGTTTGTGCTTGTGCTGTTTCTTCTTCTTTTAGTTTTATGACGGGCGGGTATTCTGTCTTTCATGGGTGCATACCGCCACCAACTGTACTGCATTGCGTGCTGTACTATAATTATGTGTATTTATTGACTATCACATATCCGACTCTCCTTCAAATATATCACTAGGCTTTCTGTGTCTCTTTAGTTTTCTAAAGTATGACCGCCATCGAATACTCTGATCTAAATTCTCTGTATATATTCCCTCTTGACATCCACTACGCCCAATATCTCTTTTGCTGCATCTACCTCCATATTTCTCCGTTTCTCTTTCTATCTCGCAAGCACAGTTTAGGACCATTGAAATAAAAGCTTTAAGAAAAACTTCTGCTCACGCTAATGTCATCTTCATCGAGCTCGTTTTGTTTCTTATCCACTGGCTGTACTTTGGTGTTTCTTCTTTTAGTTTTATGGCGGATTTCACTTTTATTTTTCCTTGGTGCATACCGCCACCACCTGTACTGAATTAAGTACTGTATTCTAATGCTCAGTAAATCCATATATCCTCATCTCCCTCAAATATTTCACCAGAGTTTTCTGCGTCTCCTTGCTTCTCTAGAGTCTGACCACCATCGAATCATCTTTCCGAAATTCTTTGTATATCTTCCCTCTTGACATCTATGACACCCGCAATTTCTAATGCTGCATCCGCCACCACCTTTATTGTCTCCTTTTTACTTTCTATCTTGCAAGGACAGTTTAGGACCATTCAGGTAAAGCAAAAAAACTTATTCTGTTCATCCCAATCTCATCTTCCTCATATTCCTTTTGCCTCTTATCCACTGGCTACACCCTGGCCTGCTCTTTCCCCACCATTTCCATCTTGCTCACGACTCTCTTAGTTGGCCACTTTAAAGTGTGGCCAATGCTAAATTTTTTTTCTTGACCACACTTGTAAGTGCGAAAGTTGATGACCATTCCAGTGCCGCTTAGAAAGTACCGCTTAAAATAAGTCTGGCCAAGAAAACAATTTTAGCTTTGGCCACACTTAAAATAAGTGTCCAAGCACAAAAATTAAGTGCGAATAGTCACTTCGATTTATTGATGAATTAAATCAAACCTCTGCTGCACTCCGGTTTTCCACCCCAACGGTGTTTACTACTGCAGCAGCAATCGTTTTCCAAACTGCAGCCTACTGGGCTCCCTTTATGCCACTCTTAAGACTTCCGAATGAAATAATTTTGTTTTTCTCCATCTATTGTCGGCCTGCTGATAAAACCTTGTATCTTCAAAATGATGAACTTTACAGGAGAGCAAAAAAAAAAAAAAGTTTAATTTTGCATGTAAGAATGCAGTTGAGCTGTGTTCGGGTGGGATGACGATTTTTCCTCCAAGATTGTATCAAATCAATGAAATTTTGTATTTTGCAATGTTAATGCTTTTATCGTGGACATACGAGTTTTTGTTTCTCATCAAATTGCAGATACGAGGTTATCAGCAGGCCGATGATATTTCCTCCTCAGTTGAGTTCTTTCTTCTTTGCCGTCTTTCGAGAGTCCATGTCGTAAAGTGGGCAGGACTACGCCTCCCACGGCATTCATTTATAGGGGCGAGTGTGTTTTGATTTTATTCACAATTTATTCACACTTTGTCCCAACTATTTCAGAATTGGGTTTGTATTTCTATAGTAATTCCACAAAAATACCATACTTACTACAGAAAACTATAGTAGGCTACTTTTACTGTAGTATTTTGCGGTAATTTTTCATAAAGGGAGGAAGAATCGTTGTAGAAACAGCAGGCCGTGATACATTTCATTACCACAAACTGGCTCCATATGAAAAGTTCAGGGAAAGAGCCAGTATCTGAAATTGAGCTCAAATAAGGCACCTTAAGACTCATTTCTATGAACAGAATCTTTGACACAGAACTTGTCTTTTATTAACAGAAAAGTCTGTGAACACAGCTACACATTTAATTTGTTTTGCACCATACATTTCTTTTGTTTTACCATTAAAAATTAAATCTTTAGTATTTGTATACATGTACTTTATATATTCTAGATATTACGTATTGTGAAGTTTAACTATTCTGTGCCTCTGACTGTTCAGCTGATGTTCATGATGTAATGGGTGGAGTTCCAAACCCAGAAGTCAAGTTGAAAACAATAGGAAAACAAAATGTTGTCAAATTATTTCCATAAATTGATGAAAACAAGTATTTATCTCTTCAGACGGGGAAAAGCAACAATGTGACAACCAGCCTGTGGGCATGGAGCACTGAAACTAGGTATCGAGAGTTTTATTAGGCCATGATGAGGAAAGGTGTTCGAAAATAGGTAGCCTATGTATATAATGACTGCTCGAGACCTTCAGAGTCTATTAACTCTGATTGCACAGAGCCACTTGACAAACACCACCCATGCAGGTCAAATGAGGCCCTGTTTGCACAGCTGAGGTGCATTTCCCAAAATCTCAGATGCTATCTATCATAGTTGGAACCACTGACTGAATGGACGAGCCATGTAAGTTGCTAACTAAATTAGCAATTATGCTTTTGGGAGACGCACCCCCGGCTGGCAAACATGCTTAAGCTTATCACTATTAAAGTATTAAGTTACACGTGTAACAGTTGTCACTGAAACTTGGATTTATTAATTTGATGGCAAAAAGTGTAAGCATGCTAGCTAACAAATTATTCATCTGATTGACTTTAACAGATTAAAAGCGTATGCTTTTTTTATTCTGCAGTTGCAGCTTCTGGTCTCGTTTTGGCGTAGCAATCATGGCCAAATTTTCGATTTTGAAGATTTCATGATGGAGGATGGATTTAGTTTAGTTTTGGATAATTTTTTGCATAAAATAGTTTCTACAGTAATTTTAGGATGGGCTTATTAACCAACTTTTCCAAGAGTAGATGAGGAAGATTCAGGACCAGAGCAGTTTGGACTCGGCCAATTGACCCGATGACCTATTAAGCAGCGATTTCAGTCATTCATAAACCACAGTAATATCTAGACTTTTCCTATGACTCAGGATCTGGCTGATAAAAGCAGTCTTCAGAGACGTGTTTTGAGCAGATTATCGATTCTGTACCAGTGTTGTCTGATTGAGTTCACCTGTAAGATCGTGTTTCCGCGAACAGCGCAATGCAATGATGTCCCTAAATAGTGTAGAGAGCAAAGGCACATTTTACTCAAGTTTGAAGGCAGAACAGAATGTTAAAGAATGGGGTTATTGTGTGATCATTGCTGAGCAAAAGAGTTCAATATTGCAAAAGGACAAATGACAGATGACTTTATGAGGCGTCATCTGTGATCTTTCTTAAGGTTGAGCTGATTCATTGATGCCTGCTATGTTGTTTCTTTCATGATTTCCTTAAGTCTGCAACAGCATCAGACAACTTGATCGAAGGGGAAGCACGATTTGATGAGGGGAGCAGAATCAGAGACACCACAGGCCACTGTGAAATCCGCTCGTTTCTTCACAAAATCTACCCATACTTTTAGAATTGTGGGGTTTTTTTGGGGGAAATTTATGGATCATGCTACCTCTGCTTGTAGCGGCTTTGTTATTGCAGCCGTAAACAAGGCAGATATTTGATATTTTCCCCAGGCAATAATCCACAATTACAAATCACTGAGTCAACTACCATTGACGACGTATTCTCTGCCACTGGCAGGGTTCCTCCCGCAACGTCATCGCCGAAGATGGCCAAAGAAAAATTCTTCCCGAGATGATCGCAATTTGCAGTTATTGAAATACGAATAAATGTGTTGCGGCTGATTAGAATTTGAAATGACCCAATACACTAAGGATATATTTATATTCAAGGGTCCATGGTCCAAATCTTATTTTTGGATGAACAAGCATGGTGATTCTCTTAGTCACACACAGAGCTAGCAAACAGGCATGCTCTCTGACAAATGCTGGGTTATAATTTTACATGATATAATTTTTACTATGAACACTGTGATTATTGATACTGTTCATTAAGTGTGAAGCTTTTGTGCGGTGTGATTTAGACTGTTCAGAACAAGCACAGACGGTTATAAAGTTAGTAGCCAACCTTCCGACATGACATCTCATTCATTTTTGCAGGAGCTTGCCTCTGGGTGTACATATACAAGTCCTATATATCTTCAATGCATGTGATCGATTCAGTAAAGTAGTCCCAAAGCAGTCAGAGTTGAAATAAACACATTTGCATAACACAATAAAAATATTTGTGACGGTAGAAAATGTTATCCACACAATACAGCATGGTATATCATTATATCACCCAGCCCAAGGAGGGTAAGATAAAAAGAATATTGGAGAAACACGTCAAGCACAGCACACGCAGCGCAGTCAGTCCTGCTGATGGGAGAATGATTGGTACTCTCATCTTACTTTGGAGACGACCTTGCAAAGTGCTACTCGTCAGACCTCTTCTAGACGTGTGGCCAATTACCCATCAAATGAGTAGAAATCAACGGAGAAGGTGGATCTGTTATTGAAGTTGAGAGGCTTCAAAGTTAATGTAATTTTTCAGACATACTTATGATATTTTGTCTGCATTCTGTAGTGTATTTTTATGCCTTTGTCTCTTTGT
Source organism: Gymnothorax reevesii (assembly GCA_029721435.1). NCBI lineage: Eukaryota > Metazoa > Chordata > Actinopteri > Anguilliformes > Muraenidae > Gymnothorax > Gymnothorax reevesii. The sequence goes on from CM056575.1 coordinate 154,618,571, forward strand.
TAACATGTTCATCTCTTTTGTCACCCAACGTACTCCAAACATATAGGAAATCAAAGCGCATACCATTTATTTATACCCATGGGCAATGCAGAGTTTCCAATTAGCCAAGCAAGCCTTTGGACCGTGGGAGGAATCCAGAGTATGCAGAATAAACACACAGAGAAACACACCGAGAAGATGCAAACTCCACACAGGAGGGGCCCAGGTCCAGAGTCAAACCTACAACTTTCTTGATCTGAGGCAACACCTCCACCCACTGAGCTACAGTACAGCCCATTTCTAAGCCTGAGTTTCATTAGCAGCCATACAACAATTCGATGTATGGGCTTGGCCAGTACTTGGGTGGGAGACCACTGAGGAAAACCAGGTTGCTGCTGGAACAGTTGTTAGTGGGCCAGAAGGTGGCGATCTTCCCTCTGGCGGGATAATCCCCAATGCCCCAGTGCAGTGACGGGGACACTGTACTGAAGAAAACGCCGTCTTTCGGATGAGATGTTAAACCATGGTCCTTACCCATAGTGGTCATTAAAGATCCGATGACACTCTTCGATAAGAGTAGGGGGTTCCCCGGTGTCATGGCTAAAGTCCCAACCTGGCTCTTTCGATCTGCCGCCTAATCATCCCCTGATCTAATTGGCTGTGCAATTCCTCTGTCCCTCCCCACCTCTTCCCCCAGGGCTCCCTTGAAAAAGAGATTTCAATCTCAACGGGACCCGGGTGAAGTAAATTGGTTTTCATACTGAAACACGTCATACAGTGATTACATTAGTAGGGCTTTTCTTCAGTACATTTTCAATGGTAGACATACCCAAATGGGGAAGATGGGTGAGATTGCACCTGTTCTGGCAACTGTTACAAAAGGCACCATCTCAAAATAAGAGCCAGACATATGGTTCAATGCTTTTATAAACTGAGGAACTGCACCTTTGTGACCAAACATTCATTTTCCACCAAAGTCCAAGTTCTGAATCTTTTCATCCATTTGTGTTAAGAGAATGTCAAAATATCCAAAAAGGGAAAATCAAATTTGAACTTCTGAGAATTTTTTTTTTGTTGATGAGCAACAGTGCATATCAAGAAGCACATGCAGTTTCTCAAAATACTTTAGAAAATAAGTATTTTGAAATCTTGAACCACTACATTTTTTGACTATATCTAAAATAGAAATGAACCAATTTTGCCATTTTTCTTTTTAAATCTGGTATCATAGAAAAAAAAAATCAACATTCCTAAGAGATTGTGCATTCTCTATACCATAAATGATAATTATTTAAAAAAAAATGTATCTCTGTGCTCCAGTGAAGTGATAGGGTGAGAATTTATACATTTACTGGTAGCTAAATAGATACAAATTTACAGTTTGAGCCTCTTGACATCATTTTTAAATGTCCCAGTTATATTCGGTACTACTTCGGATTCAAAATGACCCCGAGCTCAAAACAGTCAATTAAGAACAAATGAAGTGTATTATCGTGTGATAGACAGCAAAATAACTTACATTTGAAATTACCAATTGTTCACTTTGTCCGCCATCTGTCCAGCAAAGCAAGGACGTCACCTTGTCACATTCCCGGGTGGGTTTCCCAATGCATCAAACTAATGCCAGTGAAGCAAGGCTTATGAGACAATTTTTTTTGTGCAAAAGCAAAGGCAAATATAGTAGGCAAACAAAGCTGAAAAACTTTCACAATAAAGAGACAAATGTTCGCAATAAGAGTCAATTTTGGTGTGTACATGGGCCATTTAAGACATCCTCAAGAACAAAAATAAACCTTAATGGAGCATCGATTACTTTGGGGTCGACTTGGCAGTGTGACAAGTAATTAAAAAGGACTGACACATGTAAGTTACCATGCAATGACACAAATAGGGACACACATCCACTACCGTGGATATAATGGGATTGTCTAGAGTCCCAATGAGTCAAGTTAGCACAACAAATAAGCCGTGGCTCATCAGGAAAAACCACCTGCTATGTTCAGCTATCTTTTAAGCGACAAAGTGTAAACAGTGGAGTTCTAGGATAAAGTAAAGTGAATTCATACAATGCAGAGAATAGATGTGTAATCTCCAGAGGAATTTGCCGTGCCTCTGCTGGTTAAATTCAGAAAATCATACAAAAAAGGGCAAATAAAGAAATTCAAACAGTCCTTATTGAAGCCTGATTCCATCAAGACTTGGGGAAACCAAGTTTTGTTGTTTATGATGACCCTACACTGTTTACAAGGGCATGTATTAAGGAGAGGCAGCGACCTGCAATATAGATGAGTGAACGCCACTGTTGGAATCAGCCCTACAATGGCAAACGGCAGTACTTCCATTACATGACAATGGAGGTTACCGCCTTTTGCCATTGTAGGGCTGAAATATTTTGATGAAGGCTATGACTTGATATTTTGACTGGAACAACAATTTGATCATAAGGAATGGCTGTCGCAAAAGGATTCTGATAACTATGAGGAGTTTTGCCAATTACATATTTGTAAATCCTGACATTTATACAGTAAATCCCATGGCATCAGTGCATCCACAAAGGGGCATTTCAGTTTCAGAAATTTTAAAGAACATTTTCAAGTAAACAACTTCTCATACCAATCATATTTTCAACAGTAATGCTATTCAACAGTATGTTTCCTGTAGTGGTCATTTAAAAAAATCTCTGAGCTGGGATGCGGTCTTTCACCATATACTTTTTCTGGTTGTCATTTATGTAAGACTTCCAAGTAAAAGACTTTGCACACTGTGCTCATTTGTAGGGCCTCTGACTTGTATGAATTTTTTCACAACATTGTAAATTGCTTTTGTGACTGAAACTCTTCAATCACTGCGCATATTTGTCAGAATTTTCCGCTTTCACCAGAATGTTGTTTCTGGTGGTCATTTAAGTAAGATTTCCAAGCAAAAGACTTCTCACAATTATCACGTTCCTAACACGTCACCTGTATGAACTTGATAATGGCGTTGTAAATGGCTTTTCCGACTTGACACTCTTCCCACATCAAACACATTTAAAGGGCTTTTCATCGGTGTGTTCCCTGATGGTAATTTAACCAGTACTTGTAACAAACTTCTCACACTGGGCACATTTGATGGGCTTTTCACCATGAACCATGATTTTTTTTATGCCATTGTAAGTGAATTTTTAGACAAACTCGTGCCAGACTGAACACATTTGTAAGGCTTTTCATCAGTACGTTCTCTTAAGTGGCCATTTAAATCTGATTTGAGCAAAAAAATCCACACACTGATCACATTTTTAGGACTTTTCAACTGTTTGAATTTTTTAATGACATGATAAAATTGCTGTTTTAAGAGAAATTCTCCCCACACTGAACACATTAGTAGGGCAATTCAGTATTCACCAGTATGTTGTCTCTGGTGGTCATTTAAATAAGATTTCCGAGCAAAACTCTTCTCACACTGATCACAGTTGTAAGGCTTTTCACCCGTATGAATTTGATCATGGCGTTGTAAATGGCTTTTTCGACTGAAACTCTTCCCACACTGCGCACATTTGTAGGGCTTTTCACCGGTATGCTTTCGCAGGTGGTCATTTAAATGATATTTCCAAGCAAACGACTTCTCACACTGATCACATTTGTAAGGCTTGTTACCTGTATGACTTTGATAATGGCGTTGTAAATGGCTTTTGTAACTGAAACCCTTCCCACATTGAACACATTTGTAGGGCTTTTCACCAGTATGTGTTCTCAGGTGGTAATTCAAACGACATTTGTATGCAAAAGACTTCTCACATTGATCACAGTTGAAGGGCTTCTCACCTGTATGAATTTTTTCATGGTACAGTAAATCACTTTTCAGACTAAAACTAGTCCCACACTCAGAGCATCTGTAGGGCTTTTCACCAGTATGTTTTCTCTGATGGTCATCTAAATAACATTTCCAAGCAAAAGACTTCTCACACTGATCACACTTGTAGGGCTTTTCACTGGTATGAATTCTCTGGTGGTTATATAAATAAGATTTCTGAGCAAAAGACTTTTCGCACTGATTACATTTAAAGGACTTTTCACTGGTATGTCTTCTCTGATGGTTATTTAAATAAGATTTGTGAGCAAAAGACTTCTCACACTGATGACATTTGAAGGACTTTTCACTGGTGTGTCTTCTCTGGTGGTCACTTAAATAAGACTTCTGAGCATAAGACTTCACACAGTGATCACACTTATAGGGCTTTTCTCCTGTATTAATTATCTTTCCACAAGTAGAACACTGGTGGGGGTTTTCCATTATGAGTAATCCCATGTCATGGATTACGTCAGGCTGATTTTTCTCAAATTTTCTGTGGTTTGGATTGGGCTCTCCAACGCAGTGACAGAGTTCAGTCTCTCCTTTTTCATCAACACCAGCTCCATTAAACACAGTATTAATGAGATCAGTCACTAAACTTTCCCTGGATTCAAGCTTAACGTCATCAGATTTAATGTAAACGCACTCAATGTCTGGCAAGACACTGACATGTTCAGTCTCAACATAGCCTCCATCATCAATTTCGGTTTTGATGAGGTCAGGATACATATGGGTTATGTAGTCCAGTTCTGAAATGTCAAGTTGCTCCGTGTTAGGACCCCCAGTGTTGGTGGGGCTCAGATCAGTTTCTGTTTTTATCAGTGGTGCTTCTGTGTGATGTAAATCACTGATCCTGCTGTTTGCAGTAACACACTCTGGCTCCAGTGTGTTGAGTCCTGGTGCAGTACATTTTGTCTCTGACTCTTTCATGTGGACAGACTCCAGTGCATGTAGTTCCTCTTCTTCCTCTCTGATCCTGTGCTGCTCGGGGAGCTCTGGTAGGGTCGTCTCAGTGTCCTGTCTCAGACGGACTCCTGTCTGCATCATTCTGCTGTTCAAATGTGTTCAGAAGTACAGCTCCTGTAGGGAAACAGTGGAAGGGATTTTAGCCTTTAATTGGTCTACCTGCAAAAGACATTTTTCCTGTACATTTCAGGTTCTTCTACTAAACTGATCTTCAAACTGATTTTTTGGCTTAAAGAGAAGAAAAAAATCAAACTTAAACAAGTATTTGCCACTAACGTGTCTTTGTCCCCCGACACAAGATGCGAAATCGTGTCAAAATGAGCAATCTCTCTGTGTGACCTTGAGAGTGACGTGAAGGTCATGAAAATCGACTGGCACTGGGGTATCACCCTAATACATGTTGACATGATATTTGAAGGAAGTCCGTCAATTCGTTCTTGAGATATCTCGCTGACAAGGATTCGGGACATATGGACGGACAGACGGTCGTGAATACTATGTCCCGCCGTTTCGCGCGGCGGGGGACAACAATCAATAACAGATTACAAAAATTATGGCTGCTATTCCAGGTGAGTACACTGAAAAAAGTAAAACAGTGCTGTTGTTCATTGAATGTGTTTTTTTGTCATTACATGAGTTGAAAATTATAAGTTTACTAATTTAAACTAAACCCTCTAGTTTATGGTTCAACCGATTTTTTAAAAATTTGAGTATAATGAATGAATTAATTATTTACATTGAGCCAATGCTCAAAATTAGGTGTGATTGACTACTTCAATTTTTTTAAGTTTACCCAAGGTTTTCTTTTTTCAGTGTACACCACTACATGCAACAAAGGAAGTATTACAAAACTAGACAGATGCAGTCAGTGTACGACAGTGGGGTACACATACAAAACAGCATAATTTCCAAAGGCAAAGTTAATAGTTTGGCCCAGTGGATGAGCAACAGCAAAGGGCTAGAGTTTCAGAAACATTTTAGAAACAAACAAAGTACTTAGGTTTTCATAAGTTTGGTTATGGAGCACATCTGATGTTTTTCAGGGGACACTGAGCTGACCAGGGAAATTTCACTGAAACTGGATGATTTGAGACAGACTGACCCAAGGACTTTTTCCAAGCAAACCACCATGGTATTTTGGTATCTGTGGAGTAGCTCCGGGGGTGTATATAGTCCTATATAAGATGAATACATGGTTGGAAAATTAGAAGCCTGTGACTGAAATAGTTCATAAGGGAAGGCAAAATGTTGAAGTTTTTAGTGATATTTTTAGATTAGTGACCTTGAAAAAATAGGCTAAGATCACCTTTAAGTGCATTTGTAGGCCTTTATGAGATGCATGTCCAGTGAAAATTACGAGCCAGTAACTCAAATAGTTCATACAATGTCGAAGTTTTTGTCGACGGACGCACGCTCGCTCGCATGCGCGGAGCCTGATGCCATCGCTCCCGCGAGCGCTCGGTGGCGGGAGCTAATATAAAATGGCATCTTGGTCGTCTTAATTGTCATCTCTTGCTTTAGAACGAAGGTTAAATATTGTGTGGTTGAGTGTGTTCGCGCCACACGGCAGTGCTGTACTGCACGAGCGACATGAAAAGTAGTCCGTGCGATGAGTGAACGAACTGCTGTAGCACCGGTGCGGTGAGACAGAGGCGTTGTGTGCGCGCGAGAGAGCGAGGCGTGAAACAACGCCACCCCGGAGGTTAGTCAGGTGAGGCGGAATCCTCACCATAAAGCGAAGATTACTCCCCTTTGCTTGATTAGCAATCAGACAATTAACTAATTTACTAAGACAACTCGACAGAATGACAGGCCGATTTAAGTTTCCGCGGCGTTATTACTCAGTTCATCGAAACTGAAATGCTCACGAATCTGCAGATTTGCGCGTACTTGTTTACAGGAAGCCGAAGCAAGCAATGCTATTCATTTCTTTCACCGAGTTCAATGCTTGATAAATATGCAATGTATTCCCCTTTAAATACACATTTTTTTAAAACCCCAGTCTACATACGGGGCGTTCATTTTCAGTCTTCTTTCATAAACCGGTTAGAACGAAACACGAAATTATCGACAGAGCAAAGTTTTTTTTTCTGTTGATTAAACGTATTTTCATCCTTGTGGTCTTGAATCGAAGCGTAAACATCAATGAATCTTTTTGTCGTCATCACCTATACAGGCTCGAAATGGACACTCACCCACTATGTAGGGCATTATGTTGTGAATTTTCTACATTGAAAACAATATAAAGACAGTGAGTGAGCGAGTGGACGAGAGTACATTCCGTGTGTCATCAGCATCTGTTTGCCAGCATGACCATTATGATAAACTAAACCTCCGAGGAACATTCGCGCAGATAACTATGGCTCTATGTCCACTGGCCGCCACTGCTAGAGACAGGAGCTCTATTCCCCGTAGCTCTACATAGCGCATCAGCAAACCGGATGTGCATTTACTCTGTTAATTTTGTGAAATAAATATTTGAAATATTCTCAATCCTTCACAACTCTGTCTCATATCGTGTGCTTGATAACTTTTTTTCTATTCTTGTAGCTAAAAATATATTTTCAGAAAATATAACAGCCTGTCTTGCTGTACATAATTTACTAAGAATAATGAGAGAATGAATAAATTCACTGAAGTCATTTTATTGCATCAAGAAAACTTCCAAGAACTAATGTGGAATCACAATGAAATACAATTGAAATAAGATTAGTAGGGGCCCACTGTTTCGCGATTTTTGTAGTGTCTGGTTTCAACAGTGGTTTTATGGCTTGAGTTCGTACTGACTAAACTAACGTTGGCGAATATATGAGTAGGATATAGCAGCAGTCAAGGAGGCGACAGTTTCAGGACCGCGCTCCTGAACCCGAGCTTTTCCCTTTCTCATCCCTACGCGTCATTTATTGACGCTCTCTGACCAAGCGGTAAAGGAGGCTTTTAGCGTCCACATTTGACACCATTGTTAAAACTAACCCTACCCCGTAACCCTGAAAATCTCGGGTCCTGTGATCCTGAGACTGCAGCCTCCTCTACTGCAGGAACGTAATACTGGAATCTACAGAGTTTTAATTACGTTTGTTTTGCATGTGACATAGGCCTACCTGCCGCAAAGTGCAGATTTGCTTCGTCGTTCGTCTGGCCGAGAGGCAAATTTATAGGGCGACGCGTCCGCACCTTCATCAATGGGTGGCCAACAGTTCGAATGTCAAAATCAATCTGACCAGTATTTTTTTTTTCTCTTTTGATAGGTTCACTTTGTAATTTATTGAAAAAAACTTGAGACGGTTTTCATCAATAATGTGTCTTATGAGGGTAAGTAAACCCTTTGAGTTTTATTTATTTATTCATTATTTATTTATTAAACCAAACCCCCATATTTGGGGAAAATTACAACTTTAAAAAGCACACAATTCATTTAAAACATATCAAAATGATTAGCATAGAATATGAAAGACAGAGTGAGAACTTCAGCAGTGTCAGAGTATTGAGTATTGAATGCTCCAAATGAAAAAAATGAATAAATAAAAATAAAATAACAGCTTGGTCAAATTCCGTCAGTGCAAATGTAGCTAGAGCAAAAAGCTGCATTCACATGAGGTCCATAGGACCAACATAGAAAAACACTGTTTTGGCGGAGAGTTGCCTCAAATTGCTCAAGGCCAATGCTGTGTTAGTTCAGCCGCTTGCAGTGGTGATCAAACTCTGACCCACACTCCGATTTATAGAATTTGTAGTGGCAGTAGCAAGGCTGTAAGTTCTTTAAAGGAACCTGCCGTTACATACAAAACGAACACACATAAAATCTTACCTATTCTCATTCTGATTGATTCGCTCTCCCGGGCACTTATCACAGGAAAACCAATGTTCCATTTTCAAATGATCCATGGCTAATGCTACAGTGAAAAGTTAGCGAGTGATGGTAAATCGGAGCTTTGACGTACGGCAGATATCAGGCATCGACTCATTCTAGTGCAAACAATTTAGTTCTCTCCCAAGACTGACAACGTTACAAATCCGCAGAGTTTAGCCTGCTGTGAAGTGAATTTTCTCGATGAAACATTAACAAGACAACAGACACACGTTCGGAGATGTGTCAGAACGAGAGACTGCTTCCGTTCACCTATTTCAATAATTTCTTTGGTTGCTGCTCAGTGACGCATGAAGCCAGATCAGGGAGGCTGCCATGTTTAACAAAAGAACTATTTACGGTACAGCAGCGCGCGTGCTGGAGGAATAAAATAACTACAGTACCATCCTCGGTACGGCTGCTTTTCCTGCCGTCATCACTGATTTTTAAACATGTTTTCAGATTCAAAACCAAACTTTATTGGCCTAGTCGGCAATGTTTCATGCATAGAATTTGAGGTGTCAGTTGCCACCTGTGGTACTCTCAAGACCCAGATAACTCCGTCGTTTGATTTTTCTAGATGCTTGCGGTCTTATTCTTTGCATTCATTGAACACCCATCGTACTCTGCCAACACGCAAGGGCAGTTAATCGTAATTCATTTCAGATAAATTGATTTGTGTTAGTATTTTCCATGCGAAGTTGTCTGTCACCAACATAACATGTTGTTAGAGGTGAAATAAAGGAGACAAGCTCATTGTTTTCTATCACTGTACCAACAGCAACAACAAACATTTCATTTTTATGCAGTTCTTTTTGAGACAGCTTAAAAATGTACAGAAAATTAAAGAGTTAAATATTTAAAAAGTGTACATTACACTTTACAATTGATACTTCAGCATGTAGTGACTAGTAATCAAGAGTTTACATCTCTGCAACATGTCCGTTGGTAACTGACTCTCTGTGCCAGCCACTCAAGGCATGAATATGAAATACTTCCTTATATAGGTGTAAATGTATTGAATCTACTGCTAGAGCTGACCAATCTAGATTCATTTTCATCACTGCAAAGAATTCAGCCTTGATAACAAAATAAATGACATGTTCTCTTAAACTCAAAAATGTTTTTAAACAGCAGTGCCGTCCCAGATAAGCTCAGTCAGTAGGCCATTTTTGAGCTCATCGCACAAAACACTGTTCAATCGACAAGCACAGTGTAAAATCTCCCCACAGTCCCAAATTGAGCTATGCCATAGAAACTAGACAGTCCGGTCGACGGTAACTGCATGGATGTAGCCCCCCAAAGCCTGCCTCTTCTCTTTTTTCTGCATTATTCAGCCAATGCTGTCGCTATGGCAACCAAAATCCACAGGAGTTATAAGTGAAGTATATCACATGTCCATACCAAATATGACAGTGATCAGTCCAAAATTGCAGCCTGTGCTGCATCCACAAGGAAATCTCTATGATTTTCCACTAATGTGCGTATAATTCAGCCAATACTGTTGCCATGGCAAAAAAATTGATGGATGTCATAAGTGAAGTGAAACACATGTCCATACCAAATATGAAAGTAATCAGTCAAAAATTACAGCCTGTACTGCGTCCACAAGGAAATCTCTGTTTTGCCACTAATTTGCATATTACTTAGCCAGTACTGTTGCCATGGCAACCAAAATCAATAGGTGTCATAAATGAAGTGTAACACATGTCTATACCAAATATGAAAGTAATAGGTCGAAAATTGCAGCCTGTACTGGGTCCACAATGAAAACTATGTTTTGCCACTAATTTGCATATTGTTCGGCCAATACTGTCGCCATGGCAACCAAAATCACTAGGTGTCATTAGTGAAGTACAGCATATATCATACCAAATATCAAAGAAATCGGTTAGAAATTAGTGTCTGCAGAGCGTGCACAAGAAAGTTTCTACAGACACAGACGCGACAGCAGCGAAGACAATGCACCTGAATCCATGGTAGCCACTCGATTCGCAATACAAGTGACAGTAATCAATATTAATATCAGCAACTCTCTCTTTCTCTCATTCATATATATATATATATAAATAATCTTGAGGACACAAGATTGATTAGCAATAAAAACAGCAGGGCACAATATATCTCATTACAATAAACTGGTTCTACATAAAAATTGCAGAGAGAAGAGCCAGTGTCTGAAATGGAGCTGAAATAAGGCACCTTACAACAAATTATTATGCACAGAATCTACCACACTGTGCTCATTTTTTGGGCGGGGCCGAGCAGCGGCCCGGCCCCTATAAACGCAAATGTCGCTGCCTGAGTGATCAAGTTCAATGATTGGCTGGCCGGTGGGGAAGAACTTCAACAATTGGTGTGTCAACGATTGGCCGGTTGGCTGGCCGGGCGTTGACATCACTCGTATTTACTGGAATGTGTATTTGCATTATAGATACATGGGTCTTGGAATTTCGGCTTTGACACGTTGCAGCAGAAACTGAATACTTTGCTGTTATTGGATCTTGGATTTGAGAGATTGCAGCAGAAATGGAAATTAAAAAATTGAATTGAACACGCCATACACATGCGTGTGATTATCCCGTCCATTCTTGTTTTGTCCTTTCAGATCGGTTGGTAATGTTAACGTTAAACATCCCTCAGTCCAACAAAGGAACTAACACGATGATAGGAAAAATTGATAAATACTGTTACTATGACTAAAGCTGGACTATTTACATACACGGTGGAAGTGGCGCCAGCACTATGTTTCAGAATTTTCAAGAATACCGGTATGATACCCCGACTAGTTTCCAAATTAACTTATACCCTTGCACGTTCATGAGTTGGTTCACATGAACTGAAGCAGTTGTGGTGACCGCTTTGATAGTATCTATGAGAGCAACTTTAACCGACACCAACGAAAACAATAAATTTAAGGAAAGATTAAGTTGAAAAGATCGCGCCAAGCTGGATTCGACACCCCGTGACTGAGGTAGCTACTTCTCCACTACATTGTTGTACCCACTACGCCACCATAGCACGACCAGTATTTGAATCCAGTCTAGCAATAGACTACAATAATCAGGCAAATGTACTGTTAAATTAAAACACATTTTTGTCCATATAGAATGTTCACAGTGTCAAATTTTTGATGTCAGTGATTGTTTCTTGATGATATTGGTCACCATTGTGCAAAAATGAATGCGGATTTTCTTATAATGAACAGCAAAAGGTGGATTAAACATTAATTATGTGGATGCATATGCTGCGCTTGCCCTAGCTAGCATCCTGATGTTTTAAAAAGTTCCATTTGATTTTGTTGCATTATCCGCACAATCTGACCATTATTAGCCTCATCTTCTTTCACGCTAAATTGGTTTGGTTTTTTTCAGTCCTCCATGGCATCGTACCAATCTAGCGTGAAAAAGTCATGACAATGGTTGGAATGTGTTTTTAATTTCCCAATTCAATCTCGCAACGGATACGACCGTTAACAAGCATGGAGGACAGTGTTGGTAGCGAGATTGAATAGAGAAATTAAAAACACATTCCAACCATTGTTATGATTCTTTCATGCTAGATTGGTATGATGTGTTAAATTCCTCTATCTCCCTTTTGAATTTCGCAGCCGGTAACAGGATTATTTCCTTAATCTTCCTATTGAATCTCGCAACCGATACGAGAGAAAACAGGTACAATGAAGGGACTTAGGATACATTATATTAGCTATGTGACAAAGTGCAATACTCGGTCAGGCTGTAACTGTCATTTATAAAAATCGTTCGTGCTTTCTTTCCTGAATTCTTCTATTTTATTTCATTTTTTGAAACCTTGATAATATCATTTTTTTACTGTCTACCATGTTTGAGGTAAAAGTGACTTCAATTGCTCACATCGCAACAAACTTTTTTTTTGTCCCCAGCGACTGAAATACCAAACAATTCGCTATTTGGGGACGTGAGCTTTTCCTCATTTAGCACCCTTCTCTTGGGCCCACATTCTCATACAGCACTTGGTGGCCCAGCCATATTCTAGGTTGCACCAAGTCTTGTTTCATTGCTAGAAAAATTCAGAAGCACAACTGGACATTGAATTTGATTTACATCATACATTTCTTTTCATTTACAATTCAACCTACATCATTTTTATACATTTTGATTATATATGGTAAATACAATACACTGTGAAGTGTTACGTCCTCGGACGTATGCTGTTTTGTATATGCCTCTTGTTCTCCTCAGATGGAGCACGAGACTCAGTTACTACGGCTCCATGAATTGCAGGGTCGGAAGTCTAGTGCACCGTCTCCTCATCCTCATCCTTTACTCCATTTTTGTTGTCCGGCAAATGAGCGGCACGCGATTGGACCTGGCAACATTCTCAGTGACATAAAAGGCTGCAGAAGCGACCTGACGCTTCCCTGACGCTCCCTTCTCCGCACCCTCAGTTGGCAGCGTTGGTTCGCATGTTGTATCGAGCTTTTATAATGTGTAACATTTATTTGTCGAACCTGTTGCAAAGTGGTAATTTATTCTCCAGTTGGACGTCGTTGAGTGAGTTGACACGAGTTGCTGTGTATAGTTGACACGTTGAGAAGCTGCATAATTGCTGAGCTTGAAGGGGTGGGTGCCATTTCTTTTGATTACTCTTTTCTCCTGGTTATGTTAGGAGGTTTAGGTAAGTTCATTTGTTTTTGCTTGTTTGGTCAGGTAAGCTAGTTTTTCCATTTTAAGATCCCTTTAGTTTATTATTTTGATGTTGCCCACCCTGGAGTTGAATAGCTCTTTTTACCTGTGTGAATTATGGAATAAATACTGTTAATCTTCCCCGTAGCCGTTGTGTGCCTGCGATCTCTGGGGACAGGAAAGGGGAGGCTCATTTAAGCCGTTTTACAGCTCGTACTCGAGAATTTGGCCGTAACAGAAGCTTATTATTCTGGTTGCAGGGCAGATTTCCAGTGTCATCAGCAGCATACTCTTTTCCTGATTACCTTTTCTGCCACCTGCTGCATCACATGACCAAAACCAATAAACCTGGGGCATGTTTTGGATCACCTGGTTGGGCGAGAGTCTGCAAGTTGCTGTTGAACAATTAAACTATGTTTGGTCTTGCGAAGACAAGCAAGAACATCTGCGACAGTCTCACCTTGCATTTCAAGATGGTGTCTAGTTTTATCACATCTTGTTCAATAGAATTTAATGCAAACCTTGGTTGGCAGCCATGTTGGGAAACCTGCAAGAACTTGAGAGTCGTGAGTCCTCCCTCGCAAGACCAAGGTGTCAAACCCTTCGGTTTTGAATGAGCCAGCATTCTGTGGCTGTTTGGGTTCCTAATGGTGTCCTACTGGGCCTGAAAAGGATTCTGGGAGAAACATTGAAGAGAATTCATCTGTACTTTGAGGTTATAAAATAGTCATTTTTTTGGAGTAGATTTTATTTGTTTAAAATTGACAGGTTTTTCTGAAGGAAATATGGGGCAGTTACTTCAGACTTTGAGAAAAGAACTCTGAGAACACTAAGGAGATCTATGAGGAAAAATTTTAAAACATGGAGCATCTGAGGGGCTTTTGATCTGAGTGTTGAGTTCTCACAAGACATTAAGTATCTTTCATCATTGATTATAGGACTTTACACCTGCATGACAGATCTCTGGTAATCATTTGAATTTGCTTAATAAAAAAAAACACCTTTCTTATATTGTCCATTTTCAGCCTTCCCACTAGGACTCATTTAGTGGAATATTGAGTAAGATTGATACTGAAAACACATTTTACACACATGCACATGCACGCGCACACACACACTCACTCTCTCTCACACACATACACTTGTAGAACATACCATCAGTAAAACTTGATCAATTTTAATGAAGGCTCTTCAGTAGAATATTTTTGCAGCTGTTTATGCTATGTTGCATTTTTAGATTTGGTCATGTTGCTCCAAGCACTCATCAATTGGTTAATTCACTGGAAAAGGAAAATACAACCACGCCCCCACACAGCTTGCAATAATTGGAAAAGCTCACAAAAAAATTAAAAAAAAAAGTCTTTATGATGCTTGCAACATTTTTTTTGCCTGATTCAGATTTGAATTGATTTCATTCTGTGGTGATTACCAACCGTCCGACTAGGTGTGCCTCTAGCCCTGTCGGAGAGATTTGACTTAACGGCACAGCCCTTCTTTGTTGTTGCAGTTTGGCATAGATTGTGATGATATATATGTATTTTTTTTTAAATTTGGCATCTCCAATCCCACCCAAATCTGGAATGCCCAACTGGAGAACAATGTACAAGGCTTGCTCATTTGTTACCTCATGCTGCCAACTCAGGAGACTGAAGACATTTCGCGGCTCTCCTCCGAAGCACGCGCCTGTCAGCTTATACACTCATTAGTTGAATCTTCGCAAGTGCAGAACGAGGGCTGAGGATACCCGGTCATGAACAAGCTTAGAGTCTACCTGACGAGCGCCCGTCCAGCCAACAGGTGGTGCTCAAGCAATGAACAAAGCAACCATTTGTGTATCACCATTCCCGACAGTCCCTTCCCAATTTGCATCCCTGTAGCGCAATGGCCAATTGGGCACTACTCTGAAAAAGATGCCCATCACTGCCGGTTGGTACGAACAGGGCTGGAACCCGCGCCATGATAGTCACTTCTGCTTTGCAGTGTGATGCTTTTACTGAGTGAGATATTCGGCATCTGATTGTGATTATTTTTGACTCCATTCCCCCAGGCACATGAAGCAATTTCCGCCCTTTGGTCACTGATGCACCCGAGGGCAGAGGTTTGGTTTTAACATTGGGGGGGCGTAACTGAAGTGAGGGTCTTGGAGCCTCCACTTGAAAATTAAGCACATCAGACACCTCTTTTCCTGAACTCTGATGAATTTTTTGCACTGATGTGTTTATGCATCAATATGTGGTGAAATTGTCTACATTGATGTGAAAATCAAAGTCATCTGCTAATTTCATGCTTTTTTTGGGGGGGGGAGATGTCCAACTAATGAGGGTATGCATCTCCCCCCAGAAGCCCACTGCTCTGAATCAACATGCGATTTGGTTACCAAACATTCATCCCCTTTGGAATTAATGTTAAAATATTTCCAGTGCCCACTGGCTCAAACAGGACTGATCCAGACGTATCCAATTTTGTTTTCATAAAACTGGGCCGACTCGGGGAGGGAAAAGGGATTGTCTGTGTAGTTGCTGCAGCGAGAATGAGTGCACGTAGCCATGACGTCAAGTTTACAATCATTTTTATGCTTCGCTCAGCAAATAAAGCAAAGTCATGCATTTTGAGGAGTCTCATTCACTCCGATTCAGCAATGGCGTGTAAAAAACCCCCACAATTTTAGATAACCCATTCCCTGCCATTGATGAGGTTTTCTGTCAATTATGGCTTCACCCTGTTGTTGACAAGATAATCCTGTAATCAACATCAATATGTGGCAGGGCGGCAGGGTGGTGCAGCGATTAGCACTGTTGCCTCGCAAGGTGGTTCTGGGTTTGCATGCAGGCCGGCCAGGACCTCTCTGCCTGGATTAGAAGGTTCTCCTCGTGTTTGCGTGAATCGTGTACACGTGCCCCTGACCATTGAAATGGCTTTAGAACTGGAGTTAGTCCCTGGATGCTGCCCCATGGCTGCTCACTGCTCCTAAGAAACTAAAATGGGTCAAATCCAGAGATCTAATTACCCCAAGGTGCAAAAATAAATATCTTACAGGTCACTCAACAAAAATCAGTATTTAAAGATTGTTGAATATTATCGAAAATGGTGGCAGCAAAAAAAAAAAAAAAAAAAAAACAGCTGGGAAAATGATATATTCTAGCCCATCTAAACAAGGGATTTTCACCAGTATGAATCTTTTAATGGCACTGTAAATTCCATTTCAGACTAAAATTCTTCCCACACTAAGGACATGCGTAGGGCTCTTTGCCATGAAGAAAATCATGTCGTATTGTAAATTTCTTTAGTGACTGATTACATTTATAGGGCCTTTCACCAGTATGTCTTCTCTGGTGGTGATTTAAATAAGATTTACAAGCAAAAGACTTCCCACACTGAACACATTTGTATGGCTTTTCACCAGAATGTTTCCTCTGGTGATCATTTAAATATAATTTCCGATCAAAAGACCTACCGCATTGATTACATTTATAGGGCCTTTCACCACTATGTCTTCTGTGGTGGTCGTTTAAATAAGATTTACAAGCAAATGACTTCCCACACTGATCACATTTGTAGGGCTTTTCACCAGAATGTTTCCTCTGGTGGTCATTTAAATATAATTTCCGATCAAAAGACCTACCGCATTGATTACATTCATAGGGCCTTTCACCACTATGTCTTCTCTGGTGGTCGTTTAAATAAGATTTACAAGCAAAAGACTTCCCACACTGATCACAGTCATAGGGCTTTTCACCGGTATGTTTCCTCTGGTGGTCAATTAAAGAAGATTTCCGAGTAAATGACTTCTCACACCGATCACAGTCATAGGGCTTTTCACCTGTGTGCACCTGACCGTGGCGGAGTAAATGGCTTTTGTAACTGAAATTCTTTCCACACTGATCACATTTATATGGCTTTTCACCTGTATGAATTTTTTCATGGAATCGTAATTTGCTTTTCAGGCTGAAACTCTTCCCACACTGATCACATTTGTAGGGCTTTTCACCGGTATGTTTCCTCTGGTGGTCAATTAAAGAAGATTTCCGAGCAAAAGACTTCTCACACTGATCACAGTTGTAGGGCCTTTCACCTGTGTGCACCTGACCGTGGCGTTGTAAACTGCTTTTGTTACTGAAACTCTTCCCACACGGATTGCATTTGTAGGGCTTGTCACCTGTATGACTGTGATAATGGCGTAGTAAAATGCTTTTCTGACTAAAACTTTTTCCACACTGAACACATTTGTATGGCTTTTCACTAGTATGTTTCCTCAGGTGATTATTTAAACGAGATTTGTGAACAAAACTCTTCTTACACTGATGACACTTATAGGGCTTGTCTCCTGTAAGAACCCCATGGTAGCCATCTAAATCAGATTTCCTTAAAATGCACTTGCCAATTGTAGAGCATTGGTAAGGCTTTTCGATCACAAGGATTCCTTCATCATGCATTAAATCAGACAGATTTTTCTTTGATTTTTTGCAGTTTGGATTGGGCTCTCCTGCACAGTGATACAGTTCAGTCTCTTCTTTCTCATCAACACCAGCTCCATTAAGCTCAGAATTCAGGAGATCACTCCCTAAAATTTCACTTGAATCAAGCATATCGTCATTAGATTTTATGTAAATGCACTTAATGTCTGGCAAGACACTGACAAGTTCAGCCTTAATATAGTCCTCATCATCATTTTCATTTTTGACAAGGTCAGGGCACAGATCTGTGCAGCCAAGACTCTCCGTCTTAAGATCCCCAGCTTTGGTGGAGCTCAGATCAGTTTCTGTTTTTATCAGTGATGCTTCTGTGTGATGTAAATCACTGACCCTGCTGTTTGCAGTAACACACTCTGGCTCCAGTGCGTTGAGTCCTGGTGCAGTACATTTTGTCTCTGACTCTGCCATATGGACAGACTCCAGTCCATGTAGTTCCTCTTTTTTCTCTCTGATCCTGTGCTGCTCGGGGAGCTCTGGTAGGGTCATCTCAGTGTCCTGTCTCAGACAGACTCCTGCCTGCATCATTCTGCTGATCAAATGTGTTCAGAAGTACAGCTCCTGTAGGGAAACAGTGGGAGGGATTTTAGCCTCAACTGGTCCACCTGCACTGGAAACTTTCCCCACAGTTTTCAGGTGCTTCTAGCAATCTTATCTTTAATATTATTGACTTTACTTCTCTGCATGCCAAACTAACTTAATTAAACTGGCATTACTACAACAGGTCACTGAAATGATGATTTAAAGTCCAGGTGGGCAATTTCAGCGTTACTCACGTTACATTTACTGCATTAGGCTATGGTATGAAATTGTTTCACTACTGATTCTATGGACAGAACTTCAAAATTTCTACATTGTGGCAACCTACGACTGTAATTTACTTAAAAACACGGAATGAACCCCTCAATGGTAATGCTGGCAGACTGGATTTTTCAAGTGTTGCTCACATTATGCAAAAGTAACATGGCTTTTTTCCCACTTAAATTTGCTTCAATCTTCTCGATCAATGATGCATTACAGGATGAAATGGATTATATACGTTTGAACCTTCATTACTGAAATTTCTAGCAAAATCAGGATTTCAACTTAATCTTAGTTTCTCAAAACAACTAGAAACATTTTTTTTTCATAATTCAACCAACCAAGTAATCTCTTCACAACTTCAGTATGTGAATGATGTCAAACTTATTTAATATGTGTACCAAAAATTCGGTTACCATCAGACCTTCAATTTCTTCTGAACCATAAACCTGGATATACAACCACAATTCTGAAATAGTAGGGACAAAGTGTAAAATGTGAGTAAAATCAAAATGCAATGACTTTCAAGTCACACCAGCCAGTATTTTATTCACAGTAGAACAGAGATAACATGGCAAATGTTGAAACTGAGAAATTTTACCATTTTATCCACAAAATGAGCTCAAATTTGATGGCTGCTACAGGTCTCAAAAAATTTGGGACACAGGCAAATACAAAACCCAAAACCAGTGAAGTTGGCACGATATGGAAACCGTAGATAAAAACAGAATACAATGATTTGCAAATCCTTTTCAACTTATATTCAATTGAATACACAGCAAAGACAAGATGTTTAATGTTCGAACAGAGAAACTTTTTTTTTTGCAAATAATCATTAACTTAGAATTTAAAGGCAGCAACACATTGTAAAACTGTTGGCACAGGGGGCCTTTTTACCACTGTGTTACATCGCCTTTCCTTTTAACGACACTCAGTAAACGTTTGGGAACTGAGGTGACCAATTTTTGAAGCTTCTCAGGTGGAACTCTTTCCCATTCTTGCTTGATGTACAGCTTAAGTTGTTCAACAGTCCGGGGTCTCTGTTGTCGTATTTTACGCTTCATAATGCCCCACACATTTTCAATGGGAGACAGGTCTGGACTACAGGCAGGCCAGTCTAGTACCCGCACTCTTTTACTACGGAGCCATGCTGTTATAACATGTGCAGAATGTGGCTTGGCATTGTCTTACTGAAATAAGCAGGGGCGTCCATGAAAAAGACGTTGCTTGGATGGCAACATTTGTTGCTCCAAAACCTGTATGTACCTTTCAGCATTAATGGTGCCTTCACATATGTGTAAGTTGCCCATGCCTTGGGCACTAATACACCCCCATACCATCACAGATGCTGGCCTTTGAACTTTGCGCCTATAGCAGTCCGGATGGTTCTTTTTCTCTTTGGTCCGGAGGACACGACGTCCACAGTTTTCAAAAACAATTTGAAACCACAGACCACAGAACACTTTTCCACTTTGCATCAGTCCATCTTAGATGAGCTTGGGCCCAGCGAAGCCGGCGGCGTTTTTGGGTGCTGTTGATAAATGGCTTTCGCTTTGCATTGTAGAGTTTTAACTAGCACTTGCAGATGTAGCGACGAACTGTAGTTACTGACAGTGGTTTTCTGAAGTGTTCCTGAGCCCATGTGGTGATGTCCTTTACGCATTGATGTCCGTTTTTGATGCAGTACCGCCTGGGGGATCGAAGGTCACGGGCATTCAATGTTGGTTTTCGGCCTTGTCGCTTACGTGCAGTGATTTCTCCAGATTCTCTGAACCTTTTGGCGATATTACGGACCGTTGATGATGAAATCCCTAAATTTCTTACAATAGCTCGTTGAGGAGTGTTGTTTTTAAACTGTTCGACAATCAGCTCACGCATTTGTTCAATAAGTGGTGACCCTCGCCCCATCCTTGTTTGTGAATGACTGAGCATTTCAGGGAAGCTGCTTTTATACCCAATCATGGCACCCACCTGTTCCCAATTAGCCCGTTCACCTGTGGGATGTTCCAAATAAGTGTTTGATGAGCATTCCTCAACTCTCTCAGTCTTTTTTGCCACTTGTGCCAGCTTTTTTGAAACATGTTGCAAATATCAAATTCCAAATGAGCTAATATTTGCAAAACATTACAAAGTTTACCTGTTCGAACATTAAGTAACTTGTCTTTGCAGTGTATTCAATTGAATATAGGTTGAAAAGGATTTGCAAATCATTGTATTCTGTTTTAATTTATGATTTACACAACGTGCCAACTTCACTGGTTTTGAGTTTTGTATAAGTAATCAGAAGATGACATATCCCCCCGGCCCCTGATTATTTGCGAAGGTCAAGTCAATCCTACACCTTCATAGAAATTGAAACAAGAATGTTGAGGTGATTTTACTCTGAAATTATGTGGAAGTATGTACTGGAAACATCTACCAAAGACAAAAAATAACATTTTCAGGAATGTTGCATGTCATGAGGTGGGCACTCAAAAAAGGTGGATCTGTGACACTTTGCCAAGAAACTGCTTATTCAAAATGTATTTTCTCTAAGATTCATGGGTCTTTTATTGTAATTTTGGTATCAAATTGTAGCTGTTGAAGTTCTCTTTCGTTTGTCACCAACCTTGTTTTTGATTTGGTGGGATACTTTTGGTTCAGCGGCCTTTTTAGAAAAGCAATAACGGAGTGGATCGGAGTGGCGGTCGAGCGATGGTGGCAGAGAAGCAGCTACAGTATGGTTATAATGTTCTATTACTCTAGGGTAAGGCAATGGATCTCTTATGAACTAGATGTTATCTACAAAATAAAACAAACCTGGGTGAACGTGAAGGAATATTAACCAAATAACACTAGTTTTTGTAAACAGGGTCGATTCTGAGAAAAACTGACTTTCTGGCAGCTTTCAATGAATTTACCTATTAATTAAATACATGTTATTCTCAATAACATTAGAATGGAATGAGATAAATTTCTATTTGCTGTTTAATATTTTTTTGGGGATTTTAACCTTTATTTCACAGTTACAGTGCAGAGAGAGACAGAAAAGTTGGGGAGAAGAATGGGATGACATGCGGCAAATGACCCGAGCCGGAATCGAACCTAGGTCGCCGCGGGAAGGACACAGCCGTTATGGTGCACACGCTTAGATCGATGTGCCACTGGGGCAGCCCGTGTTTGCTGTTTTTGATTGGGCTGAAGGTATGTAATATGCAGGAGTATTGAAAAATGGACAATTTTGACCCTGTCACACTTTTGTGGCCCAACTCATGACATGCGACCAAATCTGATATTATCAGAAAGATATAATGAAGGGTTTTTGAGTTGTGCTCCAGAAACAAACTTCTCTGTACAGAATCCAAATCCAACTATAAAAATTATTTTTTAGAAGTCTGAAAATATCAAAAAGCACCATTTCATTATGTGGGTAATACACATACAAAATTTCAGAAAGACATAATGAACGGTTTTTGAGTTGTGCTCCGGAAACAAACCCATCTCTACACAAAGTCCTAATGTAACTGGTTTACATGCAAATGAAAAAAAAATAAGATTTTCAGAAATCTGAAAATATGAAAAGGCACCACGTCAGTATGTGGGTAATACACATGCAAAGTTTCAGAAATGTATAATGAAAGGTTTTTGAGTTGTGCTCCGGAAATGAACCTCTCTCTGTACAGAGTCCAAATCTAGATCCTTTCCATGGAAACAAAAACAAAAAAAACATTTTTAGAAATCTGAAAATATCAAAAGGCACCACTTTGGTATGCGGGTAATACACATGCAAAGTTTCAGAAAGACATAATGAACGGTTTTTGAGTTCTGCTCCGGAAAGGAACTAGGTCTGATGTGCACCAAGTCCAGATTTGTTTCCATGGATATGGCAAAAATAGTCATCCTGAAGTTTCCAAAGTAGCAAAAGGCACATCAAGAATATAAATGGAATACATGTATCAAGTTTGGTGCTGATATCTTGCATAATTTTTGAGTTCTGCTCAGGAAACAAAATGATTATGGACGGAATGACAGGCAGACGGACGAGGCAATGCCCATATCCCCTCGCATTTTATGCCATGGGGATAAAAAAGGGCTTAAAAAGCAATTAATGAACATTTAGCAAGTAATTAAGTTAACTGGCCACAGGGGTGTAACATGATTGGCTACAAAAGGCATGTCTTAAGAGACGCGGAGTCTCTCAGAAGTAAAGATGGCCAGAGGCTCTCCAACCTGTGAAGACTTGTGTAAAAAAAATTGTGGAATACTTTAAAAACTAGAAAAGCACTCAGAGAGCGCAGAACCTCCGCCAGGGGGCAGGAAACCCAAAAGCACGGCGATTGGAACTCTGGCCCATTGGAAAGACTTGAAATCTTGAACTTTGGTGTATATCTCAGCAGTACTTTGGCGTAGACATACCAAAATTTAATCACCTCTTCCTTGACTTAATACCCACCAACCCTAAAAATTTCATCAAAATCCGGCCATAAGTTTTTGAGTTATGTTGTACACAAACAAACCAACAAACAAACAAACAAACAAACCAACAAACAAATGGCACCGAAAACATATACCTCCACGGCGGAGGTTAACAATGTTCCTCAACGTCAAATTGAAAAGGCTTTGAAGGTCTCATCATCGACAATGCATAACATCATCGAAAGATTCCGGGAAACTGAAAAAATCTCTGTGCGTAAGGGACAAGGCTGAAGACCTTTACTGGACTCCCATGATCTTCAGGCCCTCAGATGACACTGCATCACTCACTGGTATGATTCTGTCATTGACATTACTAGATAGGCCCAGAAATACTTCAAGAAACTGCTGTCAGTAAACACAGTCCGCCGTGCCATCCACAGATGCCACCAAAATCTCTATCACACAAAAAGGAAGCCATTGTTGAGCATGGTCCAGAAGCGCCACCGTGTTCTGTGGGCCAAGGCTCATTTAAAATGGACAGTAGCAAAGTGGCAAAGTGTCCTGTGGTCAGACGAGTCCAAATTTGACTTTCTTGTTGGAAATCATGGGCATCGTGTCTTCTGGTTTAAAGAGGAGAAAGACCACCCCTCCTGTTATCAATGTTCAGTTCAAAAGCCAGCATCTCTGATGGTATGGGGATACATTATTGCATATGGTGTGGGACACTTGCATGTTTTAATAAAAAGCACCATGTATGCTGAAAGGTATACATAGGTTTGAGAGCAACATATGCTCCCACCCAGACATCATCTATTCCAGGGAAGGCCTTATGTATTTCAGCAGGACAATGCAAAACCACCTACTGCAGCTATTACAACACCATGGTTTCATAGTAGAAGAGTCCGTATGCTGAACTGGCCTGCCTGCAGTCCCAAACTTGTACCAATTAAACATAACATAACATGAATGGCGAGAACAGGCCATTCAGCCCAACTACGCTCGCCAGTTTCTTTATACTATTATGAATATAACCCTTCAAATACTCAATGACTCAATGGTATCTAGCCAAGTCAAGCCTGCTCTTGAAAACCCCCAAGGTCCCTGCCTCAACAATCAGGCAAGCTATTCCACATTGAAATTACTCTTTGGGTATGAAATATTTCTGAATATCAGTGCTAAATTTACCTTTGATCAACTTCAATTTGTGACCCCCAAGTTCTACTCACAACACTTGGTCGAAGGAATCCTACATAATTCACTTTCTTGATCCCTTTAACATATTTAAAGACCTCAATCTATTTATTAAGCTTTGTCAGGAAAGTCAGGAAATGATCGCACAGGTGGCAAGGCACCTATTGGGAGGCAATCATCCCACAACATGTACAGACAATTGAACAATGAGAAGAAAAAAAAAAAAAACATATATATATATATACACACACACACACACACATACACATATAGTAATAATAAAATAAGACAGTTTATCAGCAAGTGTAAGTAACATCAGAGGGACAGACGACAACGTGAACAATGACATTTGCCAACCCATGTACATGAATCATCAGAAGAAAAATAGTTGTTGAACTTTTCTTTATAAAAATGAAATAGCTTCGATTTAAAAGCAGCAGTAGTATCAGAAATTTGATAGAGGTGACTGGCGTTCCACAAATAAAATAATCTGTTAAAATACGAATGGCGAAAAGTTTCAGTCCTAAATTTAGGAATTTTCATTAAAAATGTATCCTCATTTTGAAATGAGACAAAATGGTAGTAGTTAATGTCATATTCCCCCCTCAAGCATTTGCACAAGAATACACAATCAAATATGTCACGTCTGTAGCCCAGCGGTAAAAGATCAAGCTTCATTAGTCGGGCTTTATAATTGCTATCAACACAATCATTATAACCAAAAATGTACTTAGTGGCTCTCCGTTGCACACCTTCAATATGAAGGAGAGATTTTTTTGATGATACGGCCCAAAATTGGGGGGAGTATTCTAAAAGTGGTCTTATAAGCGAAATATACAGTTTTCGTTTTGTTTGAACTGAACACGTATGACCACAAGTTCTTTGAATTAATCCAAGCATGCAATTTGCTTTACTGACCAAGACATTAGCATGCGCATCCCATGATGAATTTGATGACACCACAATCCCAAGATCACGCATGCAGTCGACTTTTTCAATTAGATTACCATTCATTGTGTAATGGTGAATCAATCAAATCACCCCTTAGTCTCCTTTTCCTGAAACTAAAGAGATTAAGGATCTTAAGCCTCTTCTCGTAGCTTTCATCTTTTACACCTGGAATTACCTTAGTGGCTCTTCTCTGAACTTTCTCTAGAGCCTCTATATCTTTCTTAAAATATGACAGAACTGTACACAATACTCCAGATGTGGTAGGACGAATGTGTTGTACAAAAGAAGCATCACCTCCCTAGAGTTGTAGTCAATACTTGTGGCACTGTATCCCAGCATCCTATTGGCTTTTTTCACTGCTGGAGCAAAATGGCAAGAGCCTGTGAGGGTTTGGTCAACAATCACTCCCAGATCTTTCTCGCGTGGAGCAGATTCCAGTTTTAAACCTTCCACGAAGTAATCCTGTCTAATGTTTTTATTACCTGCATGTAAAACTTTACATTTTACTACATCAAATTTCATTTGTCACATTTCTGCCAGATTTTAGATTCTATCCAAATCATCCTGAATCACTTTAGCGGTTCCCCAATTTAGTATCATCTGCAAATTGAACTAATCTGCTCTAAATATTCCGATCAAGGTCATTAATGTAGATGAGGAACAGCAGGGGTTCCAACACCGATCCCTGGGGGACACCACTCCCCACCATACCCACCTCAGATGAGATACCACTGACCACCACTCTGTGTTCTGTCCTGTAACCAGTTTTAAATCCACTCCAGAATACCTCCTGTAACTCCAATGGAGCTCATTTTAAAAATTAGTCTCCGATGCGGAACTGTATCAAATGCTTTCTGAAAATCCAAGTATATGATGTCATAAGCCCTGCTCTGGTCATAAGTCTTGGTGACCTCTTCAAAAAATTCCAGGTTTCTCAGGCATGACCTTCCCTTACGGAAATCCTGGTGGCTATCCCTCAAGATACTGTAACGTTCAAGAAATAAGTCCAGCTCATCTTTTATGATAGATTCCAATATTTTGCACGCAATGCAAGTTAAACTGACAGGCCTGTAATTTCCTGGCTCGGTACGGTCCCCTTTCTTATATATTGGTATTATATTGCCCTGTTTCCAATCATTTTGTATTTCTCCAGTTTCTAAAGACCGTCTGAAGATGATCTCACCAACTTCCCTGAGCACTCTAGGATATAAGCCATCAGGACCCACCGCCTTATCTGCCTTTAGTTTATGCAACTAGTGAGTACTTTGTTATCACAATAAGTCGATTTACGAGCACGAACGAATAGGAAGGACAGGGGAACAGATTGCAATCTACTCGTTCGTGCTCGTCAATCGACTTATCGTTACTTTCAAGATGGAGGCGACTGGAAACTACCTCAAAGTACTGTTTGCATAAATAGTCTTTTTTTAATAAACTACTTGTGCATTTTCAAAGTTCTCAGTGCCTCGTTTTAAATATCCTGGCCCTCGGAATTCTACTGATGTGTGGAGTGTGGAGCTTCTTTGAGCCTTGTTAATGATGAAAAAAATATCGATTTCTTTGCATGGTAATGCTATGCCCGATTCGCTACCATTGTAAGCCTGTTGGGAGCTTCGTCTAAAAGGCCTTTTATTTCAAAATGTTGCGTGCGTACGGAGGTGGGGTATTTGACAAAAGTTAGTGCTCATTATCATGTTTCAATACACCAAAAGTCAATTTCACACCAGAATTCTCTTTTAAAAAGCATTTCATTACATTACATTACAGGTTCTTAGCAGACGCTCTTATCCAGAGCGACGTACAAAAGTGCACAAGAATAGTACAAAATTGACTGTACTATCCATAGCTGGTGGTCGATAGCATACTCCTATGTTTAAACCTGACTCGCGTTTGCCAATGAGCCTGACCCAGATATCTTCACAGGGCAAGGAATGTTCAATTTTGGGAATTTCCTGTACATTTGTTTTTGTTCACATAGATTGCTATGCCCCCTCCTCATCTATTACATCTATCCTTCCGAAAGAGCTTATCCTATATTCTTATTCTTCTACATTATATTCATCTCCATCCTCTTCACTAAGCCATGTCTCTGTAATCCCAACTATGTCATAGCCCTCACTAATCATAATGGCCTCAAGCTCTGGAAATTTATTTTTTATGCTTCTTGCATTTTAATAAAAAACATTTCAGGTTATTACTAATGCTCTTACCCTTCGATTTCCCATGCGGCCGCTGCTTCAAGCCCCCCACTGCGCTTTGTTGCTTGATAAGTATATCATCAATAATGCATATAACGCCGTCAGCTTCCATCGGGGCAGTCTGCATTTCCCCATGTGTAACACTCACTAACCTCCCCGCCCCCCAAGTCCCAAGTTTAAATAATCCAGTGCTACCCTCAACATGCGCTGGCCCAGTGAAAAGGTACCCCACCGATTCAGGTGCAGCCCGTAAGGTTTGAACAGGTAACCCCTGTCCCAGAAAAAGTTCAAGTGCCCCATAAACCTGTACCCCTCTTTCCTACCCCAGGTTCTTAGCCACATGTTAAACCTCCAGATAAAATTCTGCTTTCCTCTGTTTGCATGTGGTACCGGTAGAATCTCGGAGAACACTACTGTTGAGGATCTAATCCTAAGCTTTTCAGCTAATTCCACAAATTTGCCTTGCAGAACCTCAAACCTACCCTTACCTATGTCATTTGTCCCAACATGGACCATGACAACTGGATCCCGCCCCGCTCTGGCCAGGAGCTTGTCCGCATGCTCCAAGAGGTCTCCTACCTGGGCACCAGGCAGGCAACACACCGTCCGAGACTCCTTGTCGCGCGAACAGACTAAGCTATCTATTCCTCCAAGTATTGAGTCCCCCACTATCACCAACTCTCTTTTCTGAGGGGTAGAAGCTAACAGGATGCCCTGCTGCTCATCAGTCCCCTCACTCTAAGGGTCAGGGGCTAATTCGAGTTCCTGCAAGGGCTGGAATCTGGTGGACACTTCAACCACCGGAGGAGCTGTCGCTGTACGGCATGCACGCCCTTTCCGGCGCTGTCAACCTACAGTCACCCAACTTTCTCTCCCTGCCTGCTCTGGGATCCCAATACCACCCTGCTTTGGCATACACGCCATTCCTCCAAACGACATACAACTTAGTTGGCAATCAGTAGAGTTCCTAGAGGAACTATTTCGTGCTGCCAACTGGCCCTGAAGATCAAGGATCTTGACCTCCAGATGCTCAACAAGATTTAGTCAGTACGCATAGCTTACAGGATACCCCCTGCAACAACAAGTAGTCGGGCAGTACCACAGTCAAAAGACCTTCCAGCAAGAAAAAAAATTTTAAAAATCGGATGAGTAGGTTATGAGATCTCGGTCCGGACGCACAGACGCACGCACAAACACACAGACACACGCACGCACGCACACACGGACGGACAAAGCAAATCCAGTAGACCCCCCCAAAACTTTGTTGCGGGGGGTATAATTAGCTGGCACCGGTGGCAGACAAAACCACCCTGGAAATCTCTTTCCAAAAGTATGATCATCCTGCAACCGTCACATAGTTTTGGCCACATTTTGAACCCCCTACCTAATGACCTCACTCACCCTAGATAAAAGTAAATTACTAATCCCGAGACAGAAGCTGAGGAACCACATTTCAGTGTTTCCTCCAGGATTTTTTCCAGCAGCGGGGGCTGGCTCTTCGGGGAGCCGTGGGGCGTAAACAAATGACACTTGACTCCAGATTTTACTTTTACAACCTATTTATTGAATGGTCAGTTGAAAATGGCTTTTTACAGGCTGAATGTACAAATAAAAAATAAAACAATAAAATTAAATACTGATCATTAATCTTACAATGGGAATACATTGAATTTATTAATCATTTTATTTTTTATTTATTTAACAGAAATATTGACATATGTTATGCAAAAATTAAGAAAGGAAAAAAGGGTCATCAACTCTCACCATTCTCAGTGTGGTAGAGCCATGAGTGGCTATTTTTTTCAACCATTTATGGTCCAAGCCTGATAAACCTAAAGGGAAGCACAGGCTTTTCTCCTCTCTCATCTCTCACTCCTGCACCATCACTCTGCTCTCCTGCTCCTTCACTCTGCTCTCCCCCGCTGTACTCTGCTCTCCTTCACTCTGCTCTCCTGCTCCTTCACTCTGCTCTCCCCCGCTGTACTCTGCTCTCCTTCACTCTGCTCTCCTGCTCCTTCACTCTGCTCTCCCACGCTGTACTCTGCTCTCCGGCTCCTTCACTCGGCTCTCCTTCACTCTGCTCTCCTGCTCCACTCTGCTCTCCTTCACTCTGCTCTCCCCCGCTGTACTCTGCTCTCCTTCACTCTGCTCTCCTGCTCCTTCACTCTGCTCTCCCCCGCTGTACTCTGCTCTCCTTCACTCTGCTCTCCTGCTCCTTCACTCTGCTCTCCCACGCTGTACTCTGCTCTCCGGCTCCTTCACTCGGCTCTCCCCCGCTTTACTCTACTCTCCTTCACTCTGCTCTCCTGCTCCTTCACTCTGCTCTGCCCCGCTGTACTCTGCTCTCCTTCACTCTGCTCTCCTGCTCCTTCACTCGGCTCTCCCCCGCTGTACTCTGCTCTCCTTCACTCTGCTCTCCTGCTCCTTCACTCGGCTCTCCCCCGCTGTACTCTGCTCTCCTCCGCTGTACTCTGCTCTCCTTCACTCTGCTCTGCCCCGCTGTACTCTGCTCTCCTTCACTCTGCTCTCCTGCTCCTTCACTCGGCTCTCCCCCGCTGTACTCTGCTCTCCTTCACTCTGCTCTCCTGCTCCTTCACTCTGCTCTCCCACGCTGTACTCTGCTCTCCTTCACTCTGCTCTCCTGCTCCTTCACTGGGTTCTCCTCCGCTGTACTCTGCTCTCCTTCACTCTGCTCTCCTGCTCCTTCACTCTGCTCTCCTGCTCCTTCACTCTGCTCTCCCCTGCTGTACTCTGCTCTCCTTCACTCTGCTCTCTTGCTCCTTCACTCGGCTCTCCTGCTCCTTCACTCGGCTCTACCCCGCTGTACTCTGCTCTTCTCCTTCACTCTGCTCTCCTGCTCCTTCACTCTGCTCTCCCCCGCTGTACTCGGCTCTCCTTCACTCTGCTCTCCTTCACTCGGCTCTCCCCCGCGGTACTCTGATCTCCTTCACTCTGCTCTCCTGCTCCTTCACTCGGCTCTCCTTCACTCTGCTCTCCTGCTCCTTCACTCGGCTCTCCCCCGCTGTACTCTGCTCTCCTGCTCCTTCACTCTGCTCTCCCCCGCTGTACTCTGCTCTCCTTCACTCTGCTCTCCCCCGCTGTACTCGGCTCTCCTTCACTTTGTTCCACTGCTCCTCCCTGTCTAATGTTAATTGTCTTATACGATGACATAAAACATAAACGTTAGATAATTTACACTCACATCACATCTGATTACAAATGTGAACATATTTTTTTTTACCTAAACATCATTTTTGAGTCAGTCAAAGGCTAATGATACCTCACTGGCGTCATCTTCATCAGGCGTCTTTCTCTTCTTAGAGAAATATTTCAACAAGCTCATCTGAAAATGCAGTCAGCAGTTACATCACGGCGTGTAGATATTAGCTTAATGCCAGTGACGGTCCGTCGGCAGAAACACAGGGCCAGCAATAACCTCACCTTTCACTTCTTAACGACTGATACCTCTCGCAGTTAACCTCCCCGATTAGAAAGTTGCTCCGACTGATTGGAGGAACCAATGAGAATATAATCTATTTTTTAAAGCCTTCTTATACATTGAATGAATGAATGAATATGTTTATTTCAAACACAGCAACACAACATATTAAACATAATTAAAGAATTAAAGAAAATAAAGAAAATGAATAAATATGGCTGGTCGAAAAGGGATTTCGGCTGAAGCAAAAGCTTATGGCTGCTGAACCCTAGTGATCAATTTCAATTCCGATTCATTACGAGAATCTTTATAACAATGAGCAGACACAACACAGATAGAGTATTAATTATACTTGTTTACATATGCATACGTGCAAAAGTGTGTACCTGAGTGCACATATATCATAGTACATGCCAAATGTTCCACCCCACAAAAAGCATACCTACCGACATACATACAAACTCTTTTTTTTTTGTTACACGACCAGAACCTAAAACATTCACTAAACAAAGGCCAAAAAACTCAGTTTTTTTCAAGAAATAAATTATGTCTCTGTAGTTTTTCATGATTTTGTACATTTACTGTTATGAGCATTTTCTATTTTGTATTTATCAAATATCTTATTTCTAAACATCGTTTTTAAATGGGCAACATTTTTGCTCTCATTTTTGCACATCAGTGGCAACGGAAAATATCAATAGCCTACGTCTTTATATAATCTGAATTTGCGTTAGTTAGTCCGCGAGGTTCGTTGAGCAATAAGCCATGAGAAACCGTTCTATGGTCTGAATGTAGTGACAGCTAAAGAGCGTTGTTAGGTACGATGCACAGTTGAGTGAAAACGAAAATAATTGCCGCGAAGTCAGCGAAAGTTTCTGATTTTTTGCAGATTGTCATCCTTGCAGAGTCGCATCAATTATATCAACATAGCCAATTGCTTTAACATTAGCATTTCTTCATCAAGTGTCACGCATTGGTGGTGGCTGTTCTGTTTAGTAACGGTTTGATTGTTAATCAGGCAAATCTGATCGCAAACAGTTTTACAGGAATTATGCGGGAAAGGGTGATATTAATGAAGGCCTTCCTGACATCTGACGGTACAGTACGCCACTGCAAATGCTATCAGTTAATTACTCACGTTAGCGACACCGAGTTGGCAGGGCTTAGTTATCTTAAGCTACTGATATGTTACGTAACATTATCTGGCCATCGATATTTTCCGAATGACTTTTTAACTTATAAAATCTATTATGCGTTAAGCTAATAAGTCCACCTTTTCTCCGGTACGTAGCTGCCCTATTTTCCAGGGGGGACGCTCCTCTGACGCTCTGACTAGGTGCCTGGGTGGGTGACGTGATGTCACTTTCAAGGCCGCGCTCTCGCCAGTAATTGAAGTCGTATTAACTCGCCTCCACCCCAAAGAGTAGATCATGAGCAAGTTGTTTACCTTAGTACTCCAGAGTACCCGACCCAGTGCAGCACTCTGCTGTGAAGGTGGAGACATGCGGCGGTGGTGTATTTGCGACAATTAAAAAAAAAGAAAGAAAGAAATTTAAAAGGAGCAGTGGCTGGGATTTAGGAATGGCGGCCCGCCACTCCTAAATGAGTGTAGAGGAAACACTGCAATTTATTACTTTATTAACATAGGAAGCCCTAAGCAGCAGTCACAATAGAAACTGTGGGGAAACTATGTAAATGGATTATAAGCCTCCTTTACCAGGGGCTTAGTTTCAGTTAACAGAAATGAAATACCAAATTGAGCCAAACTCTACATGTAATAAGCACTCTCAATAAGCCGATTTGAGTTTTTCTAGTCCCAGTACTATTAATATACTAACCTAAAAATATCACAGGGCTTGGTTGAGAACACTTGGCACATAATTAAAAGAAAAGTCCATCAAAGGAGACCCAAAACTCTCCAGCAGCTGGAAACCTGTATTAACCCATTTAGGCCTGAGGCCTATTCAAAAAACGTCCATGAAAACCGATTTTGAAAAGAACCCCTAAAACCTGAGGTTTTCTGGAAAACAGCACCCAGGTGTCTAGTAAACGTCTAGTAAAAAGCTGATATCTCAGCCTCTGTAGCAGATAGACAAAATTCAAAAAGTACTTGAGAGCTTACACCTGTGGCTTTCAAAAATCTGTCTTTTATTTGTGCAAATCTTCATCACAATATTTAACACACTGAACAAACTATAAAATATAATAAAACCAATAAAATAAATAACAAATCTCTATCTACATAATAAATAAATAAAATAATAATTAATAAATAAATAAATAAAAGTATAAGCTCTGCGCTAGAGAATAACAAACATTTTTTTCTTTCTCTGGAACAGGTGGCAGAGCTAAGGGGGGGGGGGGGGTGTAGACACGTCCCTTTCAGTCCTGGCTAGATCGCAATCATTTTCCTTTATTGAGGTCTTTTCCAATTATTGTAATTGGCAACTGAAGACACAGTTTCTCCCCACATGCAATCTAACAGCGATTAAATCACGGGATAAATTCAGCACAGTGGCGGGACAGTAACTGGGTTGCACAAAACAGCCGTTTAAAACAATTGTAGATCGCAACCTGTTCTCAGTCATCTTCATGATGAACAAAAGGTTCACTCCGAGAGCACTCCACACTTAACAGGTGCTGCTTGTTCTCCCCGATTAGGAAAGAGGACATTCCTCTGGACGCGTATTTGCTTTATTTAAATCTAAATCTTATCATCCCATATACACTCATCTAAAATATGAAATGAATCTGTGAAAAACTGAAGGCGTTAGAGCACTGACAAGGCAAAAAGTTTACGGATGCACAGCAGACCACCATGAAGGCATCTAACCACAGCATAAGCCCGACTGGCCAAGAGGCCAAGTCAGCTAAAAATTGCTTAAAATTGCTGAACTTTGCAGAGGTTTTAAAACTCTTGGAAGGACAAGTTAGAGCCCAGCCCCACACATTGATTTCCATGAGAGAATCCTGTCTGTTTTTCATGCAATGTCACCTGAGGGCGAGAAGATCAGTCATTCAATATTGGTTTTTGGCCTTATCCCTTGCATACAGAGATTTCTCAGGATTCTACGAATAGTTTTATGATATTACTTACCGTAGATGATTAAATCCCCACATTAATATAACTAGCAGCGATATGTTCCACCACATGCATTTCAGTAGCATTATAAAACATTTCCAATCTTTTTTTGCCGATGTCCCAACTTCTTTGTAACATGTTCCTGGCACCAAATTCAAAAAAGAGCAAACATTTTCCTAAATACGATAAAGGAGGTTTTGCAGGGTACAGGCAAATTCGCCCACAGCCCAATTTGAATCATCTTCTGGTTATATGTACCTACTTGTGGGACTGTCCAGAAAATAGATTTGAAATGTGAAATTTGCATACAGGATGTGAACTGTGACAAAAAACGTTTGTTTTCATAGGAATGTGGTTGTTTTTCCAAGATGAGCTTTACGTTTTGCATCAATTTTGGTCAAGACGGATGCATTTTTCAATAGAAAATTGCCTGAAATATCTTCAGTTTTTCACATATATTCATAGGTTTGGTGTCAAAATATCAGACATGATGTTGTATAGCCATTAAAAATCATCTGGTTTTTCAGAACAATCATTTATGGGTTTAAATATGGACTTGAGACCTAGCCCAAAAAATCTTGAAATCACTAAATACTTCCTGAATACAAATTTCACATTCCAAATCTATTTCTGGACAGTCCCACAAGTAGGCAGCTACATATAACCAGAAGTTGGTTCAAATTGGGCTGGAGACAAATTTGCCTATACCCTGCAAAACCTCCTTTCTCAGTTTCAAATTCGATAAATTGCCTTTGAACCATTTTCGATTAAATATAGGTATTAAATGATTGCAAATCATTACATTGTTTCCATTTACATTTTATGCAGTGTCCCAATTTTTCTGGAAATGAGTTCGTAAATTATCTATCTGAACTGAATGTAGCCGGTTCACTCTAGGATCTAATAAAGAAGAAGTTGTCTTCAGTTGCCATAGGATTATTCTTATCATTGGAAAACGAGTAAATAAAGCAAAATTACCGAGAAAAAGTCAGCACTACTAAGGGATGTTCTGTGCCGACAGTTATAGTAAAGCAACGCGCCTAGCGTAATCTGGTCATGATAAGTTTTCTACTTTTTTAGTAATACTAAATAACATTGTCTTTTTCGGTTTTCTCAGGTCATGAAACACCAATTTCTATTTTTTTCCCCACTTTTCCACCGTATATACAGCGAAGTTTTCATAAAAGGACCTCACCTTACCTCTTGCAAGAACAACCTACTTGATCAGGTAATAAAATGCTTGTCTACACTGATGAATAGGCTATAACCTGTAGTAGCAAACTGCAGCAGCAAGACTGTACCTAAAAGAACCCTGCCGAAAAATTGGCCACAAAACGAACGCGCACAAAAAACACAAACTTACCTATTTCGATTTGATTATTTTGCGTTCCCGGATACATTACATCGGTTAAATTATATTCCTCAAATGATTTGTAACGAGTGCCAGGACCCACAGCGAAAAGGTTTGCGAGTAGCGTCCACCAGCCCAATTTCGTTGCAGTTTTGCGTATTTTCCAACCTCCACTGTGAATGGTCGTATGTACTCCACATTGGAACTCTTCAGACTGAAGATAGAAAGAGAGCTGTAATTATCAACGCAGTTACAGGGGGTGCTGCCACCTATATGTGGAGGATGGAACCTTTTTTTAAAGAAAATTTACCGACGAAATTAGGGCAGACTTGCCTCAAATTCGTGAGTGTCAAATGAAGTATATTTCCTAGGCAACTGGTTCTTTGGGGAAATTAGAGACCAGGTCAGTCATCCTGGAGATCATAGCCAAGCTATCTATGACCAGAAAAGCCAAAGTTTTGTTTGTATTACTGCCACTTGAGGGCTCGGCAATCCTGTGTCCATGGATGGTGTCACAACCAAAGGAGTCACATCCTGTCTCAATCCGCAATCCAGAATATGGCTCAAGGAAAACTCTGAAAATCAGAGGCAGGACGATTTTTTTCCAATTCCAGAAAATCAAAGGAATACACTACCCTCAGCTCCTTTGATTTTAACCAGGAAAAAATTTCGGACCCCTGCCTGGTAGCGCTGGGGAGCCCCAGGCTGACCCAAACGTGTATGACACACATCAGTTCCTATGTTTTTCACTTCGTATATGACCTAACCTAAGTAAAACACACAAAACTAAAGTCATGTATATAATCCTGGATACATATGCTTCTGTCGCGCATAGAGTTTTCAAATTTTCATGTATGGACGGATGAGAAAAAAAATCGGACTTTTACAAACCTGGCCAGATGTTAGCAAACTACTTGCCAATATTGCTGACTGATTGTGTCCCAGAATCTTTTACGGTAGGTAGTTACACTCGAAAACAAAAGGTGGCAGCACTTAGGGGTGGCAATGATCGTCACTTACGAAATCGGGGCAATTTACGAAATTAGGCAGGTAGACGCTAATGGTCGAGACGGTACAAAGACGTAACTCTTTCATTGTTTGATGAACGGAGGATATACGGCATGGACTCATTTCTGTGAATGTAATTCAGGCATCTCCCAGGATTTAACATGTTACTGTTATAGCCCCAATTTGTTTTTACATTTACAACATCCAAAACAGCAAGGGATGACAGACACAATTTTAAAACTTAAACACATTTAATTAACAAAGACAACTACAACTAACTAATCTACTGACTAATCTAATGACCAAGATTGATTAACAAGAAAAACAGAAATATTTACAGTCCCTTTTGGTTGGGTTCCTTGGTGATGTCCTGGGTGAGGAAAATGCTCTAACACAGGCAAAAATCCACTATAAGCTTCACTGGTCTTAAACAGAATGACAGGTCTGGTCACATGTATCCTTCTCCTTGCAATTTCTCCTACTACTTTACTGTTTCAATTCTCCCTCCTTATATACTCTTTTGCAAACCCCTCCCACCTTTGAGACTTTTTTTTTTTCCTTTTCTCGAGGACTTGTTTCAGAGATGCCCAGAACATGTCCAAACCTAGCTCCAGTCTGGGCTTAACAAAAAAAAAAGGTAAATACTGCCAACCAGTGGCCTATATTCACATTACACCTCCATTCCAAAAGGGAAAAATTTTGACTCATAAAGGCAACATTTTTCTTTTCAATACAAAATGGTTAAGTGGACACTTGTCTACATACACGTATCATACAATATTCAAATAAACACATGATATATATATACATATTCAAACACGGGATAAGCAATCAGTAATTACATTGTCAGTACCCTTTACATGCTTAATTTCCAAGTCAAACTCCTGTAAAATCAAACTCCAATTCAACAATCTTCGATTCTTGTTTTTCATCTTACTCAAAAACATTAATGGATTGTGGTCAGTGTACACAATCATTGGCTTTTCCCCTGTACAAACATAAACCTCAAAGTGTTGTAAAGATAGAACCAGAGCCAACAGCTCCTTCTCTATTGTGGAATAGTTTCTTTGGTGGCGATTGAACTTCCTCTGAGAAGTATGCCACGGGATGCTCAATGTCATCAGAGTCACTTCTCTGTAGGAGCACAGATCCACGAGCTTGGTCGATAGCATCAACCGCAATGGAGAACGGTTTGAAGTCAGGAGATTTGAGCACGGGGAAGTGACACAGCAGAGAATTCAGGCGATCGAAGGCTCTCTGGCATGCATCATCCCAAGTGAACTTTACGCCTTTCTTCAGTTGGTTAGTTAGACTGAGAGCAATCTCAGCAAAGTTCTTGCAGAACTTGCGGTAGTACCCGATCATTCCAAGGAAGCGGCGCAAAGCTTTTTTGTTGTCAGGAACTGGAAAGTCCATGATGGCTTGGGCTTTAGCATTTATGGGTGCCACCTTACCCTGGCCTATGACGTAGCCAAGATAGGTGACAGTAGCACAACCAAAGTCACTCTTTTTCAGGTTAACAGTCAGATTGGCCTGGGTCAGGCGTTGGAACGTCTCTACATCTTTCAGATGTTCTTCCCAGGAGTCACTGCATGTGATCAGGTTGTCGATGTACGCACCCGTGTGTGGCAATCCGGCGATTGTAGACTGTATCATTCTTTGGAACGTGGCTGGGGCATTTTTCATGCCAAAGGGTAGGACTTCATACTGGTACAACCCAGATGGTGTGGCAAAAGCAGAGATGCTCTTGGCCCTCTCAGTTAAAGGCACACACCAATAACCCTTCAATAAATCAATCTTGGTCAGAAACTTTGCTTGCCCTACTCTATTGATACAATCATCAATCCTAGGTATTGGAAACACATCAGTTCTAGTTACAGCATTGACTTTGCGATAATCTGTACAGAATCTAGTACTTCCATCAGGTTTTGGAACTAGCACACAGGGTGAACTCCAATCTGAGTTGGAGGGTCTGATAATAACATGTTCTAACATGTACTCAACCTCTTTCTCAACAATCTTTCTCTTTTCAGGATTCATCCGGTACGGATGCTGTTTAATTGGTTTGGCATCACCAACTACATCATGAGAGGCTATAGAAACTCTCTTTGGAACATCAGGAAACAGATCCTCAAATTTCTTGATCAACTTCTCAAACTGATCTCTCTGTGAGGGTTCTAAGTGCTGGAGTTTTACATCAAGATTTTGCAACACTTCAGAATTTGACAATTTACATGAAAGAACTTCAGCTTTAATTCTAGGTTCATCATCTTGAAACTCCCCCTCATCTTCACACGTTTCGATCATAGGAGAATCTGAAGTGACAGCTGCAACCCTAGCATTTCTGTCATGATAAGGCTTCAGCATGTTAATGTGACACAATTGTTTTGGTTTTCTCCTATCTGGAGTCTTCACAATGTAATTGAGATCATTGAGTTTTGTCAGAATTTCATAAGGACCATGAAATCTAGCCTGCAATGGATTGGACTGCAAGGGAAGCAACACAAGAACCTTATCTCCTGGCTTAAACTCACGGCTTCTAGCCTTATGATAATACCAAGTTTTCATTTTTCCCTGACTTGATTTCAAGTTCTCTTTGGTTAGGTCACAAGCTGCACGCAGTCTTTCTTTGAACTTGCTAACATAGTCAAACAGACTGATATGCGGTTCTTTCTCTTGCCATTGTTCACTCGGCAATAGCAAAGGTCCTCTCACTTCATGGCCGAACACTAGCTCAAACGGACTGAATCCAGTAGACTCCTGCACTGCTTCTCTAGCTGCAAACAACAGCAAATGAACACCTTCATCCCAGTCTTTCTCATGGTCATGACAATAAGTCCTCATCATTGTCTTGAGAGTGGAATGAAACCGCTCTAAGGCACCCTGACTTTCTGGATGATAGGCACTAGGAAGAATTTGCTTTGCACCTAGTTCATACATAACCTGCTGAAACAATTCGGAAGTGAAATTGCTACCTTAGTCTGACTGAATTTCCCTGGGAAGGCCAAAGGACTTGATCAAAGCCTTTGAGATTGCAGCTGCCTTGATGTTACGTAGAGGTATGGCTTCAGGGAATCTGGTAGATGCACACATGATTGTCAACAAGTACTGATTTCCAGATCTAGTCTTAGGTAATGGACCAACACAATCAACAATGACCTTAGAGAATGGCTCCCCAAATGCTGGGATAGGCTGCAATGGAGCTACAGGTGGGTCTAACTGGTGTTTTCCAACTACCTGACAAGTGTGACAGGCATGAGCCATTGTTAAGATCTCATTCCTGTAGACCTTCGGAACAACAATTTGCCTGACCACTGCCCAATCTGCATTGGCAGGGATATGTCAGGAGGGCGCCACTTCTGCATCAACACACCATCCTTGAGATAATACCCAACTGGAACTGCATCTATTTCTTTATCAGGAAGGGCTCTCCTCTTTAGTACACAAATTTCAGGATCATTAGTTTGCTCCTCAATCAAACGCTTTCTGGACAGAGACAAGTCTCCAGACACATCAGAATCACCAGACCCATCTGGCTGGCTGAACAAAGAACTGATAAAAGTATCTGATAAGTCCTCAAACGGAGAAATCATAGTAGGCCGAACAGAGTCATGAGGCGAATCACCTGAGTCATGATTATTCAATATGCTGGACGGCACCACATCATCTTCTTCTTGAGCCTTCTTGGCCATAGCACGAGTCACTGCCCAGGAAGGATACAAAGATGGGTCTTCATCGCCATCTTCAGTGCTCGGCTGGGAAGTAAGATGTACAGGGGGAACTACTTTGCCCCCAGCCAAGTCATTGCCTAGCAACAGAG
This sequence comes from Gymnothorax reevesii, assembly GCA_029721435.1. Lineage (NCBI taxonomy): Eukaryota > Metazoa > Chordata > Actinopteri > Anguilliformes > Muraenidae > Gymnothorax > Gymnothorax reevesii. The sequence continues at coordinate 154,658,566 of CM056575.1, forward strand.
AAACACCCTTTATCGGTAGACTTGACATAAGTCCCACCTTTACCTGTCCTGTAACTAAATCTGACTTCAAGAATATAGAGCGCAGGGGTACAGATACAGTCCTCCCTTCAATACCTTGTACAAGTATGAAATCCCCTGAAGCGGTCTCATCATGTAACTCCAAGGAGTCCATCAACAAAAGTGACTGAGAAGCTCCGGTATCCCTTAGGATATATATGGGTACAGGAGGAGAATGCTCATTCAGAGCCACAAATCCCTCTGACACAAATGGAAGAAATTCCTCCCTCACAAAGTCAGCAGTATCAGGCTCCACAAGAAGCAGGCATTTTACCATTTTCATTGGAAAAGGAAAATACTGTCAGTATCTCGGCGGGTAGAAATTAGAAACGCTGACACAAAAAAAAAAAAAAAAAAAAACAACATTTATGCTGTTCACGACAGTTTTACAAAAATATGACTTGGGTACTTCTTGCACGCAGGTCTTCAATTTGAAACAGGCGTATGGGCAACACAAAAATCACTGGCAGTTGTGCCATTTATCTGCGGAATAACACCAGAAGCCACTGAAGGCCTCATCGTTGGATTAGGCATACAGATATTGAAAACTACTTTCCGAGTGGCTTTTGTCTGTGCAGGATTTGGAGGTGGGCGCATGGCACGCGCCTGATTTGCCAGTGCTCTTTAAAAGACTCTGGGAGCACAGTTACCTTGTGCTCTCCTCCTAAGACACCCTTTGTTTTTGGTTGAATGTTCATGTTTCTGCATCATACAACATTGCACTAACATAATTTTCCACTCACGGACTCACCTATACAGCTAATTTTGCTGATTACACATTCCATTGTTAGTTCAGGTTTATTCTCCTGTTTTCCTCTCAATAATAAATTATTTCATCAGCTTGGTTGAGTACGTCTCCCTCTTTGTCACAACCTTGCGGCACAGTTTGTGACACTAAAACTCTTCCCACACTAAAAACTTCCATAGGGTCTTACAAGGTATGAATTTCTCGACAGCACTGCAAACTTATTTTTTAACTAAAATTCTTCCCACACTGAACACATTTGTTGAGCTTTTCAGAAGAATGTTGTCTCTGGTGGTTGATTAAATATAATTTCCCATCAAAAGACTTCCCACACTGATAACATTTATACGGCCTTTCATCGGTATGTCTTCTCTGGTGGTCATTCAAGTAAGACTTACAAGTAAAAGACTTCCCACACAGATCACGTGTAGGGCTTTTCACCAGAATGTGTTCTCTGGTGGTCGTTTAAATATAAATTCCGATCAAAAGACTTCCCACATTGATAACAGGTATATGGCCTCTCACCGGTATGTCTTCTCTGGTGGTCATTTAAGTTAGATTTCCAGGCAAAAGACTTGTCACAATGATCACATTTGTAGGGCTTTTCACCGGTATGTGTTCTCTGATGGTCGTTTAAATAAGATTTCCGGGCGAAAGACTTCCCACACTGATGACATTTGTATAGCTTGTCGCCTGTATGACTTTGATAATGACGTTGTAAATGGATTTTTTGACTGAAACTCCTTCCACAGTGATCACATTTGTAGGGCTTTTCACCGGTATGAATTTTTTCATGGCATTGTAAACTGCATTTCTGACTGAAACGCTTCCCACACTGATGACATTTGTAGGGTTTTTCACCGGGATGTTTCCTCCGGTGGAAATTTAAACGAGATTTGTGCGCGAAAGATTTCTCACATAGATCACAGTTGTAGGTCTTTTCAACTGTATGAATTTTTTCATGGCATCGCAAGTTGCTCTTCTTTCTGAAATTCTTCCCACATTGAACACATCTGAAGGGCTTCTCACCAGTATGCTTTCTCTGGTGGTAAATTAAAAGAGACTTATAAGCAAAAGACGTCTCACATTGATTGCATTTGTAGGGCTTTTCACCCGTATGAATTTTTACATGGCATCGTAAATTGCTTTTTAGACTGAAACTCTTGCCACAGAGAACACATTTATAGGGCTTTTCACCGGTATGTTTCCTCTGGTGGTCATTTAAATAAGATTTCCGGGCAAAAGACTTTCCACACTGATCACAATTATAGGGCTTGTCACCCGAATGACTTTGATAATGGCGTTGCAAATGGGTTTTGTTCCTGAAACTCTTCCCACACTGATCACATTTGAAGGGCTTTTCACCAGTATGAATTTTTTCATGGCATTGTAAACTGAATTTCCGCCTGAAACTCCTCTCACACTGACCACATTTGTAGGGCTTGTCACCTATATGACTTTGATAATGGCGTTGTAAATGGCTTTTGTTACTGAAACTCTTCCCACACTGATCACATTTGAAGGGCTTTTCACCAGTATGTCTCTTCTGGTGGTAATTTAAACGAGATTTGTTAGCAAATGACTTCTCACACTGAACACATTTGTAGGGCTTTTCACCAGTATGTTTCCTTTGGTGGTCATTTAAACGAGATTTGTGAGCAAAAGACTTCTCACACTCATTACACTTGTAGGGCTTTTCCGCTGTATGAACTCTCTGGTGGCTATTTAAATCAGATTCCCAGTTGAAACACTTCCCACACATACAGCATTGGTGGGGCTTTTCCACTACATGGACTCCATCACCGATTACATCAGATTGGTTTTTCCCTGAAGTTTTGCAGTTTGGATTGTGCTCTCCAATGCAGAGACACAGGTCAGTCTCTCCTTTTTCATCAATGGCAGCTCCATTAAATACAGTAGCCATAAGATCACCCCCTAAAATCTCATGGGATTCAAGCATACCGTCATCAGATTTAATGAAAACACACTGAACGTCCGGCAAGACACTGATTGTTTCAGCCTTGATATAATCTCCATCATCAGTTTCGAACTTGACGTGGTCAGGATACTGAGTTCCACAGGCCAGATCTGTGAAGCCTAGGCTCTCCGTATTAAGATCCTCAGTGTTGCTGGGGCTCAGATCAGTTTCTGTTTTAATTAATGATGCTTCTGTGGGATGTAAATCACTGACCCTGCTGTTTGCAGTAACACACTCTGGCTCCAGTGTGTTGGGTCCTGGTGCAGTACATTTTGTCTCTGACTCTGCCATGTGGACAGACTCCAGTCCATGTAGTTCCTCTTCTTTCTCTCTGATCCTGTGCTGCTCGGGGAGCTCTGGTAGGGTCGTCTCAGTGTCCTGTCCTAGATAGACTCTTGTCTGCATCGTTCTGCAGATCAAATATGTTCGGACGTCCAGCTCCTGTAGGGAAACAGTAGAAGGGATTTTGGTTGTTAATTAGTCTAACTGCATAAAACACTTCTTTGTACGTTTCAGTTGCTTCTTGCAAATTGATCGTAATATTGATATTAATACTGATTGTTAATATCGATTTTCCCTCTCCTCTGTTCAGCAAACTATCTTCATTAAACTAGAATTCCTATAAAAGATCACAGAAATGATGCCTTCAACTCCACTTGGTTCCACCAAATCATGCAGCAAGGAAACAATACAAAAGCAGAAAAACGGTGTGGGTGAGCATCAGCAGGGTATATCCCTGAAATGACAGCATGCTTTCCACTGGCAAAGTTAGCGGTTTAGCAAAGTGGATGAGCAACAGGAAGGGGTACTGGGCATAGTGTCAGCCAGTCACCTGTCTTACGGTCTTTGAGATGGGGAATGTTTACCTGAGACACTGGGAAGGGTCAGTCTAATTTCAGACGGGTCTGGCCGTTTCCAGCATTACATTGCCAATGTGTGATACGGGCTACCATTTGTCAAGATAAAAATGGTTGTCTGAAAAATCAGAGCAGTCGATTTGACTTTACTTCATTACTGAACTGACATGCGGTAGGCCGGGCTATATTCCCAACTGAGGGATCGCCTCGGATACGGCTTTGCGCTGAGCTGCCAGCATTCAAAGAGCGGACAGACTGGCCATGCTGGGAACCCCAGGTGAGGGAAATCCCATCGCTTCAGTCAGTGACATAATGGCGAAGGATGGCACTACCTCCAACACTATTGTTTGCCAGCGCTATAAATGTGTTAGGTTAACAAGATTTTGTAACCGATGTGCATTCTAATACTCATTTAGTTACTTTACAAAAGTATTTGGCGCTGGAACACAGAGAAATGACAGAAAATATAGATCGGCGGATGGAGCCTCGAACAGCCAGTCAATCTACCAACACAATCTAATAACCTACTGAATACTGATGTCAGGAAAATGTCTTTCCATTAGAGCCCCTTCTTGGAGAATCTCTATTCTATAAAAGCTAAATGAACTCGCAGCACTGCTGACTGCAATAAGTAAAAGCACTGTCTTCAGGCATGTATTGAGTCAAAGGCATTGGCTAACGTACGATGAGGCAGAAAATTCATAAGCCTGCAAGCTCTGCCGAGAAAGTGGACAGAGAGAGAGTGGCTCAGGAATTTGGTTGGAAGGCATGCAGAAGTTCAGGTGAGTGTAGTGGATCTCCAATCTCCAATAACAGCAAATGTGCCTGCAGCGACCTAAAGGCATGCAGGCCTAACAGTCATAGAAATTATCAAAACATCAAGCAAGCTCGCAGCATTTCACTGGGGAAACTACTACAGGTGCTGGTCAACGAATTAGAATAATTTGAAATAGTGCTATCGTAAAATTTTTAAATATTATAGCAGCTAAAAAATCAGGCTTTATCCCTTAAAAGATTGTAATTGAGTACGGTTACAAATGAAGCTAACGTGTCCACTTTATGTATCAGCGACTGCTGACAGTTCGCTAGGTACGTGCTATGCCAGCAGACTGATTTCAGCCCGCTGACTGCGGAAACCGTCATAAGTTCATTGTAATTGTGGGTAGCAAGTAGCTACAGTCCGCATAATCGCGCATAATGTTGGGTTATGCAAAATCTTCGTTTCAGATTAATGCTGCGATTTGATATTGCTGGCAAATGACCATGGTATAAGCGGGATTATCAACTCGAAGGTGAGCATTCCACGGTTTTAATGCTCTTCGCGGAGGCAACCACTCAACGCGAACTCCGCGTCGTGCATTAAAACAGTGGAATGCACACCTTCTCGTTAATTATCCCTTACTTATAATTTTCTGCAAGCTCTGGCTTCCTGACTGTGTACCTAGTAGTGCAGTGCAGTCACGTTGGTTGTATTTACGGAAGTAGGGGGGGTCGTGGGAGAGAAAAGAAATCAGAAGTGAAGGTATCAATGCGCTGTCGAAGCGCGCAGAAGGTGTTACTACGCCTGTCATTATAGTACGCACTTCCCACAGCATAGAAAAAGCCACTTTTGGATTTGCGTACCCGAACTCATGTCACTGGTCATATAAACCTTTGTAAACAGGAAAAACGTGGAAGACTTTGGTCGCATCTAACTACAGCCCCGAAAAATACCGTTGACCACAATGAGTCTAGCTACAAATGCTAACAGGAGTGGCAGCCCGTCTGGCTGACTGGGTGGTCGCTCAAAGCTCGGAGAGGTACGAATCATCTCGTCTCATTTCATAGAAAAACATATTTCATTATGAAATTACAGTGGACTGTTCCTTTAAGAGAACTTTAGTTTGAAAAATAATCAAACAATTACTTTTTTGAGTACCATAGTTCTCAGTGAATAATCAAAAAGTAAGGCTACGTGAGTTATATGAGAGTAATCTCTGCAGATAAATAATTAAAAACACCAATAACTCATTACAGTAAAAATGCATCCCCTCTAAAGGTAACATTTAGTGCAAACTTGCCAAACTTTATAATAAACAAAATCATGAAGGGGAAAAAAAAATCACTTGAAGAACATTGTCAGTAGGACTGGGTGATAAATTTATCAAGACCATGTTAAGCGCAATAACATCCGCCATGGGGGCAAACAAATGAGCTTTTGCTCCTGCTGTTGTTTTCCACATCCTACCTGATGCAGTCTTGGACACATGGTAATCAAACTTAAGAGACTGTCTGAAATGCTTCTGGGAAGCAGAAAAATTGTGCTTTGAAGTCTGCTAATTGTAGCCCCCAGATGAAGCTGAGGCTACTATGGATTTGGCCTCGTCACGCGTCCGCATCTGCCGCTGTGGAGATTTCCTTGTGGAGGCTCGAAAAGCCACAAATTTAAAGGCCATTCCATTTATATTTGAAATGTATATGGGCAGTGGTCAGGACGCATCACCTTTTGATTCTGGTTCCCAAGGTAGCAGAATTCACAAAGTAATCGACAATTTTCTTCAAAATAAGCTAGAATTAACACAGGAGATAACCAGGCCCCTTTTGCTGAACCCTTCAATGTGTCTCGGACTGTAGTAGAATTATGGAACTATTTCTTTTGATGACCAGCAGCCATTTGTGATGTTGTGATATACTGTGGGTCAAAACCTTTCACAAAATGAGGAAAAGAAAGGAACATGTGGGCGATCGGGGGCTACATCCATCAGTCGCGGGCGGCCGACCTGTCTAGTGAATAGCGAGGTTGGACAGCTTCAATCAGCTGGGCATAATTAGCCTACCCCAAAATCTATTCTATTCTATGCCTAACCAAGATGAGACAATTAATTTAGCCAGCTCACAAGTCACGATCAATAAGTAGCCAATAATGATTAAAGTGAAGAAGCGATAACGAGAAGACGACACACCAAACTAGGCTTATTATGCTCTATTGAATGTCAATAACCTGACTTATTAGCAAAAAATAAAAAAAATTACTTCCCCTGAATTCAGTCTCTCATTGCAAAATTTTTGTGTATAATTGAGGATTCATTAAATTAAATTCATATTAAGCTGGCCCTGATTTTCAAGCACCTAAAAATATAGGGCTGACACCATGTGAAAAACATTTTGTCAGGGATATATATTGTGCAGGGCTGGCTATAAGCGGTATCGCATCGCAAAATGTGATCATTTTTTTTTTTTTTTTTATATGCGCCAATCTGCGGCGGGCTTTTGAAATCCCCGTCGCAAAGTTTGGGATGCAGTCTTCGGATAAGGTGAATAGAAGTTTTTGTGCACTTTTTGACAAAAATGGGCTCCTAGTGTCTCTTAATGTCGTCCTGATTGAAACTCCGCTACTGCACTAAGCATAGCATAACCAAACGGCGCGACTCTGAAACAGTGTTCCTGCCTCTGCGCCAGTCCTGCCCACAGAGGTAAATAAAACACTAGATTGGACAACATCGTTGGCAAAACCAACAGCAAAACGTAAGACGTGTCTGCCATCTTATGTAAGGAATCGGCGCGGAATTCCGCAATCAAACACTGTACATGTGTATATGCGTAGATCAAACTAAATGAACACTGGACTGGTGTCACATATTAGCCTACAAGCACGACTGCTATTTAATTAATTATTTTGTTCACGGGTGTCTGTTTCCGGAAATGCTTAATAGTTAAAATAAAAAAAAAATCTAATTTAAATGAACTGTACAAATAAATAGAAGAGTTATATTTATGTCTAAGGAATGCTGTTTGCATATTTTGAACACATACATTTGTATTTGTACCTTGAATTCCTGAAATGCCATTTATTCTAAATTTTGACCATTTTAATTTTAAAAATTATATGTTCATCTTGGTTCATAATTACCAGTATTAATTTCTTTCACAGTAAAAATATTATGAATGATACAAATCAGTCCTGAATATTCACTCATTCACAGCCTGAGCCAGGTGAGTGGCTTAGGGTGAATGAACTAAAACTTACCAATTCCTATTCTTGCCGAGTTACTCCATATTAGCAGTAAGTGGGACCCAGTCGGTAAGTCTGTTGTTTTAATACTGCAAGGCTACTGTTACTCAGCTGCTTTGGTCTTCTTTAGGCTATGTTGATTAGCGTTAGTACTGTTAGCCAAGTGTTCCAAGAGTTTAAGATAAAAAGTTAAAATGCATATATAGGCGTTTTTGTTAAGTTTTATTTTTGCTCCACAGTTCTGAAAAAATTCTGCAAAATCCTACAGCCTTATAGAGACTGTGTAGCATTTTTGCTATGCAGTTCTTTTTGCTGAATGCTAGCCCTGTTGTGAGACGTATGACTTACTTTTGCATTCGCGCAAAATCGTTCAAGATAAATCTGAGAAATAATCTGGACAACACAGTTAGGCAAAACTGCGCTGTTTCATGGTCATTTAAATTTCAAAATGAAACCAACAAAAATGCAATAAAAATGAACTAAACTGTCAATAAAGTCAAATTAGTAATTGAGAGAATTAACTGTTTGATTGCCAATTGAACAAAGTAAATGGAACGAGATGAGAGCAATGGCTGGTTAAAAGGTGATGATTCTGCAGACCCTCACGTTGTGCCGTTAAAGGGGTAGGTAAGAATTTTAGACAAAGGGCCTCATTTCCAAATTAGCCAGTGTGCCATTTATCAGAGGAGACCATTTTCAACAATTTTAATTCAGTCTTTCTATTTGCAGAGTTCGCTGGTGCTAGGTTAGCGCAAGTCTACAGTAACTGCTAGCCTGTCAATAAAAACAGTCTTACCCATTCCATTGTACACTCGAGGCAAATAAATTATAATGCCAGAAATAAAACTACCCTTGCATCACTTTGCATTTTGAGGGACCAGTGTTACTGTCTCAGCAGCAAAGTAGTTTATAGCTACTTTGTTCCCTGTAGTTGGAGTGTTTCTTCTCCGTTTCTTATCCATTGTAAGCGCGAGGGAAAATTTTTGGCCAGCAGGGTTTACATCAGGGATGTGAAAAATGAATGATGCTTTAATACGTAAATTCTTGTCAAGGTACCCATGCTGTTAAACACTTCCATAAGATTTCACGCGAGAGTTTCCTAATTTTGCCATGACTTGTGCTGGAAGTAATGAAAATGGACGATTTTGTGCAAATTGTGGCAATACACCTATTCAAATAAAAAAAAAAAACCAAGACATAAAGGAGTCAGGACCATGAAATAAAATATGATCTTTCTAAAATATCCTTGTGTTGTAGTGAATTTGAATATGATAATGTTATTAAAGTAAAAACGAAGCTGCTGGCCACCTGAAGGACCATGAATTAAGATGCAATATTTCTAAAATATCCTGGTGTTGTCGTTAATTAGTATACTATTTTGTTGTTAAAGTAATAAAAAGTCGCTGGCTCCTTCAAGTAAAATGTTTACGCATATATGGTACAAATCGAGCGGGAATTCTATGCACTTACGCAGTACTAGTATTGCGCATGCAGGGATCCAATCGGGCCAATCGGGCAGGGGGTAGTTGTTGTGGTTTTCATTCAAACATTTTTTCGTATCATGACGTTCCCCCATCCTCAAGCAATTGGAGAGAGACAGATTCTTCAGAGAATTAGGCTTTATTGTGTCGTGTGGATAAATGTAAAGCAGAGTTCTTTTTGCGCAAGAAGAACTGATTTCCCAACTTTCACACCCAGGTGTTATACCCTTATCACAGGACATATCTTCCAAATATGGTCTTTCCGTATTCTCATTCTCGCGCTGCAATTGGACAGGCAACCCAAAACTCTCTTAGCTAATCCTCCAGGAATTCAAAGCAAAGATATGCATGTGCATGACTTCAAAGGACTGGAAAATTACCGAGCCAAGGGATGAACATTTACAGACATGAACACAGGCAAGAGATGAATACGATGTACAGACAAAAGAAAAGATTCAAGTGGATAGATGAATGTAGATAAAACAATCAATTGAATCATTTATCTAAGTAACAACTAATGATTTTACTGAACAAATATTGATCAAAGCTACAGAAATCAAATACATCCTCCGATTATGTTTTTGAATCAACTATACAGAAGCCTGCTTACTAATCAAAGCTACAGAAGTGCGCTGCTTATGTGTGTGAGAGCTGAACTGCTTGTATATGTGTGTGTGTTTTGTTATGTGTGTGCGCGTTTCTGCTGCCTACATAATATGGTTATTGATTATGATTATTGATGGCTAAATATAATCTAAATCTAATTGTTAGTTCTCTGATTTTTAGCATGAGTAATAAAACGAATAATGATAAAAAATATACAATCAGAATTAGTGAATATCATGAATCAATATTAGTAAATATAATGAATAATGCGGAAATATAATCGTCAACATAGTGTACAGCAAGCGAAGAAGGTAACAGTGCAAAAAGGCGAAGTGAAGGGTCGTTTTACAGTCAGGGTACACCATGCAGTCTCACGAGGGTCAAAAATAAAAGTGGTTTAATCAGAACAGTTTTGATGGTTTTTCGTAGCCAAGAGGTCCCTCATCATGTTTTATGGAGTTTTGAGGCATCCAGGTGCCAAAATATTTTGCAGGGCCTGCCAACATTCAGACATGCTGAAAAATGGAAAACTATGTCCATTATTAAATTACCCTCTTGAGAAGAAAAATGCACTCCAGTGTCAATCAGTCTGCTGATGTGCATGTGCATAAGGACAAACACTAGTAAAAGCATCACCAGGATTTGAAATGTTCATGGTTACTGTGGAGTAAATGGACAGATGTTCCTTTTCTCGGAGAGGACATTTTTTGACGGAATCGCTACCTCCATGCAGTCAAATCCGCCAGCACCGGATGGTTGTGCGAGTACAGAGGAAATGAATGCTGCAACTTTGTGTTTTATCAGCAGTTATTGAATTCCTTGGCCAAGTTTTATTATAAAACTGACACCCCTGTTTCGGAGAGGACATTTTTTGACGGAAATGACATGATTATTAATTAGATGGTCTCATGATCAACCGACTGTTTGTGTGATAACCAATTTTTTTTTAAATTTCATACAAGTTTGGTCTAGACCATTAAATAATGCGCACCATTGTTGTATGTCATTCATAAACCCAGTGCTGCAGGTGGTGAAACATTAGAGAAAATGAGATGAGACTGGCACAATCATCCCAAAATGACACATTTTAGTATATTTTTGGAATAAATTATGCGTTTTTAATAATTTTTTCGACGTGGTAGGTAGAACTGGGAGAGCCTATTAATGTGACACAGCTGTATTTAAGTACCATTATAATCCACTTTAGTGTACTGAATGGGGGATGAGGCAGACAACGTTATACGTGGGCTTGGGCTTAACGACCAGCAGCGCCAGCAATACAGTACCGTTAATAAGAGATTTGATAACTACTTCGTTCCTTGGAAAAATGTGATTTACGAATGAGCAAAATTTAACAAACGAGTGCAACAGCCTTTCCGAATCAGTGGACGCATTCCTCACATCATTGTATGCCTTAGCAGAGAGCTGTGCATATGGTCAATTACATGATGAACTTATAAGAGACCGATTAGTTGTTGGAATTAAAGATTCAGCACGGTCTCAGAAAATGCAGCTTGACCGAGAGCTCACTCTCGCGAAAGCGATCACAATGGCTAGGCAGTCAGAGGAAGTTAAGCGCCAGCAGACTGATTTGAGGGGTGAGTTGAGCGCAGCTAAAGTAGCCGTTGATGCACTACATAAAAATAAAGGGAAACCACCGAATGCAAAGCAATTCAAAACAAAAGGGCATATACAGGGGAACTTGAAAACAAAGAAAATGATGCAGACGACGGCAGAACAAAAAGCATGTCACAAATGTGGAAAAACACCGTTCCATCCTGCTGTCCAGTGTCCCGCAAAGACTGCTAGATGCCACAACTGCGGCAAAAGTGGACACTACGGAAAGGTATGAAGACTCGTCAACACGGTGAATGAGCTCGCTGAGGACACAGAAGGACTGTTTTTAGGTGAGGTGTCATCCGGTGAGGAGCCATGGATGGCTGATGTTGACTTGAGAGGCAGCACTGTGAGTTTTAAAATAGATACAGGCACCGATGTAACAGCTATACCAGAGCAGGTATACAAACGTGTCATACAGGGAGATAAAGAGACAAAAGCAGTCCAAAAACAACTGTATGGCCCGGGTGGTGTGAAACTGAACGTACTGGGGTCAATCACTGAAACACTCACATACAAGGAGAGGAGCATCACAGAGAAAATCTACATCGTCAAAGACCTGCACATGGGTCTATTGAGCAGGCCAGCTTCAGTGAGACTCAAACTGGTGGCTAGAGTAGATACTATAGACCAAGAGACAGTGAGAGCGACCTACCCTAAGCTCTGCAATGGACTTGGGCTGGTCCCGAAGCCCTACACTATAAAACTTAAGCCAGACGCCAAACCCTTCTCTCTCGACGAGTCCCACGACGAATGCCATTGCCACTCATGGGCAAGGTGAAACCGGAGTTGGAGAGGATGGAGAGCCTGGGTGTCATCAGCCGCATTGAGACACCGAGTGGTGTTGTGGCATGGTGGTAGCTCCTAACACAAATGAGGTGAGAATCTGCGTGGACATGACACCCTTGAACCAGTCAGTGTGCAGGGAGAAGTTAATCTTACCATCGGTTGGACACACCCTAGGCATGCTGACAGGGGCTAAGTACTTCTCCAAACTCGATGCAAACATGGGTTTTTGGCAGATACCACTTTCAAAAGAATCAGCTCAGTACACTACCTTTATCACGCCATTCAGACGGTACCACTTCGACAGGTTTCCCTTTGGGATAAGCAGTGCCCCGGAGCACTTCCAGAACAGGATGATGTCAGAGGTCACGGCAGGCCTGGAGGGCGTTGTCTGCCATGTAGATGACATCCTCATCTGGGGGGCCACAAAGGAGCAGCACGACGCCAGGGTGCATGCAGTCCTGGAGCGGGCAGAAAGGGCGGGTGTTACGCTGAACATGTCAAAGTGTGAGCTCTCGAGACAGGAGGTGAAGTTCTTGGGACACGTCATCATGGCAGAAGGGGTGAAACCAGATCCATACAAAACTAAAGCGGTCCAGGACATGAGAGAGCCAGCGAACATCAGCGAGCTTCGCAGCTTCCTCGGAATGGTGAACCAGCTCGGAAATTTCATCTCAAACCTGTCCGAGAAGGATAAACCACTAAGAGAGCTCCTGTCGAAAAAGAACATGTGGTGCTGGGGTCATGACCAGCAGCGTGCGTTCCGCAGTCTCAAGCATGAACTCACCACTGCACCAATTCTCCAGCTGTGCGATCCTAACAGTCCACTCAAGATATCAGCGGATGCCTCATCTTATGGGCTGGGAGCCGTATTGCTGCAGAAGAAGGAAGAGGTGTGGCTACCTGTTGCGTATGCTTCCAGGTCCCTGACTGAAATGGAACAGCGATATGCCCAGTTGGAGAAAGAAGCACTAGCCTTGACAAGGGCCTGCGAGAGGTTTAGTGACTTCATTCTTGGACTGCACTTAGAACTAGAAACAGACTATGAACCTCTGGTGAGCTTGCTTGGAGGCTAGGCTCTGGATGCTTTGCCTCACGTATACAGAGGTTTAGAATGCGTTTAATGAGATATTCCTACTCAATCTTCCACACACCTAGGAAAAGCCAAACCTCAGCTGATACTCTCTCACGCGCCCCACTGAAAAATGCAGTGACCAAAAGTGACAACGACTTGATGGAGGACACAAATATGTATGTGGAGTCGTTGCTGGAGAACCTCCCAACCAGCGACAGATACCTGACCGAGCTCCGCGAACAGCTACAGGATGACAGTGTCTGCACACAGGTCATGAGGTACTGTGTGGACGGATGGCCAGACAGGAATCAGCTTGAGGGGCCCGTCAAGCACTACTGGCACGAGAGGGCAGCCCTGAGTGTGCACAACGAACTACTCCTGGTTAGTCATACCTGCTACTATGAGAGACACTGTGCTTGAGAAAATACACGAGGGCCACCAAGGTGTAGTGAAATGTAGGGAGAGGGCTAGCCAAGTTGTATGGTGGCCTGGACTGAGTAATCAGATCAAAGAGCTGGTACTCAAATGCAGAGAATGTATCAAAGAGAGGGTCAATCCAAGAGAGCCCTTGATGCCAACCGAACTTCCAGATAGGCCTTGGTAAAAGCAAGGTGCAGACCTTTTCATGTTAAAAGAGAAGACTTACCTTTTAGTAGTTGATTATTTCTCTCATTATGTTGAAATAGCCCAGCTCAGCCCTACAAGATCTATGAGTGTCATAGTTCATCTAAAGTCAATGTTTGCTCGTCACGGTACTCCCGAGACTCTTGTAAGCGACAATGGCCCACAATTCTCTGGACATGAGATGAAAGCCTTTGCAAGTGACTACTGCTTTGAGCACATAACCAGTAGTCCGAAATATCCCCAGAGTAACGGCGAGGCCGAACGCGCCGTTCAAACAGTCAAAAACTTGCTTAAGAAAGCCAGTGATCCCTACCAAGCTCTGTTGACATATAGAGCAACGCCTCTGAGCAACGGCTACAGCCCTGCAGAGCTGCTCATGGGACGGCGCCTGCGCACCACACTGCCTATCCTGCCAGAGAGACTGCAGCCGGCACTTCCAGACCTTCACATTCTTCAGCAGAAGGAGAGAGAGAAGAGGTGGGCAGACGCAAAATGCTTCAACAGCAGACATCGAGTACGAGCCCTGGGTAAGCTGTCACCAGGAAAAGACGTCTGGATCACTGTTACATGTGGGCCCTGAAGAGGGCAGTGCCCATATTTGTGTGCCTCTCTCTCTCCCCTCTAACCTTTCCCCTCGATAGACACCTGGAATTGATGAGGTCTCCACTTTAAAAGGATGGAATGGAGACCTCACAGTCTCTCACTCACCTGGGGCTGAGCTGCACCCAGGAGCACACCTTTTGTTTTTGCTTTACTATTTAAGCGAGCTTTTGTTTTGTTACTTTGTTTGTTATTTTAGTTTAGGTTGGGGATTTCCAGTAGTTTAGTTTTCGGTTCTTGTTTTTCTAGGTTTAGTTTCTCTTTTTTCTAATTTTGATAGTTTAGAGGGGATAGCTGGGTGCGACGGTCCATTGCGTGGTTAGCCGAGCGATTCCCCTTCTTTTGTTTATTTTGGCTGGGGTCCCCATCCTGCGTAAGTTGTTACTTTGTCTTAATTTTTTGTTGCCTTGTTTTAAATAAATTATTCAGCATCTTGTTGTCCCCTTTTATATGTTGCACCCCCTTGAGCCATTTTTTTTTAAAAAGGGTCGTAACAATCACTGATGCAGCTGAACCAGGTACAGTGACATCCGTACACAGCACCCCACGATCATACATGGTAATGGGACCCCAAGGCACACTGCGACGGAATCGTTGTCACCTGATTCCAATGCCAGAGTTGGGGTCAGAGTGTGAGCAACAACCTGAACAACCACCTGAATCAGACAGAGGTGTAGAGACTCCTCCACCAGTCACAACGTCAGTAAGCACACCTAACATCATGAGAACCAGGTCTGGCAGAGAAATAAAGAAACCGGACAGACTTGACCTGTGAAAAAAAAAAAAAGGAAAATGAAAGATGTGAAAAAAAAGAATGGATTTGTACAATGTAAAACATGTTAATGTTGGGTTTAGTTATGTGGCTGAATGTTAAATGTTTAATAAATAATAGACCACACTGTTTGATTAAGACCACACTATTATGGAATGTACGACTTTTATTTACATACGTAGAAGAAAAGTCTGTAAGGTTAAGAAGTATACAGATTGTAAAGACTTTATGTTGAAAGAAATTTTAATGTGGGAAACAGTTAATTTTCTCTTCAACTTTCAGTAAGGGAGATGTGGTGTAATGTAATATGGTTATACGAGTTAGACTAGATAACATATGGTTCAGTACCTATCCATACCACTAGGGGGAACTCTAAGCCTATATGCTGTATGTGATTGCAAGACACAGTTGGGTTCACTAAAAAATCTGAAGTGCGTCCAAGTTGTCACGCTCGTTATTGAATCACACGACAGTATCTTTCAACACTTGGTTCGGAGCATTACTGGGGCATTATAGCCTACACACAAATTTCCAAGGCTAGTGCCGGTCTCTAGGCATACAACAACATGCAAACATTAGCTACCCATTACTAGGCTGTAGCAAACGTTATTTGGCTAACACCAAAAGTAGCCCAGACCTTACTACTCAAAGTATATAGACGATACTTTGTGTCTATGTACAGCATTCACGCAGAAAGAAAGACAAGAAGCTACCTTACCAGTCTAAGAGAAACTCCGCTACGAGTGCGTCGGTTTTGAAACCTGTCAGTGTCTTCAATTCTCAATTCTCTCCAGCGGTCAAATGCCAAGGGATACTCGAGTTGGATTTGCAATTTCTACATAATCTTGTCTCTCTTGCATACTTTCAATGAAGGTTTTTGTCTTCTTAGCTGGTGGTTGACCGCTGGGTGCAGTTGGAGGTTGGAAAACTGGCTGCTCGTTTGGCTGCGCCATGACTTCGCCCAAATGCTAAGCTTTCTAGCTATTACTGGCTATGTAGATACAACCAAAGTGCATGCACATTGGAATACACGCGCTGAACAGCGTGCATGTTGATTTGGCAGTTTGACTGACATCCAATTCAAGTTGTCTGAGACCAATTTGATTGGTAGCCTAATTTTGGCTCCTGCTCCCTACCCAGATGAGCAAATTTCGTCAAAGATATATCAAATAACTTATGTTATCGATTACTGTCTAATAGAACCCCAGTTGCGAAATAGTTGGGACAAAATGTAAATTGTGAATAAAAGCAAAACGTGATGACTCTCTCATCACTCCAGCCAGTATTTTATTCACAATAGAACTGAGATAACGTAGCAAATATTGAAACTGAGCAATTTTATAATTTTATCCACAAAATGAGCTCATTTCAAATTTGATGGCCACTACAGGTCTCAAAAAAGATGGGACAGGGGCCTGTTTACCATGGTGTAATGTCCCCTCTTATTTTTAACACAGAGTGGAGGCATCTGGGCATTGAGGAGACAAGTTTCTTGAGTTTAGCCATTACTGATATGAATGGGAGATCGACACAACATCTTTGAGCACTGCCTGAGATTGTGTACTCGAGCAGTTTAAGCATAGCCATGCTGCCATGTTGGCAATTTTTGTCACAAGTGAGATCAGCTTAACAAACTTAATAGTTCCAGAGGAGGAAGGCTGGCACATCCAAGGTCATACAACCGGTGTCTTGTACTGCAGATTGCTGAAGAAGACAATTTGACAGGGAATGGACCAATGCCAAGACTGTCCTCGATGTTTTGGTTTTTATTTTGTGTCGATAATAGCACTACTGTCGATTTTATGATATCACAAAGACAACATGATCATTGTTATAAATTTTGTGACTTGTGATGTACAGCCTCAATGAAGTTCTGCTAAATAAGATGTATGGGTTATTTTCCATTGAAAACATGCTATATAACATACATATACATATATGTTGCATGACAGATAAAGTTTAAAGTTATCATGACTTTTTCTGTAAAAATTTGACACAAACGGTTTACATTTCCACAATTTGGGAAAAAGATGAGTAGTCTGCAACGCTGCCCCAAATTCTTTTACAACAGGTACCAACAAGTCATTGATGGGATTGTATGAGCTATTTTTCTCCACAAAATAAATACTTGTCACAGTAGTTTTGGGACTTGGGGCAAGTTGGGGGCAACATTATGCATAATTATATGCTTATCATGTATAGTCCGCAACGAGTGTATAGTCCGCAACAGCATGTTTAAACAATGTAAACTATGTATACATCTGCTTCACTTCATCTCTTTGACAATCTGAACATTTTCTTTTTTATTCTAGATATATTGCTGTATCAATGTAAGGGTTTAGAAATAAATTCCTGGACTTGAATGTGACTTGTATGCCTCGAGTAACGCTGAAATATAACACAAATGCATTTTTTAATTTTTTTTTGCAAAATCATGTAAACAGGGCATTGAATATTGGCTGTGCTGGTACACAGTTAGGCTAAAAAAGATATATTTCTGCTTCAACTTTTTAATATATATCAAGTTTATATTGGACTAGAAATATATGGTCTAGAAAATCGCAAGATATTGAGTAGTGTTCATGGTGTTGCGGACTATACATGCGATACATATGATTGATAAAACATTCTAGTATCAATTATCTTTTCAGATTCGGTGATTTGTGAATTGTGAAAAGTCATTACTCTCAACTCTTCGAAAAAAAAACATGAATAAAACGGCTACACAAACAAGCAAGGAGTATCGCGAGAGACTGAAAAAGGACGAAGAAAAACTGAAACTTGCACCCAAGTACACCAATACTTTATAATATACAAAACCCAAAACCAGTGAAGTTGGCACATTGTGTAAATCGTAAATAAAAATACAATGATTTGCAAATCCTTTTCAACCTATATTCAATTGAATACACTGCAAAGACAAGTTACTTAATGTTCGAACAGGTAAACTTTGTCATTTTTTGCAAATATTAGCTCATTTGGAATTTGATGCCTGCAACATGTTTCAAAAAAGCTGGCACAAGTGGCAAAAAAGACAGAGAGTTGAGGAATGCTCATCAAACACTTATTTGGAACACCCCACAGGTGAACGGGCTAATTGGGACCAGGTGGGTGCCATGATTGGGTGTAAAAGCAGCTTCCCTGAAATGCTTAGTCATTCACAGACAAGGATGAGGCGAGGGTCACCACTTGGTGAACAAATGCGTGAGCTGATTGTCGAACAGTTTAAAAACAACATTCCTCAACGAGCTATTGCAAGAAATTTAGGGATTTCACCATCTACGGTCCGTAATATTGTCAAAAGGTTCAGAGAATCTGGAGAAATCACAGCACGTAAGCAACAAGGCCGAAAACCAACATTGAATGCCTGTGACCTTCAATCCCTCAGGCAGTACTGCATCAAAAACCGACATCAGTGTGTAAAGGACATCACCACATGGGCTCAGGAACACTTCAGAAAACCACTGTCGGTAACTACAGTTCGTCGCTACATCCGCAAGTGCAAGTTAAAACTCTACAATGCAAAGCGAAAGCCATTTATCAACAGCACCCAGAAACGCCGCCGGCTTCGCTGGGCCCAAGCTCATCTAAGATGGACTGATGCAAAGTGGAAAAGTGTTCTGTGGTCTGACGAGTCCACATTTCAAATTGTTTTTGGAAACTGTGGACGTTGTGTCCTCCGGACCAAAGAGGAAAAGGCCCATCCGGACTGTTATAGGCGCAAAGTTCAAAAGCCAGCATCTGTGATGGTATGGGAGTGTATAAGTGCCAAAGGCATGGGCAACTTACACATATGTGAAGGCACCATTAATGCTGAAAGGTACATACAGGTTCTGGAGCAACATATGCTGCATCCAAGCAACGTCTTTTTCATGGACGCCCCAGCTTATTTCAGCAAGACAATGCCAAGGCACATTCTGCACGTGTTACAACAGCATAGCTCCATAGTAAAAGAGTGAGGGTACTAGACTGGCCTGCCAGTAGTCCAGACCTGTCTCCCATTGAAAATGTGTGGCGCATTATGAAGCGTAAAATACGACAACGGAGACCCCGGACTGTTGAACAACTTAAGCTGTACATCAAGCAAGAATGGGAAAGAGTTCCACCTGAAAAGCTTCAAAAATTGGTCTCCTCAGTTCCCAAACGTTTACTGAGTGTCGTTAAAAGGAAAGGCGATGTAACACAGTGGTAAAAAGGCCCCTGTGCCAACTTTTTTGCAATGTGTTGCTGCCTTTAAATTCTTAGTTAATGATGATTTGCAAAAAAAAAAAAAAAAAAGTTTCTCAGTTTGAACATTAAACATCTTGTCTTTGCAGTGTATTCAATTGAATAGAAGTTGAAAAGGATTTGCAAATCATTGTATTCCGTTTTATCTACGATTTACATAACGTGCCAACTTCACCGGTTTTGGGTTTTGTATTAATGGATTTTTTAAATGTTATCAGGCTATGTACTTGCTTAGAATAGTCCATTGAAGGCATTTTGAGCTTAAGTACTTTTGAAGCTTAGGCATAAATTGAGCCTATGATTTAAGTTGTATAGTCCGCAATGCAACCAAGTTTCATACAGGGCACCCTCGGAAAAAAATGCTCTAACTTTTTTGTAGAGTGAGATTAGTCCATGAAATTTTCGGAGGTTTGACACATGAAAACTACTCTGTACATTTTTTTGTTAAAGGAAGAACATTGGTTGCTATCAAAATTTGCACATCCATGAAAATTTCTTGACTCCCTGATTGTGTCCAGCATGAGTACTTTGGTTTAAAATAATTTTATCTGACTCACAATAAGCATCATTTAATTCTGCAAAACCTGATCAATTTGAACATATTTCCAGTTTATCATGAAAAATGATATACATTTTATGTTTTGCCATCTTAAACCCTCAAAATGTCAGGTGGCGCAACCATCCGAGCAAGTTAACACTTTATCAGTAATTTAGCTAGCTAGATAAACTTATTCGGCACAAATAACTCCCGTTGCTTACAAAGGGTGATGGCCAGCTAGCTCTCATGCCCGTGTAATGTTAGCCAAGTTTTTTTTTTTTTATGATAACACAATCCTAGCTGGGGCTATATACTCTCAATGACTCACACCTACATCGATCAAATTTAAGGCTTATATTTGATTGAACTATTTAACTAGCTAGTGAACTAGCTAACTAGCGTTAGTGATGTCATCTTTTTTGTTTGAGATCCTCATTCATCTCAACCTGTATTTGCGGAACTTAAATCAAAAATGCATACTAGCGCATATTACTTGAGCCGCATGCTTTTTCTAGCCTATTTCACTGCCAAGTGCCACTTTTTTTCACTCAGTGCCAACAGTAATTTTGAATAACGTTGATTGAAATTAAGCAAATACGCATTCAGATGAACGATTGTCATCTCACCTAATCAAGGTGAACAAGCAACACGTGTTAAGTGTGGACAGCTCTCGGAGTGAACCTTCTGTTAATCGTGAAAATGACTGAGAACACGTCAGGACCAGGCGCGCCATTAGACTTGAAAATTCTGGGGCTAATATCCCTCCCTTCATTGAAAAGAATTAGCCCAACTAATTCTATATGGGTTCCTTTTATTAACACGTTTTCCAATTCAAGAATAATCAAGTGGCAATTGAAGACACGGCTTCTCTCCCCCATGCGATCTAAAAGCGACACAATAATGAGCTACATTCAGAACAGAAAAAAATAATTTAATTATAATTCGATCTATGCACCGTCACTGGGCGACGGCATTTCAGAACTCTTCAGCTAATTAAGGTAATTTTGGTGACTAGTATGTGGTTTCGTCCGTTTACATTTTCCAATTGGACAGCTGTCTATTTTTTACAGCAAGTTGAGTGACCGTGCTGCAAAAACAGGCGTTCATACTTGTCGCCGAAATTACCTTCATTCGTTGAAGAGAAAGCAAGCCTTTTTATTGTTTTGCACGCTTTCTCCACCTTTCTGGCTAGAGCCTCCAACTTTTATTCAGACATAAAAGCGAATAAAAAATATTTAACCTTCAAGATTATTTGAAAACAAAGTACACATTAATTCTGAATGAATAAAAGAAATCAAATTCACTAGAAAACCTCAAAAACTTAACATAACATAACATGAATGGCAAGAACAGGCTGTTCAGCCCAACTACGCTCGCCAGTTTCTTTATACTATATAAACTATATAACTTCAAACATTTGCATTTAATTGGTTTCGAACCTCCCTCCTTTGCGCTCATAGTACAACAAGTTAAATTATACATTGATCACAACTCAAGCACAGATTTGATTTCACTCTTAAGAGTTTCAAAATAAACTAAAATTCAAAATATAATGAAAAACGCAACTTTGTGCGTGTCTGGTGTCTTTCAAGTGTTTTTTAAGTCCCTTTAAATCCGTTAATCCCCGCAAATACATGACTTATGTCATTAATTCGGATTAGCAGTGTTATTACTTACAGCATTCAAGAGTTTTTGGAGTAATTATGTTTGATTTTGCCTGTGTTTTTACCGGTGACTCTATACATAAAATATTAATTCGTTTTTATGTTTAGGTCTGCCACTGCCTACCTTGACTCAAACCTCACAGTTCGTTACTGGCAGGCAGCACCACCTACACGGATGGATTCTGCAATTTCGCCCCATTTTTCCCCGGGAAATTGGGAAAGTGGTAAAAAGTGCCCGTCAAACTCCACATTCCCATGAAAGTATGATGGAAGGGCTGCTACCCGAGCAAGGGTCAAAGCTGAAGTTGTTTGGTGTTGACTTTTTTGAGGCCCCCAACATCCTTATGAATAATGCATAAATTGGGGGTACGAGCATTTTTCTAGAATGTCGATAGCCAATGAACCAAAATGGTTGAGAGTGCCACGGAAACTTTTGGTGCCTTTAGTTAAGCCCCGAGGAGGGTTTAAATAAATGCTAGCACAGCCTTCATATCGGTCTGGTGTCCAGAGCAAATCAGCCCTAAAAACAGCTATAGAATTAATTATGGCCCTTTTCGGAGGCAAAAATTTAATCACACCATGAAAGTGCCATTGGTATGGCAACTTTATTCCACTCACCCTCCACCATGAAGCCTAAAACAGAAGCATTTAGTGTGGCACTATCATGGTGTTGGTTATGAATGGAGTAAGAAACTTCGAAGAAATGTGGTAACTTTCCCTGGTGGTGGCGCCGCACACTAGGGCGAAAATCAGACCGCGCTTTCACATTTGGAAGGTTCAAGCATCCTAGGATAAGAGGACATCATGACTTGTGTGGCATATATGAACAAGTAACCACAGTATTCCAGCCAGAATTTGCTGTTTCTCTCAACTTTGACCCTGACAGCCTCACTACCAGGGGGCGCTGTCACCAAACCGTTGCAGATGTGGACCCGCATCCTTGGGATATTCCGTCATACATGCCATAGCAACTTTCCACCCAGCCTCAGTCAATTCTGAGATGTCAACTCCAAAAATTGTCAGAAAAGTGCCATTTCAGAGTATGGCTCTTAAATGCATGCGCATCAAATACGAGGAGTGTAATCGGGCTTCCAGAGCTGCTTGGTTTTCGGTGCAAGTTCCTCCATGTCTCAGCAGAATTAGGAGAGGTAAAAAACGAAAAGACAAAAAGGTCAGCAATTATACTGTAAACACTTCGCCTGGGTCCTCCCGAGAAAACTCATTCACTCTCCGTAATTATCAAACAACAATCTTGCAAAAAACAAAGGGCTGACCCACCCCTCTCCAAAATGAAAAACAGTACCTGAAATAATGTCATGCAGGGCTGCCTACCTCACATCGCCTGAACTGCCAGAACTGTTATTTTTATTTTTTTGCGTGTCAAAATTACCAATCACAACCTCTACGTTACAGTCAACCCTTTCATTCATTCAATGATAACGTATGATAACCGTCGTTTTTCAGCACTTAGCGATGCGTTTCACTAATTATGCATTTAATGAATAACTACGCACATTTTAGAGGTAAATCACAGGACTCACGCTACTAACTAAAGTTCACTAGTTAAATAGGTGTCAACTTGCTAGTTGGGTACCTAACTAGTTTGGTATGTCAGCGATGTTGCACACACAAATTGAATATCATTTTACCTGATAAGTTTCACCCAGCAACTCCTGGTCACTTGATTCAATAAAGAGCGAAAAAACGTTTGTTTGTGGTTTGTGGTTTGTTTGTGTTTGTGTGGAATCAGCCCGGTAGGAAGCACGCAGGCATTGTAGCCGTCAGTGGCTTGTGAACAGATAAATCAATACGCGACTTCTTCTTCTTCTTTAATGGTTATTATATGTATGCAAACACTTGGTGCATTACCGCCACCAACTACAGAGGTGTGGAGCATCAACGGAGCATGGACACGATATTTTGTTAAAAAAAAATTTAATTCCACTAAATAATCCTGTTCTTTTTAATAATACCATTACATGGAACCAGGCAATAGGCTTTAGAATAGAGAAAGAAAGTAAGCCCTCAAGAGTCTGACAGGTCTGTACTTGTGCAATGACATTCTCTAAGAGCATTAATCTCTGCCTTCTATATGCTTGGTATTACAATAATACGTGCTCAACTGTTTCCCTATTTTTGCATTTGGGGCACAGACCGGTTTAATACGCGACTTTTTGGGTCTGCAGCCCTTTCACTCTCGTATTTCGGGGTCGATATATAAACGGTTAAACGACAAACAGATAACGTGTTGGCTTGCAAAGTTATCTTTTAAATCAACAAACATCATATGTGTATTTCATGGTATAATTCAGACGGGATCAAAAAAATAGTTTATTCCAAGCCATCGACTACCATTTAATTTTTTCTGAATAAGGTCCTATGGTGGTCAACCGGAAGGGGAGCAATGCGCCATTGTTGCACCTTTTAAAAACGCAAGGAAGAAGAAGAAGAAGATGACGTTGATGGGAAAAAAGGCGGGACCAGCCACTCTATGGGTGAAACTTCCCTCGTGATCGCGGAAGTAGCCGTTCGAGAGTGACTGATAAGTAACGGGTGGTTACTTCGAAGGTAATTTCGTTTGCGATTATAGTTCGTTTCATAAACAAACGCACTTGCTTTTTTGAAAATGTCCCTTCGGAGCTCTGGCACGTGTTGTGCTGCTCGAGGCTGTACTAATAACCAGACGAAGTTAAAATTGTGGCTTGAACGGCCGTGTTTTGACCATGCACCCAGAACAAAACGGGACTGCCCCTGTGTTAAGCTTTACGCTTTTCATCGCCTACCTAAGGAAGAGGAAGCCAGAAGAATGTGGCTGAAAAACCTTAATTTGAAAAAACCACCGAAAACATTGTATGTCTGCTCATTTCATTTCGTGGACAAAAAGCCAACTGAGGAAAACCCTAGTCCTACGTTGTGGCTAGGCGACGAAAAGCCACCGGAAAAGCGACGCCGGGTTCTCAAAAGGATTGACAGCGCTGCCAGGAGAACATCGGGTATGCTTTCAGGCGTAGGGAGGCCGGAAAACTATGGTATTTGTCCGGTAATGACAGCCAGTGTAACATTATATCCTGTACAGTTTAAAACGCAACAGTGGCCAAAGTAGTGTTAATAGTCTACTTCACTTTAACAGTGCCCTTGCTACTCTGTTACAGACAATAGTTTTGCCTTCCAAACCACAATTTACGTAAAAGTGCGGGCAGAATGGACTTGCTGTGTTTTTATTTTGTTATGGCAGGGCTAGGGAATTTTCTCCAGAAAGAGCCACCTTGGGTGCAGCTTTCATATCAACCAAGCAGTCACACACCGGATTCTATTACTCAACCTCTGGAATGTTTGTTAAGGGCCTTGATTAGTAGAATCAGGTGTGTAGCAACTTGGTTGGTATGAAAGCTGCACCCAGAGGGGCTCTTCCTGGAGAAGTTCCCTACCCCTGTGTTACAATATTGGATTAGCAAGCAGCTTTATACTGTATGATGTAGTTGGCTCAAGTACAGCCAATTTGACTCCCTTTATGTCAGATGGCTTGATTTACTCTGTATAACAATCTAATAAAATTTCTTGGATTTTAGTTGGTTTCAGATAAATGTAATCTTAATGCTAACTAATGATGCAGCGCAATATTTGCCTCTGAAATATAGTGAATCCTCCTGCTGTATTCTCAGAAACTAAATCTTAAAAGTACATGTCATCAAAACTTAATGATCCTAACAGCACAGTGCAACAATTTTAAATGACTATAAATAAAACTTAAAAGTAATTTTCAGTTGTTTTGAATTACTAAAAATTGCTGTATTGTGCTGCTAACTCCATTTAGTTTTAAGATTTTTCTATTACACAGATAACCAGACTTGAACTTTTATTAGTCAAATGTTGTTTTGCATCTGTGATAATGTCTCATGCCCTAATAATTATGAATTGTTTCATCGTCTTCAGATGGACATGATGAGATGGAGATGGCTGAGGAGCCAAGCTCGGCATCAGCGCATTCCTGTGATGCCGGAACACAGTGGGCTGACCCAGGGAAGGAAGACCACACATATTCAAAGGGGATTATCATCACGTGCAGAATGAGTACATCATCCCCAGAACTTTCACAGTCTGTTGCAGATAGTATTTTACAGAGTGATGCAGACTCCCTCTTGTATACCGGAATCCCACTTGGTGAGTTTCACACCCTTGTTTCCTGCCTACAACCATTTGCTCCCGCTATATCATCCATGTCGGTTGTGGATCAAATCCTAGTGACCTTAATGAAACTAAGACAAAACTTTGTCATGGCTGATCTAGCACGGCGATTTAAAACATCACAAAGTCGGGTCAGCAAGATTGTTAGACGGTGGATAGATGTAATGTCTGAACATGTGAAGGACCTTATTCTATGGCTGCCTCGCAAAACCATCAAAGCGACATTGCCACAGGCTTTTCAGGAGCAATTTTCAAACACGACCTGTGTAGTTGTCTGTGTGGAGACCATCTTGCAGAAAGCCAAAAGCCTGGACTCTAGACGTGAATTGTACGGTCACTACTATGCCAACAACACTGCAAAATATTTAGTGGCAGTCTCCCCCTCTGGAATTATCATGTTCATTTCAGATGCCTATGATGGCAAATGCAGTGACAGGTATATAATGCAGAACTCTGGGTTTCTGGACTGTTTGTGTGCCGGAGATGAGGTGATGGGGGGCCGTGGTTTCACAGTTAGGGACCTGCTGGCGAGGCGTGGGGCGAACTTCATCGTGCCTGCATTCAAACGTAAAGGAAGCCAGCTGACCAATGAGGAGGTCACTCGCACACGACACATCGCTCATGCCCGCATTCGTGTTGAGCGAGCAATAAGGCATCTGAAGGCGTACAAGATTCTCTCTCAAACACTGCCAATTAACCTGGTCCCATATATACACAAAATACTCAAGATCTGTGCTGGTCTTGTGAATATCAGAGGTGAGCTTTTCAAAAGTGAAAAATGAGAATATATTTGATATTGGAATAAAAAACACTACACGCGAGCACATTTCTCCATTTTAACATTTTTAAGAACTGTAATGAGGGACAGCGACACTTACAGTACCCCTAAAGAGAGGTGGTTAAACTATGCCTTCTTTCCTTCAGCAGAAGTTAAACTGGAAAAAGTAGATGAATTGATTCAGCTTAGTTCAAGTGAAGGTACAGGCTCTGAAATGGACTCAAAGTATAAAAGTTTAAAGTACAAGTGCTCATCTCCCTGTCATCGACACTGACTAGACACCTCTGTTTTTTTACAACTTTTCTCAGAGATGTGAGCTGATCGATACAGCAAAGAACCATGTTTTCTGTGTTGTTGTGTGTTTAGGATGACATTAAGTCTTGATGTTTTGTTGGTGGCGTGACATGATACAGCAAAAAAAATAATAAATTGATAGTTCTTCTGAAATGCATTAACACTAATGTAAAGAGCCTCTTTTGAAAATGAAAGGAGGAGAACAAACATTTATTTGTTTTGAAATGTAGGAGGTAACCATAGTTGGTAGAGAAATAAATAAATACTTGGAAAAATGCACCAAAGAACAGTAACAGAATTTGTACTTGCTATAGCTGCTTGTATAACTTGCCATGCATTTTAACCAATTAGAATTATTGAACACTGAAATTGGGACACTTTGAACCCAAAAAAATGAAATAAGTTTTAGGTACAACCCCAATTCTGAAATAGTTGGGACAAAGTGTATATTGTGAATAAAATCAGAACGCAATGACTTTCAAATCACACCAGCCAGTATTTTATTCACAAAAGAAGAGATAACATCGCAAATATTGAAACGGAGAAATTGTACAATTTTATCCATAAAATTAGCTAATTTCAAATTTGATGGCTGCTTCAGGTCTCAAAAAATTTGGAAGAGGGGTCCGTTTACCATGTTGTAGCATCCCCTCTCCTTTTTAACACAGCAAAGAGGCGTCTAGGCATTGAGGAGACAAGTTTCGTGAGTTTAGCCATTGGAATTTGATCCCACTCTTGTTTAATACAGGTTTCCAGCTGCTGGAGAGTTTTGGGTCTCCTTTGATGGACTTTTCATTTAATTTTTCACCAAATGTTCTCGATCGGTGAAAGATCAGGACTGCAGCCAGGCCAGTTCAGCTCATGGACTCTTCTACTACGAAGCCATGCTGTTGTAATAGCTGCAATATGTGGTTTTGCATTGTCCTGCTGAAATACACAAGGTCTTCCCTGGAATAGATGTCATCTGGAGAGGAGCCCATGTTGCTCTAAAACCTTTATATACCTTTCAGCATTTATGATGCTTTTTAAAACATTAAAGTGTCCCACACCATATGCACTAATGCATCCTCATACCATCAGAGATGCTGGCTTTTGAACTGAACACTGATAACGGGAGGGGTGATCTTTCTCCTCTTTAGCCAGGGGAACACGACGCCCATGATTTCCAACAAGAATGTCAAATTTGGACTAGTCTGACCACAGGACACTTTGCTATAGTCCATTTTTAATGAGACCTTCAAACCTTTGCAATTTGACATTGAGGAACATTGTTTTTAAAGTATTCCACATTTTTTTTACGCAAGCCCTCACAGGTTGGAGAGTCTCTGGCCATCTTTACTTCTGAGAGACTCATCCTCTCTAAGACATCCCTTTTCTAGCCAGTCATGTTACACACCTGATGCCAGTTAACGTAATTACTTGCTAAATGTTCTTTCAGCTGATTCTCTTGTATATTAATAGCCTTTTCAGCCCGTTTTTTTTTTGCTGGTGTCCAAACTTTTTTGAGACCTGTTGCAGCCAGAAAATTTGAAATAAGCTAATTTTGTGGATAAAAATGTAAAGTCTCAGTTTCAACATTTGAAATGTTATCTATGTCCTATCGTAAATAACATATTGGCTCGTGTGATCTGAAAGTCATTGCATTTTGATTTCATTCACAATTTACACTTTGTCCCAACTATTTCGGAACTGGGGTTGTACGATTATAAAATGTGTTTCTCCTCTTGTCCCCACACTTGTGTTCTGTCGTGTGTGGGAGTGATCTTTAGGAATTTGTACTTTCAATAAATCTACAAGCACAAACACATCTGTCATCCTATTTTCTTTTGAATTTTTTACCACCTTTATTCTGTGCTATTGCTGTTTTTTTGTGACATTGCCTGCATACTGTATTTTCCAAAGATTCAGGTATTTGGGACAGAGCTTCATCATCTTATTGATGAAGTCATCAACGAATGTTGGAAACGTGTGAAAAATTAAAAATCCTGTTGGTGTTTCATGTGTGCATCTGCACGGTCTTTGTCAAATGACATGTCCAACTCCAGATCCTCAGTTGTGGTCCAGATGACCGGCTTGCAGCACTGCAGACCGGGGCACATCATTGTCAGCTGCGTCTTGATGAATTGGCCAACATGCAAAATAAAATGAGTTACAGCTTGTTTTATTGAAGGTTCACAAATATAAGTCACATTAACTCACACGCAAGTAGCAATATTTTTCGCCCACCTGGGGGTAGTACCCATTTCGCCCATTATGAAAATTGACAACATTCCCATCACTTAAGCATCAGATATCGCCATTTGGCTGACGAAGAAACTTTGCAATGGGACACTTCAGCGGACACTTAAAGGTGCACTATGCAAGTTTGTTTACTTTCTGCGCGATTATATTTTTGTCTCAATTTGCCGACATCGCTCCACGATCTGCTAGCTGCCAGCCTAAAAATTCACTGTTAAAAAAAAAAAAAAAAAAAAAATCTGGGCTCTGGAGACCAAACAGGCATCACAAACTGCAAATAAACACCAGGGGCACAGGCTGTGCCCCATAACATAACAATCCATTCTGGCCAATCACTGACAAGAGTTGACAGTTAGAGAAGCATGGGAGGGAGGGGCAGGCTACCTCTGTTTTGTTTGAGTTCGAATGCCAACAGAAGTGAAAGTAAACAAACTTGCATAGTGCACCTTCAATCTCAAGGAGCTGCGCTGAGTCCAAAATTCCATCTGGGCTGGCTCCAAATCCGAAGATCAGCACGCAGTACCATGCCTTTCCTCTCCACAGTGTGCTCTTGTCCCTCCATTAGCAGCCAGAGAAATTGGGCTGTAAGCATTCATTCAGGCATTTTTGTGGATTAGTAGTGCCCCGTTTGGGGACTCTGTGCTGTGCTGGCAGTCATTCACAACTTTCTTGCATCGTGCGCCAGTTGTGATGCGCTCAGTACTTGGGTCCCTTCAGTCAACTTCTCCATCCGGGCAGGGCTTAGCAGGACAGAGGCCTCATAAAAAATGAGGATTGGGGAGATTTCACCCTGAGAAAATTTGAAGCCGTTTGGCACATTCTGGTGGCTTCTTGAGTCTAGTTCCTTTTCCCTTAGTGATGTGAATTTAACTTTTTTTACTTTTACTTCTATGATTTTTGTGCACAATTGTCATAATGTGCTCATGTA
Source organism: Gymnothorax reevesii (assembly GCA_029721435.1). Taxonomy (NCBI): domain Eukaryota; kingdom Metazoa; phylum Chordata; class Actinopteri; order Anguilliformes; family Muraenidae; genus Gymnothorax; species Gymnothorax reevesii. Next base: position 154,688,607 of record CM056575.1, read on the forward strand.
GAGTTACTGCATGTATTTTTTTGTTTCTCATGTGTTGTTACTTCTGAACGAGATCCTTGTACTACAGAGGTTTTAATTTTACCAATGTCTGCGCACGCATCCTCTCCCTAATGGCCCTCTGCACAATGCCAGCTCGATGATAACATACAGCATGGCCAGCGCATCACACTTTTTAGTTTGCCTGTAGTTAGCTGACTGCTAATCAACCATGATTTTCCCTTTCTTATTACCAGAATGTGTACGCATGGTGGTTTTACTAATGCTTTTATTTGCTTGCTGCCAAGAATATTTCAGTAACGCGTCCGCATGGAGACGTGTGGATGGAGGATCAAGATGATGAGTGGGGGCGACATTCTTAAACAATCCTAATAGATGCAATAATATAGATGCAATATATTGTTAATAATATACTATTATTAATAATAATAATAGTATAATAATAATGTGAAGGACATCAGTCAAAAATAGTATTTTCTTAAGTTTGATACGTTCATGGCATAACGGTAATAACCAGTTACCACTCACGGTCAGTCTGCAGAGTATTGAGTCAAAATAATTTTGATAAAACTTCAAACTAGAAAAGCACTCAGAGAGCGCAGACCTCCGCCAGGGGGCAGCAAACCGAAAAGCACGGCGATCGGAACTCCGGCTCATTGGAAATACTTGAAATCTTGAACTTTGGCGTATATCTCAGCAGAGCTTTGGCCTAGACATGCCAAAATTTAATCAGCTGTTCCTTGACTTCATACCCACCTACCCTGAAAATTTCATCAAAATCCGGCCATATGTTTTTGAGTTATATTGTACACAAACAAACAAAAACCAACAAACAAACGCCACCGAAAACATAACCTCCTTGGCGGAGGTAATAATACAGAATACATGTATTCTGATTTATTGTAGTCGGGTTTGGTGTTATTTATTATGTGATTTGGTTAATAGTGTTTTAATTTTAAGAGTAAATGTATTTTTCAATTTTAAGTTAAAAGTTAAATTAAAATTATGGTTCTTTTTAATGTCATCGACCAGTCTTTTATCATCATCTTTTTTCTCTACAAAGTATTGACTCAGGTACTGTTTAGGTACCTCTAGCAAGTTAAAAGTATTGATTTAACGCTGGAATGGGATAAAGTGCAAACAGTAACAAACCCTAGCTTTCGGCAATAAGGTGAATAAATTTGATATCTTGGGCTCCTGAATCTGAGATCCTGCTTATCCCAGAAATGTCTGGGTTGTATTTTTTGGAAAAAGATGCAATAGTTTTATGGGAGAGGGTAAAAGTCATTACATGTACAAATTTAAGTCATAATTTCAGTACATTTTGAAGAAATAAAGGGAAATAGTGATGATAGTGGATTAATTTTCAAAAAGCACAGACTTAGGGTTCAGGCTGAAGATCTCACCCTTCATAGTTCATCACTCTGCATATTGTGTACATTTACAGTATACAATAGACCTCAGCTGAAAGCAGTAATTTTTTTTACCCAAAAGTAAGGCCTTATTTTCCCATGAAGGGCTGTTTATGGGTAATTCAATACCGAGTGCACCAGTTTTCAGAAAGTTTGCACCACACTGTCTCAGAAAAATTAAAAAAAAATCAAGGGTGTTTGCCATCATTTCAAATGCTCAAATCCCAAACCTTAAATTCAAACTCCAATTTGTCATGGAATAATTGGCAATTAAAGCAGGAGGTGTCTAGTCACTTGCAAATTTTTTTTAGGAGCACTGGAAAGTGTATTTGTATCCCTTCAAAAATGCAAATAATTCACTGCAACATTTGCGTGTGACAAGACGCCCCCTCCTTAAATTGGCAATTACTCCACGAAAAATTGGAGTTGGAACTTAAAGGGGACATGCAACAGCAGAACATTATCAGTGCATCTAAAGGACGTGTGCATAAAGTTCCGATTAATTTTTGATTTCCTAATACCCACCGTTTTGCCGTGGGGACTAAATAAAATCCACGCAAAAAATTCATGGGAAGTGCCATGATAGCGTCGCTTAGTGAGTGGCGTCACTAGTTGGTCCAAACACTGAAACAGAATGGCAACGAACGGAAAATCCGAGTGGCTCACGCAAAGAAATCTAAATGAAGGCTTCTTTTAGGGGTTTGTGGATAACAGCAGATAATGGCACCGTTTGAATGAATAAAATATTTTATTTTGATTCATTTCCGTGACCGTACCTGCATGACTCCAGTGCCGCTGCGCTTTACGCCTATCAACCGGTCACGCGCAATGAGTTTGGGATCATTGAATTATTCTGGTCGCTGTGAATGAGTTCGTCAATCACTCACAATAACGATTGACCAAACCGCACTCAGGGAAATCGCCGCCCATTTTAAGTTAGCTGAACTGTGATGGGGAACTGAATATTATACTAGAAATTAAAAGACAGGTTAGAAGAATAGATTGAGTGAACCTCGGCGCTGCTTGGCATATTGTAGCCGAACTTGTTGCAAGTCACAGTTTGCTGCAGTTGGCTATAATGTCCCGACAGGATATGAATTTATTGGACACGACTGAAACATAACGTTAGTTTATAGGAAACGTAATAACTTGTTGCGTGTGACAGTTGGCAATAGTTTGGTTACAGTTTGACTAAGGTAATATTAAAGTTATTTTTGTGCAGTCACTCTTGGTTACATTGACACTAGAAAAACTTTACAATACATTTCATAACTCCCCAGGTTATCTGGACAGTACAGGGCATTAATTTATCAGGCATGACTGAGCACAATACGGGTTTATGAGTAATGTTGATAATGCAATCTGCATTGTTATAAATTGACTCAATTGAACCAGTGGCAAAACATAATTGCAAATTGCCCCCCCCCCCCACACACACACACACACACACACACACACACAGAAAAAAAAACTTTATACGCAAGGGTATTTTATTCTATTCTTCATGCCACAAATGATATTTCTATTAAAATTTGGCTTAAAACAGCAAATAACATATTTAAACACAAAATGGACAAATTATCATTTTGTTAAAATCCTATGCTGGTAACTATGGTTGGGACAAAAACCAGCATAAACAGGGAGGCCCCAGGACCGAGTTTGGTAACCCCTGGTTTAGATAATATTGAGAAAAACTTCCGAGCATGCACACTGCGTACCAGGGGCAGATATAGGCAGAGCTACAGTAGGGCTAAGCCCACCCAAATGTTTGTTTGTTTATTTATTTATTTTTTGTTCTTTCAGTCTTTGGGAAATGTCTGCCCCGTGACATTGACGCCAGTTTGAAAACTCACTGCTATTTAAATGCATTGCGCTTGATTATTACCAAATTAAAATTTATACAACAATGTGTTTTAGACACTTCAACAATTCTACATTTCGCTGAAATTTACTTTGGGGAGGTTGAAATGGCCTCACTGTATATCTAGTGCGTAAAATTGTTTCTTATCCAGTGCTTTAATTTTGTAATACCAGGGTCCATACTGACAAGGTGACAACAGCAGAAAATGGCCTACTCAAAGCATTTGATTCAAAATTCCTTTTGAATTAACAAGTTTCATGGCTGTAACATCAGTCAGAAAAGTTAACTTTACATAGTGCTGTAAAAAAAAATTGAATATTCCAAACTATTATCGACACATTTGTTAGAGTTAGTCAGCATTAAGCAAAAACACAATTCATGTGTTGCTTTTCATGTGTCAATCTTGGCTGAGAGTCACTCCATGTGAAATCAACAGATGTTCCAGCAAGTTTCCACCACACCATCTCAGAACTGGCAAAAAAGTCAAAATATGTATTAACACTAGTGTACCTGACAATTTCAGCTTAATCAGTCAATTATTTAAATTTTGGCAGAGTTTTAAAGTTTCAGAATTTCACCCAATTTCTGTAATTTTTGTGCCATGATATATTCAAATACAATTTTCAGCTACCCATAAAATAATTAACATGGATCATATACTTTTTAAACTTGGTATTCAGACTAATTGGATCCAGAGGAATTCATTTTTAACATTCTTCTAGGTGAAAAATGAGGAGCAGAGATGGTATCATGCTTGTGAAGCAAAACTGTCGATAATATTTATGCTTGTACATGAAAACTTTTACATCTCCAGGGGCAGAAGTCACAAAGCTTTGAATTTCACATATATGTTCTTTATGTGTGTGTTTGCAACCAGTAAAAAACTGGATGTGTGTTATGCTTACTCTAGGTTTTATGAATTTATTAAATATATTTCATACATACCTGGATCAGATATTACACTCTCCATCACAAATTCATCACAGTTTCATGCCAGTCAGCCAAACCATGCTACAATAGGTTGAATAATGTGCTTGGTGGTGCACTGCAACATGTAATAGCTTAGTATATAGTAATAGGGTCTGGCCAAGCGGTTACATCACTACAGTTTTGATGTTCCTTGGGCTATAAACTTTTAATCAGATAACTTATATAAACTTGAACATACAGAATGTTTCTTTTCTAATAAAAGTATCGCAGATATACATTATTGAAATGTCAAAATTTAAGAGTTAAAAAAACTCATTTTTAATTTAAATTTGGCAAAAATAGTTACAGATGCTGAAAAATATGAATAGTAAAGGGTATTAAATGTGGAAACAAGTAAACTTTATGTAGTTTTAGATATTTTATTGTTGAGATGAAAATTATGTAAAAAATAGATTTCCGAATACGCCTATAGTTTTCAAACTACATGCACTTTAAATGGCTGTAATTTTTTTCACATCCTGTATTGAAAAAAAAAGTTTGTTCCATAAACTAGACAGATTAAGCTACAAGATCAGAGCATTCAATATGTGTTACAAAGAAATGTAATTTTCATCACACATTTTCACTTTCGCTTGGCAAAACCCAGTAGCTTACTAAATGGTACTAATGGTATTTGAATGTTTTCTAGACCATACCAGGTTCAGTGCTGACAATTAATTCTGGCTTTAAGTGAGATGTCAATACTCTGCATTAATTTTAACTGATCTTTGAAAAAATAGTGCTGGTCGGGAAAAGCACTAGCTATCTGAACTGAGTGGTGGTCGGTGGATTCCAAGTGCTGATCGGTGGATTCCCGAGTGCTGGTTTGCGCATTCCCACCGACCAGCACTCGGAATGCACTGCCAACCACTCAGTTCACATAGCTAGTGCTTTTCCCAACTGGCACCATATTTTCAAAGATTTTTTCATTTAAAATGAATGCAGAATACTGACATCTCATTTAAAGCCAGAAGTAATTGTCAGCACTGCACCTGGTATGGTCAAGAAAACATTCAAATACCATTAGTACCATTTAGTTGGCTATTAAAGAAAATGAATATATAGAATGCGACAATTCCTTGTCAAATTATCCTGTTTTATCAACAGAACTCCTTTCTCTGCAACTTTGAGCTCCAAGTGACAAACTGTAACATCAGTCACACATAATTATGTAACTATCCTAATGATGCTTTTTATTTGGAACATGGCAATAATTTCAAGAAATTATTCATGTTACCTTATATCTTGGAATAAAAAATGCTGTCAGCCCTGTATGGTTTGAAGACAATTTTGCAGTAAAGTTAATGAACTTTCTTGAGGCTGTTTTTGTGTAACGTCAGTTATGCCCAAAACTTTACATCCTACTAACTTATACATCACACCAGCAAAGTTTCCTTCTGCCGCCCAGAAGACCTAGTCCTTAATATGCCTGTCACAAAATATGAACATACGAGGAGCGCAAGTTTTACTACCAGGCCATATCAAAGGGCCTGTTCCCTCTCTGAATTTAATGTCACTCACTGTCAAATTGCCCTTTTACACCTTTCAGCAAATTCTTGAACACACTTTTGATATCCATTCTCCCTACCTAAACACTAGTGTTATATTCCCATAGGGCTCATAGTTGGAGCTGAAAAGGCATCGATGAAAAATTTCATATAACGTGTCAGTCTCTGTGCATCTGGAAAAGCAAGATACCATTGAGTATCTGAAGTGATATATTCATAATGGTAAAAAGAAACTGGTGAGCCTAGTTGGGCTGAACGACCCATTCTCGCCACTCATGTTATGTTATATATGATATGATTCATTTTTACCCCTTGTTTCCCGTATATTTACATTGTGGCAATCACGCCTTCGCGGTCTGTTTATCAGTACGCTTATCGCACTTGCGCGGAAACCTGTGTACTTGTATTACCGCTGACCGGCTAGAGTCCCGGATTAGTCTTATCACGATGCTTGGTTAGCATCCTAACACAGCTCTTGGCGCAATCTACACACAGGTTGCACAGTATCAACTTTTTTTGCAGTCGGCGGGTGCGAACTAGCCAGTTCACTGCGATCAACACCGCCTATACTGTAACTGCAATCTACAATATAACGTGGTTTCACCATTCGCTCACCCTTACAATTCCTCGTCACTGTTTCGCACGTGGCCCGCATGTTGACAGCATCTTCACAAGCTTTTTTTACTGCCACAGCAGGACCAGCATCAATTCGTTTGGCTGTCACAACGTGGTAACGGTGAAAATGAACTAAATGAATTGTCCAAACTGAAAGTAATGGAATGTATGCGTGTCACTACTATATCACCTAATATATATTATTATATATATTATATCACCTAAGACCAATCATAATGTCACTCAAACCATTGACTGTGTAAGGGAAAAGTCACGCTACATGTGTGTGAGTTATTAGATTCCATTATGTGTCAAACCCTGCTTCCTAACTTACCACACTGTCAAGAATTTTTTTGTAAGTTTTTATGTTTTCCATGTCGCCGTCATCCTGTTCCCTCACATTCTGTTTCTTTGTAAGTAAAAGATTTAAATAGAATAATTGATTGCATCCTTATCCTATATCACATGAACTCAAGTCAGTGTTTGGATGGTTAAGAACTGTGCTGTTCAGCATCTAATCACCCATTATGTCAATGGCCATCAGTGAAAATAATCCGGGCCAGCATGCATAGCAGCATTCACTGCTAACCTGTTTATACGACCTGTGGGAGCCATTGTTCAACGACAGATCCGGGACTTGAGCACGGCGGTTGTTCACGGGCAAACACGGTTCCAAGTGATAAGTGGTTTAAGGGGGCTTTTTAGCCGAATACTTCAACTGGTAGTAATGCTGTGTTCATCGCATAGTTACTTCCTTGGTTAAGGAAAACGTGACCAGTGTCAATTCAGGTTGTGATAATCAGCAATCCTGCCAAAATGACAATAAATAAATAAATAAATAAATAAATTTTAAAAAATGGGACCAATGGCCCAGTTGCTCACCGTTGTGACATGAAATTTGAAACACATTTGAATGATGAACAAAAAATTAAAAAAATTCACGACAATTGGTTTGAAAAACTAGAAACCTGGACACCATGGCAACGATTTTTATTCATCATGGCCCTCGACAACAATACACCATAGTGATACTGTCCCAAAGAAATTCCACGCATTCTATTTTAAGTGAATCTGGCCTGTAGTTTCAGATGGGGAAGAGATGAGAAAAAAAAAATTAAAATACAAAAATACTGAACAACAAAAGAAACGCAAGTTATTAAAAGGCAGACTGGAAAATACATTTGCGCGTCATTATTTTTGAAAATCAAATTTATTACAACCGTGAGCACATTTACACTTGTTTCATCAAGTTTTTGTTTTGCGGTCACTTTGACTGAGTAACCATAAAAGTATGTTAACTAACTAGCAAACTTGCGTTTCTTCTGTTGCTCAGTATATATAGTTTTCATAACTGTGAGCAGTCTTCGTCTGCACACATTGTCTGAAGGAAGCTCCATAACAAATTTGAAATGAATCAGATCAGTAGTTTCAAAAAAGATTTTTCCAGTTTCAAATGGGGGGGGGGGAATCATAAGAATTTGACACTAACGTGTCTTTGTCCCCCGCCACAAAATGTGAAATCGTGTCAAAATGAACAATTTCTCCGTGTGACCTTGAGAATGGCACGAAGGTCACCGAAATGGACTGGCGCCGGGATATCACCCTAATACATGTTGACATAAGATTTGAAGTAAATCCGTCGATTCGTTCTTGAGATATCTCGCTGACAACGCTATCAGTGTGAAAATCCACAATCTCTCGGTGTGACCTTGAGAATGGCGTGAAGGTCACCGAAATTGACTGGCGCCGGGATATCACCCTAATACATGTTGACATGAAATTTGAAGTGAATCCGTCGATTCATTCTTGAGATATCTTGCTGACAAGGCTATCAGTGTGAAAATCCACAATCTCTCGGTGTGACCTTGAGAATGGCGCGAAGATCACCGAAATCGACTGGTGCCGGGGTATCACCCTAATACATGTTGACATGAAATTTGAAGAATATCCGTCAATTCGTTCTTGAGATATCTCGCTGACAAGGATTCGGGATGTACGGACGGGCGGACGGACGTACGGTCTTGAATACTATGTCCCGCCGATTTGCGCGTTCCGCGCGGCGGGGGACAAAAATTTATAAGGTCAGTAAGATTTATGACCAAAAGACGTCTCACATTGATCACAGTTGTAGGGCTGTGTGCACCTGATCATGGCGTTGTAAACGGTATTTGTTACGGAAACTCTCCCCACACTGAACACATTTGTAGGGATTCTCACCAGAATGTTGTCTCTGGTGGTCATTTAATGAAGATTTCCAAACAAAACTCTTCCCACACTGATCACATTTGTGGGGCTTTTCACCTGTATGAATGTTTTCATGGCATTTTAAACTGAATTTCTGACTGAAACTCTTCCCACACTGAACACATTTGTAGGGCTTTTCACCTGCATGAATGTTTTCGTGGCATTTTAAACCAGATTTCTGACTGAAACTCTTCCCACACTGATTGCATTTGTAGGGCTTTTCACCTGAATGAATTTGTTCATGGCATTGTAAGCTGACTTTCTGAATGAAACTCTTCCCACACTGATCACATTTGTAGGGCTTTTCACCAGTATGAATTTTTTCATGGCATTGTAATTCAGATTTCATTCGGAAATGCTTACCACATTGATCACATTTGTAGGGCTTTTCACCTGTATGAATTTTTTCATGGCACTGTAAACCCCATTTCTGAATGAAACCTTTCCCACACTGATCACATTTGTAGGGCTTTTCACCTGTATGAACTTTTTTATGGTGATGTAAACCATATTTCTGACTGAAACTTTTCCCACACTGATCACATTCGTATGGCTTTTCACCCGTATGAAGTATTTCATGGCATTGTAAATTGGTTTTCTGACTGAATCTTTTCCCACACTGATCACATTTGTAGGGCTTTTCACCTCTATGAATTTTTTCATGGCATTGTAAACTGAATTTCTTACTGAATCTTTTCCCACACTGATCACATGTGTAGGGTTTTTCACCAGTATGCACCCAATCGTGGTGTTGTAATTTGCTTTTGTTTCCAAAACTCTTCCCACACTGATCACATTTGAAGGGCTTTTCACCTGTATGAATTTTTTCATGGCACTGTAAACCCCATTTCTGACGGAAACCTTTCCCACACTGATCACATTTGTAGGGCTTTTCACCTGTATGAATTCTCTCATGGCATTGCAAATTGAATTTCTGACTGAAATTCTTCCCACACTTCTCACACTTGTAGGGCTTTTCTCCAGTATGTCTCCTCTGGTGGTAATTTAATTGAGATTTGTGAGCAAAACACTTCTCACACTGATGACATTTGTATGGCTTGTCTCCAGTATGAACTCCTTGGTGGCCATTTGAATCAGATTTCCATAAAAGGCATCTCCCACTTGCAAAGCATTGGTGTGGCTTTTTCATCATAGGGATTCCCTCATCAGGGATTAAATCAACCTGATTTTTGCCTGACAGTTTGCAGTTTGGATTGAGCTCTCCTGCATTAGGATACATTACAGTCTCTGCCTTTTCATCAACCTCAGCTTCATTAAGCGCAGTATTCATGAGATCACTCCCTAGAATTTCACTTGATTCAGGCACATCTTCATCAGATTTGATGTAAACACACTTAATGTCTGGCAAAACACTGACATGTTCAGTCTTAATATAATCTCCATCATCAGTTTCAGTTTTGACTTTGTCAGAATACAGAGTTACACAGGCCAGATCTGTAAAGTCCAGGCTCTCTGTCTTAAGATTCTTAGTGCTGGTGGGGCTCAGATCAGTTTCTGTTTTTATCAGTGATGCTTCAGTGTGATGTAAATCACTGACCCTGCTGTTTGCAGTAACACACTCTGGCTCCAGTGTGTTGAGTCCTGGTGCAGTACATTTTGCCTCTGATTCTGCCATGTGGACAGACTGCAGTCCATGTAGTTCCTCTTCCTTCTCTCTGATCCTGTGCTGCTCGGGGAGCTCTGGTAGGGTCGTCTCCGTGTCCTGTCTCAGACGGACTCCTGTCTGCATCATTCTGCTGATCAAATGTGTTCAGAAGTGCAGCTCCTGTAGGGAAACAGTGGAAGGGATTTTAGCCATTAACTGGTCTACCTGCACAAGACATTTTCCCCGTACATTTCAGGTGCTTCTTGGAATCTGGGGTGTGTTTCCCAAAAGCGCAGTTGCCAAGTTGATTTAACAACTTCTCTGTAAGCCAAATTAACTTCATTAAGCTGTAACAGATCACTGAAATGATGACTTACTGTAAATTCCAGATGAGTTACACTACTGCATACAGGAAGGAAACGATACAAAACTTGACAAATGCTGTCAAGTCATAAAAGTGGAGTATATCCCCAAAATGACAGTATTCTTTCCTTAGACAAGTTCATAGTTTTGCTGGGTGGATGAGCAACAGGAAATGCTATCGGGTCCAGAAAAATCAAAAGAATTACTCTGGGTTTCAGCAGCCTGTTACAACAGTCAGACACTGCAATAATTACGTTTATTTGTGCTCATAGTTGGGACAAAGTGAAAATTGTGAATAAAATCAAAAGGCAATGACTTTCAAATCACACCAGCCAGTATTTTATTCACAATAGACGCTTGAAATCCAGGGCGATCTGAAAATAATCTTTTTATTTTTATTATATCATTATAGATTACTAAAAATAAAATAAAAAAATACTAAAAATACTACAATGACAGATGAAATGCTGAGTTGGGATGTGGCAATGTTGAACGAGGATTTTTTTTAAAGTGTGGTGAGCCAACTTAACGTCATGGGGTGCGTAGGCAATCGCGTGTAATTTCTTGAAACATACACACCTGAAGTGGCTTAAAAGGATTTAAAATGCTGTCGGGAAGAAGCCCGAGTTTAGATTTCACTAACTGCAGGTGCTCCGCCCTCACTTAAATCTGCTCCCATGTAATTGGCCTAAATAACAATCAAGAAATGTGGCCAGTAGCCTATAATGATTAAGATGTGATGGTGAAAAGCAGACAAACCTAATTGGGCTACGGTGTTAGATTTAAAGCACGCCAATTTTAATAATTAGAAAAAAATCTTCCACTGAATTACATCTCTCATTGTCGCATTTTAGGACATTATTCAAGATTAATTTAAAACATTTGTGATAAGATCGCCCTGGAGTTTAAGCGTCTGAAAAATATGCAAGGTGGAAAACATTCTGAAGAGTGGATAAAACGTGAATCTGAGATATAGGCCTAAATTATCACAGTCGCACGAAATGGTGTCGCAATGGCAATTGAGCGCAAATCTGTGCCATTTAAATTTCAAAATGCAGCAATCAAACATGTTGTCTTAACAGCTTTACTCATTCAACGTAAAGAGTAAACGAATCCACCATTTGATTGCTAATCAAGCAAAGTAAACAGGAACACTTTTCTTAGAGTTGCCAAATTTGTTAATAGGAGACGATGTTGTTTTCATTTGCTTGGCTCCTTTCAGCATGTACTGGAAAAATACTGATGTCAGTCAAGTTTTTTCCGGAAGCATTTCCCCTGCCCTTTGATGTTTGACACTCTCGTTCAGGACAGCACGGGGGTTACTATAAAGGAAAATGTAAAGCTCGGATGTTCGCCCCATGGTAGCAGGTGGTGTTACTACGCTTTAAAAATCATTGATTTAGAATCATTACACCCCTAATGTGACAAATATTCTCAATCGATGAAAGATCAGGACTGCAGGCAGGCCAGTTCAGCACACGGACCCCTCTACTATGAAGCCATGCTGTTGTAACAGCTGTAGTATGTGGTTTTGCATTGTCCTGCTGAAAAACACAAGGCCTTCCCTGAAATAAATATCAACTGGAGAGGAGCATATGTTGCTCTACAACCTTTATATTCCTTTTAGCATTCATGATGCTTTTAAAAACTTTTAGTTGTCCCACACCATATGCACTAATGCATACCCATACCACCAGAGATGCTGGCTTTTGAACTGAATGCTGATAACAGGAGGGGTGGTCTTTCTCCTCTTTAGCCCGGAGGACAGGATGCCCATGATTTCCAACAACAATGTCAAATTTGGACTCTTCTGACCACAGGACACTTTGCTACAGTTCATTTTAAATGATCCTTGGCCCACTGAACACAGCGGCACTTCTGGATCATGCTCAACAATGGCTTCCTTTTTGCATGAGAGTGTTTTAGGTGGCATCTGTGGATGGCACGGCAGACTGTGTTTACAGACAGTGGTTTCTTGAGGTAATCCTGGGCCCATTTAGTAATGTCAATGACAGAATCATGCCAGTGAGTGATGCAGTGGCGTCTGAGGGCCCGAAGATCACGGTTATCCAGTAAAGGTCTTCAGCCTTGTCCCTTACGCACCAAGATTTTTCCAGTTTCTTTGAATCTTTTGATGATGTTATGCGCTGTCAATGATGAGACCTTCAAAGCCTTTGCAATTTGATGTTGAGGCACATTGTTTTTAAAGCATTCCACAATTTTCTTACGGAAGCCTTCACAGGTTGGAGAGCCTCTGGCCAGCTTTACTTCTGAGAGACTCAGCCTCTCTAATTTATTCCTTTTACCGCCAATCATGTTGCACACCTGACGCCCCCCCCTTGACTACGTCCCCCTTGGAAAAATAAAAAAATAAAAAATTCTTGCAGCGCTTTATAGTCACCCCCCCCCCCCCCCCCCCCCGGAAAAAAAAGAAAAAAATTCTACTGCATACACAGTAAAATAAGGCCACATCGCGATGAGGCCGAATAGCGGCCGGCATCTGTTGGTTAAATATGTTACTGCGCCATCTATCACCTGTTGCTACACTAACATTATTTTTTTCTGGAAGAAGCTAATTATCCGGATATAGGGTACAATAACCAGTCGTTGTCGTGGGAAGGACATTCAGGTAAGATAATTATTCATCTAAACTAAACATTGGAATAGTGTCTCCTATCAACTGCTTGCCCACATATTCCGTTTCATTAAGATAGGCTATATGCAATTCGTTTACTTTCTTATCAAGGCTACCGATGTATTTGCGTGTGACTTTCTGCTATGTTTGAAAATTGGACGTGGTTTTCTCTAGTGTACAGAAATGGATGGGAAAAAGCAGTCAAAAATATCAGGGCACTTTATTCAAAGAAGCCGGCCTACTTCACCATCTGTGCGTAATTAGATCTCGTAATTACGAGATAAGGTGTATTTTTTTTTTATCCTCTGAATGCAATGCGCTTCCATACATAATACCGTTCTCCTCTACCGAAATATAACCACAACCGCAAAGCATTTGGGGAATTGAAGTCAAAACAGATGAATACATTTTCCATTCTAACGTTATTTTTCATTTAACCCTTAGGGACGGTTGAGCGCATTTTACGCGCTTTTTATTTATTTATTTTTTTGTCGTTGAAAATTTTGGCTGTGTTCATGCATGTATCATGAATTTTGGTAAGATTGTGCGTTTTTATTTTATATTGTCATTTCCAGGGGGCTATACTACAAAGCTGGCTTTGTGATTAAGCCTGACTACAGCACTTAGTAAAACCAGGAAACGTTTCAAATCTGGAACATGGACTTATGTAAAAAGTGCTTTTCCAGGTTTTACTTCAGCTTAAAGCCAGGCTTAGTCACAAAGCCAGCTTCACTGCTCAGCTCTTACAGTAAGGCTAAAATACACTGTGTACGAGCAAGTGCTACACTCAGACTATAAAGCGCAAAAAATGCGCCATTGAAACCCAGAAACCCATTCAAACTGCAATTTTTGATCTCACTTCCATGAAAGCATGATACGTGCATTTTATTATATCTGCGTGTCAATCAGTAAAGCAAGAATACTTTTGACATCGTCACTTAGTTATTGCACTTTAACTGCTTTGTTAATCTATAAAGAGTAAATAAAAACTGACAGTTGCCCCCCCAGTCACCACCTTGACTAACCGAAACCCTGTATTGAAATCATAACGTTGCACCTCTGGGCCATTTAGCATGTTGGTTGAATGTATTGTTAATTAAGAAAAATAATTGATAACAAGTCAGGACTAATAATAGTTGAAAAGGGATTTCTGGCCATGCCACTGCTTAGTATTAAATTGGAAATTTAACATGTTTGTATGGCAAACGTAAGGCACTATATAATGTTTAACTAAGACTAAAAAAAAAAAATAGTTTTAACCTAGCAACGGTGGAGTCTGTAACCAAAGCATTGAAGTCTTGTCCTGTCATTCAGTTCCACTGCTACCACAATATTCGCGCCATTGTCGGCAGTTATGCATACTTGCGACTCTTTAAGGCCGCAGTCACACTAGGCACGATTATCACCCCTCCCACTGTTGGTCAGCTGGCCCGCTAGTCATATATACATCAATGCCCGAGTACAGTTGTTGAGAATTTTTAATGAATGAAATTTCATGAATTTGTCTCCATTGTTTAAGAGTCCGTTTTTATAGAGTCAGGCAGATTTCCGGGGGTTTTTTGGTTTTTTGGCAAGTGGCGGCCTATAGACAAAGTGGCTGGCCATACTGCACTTAAATTTACAGAACAGCTTTCTCCCAGTTAAGGAAGCAAATCCTGCAAGTTTCATGAAAATTGGAGAAAGTTCCCAGTTTATCATATACGGCTTTTTTTGTAGTGGCCCAAGAAAAACGGTGCAAAAAGGGTTAATACCGAAACCAACCACAAAATTCTCTTTACCACTGACACTAGAGATGCTGAGTGTCAACATGAGCCATATTTAATCGCTTTTGTCTCAGGGCGCATGGAGAAATCGCAGTGTGCAAATGTGGTATTTTCACCTTTCGGCGGCAAAAAGCACCCCTATACTTGTGGGCTTTATGTCAGCCGCCAAAATTTTCATCCAAATCAAAGTAACCTATAATGACATGCATAAAATACCTTGGCTGACTTAGGGCTCAAGCCACACAACCCCTGGGACAGTGTGCATAATTACAAAAAGTAGTGATTTGCGGTGCCACCTTTGGGCTGTGCCCAAAGTCAGCCACCAATATGTTCACATTTTTGGAGCGTCCATACCCGATAGACTTGCACAAATGAAAATCAATTTGTCTTACTCAGAGCGCACAGAAAAAAAAAGCATTCAAAAACCTAATTTTGCCAATTTACCCATTTTGGTTGATTTTGACCCCAATATTCCAGGACCCCCTAAAAAAAAAAAAACGGTCCCTACTAAGGATAGAACATGTGATTTTTGTTTGTTTCCAACATACATCTATTAATAAAAAAAAAAATTTCGGACAAATCTGAAGGGGTCATGAATCACCGCCATCTTGACTCTTATAAAAATTGGCTGTTAAAGGCACTGTACCCTGACTCTGACATGAAAGTACTCAGAATTTATTAGGCCTATGTAATAATCAACAGCTCTGCCAAAGTATCCAGTGTTTTCCATGTTAAAAATTTTTTTGTTTCGAGCATGCATTTATTCAAAATAAACTTTTTATGCAGAATATTGACTCACTTGACACATGCTTTGATTGTGAAGGGTGAAATTTTTGAGGGTCTGGCAAAAGGGACCATTTTGGAACATATAAATTACTGGTACTTTACAGTATGAAAAATTATGCAGGGCCTTGTTGGAATATAGTTAATTTGGCATTCGGGCCCTTCCCCCAAAATAACAGTCTGCAAAAATTCCTCACCCTTCACAGCTAGCGCATGTTTGTACAGCAAAGGTGGAGACCTGCCTTCTCACACTTAGACTAGAGTAAACAATGAACCTTTCAATGCCTTTGATGTGTTTGAATGACCAAAAGATTCATACAGGAAGTATGATACTCCTTTCTTCAGTGCAATTTGCCAAAAACACTGATTACAGTAAAGAGGTATGTCACTTCATCTTTACCATAATTGTTGATTAAGGTAAAGACACCTGACCATCTTTAAATTTGTTGAAAAAACTGAAACCAGCCACAACCCAACTTTGCCATTTTAATACTGACTAGTACTTTGGAGGGCCTATTTTAAGAATTCAAAATAGTGGAATCCCAGAGAAAATTTTTGGTGGACGTGTCTTTAACGCAATCGTACCCTTTTCTGTAGAAATGCTCATATAGAGTACTAAAGTGATGACGTCACGCTGGTGTCAAAGTAAAATTTCCCATTCAGTTTACTCATAAACTGTTTTTTCAGTTCACTTTTGAATCACTTCCCATTGTTTTCAAGCCTCCATCTTTTTTATATATATATTTTTTTTTATATCTCTGTGGTTAGAAGTCTCACATCTCGAATATTCCAGCACCTCGCTATAGCCGTTTGTTTGCTTAATTAGTTAGCCACTCTATGTCCTACTTGGTTCCGCTTTCCTTGCTGGATATCAAGTTTTACAGTTGGCGCCAATTTACTTTAATAGCCAGGCATCTTTGGCCAACGTTTGTTTGCTTAAAAACTCCTCTGTCAGCGAACAAGCTTATCAGACTTGTCAAAGCATAACTGACAGTGAAGCTAACTTAGCCAGCGAGCTAGTTTACCGACTTCTGTAGTTGTCAGACTTTATATTGGCGCCTCAAGTTAAATGCCAGTTTGTGAAATGCTCAACGCCAGCTCAGTAGCCGAATAAATGCTCTTCGCTGCTTATATTCACTTAGCTGGCACAACTACTCTCCGTGTACAGGTAAATGTACATAAATGGACAGGGAAACGTTGAGAAGAAAGGCAGATATGGCAAACATGATACAAATGTTAATGCATATTATTTTGCTAAATCCAATTTTTCAAACCACACTGAGATTCGGTCCAGCTCTTTCTTGGCGATTATATAATTCCTGCCCTTGCCACTCATGCTAGGAGCATCAACCAACATGATATGCCTCAGTGGTGCCCAACAAAGATCCTGCCTTCGTGGCCAAGAGAATTGCGGCGCAGGGCCATTTGGATGCATAAAAGATACTTTAACATCCTCGTTTTCAAGGGATTGCTCTAAGATATTGGCCAACCACCACTGGCTATCATATAAGCAGGCAACAAATCAACCAGGGGTACAATATTTTAGCTCCACAGGATCGTCCTTTTCACAAATAAAGGGCATGAAGGGATAGGTACTGTTTCAAGGGTTTCATCCACATTAGTAACAATTCTGCTGAGTCTATCAAATTATCTTGAAATTTCTGGGAAAACAAATACAAGAAAATGATACAGGCTGCAAATGATCAAAGAGCATGCAACTGAAAATAGAAATAAATGAGTGGAGTTCAGTATTTCCTGTACATTATTGTACATTTACATACACTGAGAGTAGTTGTGCCAATGTGCAAATAGCCCTTAAAGGGGGTCTTATTAGGAGTATTTGTTTGAAGTTTGATTGTGTTGCAGTTTGAAGTTCTTTGAATTCGCTTTCATTTGAGGCCAACTTTTTGAAAATCAAAACAGGCCCACATGGTCAAAATGAGGGTCAAAAAGTGCGCCTTTTCAGTAATTAGCTGAAAAGGGGTTAATGTTTGTCCAAATTGGATGAAGATAGAAAGATGTTTTTACCTTCATTTGAAACTCCGTCAGGTATACTATCAACAATGTAAATGGCAAAGGGGACATTCGAAGGATACTTGCATAATATTTCATTTGAAATCGACATGTTTGGCACCAAATTTCAATGTTTAGGGGTTAATTGCAAAGCACTCAAAGGGTTAATCACTATATTAAAAGGTTTGTTGCAGACTATTAAACAGAATAAACATATCCTGAAAGAATGAAATGTGTATCCTTATTATTAGTTCATTGGTTATAACCCTTTGTAAATGGTCACAAACTGTGACCAGAGGGTTAACGTGGGCCACGCCCCCTTTATCGGGGGCCCATAAAATGAGAACGGAACGAGATATCAACTTGGAACCACCTGCAATTTCAATTGCTCATCACAAGCAACAAAATATTACCTAATGAAGCATTTCTGAGACCATCAAGATGGGAGCTTGGGTGATTTCATATGGAATGACCCTTCAGTAAGAATCTGGATTGGTTAGAGGAGTGTGATCGACTCAGGTCTTCTACTTCTTCCTTGCGTGCCATCTCGAGAACACGACAGTTGATGCTACCAAACCAGTGAGCTAACTGTTGGTTGAAACTTGTGCAATTGACACGGGTTACTAGCAGCTAAATGCAGGAATTGCACCGACCTGTCATTGGAAGATAAATATAGCATTTCAGCCGCAGTTAAGAATCGCACTGCGGTGGCCTACAGGGAAAAACATACTGCAACGGCCAACAAGTATCTACAATTGGAGATACGCCGTGCAAAAACACGCTAACCACAGAAGGGCAAATGCAAGAGAAAAGAGCTGCATTTAGATATCAACACAACAAAAGTGATCCGGGTCGTTATGGCGAACGCCAACTAAAACAGCTTTTACTTCTGTCCTGAGCGAGACTAACGTTAGTCAGCTAATGTTGGCTCGCTTGCTTAGCTAGCAAGTTCGCTAGCCTAGCTAACCAAAAGTCTGGTCCACGAAAGTCAATAGAAAATAAAAGAAAATCTAATATTTCGCGATCTCACTTAGCTACAGTTGAACGCGATCATTTAAGTAAGTTAATACCAAATATTACTGCTCGCCAGCTAAATCGCTAACGATAGTTCGCTTGCTTAGCTAGCTAGTTCGCTAGCCTAGCAAGGTGACAGTTACATAAAGTATATCATAAATGCTCGCGGTTTAACTCCAGCTATATTTATCCTCCGAGCACAGGTCAGTGCAATTCCTGCATTCAGCTGATAGTTTTTCGAGCTGGTCACCCACATCCCGCAGCTGCTCCGCCAACGGCCCTTCCAGTCGAAGCCATTCTATCAGTTACCCGAGCTAGATCTCAAACATCGTTTGACCAAAGCTGCTTTCACACTGGATGCGAAACAATTTTTTCGCACAACAGATCATTCAAAGTCAATGCAAAGACGCGTATTCACGTCTTTGCATTGACTGAATGTAATCTGTCGAGCTAAAAATTCGTTTCGCGTCCAGTGTGAAAGCAGCTTTATACTCTCAATTTACTTTACAGGGAAGATTCACAAAGGCTCGTTTGCTTCTGTCAGGCTCTCCTTATTGACCAATCTAGCTTCATACTGAGGGTAGGATCTCCCACTTAATTAGCATACGGACACAGAAATAAATAAATATAAAAAATTAATGTATGTCATGTTTAAATATAATTCTATATTCATTTATTTATATATTAATTTCAGCAATTATTCATTTATGTATTAATGTATTTATTTATACTAAAGTCATTTTTGGTCCTCCATACTACACAAGTTACAACAAACCCAAATCATATTCATTACCTTTTTGATTAGTTTTCCATCATCGAGGTAAATAGTAATTTGGAGTGGGGAAAACCCTCAATCAACTGGCCCCGACTGGGTAGACCAACAACATCGGAAAATATTTTTTCCATAGTTACCTCTTGCTTTTTCCAAGTCCTGGAGTTCGACCCACGCAAGAATAACCTACTTGTTCAGGTAACGTTAATCAAATGTTCGCCTCCGCTGATTAATAGAACCTGAGGTAGCAAGTAGCAGCAACAAAACAGTTTCCGGAGGAAACGTGCCGATTATTACAAAACAAACACACACAGAAGACAGAATCTCACCAGTTTTGATTCTGATGAATGAGCTCTGATTTCCCGTGAAACTTTCATTGACAAAAGATCCATGGCGAGTGTTAGGATTGGGAAAGGCTTCGCGATGGTCGAGACTGTAAAACCACGTAACACACTGTCTGATGTGCAGAGGAAATCCGGCATCGACTCATCTTCTTACATCTAATTCAGTTCTATCCAAAAACTTGACACGGTGCCCATTCACCGATGTTAGCAGGCAGAAGTGAATTTTCTCACGACTCCTCGATAAAACAACGACCGAGGTCAAGCTTCTTCTTCTTTGGAGTTTCATATTTTCCGTAAACAGTGTAGTGTATTACCGCCACCCTCTGTACGTTATTCAATAATCATATCTTCTCATTGTAATTACTTAGCTAAAAACTGACGGAATCCAAATCCTATTTTATTTTTCTCTCATCGGACTGCAAGGCGCCTGGAACACTCCGAACCTCTCCTCTAGAATATCCAAGCGGCAACCAGCGGGGCTGGAAAGTGAAGAAAATACGGAAGTGCCAAAAGCTGCAGTTCCTCGAATGGCCACTTGAGGCTGACTGCAGAAAGGAGTCAATCCCCATTGACCACCATGTTAAAAGCCCAATTTTACCACAAAAATAAACATGTTTACAGCCTGGTTCAAAATACGATTTTGGTCTCTATGGCTAATTTTCCCCTCCGTGAAAACTGTGGGGGGAGTGAATTTTTTTTTCTTTTTTTGTCGCTCTACTAGTTACATCATATAAAGGCTTACTGTTCTGCATAATTAAGGGCGTGGCCACCTTGAGTGACAGAACCTTGAATTACACAGCCTGGGCAGGAGTCGTCTCACCTGTTATGTTGTGGCTAGGCGAGAGCAGGCCTGTACGGCCCCGGGCTGTTGAGTAGGAACACCAAGCCCTGCCACTAACCACAGGCCTAGTCTGGCTTTCTGAGGGAGGAGGTTACTACAGCTCGGCTAGCCGGGCTGCTGACCCCTGGCCTTTTCTAGTCGTCTGGAGACCGTTATCCTACCAAGGCTCATTCGAATCACGGAATTTGATCCATTGGCCGCATTTCTGACTGGAGATTTTTAATCGAAAAATCAAGATGATAATGTCTTGCTCAGTGGCGTCTCTGGAAGTGATAATTGGTGGGGCCTGGACCATGCCTTTGCGTCAGTGATTGTTCCTGGCTTTTACTTAGTTATTTTCCATCATTAACACATTTTCCAATTTTGACAACAATCCTCTGGCAATCGAAGTTCCGTTTCTCTCTCAATGCGATCTACTGACGACCAGCTCCGATTTCATGCCTGGAATAACTAATGATTTCTCTGCATTGCCTTGGCAGAATTTTATCCACCTTTGAAAATTGTTCTGGCTTATAAAAAGGCAAAAAAAAGTGGAGATCGGATGCAGATTTACGGTAGAAGTTATTGATTCGCTAACTTTACATAAGCAATACTCACATTGTGTGTTTTTGCTATGAACTCATTTAGTTGCTTGCTATCGGAATTGTGTTTACAATTAGCAAAACACTAAAATGTAAACTTGCCACTCCTTGACATCCTGCTGTAAACGTTGCTGCAATACTTCAATGGCTTCCTCCTCCCATTCAAGGACGGATTTGAGATAAAACAAGTACGGTCTTACAGCAATAGATGCTGCAGAGAGCTGTCCTGAAATACCGGCCATATTGATTTTCTGGTTTTTTGGGTCTGCACCAGTGGTGGTTCTAGAATCGGGCATTGGCAGGGGGGCGCAGACACGTCTCTTTTTGACAATTAGCCCTGGCTAGTTCTGAATCATTTGCCTTTACTGACGCGTTTTCCAATTATCGTAATTGGCAACTGAAGATACGGTTTCTCTCCATATGCGATTGAACAGTGATGAAATCATGGGCGAAATTCAGTACAGAAAAATAATTTACATATCAATAAGCAAGTGCTTTGCATTGATTGATCAGGTCCGCGTTCCAATGAAATACCACCTTTCACTCTCTGTATTGTGTGGGTTGATTAAAAAAAAAAAAGTGGCACTCAGCAGTTAAATAGGCAGCGTGCTGCTCAAGCTATTTGCATGAGAGTTGACAGGTATGCAAATTTGAATTGATCAGCGAAAACGAACTTGGACAGCCCAACATTTAAATGCTCGTAGCATATTCCCATTGGGTAATAAGGTGCCAATTATTGGGGCAAATGACGCGTTTCATTATTGCCTCGTTTCATGCTATTGGCGTTTTAACAACTATCTCTTTCCTGTGTATGTTTATTTGCCTAAAGTGTGAATGTGGGTACTGCGCATAGTGCATTTATTAGAAGTGCTCAACATGTTATTTCATGGGCGGACCAGCTGCTCGGACCATTTCCTCCTTTCTTTCCTCCATGAGTTGTAAGTGGGATATTTTTTCAATGGGCCACCCTGTCACCAAACAACCAATCACTGTGCTCTTTGTCCCAAGGCTCGTGCATGAGAATTGATGTAATCAATAGCAACGGAGACTCCCACTTATCTCAGAGCTACTCCTAGTCTAAGAGTTACCAGTTTTCTTAACTAAAAGTTGCTCTCAGCGGCTTTGTCAATAACTTTTAAGATTTTACTCCTACATAAAATGTCTTAACGCGACTTGGGAGTAAATTTAGAAAGAAAAAAAAACTTAAAACAAGTTACTATTTTACTTGACAAGTGAAATTTACTTACCCTATTGGCAAGCTAGTAAAAACTACCTCTAAACAAGAAGTTGTATTTTTCTTACTAAGAAAAATGGTGAAAGAAATAAGCGTGTTGTCTTAAAATAAGTAAAATTATCTTACCTAGTATTTTTATCTTACCATTTTTTTGCAGTGTGGCATCCTGCAGGCATATAATACCTGTCAAATAATTGGCATAAGCCGCTTTCCATTGAAATGCGAGGGTCCTGCGTGGATGCTGACCATTTTGCAACCATGTCCAAAATATTGTGTTCGGCATCAAATACTATCTGGATGTTGATGGAATTAACTTTTTTTCTGTTTACAAATACCTCTTCATCTTGGGTCGGAGAAATAATTCAAATATGGGTCCCGTCCCAGATAACAAATTTCTTCTGGTCCGTAACTGGCCCACACCTGACACGTTCATTTGGCCCACATACCGCATGGAATGATGGCACTGCTCGCGTTTGCCAGACTTTGGCCACAACCAAGCCATCACAATGCCAGATGTCAGCCAAGAACATATGATGCAGCAAATGTGGGCCAGTTTTGGTTCACTTAGACTGACTATTGTCACTCTGCCAAATATTTGCCAATTGTGGGCCATATTTGTTTTGAGCTATTCGGGCCAAATTCAGCATTTACCACTTGGGCCACTTTAGGGTCACATCTATTTTGTGCGGGCCAAAAGAATGCCAAAAGTGCTGGATCATTGCCTGATGTGGCCCACATCCGTATGCCATCTGGGGTCTGGACTGATGATACCGGGCATACCGGAGATGTGCATGAATTCAAGTTTGATTCTGTGTTGTTGGCGAAATGTTCATTGGAAACCGGATGGACTGTCGGATGATATGGGGTTTACAGAGCGCTTGTTTGTTTGTTGAATTGAGTGACTGACAGATGATTGTGAAATCCCTGAATTGTCTGCGTTGCAAAGTTGCATTTTTCCGGTGGCCAAGGAATGAAGTGTGCAAACATTTTATTTCGGGGCATATTGGGTTGTTTCTCTTGATTGGAGACGTAATTCTCTCCCTCACCAAGTCAACAACATATTAAGTCCCCTCACGGTCGATCTGATATCTTTTCAACAACTGTGCATCATTCAGAATTTCCAAGTCATTCCGTCTTTCAACAGCAAAAGCCATTTTCCGATTCTTTGTGAATAGATTTTAGCGAGTTAGGGGTCCTCTTGACTACTTTTAAGCTCTCCCAGACTTAAGAACTACTTTTAGCCCTAAAATGCTTTGTGAATAACGCTCAGTAAAAATAATTAGGAGTCCTAAATTTACGACTGACAAGCCCATGTTTTACGGAGTTCATCCTAAATCCGGCAGTCAGGACCTACTTTTAGTACCAAGATGTTTTGTGAATACGGGTCCAGGTATATAAATTCATTTGCCGTCTGGATGCTTCTGAAAATGTGATCATTTAGGTCTTGTCCAATGTCAGGTTCAGCACTGTAAGGTGTCAGTCTCAGCAAAGGGGACAATGGCACAGTTGTCTCTTTTTAAGAGCATAAACATAAGCATTACCTCTTTAGTTACCTTTTTATTGTATTTTTATCTTTTTTAATGTTTAGTGTTGTTTATTGCATCTTGTTCTTTCTGTTTTTTATTCTATTGGGCCTTAAGTCCAGAATAAAGATTGAATTGAATTTGCTTACAACACATAATGACAGTCAGGGAGGTCTTTCCCTCAGCTTCCCCCGACTCTCATGGTGCCAACTAGTAAGGTTACCTTCGATACTGAAGTTTCGGAGCTTGTGTCGAAAATGTGAAGCGCTTTGCAACGGAGCTCCGCGTCGAGGCTTGCGTCGTCTTGGCAAAATGACGTCACTCTTGACGTTTGAGGCCTCGTTTGGGATGCAGCTTCGGGAAGGGGGTTCACTTTTGGCGGACGCTTCAACTATATTATGGCCTTGTTCACTTCTGCAACTCAAGGGTTGTTGTTGTCGGTAGCGTACAATATACAACTGCTATATATAGATATACAACTGCTCAAAAAAATAAAGGGAACACTTAACACAATATAACTCCAAGTGTTCCCTTTATTTTTTTAGCATTATGTATCTTTCCGTTCTGTTATGACAAAACATAGTCAAATTTCTTCTGCTTTTGCGTTTCTTGATTTTGCCGCTTTCATGCTGTAGGCCAGGGATCCTCAAATCTGGACCTCAAATCCAAAGCCCAGGTTTTCTGTTATCCCAGGCAAGTAACTGAACAGTTAATGCCTCCGATTGGCCAAACTGTGTTAACACCCGACTCCCAGGTAAAGGGAGGGTGAAAAACCAGCAGTCCTCGGACCTTGTAGGTTGTGATTAGAGGACCGGGGCTGTAGGCTTTCCTATGAAGCACAATTTAATAGCACAGTATTTTCACTGACCAGCAGGGGTCTCTAGAGTGCATTCAAAATCTCAAGAAATGAACCATGCCTCAACACATTATCCTGGAAAGCCTCAACACTTCATGAAGCTTCATCTCACCATCACTACTGCCAACATAACTTCAAACTTTGTAATATAATGAAACAGCAGAACAGTAATACCCTTAAATAAAATGCATAACCCATGTTTCAACTATTTACAAGTGGGTAAAATGGTCAGTATCTGCTGCTTCATGAAAGAGTAATGGGATGTGGCTTATGTCAAAAAAAATGATTGATTGCTTTTTAATGAGTTGAAGAGTTCAAATGAGTTCATATGGAAAAAATAAAAATAGCATCAAAATCCCCCCCCCCTTTTCTCCTAATCCTCCCCCCTCGCCTCTCCCTCTCCAAGGAGTGGCTGTGTTTGAGTGAGATTCAGCACCGTCCCAAGTCCCCACCCCTTCCCCCTTGAACGTACTGGTGAGGGGCGAGAATTTTATATATTTTAGTGTGTTTTAGCGTGTTTTACGTTTTTGTGGGGGTGAGCCTTTTAAAGCATTTATTTTCTTGTGTTATAGTTTGGTGGTTTTTAAAATGTGTATGGAGCTAAGTATACATTCCAGGCTCCCCTCTAACCTCTGGTTCAGATGGGGCCCCAAACACCAGGTCCACGGGGGCGTGTAGCTCATGGCCAAACATAAGGGCTGCAGGGGTGCACTTTGTGGACTCTTACACTACTGTCTGGTAAGCCCACGGGACCAGGGGTAGGTGGCGGCCCCAGTCTTGCTGACAGCGCCGGATAAGAATGGCGAGTTGAGAGGACAGGGTCTTATTGAACCGCTCCACTAGGCCATCACTTTGTGGACGTAGTGCAGCAGTACTGGTCTTCCTGACGCCCAGACACCGACATACATCTTGGAAGACCCTGGATTGAAAGTTCTGCCCCTGGTCACAGTAGAGCTTTTCCGACACCCTGAAGCAGCAGAACATTTCATCCACCAGCTTCTCTGTGGTGGATGCAGCGCTCTGGTCAGGGACTGCAAACGCCTCTGACCACTAAGTAGTCCATGTCTACCAGGATGTAGCGACTCCCCTGGTCAGAGACAGGAAATGGACGCAGGATGTTTACACCCACCATTTCCATGGGTTCCCCCTCCTGGTACTGCTGCAAGGGGGCAGGTGACAGTCTTGAGGGGCCCTTGTGTGTGGTGCAAGAGTCACAGCGGGGAACAAACAGGTCCACCTCACCCAGTTATCGAGTAGAAGTGTCCTTTCAGTCCATGCAAGGTCTTTGTCACTCCAGAGTGCCCTGCTCTCGCTGAGCCATGAACTAGCTGGAGTACACGGCTTCGCAGGCAGGAGGGAACCAGGAGCTGCATGATCTCACATGGCCTCCTGGCGACTTTCAGCGGTGGAAGAGCAGACCCCCTGAGGTAATGATGTTGGGCCACTGTGAGTAAAGGGCCTGATTCAGATCCTGTGCTGACCCCGCAGCCCACTCAAGTCATTAGCCAGCCTCCACCCAGGTGTGAACCCGGGAAAAGACTGCATCTTGCTGCTGGTCCTGCTAGACCTGCTGGGGTTCAATACTCTTGCAGTCATCAACAGCGTATGCCCCCCTGCACTGCAGTGCAGCCACCCTGGGACCTGGCCTGAGGCAATCCTCAACCTGCTGACAGAATCTGCACCTCTCCCTCTCATATAGCCTGCGAGACAGAGCATCAGCATTGTTGTGCATCCGGCCAGCTTGGTGACAGATCTCAAAGTCACAGTCCTGGAGGATCTCAATCCACTTGACTAGCTGATCCTCCTGTTCCTTCAAGTTCAGCAGCCAGGTGAGCAATGTGTGGCCCAGACCTGTAGCAGCCCTCGGTGGACCACCTTCTTGAAAATGTGATGTTTTTGTGGGGAGGAGGTGGCCTGTCACACGATTTCCTCCTCATCACTTCCCTCGTAGGAGGCCTGGTTCACCCAGTGTTCATCACTGTGGCGACCATCAGAACACAGCATGTGTTCCACTTGTTCTGCCTCTGCTAGGGCTGTTGCCATGGTGGTGGGTGCATACAGGCGGAGATGATCTCTTAGGCAATCTGGCTGGTGCCCACAAACGAAGGACTGGGCAACAAGCTCCTCCTGCACCTCCTCAGGGAAGTTGGGAAAACCCCATTGGGTGTAGGCATGCAGGTCAGCAGCATAGGCTCCCAGGCTCTCGGTAGTCTTTCTCTGGCATTTGCAAAGAAACTGGATCATACCTCTATGCGTTGTCCAGTCTCTCAGCTCTTCCGCTTGAAGACCGGCGATTACTCACATGGCCCTTCCCTCCAGGGAGAGGGCATCATGACAAGCTGTTTTATACTTTGTCCAAGCATCAAGTTGGGAAACCAGTTGGACTTGGACCAGTTAGTTATTTGCTGTGTCTTCCTAATTGTAATGTGCCTGCTTGACTACCCCTTGTTGGGCCTTGCGATGCTGTGCAGCAGCACTTTCCATCTCTGCTCGACTGGCGGCTGCTGCTGTGGGTGTGGCAGCATCAGCCAGCCTGTCTGTTGCAGAGGTGGTGGGCATGCGGAGATCCTCTGGCTGTGGCAACCGTCACTGGTTTGCTGAAGTTAGCTCGCTCAATGCTGCCTGCGACATTGCGACACAGTGGGGTAGAGCTCGCTTGCTCCCTCCGACGCAATACAGCTGCCGTCTTCTGAGCTGTTCCTCCGAAATCTCACAGTGCTCTCCTGGACAACTCTATTGACAATGGGCATGTCCATGTCCTGTAGTGCACCCATCCCACTTCTGAACCAATGTAATGAGCAGTGTCAATGTGCCTTTGTTCTTAGAATTGAACTGACAAGAGGGAGTCAGAGAGGAGTTTTAGCCCAAAGGAACTTTTTTATTGAACACCACACATAATGACAGAAAGGGAGGTCTTTCCATCAACTTTCCCTCACACTCACGTTGCCAACATAACTTCAAACACTATAAAATGACAAAGGAATAAAATAAAATGGAAATTAAAAATAAATGAAAATTAGTTTTATTTCCAAATGATACAAATGTCCTGCCTCATTAAAAATTTTCCAGTGTCTGTGGCTCTGAAATCCAGAGTTATGAATAGGGGACCTGCACAATAGGCAAGGATTAGCTTGATTTGGAATCTGTGTGAAGAGATGAATAATGTACACTTTATTACTACCAGGGTCATTTTGTCAAATCAGACACAATTTGGGAAATATGTTGCTCAACTACTCAGATTTTGTTCAAACGGTTTGAAAATGTTATTTGGGACCAAAAACTAGCTGCACAAAATATTTTGGCTGAATTTTGAAAATGTCTTTTTTTTTTTACCCCCAGGAAATTTGGAATTTTCATACCACGAAAACCACTTCAGCCGAGAAGCCATTTTTAAGGTTCAATATCTCTAGGAATATAATCCCGAGTCGCAAAATTTGATGATCACACAGAAATTAAAATGTTTCCTCCAGGAACAAACATTGGGCGCGAAGATCATGTTTTCAATAATTTGTTCCCGAAAATGGCATAAAATACAAAATGTTCAAATGAGGGAGGCCCTGGCAGCTCAAAATACCCCGAGTTATATATATATATATATATATATATATATATATATATACACAGTGTATATATATATATAAATTTTGACGTTTACTCTAATACAATCTTTCATTGATTTATTAACAGCTTTTTGGCACTCTAATATCAATAGAATTACAGATACAGAAAGCAGACTAGTCAAAATTTTCCCTTTTTGTTACGTGCCAAAATGGTGATGTTGGCTCGTTCGTCAGACCATTAAATTTTATGTAAAAGAGGCCTGTATGTGGTCATTTTATAAAGTCACAAATTGCAACCATATGGTCTTCATATTTAAAAATTTAAACTTCAGAGATGACTTCCTATATGTCCCCAATACAAACCTTGGCTCCATCTGTGATTGTGTTGGCAATAAAAGTCATTGTAATTGTATGGTCAAGCTTGACCTTCGAAAGTCACCGACAGTCAAGTTGAATGTCATGAAATTAAAGTTCAGATATGACTTCCTGTACAGCAGCAATACAAACTTAGGCTCTATCTGCGACCAATTTAGTGATACAAGTCATTGAATTTTCAGTAGGTTAAGTTTGACCTTCAAAGCTAAAGCTTGGCCTATTAAGATCACGAAAGGTCAAATTCTAGGCCACCAAATGAAAGTTTATATATGGCACACACATACATATATATATATGAAACTGCCCAGGTAGTTTAATAAAAAAGACTGTTTATGCAGACAGTACCTTGAAGTAGTTTCCTGTCGCCGCCTTCTTGAAAGTCACAATAAGTCAATTGACGAGCATGAACGAATAGGTAGGATAGGGGAACGGATTGCAACCTATTCGTTTGTGCTCTTCAATTGACATCGTGAAGTTCTCAGTGCCTCGTTTTAAATGTCAGGGCTCACGGAATTCTACCAATGAAGTGTGGAGCTACTTTGAGCCTTGTTAATGATGTAAAAATAGCTATTTCTTTGCATGGCAACGCTATGCCCCATTCGCTACCATAGTAAGCCCGTTGAAAGCTTCAGCTAAAAAGCCCTGTATTTCGAAATGTCTGGTGCATACGGAGGTGGGGTAATCAACAAAAGTTAGTACTCGTTATCATGTTTCAATGCACCCCAAGTCAATTTCACATCAGAGTTCCCCTTTAATGTAGCAAAATGTAAAGTTGTACATGTAGGTAATAAAAACATTAGACAGGATTACTTCATGAGTGGTTGAAAACTGGAATGTGCGCCACATGAAAAAGATCTGGGAGTGATTGTTGACCAAACCCTCACAAGTTCTAGCCATTGTGCCACAGCAGTCAAAGCCAATCGGATGCTGGGATACATTGCCAAATGTGTACAAATCCAATGAGGTCATACTTCTCTTGTACAATGCATTCGTCAGACCACATCTGGAGTATTGTGTACAGTTCTGGGGACGATACTTTAAGAAAGATATAGAGGCTCTCGAAAAAGTTCAGAGAAGAGCCACTAAGCTAATTCCAGGTATAAAAGATGAAAGCTGCGAGAAGAGGCAAAAAAAAGATCCTTAATCTCTTTAGTCTTAGGAAAAGGAGATTTAGGAGTGATCTGATTGAGGTTTTAAAATATGTTAAACAAATTGAATTATGAAGGATTCTTTCGGCCAAGTTTTGTTAGTAGAACTCGGGGTCACAATTGGAAGTTGACCAAGGGTAAATTTAGTACTCATATTAGGAAATATTTTTTCACCCGAAGAGTAATTTTGATGTGGAATACCTTGCCTGACCATATTGTTGAGGCAGAGACCTTAGGAATTTTCAAGAGCAGGCTTGACTTAGAGCTAGATATTGTTGAGTATCTGAAGTGATATATTCACAATAGTAAAAAGAAACTGGCGAGCCTAGTTAGGTGCATGGCCTGTTCTCGTCTGTTATATGTTATGTTATGATTAATTTTAAAGGGGGCTTTTCAGCCGAACACTTTAACTGGTGGTAATGCTGTGTTTATAGCATAGTTACTTCCTAGGTTAAGGAAAACGCAACCAGTGTCTATGCAGGGTGTAATAATTGGCAATCCTGACAAAATCATAAAAAATAAATAAAACGGGACCAATGGCCCAGTAGTTCACCATTCTAACATGAAATTAGACATACATTTGAATGATGAACAAAAAAAAAAAAAAAAAAATTCATGAAAATTGGTTAGAAAATCTAACACATTGCAATGATTTATATTCATCACAGCCCCCGACAACCATGCAACCAAGTGACACTGTCCCGAGGATTTTCCAAACTGAATTTGAAGTGAATCTGGCCAATAGTTTCAGGGTAGATTTTAAAAGTTTCAGATGGGGGGGGGGGGGGGAATCATAAATCATGAGTAGTTCTCAAAACTGTGAAATGTCTTTGGACACATTGTCTGAAGGAAGCTCTATAATAAATCTGAAGTGAATCCGATCAGTATTTTCAAAAAAGGTTTTCCAGTTTCAAGTGGAAAAAAAAATCATAAAAATGCATGGAGTCAGTAAGATTTATGACCAAAAGACGTCTCACTTTGATCACAGTTGTTGGGCTGTGTGCACCTGATCATGGCGTTGTAAACGGTATTTGTTACGGAAACTCTCTCCACACTGATCACATTTGTAAGGATTCTCACTTGTATGTTGTCTCTGGTGGTCATTTAAAGAAGATTTCCAAACAAAAGACTTCGCACACTGATCACATTTGTAGGGCTTTTCACCTGTATGAATTTTTCCATGGCATTTTAAACTGAATTTCTGACTGAAACTCTTCCCACACTGAGCACATTTATAGAGCTTTTCACCTGCATGAATGTTTTCATGACATTTTAAACCGGATTTCTGACTGAAACTCTTCCCACACTGATCACATTTGTAGGGCTTTTCACCTGTATGAATTTGTTCATGGCATTGTAAGCTCACTTTCCGAATGAAACTCTTCCCACACTGATCACATTTGTAGGGCTTTTCACCAGTATGAATTTTTTTATGGCATTGTAAATCAGGTTTCTTTCGGAAACTCTTCCCACACTGATCGCATTTGTAGGGCTTTTCATCTGTATGAATTTTTTCATGGCACAGTAAACCGCATTTCTGACTGAAACCTTTCCCACACTGATCACATTTGTAGGGTTTCTCACCTGTATGAACTTTTTTATGGTATTGCAAACCGCATTTCTGACTGAATCTTTTACCACACTGATCACATTCGTAGGGCTTTTCGCCTGTATGAAGTTTTTCATGGCCCTTTAAATTGGTTTTCTGACTGAATCTTTTCCCACACTGATCACATTTATAGGGCTTTTCACCTCTGTGAATTTTTTCATGGCACCGTAAACTGAATTTCTGGCTGAAACTCTTCCCACACTGATCACAGTTGTAGGGCTTTTCACCAGTATGCACCCGATCATGGTGTTGTAATTTGCTTTTGTTACTGAAACACTTTCCACACTGATCACATTTGAAGGGCTTTTCACCTGTATGAATTTTCTCATGGCTTTGTAAATTGATTTTCTGACTGAATCTTTTCTCACAGTGATCACATTTGTAGGGCTTTTCACCTGTATGAATTTTCTCATGGCATTGCAAATTGAATTTCTGACTGAAACTCTTCCCACACTGCTCACACTTGTAGGGCTTTTCTCCAGTATGTCTCCTCTGGTGGTAATTTAATTGAGATTTGTGTGCAAAAGACTTCTCACACTGATGACACTTGTAGGGCTTGTCTCCAGTATGAACTCCCTGGTGGCTATTTGAATCAGATTTCCAAAAAATGCACGTCCCACTTGTTAAACATTGGTGAGGCTTTTCCATTATAGGGATTCCCACATCAGGCATTAAATCAAACAGATTGTTCTCTAATATCTTGCAGTTTGGATTGGGCTCTCCTGCATTTGAATATGTTTCAGTCTCATCCTTTTCATCAACACCAGCTCCATTAAGCGCAGTACTCATGAGATCACTCCCTAACATTTCACTTGATTCAAACATATCCTCATCAGATTTAAAGTAAACACACTTAATGTCTGGCAAGACACTGACATGTTCAGTCTTGATATAATCTCCATCATCAGGCTCTGTTTTGACTTGGCCAGGATGCAGAGGAGTTTCATTTGCCAGATCTGTACAGTCAAGGCTCCCTGTGTTAAGATCCCCAGAGCAAGTGGCGCTCAGATCAGTTTCTGTTTTTATTAATGATGCTTCTGTGTGATGTAAATCACTGACCCTGCTGTTTGCAGTAACACACTCTGGCTCCAGTGTGTTGAGTCCTGGTGCAGTACATTTTGTCTCTGACTCTGCCATGTGGACAGACTCCAGTCCATGTAGTTCCTCTTCTTTCTCTCTGATCCTGTGCTGCTCGGGGAGCTCTGGTAGGGTCGTCTCAGTGTCCTGTCTCAGACGGACTCAGGTCTGCATCATTCTGCTGATCAAATGTGTTCAGAAGTGCAGCTCCTGTAGGAAAACAGTAGAAGGAATTTTAGCATTTCACTGGTCTACCTGCACAAGACATTTTCACCGTACATTTCAGGTGCTTCTAGAAATCTGGGGTGTGTTTCCCAAAAACGCAGTTGCAAAGTTGATTTAACCTCTTCTCTGTAAGCCAAACTAACTTCGTTAAACTATAACAGATCACTGAAATGATGACTTACTGTAAATTCCAGATGAATTACACTACTACATACATCTAGGCCTTGGGCCAAAATCTGTAGCTCCCCTGGAAAATGAAGTCCGTGGTCACTCTCTAGTGGCAACTTGTTAAGAATGTATTTTACCTAATTCGAGGTCGCTGAATCCGAATCTGCAAAGTTCCCATGCCTAGACGTGTACATTAAAGCAGTAGGAGCCGTTAAAGATTGCCTGTACCTACGCATCAACAGCCATCACGTTGTGAACCATTATCACACTCATGAGGCTCGCGTGCTTTCGAAACTGGTGCCATTGTGTTCTCTTATGAGTGTCTGTATTCTGTGATTGTATATCATCTTTTTAAAAGGTACACATTCCACTTAAAGATAATAAAAATTATTATATTATATATATTATATATTATTAACAATAATTATTATTATTATATATATAACAAAAAAAAAAAATCGAGAGTTGGTGTTCTCTAAAGTAGTGTCTAGAAACCGTATTACGTCTTCAAATCTGGCCTGAATATCATTCACATGCTGAAGAATTGTGGCAATTTATCATCATTGCCATAAACCATGTTTTTTTTACGATCAAGCAGTGATGATGTCATAAGCATTATTCTCATTAATAACTGCACTGCGGATGCATGGTGGTTACTTATGGTCCACAATCCCCTTGAAGATAAGTGCTATTACGCCCACAGACATGTTTACATGAAAAAGGATCATGTCATGGAAGGATATGCAACAGCCTGGCACACATCCCGCGCTTTGCAGCGAAGCCACAATATATAAAACATTTTGAGCCTGCAGTAGTCATTAAAAGTGGCATTTTCTGTGGAAATTGGAGAAGACACTTTGAAATATTTGTTGTGTTGAGGTATTTAAATTGTTCTTGTTTGATCTATTCATTGCAAACAGCTGAAAGTTATTAAATTTTGCCAGTAAACCTTATTTGCAGGGAGGGTTGAATAATTTTAATTGCAACTGTATGTCAAAAAAAGTTGAGACACTGAAGTATTTACCACTTTGTAGTGTGGCCTCTTCTTTTCACAGCACTAAATAAACATACAAGAATTGGAAGACAGTGATAAAATTTTTCAGGTGTATTTTTGTCCCATTCATCCCTCATGTTCTCTTATAGGGAAAGTCTGGACTGCAAGTTGGCCAGTCCAGCACCCGCACTCACTTGTTATGCAGCCATACCTTTTTAATCCAAAAAGGCAGACTATATTGCTGCAAAATTTCAGTATACTTATTGGCATTAATGGTGCCTTCAGAGAAATAGAGGTTACTCATGCCAAGGGAACTAACATAACCCTTTACCATTACAGGGTGTGGCTTTTGAATTAGCTGCTAGTTACATAGACCTTTTCTTTTTTTGACTGAGAACACACAGAGTCCATTTCTTCAAAAAAAAAAAGAAAAAAAAAGATCTGAAGTATTGGGTCTTCTGACCACAATACAAGTTTCCACTGTGTGATGGTCCATTATACAACAGATGTCTCCGAGCCCAGAAGAATGGACAATTCCTCAGGACATTGTTAACATAGGGCTTACTGTTTACAGAATGAAGTTTGAACTGGCATTCATGGATGGAAATGAAGCCCACAAAGGAAAAACGATCAGTCCCAATTTAGCATTTTTGTATATTTTACATATTATATATCATTATACTTTTAATAATGTAATATCATATAATAATAATAATATATGTAATTATTATATTTTATACATTTAATATTTTGCGAATATTTTTTCAGTGCTTTGTGTCTAAGATCCTTTTGAATTTTTAATTCATAATTTCTCCACAACATGAAAATGAGACTGATCAGTTTTCCATCGTGGTCTTCAAATACAGGTGCTGGTCAACGAATTAGAATAATTTGAAATAGTGCAATCGTTAAATTTTCTGGATGCATTTTTTTTGTGCAGAAAGCAAATCAGGTGTTCACCGCGCCTGTCCTACTTGTTAGAGTAATCACAGAACTCGCTACCTGTAAAAAATTTGCTCAGCTGAGCTTTCCAAAAGGCCCATTTAGGCCATTTAACTGTGACACTGTTGTTTCATTGAATTAGAATAATTCATAAGTCATTTCATTGAATTAGAATAAGTGCTCGAATTTTTGTTTTCTGTGAGGAGTGTTCACTATGCAGTATGAAGTCAGGGTTGAGTAGAATTTCTAAGTTATAAAATCAATCATGGGTAAGCAGCGCGACCTCTCAACGGGAATAGTGACTCAAATTCAAGCCCTTCGCTAGCAAGGCTTGACCCAAACTAAAATTTCTGAGCAGCTCGGCATCAGCCAGTCTTCCATTTGCAAAGCTCTAAAGAAAGACTGCAGCAAGCGCACCAACTGTTCCTGCATCCGAAAAACTTCCGCTCGTAACAACAAGCAGCTGAGAAAGATCGCAGTCAGCAACCGGTTCAGGTCCACTTCCGAGCTCAGCGACTTGTGGAACGAGCAGACCAGCGCTAACGTCTCGAGATCAACCACTTACCGTCGTCTGCGCGAACTCGGCTTCAAATCTCGCGTTCCAGCAGTAAAACCAATGCTGAACAAGAAACAAATGGAGAAACGGCTGAAGTGGGCCAAAGAACAGGGCGAATGAACTGCTGAAGACTGGCAGAAAGTGGTCTTCAGTGACGAATCACGCTTTTGCATCTCCTTCGGTGACCAAGGTCGTCGTGTCTAGCGTTGTGTTGGCGAAACCTACAATCACGAGTTCGTGAAAAGATCCGTCAAGTCTCCCCAGAGCGTTATGGTCTGGGAATGCATGTCCGCTCGGGGTGAAGGGAAACTCTGCTTCCTCAAGAAGACTGTCAATGCTGCCGTATACCAACATGTTCTGGAAACGTTCCTGATTCCGACTGTTGAGGGACAGTTTGGCGAAGAAGACCTCATATTTCAACAGGATCTTGCACCGGCTCATGCGGCGAAGTCGACCAAAGATTGGTTCGCCGAAAAACAGCTTGAAGTTTTGGCATGGCCGGCCAACTCGCCTGACCTCAATGTTATTGAAAACCTTTGGGCCATCGTCAAGCGGAAAATTCGCGACAGAAAGCCGAGTACGCTGGACCAACTGAAGCAGAACATCGCCACTGCCTGGGAAGCTGTGAGTGCGGAAACTTGTGACAAGCTGGTCAAATCGATGCCGCGGAGACTTCGGGCAGTCATACAAGCCAAGGAGGCAGCCACAAAATACCGAGAAAGTGATGATTCTAATTATAATAAAAAT
Organism: Gymnothorax reevesii; assembly: GCA_029721435.1. Classification (NCBI taxonomy): domain Eukaryota; kingdom Metazoa; phylum Chordata; class Actinopteri; order Anguilliformes; family Muraenidae; genus Gymnothorax; species Gymnothorax reevesii. The sequence continues at coordinate 154,724,942 of CM056575.1, forward strand.
TATTCTAATTCAGTGAAACGGTTTCTCAATTATTCTAATTCAATAAAACAACATTGTCACAGTTAAATGGCCTAAATGGGCCTTTTGGAAAGCTCAGCTGAGCAAATTTTTTACAGGTAGCGAGTTCTGTGATTACTCTAACAAGAAGGACAGGCGCGGTGAACACCTGATTTGCTTTCTGCACAAAAAATGCATCAAGAAAATTAAATGATTGCGCTATTTCAAATTATTCTAATTCGTTGACCAGCACCTGTATATTGCAGTATTTGACAAAGGTTTGCCAAAATAATCCTGAACTGACATGGTTATATCACTTATAAACATATGATGGTTCTTAATGCAGTACCATCTGAGTGACTGGATAATCATGGATATTCAGTGTGGGTTTGCACCCTAGTTATTATGTACAGAAATTCCTCTAGATTCCTTAAATATTTTTGTTATGTAATGCAGAGGGTGAAATATCCAAATCGCTTTATATGTTTCTTTAAGGAACACCGATTTCAAACTTACAAAGGTTTTCTCACGGATTCATGAGCACATTGGTCATCTCATCTTTTCTCATGAAGCAGAAAGTCTTTCCTAGAGGCTGCCTCATTTTTTACCCCATTAATAGTCCTAAATTATCCCCATCTCGAAATAGCAAGAATAGACGAATATTTAAAAATAAAATGAAGTTGACCAGAAATATAAAACATTAAATTTCTTTTCTTCATAAAACTGTCTGAAATTAAATGTACCACAAAGCCAATTTATAAATTTACATACATCTTCCCTACTACCCTATCTTTCCTGAGTCAGAGTTGGGCATACAACTAAATATATACTTATGCATCTCAAGAAATGTTGAACATTTCCAAACCGTTTGAATGTATTCTTGTCATGACTGTTGTTACTGCGGACCCTGTGTTTAGTGGAGAGATGACTGAATGGACTTGACCCTGGAAATGGGCTTTGCGTGACCCTGGTCATTATTTCACACCACAGAAGTAAAAGGTACATAAATCAATAAGTCTTCAAAAGTCATTCACTGTGGCCGTTTGTGTGTGTGTGAGTGTGCGCGTGCGCGTGTGTGTGTGTGTGTGCGCGCGTGCAGCTTAACTGCCACTACTCCACATTGCATGCAATGCATATATGTTGATGCATTTCAAACTAGGCTTATGCCGTCAGAGGCGACGGCTGGGGGTATATCCCCGAACGCCCCCAATCCTCCAATCCTTGAATAGACCTTGAATAGACTTTCATTTGAACTTAATTTCAGGTGAATTGGACAAATGGTTCTGAAAATATGGCCAAAATGGTCATTTTTCCATCACAAAGCGCCTCTTGGTGGCAAAATATTGAACCATACTGGTATGATGTCATCATGTGACACGTTGTGAGGTCATGACCTTGCAGTTGCACATAGTTTCATATCAATTGGACAAAAGATAATGGACAATAGTTCCAAAGATATTGCAAAAATGGTGAATTTTATGTGACAAAGCTCCACCTTGTGTCAAAATTTTGAACCAAACAGGTATAATGTCATTGTGGGACACATCCTCAGGTCATGACCTTTCATGTGCACTTGATTTGAGGTCAATCCGACAAATATTTCCAGAGATATGATAAAAACTGATTTTTTTCTGTTTTTGACCCCTGGTGGCCAATGTAGAAATTGTAAATTGTCCAAAATCGAATAATTTCTTCCTCTTTATGGTACTTACTCATGTGCAAAACTTGAAATTAGTAACTGAAATATAACTGAAGTTATCGCGGAACAGTGATTTTTTCAGTTTTTGGTCCCTGGTGGCCAATCTAGAAATTGTAAATTGTTCTTCCTCTTTATGATACTTACTTATATGCAAAACTTGGAATTTATAATTGAAATATTACTGAAGTTATCGCGTTAACACGTAGGGCGGCGGCGGTTGGAGCGAAAACATAATATCCCCCAAAACGCCATTCGGCGTTCGGGGATATAAATATGGCCTTTGTCAATTGTTTCACAGTTTAATTGCAAAAAATTTGAATCAATCTGTTATACAAATTGTTTGCTAATATAAATTTTTGAGTGAGATTATGTTCGTTTACAAGTAGACTTATGGTCTATGATGGCTAGTTTATTCCAACTTAAACAGGGGCGTACTTCTCATGAACTTTCCAACGTTATGGCGAGTGCGACTAGCGGCTCCTATTGACCAGTCGCATTTCAGCGCTGCCCAAAACTAATATTTTGCTTGAAAATTTCTCATTAATGTCCAAGAGTGGACACGGGAACTTTTTTGATTAAGCATCTAATCATAATACACTACAAAAATTGCGGAGTTCAAGTTGCCACCAGAGAGTGACCATGGAACTTCACGCTACAGATTTTGGCCCATGGCCTAATAAAGGAAACAATACAAAACTTGACAAATGATGCGAGTTCATAACAGCAGACTATATCACCAAAATGACAGTATTCTTTCCTTAGACAAGTTCATAGTTTGGCCAGGTGGATGAGCAACAGGAAATTGTATCGGGTCCAGAAAAATCTACAGAACTACTCTGGGTTTCAGCAGGCTGTTACAACAGCTAGACACTGCATTAATTATGTTTATTTGTGCTCATTCTGTTTCAATTGTACTCTCAATATCATTGAAAATGTGGGCATGGCTTCTATGATTTCTCAATTTAAACAAAGGTTGAATGAATAAGATCAGTCTGAAAGGAGTGGAGTCATGATTACTGCAAATTCTTGCAATGTACATCCCAAGAAAGTGAATCTGTTTGACTGCAAGTCATAATCTGGTTCTACCCTTGCCAGTACATCTTTGTGTTGCATTGTGTAGCGGTACCTCCTCCAGCATTTTCGCTCACCCTAGTTTTTTCTCTAAAAGTTAGGGGTTTTGATCTGCAAGATTTTGCTTTTATTGCAGAATGACCAGCTCCTGCATCTATAAAAGAGTCTGATGCACAAGGCAATTAACTATTAATGACCAGACTGGTAAAGAATGTGGGATTGTTTGATCTAGAAAAACCAGAGACTCACCACCCTTTTCCTGCGTAAATCTGTCGAGGGCACATGGAAATATTTCACGCCAAAGTTAGGCAAAAACTGTGGTGTGACCAAAAAGAGCCCCCTCTATCCTTGCGCCCCAAGCAGCCCAACTTGACATCACTTTTACATCACTTAGGAAGGCGTATAAAGAACCTGTTATATGATGTATAAAACATGTTGGGCTGCTTAGGGCGCCGCACACTCAATCCCTGATGAAAAATGGGTTGTGTTGGCTTTGGATAGCTGCACCCTTCAAGGGGTTAAATTTTTACATTTTCTGAAAGACCTTTAATTGTGGATACACGTCCCAGAAAATGAGTCTGGGCTGACACAGGCGCACTGGGATATAGGCTCCTTAAAGCCAGTTCTCTTTCAAGGGCTGATTAACCCCCAAATTTCCTGGGGTTCCAAAAAAAAAAAAAAGGTCTTAAGGCATAGAAATCTGGATTTTGCCATATGAGACATGTACCTACAACATGCTGAAGAATCAAAAAATTCCATGAGTATGGTGTATAATGAACTGGGTGAATCTTAGAAGAACTGGTTCTTAAGGAAAAGTGGTGAAACGAGCAGGCTTGGGTCAGAACCTTGCGTGATCGGGTCGGGGGCGGCCATAAAACCTGCAAATGCGTGAATGGGTAGGTATTGATGAGTAAATCAAGCCTGAGGTCTGCGTGACCACAAAATGACCATCCACGGCCAATCCACAACAGCTGCAAGAGTTAAATCAACAGCCACACTTCATCCGCATGTTTTGTAAAGAATGAGATCTGCAGCTGCACCGCACCCGGGGGACTCCGTGGTATCTTCAACACTGCTCAAGAAATTTTTTTTTTTTTTTTTCCAGAATTTTCATGAAATACCTGGAGGTGGAGGATGTGTTTGTTGACATCCAAAAGTTTCTGAAAAATGTATTTTGGCTTCATGGATCATTGTACTCATGGCACTTCTGTACCGTTGTCGATTTCATGACTGTGACTGGCGGCAACAAAAGGAATTTTGTTTAAATTTACATTTTTCAAGTTAGCCATGCCCAGTGTTGGCTAAAGTGACTTTTGAAAGTAATTTGGTCAGTGAAAGTTACTGCCATTAAAAACTAATCAGTTACATTACTGGATTACCTGCTAAGAAAGGTAACTCTTCTCGATTACTTTGGGGTTGCGTCAAAACTCCTTTTCAATTCCTGTGCAAACTATTGAATGAACCTTTCAATGTACTGACTCGGCCATCATTGCATAGCCTATTCACTATTTCTGCAGGCTAATACAGAAATGACATTCACAGTATCCCTAGCAGTTCTTTATTAACAATTGTTTCAAAACAATTAAACACCGCTGTGCAGCTTTGGCTTCTAGCAATCAAACCGCAAGCTGCACAGATTCAGAGGTACGTTATGTAAAAAAAACATGGGTAAGGGCTTGTAGTAGCCAACAGTGGCCTATAATTCACCGTACAACCAATATCCACCAAACTGGGTCAATTTTAAGGCTTAAAAAAATAATAACAAAAAGGACAGGCTTCTCAACATTGCCTACAGTACTAACTAGAAGTGCACAGGCTTTTCATAACATATGCCTATAGTGTCAGCCAACACATACGCTACATACAGCATAAACTATTAAAGTGCATAGGTAATTCAAATCAGACTCACCTAACCAGCCTACAGTTTACCCTTTTACTCCACCAAAGTAGTGACTAACGCAGGAGAATAAGTCTTTCAAAACATTTGTCGCCTAATCTGTTCCTCTTTGGAGTAAGGACACTCCCGACGCAAAAAAGCCTCTCCGCAGGTGCATTGGATGGTGTTGGGGAATTGACTCGAAGAAACCTCTTCTTGATCATGAGAAATTTGTTCGATACACACATTTCGAAACCCGACTTGAGAGATCCGCGATTTTAGTGTCCGCCGAAAGTGTCTTACTGCCCTGCAAATGCAAAAAAAGTCACCCTCGGCCTCGAAGCGTTGTCCAGTGACAGGTGCAGGCGGCGGAGGCTCTTGCAGTTCCTCAGCAGCAAGAGCACGGCACTCGGCAGCGAGCAGCAGCTTGCCGCTGTCCTTCTTCGCCTCCTCTTTGATCCACCGCAGTTTGAATTTAGGAATGGTCACCGCAGCAAGCCGTCCAGTGTGGATGCAAACCGTGTCTTTACAGCCTGCGAGATTTAATCTAATACATTAGAAAATGTATTAAAAAACATTTACGCCCTAACGTTGTCCATATTAACCTTATTATTCCAGAGTTACATTCTAAGTATTAATGTTACAATACTAAAATAAACCTTGTGTACAGTAAAAAGATGATCAATTATTATTATTCAATGTCCCAGGCTGCTGAGCATAAACAACAATAATTTACCTGGACTATGACATCGGGCAGACTAGCTGTCATACGGGAGAGGCTGTCCTTCTCTCCCACTGTCCTCGTCATCAGGGCCTCGAGAGTTGACAGGACAGTTCCATGAAAGCAGGTTTCCTCCCCTTGAAGGATATCCAAGGCTACTGTAAAGGGCTTCAAAAACCATACAGTGCTCTTTCTCTGTGATGCACTTGATACCTAGCTGAGAGCAAAGCCTATTCAGATCTGCATTGGGAATGTCAATGACCCTGCATAAGGCATCATAGAAGTTGTTCCACCTTGTTTTGCACGGAACCAGAGATTTCCTGATGCCTTGAGCCTCCCCGCCCTCTGATGCAGTTGATCTACTAGCTTTGGTCCACAGCCCTGAACATTTGGCTGTAGCAATCCTGTACTCAGTTTTGGTTTCAGTGTTCGAAAACAACCATCTTTCTATGTCCGTGGTGGACATGAGATTAAGGCCCGTATTCAGAAACGACACTCACACTAATTGAGTGTGAGTGAGTACTAAAACTTAGTTAGTGTCAGGTTATACTAAATGAGTCAGAGGTTGTCGTACCCTCATTTGCATTCAGAGACTTCACTCACACTGAAAATAGCGTCTCTTTCTGAATAAAGGTTGAGTGTAGGGAACACCTCCCTTGAGCCGCACTAACTTGCGCTGGTATTTCGTTGTCATGGCTTTCAGGTGGTTACAAACATTAGAAATTCTAGATCATTTAAAGCCACGTGCTCGACGCATTCGCAACTATGCAAATTTTAACTCTTATGATGATAACGATGCCGGTAACTTACTAACTGACTACCTGGTTTCAGTGTTTACGAACTGCACTGTGGTGAACTCGAGGTTAGCATTTGTGTACCCACCAGTAGCTACTGGTGAACTGGCAATAGGGGAAGCTGAAAACCATCCCTTAAAAATAATGATTGAAAAAAGGTCATATCCAATCATTTAATAAAATTTTATTTACGTGTACTCCAAAAATACGAAGGATTATCATGTTTCGCCAGTTCTACTTGTTAAGTTAGAATGAACACTGATAATTGCCCTGTTTTCATTTCATTAAATTACCATTGCAGAAACTCTGAAAACTCAACATTATCAGGTGTGGCCAGTTTTAATTTATGACGCATATCTGTCAACTCTCACGCATTTGGATTTCTTGTGCTTTTCTTTACTCATGGGTTGGAAAATTATGCGCTCAGCTGGCTCGTGGGGCGCGTGTGGATTGGTCTGCGAGGCTCATGTAGCTGCAAGTCACGAGAATCCATTCTTTTCTAAGTTCTTAATTGCTGAATGTAGAAGGAAATGTCTGGCACGTTTCACAGCTTGTTGCTTGGTGAGCCTCGCGGGCTGTCCTGCGCCTTTCGCGAGCCACTCGACCACAGAATTTATGAAGACATGCTGATATTTACGTCGTCATTTATGTGCGAAAGAAACGCCTCAATTTTGTGAGGCAATGTATAACAATGCTAATAAAAATAAATTGCATTGTCGTTTTACCAATTAGTCTGAGAAACTTTCTAAATCAAGAAAAGTAAACTGCGTCTGGTTCAGGTCATTCAGCACTGAAGGGTGAGGATTGAGCGTCTCTTTGCAGCAGCCGAGCACCGCCTGTGGTACCCAGTGCCCACTACAGTCAGTTATGCTCGAGTGGCGTTTGTGAATATCAACTGGCGAGGAGTGGGACTGCTCCCTCGGTTAGTGGTAGGTCTCTCTCTCTCACATTCCAGTTACATTTCAATTGTACTCCCTATATGGTGAGTGGAGGGTGAGTGTGAATGTCGTTTCTGAATACGGGCCTATGCGTGAGCAACGCACATCTGTGGCGAGGAGGGAGAACAAATGTACTGTGGTCGTCCTTGTTGGAAAGCACTGCGTGTGCATCTGCAAAGGCCACTTCATCATCTCTACTTTCCTGTTTGTCTGTTTCAGAGTCAGAGCTAGCAGCATGATCCTGATACACCAGAAACGCTTTGATAAAGTTGGAACCATTGTCAGTGATGGTGGCAGTCACTTTCCCACTTACACCTTTGTGTGCATCTGCTCGATCTCCGTGGCAACCGTGTTGTGAGTGAGCCGTCCTCTCACTCGCCTGCATGCAATCGCAGCTTTCTTGCGCTGCAATGTGGAAGGATGGATCCAGTGTGCCGTCATTCCCATGAAACTCTTATTTTGTCTTGTCCACAAATCAGCTGTGGTGGAAACATATTCCAAGCTCTCAAACGCTCTTTTCAGTTCTTTCTCCATATCAGAGTAAGCTTTGTTGAGATAGCTAGCAAATGTTTCCTGTCAGACACTGTTCCCTCCTTGTTGCCGGTCACATAGATTTTGCTAATTATCTTATGGAGATATAGTGATGCCACAGTTGATATTGAAAGCATCTCCTCCACCACGTATTCAGCTATAAGTTCATTCATTTCCCTTGATGTGACAGCTTTACTCGACATAGCGGCTGGAGTTTGTTTTTTCGGGGCTGTAGGGCCATCGTCCCCCTGCTGTTCAGTTGTCCTGCTCACAAGCCTTGTGGTACTGTGGCACGAGTACAGATGCTTCTTTAAGCTTGAGGTTGAGTTCCTTGCACAACTTGCATTTCACTGAAATATTCTTGTCCTTTTGGCCCACAAATTCAAAAGAATGTGAATATTTCCACACATTAAAGGCTGACCTCTCTACCATCGTTTCACCTTCTGACTGAGCTGCACCTGCACACTTTTACACCCCAGACACCGGCTTACGCACCAGCTGGAGAGAAGTAGCAGGAAATATACAGAGTACAAATGCATCGGAAATTTTATTCTTTTAATTGTTGCAACAAAAAGAGGACAGACATCACTTTTAATACAAAAAGTAAAGCAAGGCCCATTTGAAAATGTAGCTCAGTTAGAAACTACTTGAATTGCAAACTAACGCGTTAGAGTACTTGGAGTATTATTTCCGAGTAATGAGTTGCCTTAGTGGCTCCATGACAATTTTCTGACGTTAACATTTTACTTTTTAACTTGAGTATGCCTCCATCAGAGGTGATTCAAAGCAGATAGTAAACTCAACTAATCTGAAAACGTCTTCTGCAAACCCAAAACCAGTGAAGTTGGCACGGTTATGTAAATTGTTGATAAAAACAGAATGCAATGATTTGCAAATCCTTTTCAACTTCAATTGAATACACTGCAAAGACAAGATGTTTAATGTTCAAACTGAGAAACTATTTTTTTTTGCAAATAATCACTAACTTAGTATTTAAAGGCAGCAACACATTGCAAAAAAGTTGGCACAGGGGCCTTTTTACCACTGTGTTACATCGCCTTTCCTTTTAACGACACTCAGTAAACGTTTGGGAACTGAGGAGACCAATTTTTGAAGCTTTTCAGGTGGAACTCTTTCCCATTCTTGCTTGATGTACAGCTTAAGTTGTTCAACAGTCCGGGGTCTCCGTTGTTGTATTTTACGCTTCATAATGCGCCACACGTTTTAAATGGGAGACAGGTCTGGACTACAGGCAGGCCAGTCTAGTACCTGCACTCTTTTACTACGGAGCTATGGTGTTGTAACACGTGCAGAATGTGGCTTGGCATTGTCTTGCTGAAACAAGCAGGGGCGTCTATGAAAAAGACGTTGCTTGGATGGCAACATATGTTGCTCCAAAACCTGTATGTACCTTTCAGCATTAATGGTGCCTTTACATATGTGCAAGTTGCCCATGCCTTGGGCACTAATACACCCCCATACCATCACAGATGCTGGCTTTTGAAGTTTGCGCCTATAACAGTCCGGATGGTTCTTTTCCTCTTTGGTCCGGAGGACACAACGTCCACAGTTTTCAAAAACAATTTGAAATGTGGACTCGTCAGACCACAGAACACTTCTCCACTTTGCATCAGTCCATCTTAGATGAGCTTGGGCCCAGCGAAGCCGGCGGCGTTTTTGGGTGCTGTTGATAAATGGCTTTCGCTTTGCATGGTAGAGTTTTAACTTGCACTTGCAGATGTAGCGACGAACTGTAGTTACTGACAGTGGTTTTCTGAAGTGTTCCTGAGCCCATGTGGTGATGTCCTTTACACACTGATGTCGGTTTTTGATGCAGTACCACCTGAGGGATCGAAGGTCACGGGCATTCAATGTTGGTTTTTGGCCTTCTCGCTTACGTGCAGTGATTTCTCCAGATTCTCTGAACCTTTTGACGATATTACGGACCGTAGATGATAAAATCCCTAAATTTCTTGCAATAGCTCGTTGGGGAATGTTGTTTTTTAACTGTTCAACAATCAGCTCACGCATTTGTCCACCAAGTGGTGACCCTCGCCCCATCCTTGTTTGTGAATGACTGAGCATTTCAGGGAAGCTGCTTTTATACCCAATCATGGCACCCACCTGTTCCCAATTAGCCCGTTCACCTGTGGGATGTTCCAAATAAGTGTTTGAGCATTCCTCAACTCTCTCAGGTCTTTTTTGCCACTTGTGCCAGCTTTTTTGAAACATGTTGCAGGCATCAAATACCAAATGAGCTAATATTTGCAAAAAATGACAAAGTTTACCTGTTCGAACATTAAGTAACTTGTCTTTGCAGTGTAATCAATTGAATATAGGCTGAAAAGGATTTGCAAATCATTGTATTCTGTTTTTATTTACGATTTACACAACGTGCCAACTTCACTGGTTTTGGGTTTTGTAGATCAGACTATCAATTCAGTTTGTATAGAACAAAAAAGGGCTTGTAGCAAAATTGTGAGGCATATATGGGACATAAATATGGGACACAAATATGGTTCAATAGGTTCGCCGACGTTATTTCAGCTTTAAGAAATATCATGCGCATTTCACTCACAAGCTTGAATGATAACAGTCTCGCTCAATATTAAATCTGACAGCGAAGGCTTCTCTCGTTCACGGTAATGCAGAAGTGCATCAGCTACTCCTTTTTCATGGTGCTGAAACACCCCTCGAGTGTACTCTCACTTGAGTTTAGTTCACCTTTACTCCTCTCAAAAGTCTCACACTATTCAGACAGAAACTGAAGGACTAGTAAGCAGAGGCATTTCTGCGATCCCATCGTCCCTCTGTTTGAACGTGGTCTTTGAGTGTAGCTGGCCCATGCGTCTGCTGCAGCTACTTAGTGTCCATGGTGATGATCAGCGTGTCTGTGATCGATCTCGAGGTCTATTTGAGGTATCCATGTGCGCGCATTCAGCAGGATCAGTGGCACCGGGCTTCACTTAGCCAATCCTTCGCCACTTGCTGTTTGCTTTGTGCAATCAATTTAGCCAGCGACGCACTGTTTGGGATATGGCAATCCATCCTTTGTTGTGGGCGTGGCACCCTCAGATGCTGCAAAATGATTTGTAGCCATTTTCATGGGGTCAAAACTCAAACTAATACAGATATAGACTTCATTTTTTCAGGAATTATTAACCTTCCAAAAGTAAACAATTTACAAGTAAAAGGAACAAAATTAACCAATTCATGTCTTTGCTGGTCGTCATTCAAAAACAGACAGAACCCAAAATTTGGCACATTTCAGGTGGCCCTTTCACCTGAACAGAATGAGAAATCTCTAAATGTTATGTCCCTTGGTGTAAGTGCACATACTCAGCTCTCCATTGGATTATTGAGATCTTGTATATATTTTGCAGTTGTTCTGTGGTGGGGGCAAATATGACCTCCTGTCTTGGGGGGTAACCCATTTTCGGGCCGTTTTTTCTCAATGGGAGTATCCTCCGATTTTTATGGGAGCTATATCACTAGGAAGCTCTTTGTCCATGCTTTCACCACAAACAAGTTTTAAAGTGGTCTCTCAATTGTTGAATGATTAAAATTGTATCCAAATGTTGCACTTTTTATGGTTTTCGTGCACAGTGTGTTTGTACCTTTTTATACATATTCATGTACAAAATCAGCACATTTCAGAGGACATTGCAATGTTGACTGTAATTGGGTCATTGAAATATTCAAAATGGCCGCCAAGGTGGCTGCCAATACCTACATATACTGGCAAGAACTAGACACCCGTCTTTGACAGACCAACAACTTTAGCGACAGCCTTTCCACTATGAGTCCCTGAGGGTTTCTGCACATTCCATGTGACTTCTGGCATTTGCAGAAACTGCAGCACGGCAGGTTATTTAACCTGCAAGGACATAATCCTGTGGCACACTTAGCGCAATTACAGGTTACTGCCATATCATCTTGGGAGCATAGTGTTAGCCAGCCACCCATCTCCCCGTCTTTGAGACAGGCAATGTTTACCTTAAATGGGCAAGTCTGATTTGAGAGTGGTTTGGCCATTTCCAACATTAAGTTACCCATATGAGAGACAGGCGAGCATTTGTACAGATATCAATGGTTGTCCCGAAAATCTGCGCAGTCAATTTGACTTTAATTATTTAGTGAACCAAGGTGCTGTAGGCCGACCGCGAAATTGGCCTCGAATATAAACTCAGTAACGTATGATCAATCCGCGCACTTCCGTCTCATTATCGATGCACCACACCGAAGACTTGTAGCATGTGCAAGCAGCTGGACGCCTGGACAAGAGTTGAATAAAGTCGTTTCAGAGGTAGCTCAGAAATTGTATTGATGACGTGGATGTCCAAGAGCATTTTATTCACAGAGATATAAGAAAACTAGAGTGGACGACGTGTGGGCTGGACCAAAGCGGAAACGGCAGAATAGCGTCACCATCTTGTGTATATATAAATGTCCAATGAGGCACATGTAAACAGTAGGCTAAACACAGGCGTTGACAACTTGGAGACTTGTTTTCCGTGTTATTTTTATCCTTTCATACTTAAAATGGACACGATAAAGGAATTGTAATCGAACAACAAAATTTATTTTAAAAAAAATGTATATATGTTTTCAAATCCGGTGTATTCGATGTTTATTTCATCGGAAGACATTACAGAGAAATCGAAACTTCAGCTGTTGTCCAGTATGAGCGAGTTTTTGTTTTTTTTCGAGCACAGTTTAGGCCTGTTATACTGCATTTTCCATTGAACGTCTGTCCCGATATACATACAAAAGATGGCGGCGGCGTGCTGCCACGGAAACGAGGGGATTGTCCACTCTAGTTTTCTTATATCTCTGTGATTTTATTCACGGTAATGTGATTCAAAATGCTCTGCGTTGCACTGATTTGTTTGATTCAATGCCTCTTTCAGAGCCCCATCAAGTGGTTTTTATTCGTATCGGTATTCAGATGTCAAGGCAATAGAAAATAGTAGCTATACCAGAGATCGGGCATTTGAGTGAATGTAGCTGAAAGAAATACATGTACAAGTATTACGGTAATCGCTGCCCTGCTTTTTTATTTTAGAATCACGTTGCCAGCTTTCCGCTCTTAGAAGTATAACAGTCGGCAGATGTCATTCCCAGCTGATCCGCTTGTTATGGCACAAGACTCATTGCCTTCTTGAGTCTTGTTAAATCCGAGCCCACAGGACAAAAAATACAATTCTAATGGAGACACGTTTCATACAAGTGGTAGAATTGGAGGAAGATTCCTCTTAATAATTTATTTGAAATGACAATCTTAAATCGAGATGATAATCCATCTACTGCAGCTGATGATATGAAGTACGTAAAATAGCTAAGTGTTCTGCCACTTCGAAACTGGTTGTCTCTTGCCCACGTCTATGGCGATTCGCAACAAGTCATTTTAATCATGTGAATGGTGTTCTGAAATTGCGAGGCAAGCAAGGAAACAGAATCCTGCGATGGACGCCTTTTTGATGCATGAGCTGCAAGTTCGAGTTTTGTTATTCCAAGTTTTAATACATGCCTAAAGGCTCCCAAGTGCTAGCTTCGTTATTCTACATTTTTCTGACAGGAGAAATGATTGGTCATATGTTGCATGTTATATTTGAGCTCAGAATCGGAGTGGGGGGGAAAAACATTTTGCAGGACAGGCTATATTCTCAACTGAGAGATTGTCCCAGATTGCGCAAAGCTCTAATGGCCCAGTCACACAGCCAATCACGCACGAATCACTCACAAATCACGCACAGATTGGGTTTGTACGTGCTTGTGCGTTGAGAAATTGACCAATTTTTCGGGGTGTCGGGGGGTAGAAATCTCTGACGAATCACGCATGAACCATGCATGTATCACTTACAATCACTGACGAATCACTGACATATCGTGCACGTCGACACATACTAGCAAATACGGTGCAGTATTCCACGAACATTCGATGCACGCCCAGTGGATGTCAGTGGAATGAACGTGATACATGCGCGTTTCATGTGTGATTTGAACGTGGGGCATCAGTGGACGGACGTGGACGTGCGCGGGTTCAAACCAGTTCTGACGCATAAGCACTGACGGCCGACGAGTGTCCCGCGCATAGTTACGCATACTCGACGCATAAACTACGCATGCCGACTCATGAATTACGCACACCAACGCACAGTTGTGCGTCGGAAAAATTTTGAACCGTTCAAAACTCAAAATCACGCACAAACCGCCTTCGACGCACATCCACTTACAATCACTGACAGTCCACGTTCGTTCCACCTACGAATTACGCATACGACGTACGCTCCGCGCAGAAACGAAAATCTGTGCGTAATTCGTGCGTAATTCATGCGTTTTCGCTGTGCGACTGGGCCATAAGCTGGCGACCCCAGCTGAGAGAAATCCCATCACTTCGGTCAGTGACACAATGTCAAATGACGGCACGACTTCCAGCACTGTTGTTTGCCCCCCGAAATCTCTATAAATACTGAAGAATAGCAAGAACTTGTAACTGATGTGCATTCCAATACCCATTTAGTTACTTTTTAAAAATATTTGGTGCCCTTACCCCGACAATTGACAGAAAACCCAATAAGATAGATCAGCGGACGGAGTGCCAAATTCCATCTCCCTACACGATCTAATCACCGACTGAATACTGATGTCAGGGAAAATGGCCAGTCTTTCCACTAGCGCCCATTCTTGGAGAATCTCTTTTCAAAACAAACTAAACAAGAGCACTCAGAGAGCACAGCACCTCCGCCATGCCAAGGCCACTCTGTGCATTAGTTATTTTCATTGGCTGCGGTAGGGTGTTGTTGCACTCTACCGTCACCCACTGGCTAGCTTGACCCCTAAAACCCATGGTTTGACACCAAAATTTTCCTTCTATCATAAATAACCGGGAAGTTACTCAGGGTAAAAGCTATTGGCAGTCATCATGTCCACCATCTTGAATTTCACCATTTTGGCACCCGATTCAAAATGTCTACCCAAGTTTTTTTCAATCCCCTTTGGGTTCCCTACAAGCTTCAGGAATCAAAGTGAGGGGACATCGAAATGCACACTAGACCCCCCTCAGCCCCAGGACTACTGACTGTATGACCACTCTTTAAATAAGATTCTCAAAAATGCTCTTAAGTAGGGCTGGGTTCAAAAAAAAAAAAAAAAAAAGAAGAAGAAAAAAAATCCATTTTCCGATTCAGATTGATTTTTTAATTTAAATGTTCAATATCGATTCATTTTATTAGTGCATTTCCACTTTGCTTGTGATTATTCAATAACTGATCCTGGAGTGACATCTAATGATGAAATATTGTTCTGCATGCATAAATTTGCAGCTCCACGCCTGCTGGCGGACACATCTGCGCAAGGCGCTTAAGATACCCTGCCGAGCACAGTTGTTCTCGAACACGCCAAATCCAGATAATCCTTAAATGATGAATTACATTCATATTTTAATTTGTAACGAGTAGCCAGTGTTAAAGTTATGAAGTAAAAGCATACTTTTCATCTTTTAAACGCAGCAGAGTAAAAGTCCCAGTTCAAAAAAAAAAAAACTTTAGTAATGAATTTCCTGACATAACGGATAATAATGAATAAGTTAATTGCAGGTATTGTGACGACGTGTCATTAATGTACATCGAGCAATGTTTCATTGATAGAAAGCATGCGGCAAATGCGAAACTACCTGTTGACGGTAAAAATGTACTGTGAACCGTGCCTAACTGCAGTGGACATGACTGACTACGCACGGAAAGGTAAAACTGAGGCCTAATTTTCAAGCTATAATGATGACAGAACAAAAATCTCCGTTGGATCTAAATTTCGGAATAAGATCTTCATTTTAAGCTCAACTACATGTGTTGGGAGATATACTTTCAATAACAGTGTCGGGTAGAAGTTTAGTGATAAAACTGGGACACGTTTTCGTCCACCATTTCAACCAATTTTCAAATAAAAAATCCAATAGTATATTTCTTTGGATGTATCGTAATATTTATTTCTGTACAGTCGAACATGTCCATGTGGGGTATTTTGGGCAAGGATATTGGTTTAAATTCAATAACATTTACTGGAAAATGAACTTGCAAAGTGAAGGATGTAATATTGACCCAGTTTCAGAGAATAATAGTCTACTGACTTAAGTTTATGCTGCACTTTATTATGTTGATCGATCAAATGTTTTGATCAATAAAAAGTATTTCAGGAAACAAGTTTGGGGTCACATTTTAGTGTGAACTTAAATATATTAAATATTCTGCCTAGTTAAGTTTCCTATTAATAATTCAACAGAAAGTATAATTTCTGCCATTAGTTCTCCAAGACTCCCTTTCATATTCAAGCATAACAGGTACTGTAACTGAAATATCCTTCAATGAATTGATATTGAATCGAATCCAATTGGAACTTAGTGAATCGAAATCGAATCAATCCAGGAAATCAGTGGTAATACCTAGCCCTACTCTTCTGTACTTAAACTAATCAGGGGGAAACTTACAAAATGCACCAAAAACATATAAACATCTGTGCTTTAATTCAAAGATAGAGATGCAGTCAGAGGTTTAGACTTAGTCAAAGGCAAAGGGTGTCCTGAGCCTAGTGGCTCATCAGGCTGGTGCTTAACTCTAGTTTCCACAGCATGAAGCGACATGAGGTCTTCATCAGAACAGAAACAGAAGTTTAAAATCAGCTATTTTACAGTTTTGAAATTAGCTCCATGTCAAATTAGCAGGCTATTTATATCCCCGAACGCCGAGTGGCGTTCTGGGGATATTATGTTTTTGGTCCGACCGCCGCCGCCGCGCCGTCCTACGTGTTAATGCGATAACTTCAGTTATATTTCAATTAGAAATTTCATGTTTGTTTTGCATATAAGTAAGTATCATAAAGAGGAAGAGCTGATTTGATTTTGGACAATTTACAGTTTCTAGATTGGCCACCAGGGGCCAAAAAAAAAAAAAAAAAAAAAATCACTGTTTATATCATATCTCTGGAAATATTTGTCTGATTGACCTCAAATCAAGTGCAAATGAAAGGTCATGACCTGAGGGTGTGTCCCCCTATGACATTACACCTGTTGACACAAAATTTTGACACAAGGTGGAGCTTTGTCACATAAAATTCACCATTTTTGCCATATCTTTGGAACCATTTGTCCAATTGACATGAAACTATGTGCAAAGGCATGGTCATGGCCTCACAACGTGTCACATGATGACATCATACCTGTATGGTTCAATATTTTGTGATTGAAAATTACCATTTTGGCCATATCTTCAGAACCATTTGTCCGATTGACCTGAAATTAAGTTTGAATGAAAGTCTATTCAAGGTCTATTCAAGGATTGGGGAATTGGAGGATTGGGGGAGTTCGGGGATATACCCCCAGCCGTCGCCTCCGACGGCATAAGCCTAGTTTGTGTTGAAGACTCAAACAGCCCACTAAATTTATCAGAAAATCCTCGCAATAAATCTTGGTCTAATTCACAAAGTAGCCAGCTTGTTGTGTCTTCCTTTCTCGAGGGCAGGGCTTTCAGGCTAATAAAGACACAAAGCTGTACTATCCGGCCAATTTCCCAACCGCAAAATAGCTGGCTTGTTTAACTTTGACAGGTCTAAGGAGTATTGCTACTCCATCACAGGTTATCCCCCTGCTCTTAGTCAGGTTTCCCTGACAATTTCCTGGTACCCAATTAAACACCTGGGTAGAGAGGCACCGTGAGAGCAAAATGTTTCTGTCCAAGAACGCAGCATGAAAGCTGTGGCAAGGGCTTGAACTCAGGATTTTTCTTCATTCCCTAGTCAAACACACTTACCTACCATGCCTCCGCCAGAGCCAGCAATTAACCACGACAGAGGGCTCTTTTTGCAGTGTGTTTGAGACATGTAAATCAGTGTCCAGTAGTGGTGGGAAGTTCACAATTTGATTTAAAATGATTATCGTTTTAAATCAGCCAGTTTACTTATGCAGACATTCTCCTGCCACAAAATGGCTCTCGTGTCTCTCTCATGTCTCATGCTTCATGTCCCTTGTCATCAGGTGTTCTTGTACAGCATCTTCATGTTTTTGAATGCAGACTGCAGCCAATATTCATCATTGAGCATTAGCTGTATGGGAGAGGGTAAAGGCATTACATCTACATATTTTTGTGACAATTACAGTATACTTCAAAGGAATAAAAGGAAATAGTGATGACAGTTCATACATTTTCAAAAAGCATGCAGACTTAGAGTTCAGGCAGAAGATTTCACGCTTCATAGTTCACCACAGTACATTTTGTGTATTTACTGTACACAACACCTCAGCTGAAAGCAATTTTTTTTACCCAAAAGTATGACCTTATTTTTTCATGAAGGGCTGCTTATTCCAAGTTGGTTTTGATATTATTTTCAATACCCATAAAGGACATTACTGACACATTTGTTTTTGAAATCAAATGGTAGCCACGTGGTCAAATTTGGGGTGAAAAAGGACCGTGCCCGTTTGACTGGCCAGCAAAGGGTTAATTTAACTCAAAATGTATGCAGGGCATCTAAATTCTCTTAATTTTTACACATGAAGGTCTGTCTACTTCAAATTCTATGTCTTTGAGAAGTATGAGAAAATCCACCCTCAAACAAGATCATTTTCAACATCTTTCGTTCAAATTTTACTTTTTGGTTGTCGACTGCACGGCCCGTAAAGGGTTAATTTGAATTAAAGTGTTATGTTGCAAGTGTCTGATATAAAATAAAGAGATCATTACTTAGTTTTTGATAAAGTTACAGAAGAAGATTCTTACAAACGGGTCATACACAGCTAACACAAACACGCCCCCCTTTTCAAACCCTTGAACGGAGTGGGATATAGGACTAAAACCAACAGCATATTTCTTCAGCCATAACAGCCTCCAAAATATCAAAGTGCAGAGAAATTTTGAGACCACTGAGCAGGGAGGTTCCCCCATTTTGTGTGATTTCAGAAGGAATGACCAGGTTGCAAATGTGGTTAGAGCAAAATGCAGCATACACAGGCAGTCCCAAGAATGAACATATAGAACCACAATTTTAGAGGACAGATTGCTATGCCAGAGAAAAAAAAGCTTTTACACCCATCAGCATATTCTTGAACACATTCTTTGATAATTATTCTTCTTGAACTTGTTCTATTCCCATGAGACTCAAGGTTAGAGCTGAATAACCATAGATGTAAAATATCTTACAGCAGGTCAGTCTCTGTCCATCTAGAAGGATTCCAGGTGCCTAAAGTCAATTTATTTGGAAATGGACCCAAAGTTTAGAAAACAATTGTGCATAACCTGTGGAAGCTCGCATATAATTGTATTTGTCGCCTGCATGGCGATCTCTAGTCACAGATTATACAGTTTTCATGTGGAGTTCAGTTTTGGGACATCCAAGGGCAGGCCGACTCCACGGACGCCATACCAGAAGATGTGGCTGTGTAAACATGACCGGACTCCCACCTCTAATATCAAAACTGATAGAAATAGCCGGAACATTTGCCTACTACAGGATCAGGTGTATAACATTAAAAAAAAAAAATCATGTTATGTTCAATTTAGAAAATATCTTATCAGTAACTTTTGCTGAGTCCCACTCAGTAGTCATCAGCAGATTTAGATGTACATGTCATTGAAAACCTCATTCAATTATCTCGCGGCAATGCGGTTTTATCCTTCCATTTTACGGTTGATTGTTGGTGTTATTTTGGAGCAGAGAGTCATCAACCAATGTTAATTGCTTGTCATTTTGAATTTTTACTAAATTTAGGAACAATTTAGTAGTACATTTTGTGACTAATATCCGATTTGTATTGCTTTTCAGAAAAATACCACAACCAAATTGTGTTTGTTGATGTTGCTGCGCTATGACGACAGAATAGGTCTTTGTTCTATAATTTTAATATAAATAAAAATATTAGCATCATACCTGTACAAACACATGAAATAAATCAAGCACAGGCATATTTTTGACTTTGTTACTTGTTACCTTAATAAAGCAAAATAACAAACTCCAGGTGTGTCATAATCTTGTACGAAAAGTTACGACCCATGGAAAAACTTTTCTGTCCGAGAAAACATGTAGTGTCCGTAGACAGAGTGCTTTTTCAGTCCACTTCAAAGGTTTTAAGCCACTATTTTTATCCATAGTGTTGGTAATAGGTCATTATAATAGAACACATACAAAATATGTTTGTGGGAATGAGTTCATTCGGAATTATCACAGCCCCATTCGCAAATTGCATAGTGTGTCCGTAGAAAATGAAGTGTCCGTGGACAATGGCCTTATGCTTTATAAAACTTGGTAAAACTCAATCTTCTGAAGATTTTATTTGTTTTTTCTGATATCTACTCCAAAATAGTAACTTCTAGTTTGTATATCATGAAGTGAAATGCTCAAAACACTCAAAAAAATATACTATATGGTGTCCATTATCATGATCTAAACACATTAGTAGAGGGAAATTGATTAGTATGTTCTTATGCATAACAGTTATGCCATAAAAGTTTTCTATGTTTTGAGTTAGGGCATTTTTCTAGTAAATAATTCTCATTCTGGGTTTATTTATAGGTATTTGTTTGTTTGACTAATGCTACATGAGACTATATGTGCAGTGTCCGTAGACAACACACAACATTCCTCACTTGCGGTCATGCTGTGAAAAAACCGATGGGTCTTGTGCTCTGATCTTTCGGAATTATATTCCCCAGACACCATTGCACCTTTACAAAGACAAACTGTTACCCTAGGAGTAAATTCTAAAATGAGCAATTTTGCACCAACTTATATCCACCTGATTCTGTAGTAGGCGATTAGACATCGCGATCCAAATTGGAGGAATGCTAGGATAGCTAGAGCACTCGGCAACCGAGTACATGTATCCCCCGAAGGCCCCCCAGTTGGGCCCAGATGGTCTCAGAGAACCCAAAATCAATAGGTGTCTAAACTTACCATAATACATGTCCCTGCAAAATTTGAAAAGAATCGGTGCACTTATATGGGCTGTAGAGCGTTCACAAGAAAATCTCGGCGGACGCGGACGCGTGACGAGGCCAAATCCATAGTATCCTCCGAACTCGTTCGGGGGATACAATTAATTGTAAAGGCAGTAGATGACAAAATACACTGCCCGGCCAAAAAAAAAGTCGCACACTCAAATATTTAGTTGGAACCCCTGTAGCTTAGATTACAATGCATATTCGTCTTGTCATTGTTTTGACAACTATATGCAATGCCAGAACATTTCTTTTCGATCAGAAATGCCATGATTTCTGTCCAAGATCTTGTCTTCTCGACATAATGGTTGAACCACTCGGTGGTCTTGAGTACATCCCAATAACTTTTATTATGTTAAAGGTCAGACTTTGTGGTGGAAAATTTGTGTTTGTGAAAAGTGTTCCTCCTGCTTGGTTTTGTCATTCATGGTTTTCTTTGCTAAATACAGGCCAATAACTTGCCCGTTCTGAAATAGTGTAACATCGTTTCCACCATCAGGGAATGTGTTTTCCGACATGATTTTGTAAGAAATGAATAGCGACGCACTTCATCAGTCAGGGTTAAAATGATTTTTGCCATCTGAAACATTAATTACCGCAATAATGATCCAATTTTAGAATTTGTTCATAAACTTCCAAACGGTGACTTTTTTTTTTTTTGGCCGGGCAGTGTATATACCGTCACCAGTATCAGACAGAGAAGAGAGAAAGTGTGATTTATGATGTCGGTGTATGACATTTGTGAGTTAGGCATTTGATTATGATCAGCACAGATCAGCCCGGGTTCTTGCATGTTACTTTTGCGTTACATGCAACAAACTCAAATCATATCAATGTATTTTGGGTTAGTTTTCCGTTATCAACGTAAATTGTAATTTGGTGAAGGGGAAACCACCAATCAACTGGCCTCGACTGGACCGAGCAACAACATCGGAAAATATTTTTTCCTCATTTACCTCTTGCTTTTTCCAAGTCCTGAAGTTCGACCTACGCAAGAATAACCTACTTGTTCAGGTAACGTTAATCAAATGTTAGCCTCCACTCCGATTAATATAACCTGTGGGAGCAAATAGCTGCATCAAGACGGGTTCCAGATTAAACCTGCCGATGAATACAAAAACAAGCATGCACAGAAAGCAGAATCTCACCCATTTTGATTCCGATTAATTAGCTCTGATTTCCCGGGTAAATTTCATTGACAAAAAAAGATTGCATTTCCAAATAATCTACGGCGAGTGTTAGGATGGACAGGGAAAGGCTGAGCGATGGTCGAGACGCAAAAACATGTAACTCACTGTCTGATGAGCAGAAGTCGTCCGGCATCAGCTCATCTTTGAACATCTATTTAGTTCCCCTCAAAAACTTGACACGGCTCTCATCCACTGAGGTTAGCAAGCTGAAAAGGATATTGTTCTCACGACTCCTCGATAAAAACCATTGAGTGTCAATGGATAAACCACCAATACAGGGAAAGCTTCTTCTTCTTTGGAGTTTCATGGTAATACGCAACCAGTGTAGTGTATTACCGCCACCCTCTGTACGTTATTCAATTATCCTCTCATCATATTTACTTAGCTAAAAACCGACTACACAGTGGTACTCAACCCTGGTCCTGGAGAGCCGCAGTATCTGCTGGTTTTTGAAGTTACTCAGCACTTAATTGATGAATTAAAGCATCTTAACGCATCTCACCTGGTTTAGGTTTAAATCGGGTGGAGAAAACCAAACCAAAAACCAAGCTCTCCAGGACCTGGGTTAGCTATACTCCTGCACTAAGGAAATAATAACCCAATATATCAATTGTCCAATAATAATAATAATAATCCAATATATCAATTATCAATTGTCTGAGACAATTCATGAGCGTAATATGGCATGGGCAACAGCAAGAAAGACCAACTGCCAGTCTGACTGGATACATTTTAGGCATCTAAGGAACAGATGTATTTCTTTAATTCGCAAAGATAAATCAAACTATTATGTCAATGAAATGGTAGCTAGCCTAAATGATTATTAAGGAGTTGTCATCAGGCTTTGGTAATTGCAGTGACCTACCGCTATCGCTAAAGGTAGGAACTGAAATTATAACTGATAAAATGGGTATGTTAAATGCTCTAAATCAGCACTTTATCTCTGCTGGCCTATTGTTTGAAAATGAAACACATCTTCAACAAAATCCTTCTTATAATGAAGAAAAGATACCTTTTGATTTTGATTTTAGTTTCAGTCCCGCAGAAGTAAGTGAAGTATGTGATGCTTTAAAGAAAATAAATACTAAGAAATTAACTGGTCCTGATGGTGTAGATCCGTACTTTTTACAAGTTGCTGCAGAGATCATCGCTGAGCCATTATCTCATATTTTTAACATGACTCTGGAAAGTGGGCAAATACCTAAGATCTGGAAGTCGGCTTATGTTACTCCAGTGTTAAAAGGTGGAGATCCATCCACCCCAAATAATTATCGGCCCATTTCCAAACTCTCAGTTTTGGCCAAGGTACTGGAAGGGCTTATTAGCTCTTAAATAAAGGATTTTCTATTTAAAAATGGCATTCTAAATGATATGCAGTCTGGGTTTAGGAAAAAACATAGTACAGTCACTGTTACAATGAAGGTCTTAAATTATATCATAACTGCCATTGACTTCAAAGTACACTGTGTTGCACTTTTCTTAGATTTATCTAAGGCTTTTGATTCGGTTGACCATTTAATTCTCTTACAGAGGCTCACTAACAGTGAGACGCTAGGTGGTGCTACAGCACTTGCCCCTTTGCCCTTTATCAATGAAAGTGCCCTTTTGAAATTTTGTTTTTTTTAATGATTATTATTATTATTATTATTATTATTATTATTAACACTTTAGTGGGGCCAATGTTGAAATGATCTTTTAGAAAAGCTGTGTGATTAAAAACTACTGAAAAAAATGTCCCGAAATGAGCCACCTCCTCACGCACTTCTGACCTCTCTTCCTTTGTCACGTGAACACGCACGCAGTGCATATAGATGCGCTGCAGGAGCATATCAGCAGAGCGACTGGAAGCCACAGTCTTGTGCCCCACCAGCCAGGTAACACACATATCAAGTGGAATTGTACAGTTTGCCCTCCAAGCCCAACCTGTAACCATTTTGTTGTGCAGTAGCATGTCTCATACACAGTGGCGGTCCATCGGCAGAAACACAGGGCCAGCAATAACCTCACCTTTCACTTCTTAATGACAGACACCTCTCACAGTTTACCTCCCCAATTAGCAACCGTTGCTCAGACTGATTGGAGGAACCGATGAGAATCTAACTTGTTTTTGAAAGCGGTGTTATACATTGCACTAAGAAATTATACGGCATTTAACTTACTTCCGCACACCAATGGCTACGGAAAAAATATCAATAGCCTACGTCTTTATAATTTCTGAATTTTCATAAATCAATTTGCGACGTTCATTGAGCAATTAGCCTCGAGAATCCGTTCTATATACTCTGAATGTGACAGCCAAAGTGCCTAGTAGCACAGCTGAGTGAAGACGAAAATAATTGCTGTGAAGTCCGCGAAAGTTTCGGATTTTTTGCAGATTGTCATCCTTGCAGGTTCACATCAATTATATCAACATAGCCAACAGGCAATCGCTGTGTAATTAGCATTTCTTAATCATTACGTGTCACGCATTGGTGGTGGCTATTCTGTTAATTAATTGTTTGATTGTTAATCAATCAAACCTGATCGCAAACAGTTTAAGAGCAATTATCCGGGAAAGGGTGATGTTAATGAAGGCCTTCCTGGCATCTGGCGGTACGCCACTGCTCATACAGCACCAAACAACTGAGCATTTTTTAGCCGACTGGTCACCTGATTAGCTAGTTTAATGCTATAGCCCAAACAATGATAGATAACGTGAGGACGACCACCACAAACAATGTCGGTCGACTTTGCAAATCTATTTGTCAAGCTGAACGTTTTCTTTTGTGTAGGTTTTGTTAGACAACATAAATGAACACATAAAGAAGAATCAGGCAGTTTCCCATTGCCTGAGAAAAAATATCCCCATAAAGGCTACCCATGTGCCTTCTTGTGATGAATGACAGTTGTTATGGCCCCAATTTGTTATTACAATTTACAATACAACAGCAACAGCAACAGCAAGGGATGACAGACACAGTTTTAAAAACTTAAACACAATTAATGAACAAAGACTAAACAACTAACTACGCTACTGACCAAGATTGAATATTTAAAAAAAAAAACAGAAATATTTACAGTTCCTTGTTTTGGTGGGGTGGCTTGGTGATGTCCTGGGTGAGGAAAATGCTCAAACACAGGCAAAAATCCACAAAAGAAAACTTCACAGGTCTTGAACAGAATGACAGGTCTGGTCACATGTATCCTACTTCTTGCAATTTCTCCTACTACTTTACTGTCTCAATTCTTTTCCTTATATACTCTTTTGCAGACCCCACCCACATTTAGACCTCTTTTTTTAATTTTCGGGGACTTGCCCCAGACATGTCCAGGACATGTCTAAACCTAGCTCCAGTCTGGGCTTAATAAAAGAAAGGTAAATACTGCCATCTAGTGGCCTCTATTCACATCACACAGTAGTCATGAATTGCATTGAGCATGTGCGTGTAATGTTTTTTTTTTAATCTCACACTATAATAACATGTTCCACGTGTGCAAAAAAGTGCCTTCCCCCTCCCCCTCCCCCCTGAGCACTTGCCTGCCATAATGTCTGTGCACGCCATCTCCAAAATCTGTTAAATGGTTTGGTAGAACACAGTGTGTTCAAGTTGATGGTTTGTCTTCAACTCTTTTAAATATAAAGAATGGTGTCCCGCAAGGCTCTATATTGGGTCCCATTTTATTTATTATTTATATTAATAATTTATGTAAAAATGTTACTGATGCAAAGTTCCACTTCTTTGCTGATGATGCAATTATATATACTACTTTGTCTTCTTTAGGGAGTGCAGTTCACCACCGACAAGGTTCTTTTAATGCAGTTCAGCAGAATTTACGTAGATTAAGGCTCGTCCTTAATGCAAACAAGACCAAAATGATGTTCTTCACAAGGTCAAAAAGGGAAATTAAAGACGGTTATCAGATCTTAACTCTGAATAATGAAGTGATTGAATGTGTATCAACATATAAATACTTGGGTTTCCTCTTAGATGAAAAACTGTCTTTTCATCATCAAATTGAGCATCTAACAAAAAAGTTGAGGGTAAAATTATGATTCTTTTATCGAAACAAAAGCTGTTTCTCCTTTGTTGCAAGAAAAAAACTGATTCAAGCAACATTTTTGGCTGTAATCGACTATGGTGATGTTTTTTATATGCATGCAACTGCATCATCTCTGAAAATGTTGGACTCTGTGTACCAGGCTGCACTGTGATTTATCTCTGATCTGGTTTTCTGAACGCATCATTGTACCTTGTATGAGAAAGTTGGCTGGTCTTCATTGTACAATAGAAGAGTGGAGCATTGGTACATCTTCTTGTATAAGGCCATCCTGCATGAACTGCCTTTGTATCTATGTTCTCTGCTGACTCCAAAAAATGTAAACAGTTTAAATCTGTGTTCTTATAAACACATCTTGTTTGCCATCCCTCGAACTCGCTCTGTTTTTGGAAATCAAGCTTTCTCTGTTTTTGCTCCCCCCTCTTGGTCCGGGCTACAGAATGATCTGAAACTGGATCATCGAATAAGTTAGCATGTTTTTAAAACCAGAATTAAGGCTTATTTAACCAGTGCATGTACATGCTTTACTGCTAAAACCGGTCAATGTAATTTTTGCCTTGTCATTGTCTGTTGTTTTCTGTGTGAAACTTTTATGCTGCCGTCTTGGCCAGGACTCCCTTGGAAAAGAGACTTGTGTCTCAATGGGATTTATTCCTTGTAAAATAAAGGTTGAAAGATAATAGTTATCTTAGCAGGGGTAGCAAGCGCTGGTCCTGGAGAGCCACAGGGTGAGCTGAGTTTGGTTTTCTCCACCCTAGTTAAACCTAAGACACCAGGTGAGAAGAGTTAAGCATGTAATCATCTGCTTTAATTCATCAATTAAGTGCTGAGTAATGTCAAAAACCAGCAGACATTGCGGCTCTCCAGGACCAGGGTTGAATACCACTGGACTATGGTATCACAGTCCTATTTATTTTTCGCACATCAGACTGCAAGGCGTCTGGAAACCTCTGAACCTTTCTTCCAGAATTTCTGAAATATCCTCTCCCTCTACATCTATTATGCCCAGTATCTCCCGAACTGCATGCACCACCATTCTGATCCTCTCTTTCTGTCGCAATTTCCTTGGCAAAGTTCAACACCATTGCCATGAAAGCTAAAAACAGTCTCCTATCCACAATTAAAGGTCTCCTATTATGCTGATCCCTCTTTTAATACATACAAGTAATGTTATAAGGTTGGATGTCCATACTCAATCTCTGCAAAGTTTCTGAACAAAAGATATAGGGGTTTTGCCGTAATCCGAGAATGTGATTTCCTGAACGTGATTTCCTCTCTGAACAGCCCGTCCTGAGATCTTCAGGAGATCTGGGGAAAACCTGACGTCAGGTTGTTGCATCCAATCAGCACAGACCTGGCCAGAGCCAATCACGGCGCTGGACCTGCCCATCCCGGAATTCAATCGATCAGACACAAACAAGCCCAAACAATTTAACATATAGATTTATCAGCATGTTTCCCAAAGCTCTTCTTACATGTTTTTTGGATGCGAAAAAAGCAAAACTATTTTCTCTTCTAAAAGAAAATGCCACTAGAAATCAATGGGTACCTTTTTTGTTTGCTGGCAGCAAACAGCCACACTCAAAGGGAGCATCAGCTGTTTGTGCTCAGCATTTCACTGAAGACAGCCTTGTCAATAAAGGATAATTTGATGCTGGATACGCGTCTCAGCTGATTCTCAAACCTGGAGCAGTTGCATCAATCAAGCGTTGTTTTCATTCAAACATATTTTCAGATCATGAGGTTCCCCCATCCTCAAGCAATTGGAGAGACAGATTCTTCAGACAATTAGGCTTTATTGTGGCATGTTGATAAATATAAAGCAGAGTTCTTATTGCGCAAGAAGCACTGATTTCCTTCTTTTCACACCCTGGTTTTATACCCTTATCATAGGAAATATCTTCCAAATATGGTCTTTCCGGATTCTTATTCCTGCGCTACAATTGGACAGGCAACCCAAAACTCTGTTAGCTAATCCTTCAGGAATTCAAAGCAAAGATAAGGATGACATCACTGGAAAATTACAGGCAAGAGATGGAAGTACAGACTAAGGAATAGATACAAGTGGATACATAAATGATTCACTTGATTGTTTTCAGTAACAACTAATGATTTTACTGAACAAATATTGATCAAAGCTACAAAAATCAAATACATCCTCTGATTATGTTTTTGAATCAACTAAACAGAAGCCTGCTTACTAATCAAAGCTGCAGAAGCGCACTGCTTGTGTGTGTGTGAGCTGCTCATGCATGTGTGAATTGAATTGCTTGTATGTGTGTGTCTGTCGGTATGTGAGGTTTTTGTATCTGTGTGTGTGTGTGTGTGTGTGCGCGCGCTGTATGTGAACTGCTTTTATTTTTGTGTGTCTTATGTGTATGTGTCCGTGTGTTACTGCTGCCTTGATAATATGGTTATTGATTATGATTATTGATTATGGTTATTCAACATGGCAATTGATCTACTGATGAATATGATGAGAAATATTGAAGTATAATCCTCAACACAAGCACTTGGAGCCACAAGCAGTAAGTAACAATATAATAGCAAATAATGTAAATGAAGCTAACATGTTACGGGTGGCTAGCAGGACCACTAACGATACTTTACATTAACAACTGGCCTCAAATGCAGGCTTTGTAAAATATCTGAAGATAAAGCCTGGATTGGTACCAACTGTCTGTGACTCACAGACGCAGTAGCATTAAGTTTTACCATTGTGTTGCTTCCCTGCATTAGCTTACCTAACGTGATAGCCTGTTGAATGTGGCTGTAGCACTGTGGCTAACGTTGCTAAGTTACTGTTGCTAATGTTTGTGTCCTAAATATGCAAGAGTAAATAATATCAAGGAGACATTCAACAGGTTTGTGAACATAAAACTCATTTGAAGCTAACATTTTTTACTCTTTTGTAATTTGGATGCTTGGTACCACTGTTCAAGGTAATGGAATTTACGGTCTGTGAAACTTATATTGCAGGGTCATTTTTTTTTCTCTGTCATTATTATGACCGCTCGGTTACTAACTTATGTTAATTTGTGCTTTGTGCTAATTAAAAAATGCTCCTGGTTAATTCATATGCAATAATTCAGATTGGTACGCCTCTGTTACTTTGGTTAGCATCAAGGTGGTAATTTCATCATAACGTTACCTGACCGTAGCCGCTACATTTGAAGCTAACCGGAGAGGTATTGTGCATGTCTGCAAAGTTGGGCTGATAAAGCTGCAGTTAGACCAGACGAAGGCTTTGCGGAGCTTAGGGTACGTTTTTGGGTTTGTTTACTTATCCATGACTGGGGTCAGCCAGGTATTTTGCCATGGTGTGGGCTAGCTCTCTGATCCTACCGTGGTGAAAGCAATCACAAAATGCACTATAATGTGTCTGGTAGAACATACGATTTTGCTGCATTGCCTTGGCGGAATTTTATCCACCTTTGAAAATTGTTCTGGCTAATAAAAAGCCAAAAATATATGGACATCAGATATGGATTTCTGGTAGAAGCTATCAATTCGCTAGCTCCACATAAGCAACACTTACACCATTAGTGTGTTTCTGCCACAAACTCATTTAGCAGCTTGGTGTCAGAATGGTGTTTCGTTTTGGTGGAAATGGTTAACAGGAGCTTTTAGCTAAGTTTCCTCCATATAGGTATATGGGTATATAACATGACTATATAACAGTACAGCTACAATCACATGCATGCAAGGCGAGACAGTGTGAGAAAAACACTAAAATGTCAACCCGCCACTCATTGACATCCTGCTGTAAACGTTGCTGCAGTACTTCAATTGCTTCCTCCTCCCGTTCGGGCAGGGCCGTATTACGGACCGGGCCAGTGGGGCCGGCGCCCAAAGGCCCAAGGGCCCGGGGGTGGGGGGGCCCAAAGCGATGCACATGCCAATGCTGATGCCAATTGCGATGTCAGAGGGCCTCTATTCTCTAGGATCTTATGACTACTCACATTGTTATAGGGCATATCTGCAGAGAACCGAGAGAGAAGGGTGAATTGGGCGGGGGGGACAGGGATGGAAATCAGAGGGCCCCTGGGCTATGGGGTACGGCGATCAGAGGGCCCCTGGGCCACGGGGGACGGCAATCAGAGGGCCCCTAAGCTACGGGGGACGGCACTCAGAGGGCCCCTAGGCTACGGGGGACGGCAATCAGAGGGCCCCTGGGCCATGGGGGACGGCAGTCTGAGGGCCCCAGGGCCACGGGGGACGGCAGCCAGAGGTCCCCTGGGCTATGGAGGACGGCAGTCAGAGGGCCGCTGGGCTACGGGGGACGGCAGTCAGAGTTCCCCTGGGCTATGGGGTACGGCAGCCAGAGGTCCCCATGGCTATGGAGGACGGCAGTCAGAGGGCCGCTGGGCTGGCCCTGCTGTAGTGCGTGTCGTGAATACTCCTAAGGGAGCCCTAATGTTTACCAACTAGGGGTTCAAGGAAGTAGGGGGGAATGGTTTCAGAGGGCCCTATGATTATGAAAGCCCCTGCTAAGGGTCGCGACTTCAGGCTATGTGGGGGCCCTAGGGAGAGCCCTAATGGGAGAGCATACTGTTAAGAGAACCCTCTGATTACAAATGTTTTTACAAAGGGCCTCTGATTTACCAAGGGTTTTGAATGAAAGTCCTTTCAGCAAGCCCTAAGGCCCAGGATATGCTAGCGGTGTGACTTAATTTACATGCACAAGCGCACATACTTGCAGCAGAACGATCAGAGCACTATGCACGATACTGGTAGTGTTGCCAAAAACAAATCACCAAAAGTCGCTAATGGCTATATGAAAAGTCGCTAGATTACGTCATGACATTACTATGATGTCATAACGTCACGCACGACTCACTGATCTCAAGAAAATGTGTCTACATGGCCATGTTGACAATCCCAAAGGGTACAGTTTTGAGATCGGGGCTAATGTGCAGTGCTGCTTAACCATGAAATAAGCTTCTGGTGGCGGTGCAAAGCTGAAGTTACATTGAAAAACAATGATTTTGACACTCGAGAGATGTGTTTTTTTAAAGTTGCCAGATTCACCTAAAAAGCCGCTAAGTCGCTAGATGAGGTTTTAGTCGCCAGAGAAGGCCAAAAGTCGCTAAATTGGCAACATTGGATACTGGCGGTATCATGTGGGGAGCAGATAGCCAACCGGGCTCTCATTAACATTTTCCACCATTGTTTGACTCTACCACGAGCTCAACATGGAAGTTCGGAAGATCGCCCCTCGCGGTTGTGTCAGTATTGCAACATGCGCACATGTCTGCGTACCTTGTGTTCATGTGTGCTACCACGCGTAACACCGACATAAAATACGCATGGCAACGCATTTGGGCATAAAATGTGCACACAGCAAGCATATCCTGGGCCTAACGCTGGCCCCAGTAGACAGCTAGTAGAAGCTTGACCAATTTTCTATGAGAAGTGATTTCGCTTCCGCACAGTATTGTGTGTACAGAATACGACATGGTCCTTGGAGTGGATCGAAACTGTCACTGCGACACGTCCAAAAGTACAGAAATCTCTAACTCCATGCAAATTTATCACGGGTCGCGACCATATCGTGAAGCAAGAGTCCAATAGCCGAGCTAGACTCAGGGGCAGGCTGTACAGTGGTCCAGTCACAATACACAGCAGATTCACATGTCATTATAACCTATAGTTATCTTCGAGGAGAGTAGTAAACTGGTAGATATTCACCTTCAGAACATTGAGTTTCGCCCCGCTTCACTTTTTTTTTTTTTTTTTTCTTCTATCCCGCCACCACCCCCCCACTTTGGAGGACAACTTTATTCATTTAATCAGTTATATAATTAAGTATGAATCCTCCTACCATCACCCAACAAAACACACACCCATGAAAAACAAAAAATAAAATAAAATAAAAAAAAAAAAAACTAAAATAAAATACAATACAATAAGGATTACATTCACAGAGTTTTATATTTTTGGCATTTGTAACTATTAGCTCATCCATTCCATCTCTTTGTTATTCCCAACCTTCAGCCTCCCGAATTTTATCCCATCTTTTGGCATAAATTACAAGACCCGTCTCATAGGCCATCGCACACTCAATTCTACTGTAATACATGACAAAATTCTTGAATCTCTCAAGTCTTAACTCCCCAACAGATGTCAACCTGAAAATAAATATTTTTGCAAGATATACAATTATATTACATATTTGATGTTTTTCTTTTGTTACTTCACCCAGTAATACCTTTAATAAATCTAGTTGTATACTATTATACTGAGATATCCAATTTTGCACCTTTATCCAAAAAAGGGCTGTTACAGGACAGTACCAAAACAAATGGACTACTGACTCCGCTTCCTCTTGACAGAATCGACAGAGGGGTGACGGCTCAATTCCCCAGATATTTAGCATCTTTTTTGTTGCTAGAAACTTATATATTAGCTTATATTGAAAATATCTTATCTTCGGATCAAGTGATGTATTGTAAAGAATTTTGAAGACTTTATTCCATGGAACTGGTGTGTCTAACAAGGTTTCCCAACTACCTAGAATTCTATATGGTGTCGCAACTAAATTCTTTATTCTTAAGTAAAATGTGTATATATGTTTATTAATCTTTATTTTCTTTAACCATTGTACCATTTTCATTTGAGGCAGACAGACTAGATGTCCTCCTGGTCTTTTAATAATTTTTGATTTCCAAGTATTTGGTAAAGCTCCAATAAGTTGATTATATTGTTGCAGTGTGCAGACAGTTCCATAAAAACTAGTTAATTGTCTGTAGGACATAATTTTATTTTCCTCATTCACTATATCCTTTAAAAAAATAATTCCGTTATGCGTTTCCAGAAAATCATTTTTCTATCAACAAGTATATTGGAATTTAACCATATTATTTGTTGTAGAACTTGTTCTGTATTTTCTGGTGGATGAAACTGAAATTGCAACCAACTCTGTAGAGCTTCTTCCAGAAAGGTGGAAACACTAAAAAACATGTCAGTAATTAACTTAATATGCACAGGTTTAATCTGCAGGAATGGGAAGAATCCTTTTTCAAACATAGGATGGACACTTTTAAGTAACTTACTGGAAAACCGGTTTGAATTGAAATAGAATTTTGGAATAAGGGAGGCCTTCAGTGAAAGATTTAAAGCTTTTAAATTTAATAATTTTAGGCCACCAGATACATAATCATTGTAGAAATACACACGTTTAATTTTATCAGGTTTTATCGCCCCGCTTCACTTTGCAGATTTCGCTTCCATATGTCCCCACCGTAAAGGGGTGTGCTGTACACACCAATGCCAACAAAGTAAAGTCCAAGTGAAAATCCAATATCGATACAACACTCCCACATTACACTTGGCATTGCTTTTATCGAAACTCCTCACATGGCAGAAATTTTGGAAGTTTAAGTGAAAATCCAATATTGTTAAATCCATTTATCGAAACTCCTAACAACATTCTTACCTGTACATTAAAACCTTTCCTAGACTATCAGATTTAGCATCCAACACCCTATGAAAAAGCTCATTGACATTTACATTATATTATATTGTATTGTATTGTATTGTCATAATAGTGTGCGTTAAGACTTAAAGCCATTGTAAGGGCTACTGTATTTTCAGTGAGCAAATTTGGAAGTCTAAGTGGAATTCCAATATCGATTTTCCAATGGACTGAATGAAGGGGCGGAGACTTGGGCTCTCTCTATATATAGCCTCCTGCTTCACTACTCCTCACAACCTGATCTTTCAGCTTGACAACTTGCTTTGTAATCAACCTGTTCAAACTGACTTGTTCAGCAGTTTAACATTCAACAGCCTTTTTAAAGGCTTATATCCATTTATATTATATTATATTATATTATATTATTAGAAACAACACTGCACCGTCAAAGGCTCAAAGCCTTTGTAAAAGGCTTAAGCATTTCCAACACCCTTTTTTAAGGCTTGTTGCCTTGTATTGTATTGTGGATACTCGTTTATACTGTATTATATTATTGTATCCCCCGAACGAGTTCGGCGGATACTATGGATTTGGCCTCGTCACGCATCCGCCGCGTCTGCAGAGATTTTCTTGTGAACGCTCTACAGCCCACATAAGTGCACCGATTCTTTTCAAATTTTGCAGGGACATGTATTATGGTAAGTTCACAACACCTATTGATTTTGGGTACTCTGGGACCATCTGGGCCCAACTGGGGGGCCTTCGGGGGATACATGTACTCGGCTGCCGAGTGCTCTAGTTGTTATATTATTGCAATCAGTTGTGAAAGTCCCCGTGAGAATCCAATAGATATAACACTCTAACATTACACTTGGCATCAGTAGTATGGATTGCAAACAAAAAAAATAGGGAGGCAAAGCAGGCCGATTTTTTTTTAAATGTGCCTTTGATTTCTAACTTTTTTGACAAGCCTCAAGATTCAAATATTGATAATATCATCAGTAGCTCAGGTTGCAGCAATGAAGAGATCACCACTGGTTTGATCATACCGGAGCCCTCACAGACCCAATCAAGTGTAGACCCGGCCTATCAGGCTCAGGCCTCAGGCCCACACTCAGACCAGGCATCACCAGAGAAAATCTTTCCAAGTGAGGAGGATTGCACGGAGCCCAGTTTCACACCAGAAGCTATGGACACCAACTCCGGTCATGAACCTCTTATTGACCCTGCTTTATGGCCAAATACCAAAACCATTAAAGACTTGTGCAGTCTTAGGACAGGAGACACTATCAGATCAGGCATCGCCTGTTGTGATAAATGCATTACTGTCGTCCTCAATATCATCACTCATGAGTATATTGGACCAGTTGTGTAGCTGCAGAGCATTATTTAAATTTTGTTGTGCACTTCTAGGTATGAAATAATGACTACTTACCCTAGTGGATCCAGTAAAATGTCTCCTGTTAATTTTTCTTGCACAAAGAATAAAATTATGATCAGAAAGCCCAGATAAGAGATTAAAAGTTTTAGTAATTCTATCTGACTTATTTGAGGATATAAGGTCGATAGTTGTTTTAGACGTATTAGTTATTCTCCTTGGACCATGAATGAGTTGAGTAAAATTGAAGTTGTCAGTCAGTTATTTTAGTTTTTTCCTCTCCGATTTATTATCCCAATTAATATTGAAATCCCCTATTAGTATAATTTCCCTTTAAAAATTGCAATAATTAAAAATAGTTTGAAGCTGTTCATAAAAAGTGTCATTTGAAGAGGGAGGTCGATATAGACATATAACAGTGAAAGGCATTTCAGGGGAAACAAGATCAATCAGAGATTTCAGATCTCCGCCAAGGTATGACGTGGATAGTAAAACAAAATCTCTTTCTCGAGGGCGTAGCAATTTCAAAAATGTCATTTAAGTTGCATCTGCCACGATTTACCTTTGGCCAAAATTTCATCAAGACTCGCCATGTAGTTTTCGAGATATCTCACTTTGATTTCCTGATCCAGATCCGGATCCAGATTCCTGGTCCTAATCTGGATCACCACCAAAATCAGATAAAGTGATCTTTGTGCTACGATTTACCTCTGGACAAATTTTCATCAAGATCCGCAAAGTAGTTCTCGAGATATCTGCCTCAGAATTCCGGATCCGGATCTAGATCCAGATTCTTGATTTTGATCTGGATCATCACCAAAATCAGAAAAGGTGATCTTTGTGCCATGATCTACCTCTGGTTAAAAATTCATGAAGATCTGTCCAGTCTTTTCTGAGAGAAGCCACTTATTGTTCTTGATCCGGAATTTCATCCGATCCAGAATCCAGGTGTGGATCCAGATCATCACCAAAATTTAACGAAGTTGTTCCCAGATCATCATCTGCAACTGGTAAAAATTTCATGAAGATCTGTTATGTTGTTTCCGAGAAATTCCACTTAATAGCTCTGATCTGGATCTGGATCCAGAATCCAGATCTGGATCCTGATCACCACCTAAATTTAATGGGGTCGTCCTCGGCCCAAGATCTATCTGTGGTAAAAATTTCATAAAGATCCATCCAGTAGTTTCCGAGAAATCTTGTCCACAGACAGACAAACAAACAGACAAATAAATAAATAAAATAACGGACCCGATCGCATTATCTCCTTGGCGGAGATAATAATTACATTCAGAGCAATACATTTAATATTCATCTCCATGGGCCATTCGATCTGTTCAGATTTAAAACAATCCTTAACATAAACCAATAAACCGCCCCCTGGTCCAGCCCCTCTGTTTCTTCTAAATGTTTTATAGCCTGAGAAGTTAACAGCCGCCGTCGGTGAGAAATTAGTAAGCCAACTTTCTGATATGCCGTGTATATCAATATTGGAATCCGTCAATAAATGCTCAATTTTGTTCATTATACTCCGAATTTTGATATGTCCCAATAAAATACTTTTGATCGTGAGTCCCAAATAAGTTTAGCATTATTAAGAGTTTGAAAAAAGCAGTTTTCACTGTTTCTTGATCACTGGATTTAGTGACCTTAGTCTCACTGCTACAGAGGAACTTTTATTCAGGGTTATAGATTCAGATGGGGGTGCAACTAAGTTACACTCACCATTGTCCGTAATCGTTGCTGTCTCCTGTGAATCTGCAGACATGGGCAACAGCTCCCGTGATAATCCGGAGTCAAAGCGGCCAAATTTTACCAAAGAAGGTGGATTTTTACTTTGATTCGTAACTAAGAAGTTCTGAGTTGAAATGCTGAACTTCATTTTTCTCAAAATGTGATGAAGTGACATAACTGGTCCTTGCATGGAGGGCCTAAATTGTAAAATTTCTCAGTTTCAACATTTGCCATGTTACCTCTGTTCTATTCTGAATAAAATACTGGCTGATGTGATTTGAAAGTCATTGCATTTTGATTTTATTCACAATTTATCCTTTGTCTCAACTATTTCAGAATTGGAGTTGTATAAAAGACAACGTTTTTTTCATGATGAGTCTTATTTTTAAAATAAATGGCAACATGTCACAAATTCAGCTTAGGTTTGCAAACTTTAAAGCACAACTGTACATGTATATCATGGCAAAACAAAAAAGTTTTAGTGAAAATAACAGGAAGAAGTAGAAGTAAGCCTGTACGAGCCTAGTGGCCCATCGGGCCGGTGCTTAACCCCGGTTTCCATGGCATGAAGCTACTAGGTGTATTACTACTCCCCCTGGATGGGATGCCAGTCCATCACAGGTACTCCCCCCAGCTCTTAGACAAGTTTCCCTGCCTATTTGCTGGTACCCATTTATACACCTGGGTGGAGTGAGGCGTGGAGTGTGGGAGTAAAGTGTTTTGCCCAAGAGCACACCGCGAGGGCCGTGGCCGAGGCTTGAACCCAGGTCTCAAGTCAAGCCTACTTGACCACTGCGCTACCGCATCTCCCTCAGGAGCATGATACATTACATTACAATAGATTGCTTCCATATAACAACTGCAAGGAGAAGAGCCAGTCTCTGAAATTAAGCTCCAATAAGCCACCTTAGGACACATTATTATTAACAGAATCTCCAACACTTTGCTCATGTTTTTTTATTAAGAAAATGTTAAAGAGCACAACTGAACTTTACACTTGGTAGACTTAATACATTTCTTTGACTATTTGAAATTCAATCTATACATGCAAATTGTATATTCAAAGTACAATGTACTGTGAAGCTTAATTATTCCATAGCTCTGACTGCACAGCAGATCTTCAATAAATTTTATCACCATCAGCCTCCCTTTGTGGTGACCACAGTGATATGCTGTGTCATGTGACCAAAATGAACACAATGCCAAAGGCCTACACACTGTGGATGTTTGGGTTCAAATGGATTCTGGGAGAAGCACTGAAGAGTATTTTTTAGTTCTTCAAGGAGGTGGTAATGAAGTAATTTTGCCGACAGAGATTTTGTTTTTGTAAAGGTTCCAGGAGACAGTTTTTTTCAGTATTAAGGATCAAGTAGCTACTTAAGAATTTACTAAATGAGATTAATGGAGAAAATTTAAAAAATAGGCGGATTGGTGAGGCTTTAGACCTGGGTGTCAAGTTGTCACAAGACATGAAGTATGCATCCTCCTGTATGTACACTGATGATAGAACTGCGCACCTATGATAATTATGATAATTTGCTTTTGAAATTATGACTCCATGAGTATTTTAAGCCTTTGTTGTTTGACCAATTTAGCAGAATATTCAGGAAGACTGATCAGGAAAACATCACACACACACAATGCATTTGTAGGGCTTATCATCCTTAAGATGGGATTAATTTAAATGGGGGCTTTTCAGCAGAGTACTTTTGCTGCAGGTAATGCTGTGTTCAATTTCTGAATTTGGTCACATTGTTCGAAACATTCATCCCATAGACCATCCTGACAAAACTACAAAAACAACAGGAAAAAAAAATGAATCAATAAAATAGGACCAATGGCCCTGTAGCTCACCAGTATGACATGAAATTAGATGTACATTTAAATGATGAACAAAAAAAAAATAATGAAAATTGATTTGAAAAACTAGAAACTTGGACACCACTGCAATAATCTGTATTCACCACTGCCCCTGACAACAATGCACCATAGTGACTTTCTCCCTAGGAAGCTGGGCACTGAATTTGATATGAATCTGGCCAGTTGCTTCTGAGTAGATTTTTAAAGTTTCAGATGAGGAAAAAAAAAATCATAAAAATTTGAAAAAACAACTTTTTTCAACACTGTGACAAATCTTGACACACAATGCCCGAAGGAAGCTCCATACTGAAATTGAAGTGAATCAGATCAGTAGTTTAGAAAAAGATTATTAGTGTCAAGTCATGGGGAAAAAAAAATCATAAAAACTTAAGAAAGCAAGGTTTATGAGCAAAATACTTCTCACAATGATCACCGTTGTAGGGCTGTGTGCACCTGATCATGGCATTGTAAATGGGTTTTGTTACGTCCCATAATAATCACATTTGTTGGGATTCTCACCAGTATGTTGTCTTTCGTGGTCAGTCAAAGAAGATTTCCAAAGAACACTCTTCCCACACTAATCACATTTGTAGGGCTTTTCACCTGCATGAATTTTTTCATGGCATTTTAAACTGTATTTCTGACTGAAACTTTTCCCACACTGACCACATTTGTAGGGCTTTTCACCAGTATGAACTTTTTCATGGTATTGTAAACTGTATTTCTGACGGAAACTCTTTCCACACTGATAACATTCGTAAGGCTTTTCACCAGTATGAACTTTTTCATGACATTGTAAACTGGATTTCATTCTGAAACTCTTCCCACACTGATCACATTTGCAGGGCTTTTCTCCTGTATGAATTCATTCATTCATTCATTCATTCTTTATTTATTGCAGACACAATTAAGGTCCATAGAGATAAAATAAAATAAGATAAAATAAAAGGACAAAAAAAAAAAAAATTGAATTGAAAATGAATCTTCTCATGGCTTTGTGAATCGAATTTCTGACTGAATCTTTTCCCACACTGATCACATTTGTAGGGCTTTTCACCTGTATGAGTTCTTTCATGACATTGTAAACTGCTTTTGTGACTGAATCTTTTCCCACACTGATCACGTGTAGGACTTCTCACCTGTATGCACCAGATCATGGCGTTGTAAGTGACTTTTGCTACCGAAACTCTTCCCACACTGATCACATTTGTAGGGCTTTTCACCTGTGTGAATTCTTTCATGATATTGTAAACTCTTTTTGTGACTGAAACTTTTCCAACAGTGATCACATTTGTAGGGCTTTTCACCAGCATGATTTTTTTCATGGCATTTTAAACTGTATTTCTGACTGAATCTTTTCCCACACTGATCACATTTGTAGGGCTTGTCTCCAGTATCAACTCCTTGGTGGCAATTTGAATCAGATTTCCAAAAAAAGCATCTCCCACTTGTAAAGCATTGGTGTGGCTTTTTCATCATAGGGATTCCCTCATTAGACATTAAATCAACCTGATTTTTGCCTGAGAGTCTGCAGTTTGGATTGAGCTCTCCTGCATTAGGATACATTACAGTCTCTGCCTCTTCATCGACCTCAGCTTCATTAAGCGCAGTATTCATGAGATCACTCCCTAGAATGTCACTTGATTCAACCATATCTTCATCAGATTTCATGTAAAGACACTTAATGTCTGGCAAGACATGGACATGTTCAGTCTTAATATAATCTCCATCATCAGGCTCTGTTTTGACTTTGTCAGAATACAGAGTTACACAGGCCAGATCTGTAAAGTCTAGGGTCTCTGTCTTAAGATTCTTAGTGCTGGTGGGGCTCAGATCAGTTTCTGTTTTTATCAGTGAAGCTTCTGTGTGATGTAAATCACTGACCCTGCTGTTTGCAGTAACACACTCTGGCTCCAGTGTGTTGGGTCCTGGTGCAGTACATTTTATCTCTGACTCTGCCATGTGGACAGACTCCAGTCCATGTAGTTCCTCTTCTTTCTCTCTGATCCTGTGCTGCTCGGGGAGCTCTGGTAGGGTCGTCTCAGTGTCCTGTCTCAGACAGACTCCTGCCTGCATCATTGTGCTGATCCACTGTGTTCAGAAGTGCAGCTCCAGTAGGGAAACAGTGGAAGGGATTTTAGCCATTAACTGGTCTACCTGCACAAGAAACTGAGTTTTAAAGGAGCTTTTGACAACCTGATCTTTAATATTATCCATTTTCCGACTTCTCTGTATGCCACACAAACTTCATTTAACTATAATTCCTATAACAGATCACTGAAATGATGAGTCAAATTCCAGGTGTTAACACTACTACATACAGCACAGAAACAATACAAAACTTGACGAATGCTGTAGCTGAACTACAGCGGAGAAAATCCCCAAAATGACAGCATTCATTACATAGGCAAGTTCATAGTTTGGGCAGGTGGATGAGCAACAGGAAATGGTATCGGGCCAAGAAAATCAACAGAACTACTCTGAGTTTCAGTGGCTTTTTTGCAACAGCTAGACATTGCATTTTTTACTTTTTATTTGTGCCCAGTCAGTTTCAATTATAGTCTCAATATCATTGAAAATGAGGACATGGCTTCACTGATTTCTCCAGAATAAACAAAGGTTGAATGAATAAGATCCGTCTGAAAGGCGCTGAGTCGCGATTACTGCACATGCTCACAATGTACTTCCCAAGAAAGTAAATCTGTTTGACTGCAAGTCATAATTGATTCCATCCTTGCCAATACATCTTTGTGTTGCATTGTATTTATATATTTTAGTCACACCAGCATTATGCCTGTCATACTGAGATGCTTTCTATGGAAAGTTTTTGCCAAGGGATGCGAAGAATGTAAGCTGGTTGCGATTGCCAATTATTATTGCAGAAGAAAAATACCCTCTTGATTTTGACTTGCAGTTGAGATTTTACTTCCTTCGAAATTGAGAGCATGTGCAGTAATCGTGACACAGCTCATTTAATTTAGATTGCAAACAACACACTAAAAAATATGTTGAAACTAATTAGTTTGATGCTAAAGCTGTATCGATGTTTGGTTGCACCACGGAGACACAAGGTTCACCTAAACTACTGTAATATCCAAACCATTGAGTGCAGGGGTGCAGATCCGATGTCAGGATTGGGGGGGACACAAACGTGTTGTTGCCAGTATGCAACTCATACCATGCCATAAATTGGTAAAGGCTCGCCAAAAAATACTGCACAGGGAATCATTTATTG
The DNA here is from genome assembly GCA_029721435.1 of Gymnothorax reevesii. NCBI lineage: Eukaryota > Metazoa > Chordata > Actinopteri > Anguilliformes > Muraenidae > Gymnothorax > Gymnothorax reevesii. The sequence continues at coordinate 154,766,404 of CM056575.1, forward strand.
TGCTTACCTTTCTTGTTTATTTGTCCTAAACAGCCAACAGTGCGTGTCACTGCTTACTTAACTGTTATATTAGTAAATCATAATTTTAAGGGTTTTGGGCATGTAGTGTCTACTAATCTCCAATTCTTCTCAGTCTGATTACGATTTTAAATCATTTATGGGTATTCTACTTTAGATCAAAAATACTCACAGAAAGGCATCTGCGTCTGCAGCAAATTACCAGACCCAGGCTGCAGCCACTTTCTATAGCTGAGAGAAAGATTGAGGGGGTTGTTTTTTTTAAAAGCCTGCTGATGTCATCAGCGTCTGTGTACCCATTCATTTGCATTGTAGTGGAGGAGACCAGAGATGGAATGTGGAGTCAGAAATATATTGTATTTGTTCAACCATTTCTTTTTAGATGTGAATCTAAAATGTGACGAATGTTAAGTCTGAAAATAAATTTGTTCAATTTCGAATAATATTTTTATTGGGGGGGACAATTCATGTTTTTCATAAACTGGGGGGGACATGTCCCCCCCGTCCCCCCCGGGATCTGCACCCATGATTGAGTGTATATATAGTCCCCCCAGTATTTACCGCGGATTTCAAAGCCCTCCGCGGAAATCAATGCAGTCTGCGGAATATAGGGCGAGGTGCAGAATTTTATATTTTACATGTATTTTTCATCCCGGCCGCTTGATTTTGCGGTCAGATAAACGGGATCTAAGACTCACAGCTGGTGCTGCCGGTTACGGAAACTGATTTTTTTTCTGCTGTATGCAGCATAAACTATATAAAAAGATGGACGCAGCACCCTGATTTGAAAAAAGAAGCCCATGTGTAAGTACCGTAGAATGGCATTCTATTTAATGGCCAGCAGATGGCGATGTCAGTGGTTGCAGAAAGAAGTTCAATGCAATAGAAGTCTATTAGAAAATGATCCTACTTTCCGACCTGATTTTTAATTTAAATAATGATTTTTCACATCATTTTATGTTAGCTATAGCAAGTTTCAGGACTCCTTCGATATATCATGACATTCATTTTCGTGAATTATGGTCCCATATAAACTAGAATAAAGTATAAAGCCAGAATATGCTTCTGGGGCGTCGCTATCCTCTGGTCCTCGTCCGATACGGTCAGATCCAGAGCCACGTTCCTCCCGGATCTTCGATTCACTTCTTCATCTTCGAACCAGTGGGTGACATCAAGGTAGCTTCATCCATCTTTTTATACAGTCTATGGTATGCAGTAACGTTTACAATATCCTGAGGATACAGTGAATAGTGTACACTTTTTCCTTTTAAATCTTTACTTCGATCTTTGGCACTTGTTCAGTTACTAAGCCTCATTCACCCATAGTTTGGTGAAATGTTTTGCACTTTATAAGTTATGCAAATAAATCTGCCCAAGAGGGACAAAAAGAATATTGATGCTGCTTATTTTATAACCACAATGTTTCGCAGTGTTTTGGTATTGCAAATAATTTCATAAGAGAATTTTTGCTTCATTATTACATAAATTTGCTTTATAACTGGTCATTTTAGGTTTTTTTTTTAATGCCCGCGGAAAATCAACTTTCAAGCCGCAGAATCAAGAATTGCTCTCCGCAGAATCAGGAATGTTCTCTGCAGAATCAACACTTTTTCTCCACAGATTCCTGGGGGGACTAAATATAGCAATGGGAGAGGCGGTCAGTTTCTGGGCTTCTTACTAGCCACCACTGTACCAAATTAAAGCTCAGTAGCTGCAAAAACCGACCAATGAGCCCATATGGAATTTTAAATATGGCCGCCATGGCTGTCATATTTGTAATCGGATCAGAAAGTTTAATATGAAGTTTGGTGTCCTCATTGGTAGGAACATGTAGAGTCTCTTTATACTGAGAGTAGCAACAACTCAGTGTTTGAACACCATCTTGATTTCATCTTTCAGTGCGCGTGCATATTGCACACCGAGCCATCAGCTCCACCCCCCACCCACAGACAAGCACAGATCAATAAACAAAATAATAATAATATTAACAATAAGGATCTTTACACACCTTTTTTTTTCTTGCAAATAATGGGCATGAAAAAAAACAGTGCATTCATTTTCGCCATCCATACAATTGTCACTCAGCTGTGCATCATGCCTAAAACCCTTTAACCGCGAGTACATTTGGATTATAGAACAGATTCTGGTGTCTTATTGCAAAATGAGCCTCGCAAACTAATTTACCCAAATCTGTGCTGCTTCAAAAGCTAAACAAGCGCAGATTTTAAAAAGATATACTCCTATTAATATTTTATGTTGTCATTTATGTACAGAAGAAACCGCCTCCATGAGGAGGTGAAACTTTCCTTTTCTATCCCTGCTTTGAAACAGTGGGTGTACACTCATCACCCAATTCACTGAGGAGAAAACATCCACGACAAATACCAAAGCCTTTCAGCAAGTAATTAAGTTAACTGGCATCAGGTGTGTAACATGATTGGCTATAAAAGGGATGTCTTAGAGAGGCGGAGTCCCTCAGAAGTAAAGATGGCCAAAGGCTCTCCAACCTGTGAAGACTTGCGTAAAGAAATTGTGGAATACTTTAAAAACAATGTTCCTCAGCATCAAATTGCCAGGGCTTTGAAGGTCTCATCATCGACTGTGCATAACATTAACAAAAGATTCATAGAAAATGGAAAAATCTCTGTGCTTAAGGGACAAGGCCAAATACCTTTACTGGATGCCTGTGATCTTTGGGCCCTCAGACGCCACTACATTGCTCACCGGCATGATTCTGTCATCGACATTACTAAATGGGCCCAGGAATACTTCAAGAAACCACTGTCTGTAAACACAGCCTGCTGTGCCATCCACAGATGCCAGCGAAAACTCTATCATGCAAAAAGGAAGCCATTGTTGAGCATGATCCAGAAGCGCCGTCGTATTCTGTGGGCCGAGGCTCATTTAAAATGGACTTGAGCAAAGTGGCAAAGTGTCCTGTGGTCAGATGAGTCCAAATTTGACATTCTTGTTGGAAGTCATGGGCGTCGTGTCCTCCGGGCTTAAGAGGAGAAAGACCACACCTCCTGTTATCAGCGTTCAGTTCAAAAGCCAGCATCTCTGATGGTATAGGGACGCATTAGTGCATAACATGTGGGAAACTTGCATGTTTCAAAAAGCACCACGAATGCTGAAAGGTACAGCGCCCTCCATAATTATTGCCCCCCTGTTTAAGACGTGTTAAAAGCCTTAAAATAAATTCAATTTTTATAGCAGAAGTATACTCTCACACTGAAAATTGTAGAAAAATGTAACCTTCAACTCAAATGAATTTTAAGGGGGAAAAAAATCCCTGACTAAGAAATAATTATTTTTCATAAAATCACCTGTTCCACAATTATTGGCACCCCTAACAATCCCTAGGAAAAAAACGTAATTGCAGTATTGTCATTTCTACAGTAGTTTACAAAGTTGATCAGAGTATCTAGGAACATTTCATTAGTAATTCATTGCTTCCTGTTTCCCTGGGGTATAAATATGATGAGACACAGAGGCCATTTCTCTTATCCACTCTTCAACATGGGAAAGACAGAGGAACACACCATTCAAGTAAGGCAGATGTGTGTCGACCTTCACAAGTCAGGCAATGGCTACAAGAAAATAGCCACTCGCCTGCACCTGCCCATATCTACTGTCAGAGGAATCATTAAGAATTTTAAAACAACTGAAACAAAGGTAAACAAGCCTGGACGAGGATGCAAGGGTATTTTGCCACCACGCACATTGAGGAGGATGGTAAGAGAAATAAAAAGTTCTCCAAAGCTCACTGTTAAAGAATTGCAACAAATGGTAGCATCTTGGGGTCAAAAAGTCTCCAAAACAACCATTAGGTGTCATCTACATGCCAACAAGCTGTTTGGGAGGCATGCACGGACAAAAACCTTTTCTCACTCACAATCATAAACTCAAATGTCTGGAGTTCACTAAGCAGTACTGGGACCGTGTGCTTTGGTCAGATTAGACCAAGAGAGAGCTTTTTGGCAGCAAACACTAAGTGGGAGTGGCAGAACACAAAAGATGAGTATGCAGAAATGCGCAAAATGGGGGGGGGGGGGGGTGGGTGATGCTGTGAGCCTGTTTCTCTTCCAGAGGCCCTGGGAACCTTGTTAGGGTGCATGGCATCATGAACGCTTTGAAATACCGGGGACATTTTAAATCAAAATCTTGTGGCCTCTGCTCAAAAGCTGAAGATGGGTGGTCAATGGGTCTTGAAGAAAGATATTGACCCGAAATCAGGGTTTCCTGCAGGAGAAAACTTTGGCCGGGGGGGGGTGAGTGGGGGGGGGGGGGGGTTCAACCCGAACGGCTGCCGAGAACCGTTCTCGCAAAAAAAAAAAAAAAAAAAAAAAAGATAAATTAATTAAATTGTTCGAGTATTATTTTTGCCCTCAAAATTAAAGAGAAGATGCTTAATCAATTATTATTTTTGGCTCTCAAAATATGAGAGAAGTTGCTTAACAACAAACCCACAAACATGATGTTGGAAAACACAAACTCTTTATTTTTGGGTCACCCCGCCGGTTGTAAAGAACTAGGAGATCATGCGCTGCATTGCCTTCTCTCCGCAACCGGCCGTCACGACTCGAAATTAACATTAAAACATTAGCTTCTCGCCAACTGAATGAGACTGGTTTAATTAATCATAAACAAAAAAGTATTGTTGGCAATGGCATTTTAATTATTCTTGTTGTTACTAGTTGGTGTACGTTTATATAACACTAAAATGCTCGCCTTAGTTTTCGGAGCAGATCTCACCGAGTCTTTAGTCTGTCTGCCTATATCATATAACGTCAAGGATGATTTATCTTCATGCGAGTATTTTAATAACTTCGCTCACCTCTTTGCGACGATGTCGCTGTTTAATTTCACTTCCAGCTTTTTTGGGGAGGGCGGGGGGACCATTAATGCACGTAGGACCTCAGGCGCATCGTTTGACCTGAAAATTCCGGGGCTAATATCCCTCCCTTTATTGAAATTAACTACGGTTGTCCATTATTAACACATTTTCCAATTCAAGAGTAATCAAGTGGCAATTGAAGACTCTACCCCATGCGATCTAAAAGCGACAAAATAATTGGCTACACTCAGTAGCCTACCGAAAAATAATTTGGTCTATGCACCGTCACTCGGCGACGGCATTTCAGAACTCATCATTTAATGAAGGTAATTTCGGCGACAACTACGTCGGCCTACACCTGTTTTTGCAGCACACTGTCACTCAGCTCGCTTTAAAAAAGACAGCAGTCAGATTGGAAAATGTAAACGGACGAAACCATGTACTAGTCACCAAAATTACCTTCATTCGCTGAAGAGTTCTGAAATGCCGTCGCTGAGTGACGGTGCATGTACTTAATAATAATCACATTATTTTTCTGTGCAGAATGCAGCCCATTATTTTGCCGCTTTTAGATCGCATGGGGGAGAGAAGCCGTGTCTTCAATTGTCACTTGATTACTCTTAAATCGGAAAACGTGTTAATAAAGGAAAACCATAAAGAACAAGCCAGGACTAATTGTTGCCGATTTTCGTCGAGGCGAGCGCCGGTGTTGTGTCAAATTTTGCACCCTTGCCAAAAAAATACTACCGTAATGCAAGGCGATCGTTAAGTCTTCGTTTTCGCCTTGGCATTGCAATATGAATCAGGATACAATTGTAACTTTATTATTTATCAGCTTATTATAACAAAAACAGATGTTATAATTAGTGGGATTAGTTTTTTTGAAGATATTTGCCCATATTCGGCATTATAATTTAATTTCGGCATTTCAGGAAAACCCAGCGTGTAGCCTACGTGCTAATATATGCACGCTTACTGGTCGAAATGCGCCCTGAAAATAAATCTATTTTTATGATTTTCGAGGATACTTAAGATATGAGCGAGGAAACAGCCCGAGATTTCAGGCGTGCGCAAGCGCTGAACCACAAGGTAGCATATTTTGATGGGTAGCAAAATTTATCAGAGCACCGGCCCTGAGGTGCGCTAGTAGATAAGTTCTCAAGCGCTGCAGTGTCGCTTGCATGAGTCGTATCATTTTTTTTTTTTCGCCCGACATTCTGGCCCGGGCGCTACAGATTTCAGGCCGGGCGGGGCGCCTGGCCAAAAAAGCGCTGCCGGAAACCCTGGAAATATGTGGCCAAATCTACACAGAAATCAAGCTCCTCCCATGGCCATCTTAGTCCCCAGACCTCAACCCCATTGAAAACCAGTGGAGTGAGCTGAAGAGGAGATTGCAGAGGAGAGGACCCATGTCGCTGGATGATTTAGAGAGATTGTGCAAAGAGGAATGGTGGAAGATCCCTCTTTCTGTATTCTCCCATCTTGTGAAACATTACAGGAGAAGATTAGGTGCCGTTTTGTACAACCCCCTTTTGCCAACAAAGTATTAACATCAGGGGTGCTAATAATTGTGGCACACGATTTGATGTAAAAGAATTATTTCTTAATGTGGGATTTTTTTTCCACTGAATAAATGCACTTGAATTAAAGGTTGGATTTTCCTCTTTTTTCCAGTGTGGTCCTATAATATTTAGAAAAAAAACTGAATTTATTAGAAGGTAAAGGACGCATCTGAACGAGGCGTGCCAATAATTATGGAGGGCGCTGTATATAAAGGTTTCACAGCAACATATGCTCCCCTCCAGATGAGATCTATTCCAGGGAAGGCCTAGTGTATTTCAGCAGGACAATGCAAAACCACATACTGCAGCCATTACAACAGCATGGCTTCGTAGTAGAAGAGTCTGTGTGCTGAACTCGGCTGCCTGCAGTCCTGATCTTTCACCGATTGAGAACATTTGGTGCCAATTTAAACAAAAAGTCCATCAAAGGAGACCCAAAACTCTCCAGCAGCTGGAAGCCTGTATTAAACAAGAGTGGGATACAATTCCAATGGCTAAACTCACAAAACTTGTCTCTTCAATGCCCAGACGCCTCCACTCTGTTTTAAACAAGACTAGGTGCAACCTAGTATACGGCTGTGCCGCCGAGTGCAGTATGAGAATGTGCACCCAAGAAAAGGGTGCCGAATGAGGCAAAGCTCATTCTGTTATTTGAAGTGCAAGTTTAGTCATGAGCTGGAGTTGATAAATTACTTACAAAGTGGGTGAGGAGAGTGAGTGTATGAAAGTGTGTTTACATAAAGCCTTATTCGATATTGGTGATGGTTGAATATGGTTAACTATGTGACAAAATTATTGAAATGCAATTTATTTTAATGAATTGATTACCTATTGAAAGCTCTCGAAAAGGCCTTGAAGTTGTAATGTGAATATAGGCCACTGGATGGCAGTATTTACCTTTTTTTTGTTGAGCTCAGACTGGGGTTATGTTTTGACATGTTTCCAGACATGTCTGGGGCAAGTCTCTGAAAATTAAAAAAAAAAAAGAGGTCTAAATGTGGGTGGGGTCTGCAAAAGAGTATATAAAGGGGAGAACTGAGACAGTAAAGTAGTAGGAGAAATTGCAAGAAGAAGGATACGTGTGACCAGACCTGTCATTTCTGTTCAAGACCTGTGAAGTTTCTTTTGTGGATTTTTGCCTGTGTTTGAGCTTTTTTTTTCTCACCCAGCACATCACCATTTACAGGAAACTGTAAATATTTCTGTTTTTTTGTATTCAATCTTGGTCAGAATATAAATTTAGTTGTGATTGTCTTTGTTAAAAATTAAATGTGTTTAAGTTTTTAAAACTGTGTCTGTCATCCCTTGCTGTTGCTGTTGTGTTGTAAATTGTGTAATGTGAATGTGGGCCACTGGATGGCAGTATTTGCCTTTTTTTTGTTCAGCTCAGACTGGAGTCATGTTTGGACGTGTCCTGGACATGTCTGGGGCAAGTCTCAGAAAGTGAAAGGGGGGAGGTCTGGGTGTGGGTGGGGTCTGCAGAGGAGTATATGGGGAAAAGAATTGAGACAGTAAAGTAGTAGGAGAAATTGCAAGAAGATGACCAGACCTGCCATTCTGTTCAAGACCTGTGACGTTTCTTTTGTGGATTTCTTTGCCTGTGTTTGAGCATTTTCATCATCCAGGACATCACCAAGCCAACCCCACAAAAAGGGACTGTAATTATTTCTGTTTTTTCTTATTTATCAATCTTGGTCTTAGTTGTTAGTTGCTTAGTCGTTATTGTCTTTGTTTTAAAAATTAAATGTGTTTTAGTTGTTAAAACGGTGTCTGTCATCCCTTGCTGTTGCTGTTGCGTTGTAAATCTAATTACAAATTGGGGCCATAACAAATTGGGGGCTCGTCCGGGATAGACCATTTTGTGAGTCATTTATTGAAAATCTAACATTTCAAATTGTAAAATTGATTTTTTTTAATTGAATACATATATATTGACAACAGCAATGGATGATTTCTTGGCATCACCAACCGTAGGGGTTTTGAAGTCTTTTAAAAAGACCGAACTGTTGGAAATATGCAGACATTTGGAGCTGACAGAGGTAAAACCAGCCATGCGAAAAGCAAGACTGGCTAGAGAGATAGTTGAATATTACATTGATGAAAATGTGTTTGCACCAGGAGATCTGGAACAGTTTCCAGTGGAAAATCCAAATATAGAAATGGAACTTCAATTAAAAATGCTAGAGATTGAAAGGGAAGAAAAAGAAAAATAAAGGCAGTTTGAGTGGGAAAAATTAGTTAGAAAAGAGAAGAAAGAAAGGGAACAAAGAGAATTTGAGTTAGAAAAATTTGCAAGACAGAGAGATTTTGAATTAAAGAAATTCGATAGAGAAGAAAGACTCCAAATGGAGCAACTAAAAATTAAAATTGAAACTAAAAATAAATTTCGGGCAAGCCAGGAGGTAAAATTGGTGCCTCCATTTTCGGAAAAGGATGTTGACAACTATTTCCAGTGTTTTGAAAAGGTAGCAAAGAGTTGCCAGTGGCCAAAGGAACACTGGCCTCTGATGTTGCAAACTGTCCTCAAGGGTAAAGCTCAACAAGCCTATTCGGCTTTGTCTGCAGATGATTCCTCTGATTATGAGGTTGTCAAAAAGGTTATTTTGGGAGCTTATGAGTTGGTTCCAGAGGCTTACCGACAGAAATTCAGAGGTCTGAAGAAATCTGAAAATCAGACTTATGTGGAATTTGCTAATGAGAAGAAGGTTTGCTTTGAACGCTGGTGTACTTCTATGGAGGTCAAAGATGATTTCAACTCACTGAAAGAGATGGTGTTGGTTGAAGAATTCAAGAACTGTGTTAAGGATGATGTTAAGACCTACCTTAATGAGAAGCAAGCACTGAATTTGCTATCAGCTGCCAAATTTGCAGATGAGTATGTTCTCACACATAAGTCCAAATTTCAGTCAAGCAGTCCCAATTTCAGAAAAAGGGTTATGGTGATACCCAAGATTCCTCACCCAAAGACAAAGACAAATCTGGTGATGGTGCTCAGAAATCCAGTAACAGGTCTGATCAAAGTGTGAAAGCTGACAGTGACAAAAGTGGTCTAGTTTGCAGTTATTGCAAGAAATCTGGTCATGTTACAACTAACTGTTGGTTCCTTAAAGCTAAAAAAGAAAAAGAAAAGGATACCAAACCAAATGCCTTTGTGAAAACAAGGTTAGAAACCCCTGTAGTAGATAACTGATCTGCTAAATTGCCTGCTTCTTGTGGGGCTAAAAAGCCTGATACAGCTGACTTTGTGAGGGAGGAATTTCTTCCATTTGTGTCAGAGGGATTTGTGGCTCTGAATGAGCATACTACTCCTGTCCCCATATATATCCTAAGGGATACCGGAGCTTCTCAGTCACTTTTGTTGATGGACTCCTTGGAGTTACGTGATGAGACCGCTTCAGGGGATTTCATACTTGTACAAGGTATTGAAGGGAGGACTGTATCTGTACCCCTGCGCTCTATATTCTTGAAGTCAGATTTAGTTACAGGACAGGTAAAGGTGGGACTTATGTCATGTCTACCTATAAAGGGCGTTTCTCAGTTGCTAGGCAATGACCTGGCTGGGGGCAAAGTAGTTCCCCCTGTACATCTTACTTCACAGCCGAGCACTGAAGATGGGGATGAGGACCCATCTCTGTATCCTTCTTGCGCAGTGACTCGTGCTATGGCCAAGAAGGCTAAAGAAGAAGATGTTGTGGTGCCGTCCAGCACATTGAATAGTCAGGACTCAGGTGGTTCGCCTCATGACTCTGATTGGCCTACTATGGTTTCTCCGTTTGAGGACTTATCAGATACTTTTATCAGTTCTCTATTCAGCCAGCCGGATGGGTCTGGTGATTTTGATGTGTCTGGAGACTTGTCTCTGTCCAGAAAGCGGTTGATTGAGGAGCAAACTAATGATCCTGAAATTTGTGCACTAAAGAGGAGAGCCCTTCCTGATAAAGAAATAGACGCAGTTCCAGTTGGGTATTATCTCAAGGATGGTGTGTTGATGCGGAAGTGGCGCCCTCCTGATATCCCTGCCAATGCAGATTGGGCAGTGGTCAGGCAAATTGTTGTTCCGAAGGTCTACAGGAATGAGATCTTAACAGTGGCTCATAGTTTACCTTTAGGAGGTCATCTTGCGTGCAGCTTGTGACCTAGCCAAAGAGAACTTGAAATCAAGTCAGGGAAAAATGAAAACTTGGTATGATCATAAGGCTAGAAGCCGTGAGTTTAAACCAGGAGACAAGGTCCTTGTGTTGTTTCCCTTGCAGTCCAATCCATTGCAGGCTAGATTTCATGGTCCTTATGAAATTCTGACAAAACTCAATGATCTCAATTACATTGTGAAGACTCCAGATAGGAGAAAACCAAAACAATTGTCATATTAACATGCTAAAGCATTATCATGACAGAAATGCTAGGGTTGCAGCTGTCACTTCAGATTCTCCAATGGTCGAAACGTGTGAAGATGAGGGGGGATTTCAAGATGATGAACCAAGAATTAAAGCTGAAGTTCTTTCATGTAAATTGTCAGACACTGAAGTGTTGCAAAATCTTGATGTAAAACTCCAGCACTTAGAAACCTCACAGAGAGATCAGTTTGAAAGGTTGATCAAGAAATATGAGGATTTGTTTCCTGATGTTCCAAAGAGAGTTACTATAGCCTCTCATGATGTAGATGTTGGTGATGCCAAACCAATAAAACAGCATCCATACCGGATGAATCCTGAAAAGAGAAAGATTGCTGAGAAAGAGGTTGAGTACATGTTAAAACATGATATTATCAGACCCTCCAACTCAGATTGGAGTTCACCCTGTGTGCTAGTTCCAAAACCTGATGGAAGTACTAGATTCTGTACAGATTATCGCGAAGTCAATGCTGTAACTAGAACTGATGTGTTTCCAATACCTAGGATTGATGATTGTATTGATAGAGTAGGGCAAGCAAAGTTTCTGACCAAGATTGATTTATTGAAGGGTTATTGGTGTGTGCCTTTAACTGAGAGGGCCAAGAGCATCTCTGCTTTTGCCACACCATCTGGGTTGTACCAGTATGAAGTCCTACCCTTTGGCATGAAAAATGCCCCAGCCACGTTCCAAAGGATGATACAGTCTACAATCGCCAGATTGCCACACACGGGTGCATACATCGATGACCTGATCACATGGAGTGACTCCTGGGAAGAACATCTAAAAGATGTAGAGACGTTGTTCCAGCGCCTGACCCAGGCTAACCTGACTGTTAACCTGAGCAAGAGTGACTTTGGTTGTGCTACTGTCACCTATCTTGGCTACGTCATAGGCCAGGGTAAGGTGGCACCCATAAATGCTAAAGTCCAAGCCATCATGGACTTTCCAGTTCCTGACAACAAAAAAGCTTTGCGCCGCTTCCTTGGAATGATTGGGTACTACCGCAAGTTCTGCAAGAACTTTGCTGAGATTGCTCTCAGTCTAACTAACCAACTGAAGAAAGGCGTAAAGTTCACTTGGGATGATGCATGCCAGAGAGCCTTCGATCGCCTGAAGTCTCTGCTGTGTCACTTCCCCGTGCTCAAATCTCCTGACTTCAACAAACCGTTCTCCATCGCGGTCGATGCTAGCGACCAAGCTTGTGGATCTGTGCTCCTACAGAGAAGTGACTCTGATGACATTGAGCATCCCGTGGCATACTTCTCCAGGAAGTTCAATCGCCACCAAAGGAACTATTCCACAATAGAGAAGGAGCTGTTGGCTCTGGTTCTTTCTTTACAACACTTTGAGGTTTATGTTTGTACGGGGCAAAAGCCAATGGTTGTGTACACAGACCACAATCCGTTAATGTTTTTGAGTAAGATGAAAAACAAGAATCGGAGATTGTTGAATTGGAGTTTGATTTTACAGGAGTTTGACTTGGAAATTAAGCATGTGAAGGGTACAGACAATGTAATTGCTGATTGCTTATCCCGTGTTTGAATATGTATATATATATCACGTGTTTATTTGAATACTGTATGATATGTATATATAGACAAGTGTCCACTTAACCATTTTGTATTGAAAAGAAAAATTTTGCCTTTATGAGTCAAAATTTTTCCCTTTTGGAATGGAGGTGTAATGTGTAATATAGGCCACTGGATGGCAGTATTTACCTTTTTTTTGTTGAGCTCAGACTGGGGTTATGTTTTGACATGTTTCCAGACATGTCTGGGGCAAGTCTCTGAAAATAAAAAAAAAAAGAGGTCTAAATGTGGGTGGGGTCTGCAAAAGAGTATATAAAGGGGAGAACTGAGACAGTAAAGTAGTAGGAGAAATTGCAAGAAGAAGGATACGTGTGACCAGACCTGTCATTTCTGTTCAAGACCTGTGAAGTTTCTTTTGTGGATTTTTGCCTGTGTTTGAGCTTTTTTTTTTCTCACCCAGCACATCACCAGGAAACTGTAAATATTTCTGTTTTTTTGTATTCAATCTAGGTCAGAATATTAGTTTTGTCGTTATTGTCTTTGTTAAAAATTAAATGTGTTTATGTTTTTAAAACTGTGTCTGTCATCCCTTGCTGATGCTGTTGTGTTGTAAATTGTAATAACAAATTGGGGCCATAACAAAGTTGACACCAAGATCATGAGAATAGGCCGAGGAATAAGAAAGTTTAGAAATTTTATAGTGCCCACAAATAGAGAATTGTTTGGTATTTATTTCAGTCGCTGCGTATAAAGAAAGAAAAAAAAAAGTGTGCTGCGAAGTGAGCAATTTAGGTCAATTTTACCTCAAATATGATATCATTTCTATGAAATTCTATCAGCAATGTTTAAAAAAATGCAGTAAAATACAAGAATTGAGGAAAGAAAGCATGAACGATTATCATAAGCAACAGTTACAACCTGACCAAGTATTGCACTTTGTCACATAGCTAATATCATAACAAAGGTGTATAAAGTACTGGGGAAAAAAGTTACGAAAAAGTAAAAATACCATTACTGAAGGTTAATTTGGTGAGAGTTGAAGTCACCCATAAGAAAATGATTTGAGTAAAAGTCTTAAAGTAGCTCACATTAAATGTACTTAATTATAGGTTTTCACATCATACTTAAGCACCAAAAGTATCAAAAGTGCAAGTTCAAAGTATTTTTCATAGCACACATAGAAGCAAAGCAACCACACATTGTTCACTCCTTGTGCTCTTTAATTAATTTTCAGGTGAATGAAAGATACAGTATTTAAAAAAATAAACTGACAGTCTCTCCTTTATACATTTATTCTTCTTTTTTGAGTTCACTGGCAGATTAAAAAAACAAAAATAAATGACTGTAATTAATAGAATTATATGGTATCAATACCATGTTCAATGTTTGCTTCAGAAAACTGCCCATTCTGATCTTCTAATTGGGATATCTCCACACACACACACACACACACACACACACACACTTTTTATTATTATACTTGCCCATAGCAGTGAAAATATAGCACAGTTTACATATCAAGGCTTAGCTGAGGAGTTGATTTAAGGCGAGTCCTGAAAAACAGGTGTTGGAGTAAACTTGTCCATATTCCAAAAGCTCGGCTGATCCGGGTCTGCCATCTAGTGATATAATAGTGTAACTGCGTGCATAAATTTGCAGCTCCATGTCCGTTGCCAAACACATCTGCACAAGCGGCTAAGATACCCTGTCAAGCACCGTTGTTCTTCTCGAAGAAGCCAAATCCAGAAAATCCTTAAACGATGAATTACATTCATATTTTAGTGTAACGAGAAACGAAGTGGTCAGTGTCAAAGTAACGAAGTGAAAGTATAATCTTTTAAATGTGGTAGAGTAAAATTAAAAGTCCCGGTTTCAGAAAAACTTAAGTAGCCTACAAATAGGCCTTCTCGCAAAAAAAAAAAAAACTACTTCAGTACTGTAACGAAGTACATGTACACTCCTGTATGATAACGTATCCAAATCCCTTCATTGTACCCGTTCTCTCTCGTAGGCCTATCGATCGCGAGATTCAAAAGAAATCTTAAGGAAATGATTCTGGTACAGGCAGCGAAATCCAATAGGGAGATGGAGGAATCTAACACATCGTCCCAATCAAACGCAATAGATTCGCAACAATGGTCGGAATGTTTAATTTCCCTATTCAACCTCGCAAACGATACTGTCCTCCATGCTTGTTAACTGTCGTATCGGTTGCGAGATTGAATAGGGAAATTAATAACAAATTCCGACCATTGTCATGATTCTTTCACGCTAGATTGGGACGATGTGTTCCATTCCTCTCTCTATGGAATCTCACAACCGGTGCCAAAGAAATGTAGCTTGGAGGACTGAAACAAACCTAACTAATCTAGAGTGAAAGATTGGCCAAATAATGGTCGAATTGTGCTCATAATCAATAATCGAATGGAACTTTTTTAAAAGACCGGGATCCTAGCTCGGGCGAGCGCAGCATATGCATCCGCTATATTAAGATTTATATTGAAACCATCAGACTGTCGGACACGAAGTTTTATGAAAACCCCGAACGACTTTCAGACACGTAGACACTGCTTCAAAGTGTCTCCGTGTCCGACAGTCGGATGGTTTTCAATAATTCATTATTCACTTTTTAACATTTTTTGAACCCCATGCAAGAGAATAAAACTGGGAAGCTAATTAATTTGAGCAACACTGATTTCGGACACGTAGACACTGCGAACAAACAAACACCGCAGCCTACTGTAACTTCCCTCGTGATGAAATGCCCACGCAACAGAAAAAAACTGGGTGCTTAACTTAATTTTCGAGCAACATCGCGGACCGCAGAAGCCCTAAACAAAAAAAATAAAACACTTACTGTGACTTAACTCATGAAATGCCCCCATTTTTAAATGGGTGAGCATTTTTCAAGCAACGAATTTCGAATAGTACGACTCACCAAGGCCCACATTTGAAAGTCAGCAGAGTGAAAATTTCACTTACGTCCTAGAGACAAATCCAAAATCCAGCAACAGCAAAGTATGTGCTCCGTTTCATTTCCGAAATCCACCCACGTTAGATTAATGCTGCTACAAAGCGTCAATGCCGATATCCGAGACCCATGTACCGTATTTAAAATGCACAGACCAGTAGTCGGTCAACCAATCCTTAAAGTTCTTCCCCGCCGGCCGACCAATAGCTGAACTTGATCACTCACTCACTCAGCGACATTCGCGTTAGTAGGGCCCTGGCCGCTGCCCGGCCCAACCCAAAAAAGAGGGTATGCTACCCCATGGTAAACTGGCCCCTGTTGCAACTTTTCTGAAACCTGTAGCGGCCATCAAATTTGAAATGAGCTCATTTTGGTGATATAATTGAAGCCCACCATGCAAGAACCAGTTATGTCACTTTTTGGTCTCAAATTACAAGTAGATCAGTGACCCTACAACCATTTTCACTGCTGAATAAAATAATCACCAGTCCCAGGAATATGTGTAAACAATCATTTCTCCTCAAGATTGGTAACTAAGGAGTTCTGAGTTGAAATGCTGAACATCATTTTTCTCAAAATGTGATGAAGTGACATAACTAGTTCTTGCATGGAGGGCCTACATTGTAAAATTTCTCAGTTTCAACATTTTCCATGTTACCTCTGTTCTACTGGGAATAAAATACTGGCTGGTGTGATTTGAAAGTCATTGCATTTCGATTTTATTCACAATTTATCCTTCGTCCCATTTTGTATAAAAAGTTGTATAAAAGATGTTCTTTTCATGATGAGTCTTATTTTTAAAATAAATGGCAACATTTCAAAATTTCAGCTAAGATTTGCAAATTTTAAAGCACAACTGTACATGTATATCTTGGCAAAACAAAAAAGATTCAGAGAAATTAACAGGTCGTGATACATTACATTACAATAGATTGGTTCCATATAACAACTGCAGGGAAAAGAGCCAGTCTCTGAAATTGAGCTCCAATAAGGCACCTTAGGACACATTTTTATAAACAGAATCTCCAACACTTTAACATTTTCTTAATAAAAAAACAATGAGCAAAGAGCACAACTGAACATTACACTTGATAGACTTAATACATTTCTTTGACTATTTGAAATTCAATCTATACATGCAAATTGTATATTCAAAGTACAATGTACTGTGAAGCTTAATTATTCCATAGCTCTGACTGCACAGCAGATCTTCAATAAATGTTATCACCATCTGCCTCCCTTTGTGGTGACCTTTACAGTGATATGCTGTGTCATGTGTCCAAAATTAACATGATGCCAAAGACCTACACACTGTGGATGTTTGGGTTCCTCAGGGTGGACCACTGGCCCTGAAATGGATTCTGGGAGAAGCACTGAAGAGTATTTTTTAGTTCTGCAAGGAGGTGGTAATGAAGTAATTTTGCCGACAGAGATTTTGTTTTTGTAAAGGTTCCATGAGACAGTTTTTTCAGTATAAATGAGATTAATGGAGAAAAACTAGGCTCACTGGTGAGGCTTTTGACCTGGCTGTCACGTTCTCAAAAGACATGAAGTATGCATCCTCCTGTATGTACACTGATGATAGAACTGCGCACCAATAATTACGGTAATTTGCTTTAAAAATTATGACTCCTTCAGTATTTTAGGCCTTTGTTGTTTGACCCATTTTGCAGAATATTCAGGAAGACTGATCAATAAAACACATCACACACAACGCATTTGTAGGGCTTACCATCCATAAGATGGGATTAATTTAAATGGGGGCTTTTCAGCAGAGTACTTTAGCTGCAGGTAATGCTGTGTTCCATTTCTGAATTTGGTCACATTGTTCGAAACATTCATCCCGTAGTTACATCACCGATTCAGGAAACCGCAACCAGTGTCTGTGCAGGTTATAATAATCGACCATCCTGACAAAACTACAAAAACAACAACAAAAAATTAATCAATAAAATAGGACCAACGACCCCGTAGCTCACTGGTATGACATGAAATTAGATGTACATTTAAATGATGAACCAAAAAAAAAAAATCATGAGAATTTATTTTGAAAAACTAGAAACTTGGGACACCACTGCAATGATTTGTATTCACCACTGCCCCTGACAACAATGCACCATAATGACTTACACCTGTATGAATGTTTTCATGGCATTTTAAAGCAGATTTCTGCCTGAAACCTTTCCCACACTGACCACATTCGTAGGGCTTTCACCAGTATGAATTTTTTCCAGTGGCGTGCCGTCAGGTGTCAGGAAGGCCTTAAGTAACATCACCCTTTCCCGCATGATAGCTCCCAAACTGTTTGCGATCAAGTTTGCCTGATTAACAATCAAACAATTTACTAACTGAACAGCCACCACCAATGTATGACACGTACTGATAAAGAAATGCTAATTCCAAAGCGATTGCCTGTCGG
The DNA here is from genome assembly GCA_029721435.1 of Gymnothorax reevesii. Classification (NCBI taxonomy): domain Eukaryota; kingdom Metazoa; phylum Chordata; class Actinopteri; order Anguilliformes; family Muraenidae; genus Gymnothorax; species Gymnothorax reevesii. The sequence goes on from CM056575.1 coordinate 154,784,132, forward strand.
TTATGTTGATATAATTGAAGTGACTCCGCAAGGATAACAATCTGCAAGTAAATCAGAAACATTCGCAGACTTTGCAGCAATTATTTTCAGTATCACTCAGCTGTGCATCGTACCTAACTACGCACTTTAGTTGTCACTACATTCAGACAATAGAACGGATTCTCATGGCTTACTGCTCAATGAGCCTCACAAACTAATTTACGCAAATCTGTGGTTTCACGTGCTACATGAGCACATAAATTATAAAAACGAATTGATATTTTTCGTAGTAATTGATGTGTGGAAGAAAACTCCGTATAATTTCTTAGTGCAATGTATAACAAGGCTTTCAAAAATAAATTACACTCTCGTCGGTTCTACCTATCGGTCTGAGCAACTTTTGCTAATTGGGAGAGGTAAACTGTGAGAGGTGTAGGTCATTAAGTAGTGAAAGGCGAAGTAATTGAAGGCCCCGTGTTTCTGCCGACGGACCGCTACTGATTTTTTCACGGTATTGTAAACTGGATTTCAGACTGAAACACTTCCCACACTGATCACATTTGTAGGGCTTTTCACCTGTATGAATTCTTTCATGAGATTGTAAACTATTTTTGTGACTGAATCTTTTCCCGCACTGTTCACGTGTAGGGCTTTTCATCTGTATGAATTGTTTCATGACATTTTAAACTTTTTTTCTGACTGAATCTTTTCCCACAGTGATCACATTTGTAAGGCTTTTCACCTGTATGCACCAGACCATGGCGTTGTAAGTGACTTTTGCTAATGAAACTCTTCCCACACTGACCACATTTGTAGGGCTTTTCACCTGTATGAATTCTTTCATGATATTGTAAACTCTTTTTGTGACTGAATCTTTTCCCACACTGATCACATTTGTAGGGCTTTTCACCTGTATGAATTATTTCATGACTTTGTAAACTGCTTTTGCGACTGAATCTTTTCCCACAGTGATCACATTTGTAGGGCTTTTCACCTGTATGAATTCTTTCATGATATTGTAAAATGTTTTTGTGACTGAATCTTTTCCCACACTGATCACATTTGTAGGGCTTTTCACCTGTATGAATTATTTCATGACTTTGTAAACTGCTTTTGTGACTGAATCTTTTCCCACACTGATCACATTTGAAGGGCTTTTCACCTGTATGAATTGTTTCATGACATTGTAACTTGTATTTGAAACGGAATCTTTTCCCACAGTGATCACATTTGTGGGCCTTTTCACCTGCATGAATTCTTTCATGACATTGTAAACTGTTTTTGTGACTGAATCTTTTCCCACACTGATCACATGTGTAGGGCTTTTCACCTGTATGAATTGTTTCATGACATTGTAAACTTTTTTTGTGACTGAATCTTTTCCCACAGTGATCACATTTGTAGGGCTTTTCACCTGTATGAATTCTTTCATGACATTGTAACTTGTGTTTGAGACTGAATCTTTTCCCACACTGATCACATTTGTAGGGCTTTTCACCTGTATGAATTCTTTCATGACATTGTAAACTTTTTTTGTGACTGAATCTTTTCCCACAGTGATCACATTTGTAGGGCTTTTCACCTGTATGAATTCTTTCATGACATTGTAAACTGAATTTCTGACTGAATCTTTTCCCACACTGATCACATGTGTAGGACTTCTGACCTGTATGCACCCGATCATGGCGTTGTAAGTTACCTTTGGTTCTGAAACTCTTCCCACACTGATCACATGTGTAGGGCTTGTCTCCAGTATGAACTCCTTGGTGGCCATTTGAATCAGATTTCCAAAAAAAGCATCTCCCACTTGTAAAGCATTGATGTGGCTTTTTCATCATAGGGATTACCTCATCAGACATTAAATCAACCTGATTTTTGCCTGAGAGTCTGCAGTTTGGATTGAGCTCTCCTGCATTAGGATACATTACAGTCTCTACCTTTTCATCGACCTCAGCTTCATTAAGCACAGTATTCATGAGATCACTCCCTAGAATTTCACTTGATTCAGGCACATCATCATCAGATTTGATGTAAAGACACTGAATGTCTGGCAAGACACAGACATGTTCAGTCTTAATATAATCTCCATCATCAGGCTCTGTTTTGACTTTGTCAGAATACAGAGTCACACAGGCCAGATCTGTAAAGTCTAGGCTCTCAGTCTTAAGATTCTTAGTGTTGGTGGGGCTCAGATCAGTTTCTGTTTTTATCAGTGAAGCTTCAGTGTGATGTAAATCACTGACCCTGCTGTTTGCCGTAACACACTCTGGCTCCAGTGTGTTGGGTCCTGGTGCAGTACATTTTGTCTCTGACTCTGCCATGTGGACAGACTCCAGTCCATGTAGTTCCTCTTCTTTCTCTCTGATCCTGTGCTGCTCGGGGAGCTCTGGTAGGGTCGTCTCAGTGTCCCGTCTCAGACTCCTTCCTGCATCATTGTGCTGATCCACGGTGTTCAGAAGTGCAGCTCCTGTAAGGAAATAGTGGATGGGATTTTATCCATTAACTGGTCTACCTGCACAAGAAATTTAATTTCAAAGGAGCTTCTGACAACCTGATCTTTAATATTATCCATTTTACAACTTCTCTGTATGCCACACTAACTTCATTTAACTAGAATTCTTTTAAAAGATCACTGAAATGATGAGTCAAATTCCAGGTGTTAACACTACTACATACAGGACAGAAACAATACAAAAATAGGTGTGCAATGCACTGAAGACCCCTCAGCCCGATGTCGAAGTTTTTGGAGACGCCTGCCCGCCCAACCGCACGAAGGATAGCAATACCCCGTCAGCCTTTAAAGGGCTGAGGGGTAAAAATTTGACTAATGCTGTAGGTGAACTACAGCGGAGTATATCCCCAAAATGACAGCATTCTTTCCACAGGCAAGTTCATAGTTTGGCCAGGTGGATGGGCAACAGGAAATGGTATCGGGCAAAGAAAATCAACAGAACTACTCTGGGTTTCAGTGGCCTTTTGCAACAGCTAGACATTGCATTTTTTAACTTTTTATTTGTGCCCAGTCCGTTTCAATTATACTATCAAAATCATGGAAAATGAGGACATGGCTTCACTAATTTCTCCAGAATAAACAAAGGTTGAATGAATAAGATCCGTCTGAAAGGTGCCGAGTTGCGATTACTGCACATGCTCACAATGTACTTCCCAAGAAAGTGAATCTGTTTGACTGCAGTCATAATTGATTCTATCCTTGCCAATACATCTTTGTGTTGCCTTGTATTTATATATTTTAGTCACACCAGCATTACCGCCCGTCTTATTGAGATGCTTTCTATGGAAATTTGAGAATTCAAAGTGCTATTCTTAGCCAAGGGATGCAAAGAATGCAGGCTGGTTGCAATTGCCAATTATCATCGCAGAAGAAAATACCCTCCAGATTTTGACTTGCAGTTGAGATTTTACTTCCTTTGGAATTGAGAGCATGTGCAGTAATCGTGACACAGCTAATTTAAGTTAGGTTGCAAACTCCACACTAAATAATATGTCGAAACTAGTTAGTGTGATGCTAAAGCTGTATCGATGTTTGGTTCCACCACGGAGACACAAGGTTCATCTAAACTACTGTAATATCCAAACCATTGAGTGTATATAGGAATGGGAGAGGCTGTTTCTGGGCTTCTTACTAGCCACCAATGTACCAAATTAAAGCTCAGTAGCTGCAAAAACCGACCAATGGGCCCATATGGAATTTTAAATATGGCCGCCATGGCTGTCATATTTGTAATCAGATCAGAAAGTTTAATATGAGGTTTGGTGTCCTCATTGGTAGGAACATGTAGAGTCTCTTTATACTGAAAGTAGCGACAACTCAGTGTTTGAACACCATCTTGATTCCATCTTTCAGTGCGCGCGCATATTGCACACTGAGCCATCAGCTCCCCTCCCAAACGAGCGCAGATCAACGAATAATAATATTAATAATAATAATAATATCATTAATTAGTTTTTCCTCAACTTTTTTTTTCTTCTTCCAGCTTATGGTTGACCTGGTCACATGCAATACTACTAGAACACTGCTAATTAGTATAACTAGCAAATAGGCTAAATACAACCACTAATAATTTTTTCACGGATTTTCGTTTTTTTAATCAACATAGTCAGCATTTTAATAAGCTTTGATGTGACTTTGATAGATTATCAAATGAAATGTTGACCGCGGATTGATCTATTGATTTGTGTACTATTGATGCTAACTCAAGATCAGATCACAACGGTCATTGTCATCAACTTTCACCACGATATAAAAGAAACTCACTGAACAGGAAAGTATGTGCACTGGATCAAATCATACCTTATGAATGGAGATGCGGCAAACATGCTTATGTGGCGCAAACAAGTAATTCGTGCCACAGAGTTTAGTAACTTGCAAAATATGATATATAGAATCATGGTATATCTGTACATTTATCAGTTTGTGTTGTATTGTGAGCAAGTTATGTGTCATCAAGAAGAAAATTACATGGATTTTTTATTTTCTATTTAAGCCTAATTAGTTGTTGTAATTAGTCGGTTGTTCTACAATAAATTGCTTTTTGGACACTTGTTATCATCTTGTTTGCAATAACCCGAGGGCTTTATATTCCTATCAACTCCCATTAACTTGTAGAATTGACTGCGTCCGATATCTGTCCCATCTACAAATCTCATTATCTTAATATTGATTATTTAACAAAATTTTTTCTCCATATTGTAGGGCTGTTACTTTACTTCATAGATCAAATGAACTATTACCTTGAAAATACTGAACACATCAGGGTTTTTGATTTTTTGATCGAAGTAAACACAAAGAGAGCAGCTATGCCCGAATTTTGTGCAGCCTACATTTGCAATAATCGGCTTATTGAAAGCAGATGACGTGGCATTACCTTTCACAAGTAAGATTAAACAATAATTTTGGGTATTATATGCGTGTCGTGCTGACAGTGCCAGTACACCTGTGCCATAATGTTCGCTGTCATGTTCACGAGTGCCATACAGAGCTGAAATGGTCAGAACTACTTTAAAGTCGGATGTTTCCGTGCAACAATATCCAGCTGCAGCCCCGGAACAGAAGCCCCTGACATGACACAAGCCGCTGGGTTCATCTCAAAGCCTTGGCTGCATCTTTCGAAGGCTTTATTTTTAGGGGTTACCATTTCATCCCATCTGCCAAACTGACGTAATGTCATTTCATCTCCGTTAAACAGCTTTGATTTAACCGTGTTGATTTAACCAAACTTAACCTTGTCTCTTACCCAAATGTCAGTTTGGAAGATGGAATTAAGTGACGACTCCTTAAAATGCAGCCTTCAAAGGCTGCAGCCCACGCTTTGCGATGCACCCCCTGACTTAGAAGTGCCCTTGGCGTGTCGGAAGTGAAATACTGGCCATTCACCGTTTTTATTCACTTAGCTGGCTCGCTAGCAAGCTAGCTATTTTGCAAGCTTAGCTAATGATATTTATTAAATAGTCATGCCAGCTAGCTTACTGAATAACAGAAAGTGATGGTAAACTAACCAATTACTGTTTCTATCGGTTTAGCTAAGTGCACAAGATGCAATTAGCTCACAAGCTAGCTAGCAAGGTGGTTCGCTAACGTACATATCATTAGATAGGCTAGCAAAATAGCTAGCTAGCCTAGCGAACTAGCTAAGTGAATAATGCTGCATTCGGTAACACTAGTAAACACTAGTTCTGAATTAAAGTCGCAGGTATGAAGAAGGGTTATTCGGACAGTGAGGTCAAAAGAACAGAATTCACCAGTCGTGTCTAAAAAACATGGCTCGTGGGACGCGTTACCAAATGCAGCATTAACCCCTTACCACTCCGGTAACATTTTCTTAAAATGCCTATAAAAGACGTAAAAGTAAAATGAAATCTTTTCTTGTTTTTAACTTCCCTGATGGGCCCGTGTACGAGCCGTCGGAGTGGTAAGGGGTTTTTAAAACCCCCCTTCTGAGTCTTCTAAGATCAGAGAAATGATGTATTAGTTTATTTGTCGGGTTTTCCTTTTGTTCAATACATGTGTTCAGAATAATCTTTTCTTTCTTTATTTCAGGGTCATTGGATTCATTGGTAGTGGATGAGGTAAGTTCATCAGGATATTTCGGCCATTCCTCTTCAGGCCCTTTCAGGAAGTCTGGTCCATTGCACCAGGTGACGCATTTCAAGAATGCCTCAGCATGGAGACCCCGAGAGGCATTGTCTGCTGGGTTCAGCTTCGTGCTGACGTATCTCCACTGGGAGACATGGGTCGCCTTTCTTATGACACCGACTCGATTGGCTACAAAGGTCTGATATCGCTGGCTCTCGTTCCTGATGTACTTGATGACCGCTGTGCTGTCTGTCCAAAACATGCTTTCTTTGAGAGAAATTCCCAGCTCTGCAGACAACATCTTTTCCAAGCGAACTGCAAGGACTGCTGCAGTTAGCTCCATTCTTGGGACTGTGGTCTGTTTGAGTGGTGCTACTCTTGCTTTTCCAAGCACCAGAGCTGAGTGGACCTCGGCATCTTCATTTAGCATTCTCAGGTAAGCAGCAGCACCGTATCCTACTTCGCTTGCATCACAGAAGAGGTGTAACTGTGCCGACTCGATCTGCCCATAGTGTACTGGCTTGATACACCCGGTGATGCTGAACTCCTCCATCTGCTTGAGCCCCACTAGCCATTTTTGCCATTACCTCTTGATAGATTCTGAAATCTCCTCGTCCCATCCATAGTTGAGCTTGCACAATTCTTGTAATATTTGCTTAGCTGTAAACACAAATGGAGAAAGAAATCCAAGCGAATCATACACAGAGCTCACAGTGGAGAGGATTCCCCGTCTTGTGGATGGCTGGGGCTTCAGGCAGACTTTGAACTTGAACACATCATCTTCCACACTCCATTCTATTCCTAGTGCCCTTTCCACAGGAAGTGCTTGTTTCTCCAAGTCCAGGGTCTTTACTTCCTTACCTCTGTCTGCCTCTGGAATCGAGGACAGCACAGTACGACTGTTGCTTATCCATTTAGTTAAGTTGAACCCTCCTCTTCCACAAAGATCCTTTAACTCTGCATACAAGGCCACTGCGTCCTTGTCTGTGGGGACAGACTTTAAACAATCGCCTACATAAAAATTGTGACTAACAGTGTTGACTGCCTCTGCTGAAAAGGAATCCTGGTTGTCCTCTGCTGACCGAGTTAAGGCATAGCTAGCGCAGCTGAATGAGGACGTTGCACCAAACAAATGCACAGTCATCCTACATTCAGCTAGGGGCTGGGTGAGATCACCGCCAGGCCACCATAAGAAGCAGAGGTAATTGCGGTCTAAAGGTGCAGCTTTTACCTAGTGGAACATTCCTTCCACATCAGCCATGAAGGCGACTGGTTCCTGCCTGAACCGCATCAGAACACCAAGCAAGGTGTTGGTAAGGTTGGGCCCTTGAATTAAGTTGTCGTTAAGGGAGGCTCCTTGAAATGAGGCTGAACAATCAAAAACAACAGGGATTGTGCCTTTCCTGGGGTGGCGAACTCAGTGATGCGGTATGTACCATACCTTTCCATTTCCAGTTTTCAGTTCTTTCTCTGGCACAGGCTCAGCATGTCCCTTATGAATTACACCTTCTAAAAAGGTTGTATATTCTTTGTGGAATGCTGGGTTCTAGTGAAGTTTTCACTTTAATGACATCACTCTTTGTTCAGCCATGTTGCGGTTGTTTGGCATCTTGATTTCTTTTTGTTTCAATGGAAGTGCAAGCCGGTAATGTCCATCCTTCTTTGTGGCTGACTCTGACATGATCTTCATGAATCTTTTGCCTTCGATAGACATATCCCTTTTCTCTTCATATTTCCATTCAGGAAAATCATGGTTATATTGCTGTATCAGCATACCATTTAAATCAGTAACTGAAATCCGGTTGGCTGTGACATCCCCATCAGTTTGAATCACAGAGCAATTATCTTTTTCCATAAGTCCATTCACCACCCATCCCAGTACAGTCCGAACTGCATAAGGTCCGTCGTCCTGACTGTTTATCACCCTTTGAGGTTCCATCAGGTGTGGTGCATTGGTTCCAAATAACAGTTCAACTGTTCCATCGATTTTGGTGAGTTTCACATCACTGAGATATTTCCAGTTTCCTATATCTGCTTGTCTAGGAATATGTTCTTTGCGGACAGGGAGTTTCTCCTCAGTGTACAACTTTGGTAGTCCATAAAACTTCTGACCATCAATTCCACTCACCTCAAGACAGCCAGCTGGAATGACGGATGTGTCCACGGCTTTCTTCGAGCCCATGGTGTTCAGCATGATTCTGGTTTTCTTTGGTTTTGCTTTTAACTGATGTAGTAAGTTCTATTTCATCCCTGCTGACCGCCAGAGGGCGGTGCTTAAAGCACTGAATATTCCCCTTCGCGCATGCGTAGTGCGAGTATGTATACCAACAATGTCACCTGTGACCTGCAGGTGACCCAAAGAAGATTATATCTTCCGGTGTCACCTGAGGATCGTTTCTTATTTTCTTCTCGCGCGTAGTTTGCTTGCTTGGAAAGCAATGAGTCTATTGCTTTACTACTAAATTCCGTTGCTAGTAGTTCCGCGACCATTGTCGGTCGGAGCAGCGATTGTTCGCCCTCCAGGAACTGCGACGGCGATCTTTCTCTGGTTGAGAGAGACTTTACGTTACTTTGCTGCGTTTGTTAATTACTTATCGGTGACGGTTGCGTTCGCGCATCCTTATCCCGACGTTTTAATGTAGTCTGTCGAGCTGACTTCGTTAGCTGGCTGGCGGGTTGCGTCAGCGTTTCCCGGTGTCCAGCGTGGATAATTATTAGCGGTAGCGCTTGCATAGCTACACCTTCAAGTGAGTTGCATTAGCCTCTGTTGGGACAGGCTGCGTAGGCGCTGCCTCCCCCCAGCATATGGTCTGTTTTTGTGTTTGTGCTGTGTCCCGACGCTTAATTTAGTCGGTCGAGCTGACATCGTTTGCTGGCTGGCGGGTTGCGTGAGCGTTTCCCGGTGTCCAGCGGATAATTATTAGCGGTAGCGCTTGCATAGCTACACCTGCGGGTGAGTTTGCATTAGCCTCTGCTGGTTCAGGCTGCGTGGGCGCTGCCTCCCCCCAGCATATGGTTTGTTTATATGTTTGTGCTGCGCCCCGACATTTAATTTAGTCGGTCGAGCTGACTTTGTTTGCTGGCTGGCGGGTTGCGTGAGCGTTTCCCGGTGTCCAGCGTGAATAATTATTAGCAGTAACGCTTGCATGGCTACACCTTCAGGTGAGTTTGCATTAGCCTCTGCTGGTTCAGGCTGCGTGGGCGCTGCCTCCCCCCAGCATATGGTCTGTTTTTGTGTTTGTGCTGTGTGCCGACGTTTAATTTAGTCGGTCAAGCTGACTTTGTTGCTGGCTGGCGGGTTGCGTGAGCGTTTCCCGGTGTCCAGTGTGAATAATTATTATCAGTAACGCTTGCATAGCTACACCTGCTGGTGAGTTTGCATTAACGTCTGTTGGTTCAGGCTGCGTGGGCGCTGCCTCCCCCCAGCATATGATTTGTTTATATGTTTGTGCTGCGCCCCGACGTTTAATTTAGTCGGTCGAGCTGACTTTGTTGCTGGCTGGCGGGTTGCGTGAGCGTTTCCCGGTGTCCAGCGTGACTAATTATTAGCGGTAACGCTTGCATAGCTACACCTGCTGGTGAGTTTGCATTAACCTCTGTTGGTACAGGCTGCGTGCGCGCTGCTTCCCCCCAGCATATGGTCTGTTTTTGTGTTTGTGCTGTGTCCCGACGTTTAATTAGTCGGTCAAGCTGACTTTGTTTGCTGGCTGGCGGGTTGCGTAAGCGTTTCCCGGTGTCCAGCGTGAGTAATTATTAGCGGTAACGCTTGCATAGCTACACCTGCTGGTGAGTTTGCATTAACCTCTGTTGGTAGAGGCTGCGTGCGCGCTGCCTCCTCCCAGCATATGGTTTGTGTTTTGCTTTGTGCTGTGTCCCGATTTGGATTTGTTACTGAGCCCCTGCTGGTATAGGCAGCGTACGCGCTCCCTCCCTCCAGCTTACGGCGTCCATACTCGGTTTGTCCATAGCGTTCGCGCTCAGGTTATCCGAGGAGTATTCATTAAAATACCAGCTGGGTTCCTTACCCGGTATAGGTAGCGTACGCGCTCCCTCCCTCCGGCTTACGGTGTCCATACTCTGTTTGTCCATAGCGTTCGCGCTCAGGTTACCCGAGGAGTATTCATTAAATACCAGCTGGGTTCCTTACTCGGTATAGGCAGCGTACGCGCTCCCTCCCTCCGGCTTACGGTGTCCATACTCGGTTTGTCCTTAGCGTTCGCGCTCAGGTTATCCGAGAAATATTCATTAAATACCAGCTGGGTTCCTTACTCGGTATAGGCAGCGTACGCGCTCCCTCCCTCCAGTGCAAGCCCCTGTAGCATACTAGCGGGAGCGTCTGGGCTTATTTGGACAGGTGAGTGTCGTGTAAGCCTCCAGCGCCACCACAATGGATGACTCCCATTTCTGTACGTCATGTGAGGCTCCTCTACAGCCAGAGGACGGCCATGACCTATGCCCCGCATGCCTCGGTCCTGAGCACCTGCGGGAGGCGCCGTCGGACAACCCCTGCATGAACTGCAGTTACTTGCCTTGGGCGGTGAGGGCTGCCAGTCGGGCGCAGGTGGAACATCAAGGGGATGAAAGTGACCTCCCCCCATCAGGCCAGTCTCCCCCGGCCTGTTAGAGACGCTCTAAGCGGCGGGCTGCGGCTACAGCAGTCGCACCCTCCAGGAAGAGGGCGAAATCTGCTCAAAAAGAGACAAGAAAGCAGGCTCTCATCTAAAGTCGATCAGCTGTCTGCTGAGCTGGCCCAGGTCAGGCCCATGCTCAGAGACTGCCAGCCTGATGCCCCATTGCAAGGTGATTTGACACCCTCTCCTCCAATGCCAGTGCTGGTACCTGAGGAGGATACATTTTCCCTGGCAGCTTCGGCTACCTACTTCCACGGTTATGGGAGAGATTCGTAAAATGGGGGTTCCCAGGCATCTGAGCGGGGCGCCCACTCCTCGGCTCCGAGTTCAGTGGCTGAGTTGGGGGATGGCTCCATGCGGGCAATCATGCGCATGGCTTTAGATCGACTGCACATGCATGTACCACAGCAGGCAGAAGCTGCACCTGCTAGTGCCCTCTTCAGGCGCAGGCCAGCCCCCACTACCTTCGTTATTCCCCACTCTAAGGACTATCTGAAGGAGTTGCAGGCCTGTTGGAGACCTTCTCACAAGGCCTTATGATGCTGGAGCACGTGCTTGCCGCATGGGGAGCTCTTTGTCGAATCTCACGTTGGCGCTCTCAGCTTCACTGCAGGAGGGCAACGTGGCTGCTGATTCTGTCACTTTTTGTGATGCCTCACTGGAGGCATTCGGCCTTCTGTCCAGGGAACTTGGACGGATGATGTCCATCCTGGTTCAGGCTCGTCGCCAGGTTTGGCTATCTCAGTCAAACTTGACAGAGGCATCCAGGAGACTCCTTCGCAGTCTCCCCATGGAACCGGGAGAGATATTTGGTCCTGCAGCCCAGGAAGCACTGGAAAGGACCATCCAGGCTGTGCAAACCAGGCAGCGGCTTGCGGGCCTTAGGCGGATGCCTCTTCTTGATAGGCCTCCTGCCAGCAGAACGAGGGGTTCCTCGGCTGCTTCTCACACCCGCTTACCACGGCCGACCCACTCCACTGGCCGTCGTGTTGCCCAGCGTCCCATGCGGAGACCAGCTTGGGACTTTCGTGGCCCTGCCCGCCTGTCCACCCCCCCTCCACCCACCCCCCCCCCCTTAGGGGCCGGGGGGCCAGACATTGAGGCCGTGGGGCCGGCGGTCAGATATTTTTCACATCAGCTCCAACAGTGGGCTGCTCATACTTCAGACCCGTGGGTGGTTGCCACCTTGACCCACGGGTACAAGCTTCAATTCCGCCGCCGGCCCCTCACTTCTGGCCGGGTCAAAATGGCCTCTATCAGCGACCCGGCAAAGGCTCGCGTGTTGGGCCAGGAGTTATCCACCCTCCTGGCCAAAGGCGCCATCGAGCCCGTGGACCCTCTGTCGCGTCCCCGGGGGTACTATTCAACATACTTCCTAGTGACGAAACAGACTGGCGGATTTCGCCCAATCTTGGACCTCAGAGGGCTGAACATATTTATGAAGGTCATCCCTTTCCACATGTTGACCACTGCAGATGTCCTGCAAACTGTGGCACAGGGAGAATGGTTTACGTCCATTGACCTCAAGGACGCTTACTTCCGTGTCCCCATCACTCAAAAACATAGGCGGTTTCTCCGCTTTGCCTACCGAGACCGCCACTGGCAGTTCAGGTTGCTACCCTTTGGGCTCTCCCTCTCTCCAAGGGTCTTCACGAGGTGTGTTGCCGCAGCCCTTGCGCCTCTACAGTCTCAAGGCTTGAAAATTCTCCCATACCTGGATGACTGGCTGGTCTGTCCACCATCCCACGCTCAGGTGTCCAGTGATACAGCATGTCTCCTGTCCCACGTGGCCTGCCTCGGACTCGAGGTGAATATGGGAAAGAGTTGCCTGGTGCCATCTCAGGCTACAACTTTCATTGGGATTGCATTGGACAGTGTAGCCATGATGGCCAGACCGCCCCCCCGCTGTGTGGGCGACATCCTTCACCTTCTTGCCCTGTTCCAAGAGGGCCATTGGCTGACCTTCCTTGCATTTCCTCGCCTCGTGGGCGAACTAACGTCCATTTCAGCTGTGGTTCCGCTGAGCTTGCTGGCACTACGCCCCCTGCTGAGGTGGCTGAACAGCTTCCACTTGGATGCCAAGCGACACTGGCACAGGAAGCTCAGGGTGTCACAAAGGTGTCTCCTTGCCTTGGCTCACCCGGCACTCAGGCACTTTCTGCCACACCTGAGGGGCAAGCATGTCCTCGTAAGGTCAGACACATCAACCGTATATTATATAAATCATCAGGGCAGGACCAAGTCTGCGCGGTCGCTGCGACTGACAGAAGAGCTCCTCATGTGGGCGGCCCCCCCGTCTGATCAGCCTTCGGGCAATGTATCTATTGGGAGAGCGGAGCAACCTGACAGACTCCCTCTCCCGTCAAAAACTCCGTTAGGAGTGTGGCGCCTCCACCCGGAAATGGTCAGCACTATTTGGAGCCTCTTCGGCAGAGTGGACGTGGACCTCTTCGCTTCAGAAGTCTCTACCCACTGTCCTCTGTGGTTCTCCTTAGCCGAGACAACCAGTCCCTCGGGCCAGGACGCATTGGCCCACCCTTGGCCGGACGGCCTCCTGTATGCCTTACCCCCGCTTCCTCTGATTCGGTCGGTACTTCAGAGGATCCTTCAGGGGGGTCGCAGTGTCCTCCTTGTGGCTCCCTTCTGGCCAGGGAGGAGCTGGTTCCCACTGCTGCACGGACTCTGTCGCGGTGTACCGTAGCGCCTTCCCGACAGGAGGGGATCTCCTGTCCCAGCTGGCGGGGCGGATCTGGCACCCCAATCCACGATGCCTCCAACTGTCTGTTTGGCTGCTGGAGGGCCCGAGTTGCTGTTTAGCTCCTGTGCGGACCCTGTCGAATACACCATATTGAATGCTAGAGCGCCGTCCACTCGTCTTCAATATGAGAATAGATGGAAACTGTTTTCCGACTGGTGTACAAGTCGGGATGAGGACCCTGTGCGCTGCTCTGTGCCAACTATTTTTGACCTCTTCAGTCTCTTCTGGATGAAGGTCGGTCTCATTCGACGTTGAAAGTGTACGTAGCGGCAATATCTTGTGGTCATGTGAGGATTGACAATGGCACTGTGGGGAGCCATAGTTTGGTGTTCCTCTTCTTGAAGGGGGCTCAGAGATTACATCCTCTGAGTGCCCCAAGAGCTCCAGCATGGGATCTCCCCTGGTACTGGATGCACTAAGCCGGCCCCCATTTGAACCCTTGACACAAGCGGAGCTGAAGTGGTGTCTTGTAAGACTGCGTTCCTTCTGGCCATTTGCTCTGCAAAGCGTGTCAGCGAGCTGCATGCCCTGTCTGTCAGTGACTCGTGTTTGAGGTGGAACTCTGATGGCTCAGGGGTCACTCTGTGGCCGAACACAGCGTTTCTCCCTAAAGTGTTGGCTCACGCTCACCGCAACCAGCCTATTCGGCTGGCTCGGTTTGACCCTTCTCCAAGGGAGAGTGGGGATGAGCCTGAACTGTTATGTCCAGTGCGGGCTCTGAAGGCCTACACTGCAGCTACTGTATGCATTCGAAGGTCTGAACAACTTTTTCTCTGCTACGGTGGCCCTAACAGGAGTTGCGCCATCTCCAAGCAGCGTGTGTCCCACTGGATTATTAATGTCATCACCCATGCCTATCGGACGAGTAACCGTCCCCTTCCACCTGGCGTGAGGTGCCACTCTACCAGGAGTGTTGCTACTTCATGGGCTGCCCTGAGGGGAGTGTCCTTGGAGGACATTTGTGCCGCAGCTTCATGGTTGTCACCGGGCACGTTCTCCAGGTTCTACAGGGTGAACGTCGCCACACCCCACCCCTTAGCCGTGGTTCTGCGGCCGGGGTCTTCTGACTTTTTGCACACTGAAGATCCGTGATTCGGATTCTTCGTGACCTTGTTGGTATAAGTCATTCAGTGCTTTAAGCACCGCCCTCTGGCGGTCAGCAGGGATGAAATAGAACGAAAGTTACGAATGTAACTACGGTTCTATGAATCCCGAATGACCGCCAGAGCTCTCTGTCACTCAGAATCCTCGTGTGCTCGCGAGAAGATTCTGTAAGAAACGATCCTCAGGTGACACCGGAAGATATAATCTTCTTTGGGTCACCTGCAGGTCACAGGTGACATTGTTGGTATACATACTCGCACTACGCATGCGCGAAGGGGAATATTCAGTGCTTTAAGCACCGCCCTCTGGCGGTCATTCGGGATTCATAGAACCGTAGTTACATTCGTAACTTTCGTTTTCTGTGCAGAAACATGCATTGCTCCTGGAATCCAGGAGAGCATACGTTTGGAGAACCTTTGTCTCATTCACCATCTTTATCTGAACTGGCAAGATGGAGAGCATTTGACTACTACCGGCCCCGGTAACGCCATGCGCCTCCAGGAAAACCATACCACTGCTGACGGTCTTTTTTGTTTCTTGGCCATTATTTTTCTTTCCTTCATCCTTTTCTTTGTGGATATGCAACACAGTCAGATGAGTTTGTGCACACACACCACACTTCAGTCTGTTCTGACAATTTTTGCTTCTGTGGCCCTTGATTAAGCAGCCAAAGCATATTCCTTTGCTTTTTAAGCACTCGAATTTCTCCTTGTGTGGTCTTTTATGAATTTTACAGGATTCACCCAAATGCTCCCCTGCACAGAACACACAGGGCCTGCTAGCAGTGATCACATCCTCTTTCACTTTGACCTCAGAGCTTGCCACAGTAGCAAAACTGCTTTTCTTGTGGTCAGAGTGGCTGCCCTTTCCACTGAAAGATTTGCTTCCCTTTTGAACCCTTTTTGGTGAGGGGTCCTGAATGTCACCATAGAAAGGGTCCATTGCTATCCTAGCGTGTCTCTTTATAAAGGCAACAAGTTCAGGAAACTTCGCTCTTTTCTTTTTACTCTGGTAATGGTCAGAGGCTTTTGCACGCCACCTTTCCCTAAGTCTGTAAGGCAGCTTCATGACGACTTCCTTCATATGCGATGGGGTATTTATTTCGTCTAAAAAATCTATATCTTGCATTGTATTTAAGCACCCACGCAGAGCGACTGCATAAGCGTTCAGTCCTTTTTTATCCTCAGCTTTGATGACGTTCCATTTTGACACCTTTTCAATGCATGCTGATGCAATCAGAAGCTCATTGCCAAAATTCTCCTGGAGCAGTCTTTTGGCTTCAAGATATCCCCTTTTGTGATCTGCATACCGGCAACTTCTCACAAGCTCTTTAGCATGTCCTTCAGTATACTGCTCAAGAAAGAATAGGCGGTCTTTAAAGTTATCAGTCTTTTCTTCGATAGTGTGTTCAAAAACTCGAATAAATGATAAATATTCTAATGGTTCTCCTTTAAAGATAGGAACTTCTCTACTGGGAAGTAGCATGTGTCGTTGCTCCTGTATTAACATTTCAGTGATCTTGTTTTGTCTTTTCATTATTTTGGCAAGAGCACTGCTTTCTGAGCCATCGTCTGAAGCTGTATGATACTGTGAGACTTGCTTGGAAGACAGATGTTTGTTGGTGCCTTGCTTCCGACTTGAACTGGGCTGCACCTGCTGGCTGCCACCACCAGAAGCACTATGTCTACCACTCAGTCTGTTTGGCAGTCGGCCTGGGGCTTTATGGTGGAGCTGCTGATAGACAACACTTTGTTCTTCTTCCTCAGCATCATCCTCATCATGGTCATCATCATCATAATCGTCATCATCACGGTCATCATCATCTTCCTGTTCTTCTTCCTCATCAAGGTTCTGTTCCTCCTCATAGCTTGCTAGCGTGCGGATCAATGCAGCTTCTGCATCAATGTTTGTTTGGATATCAAGCTCCTCCTGTTGAGCTTTGAGAGCTGCTTGTCTTTTTTCAAGCTCATATTTTTGTTTTTCCATTTCAAACTTCAAGTCTCTCTCTTGCATTTCCAACTCTTGTCTTTTCTTTAAATTGGCAGCATGTGTCATTAAGGCTGCTTTTTTAGCCTCAGCCTTTCTTCTCACTGATGAGCTTGTAGAACTTCTACTAGATGGCGCCTTCTGGCTACCTCTGACATCAACAAAAACAGTTTCACTGATGACAGACTGTTGAGAAATGGAGGCAGACTTTTCCAGCCATTTTCTCACAATTTCTTGAAATTCTTCTAAAGCAAGCAGTAGAAGATGCCACCTCTGTTGATCTTTATCTCTCTCATCTTTAGGAGGAATGGTGTGGATAGACCTGTGCAGTTCCAAAATGTCATCACTCAATGAATTGAAAACAGCAATGTTCTCCTTTATCTTTAGCTCATTGTCAAAATCAATCATGAGTTTTTCCATTATATTTCTTAATTTTGTCAATTCTTTCATTTTAGACTTTCTCTTCTTCATTAGATTATCGATTTTGGCATGAAGGGCCTTTTCTGTGATTTTGGAAACCCTTTTTGGTATGGCACCAGGACCAGCAGCACCCAGCTCCTCCTTCCCCTCTGGGGCTTCTTCCTCCTCCAAAAGTGGATCTTTTCCCACTGGCATTTCCTCACTATTTGCATTCATTTCTTCCCCTTTCTGGAACATTTTGGTGCGCAAAACAAACGTGTGTATATTCACTTCTAACACACGGCTCAGACGGCGCTGGCCTTGTAACACGGGCCAGACAGCGCTGGCCTTTTACGCACAACAAAAATAGGCTATGTTGAAACGCACACTCGCACTGCACAATTAATTTACAGTTGTATGCACGGAGGCACAAAGCTGTGTCAAACACAGCACCCAAAAATCAAAAAATGCATCAAAACGAACACAGCATCAAAACGTCCATAAATTCGAATATTGAATCCGTCGAGCTTGAATATTAAATCAGATTTCCAGGCCACACTTCCACAACAGGCTACTCCAGCGAACAGTTTAGTTTTACGCTTATTTTTGCGCAGACAACAATTGCATCAATTCCATAATCCAAATACGGCCAATCCGTAACATCCATCGAATGATTTGCAATTATTCAATGCATCCAACAACGCGAAACGTTCAGTGCACGCATCCACTCGTGAGGCAATTCTCCAATTAATATTCCAGTTTCCAATCCAATAGTCGATTACTGGCTCGGTTTATTTTGTCCATGATCAATTTTAAAGTCCGGTTCAAGAGATTTGTCAACTTTTGTTAGAGCCTTTCGATTACACAATTATATTCTAATAAGGCCTGCAAGATCCACATTCATTTAGCCAATGCACTCCCAAAGACATCGGAAAAATTTTGTTGACTTACTTTAAGTTGACTTGACAGTTAATTGATTCGGCAGTTCCTCTCCATTTCGTAGCATTTTGGTAGTGTGCGTGAGCATTTGATTGTTTGTTTGTGGTGGAATGTTTGTGCATGGATGAATGCGTCTCGAAGTTAATCAAATCAAATTTTCTTATTACTTAAACGAACATAAACTGTAGTCGTAAATCAACAAAAATAAGCCAAACGGTGCGGTTGACAAAGTTCCTCTTCTTTCCACGTCTTGTTTCAAACGAAAACCGAACTTCATTATGGGAAAACACGCTTCCCCTATATTCTCTGACCAGTGGCTTGACTCAAAACGGCCACCGGCGGTGCTATTGCGCATATAACAAGAAAAAACATTTCTTATAAGGCAAATTTGGCTCCTACAATTTTGCTTTAGCACAATTGTAGTTCATAGTAATGTCTTCCAAACAAATGCAAAACATTTCACAGAACTATAGTAGGGTCGTGTGCAGAAGACTATGAGTTTTGTTTTTGTCCAATCTACAAGAAAACAAATACTGTGACCTTACCCAGCTATGATATAAAATACACCAATTTTGTAACTCCGTTACTGGGTGACCTGGCCCTTACATGTAAATGAACAGGCACCATCTTTTGCCAAACATGTCATATGTTTTTCATATATAGATACATGATGGAGTAATTGTTTGAACATACTGTTGTTTTTGTCTGTATTAGTCTTTAGACTGCACAGTCAAAAATGTTCTCTGAATGTCCCGTACAACACCACGGAATCGCCCTTTCACAATGGGTGTTTCTCAAAGCCTAGGCTGCATCCTTCGAAGGCTGCATTTTTAGGGGTCGTCGCTCAATTCCATCCGCCGGACTCACATTTAAGGTATGAGACAAGGCATTCATCTTGAAGCGTAAGCTGCAGCCTACGAAGACTATGAAGTGTACTCCTTTGAAACATCCACCAGGCCCGGATGTTTGCGTCACGCGAAACATACGTCACCGTACTGCGCTTTCAGAATTGAAGCAATTATGAATGGCAAGATGCGTTTGTGCTTGCTGCCGTTTGATAAGTTCCAGGAGATGGAAGAGGAGTTGGAGGAAGAGGGCCGGCGACGAACCCGACGCAGACGTCTGCATTTGTTGTCAAGCTATTTGTGCCGGACTGGTAGAAAGGTAATTAGGCATTTTACTTGCATAATTGCATATATTTGGGTTCCTCGGTATCAGGAGGCAAACTAATCACTGGTCGCAATGTATCAGCATACGGAATCGTTTGCTTTGGGTTCATAATAGGACTACATGTTCGGGCTACGACCTTGATGATCAAAGACAGGTTCGCAGTCCTGGATGGGTTGGTACTTAAAAAATTACTCTGTTGTCGGCTATTATGAATTAAAGGATAATGCAGGCGTAGGCAACCAAAAGCAGTCAAATATAGATACAAATAAAACTTTTGCCGATATTTTTCACACATCCAAACGTCGGATTGGAAGACTTTTATCCCCCTCCGCAAAACCCGTGGGGACAAACTCTGGACCTCGTCTCCGATGAATTATAAATTGCATTAACGCGTTGCTGACAACCGATTGGAAAAATTCAAAACAAGAGAGAAGCATCGGAGGTACAGTAATGCACTCCGTCTGAAAATATTAGGAGAGAAGCCATGTTTCGAATGATTATTCTTCCCCCGCATACAGCAGCCATTCTAACTCAGTGCACTTCACTAGCAGCTGTCGAATGATTACGTTGATTTGACATGTATTCTACCCATGGGTATTTGGTTAGGATGTGAAGCACACCTTTGTGCTCAGTCCTGTTATAATTTCACAAATTGGAGTGCTGAACGCATATTCAGACATTGTAGCATTCTGCAAAGGAGAATCTCAGATACTGAGCCCCTAACAGTGCATTTTATTAGCTGTAATATCACAGTACATTTATTAAATGTCCCAATTCATTTTCTTACATTATAACCATATCCAGGATATATAGTGAAGTTATCAATGTTAAAAATTGTGCGAATTATATCTGTTCTCCCTTCATCCTGTAGATTCTCCATTACTGCCGGTTGGATGCATCTGTCCCAGTCCTGGCCAGATATTTTGAGGGGTGCGACACAAAGCCTGACTTCAGGTTTGGAAGACCAGCTGTTGTGGCCCTCCTCCAGTTGTTGCACATGGACAGGCAGCATGGTTGGGGTCCAACGGTGGAAGTCCTTGTGATACTGTTTTGGCTGGCTTGTGTCTCCTCATAGAGGGTGGTGTCAAGGGCGTTCAACATACCCCTTGCCACAGTACACCGGGTAGTCCATCGTGTGGTGGAGAAAATGACGACGTGCCTGCCCTCAGTCATCCACTTCCCGTCCACGGAGAGGGAGATTGAGGCTGTGGGATGTGGTTTTGCTGGGTTGGCCATGCTTTCACTCATGCAGCCAGAGCGATGGATGGCTGTCAAGTACATATCTAGCCTCCAGTCGGTCCTGATGGTCACTGCTACAACAACAGAAAGCTGTTTGCCTCTGTTGTACTGCAGGCAGTGTGTGACCATCAGGGCCGATTCATTGATATATTTGTGGGCTACCCAGGCAGCGTACATGATGCACACACTCATGTGCATACATTACTGTTATGAATGTGTCAGTGTATGGTACATATGCAATGAAAATATTTCTGGACTATTTCAGTAATAAACATACTTTAATAAACACAATGTTTATTTTATAATAAAATATATTATTAGAATTATATTATTATAAATATTGAAATACTTTGTAATAAATTGTCCCATTTTTTTTTTCTTCTCCTCCAGGCCCATCTACTGCAAGATTGTTCAAACAAAATAATGGGAAGTGGAGAATAGACACAGAAAACCAATTATAAGGAAATTCTGATTCATACAAGCTTGGTGACCTGAATGATCTACTTCGCAAGAACACTAAGAAATGGGCATCATCTGTTGGAACTGCTACTTGCAGTTGGTGTAATTTTCTGCCTTAATGCCTTAGGCAAGGGTATGGAGCCCTGCTCCTGCGGAGCCATAACCCTGCAGTTTTACATGTCTTTGCTATAACACGCATGATTCCAATGATTACAGCTCGTCAAGGTCCTTGACCATTCAGTGGTTTGAATGGAGTGTGTTACAGCTGAAAATGTGCAGGACCACAGCACTCCAGGAGCAGGTTTCCCTGCAGAAACACTTCAACCTCGTACATTAGGTAGCAGACCATCTTTATGCAGCAAATAAGGAGCACAGATAGCCGCAAGAGGTGATAAAACATAGAATTGATGGACCTCACAAAATTTTTTTTTTCTAATTTATTGTTACTGTTATACAGTTGCCCTGTTACTGTTCATTCTTTTCTTGGCCGACTGTTTGGTTTGTGCCCTGATGAATTAAAAAGTGAACATCAACTTTGTGTTCCTCATTCTCTGCTCTGCACCTGTCGGAAACTCTCCTTGGAAATGTCTCAAGTGAACTTGTACAGTACACGTGTCACAAATAAATAAAGGTATGCATGCTGAACGTGAACACAATTAACATACACAGTAACACAAATTCATGACTCAAAGACAATGAATACGACTGTGAACTGTACTGCCATTACCCTACATCCGTGGGCCGCCAAGTTTCTCGCACCGGTTAATTGGTGGTCGTGTGTGGCCCTGAGGCGGATTAATTTCCCCGTTAGATCTTAAGTCCCTGAACGGAACTTGTATTTAATTAAGACGGCACGTCTATGATCGATGTGTTTCATCTGTGGTAGATAACGTTATTTTTGCTATGTGGAAATACTGGTCATTCAGGGCTTCGCGGCGCGCAATTTGCCGAACTTGTGGAAGTTGAGCAGTTCATAACTTCCTTAATATTTTACGTAGAAAGATCTTGGTACCAATGGATTCGTATTGACATATCCTTTGATATGACACGATTTTTGTTAATCTTCGACAATTATGATTCCCCCCACCGTTTCGGTGGAGTGTGTTTCATTACATACTCCACCGAAACGGTCGCATCTGCGGTCTCTGCCATTTTTTTTCACTCTATTAATTAGGCACCTGGGTCCTGCGCCCGCACAGGGATATGGGATACATACGGCCGCGAAGGATACACCTGAACCGTCCTTTGACTGTTGCATTTCTACAGCGTTAGGCTATTGTAAAACCTAGTACGCCACAAGGGGCAGATTTTCACTTAAAAGACAGAATCCATTCCTCTGGGGTTACGCTTTTGTCCAACAATGAAACTGACTTAGCCTGTATTTGTTCATTTGCTACATAATCAGAAATATAAGTGAGATAATTTTTTATTTATATTTATTTATTTTGTCAGTATCCATGCCTAAATGATCCAAAAGTGTTAATTATCAATTATGAAAATTGCTAGAAAAAAACCTTGCAATTACGTCGATGCTACGGCGTGTGACAGTTTTATCAGTGCATACTACACGTTTCCCTCTTGAGGCTATTTTTCAGTTGTTACTTGCATGTGAACAACGTGAATTCTGACCATGTAGCTCAGAGGTGGGCAACGAGGGCCGTATCTGTCCCTGGTTTTCACACCATCGTCTGGTTTTTAATTAGTTGATTGTCTCAATTAGCCAAACCATTTATGAATATGACGTTTCATGCGCATTTCTTTAAATTATCATGAAACTACAAAGACTTGTCTTGTCTCCCTTCATAAAACATTTTCCTTTGATCGGATCGTTGCGAAAATCTATATTTGTGCATGCTATCAATTAACTCAATAAGTCAAGGTAATTGATAGGAATAAAAACCTGCATACACACCGGCCCTCCAGGACCGTGATTGCCCACCCCTGATGTAGCGCCTATGTCCTCGTCAAATGGTCTGCAAGGGGACTGACCAGACAGATTATGTAATAGGTGTGCTGTTTCATAATTGGCTAATTCAACTTGGTCGGTTTTGTCATTAAAAAAAATCGATCATTAAATGGAGGATCAACTCGCTAGTTTTTGCTTCACAAACATTTAAATACCGATGACTCGTTAGGTTTTGCCATAGCAAAACAGGGATTCAGAGATTATCTTTAATGTATCTTACTGTAGCCTGAATGATGAGGCAATGCTGAGTAAGCCCTACAAAATGTTCTTATTGCAGTTTCGACAAAAATATGACTTATTACAATTTTTTTTCCTTATCTCTTGAAGTTCCTCAGGCGCATTAAGCAATGCTTTCACCTCGGAACATACGGTGACGGCGTAGCGGCCGATAAGTGATGCCTATCAAGGCTGCTGCCTGCGTTTCGCAGTGCAGCCTCTCGAAACTCAGCCGGTGAAGACTAGGCCTATATTTTTCTGCTGCATTCGGAGGCGCCTTGACAGAGGTATAGTCTTCACTGATTTCGCAGCCCTCGAATACAGCCTTCAAAGATTGCAACCGACACATTAAGTAACACCCTTAGTTAAATGTAGGGTTGGGTTTAAGGCTAGTTTTAGAGTTAGGGGTTCGTGTTAAGGGGCCTCATTTATATACGGAGCGTAGGCACAAAAAATACACGTGCGTCACTTTCTTTGCAGATTTCTGATTTATAAAAACAAACTTGACATAAAAAAGGGAAATTAAGCTTATGCACAATGTCAATAATTTCAAAGTCCATCCTGATTAATCGATGAAAATTCCATGCAGTTTATTTTACCCTTAGGTTTATAAATAAGGTTATTATCCATAAAATTTTTTTTGTGCGTACGTATTTTTTAGGTATGAAATCCACTCAATTTATTATAAATAAGACCCAAGGTTAGGGAAATCAGTGGCGCTTAAAACAAAGCTGCTTAACGAAGGTTAAATGACATTACATCGATTTGGCGGATGAAATTGAGCGACGACCCCTAAAAATGCAGCCTTCGAAGGATGCAGCCTAGGCTTTGAGAAACGGCCTACGGACGCGAAAAGAACTTTTCGCACGACGAAAAATGCGTCATGCGAACAATTCGATTCGCGTCCGGTGTGAAAGCAGCTTTACCCCTTGCTTTTCCCAAGATCTGAAGTAACGTTAATCAAATGATAGCCTCCGCTCTGATTAATATATCCTGTAGTAGCAATATCAGCAACAAGGCGGTTTCCAGAATAAACCTGCCGATAAATACAAAACAAATACAGAGAAAACAGAATTCTGATTCTGCTCTAACAAATACATTTCATTTAAAAAAGAATTCCATTTGCAAATGATCTATGGCGAGTGTTAATACTATGGAAAGGGTTAGCGATGGTCGATACGATATAGACACGTAAACTCAATGTTCGATGAACTGAAGAAATCCGTCATCGACTCATATTCATAGGCCTACATGTAATCATTGGCCGTTTCTCAAAGCCAAGGCTGCATTATTTGGTAGCTGCATTTTTAGGGGTCGTCATCTAATTCCATCCGCCAAATTCACGTAATATCATTTCATCTTCGTTAAACAGCGTTGGTTTAAGCGAGTTGTAACTGGTTTCTCTAATCTTAACCTTAACTCTAACCCCAAATCTAGCCAGCTAACCCTAAATGTAACCTTGTCCCTTACCTTAAATGTTAGTTTGGCGAATTGAAGTAAGCGATGACTCCTAAAAATGCAGTCTTTGAAGACTGCAGCCGAAGCTTTGAGATGCACCCAAGTTCCCTCAAAAAACTTGACACGGAACTAATCCGCGCTTCTACTTCCTTCTTCTTCTTCTTTGAGTTACTCAAGCTTAGTGCAACAAAGGCACATTGCTGCCATCCGCTGTTCAGTTCTGAATCGTAATTAGCAACTCTGCTTTAAATTCTTTTCTGGAGGCCAGTTCGATGTAGAAACACCAACAACCTTTTTATTTTATCAGAACTGTCCAGATTCAGAAGGCTACGCACAATGAAGACAGAAACTCCCGCTGCACCTAAATCTCTGAACAATTCCCTCCTATGGTGGGAATGAATTTCGCATTGCAGAAGAACATGCTGCACGCTCTCTGTTAAACCACACTCACATTTCCCATCAGGGTGCTTGCCGATTAGAGCCAGCCCACTCCTTAACCCTCAGTGTCCAAGTCTCATCCTCGTTATAATAACCTCATCTTTTCTTTAGGGCCTACTTCTCTTGTTACAGTTCCCTGATGCACAAAATAAAATAAAATCAATTAACTCAATTAGTCAAGGTAATTGATAGGAATAAAAACCTGCATACACACCGGCACTCCAGGACCGTGATTGCCCACCCCTGATGTAGCGCCTATGTCCTCATCAAATGGTCTGCAAGGGGACTGACCAGACAGATTATGTAATAGGTGTGCTGTTTCATAATTGGCTAAATCAACTTGGTCGGTTTTGTCATTAAAAATAATCGATCATTAAATGGAGGATCAACTCGCTAGTTTTTGCTTCACAAACATTTAAATACCGATGACTCGTTAGGTTTTGCCATAGCAAAACAGGGATTCAGAGATGATCTTTTATGTATCTTACTGAAGCCTGAATGATGAGGCAATGCTGAGTAAGCCCTGCAAAATGTTCTTATTGCAGTTTCGACAAAAATAGGACTTATTACAATTTATTTTCCTTATCTCTTGAAGTTCCTCAGGCGCATTAAGCAATGCTTTCACCTCGGAACATACGGTGACGGCGTAACGGCCGATAAGTGATGCCTATCAAGGCTGCTGCCTGCGTTTCGCAGTGCAGCCTCTCGAAACTCAGCCGGTGAAGACTAGGCCTATATTTTTCTGCTGCATTCGGAGGCGCCTTGACAGAGGTATAGTCTTCACTGATTTCGCAGCCCTCGAATACAGCCTTCAAAGATTGCAACCGACACATTAAGTAACACCCTTAGTTAAATGTAGGGTTGGGTTTAAGGCTAGTTTTAGAGTTAGGGGTTCGTGTTAAGGGGCCTCATTTATATACGGAGCGTAGGCACAAAAAAGATACGTGCGTCACTTTTTTTGCAGATTTCTGATTTATAAAAACAAACTTGACATAAAAAAGGGAAATTAAGCTTATGCACAATGTCAATAATTTCAAAGTCCATCCTGATTAATCGATGAAAATTCCATGCAGTTTATTTTACCCTTAGGTTTATAAATTAGGTTATTATCCACAAATTTTTTTTTGTGCGTACGTATTTTTTAGGTATGAAATCCACTCAATTTATTATAAATAAGACCCAAGGTTAGGGAAATCAGTGGCGCTTAAAACAAAGGTGCTTAACGAAGGTTAAATGACATTACATCGATTTGGCGGATGAAATTGAGCGACGACCCCTAAAAATGCAGCCTTCGAAGGATGCAGCCTAGGCTTTGAGAAACGGCCTACGGACGCGAAAAGAACTTTTCGCACGAAGAAAAATGCGTCATGCGAACCATTCGATTCGCGTCCGGTTTGAAAGCAGCTTTACCCCTTGCTTTTCTCAAGATCTGAAGTAACGTTAATCAAATGATAGCCTCCGCTCTGATTAATATATCCTGTAGTAGCAATATCAGCAACAAGGCGGTTTCCAGAATAAACCTGCCGATAAATACAAAACAAATACACAGAAAACAGAATTCTGATTCTGCTCTAACGAATACATTTCATTTACAAAAGAATTTCATTTGCAAATGATCTATGGCGAGTGTTAATACTGTGGAAAGGGTTAGCGATGGTCGATACGATATAAACACGTAAACTCAATGTTTGATGAACTGAAGAAATCCGTCATCGACTCATATTCATAGGCCTACATGTAATCATTGGCCGTTTCTCAAAGCCAAGGCTGCATTATTTGGTAGCTGCATTTTTAGGGGTCGTCATCTAATTCCATCCGCCAAATTCACGTAATATCATTTCATCTTCGTTAAACAGCGTTGGTTTAAGCGAGTTGTAACTGGTTTCTCTAATCTTAACCTTAACTCTAACCCCAAATCTAGCCAGCTAACCCTAAAGATAACCTTGTCCCTTACCTTAAATGTTAGTTTGGCGGATTGAATAGCGATGACTCCTAAAAATTGAAGACTGCAGCCGAAGCTTTGAGATGCACCCAAGTTCCCTCAAAAAACTTGACACGGAACTAATCCGCGCTTCTACTTCCGTCTTCTTCTTCTTTGAGTTACTCAAGCTTAGTGCAACAAAGGCACATTGCTGCCATCC
Source organism: Gymnothorax reevesii (assembly GCA_029721435.1). Classification (NCBI taxonomy): domain Eukaryota; kingdom Metazoa; phylum Chordata; class Actinopteri; order Anguilliformes; family Muraenidae; genus Gymnothorax; species Gymnothorax reevesii. The sequence continues at coordinate 154,811,109 of CM056575.1, forward strand.
GCTGTTCAGTCCTGGATCGTAATTAGGAACTCTGCTTTAAATTCTTTTATGGAGGCCAGTTCGATGTAGAAACACCAACAACCTTTTTATTTTATCAGAACTGTCCAGATTCAGTTGGCTACGCACACTGAAGACAGAAACTCCCGCTTCACCTAAATCTCTGAACAATTCCCTCCTATGGTGGGAATGAATTTCGCATTGCAGAAGAACATGCTGCACGCTCTCTGTTAAACCACACTCACATTTCCCATCAGGGTGCTTGCCGATTAGAGCCAGCCCACTCCTTAACCCACAGTGTCCAAGTCTAATCCTCGTTATAATAACCTCATCTTTTCTTTAGGGCCTACTTCTCTTGTTACAGTTCCCTGATGCACAAAATAAAATCTTCCTTTCCCCTCATTGTCCCATGATTTTTGCCACTTTTCTTTTATCATTCTATTAATAACCTCCATATAATCTGGAACTCCATACATCATCTCAATGTCAACGTCCTTCTGCAGAGCATCTCTTGCCAGTGTATCTGCCATCTCATTGCCCTCTATGTCCACATGAGCTGGAATCCAAATAAAAACCACCTCACAGCTGCCCTATGAATATTATAAAGCAATAGGCATATTTCTGCAAGCAAATCAGGTCTTGACTTGGACTTCATCTCTTTGATTGTTAATAGAGCTGACAATGAATCAGAGCAAATGACTGATTGTCTTGTCCTTCCTTTCTCCACCCACCTAAGTGCCCAGAGGGTTGCCAAAACTTCTGCTGTAAAACTTGACATACAGGTGCTGGTCAAGGAATTAGAATAATTTGAAATAGCGCAATTGTAAAATTTTCTTGATGCATTTTTGTGCAGAAAGCAAATCAGGTGTTCACCGCGCCTGTCCTACTTGTTAGAGTAATCACAGAACTCGCTACCTGTAAAAAATTTGCTCAGCTGAGCTTTCCAAAAGGCCCATTTTGGCCATTTAACTGTGACACTGTTGTTTCATTGAATTAAATGATTCATAAGTCATTTCATTGAATTATAATAAGTGCTTGAATTTTTGTTTTCTGTGAAGAGTGTTCACTGTGCAGTATCAAGTCAGGGTTGAGTAGAATTTGTAAAAATTTTGTAAAAAGTTGTAAAATCAATCATGGGTCAGCAGCGCGACCTCTCAACCGGAATAGTGGCTCAAATTCAACCCTTCGCCAACAAGGCTTGACCCAAACTAAAATTGCTGAGCAGCTCGGGATCAGCCAGTCTTCCGTCTGCAAAGCTCTCAAGAAAGACTGGAGCAAGCACACCAACTGTTCCGGCATCCGAAAAACTTCTGCTTGCGACAACAAGCAGCTGAGAAAGATCGCAGTCAGCAACTGGTTCAGGTCCACTTCCGAGCTCAGCGACTTGTGGAACGAGCAGACCAGCACTAACGTCTCGAGATTAACCACTTACCGTCGTCTGCGCGAACTCGGCTTCAAATCTTGCGTTCCAGCAGTAAAACCGATGCTGAACAAGAAACAAATGGAGAAACGGCTGAAGTGGGCCAAAGAATCTGGCGAATGGACTGCTGAAGACTGACAGAAAGTGGTCTTCAGTGACGAATTACGCTTTTGCATCTCCTTCGGTGACTAAGGTCCTCGTGTCTGCCGTCCTGGTGGCGAAACCTACAACCACGAGGCCGTGAAAAGATCCGTCAAGTTTCCCCACAGCGTTGTGGTCTGGGTATGCATGTCCGCTCGGGGTGTAGGGAAACTCTGCTTCCTCAAGAAGACTGTCAATGCTGCCGTATACCAACATGTTCTGGAAACGTTCCTGATTAACTTTTTCAAGGTCGTTTCCATATATTTTTAACCGTTGGCTTGGCAATTTCCTTTTATATCCAAACACCATAAATTTCGTTTTATCAATTGAAATTCTAAAACCCCATTCATTAGCCCTCTCTGTCACCTTATCCAAAGCTTTTTGCACTTGAGAAAACACATAAGGAAGGTTCCTTCCCCGTTTCCAGATAGCGCCGTCATCTGCAAATAACGAAACACCAAATTCCTTTCCCACCCTACTAAACATTCCATTTATTTGCACATTAAATAGGACAGGACTGAGAACACTCCCTTGGGAGGTTCCATTCTCACCATCTAACACCTCAGGACACATTTTTATAAACAGAATCTCCAACACTTTAACATTTTCTTAATAAAAAAAAAAAACAATGAGCAAAGAGCACAACTGAACATTACACTTGATAGACTGAATTTCAAACAGTCAAAGAAATGTATTAAATCTATACATGCATATTGTATATTCAAAGTACAATGTACTGTGAAGCTTAATTATTCCATAGCTCTGACGGCACAGCAGATCTTCAATAAATGTTATCACCATCAGCCTCCCTTTGTGGTGACCTTTACAGTGATATGTTGTGTCATGTGTCCAAAATTAACATGATGCCAAAGGCCTACACACTGTGGATGTTTGGGTTCAAATGGATTCTGGGAGAAGCACTGAAGAGTATTTTTTAGTTCTTCAGGGAGGTGGTAACGAAGTAATTTTGCCGACAGAGATTTTGTTTTTGTAAAGGTTCCATGAGACTGTTTTTTCAGTATAAATGAGATTAATGGAGAAAAACTAGGCTCACTGGTGAGGCTTTAGACCTGGGTGTCAAGTTCTCAAAAGACATGAAGTATGCATCCTCCTGTATGTACACTGATGAAAGAACTGCGCACCAATGATAATTATGGTAATTTGCTTTAGAAATTATGACTCCTTCAGTATTTTAGGCCTTTGTTGTTTGACCCATTTTGCAGAATACTCAGGAAGACTGATCAGGAAAACACATCACACACAACGTATTTGGAGGGCTTACCATCCGTAAGATGGGATTCATTTAAATGTGGACTTTTCAGCAGAGTACTTTTGCAGCAGGTAATGCTGTGTTCCATTTCTGAATTTGGTCACATTGTTCGAAACATTCATCCCGTAGTTACATCACCGATTCAGGAAACCGCGACCAGTGTCTGTGCAGGTTATAATAATCGACCATCCTGACAAAACTACAAAAACAACAACAAAAAAATTAATCAATAAAATAGGACCAATGGCCCCGTAGCTCACTGGTATGACATGAAATTAGATGTACATTTAAATGATGAACCAAAAAAAAAAAATCATGAGAATTTATTTTGAAAAAATAGAAACTTGGGACACCACTGCAGTGATTTGTATTCACCACTGCCCCTGACAAAAATGCACCATAGTGACTTTCACTTTTCATTTTCCTTATTTCTCTTCTTATAGTGTGTAATGGGCCCCTTTCCTGGGGTCTATAGTTACACCCTAAGCATTTTTTGCATTGTATCCAAGGGCTCTTTAAAAGATGGTAACCGTTCCTTTGATTGCGGATAGCTGTACTTCCTGGGTACCTGGACAACCGGGGATGGCCTCCATGTAGTTCTTCAGGTTTTTCTTCATCAGTCCCATTGCACCGACCACCACTGGTATTATATCAATTTCTTTCAATGACCAAGTTGTTTTTAGGTCATTTTTTAAATCATGGTATTTTGTTATCTTTTATTTTATTAAGTCCATAATCATTGGGGGCAGTGACATCTATAATTTTGGCACTTTTCTCCTGCCTATTCCAGATGACAATGTCTGGTTTTATTGCACCTCCCTCTATGAACCTTCCAGTTGGGATGACTTTGTCGTAGAAGATCGTTACTTTCCCGTTAGAGACCACTGGTGCTGGTTCATGGTCCCATATTTTCTCCTTGACTTCCACTTCTACCTCTTTGCATATTTTCCAGTGCAGGTATTTGCAGATCTTATTGTGGCGGGAGGTATACTATCCATCTGCCAGGAGAGTTTGGCAGCCCGATACTAAATGGTTCACACTTTCAACTGTTATATGACAGAATCTACATAGATCGTTTTTGTGATATTCCTGCCATCTTCTTGAAACCATTCATTAAAAGCCCCTGATCTTGGGCTCCAACTATAATTCTCTCTCCATCGAATCCCAGCTCTCCATTCTTCAACCACTGTATTGATCCTTCTTTGTCGATGTAATCCTTTTCCATTTCTTCTTGGAAGCGTCAAGCCCTATGGTGCTGCTTCCATCTGTCCATTCTGCGACTCTGTTCCATTTTGCTGAATTTTGCCCATGCATTTCTTGCTAGCTTGGTTGCTTGTGTCAGTTTGTTTCCTTGTCTCTCTTCAAAGATCTCTCCAGCAAAGTTTTCAGCCAGTTTTACGAGAGACGTCTGCTGGGGTAAAATCTCAGCATGTTGTTGTGCAACCATTTTCATCTCATCCTCCTCAGTGCTCTTTAGGTACTGTCCCATACTGACAACTGTTGCTCTGTAGGCCTGGTTGATCTCTGTAAGGCCTAATCCGCCTTCTCTGCGAGAAAGATGTACCCTATCCATACACTGGTTTCTGTAAGTCACTTTGTGTAAGGTGAGAGTCTTCCTGGTCTTAATATCTAACTTGTCCAGCTCACCTTGTGGCCAGTCTATTATGCCAAAACCGTAGGTTACCACAGGGATTGCAAATTGGTTTATGGCAGTGATCTTGTTTTTTGGTTTTCACCTGTATGAATGTTTCCATAGCATTTTAAAGCAGATTTCAGCCTGAAACATTTCCCACACTGACCACATTCGTAGGGCTTTCACCAGTATGAATTTTTTTATGGTATTGTAAACTGGATTTCAGACTGAAACTCTTCCCACACTGATCACATTTGTAGGGCTTTTCACCTGTATGAATTCTTTCATGATACTGTAAACTGCTTTTGTGTCTGAATCTTTTCCCACAGTGATCACATTTGTGGGGCTTTTCACCTGTATGAATTCTTTCATGATATTGCAAACTCTTTTTGTGACTGAATCTTTTCCCACAGTGATCACATTTGTAGGGCTTTTCACCTGTATGCACCCGATCATGGCGTTGTAAGTGACTTTTGCAAACGAAACTCATCCCACACTGATCACATTTGTAGGGCTTTTCACCTGTATGAAGTCTTTCATGATATTGTAAACTGCATTTGTGACTGAATCTTTTGCCACAGTGATCACATTTGTGGGGCTTTTCACCTGTATGCACCCGATCATGGCGTTGTAAGTGACTTTTTTTAACGAAACTCATCCCACACTGATCACATTTGTAAGGCTTTTCACCTGTATGAATTCTTTCATGATATTGTAAAGTGTTATTGTGACTGAATCTTTTCCCACAGTGATCACATTTGTGGGGCTTTTCACCTGTATGAATTGGTTCATGACTTTGTAAACTGTTTCTGTGACTGAATCTTTTCCCACAGTGATCACATTTGTAGGGCTTTTCACCTGTATGAATTCTTTCATGACATTGTAAACTGATTTTCTGACTGAAACTCTTCCCACACTGATCACATGTGTAGGACTTCTGACCTGTATGCACCCGATCATGGCGTTGTAAGTGACCTTTGGTTCTGAAACTCTTCCCACACTGATCACATTTGTATGGCTTGACTCCATCATGAACTCCTTGGTGGCTATTTGAATCAGATTTCCAAAAAAAGCATCTCCCACTTGTAAAGCATTGGTGTGGCTTTTTCATCATTGGGATTCCCTCATCAGGGATTAAATCAACCTGATTTTTGCCTGAGAGTCTGCAGTTTGGATTGAGCTCTCCTGCATTAGGATACATTACAGTCTCTACCTTTTCATCAACCACAGCTTCATTAAGCCCAGTATTCATGAGATCACTCCCTAGAATTTCACTTGATTCAGGCATATTTTCATCAGATTTGATGTAAGGACACTTAATGTCTGGCAAGACACGGACATGTTCAGTCTTAATATAATCGCCATCATCAGGCTCCGTTTTGACTTTGTCAGTATACAGAGTTACACAGGCCAGTTCTGTAAAGTCTAGAATCTCTGTCTTAAGATCCCCAGCGTTGGTGGAGCTCAGATCAGTTTCTGTTTTTATTAGTGATCCTTCTGTGTGATGTAAATCACTGACCCTGCTGTTTGCAGTAACACACTCTGGCTCCAGTGTGAGTCCTGGTGCAGTACATTTTGTCTCTGACTCTGCCATGTGGACAGACTCCAGTCCATGTAGTTCCTCTTCTTTCTCTCTGATCCTGTGCTGCTCGAGGAGCTCTGGTAGGGTCGTCTCAGTATCCTGTCTCAGACAGACTCCTTCCTGCATCATTGTGCTGATCCACCGTGTTCAGAAGTGCAGCTCCTGTAAGGAAACAGTAGATGGGATTTTAGCCATTAACTGGTCTACCTGCACAAGAAACTTCATTTTAAAGGAGCTTCTGACAACCTGATCTTTAATATTATTTTACAACTTCTCTGTATGCCACACTAACTTCATTTAACTAGAATTCCGATAACAAATCACTGAAATAAGGAGTCAAATTCCAGGTGTTAACACTACTACATACAGCACAGAAACAATACAAAACTTGACTAATGCTGTAGGTGAACGACAGCGGAGTATATCCCCAAAATGACAGCATTCTTTCCATAGGCAAGTTCATAGTCTGGCCAAGTGGATGAGCAACAGGAAATGGTATCGGGCCAAGAAAATCAACAGAACTACTCTGGGTTTCAGTGGCCTTTTGCAACAGCTAGACATTGCATTTTTTAACTTTTTGTTTGTGCTCAGTCCATTTCAATCACACTCTCAATATCATTGAAAATTGTGATGTAGTAGGTAGATAAAATAAAGACAGGACGCAAGGATGGTTCCCGATTTCGCACATGTATTCAAGTACATCAAGACTGGACCTTACATCTCTTATTCGCTCTCAATCCAACTCCTCCTCAATGCCCCTAGTGGCTAGGACGCATACTGAATCACACAATGGAGATAATTCCTACTCAAAATACATTCAGGGGTGCAAATGCATTTATTTGAATTCTAAGACTAGATCAGGATACCACATTCTCCCCTCTCTTTAAAATGCTTTACTTCACAAAGAGTTCAATCAGATTAGGAATGAAACATAGTACTGCACCTAGACATTATACAGAGAGCAGTCTTCACCTTTAACTTGAAATGTTACCAGACTATAAAACCTGTTACATGGATAAATCATTTCAGTCAGCGACATATGTGCAGAACAGTGTACAATCAGTGAAAGCAATCCATTACATTATCATGCTGTACATCACTATCAATATTTAATATAGTCATTTAACCATCTCGGAGCACGTCTTGCTCTTCGAACACATTCATTGTTCTGATTATTCGTGACAGGCTGAATTGGTACATCACCCGTATTATCCAAAATATCAGCCTTCTCAACGAATGATGTATTTTCTTCATTTTGGATATGTGTATCAGAACCAGTGAATACAGCTAATCTGCTAACATTCCACGTTTTCCCATCTGATGTTCTGCATGTACTTTGGCCAATTTTGCTAAGAATTCTAACTAGCTTACTGAATTTGCTTAACCCTTTTGGTACATGACCAGGCTTCTTAATCCTTACACGTTCTCCGGGTTTGAACTCTTTTGGCATAACAGATCTCAGATTGTACAGTTTACTTCTCTGTTGTTTAGTCTTGACACAGTCTTGAACGTCTTTGTGTTTCGCTATTTTGGGAGATTGCGTAACACCTGGCGTATCCAGCTTGGTTTTCATATGACGTCCGTGAAGCAAGATTGACAGTCGGTCTCGACTCGAGCTTGGCAGTTTGAACAGCTTCGTTTAGAACTTTGTTAAAACCAGTGGCGGTCCTACAGGAGGGGCAAAGACACGTCCCTTTTAGTCCTGGCTTGATCTCAATCATTTTCCTTTATTGACGTCTTTTCCAATTATCGTAATTGGCAACTGAAGACGTGGTTTTTCTTCGTATGCGATCTAACAGCGATGAAATCATTGGCTAAATTCAGTGCAGGAAAATATTTTGCTTATTATTTGGCCAATGCTTTGCGTGATTGAACTGGTCCATGTTCCAATGAAACGCGGACTCTCACTCTCGGTATTTTGTGGGTTGATTAAAAAAAAAAACAAAAAAAACAGTGGCACTCGGCACTAGGTTATAAAAAGCGTGCGGCTCAAGCAATTAGCGAGAGTCGACAGGTAGGCTATGCAATTTTGAATAACGTAGATTTAAATGCAGCAAATACACGTCCAGATGAATGATTGTCGTCTTACCTAATTGGGGAGAAAAAGCAGCACCTGTTAAATGCGTAGCGCTGTCGGAATGAACCTTTTGTTAATCATGAAGATGACTGAGAACAGGTCAGGATTTATAATTGTTTTCAACGGCTGTTTTGTGCAACCCAACACTCTGTTCCGATCGCATGTGGAGAGAAACCGTGTCTTCAGTTGCCACTTACAATAACTGGAAAAGACATGAATTAAGAAAATTGATTGAGATCTAGCCAGGACTAAAAGGGACATGTCTTCGCCCCTCCTGTAGGACCGCCACTGGTTAAACCGCTCAATTTCTCCGTTCGCTTGCGGATGATAGATCGCTAAATGAGAGTGTTTGATTCCCCTCTCCATAAGAAAAGATTCAAATTCATGTGAGTCAAACTGGGGGCCGTGGTTACTGATAATTTCGTCAGGAAACCCTTCTTCAGAAACTGTTTGATGGTTTCCGAGGTCACGTCATTCGTCAGTAGCACTTCGGGCCACTTACTGTAATAGTCTATAACGATGACCACAAATCTTGGTTCATTAAAGCAGTACGGACCAACTATGTCAATCCCTAGTTTGGACCATGGGGTAATGACTTGCATTGGTTGTAATGGAGCACTATGACAGGTGGCAGATTTGTCATGTAATTGGCAAACTTGGCAATGACGTATAGCATCTTGAACACGTCCGTCCATTCCAGGCCACAAGTAAAGTTGCCTGAGACGCTGTTTAGTACGAACAATACCTTGATGTCGTTCATGTGCATACTCAATCAGTGTATTAGTTAAAGCTGGTGGTACGACAACTCGGTTGGATCGGTAAATGAGATCGCTGTGTACAGAGAGCTCAGTGCGTACAGCAAAGTATAGTTTTACGTTATCGCTAACCTTCTTTGCTCTATCTGGCTAACCATTCGCAATGTACGCTTTCACGGAGTTTAATGTCGTATCAGAGGCAGTAGCATCAAGAAAGGCTTGTTTTGAAAAACATGACTCTGTAATATCACCTCACAGACTTTGTCTATATCATTTTCGAGTGCAGAAGTACATTCATCGGCTTCACAGGGAAGTCTAGATAAAGCATCAGCAACTGCATTCTGGGAACCTGGTTTGTACTTAACCGTGTAATTATGGTACAGTAACCTCGCGTTCCAGCGCGCTATGCGCATTGGACGATGGCCAGTGCCATCAGCAGCTATTTCAAGAAGTGCAAAACTGTATGGTGTTGCAATGGAGACATAATGGCCTAATATCAGAATGATAATGGTAGAAGCCCTGCCAGGGTAGCAAATCCCATTTAGGACATTCTTTGCAGTCAACTGTGGTTGACAGGGGCTTGAAATGTATGAAAAGTGCATAAAATGATAGATATTGCAAATCTGATTATTGGAAAAAAAAAAAAAACCTCTATTTTCATCTTGCAATAAAATCTGAATGGGACAGAAAACCATCCTAGAATTTTAATATGTTGTTTCGACACTTAAGATCTGTGTACAGGCCAAATTTGGTGATCCTAGGACCTGTCCTACATCTTCATTTTTGCCTCCGAAATCGAGCAAAAATGGCAAAATTCAAAATTTGAAGGGTCAATAATAGACAAAGTATGATAGTTACTTGCTCCATGAACTACAGAGTGGAGTCAAGGTGTCTGACAATATATGGCAGCAATTTGAACTATGTAGGTAAAATATAACAGGCCAAAAGAGACCAAAAAAATCGTCCTCGAAAAGAGTAAAAATGCCTTTTTTTCCCCATTTTGGGGCAGCCAAAATAACCAGATTTATTTGCTCAAACTCTGCCAAATTTTGGCCAGGTATTCTTTACAAAAATATCTGTGGGATTACCAAATTTCAGTCGTCTAAGTTGTATATCTTTCCAGTAACAGGCATTTGAAAACCTGTTCAGAATAAGGGGTGCGATTTTGGGCATGCACCCCCCTCATATTTATGGGGCTGAGGGTCACAATTTACATCAGAACCCTTAGAAAATTTGCAGATGTTCTCAAATATGGTCACTTCACAACTGGTTAAAATTTGAAGAAATTCTGAGAAGTCAACTTTTCTGCCATTGTTTGATTTGACATGGAATGACCCCCCTTCTTTAATAAGCCAACACAATCGTCACCACAAAGAAAATACAAACACACTCTACGCCACAATTACAGAGTGTTCAGTGACAAAGAGTTATGGACACTGCACAGCAGTCAGCTTAATGAATTCAATGCTCTCCACACACACACACACACACACACACACACACACACACACACACACACACGTGTGTGATGTTGCACAGTGAAAGGGGTGGTGATAGTATCAGCCTCGACGCCCCCTCCAACTCTCTATACCACTCTTCCAAGCTTACATCTACAAACTAAAAAAATAATACCCGGCTTAGCTAAAATTTAATCACGCCCCATGCAGAGGATGCTTCACTAGTGCCTCATAGGCTCTAAGTATACGTTAGCACCCTCCTCAAGGGTGATATGGATTTCAACGCTCGAGCCGGTAGGCGAGAGCGTTAAATCCATATCACCCGCAGAGAGGGGTGCTAACCTACTTACACCACGGGGGCAACGAATGGACTCGTCCATTCTTAAATGCACGTGTGTTACCTGCACGGATAAGGTTAAATGAAAACGTGGTTTGAGAAATGAAATCAGTGTTGAAAATGAATTCGGACGAAGAGCTTTGTCGGGCCTCGCAAGAAATTGAAGCAGAACTTAATAAGGCTTATATGGTCCAGCTGCCAAATATCATACCCGGTTGTTGTCCAAATAGTAACCTCTGTTATCCAAATAGCAACCTCTGCACGTGCAGTGAGGAGGTTGATACACAGAAAAGCAACCTGCCAGAACAATGGACATAACATACCCTAGTGGTGTAATAGCACTAATCGCCTCCCATTAACATCCACTCAACCCGTCTCACCGTGTGACGCGATACACACTGCCCCTCCCGCAATCAGAATCAAAATCGCACCTTACCAGTACAGCCAACAAACCACACGATACTCTGGATACACTCAAGGTGCTATGGTACTCTCCACCCACCACACCATAACACAATACCCACAGCACCTAATCACAGCAGCAAATATTGCACAGTCCCCGTAATGTAGTAAAATACTATACTGCACTCCCAGGAGCACCACAGAATTGCACAGTCCCCGTTATTTTATAAAATACTATATTGCATTCGCAGGAGTACCACAGAATTACACAGTCCCCACACTTTAGCAATGATATTGTATTGTACTCGCCGTCGTGTACAGACCCACAGCTGCCCCACGCGACCCACGGCCCAATCACTATCCAGAAGAAAAATATACAATCACACAAGTCATAAATTGCACAAGTAATTCCAAACAGGGGAAAAGCAGTGACTATGCTCCGCAAGGAACACAAGTCATTCAGGTAACAGTGGTTGCAACAGATCCTTCTTTCCCGATATCACACGCACCTGCCGAGCACTCACGCTGAAATAACTCCGGAGCTGGCCACCGGCAACACCGTACAATAGAATAACCTGCACTCTTCCAAATACCGGGACAGTCTTTTTTTTTTTTTTTTTTTTAAACCAATGAACGAAACCTTTTCCCAAAGCAGGGGCTCTTAACCAAACGATAGTTCAGAAGTTCTTCTTCTTCTGGTTTAACCGCAGTTTATTTTCAGCTTATTGGTGCATTACCGCTACCCTCTGTTCCGGAGTGTAGACCAGACAATAGCCTGACATTCTAACTCCTTAACCTGACTTAATCAAACCCTCACAATATTATACGCAAAATACATATTTAAAAAAAAAATTAAATAAAAATTTCTTAAAAAATAACTTACTTTAAACTTTCCACACCCATTTCATCTACAACCACCCTATTCTTTTATCCCTGCTTATCCATCAGATTCTATCATAAACCCCTGTCCCCCTTAAGAAATCTATCAGTGCCCTAATCTGTGCCCCTCCTCCCATACTTAGCAACCCTTTTAATGTAACTTCCTGTACCCCAACATCCTTAGTCTTATTCATCATCTCCTCTCTCTGTACTTCATACCTCCTACACCTCAGAACTACATGCTCCACTGACTCCTCCTCATCCTGACACTCCTCACACAAGCCTGTCTGGTGCTTCCCCATCAATTTCAATGTCTTGTTTAGTGCACTATGCCCATAACAATCTTAACCTTGTTAACACAATCTCCTCTCTCCTGTATCCACAGCTCATCCTCCCACCTCTAACACTCTTTTGAATTTGGTAAAAATGCCTCCTTTTCTCCTCTCCATCCCACATTTCTTGCCACATTGCATTGGTCTTTTCCCAGACTACACTGTTAACTTCAGCTTTGCTGATACTGACCTGCATATCTACATTTCCTTTCATTAAAGCTCTCTTAGCCAACTCATCCGCCCTCTCATTCCCCCTCACCCCTACATGCGCTGGACCCCACATAAACTTTACCTGACCTCCCTGATTAACTATTCCTGTAATTGACTGAAGGACTGAATACAGTATGTCTTGACGGCTGTTTGAATGGAATGACCTTAGACATGCTAGCACTGAAGATGAATCTGAACATACTAATGCCTTATCCAGACCAGCTTTCTCCACCCACCGTAACACAACCAGCACTGCCACCATTTCCACTGTGTACGGTCCTAACTTATTAGTTGTTCTTCTATTAATCCCTATTCCTTTTGCCGGTACTGCCACCCCAAATCCTGTCGCTCCTGTCTCAGGTTGTTTAGCACCATCTGTGTATATAGGTGTAAAATCATTATACTCTGTCATTACATAATTTAATCATGTCAAAAGCAAAAAGTCGCTCAGTAGCTTGAGCCAGTATGTCAGCTGTCCCACTCGCGGTGAAAGGACATTAGATCTGTGTTATGGCTCTATAAAAGGGGCCTACAAGTCGGTTGCTGGTCCTCCTCTCGGATCCTCTGACCACAACGCGGTGCACCTGCTCCCCTCGTACATGACTCTGCTGCGAAGGGACAAGGCTCAGACTCGGGAAGTCCAGGAGTGGAGCGAGGACAGCACTCTAGCCCTTCAGGGATGCTTTGATTGCACAGATTGGTCCGTTTTTCAGGAAGCATCTGACAACATTGACGATCTTACAGATGTAGTGTGCAGCTATATCTCTTTCTGTGTAAACACTGTGCTCCCCCAAAAATCTGTTGTTACATATCCAAATAATAAGCCATGGGTCACCAAAGACCTGAGACGTTTGCTCAGGGAGAAAAAGGCTGTTTTTAGAAGTGGGGATAAAACTGCTTATGCTGATATTAGAAAAGCAGTCAGATCTGAAATTGCACTGGCTAAACTTAAATACAAAGAAAGACTTGAATCCAGTCTTGATGAGGCTGACCTCAAATCTGTTTGGGATGGCATGAAATTGATGACAGGTCAACATAAAAGTAATAATCCTGTATCTTTGAATGGTTTTACTTCAGATGCTCATCTTGCAAATGAAATGAATAGTTTTTATCTGAGATTTAACTCTAATGACTTTCTTGAGCAAACCAGTAACTTTTGCAAAGCTGTGAAAGATACCTCTATTTTTAATATTGACGTCCCAACAGTTGCTAAGCTCTTTAAACAAACTAAGGTCTGTAAGAGCCCTGGTCCCGATAATATTAGTGGTCGGGGCTCAGGTGTTGTGCTGTGCAACTAAGCAGTATTTTCCAATACATTTTTACTGAGTCTCTTTTAGTGCAGAGAGTTCCTAAGGTGTGGAAACATGCCAGTATTATTCCCGTTGCTAAATGTAAAAATCCCATTAATTTGAATGATTTTAGGCCAGTGGCTCTCACCTCATTGGTGATGAAAACATATGAGAAACTGGTTAAGCATGAGATTCTCAAAGAGGTGGAGAACCAGTTGGACCCACTACAGTTTGCCTATAGGGCAGCCAGAGGTGTTGAAGATGCAACCTTAACATTGTTGAATTTTTTAGTTCAACACCTGGAAGTCTCAAACACTCATGCCAGGCTCACGTTCATTGATTTCTCGTCAGCTTTTAATACTATCCAGCCTTACCTACTTGCTGAGAAACTCCTTTCTCATTTTAACTTGAACTTAAATCTTGTTGGCTGGATCGTTGATTTTTTGTCAAACTGGTCACAGTGCGTCAGGGTTAATGGCACCATATCCTCTAAATTATTCTCTTCCACAGGTTCCCCGCAAGGCTGTGTTCTGTCTCCATTGCTTTTCATTTTGTACACTAATGACTGTAGGAGCTTTTACAAAAACAGGCATCTAGTGAAATTTGCGGATGATACAGTGATTGTTAGCCTATTAACTAATGATGAGTGTGAGCATGGCCCTGTAGTCGATGACTTTTGCACCTGGTGCAAAGATTTTTACCTACAGATTAATGTGTCTAAGACTAAAGACATGATTATTGATTTTCGTAAGTCACAACCCAGTGTTAGTCATTCTGTTATTAATGGCAAGGATGTTGAGATTGTTCCTCAATATAAATACTTAGGAACCATTATTGATAACTCACTAAGTTTTGAACCCAACACTGATGTTGTTTGTAAAAGGGTCCAACAGCGTCTTTATTTTTTAAGGAAGATGAATATGTTCAAAGTGTGCAATGTTTTGATGACTCTGTTTTATCGGTGTTTTATTGAAAGTGTCCTGACATATTGTATTGTTGCATGGTTTGGTTTTCTTACATTGTCCAACAAAAACAGGCTCGCAAAGCTGGTCAAAGCAGCAGGCAAGGTGATGGGAGTGCAGCAGAGTCAGCTCCAGGATATCTATTATAAACGTGTCGCCAGTAAAGCCCAACAAATCCTGACTTGTCCTGACCATCCTCTCTTTGTTGAGTTTGATCTTATTCCTTCTGGACGTCGTTACAGAACGCCTCGAACCAAAACGAAACGTGCCAGAGCTTCTTTTATTCCTGTTGCCATTGATAAGCTTAATTTGCTTGTCTAATCTGGAAGTCTGTGAGATTTCGATTTTACGTTCTGGTTAACCCTGACTTTTAATTATTATTTATTATTTTTCCGTGATCTTGCCCGAGTATGCATTATTCATTATTATTTATTTTACCTACTGTATCGCTCTTACTTGATTTGATGCACTTTACACACAGTGCTTGAAACGTTCCAGCCTCAGACTCAGTTGTAGTGGTTGAAGTATCCTGTGTTTCACTTGAACAGTGGATTCCCCCCCCCCCCCCCCCCCCCCCATGTTGTGACTCTGTTACTGCTTTGTGTACTTGTGTCAACGCCATGATCGGGTGCATACAGGTGAGAAGTCCTATGTACGTGATCAGTGTGGGAAGAGTTGCTGTCAGAAATCCAGTTTACAATACCTTGAAAAAATTCATACTGGTGAAAAGCCCTACTAATGTGGTCAGTGTGGTAAAAGTTTCAGACAGAAAAACCGTTTACAATACTATGAAAAGTTGCACAAAGATGAAAAGCTCTACAGATTTGATCAGTTTGGGAAGAGTTTCAGTCAGAAATTCAATTTAAAATGCCATGAAAATATTCATGCTGGTGAAAAGCTCTACAAATACGATCAGTGTGGGAAGCGTTTTCTGTGGAAATCTTCATTGACTGACCACCAAAGAGAACATACTAGTGAGATTGTGGAAATCCTACTAGGCACAAGCCTCGAGTGCCTTCGGTCCCCCCGTAAAGGGCTTTACCTGGAGAAATCCTTGTATGAGGATGTTTCATGTTTCACTGAAGCAAACCCCGACCAAAACTGCCACGAAACAAACATGAAAAAGCTAAGAAAGGATAAAATATACTGGCCGAACGTCTCCCAGGATAAAAAGGTCCCCACATCACGCCTAGGCACCAGGGCATGTGAGGATAGTGATTGTAGCACCGGGAGAACTTGCACTATGTTTAGTCCCTCCTCTGCCAGCACTCAGTAGGGTTCCCCATCAGATCAGCAATGCACTGGCCTTAGGCCCCAGCAACAAGAAGAAGAAGAAAATTTATTTATAGAGCACATTTCATACCCAAAGGCAACACAATGTGCTTCACAGGAGTAGACATATAAGCATACATATAAATACAAAATAAAAAAAAACAGCAATCCAACAGAGAGACATACACAAAGAAAGCTCAGACTAGCTAAAAATGACACCAAAAAGAAATGTTTTAAGTTTGCTTTTGAAAGAGCTAAGTGAGGGGGCATCTCTGATATCCCTTGGAAGGGGATCCATGTACTCGGGGCATAATAACTGAAAGCACCTTCTCCAGCTTTACAGCGTATGCGAGGAACTACAAGAAGACCATTGGCTGATGATCTAAGGCTTCTAATTGGTTCATATGGGACAAGCATTTTTTTAATATAGTTTGGAGCAAGGCCATTCAGTGCCTTGTAAACAAGAAGAAGAATTTTAAAATCAATTCTGGCTTGTACTGGAAGCCAGTGCAAGGTCCTCAAAACCGGAGTGATATGTTCATTTTTCTTGGTTTTTGTTAAAATTCGTGCTGCAGCATTCTGAATGATCTGTAGCCGTTTAATAGATTTTTGAGGGAGTCCAGGGAACAGACCATTACAATAGTCAAGTCTACTAGTTACAAATGCATGAACAAGTTTTTCTGCTTCAGAATTTGACACAAAGCCTCTGATTTTTTAAATATTTTTTAGGTGAAAGAAAGATAATCTTGTGACGTTATTAATATGATTGTTAAAGTTAAGATCAGCATCTATGATAACCCCAAGATTTCTGGCATGTTCTTTCCAGTCAAGGGAAAAGGATCAGAGGTGGTCTGCGATTTGCTGTCTCTTTGATTTTGCTCCTATAATAATATATAATTTCAGTTTTGTCACTGTTAAGTTGCAGAAAATTTTGGTTCATCCATGTAGCAATGTCCTTAATGCATTTAATGTTTCTACTGCACTCAAATCATTGGGTGAAAGGGAAATATTGAGTTATGTGTCATCCGCATAGTTATGATATTGCACGTTATGTTTCTTTATGATGTGCCAAAGCGGAAGCATATATAAATTAAAGAGTAGTGGACCAAGGATTGAACCTTGTGGAACCCCACAAGTTACAGCAACTTTGTCTGATACAAAATGTTCAATAGAAACAAAGAAGTCCCTGTCTAGTATATAGGTGGTCAGCCAGTTTAGGACAGGACCAGATAATCCCACCCAATTGTGTAGTCTGTCTAGTAAGATCCCATGATCGGCAGTGTCGAACGCGGCACTGAGATCCAAGAGCACAAGGTTTGAGACTTTACCGGAGTCTGTATTAATGTGAAGATCATTTAAAACCTTCACAAGAGTGGTTTCTGTGCTATGGTGGGATCTAAAACCGGACTGAAAATCATCAAACAGGTCATTACTCATTACGTAGTTGTTCAGTTGATTGAAGACAATTTTTTCGAGAACCGTGCTAAGAAATGGGAAATTTGAGATTTGTCTATAATTACTTAAGACTGTGGAGTTGAGGCTGTTCTTTTTTAATAATGGTCTTATGACAGCAGTTTTAAAAGCGCTTGGGAAAATACCAGACTGGAGGTAACAGTTGACAATTTGTAGGACCTCTTTATTTAAACACCTGAAAACGTCTTTAAAAAAAGTTGTAGGAAGTGGATCCAGACAGCAGGTGGAGTATTTGAGCTTAAATACAACATCCTCAAGTGATGAGGGGTCCACAAGAACAAAATGTGACATATCACAGGTCCTATTATTATAAAAGAGTGACATATCTCTGTCAAGACTTATATTATTTCTGATGATGGTGACTTTATTGTTAAAAAATGTTGCAAATTCTTTGCACTTGTCGTAGAAAGTAGGTCAGAGTGGGTTGAAAGAGATGGGTTAATAAGCCGATTAACTGTGGAGAACAGCACTTTTGCATTATTTAAATTTTTATTTATGATTTTAGAGAAAAATGCTTGTCTAGCAGTTTTTGTTGCTTTGTTATAATTGATGAGGCAATCTTTATGAATGTCAAAGTGAATTTGAAGCTTAGTTTTTCTCCATTTATGCTCTGCTTGTCTACTTTGTTTTTTCAATTGTATTACGAGAATATCATTTGTCCAAGAAGCTTTATGTTTTCTCAAGATTGTTTTTGTTTTTAAGGGTGCAATATTGTCAATGGAACTTTTCACTTTCAAATTAAAATTGTGTCCCAGGACATCTGTGGATATTGGCGTGGACTGCACCACGTCGGACATTGTAGTTTTAACAAAAGATTCCATAAAATAATTAGCGAAGTTGACACCAATGTAGCGTTTTTTTACTGTCTGTGTTCCTTTTAATTTTTGAGGAGTGAAAGAGGTGTCAAATAAAATGCAAAAATGATCTGATACCGTAATATCCATGATTGAGGTAATAGTAATATTAAGTCCCTTTCATATAATTAGGTCCAGGGTATGGCCTCTGTTATGGGTGGGTCCAGACACGTGCTGAGAGAAGTCAAAAGCTTCCATTAGATTTATGAACTCCCTTGAGTCATAATCATTTGTGTTATCTACATGAATATTAAAGTCCCCTGAAATGACGATATGATCAAAGTCAGTGGAAACTTTGGATAGCAGCTCGGAAAACTCCTCAAGAAAACCATTTTTACATTTTGGCGGACGCGGATGGTAAATAATAATAGAGAGAACAGAGCTCGTAGAACAAACAATCTTAAAAGCAAGTAATTCAAAACTAGAGAAAGAACCAAAATTTAAAGAACTGCAGTTAAAATGGCTCTTAAAAACAACTGCTAGCCCACCACCACGGCGATGGGATCTTGGAGAGTTAATGAACTCATAGTTTGGGGGACAGAGTTCAATTAACTGACTGTGCTCGTCACATTTCAGCCAAGTTTCTGTCAGGAATAAAAAGTCTAGATTAGACGAGATAACAATGTCATTGAGAATAAAAGATTTGTTTGACAGTGATCTTGCATTAATCATAGCCATTTGAATTCTGATATCACAGGGAATCACAGCCATTTTTACTGATGAAACAATAACCTTGTGATTCAGGGGGTTAACACCTCTATTTCTGTGTGGTCTAGCCCCCCTTGCCGTTAATAAGGTCTGAATGGGGACTGGAGAAGTTATTTGTGGGCAGTGAGTGGTTTGGGCTACCACGTCACAAGGTGAAGCTAATGAGGGCAGTGATGAGGGACGTGGTTGTGGTGAAGCGAAGAGGTAGTTAGAAGGGGTTAATGATGGGTAGGGCCAGCAGGGGGAACTGTTGCAGGAGAGAGTGCTAATATATTCAAAAGTAGTAAAAGAAGAAGGATGAGTGTGCGTGCAGAATGCAATTAGTCAATCTCGGGGACAAGAATGTACAACATGTTGCAAGTTACCCACTAACATGCGGCTTCCCAGTCTGTTTGGGTGTACGCCGTTGACTTTGAAAAAGGAGCGGCGCTCCCAAAACAAGTTAAAATTATCAATAAAAGCAACGTTGGCAACTCTGCAGGCTGATTGGAGCCAAGTATGTAAGCTAAGGATCCGGCTAAAACGCTCCACTCCCCGATCTACTGTCAGAATAGGGCCAGAGATAAAAACAGACAAACCACAGTTTTTTAAAAGATTAAAAAGTGTATTAAAATCCCCCTTGGTCCGCTCCGACTGTTGGCGAGCTGTATCGTTCGACCCCACATGTACTATGATCCTTTTCACAGAAATTGGCCATGAACGCAGCAACCCCGGGAGTTTATCGAGGATGACTGGGACTGTTGCCCCGGGGAAACAGTGGGTGGTTGCGTTAAAGAATCGGACGCGACTGATGATGGAATCCCTGACTATTAGTGAAGTCAGGGGAAAGAGGGGAAGAGGAGATGGTTGAGTCTTGTCAGGGCAGGAGAGTACCTTGTGAGATGAAGGCGCCGCTTGAGAATGGGAAACCAAAGCGGGCGAGTTGTAAGAGGTGGCAGCAACATCAGGAGTGGGGGAGCCATTACCAGCTGGTGCTGGGCTAGGAAGACTACCGGAGGGTCTGCGTGCCGCCGCCTTCAGAAGCTTACGCCGGGACGTGGAAGTCGATGTCCGGGTTGAGGTCAATTGAGCTGTCCTCGCAATGGGGGGTTTGACCGTCCGGATATCGCCGGTCGTCAGGGGTGATGGGGTCGCAGCATCAGCAGGCATCGTAAGAGGAGGGCAGGATAAGTCTTGTGTCAGGAGATCCTCCAGGGGCTGAGAGAGCTCCTCCAACACTTGGAACGAGTTTCTTAGCCGTAACCCATGTGGAACAGGAGGGAGAGTCGTGCGTCTCCTGCGTCGGCTGTGCATCGGGACACTGGTCCAAGGAGTTGAGGTAGCAGGCGTACTGTTGATCTTTGGCTTAGCCCCCAGCTGGGGCCATTTCTCCAACTCTGCCGCTGTTTCGGACTGTCAAGGGACCAGCAAAAGAAATAAACAAAGTTGTGATTCTATAATGTACTCCATTGAGGAGAAGAAAAAGATCCTCCACTGCTTTGCTGATACCCCCGTCCCACCGGATTGGCGGTGCCACTGCGGTGCTTGTACGGCATAAACCGCAGTGGCACCGCTATGATCTCCAAGGTTCCTCAGTAGTACTGCAATTGATTGTCGTAGCACCGCAGAAAACTGTCAAAACCGCGGACCTCCACGGTGGCACGGAGGAAACTTTGAACATGTTCAAAACTTCTGCAGTGCCACCGCAGGTTGGGCCAATCCGCACTGGGATCGCCGTGGCACCGCCATGGAACCGTACAAGGACCTCAGTAGCACCTCCATCAGCGTTGTGCCTCCGCAGTACAGCCGCCGTGCAATCGCCAAAAAAAAAGTAGATTGGCGACCTGACAGCGATCCCATGGCGGTTATGGCGGTCTTAAGACGGAGCTACCATGGGGGCACTGCGGGTATGGGGGTGCGACAGTCATTTTTAACTCTTGTACCACGTTTCGGTGGCATCGCTATGGGAATAAATCATCAGCAGACAAAATATTACAATGAATTACGAACGAAAACCATGTCCCATTTATAGCCAAAATGGATCCGCCCTGCTGCCGCAGCACCTCCGCCGCAGCACCTCAGTAACACCGCCATCCCTGCAATAGCACCTCACTAGCTCCTCAACACTGCTGCTAACACCGCAGTACTGCCGCAAATAATCGCCGTGGCACCGCCATCAAATCATAGTGGCAACTCAATGGAATCGCTATGTCCTCAGTGACCCCACCGTAGTTCCGCCCTGGTTCCCCAGTAACACCGCGAAGAAAAACACGTTTGACGGGTAAAGGAAAACTATGAAAACACTACTGGCGATGTCACTACAGTGATGGCGATTTTGATAAAAGTCCACAGTGGCACGGCCCATCCGGTGTCACGGGGGCACTACTCCAGATACGAGAAGCGGGGCAGCCGGAAAAATGTTGTATTCGAGGAGCGAGTAAAAGAAGTGGATTTACCAACAAAAAAGAAGGAAGTCATCACAACTACCAAAATACCATTAATTGCCTCTCAAATTCATAAAAACCTCAAAGAAGAGGAAATGAAAAAGATTAAGGAAGAAGCTCAAAAACAAACAAAAATATTTCCACTCCAGAAAAGAGGAACATCAACAAGAGTTTGGACGGAGCCACTGGAAAATGGAGGAGAAGTGGGTACTACTTTGGGCAACCGAGTACGCAAAGGCAAAATACACTAATCAGGGAGAGAGACGTCGAGAATGGCAGCGGATTTTCCACCACCACTGCCAAAGTAAAAAAGGTTTACCAAGAAGTAAACTCGCCACCCGAAGGCATAACACCCTCATCCAAAAGTATTACTCACAGGAGGAAATAGAATGGATGCAAGCAGAAGTTACCAGCAAGATTAACAACAAAATCTGCCCTCCTACTGAGCCCCTAGAAATGCCAAACCTACAAAACAAGGATTCTTAAACACCACTCCCCAGGGCAACCTTACCTGGGCCGCCTGCCTCCCTGCCGGCAGATGTTGCGCTAGAAATGGAACAATCAGGAAACCCTGAGAGACAACAACAAAGGAGAAAAATGAGCCCCACACCAGCCCAGGAACCAAAAGGAATACAGCTGTAAACAGAATCAGAACAGCTGGAACTGGAAGAAGAATTTGCTAATGAGATTGAAGAAGCCAGAAGAATGAATATGGAAGAACGCCCAAAATGGATTAAACTAAAACAGAACAAAAAGTTTAAAGAACTGCTATGGAAAGTGAACATTGGCCTCACAGGACTAGTCCCAGCAGATACCACATTCAATGAGCTAAACTGGACGAACTACGGAGCTGCGTGGTTTATGCAGAGTAAGATCGCCCCAGAACATAAAGAAAGCAGGGGAACTGGGACTAGGAAAATAATAAAAATGGAACCACCTTGGAAAAAGAAACTACATTAGACAATTAACAGCTAAGAGCTGAAATATCCCAAATTGCGACTTTCAGAAGTGAGCAAAACCACACAAAGAACCTCACTCGAAAAATTAACGCAATAAAAAGGAGATACAACATAAGTAATGATCAACTTGGTGGAATCTTCCAAGGAGACAGCCTGTCAGTGCTCTTATTCTGCCTCACCATGGACCCGCTCAGCAAGCTACTGAAAAGCTATTACATCGGGTACGACCTTAGCAGAGGTAGAAGCAGAAAAGTCCATAAAAGAGTGAACCATGTACTATACATGGATGACCTGACGCTCTATGCAGAGTCGGATCAAAAACTTAACCAGCTTGTTGGAGCAGTCCATACGTTCTCCAAGGTCTAATTATTATTTACCTCCGCCAGGAGGTATATGTTTTCGGTGCCATTTGTTTGTTGGTTTGTTTGTTTGTGTACAACATAACTCAAAAACTCATGGCCGGATTTTGACTAAATTTTCAGGGTAGGTGGGTATTAACTCAAGGAAGAGGTGATCAAATTTTGGCATATCTAGGCCAAAGTACTGCTGAGATATACGCCAAAGTTCAAGATTTCAAGTCTTTCCAATGGGCCGGAGTTCCAATCACCGTGCTTCTGGCTTTGCTGCCCCCTGGCGGAGGTTCTGCGCTCTCTGAGTGCTTTTCTAGTTAACCTTCGCCGAGGAGGTTTATGTTTTCGGTGCCGTTTGTTTGTTGGTTTGTTTGTTTGTGTACAAGATAACTCAAAAACTTATGGCCGGATTTTGACTAAATTTTCAGGGTAGGTGGGTATTAAGTCAAGGAAGAGGTGATTAAATTTTGGCATATCTAGGCCAAAGTACTGCTGAGATATACGCCAAAGTTCAAGATTTCAAGTCTTTCCAATGGGCCGGAGTTCCAATCACCGTGCTTTTGGCTTGGCTGCCCCGCGGCGGCGGAGGTTCTGCGCTCTCTGAGTGCTCTTCAAGTTATAGTAATAATTTTCTTATCATTTTCTCCATTAATTTATTAAACTCTTAAGTAGCTACTTGATCCTTATAACCAGTGGCGGCTCGTGAATTGGCAACAGGGGAAGCCCAAACAAACCCTTCATGTTAATGATTGTTCATCACCTGTTTTCAATCATTCATTTAAACAGTGGAGGGTCGTCGGCCGTAACAAAGTTAAGCCAAAACCTCGCCCTTCAAAGCTTAATGTCTTAAACCTTTCTTAGTTTACTTTACTTGATCAGCAGTTGCTCATACTAATTTTTAGAAGAACAGTCAGTTGAGTCAAATTTATTTTCGATAACATTGTTGATAAGGAATCAGGTAGACACCAGATGCGGGGAGATGGGAATGAGGATTTATTAAACAAAAAACAAAACAGGCACGAGGGCCAACGAAAAACTTGGCCCAAAGGGTTGCAAAAAACAAACTAAAGTATGCTGCACAGAGCTATAAACAATAAATGCAAAAAGGCAAAAAACAAAAAGGCACTGGAAACTCCAGGCAAGATACTCAAGAAAAATAAATAACAATACTAAATATATATATATATACACACAAGACGAGAGGCTAGGACAAATACTAGGGAACTTGACAAGAACTTGGCTAAACGAGACGCGACTAGAAACAAACTTGAGACACTGTCTGCCAGCCAACTTCCACCGCAACCAGATAAAGGCTTGGTAATCATGACACAAGGGGTAACACCTGGAGAGAGAGAAACAAGAGGCATGGCAAGATCAAGACATGGACAAGATTGGTTGACATGACCTGCTCATTAAGAGAATGAGCGTGCTCAGCTTAAGTACCAATTAAGTATGCAGTTTGGAAGCAAGCATGAATGTTAAGAACAGAAAAGCACAGCAAGATCTTGAAATAGCAAAGCAGGAATCATGACAATAAACTCCCTGTCTAAATTAGTAATATTAGTAATGTGCCTATCTAAGAATTACACCAACCCAGTGAGTGTTAGTAAATGTTAGTAACTTAAAAACAGTTAATTGCCAATTAAGCTTAGAGAGCCCCGAATCAGCACAGCACAGAAGGAAGGGGGAAACCACAAAGCCAACCAGAGCTCTGAAATGTGCAGTAACGAAGGCACGGGGCGGAACGCAGACAAGCGGTGGAGTGGCATGGCAGACCTTGCAAAAACAAAAACATGGAAAAGTAAAAACATGGACATGGAATGCGAAATCCTGAAACAAGAAACTGTTAAAACTGTGACTATGAAACATGAACTATGGAACTATGAACTATGAACTATGAAATCTTGAACATGAAACTGTTAAAACCATAAATGCTGTCCTGGCCAAAGGCCAGAACACAACAAATGTTATACATTGCACCACGAAATTATGAGGGGTTTTCTTTCACACATAAATTACGACATAAATTACCATAGGCCTACGCTATAAATTCCGCGCACAAGAAGCTCACGAAACGGCATAGATGCGCAAATTGAGTCTCATTAAGCAATAAGCTGTGCAACATCGCATTCTTTTCTTCTATATTAAGATTGTAGAAAATGGACTGTCGTGGCTTCTTGTGAAAGAAGCCTTGCAAACTTATTTATAAAGACGTGTTGATAATTTGCGTCGTCATTTGCTATCAAAAATAGATTTGATTGTCCTCCAACCAATTCGTATGAGCAACTGCTAATAAAGAAAAGTGAACTACGAAATGTTGAAGTCATTAAGCTTTGAAGGGCGAGGTTCTGGCTTCCCTTTGTTACGGCCGACGAGCCGCCGCTGCTTATAACTGAAAAAAACTGTCTCCTGGAACCTTCACAAAAACAAAATCTCTGTCGGCAAAATAACTTCATTACCACCTTCTTGAAGAACTAAAAAATACTCTTCAGTGCTTCTCCCAGAATCCATTTGAACCTAAACATCCACAGTGTGTAGGCCTTTGGCATTGTGTTCATTTTGGTCACATGACACAGCATATCACTGTAAAGGTGACCACAAAGGGAGGCTGATGGTGATAACATTTCTTGAAGATCTGCTGTGCAGTCAGAGCTATGGAATAATTAAGCTTCACAGTACATTGTACTTTGAATATACAATATGCATGTATAGATTGAATTTCAAATAGACTTAATACATTTCTTTGATTGACTATCAAGTAATGTTCAGTTGTGCTCTTTAACATTTTCTTATTAACAGAAAAACAATGAGCAAGGTATTGGAGATTCTGTTTATAAAAATGTGTCCAAAGGTGCCTTATTGGAGCTCAATTTCAGAGACTGGCTCTTCTCCCCGCAGTTGTTATATGGAACCAACCTATTGTAATGTAATGTATCACGCCCTGTTATTATCCCCCGCCAACATGAAGTGGGAGGGGGATATAGGTTTGACCTCCGTCCGTCCGTCCGTCCGTGCGTGCGTCCGTCCATCCGTGCGTGCGTCCGTCCGTCCGAGATAAAGGGGACAGCTTTACTCAGAAACTACTACAGATACAGTAATCAAATTTGGTGTGTAGCTTCAGACCATAAAGGCCTTGATCGAGTTCGAAAATGAGAAGCGCACGGTTGGCGGGGGATGTTGTAGACCATGTCGACTTGTTTTCACTGAATCTTTTTTGTTTTGCCAAGATATACATGTACAGTTGTGCTTTAAAGTTTGCAAACCTTAGCTGAATTTGTGAAATGTTGCCATTTATTTTAAAAATAAGACTCATGAAAAAAACATCTTTTATACAACTCCAATTCTGAAATAGTTGGGACAAAGGATAAATTGTGAATAAAATCAAAATGCAATGACTTTCAAATCACACCAGCCAGTATTTTATTCACAATAGAACAGAGGTAACACGGCAAATGTTGAAACTGAGAAATTTTACAAAGTAGGCCCTCCATGCAAGAACCAGATATGTCACTTCATCACATTTGACAAAAATGAAGTTCAGCATTTCAACTCAGAACTTCTTAGTTACCAATCTTGAGGACAAATGATTGTTTACACATATTCCTGGGACTGGTAATTATTTTATTCAACAGTGAAAATGGTTGCAGGGGTCACTGATCTCCTTGTAATTTGACACCAAAAAGTGACATAACTGGTTCTTGCATGGAGGGCTTCAATTCCATCACCAAAATGAGCTCATTTCAAATTTGATGGCCGCTACAGGTTTCAAAAAAGTTGCGACAGGGGCCTGTTTACCATGGGGTAGCATCCCCTCTTTTTTTGGGCTGGGGCGGGCAGGGCCCTACAAACGCGAATATCGCTGAGTGAGTGAGTGAGTGAGTGAGTAAGTGAGTCAGTGAGTGATCAAGTTCAATGATTGGCTGGCCGTCGGGGAAGAAGTTCAGCTATTGGTCGGCCGACGGGGAAGAAGCTCAGTTATTGGTTGGTCGGCGGGGAAGAACTTCAACGACTGGTTGACCGACTACTGGTCTGTGCATAATAAATACGCTACATGGGCCTCGGATGTCGGTATTGAGCTTTGTAGCAGCAACACTACAGTGGGTGGATTTCGGAATTGAAACGGGGCTCATACTTTGCTGTTACTGGATTTTGGATTTGACCGGAGTTCTTTGCCGTTGGTGGATTTTGGATTTGTCTCTTGGACGTAAGTGAAACTTTCACTCTACTGACTTTCAAATGTGGGCCTAGGTGAAGTCGGACCATTCGAAATTCGTGGCTTGAAAAATGCTCACCCATTTAAAAAGGGGGGCATTTCATGGGTTAAGTCACAGTATGTGTTTTTTTTTTTTGTTTGTTTAGGGCTTTGCAGTCCGCCATGTTGCTCGAAAATTAATTTAAGCACCCACTTTTTTTCTGTTGCCTGGGCATTTCATCACGAGTGAAGTTACAGTAGGCTGCGGTGTTTGTTTGTTCGCAGTGTCTACGTGTCCGAAATCAGTGTTGCTCAAATTAAGTTAGCTGCCCAGTTTTATTCTCTTGCACGGGGTTCAAAAAATGTTAAAAAGTGAATTATGAATTATTTTTAACCACCCGACTGTCGGACACGGAGACACTTTGAAGCAGTGTCTATGTGTCTGAAAGTCGGTCAGGGTTTTAATGTAACTTCGTGTCCGACAGTCTGATGGTTTCAATATAAATCTTAATAAAGCGGATGCATATGCTGCGCTCGCCCGAGATAGGATTCCGGTCTTTTAAAAAGTTCCATTCGATTTTATGGTTATAAGCACAATTCGACCATTATTTGGCTAATCTTTCACTCTAGATTGGTTCGGTTTGTTTCAGTCCCCCATGCTTATTTTCTTTGGCACCGGTTGTGAGATTCCATAGAGAGAGGAATGTAACACATCGTTCCAATCTAGCGGGAAAGAATCATGACAATGGTCGGAATGTGTTTTTAATTTCCCTATTCAATCTCGGAACCGATACAACAGTTAACAAGCATGGAGGACAGTATCGTTTGCGAGGTTGAATGGGGAAATCAAAAACACATTCCGACCATTGTTGCGTTAGGTACGATGAGTAACATTCCTCCATATCCCTATTGGATTTCGCACCCTGTACCAGAATCATTTCCTTAAGATTTCTTTTGAATCTCGCAATCGATACGCGAGAGAACGGGTACAATGAAGGGATTTGTATACATTATCATACAGGGTTGTACATGTAGGCTACTATGTTACAATACAAGTGTTTTTTTTTTTTTTTTTTAAAGAGTAGGTCTATTTGTACT
This sequence comes from Gymnothorax reevesii, assembly GCA_029721435.1. Lineage (NCBI taxonomy): Eukaryota > Metazoa > Chordata > Actinopteri > Anguilliformes > Muraenidae > Gymnothorax > Gymnothorax reevesii. The sequence continues at coordinate 154,839,181 of CM056575.1, forward strand.
TTAGGCCTTTATTTTTTCATAAACCGGGACTTTATAATTTTACTCTACCACATTTAAAAGATTATACTTTCACTTCGTTACTCTGGCACTGACCACTTCGTTTCTCGTTACACTGAAATATGAATGCAATTCATCATTTAAGGATTATCTGGATTTGGCGTGTTCGAGAAGAACGGCGGTGCTCGGCAGGGTATCTTAGCCGCTTGGGCAGATGTGTTTGCCAACGGACATGGAGCTGCAAATGTATGCACGCAGTTACACTATTATATCACTAGATGGCACACCCGGATCAGTTATTGAATATTCACAGGCAAGCCGAGCTTTAGGAATATGGACAAGTTTACTCCAATACCTGTTTTTCAGGATTTGCCTTAAATTAACTCCTCAGCTAATTCTTGATATGCAAACTGTGCTATATACTTGCCCATAGCAGTTAAAAGTGTGTGTGTGTGTGTGTGATCCCAATTATAAGATCAGAATAAGCAGTTTTCTGAAGCAAAAATTCAACATGGTATTGATACCATTTATGTCTATTAATTACAGTCATTTATTTTTGTTTTTTATTCTGCCAGTAAACTCAAAGAAGAAATGTATAAAGGAGAGACTGCCAGTTTATTTATTTTTTCTAAATTCTGTATCTTTCATTCTCCTGAGAATTAATCAAAGGACACAAGGAGTGAACAATGCGTGGTTTCTTTGCTTCTTTCTATGCGTGCTATGAAAAATACTTTGAACTTGCACTTTTGGTACTTTAGTATCTTGTGGAAAAATATAATTAAGTACATTTAATGTGAGCTACTTTAAGACTTTTACTCAAATCATTTTCTTACGGGTGACTTCAGTTCTCACCAGATTAACTTTCAGTAATGGTACTTTTACTTTTTTGTAACTTTTTTCCCCAGTACTTTATACACCTTTGTTATGATATTAGCTATGTGACAAAGTGCAATACTTGGTCAGGTTGTAACTGTCGCTTATGAAAATCGTTCATGCTTTCTTAACTCAATTCTTGTATTTTTCTGCATTTTTTTTAAACATTGCTGATATCATTTCTATGAAATTCTACCATATTTGAGGTAAAATTGCCCTAAATTGCTCACTTCGCAGCACACTTTTTTCTCTTTCTTTCTTTCTTTATTTCTTTCTTTCTTTATCCGCGGCGACTGAAATAAATACCAAATAAATACCAAACAATTCTCTATTTGTGGGCACTATAAAATTTCTAAACTTTCTTATTCCTCGGCCAATTCTCATGATCTTGGTGTCAACTTCAAGGCCTTTTCGAGAGCTTTCAATAGGTAATCAATTCATTAAAATAAATTGCATTTCAATTATTTTGTCTCATAGTTAACTATATTCAACCATCACCAATATCGAATAACGCTTTATGTAAACACACTTTCACACACTCACTCTCCTCACCCACTTTGTAAGTAATTTATCAACTCCAGCTCATGACTAAACTTGCACTTCAAATAACAGAATGAGCTTTGCCTCATTTAGCACCCTTTTCTTGGGTGCACATTCTCATACTGCACTCGGCGGCCCAGCCGTATACTAGGTTGCACGTAGTCTTGTTTAAAACAGAGTGGAGGCGTCTGGGCATTGAAGAGACAAGTTTTGTGAGTTTAGCCATTGGAATTTTATCCCACTCTTGTTTAATACAGGCTTCCAGCTGCTGGAGAGTTTTGGGTCTCCTTTGATGGACTTTTTGTTTAAATTGGCACCAAACGTTCTCAATCGGTGAAAGATCAGGACTGCAGGCAGCTGAGTTCAGCACACAGACTCTTCTACTACGAAGCCATGCTGTTGTAATAGCTGCAGTATGTGGTTTTGCATTGTCCTGCTGAAATACACTAGGCCTTCCCTGGAATAGATCTCATCTGTAGGGGAGCATATGTTGCTGTGAAACCTTTATATACATCACCCTCCATAATTATTGGCACCCCTCGTTAAGATGCGTCCTTTGCCTTCTAATAAATTCAGTTTTTTTCTAAATAATATAGGACCACAATGGGGAAAAAAAGCGGAAAATCCAACCTTTAATTCAAGTGCATTTATTCAGTGGGGAAAAAAAATCCCACATTAAGAAATAAATATTTTACATCAAATTGTGTGCCACAATTATTAGAACCCCTGATGTTAATACTTTGTTGGCAAAAGGGGTTGTACAAAACAGCACCTAATCTTCTCCTATAATGTTTCACAAGATGGGAGAATACAGAAAGCGGGATCTTCGACCATTCCTCTTTGCAAAATCTCTCTAAATCATCCAGCTACCTGAGTCCTCTCCTCTGCACTCTCCTCTTCTACTCACTCCACAGGTTTTCAATGGGGTCGAGGTCTGGGGACTGAGATGGCCATGGGAGGAGCTTGATTCTGTGTCTGATGAACCATTTCTGTGTAGATTTGGCCACATGTTTAGGGTCAATAACTTTCTCAAAGACCCAGTGACCACCCATCTTCAGCTTTTGAGCAGAGACCACAAGATTTTGATTTAAAATGTCCCCGTTATTTCAAAGCGTTCATGATGCCATGCACCCTGACAAGGTTTCCAGGGCCTGTGGAAGAGAAACAGGCCCACAGCATCACCGAACCCCCCCCCCATACTTCACAGTGGGCATGAGGCACATTTCTGCATACTCATCTTTTGTGTTCTGCTAGACCCACTTAGTGTTTGTTGCCAAAAAGCTCTCTTGGTCTCATCTGACCAAAGCACACGGTCCCAGTACTGCTTAGTGAACTCCAGACTTTTGAGTTTATGATTGTGAAAGAGAAAAGGTTTTTTCCGTGCATGCCTCCCTAACAGCTTGTTGGCATGTAGATGGCACCTGATGGTTGTTTTGGAGACTTTGTGACCCCAAGATGCTACCATTTGTTACAATTCTTTAACCGTGAGCTTTGGAGAACTTATTTCTCTTACCATCCTCCTCACTGTGCGTGGTGGCAAAATAACCTTGCGTCCTCATCCAGGCTTGTTTACCTTTGTTTCAGTTGTTTTAAACTTCTTAATGATTCTTCCTCACAGTAGATATGGGCAGGTGCAGGCGAGTGGCTATTTTCTTGTAGCCATTGCCTGATTTGTGGAGGTCGACACACATCTGCCTTACTTGAACGGTGTGTTCCTGTCTTTCCTATGTTGAAGTGTGGATCAGGGGCGAAGCTAGAACCGGGAATTGCGGTGGCACAGACAAGTCCCTTTATGACAATTAGGATAGACCTGGCTAGTTCTCAATTATTTCTCTTTATTGACGCGTTTTCCAATTATCATAATAGGCAACTGAAGACACGGTTTCTCATGCGATCTAACAGCGATGAAGTCATGGGGTAAATTCTGTAAAACTGAGAATTGGGGTGGACGTTAACATCTGTATTAAAGAATTATTAGTCCTGACCTGTTCAGTCATTTTCATGATTAACAAAATGTTCACTCCGAGAGCGCTCCGCACTTTACAGGTGCTGCTTGTTCTCCCCGATTAGGTGAGACGACAATTATTCATCTGGACGCGTTTGCATAATTTAAATCAACGTCAAATAGAGCCGCATGCTTTGTATAGCCTATTTCACTGCCAAGTGCCACTTTTTTTCCCCACTCAATACCGAGAGTAATTTTGAATAACGTTGATTTAAATTAAGCAAACGTTTCCAGATGAATGATTGTCGTCTTACCTAATCTCCTAATCTTCTATTAACCTAACCTCCCACAGGTGTAACAGGTCAGTAATCGAATCATCCAGGTAATCAGGCACCTGTGCAGAACACTCTGTTCCAAGGGAATTGCCGATTAGCAGAGTAGCAGAAATAATATCGTTAGCATAACGACTATTCAGAAAAATTAGAGACAAGGCAGACTCAGAGAAATAAAAGCATATTATGACCATGTCTGCGGAAAAAACATTGTCAGAGTGGATAAACCCTTAATAAATCCACTCTCCCATGACCGTCTCATCATATTTATATCCCAGGGAAACAGGAAGCGATGACTTACTAATTAAATGTTCCTAGATACTCTGATCAACTGTGTAAACTACTGTAGAAATGACAAACACTGCAATTATGTTTTTTTTCCTCGGGATTGTTAGGGGTGTCAATAATTGTGGAACAGGTGATTTTATGAAAAATAATTATTTCATAGTCAGGGATTTTTTTCCCCCTGAAAATTCACTTGAGTTGAAGGTTACATTTTTCTACAATTTTCAGTGTGAGAGTATACTTCTGCTGCAAAAATTAAATTTATTTTAAGGCTTTTAACACATCTTAAACAGGGGGGCCAATAATTATGGAGGGCGCTGTACCTTTCAGCATTCGTGGTGCTTTTTGAAACATGTAAGTGTCCCACACGTTATACACTAATGCGTCCCTATACCATCAGAGATGCTGGCTTTTGAACTGAACGCTGATAACAGGAGGTGTGGTCTTTCTCCTCTTTAGCCCGGAGGATACGACGCCCATGACTTCCAACAAGAATGTCAAATTTGGACTCATCTGACCACAGGACACTTTGCCACTTTGCTCCAGTCCATTTTAAATGAGCCTCGGCCCACAGAACATGACGGCGCTTCTGGATCATGCTCAACATTGGCTTCCTTTTTGCATGATAGAGTTTTCCCTGGCATCTGTGGATGGCACAGCAGACTGTGTTTACAGACAGTGGTTTCTTGAAGTATTCCTCGGCCCATTTAATAATGTCGAGGACAGAATCATGCCGGTGAGCAATGTAGTGGCGTCTGAGGGCCCAAAGATTACAAGCATCCAGTAAAGGTATTTGGCCTTGTCCCTTACACACAGAGATTTTTCCATTTTCTATTAATCTTTTGTTAATGTTATGCACAGTCGATTATGAGACCTTCAAAGCCCTGGCAATTTGACATTGAGGAACATTGTTTTTAAAGTATTCCACAATTTGTTTACGCAAGTCTTCACAGGTTGCAGAGCCTTTGGCCATCTTTACCTCTGAGGGTCTCAGCCTCTCAAAGACATCCCTTCTATAGCCTATCATGTCACACACCTGATGCCAGTTAACTTAATTACTTGCTGAAAGGCTTTGGTATTTGTCGTGGATGTTTTTTCCTCTGTGAATGCGGTGAGGAGTCTACACCCACTGTTTCAACGCAGGGATAGAAAAGGAAAGTTTCACCTCCTCATGGAGGCGGTTTCTTCTGTACATAAATGACAACATAAAATATTAATAGGAGTATATCTTTTTAAATTCTGCGCTTGTTTAGCTTTTGAAGCAACACAGATTTGGGTAAATTAGTTTGCGAGGCTCATTTTGCAATAAGACACCAGAATCTGTACTATAATCCAAATATACTCACGGTTGAAGGGTTTTAGGCATGATGCACAGCTGAGTGACAACTGTAAGGATGGCGAAAATAAATGCACTGTTTTTCATGCCCATTATTTGGATGGAAAAAAAAGGTGTTTAAAGATCCTTATTGTTAATATTATTATTATTATTATTATTATTATTATTATTCTTCGTTGATCTGCGCTCGTTTTGGGGGGGAGCTGATGGCAATATGTGTGCAATACACTAAATTTCATACACTGCCCGGCCAAAAAAAAAGTCACCGTTGGAAATTAATGAACAAATTCTAGAATTGGATCATTATTGCGGTTACTAATATGTTTCAGCTGGCAATAATCATTTTTCCCCTGACTGATGAAGCGCATCGCTACTCATTTCTCAAAAAATCATGTCGGAAGACACATCCCTTGCTGGTGGAAAAGATGTTACAGTATTTCAGAACAGGCAACTTATTGGCCTGTATTTAGCAAAGAAACTCATGAATGCAAAAACAAGTATGAGGAATCATTTTCACAAACATATTTGCCACCACAAAGTCCTGATCTTAGACACAGTAAAAGTTATTGGGATGTGCTAAAGAAAGACCACCGAGTGGTTCAACCATTATGTCGAGAAGACAAGATCTCGGCCAAAAATTATGGCATGTATGATCGAAAATAAATGTTCTGGCATTGCATATAGTTGTTTAACAATGACAAAATTAATATGCACTGTAATCAAAGCTACAGGGGTTCCAACTAAATATTTGAGTGTGCGACTGTTTTTTTGGCCGTGCAGTGTATTAAACTTTCTGATCTGATTTACAAATATGACAGCCATGGCGGCCATATTTAAAATTCCATATGGGCTCATTCGTCCGTTTTTGCTGCTACTGAGCTTTAATTTGGTACAGTGGTGGCTAGTAAGAAGCCCAGAAACTGACCGCCTCTCCCATTCCTATATACACTCAATGGTTTGGATATTACAGTAGTTTAGATGAACCTTGTGTCTCCGTGGTAGAACCAAACACCGATACAGCTTTAGCATCAAACTAACTTGTTTCAACATATTATTTAGTGTGGAGTTTGCAACCTAGATTAAATGAGCTGTGTCACGATTACTGCACATGCTCTCAGTTTCGAAGGAAGTAAAATCTCAACTGCAAGTCAAAATCAAGAGGGTATTTTTCCTCTGCGATAATTCGCAATTGCAACCAACTTACCCTTCCCTTGGCTAAAACTTAGAATAGCACTTTGAATTCTCAAATTTCCATAGAAACCATCTCAATATGACAGGCATAATGCTGGTGTGACTAAAATATACAAATACAATGCAACACAAAGATGTATTGGCAAGGATGGAATCCAATTATGACTTGCAGTGAAACAGATTTACTTTCTTGGGTAGTATATTGTGAGCATGTGCAGTAATCGCAACTTGGCACCTTTCAGACGGATCTTATTCATTCAACCTTTGTTTATTCTGGAGAAATCAGTGAAGCCATGTCCTCATTTTCAACTATATTGAGAGTATAATTGAAACGGACTGGGCACAAATAAAAAGTTAAAAAATGCAATGTCTAGCTGTTGCAAAAGGCCACTGAAACCCAGAGTAGTTCTGTTGATTTTCTTGGCCCGATACCATTTCCTGTTGCTCATCCACCTGGCCAAACTATGAACTTGCCTATGGAAAGAATGCTGTCATTTTTGGGATATACTCCGCTGTTGTTCACCTACAGCATTAGTCAAGTTTTGTATTGTTTCTGTGCTGTATGTAGTAGTGTTAACACCTGGTATTTGAGTCATCATTTCAGTGATCTGTTATAGGAATTCTAGTTAAAAGAAGTTAGTGTGGCATACAGAGAAGTAGTAAAATGGATAATATTAAAGATCAGGTTGTCAGAAGCTCCTTTAAAACTAAATTTCTTGTGCACGTAGAACAGATAAAGGCTAAAATCCCATCCACTGTTTCCCTACAGGAGCTGCACTTCTGAACACAGTGGATCAGCACAATGATGCAGGAAGGAGTCTGTCCGAGACGGGACACTGTGACGACCCTACCAGAGCTCCCCGAGCAGCACAGGATCAGAGAGAAAGAGGAGGAACTACATGGACTGGAGTCTGTCCACATGGCAGAGTCAGAGATCAAATGTACTGCACCAGGACCCAACACACTGGAGCCAGAATGTGTTACTGCAAACAGCAGGATCAGTGATTTACATCACACTGAAGCTTCACTGATAAAAACAGAAACTGATCTGAGCTCCACCAACGCTGGGGATCTTAAGACTGAGAGCCTAGACTTTACAGAGCTGGCCTGTGTGACTCTGTATTCTGACAAAGTCAAAACAGAGCCTGATGATGGAGATTATATTAAGACTGAGCATGTCTGTGTCTTGCCAGACATTAAGTGTCCTTACATCAAATCTGATGACAATATGCTTGAATCAAGTGAAATTCTAGGGAGTGATCTCATGAATACTGTGCTTACTGAAGCTGTGGTTGATGAAATGGCCGAGACTGTAATGTATCCTAATGCAGGAGAGCTCAATCCAAACTGCAGACTCTCAGGCAAAAATCAGGTTGATTTATTCCCTGATGAGGGAATCTCTACGATGAAAAAGCCACACCAATGCTTTACAAGTGGGAGATGCTTTTTTTGGAAATCTGATTCAAATTGCCACCAAGGAGTTGATACTGGAGAAAAGCCCTACAAATGTAATCAGTGTGGGAAAAGATTCAGTCACAGAAGCGGTTTACAATATCATGAAAGATTTCATACTGGTGAAAAGCCTCACAAAAGTGATCATTGTGGGAAAAGATTCAGTAACAAAAGCAATTTACGATATCATGAAAGAATTCATACAGGAGAAAAGCCCTACAAATGTGATCAGTGTGGGAAGAGTTTCGTTAGGAAAACTCACAACGCCATGATCAGGTGCATACATTTGAGAAGTCCTACTCATGTGATCAGTGTGGGAAAAGATTCAGTCACAGAAGCAGTTTACAATATCATGAAAGAATTCATACAGGTGAAAAGCCCTACACATGTGATCAGTGTGGGAAAAGATTCAGTCACAAAAAGAGTTTACAATATCATGAAAGAATTCATACAGGTGAAAAGCCCTACAAATGTGATCACTGTGGGAAAAGTGATATGGAATCAGTTGACACCAGATGCAGGAAAAGGGAATGAGGATTTTATTATAAACCAAAACAAAACAGGCACGAGGGCCAACAAAAAACTTGGCCCAAAGGGTTGCAAAAAACAAACTAAGGTAAGCTACACAGAGCTATAAACAATGAATGCAAAATGGCAAAAAACAAAAAGGCACTGGAAACTCCAGGCAAGATGCTCAAGAAAAATAAATAACAAGACTAAATATATATACACAAGACGAGAGGCTAGGACAAGACTTGAAACTAGATATGCAAGGGAACTTGACAACAAGGACTTGGCGAAACTTGAACATGCAACGAGACGTGAGACACTGTCTGCCAGCCAACTTCCACCGCATCCAGATAAAGGCTTGATAATCAAGGACACATGAGGGGCAACACCTGGAGAAGCAGAAACAAGAGGCATGGCAAGATCAAGACATGGACAGAGATTGGATGACATGACCTGCTCATTAAGAGAATGAGCGGCTCAGCTTAAGTACCAATTAAGTATGCAGCTTGGAAGCAAGCATGAATGTGAAGAACAGAAAAGCACAGCAAGATCTTGAAATAGCAAAGCAGGAATCATGACAATAAACTCCCTGTCTAAATTAGTAGTATTAGTAATGTGCCTATCTAAGAATTACACCACCCAGTGAGTGTTAGTAAATGTTAGTAACTTAAAAACAGTTAATTGTCAATTAAGCTTAGAGAGCCCCGAATCAGCACAGCACAGAAGGAAGAGGAAATACCAAAGCCAACCACAGCTCAGAAATGTGCAACTACGAAGGCACGGGGCGGAACGCAGACAAGCGGTGGAGTGGCATGGCAGACCTGGCATGAAACAAAACATGGAAAAGTAAAAACATGGACAATGAATGTGAAACATGAAATGCAAAAACCTGATACAAGAAACTGTTAAAACTGTGACATGAACATGAACTATGAAACTATGAAACTCTTGAACATGAAACTGTTAAAACCATGAATAATGGTTAAGCTGAACCGGAACACAACAAAAAGATTCAGTCACAAAAAGAGTTTACACTGTCATGAAAGAATTCATACAGGAGAAAAGCCCCACAAATGTGATCAGTGTGGGAAAAGATTCAGTCTGAAAGTCTATTTACAAAGCCATGAGAAGATTCATTCAGGTGAAAAGCCCTACAAATGTGGTCAGGGTGGGAAAATATTCAGTCGCAAAAGCAGTTTACAATATCATGAAAGAATTCGTACTGGTGAAAGCCCTAAGAATGTGGTCAGCGTGGGAAAGGTTTCAGGCAGAAATCTGCTTTAAAATGCCATGAAAACATTCATACAGGTGAAATTATAACCTGGTCCATCGACGAGAAGAGAGAAATTTTCCACTGCTTCGCCTACTCTAGGCATGAGAAGTGGGGCAGGCGGAAGAACATTGTATTTGAGGAGCAAATCAAGGAAGCGGACCTACCACCTGAGAAGAAGGAAGCCACCACGACCGCCAAACTAGCCTCAATCGCTTCCCAAATTCATAGGTATCTGACAAATGAAGAAATGACAAAGATTAAGGAGGAGGCTCCTAAACAAGCGGAAGCGGATTTCCAAGCCAGAGGAGAGAGAGACCAGCAGGAATTTGCACGGAGCCAATGGACGATGGAGGAGAAATGAGTGTTGCTCTGGGCAACAGAGTATGCAAAAGCAAAATGCACAAATCGGAGAGAGAGATGTTGAGAATTTTAATTGATGAATGGCCGTAATATACTCGATCGCCACACTCCATTATGTAGTCCCGCAAAATGTACAGTAAGCTAAGGCCGCTGTTGTGATATCCTAGAAGCCTGTACACGCAGCTAACACTCACCTCACTTTTTCATAGTTCATGGTTATCATTGTAATGAGTTGTATATTTCCATTACTTTGAAAAACACCAATTCACATTTCTGTATTTTGATGCATCATGCATCATATGTCAGCTGTGTAGCATCTAACGTAATGTCCATATGAGTGCATTTATAGCAATACATACATTCAGTTCGAACACTGCTTAGCAAACCATTTATTAACCATTCTTCAGTCTAAAATTAATTACTGACCTTCATACTTGACGACGAAACTTTTCAGCAACTTGACAGATGACATCCAAAATGTTTACTTTTTTGTGCATGATCCGAACATCCATGAAAGCACTGAACGTGCATACACATTCTTTGTGGTACAGCCTTTATTAGATTGAAGTTTAGGGTGGGTGGAAACGTCAGAGTATACTAAATCCGAACATCTAATGTTCGTGAGCAGCATCCGAGATCAGCCTGAGTGATGCAGGTAGATTCAACGGTGTGGCTGATTTTCATCTGAACGAAGATAATACGGGACCTAAAAGAATGCAACAGTTGGTAGCGTAAATATGGACATTCAGAACATAAAAGTGATCCGATAGGGTCCCGTCCCGTTTACAACTTATGATTTTAGATTGATAGAAAATCTACATAACTTTTAAAAAATCTAATACAGAGCACTGGAGAGGAGTAAATGCTATTGCAATGCTCTGATGCACTCACACACACACACACATATACAGACGAATAGAATAGAATTAGAATTATTTGTGTTTTTCAGTTTTTGTTTTTTGCCAGCACTGCTTAACATTTTGAAGATGAACTCAAGTACTCAAAATCAAAAGGGTTTAATGCTTACCTTTCGCAGAGCCGGTCATTATCCTAAAATTAAGTACCACAAATACAATCGATGTTAACTCGCTCTTAGAAATGAAACGTTGAGACGGTATTAAAATTATAATCGAGACAGACTTTATTGGAAAGGGCTTTGGGGGTGGATAGAAAGGCACGGCCTCTGGTTCGCTAACATGCAGAAATTCATCGATGAAATGTTCAGTGCACTCCAAGAGGCTCAGATATCTGGGGAAGGACAGAAAAAAGGAGCTTTAAAACAAAGGTAAAAATAAGGCAGTAGCCTACAACGTGCGTAACATTTCACAGTAGACCCACATTTTATTATCCTCCACGGAATGGTTACAAGTAAATTAGTAAAAGTAAATTAGCTTACCAGAATTGACAAAAGTTTAAAGCTCCTGACTTTAAAACATATCGGTTTATAAGGCACGTGAAGTGTGTTGTGATAGCCTATGTGTTCGGTTTATTGTCTTGAATCCGGAAAAGATAATGGAATTCGCACGCAGACGAGCAAGAATCATCTGACTCCGATAATGTGGTTATTCGACGTTGAACTAAAGAGAACACGAGCCTGGGGCGCATTTCACAATTGCGTAGTTGCAGAAATGTATACGTCCATTCAGACAATGGGCGTTTTCGACTGGAACTTTTTTGTTGAGTACAATTAGGCTCCGCCCACCTGCGCAAAGACCAAAAATATTCCTTCGTTACAAGCCCAGTGGAATGATACACGTTAACAACGGGGAGAGGCATGGCGTCTTCTGCTGAATTACCGGTAGTTGAACTATTAGATGATGGTATTGAGGACAGCAGTAGTGATGACGATGATGATCTCGAGCTTATCGTTGCCTGTACTCTAATGACAGAGTTGACAAGGTTACTTCTTGTTCTCCTGAATGCCATACATTATCATATGTGACAAATAGTGCACGAATCACTGCTCATTATAGCTGTCAATACGAAACTTCCCACAGTGTAATCAGTCTGACTTCAGACCGTTATTTTCTATTTCGCCTTTACCAAAGCCAAACATTACACGTGTAGTCTCCTGAAAAACAAGTGTAGATTTGGTGGATAATGGTCTGAAATCTGCTTCTTACAGTTTCTTACAAAATTATAGCAGCAAAATACCAGTCGAACGCAAATTGTGTTCAACGAAAGTGATTTAACGGAGGATTTCCTTCGTTAACTTCGTTGAGTATATTTTCCTACCATATGACGTCAAGATGACCTGTCGAATGTAAAACGTTGTTAACGGAAGGTGCGTTGTGTATGAAAAGTACCAGTCGAAAACGCCCAATGTTTCCAACTATGGAAGGTAGCACCTGTGATTTCGGGAAGCATACCCCTGAGCAATGTCACGTTAATGTTACACAACAGCAAGTCAACTACTTTGCCGAGATTTTGAGTTGAAATCAATAGTATTAATTCCCTGTCAAAGTCGTTTTAAACATTTGTTATTGCATTTGCGTTTTAAAATTGTATCTCAAACCATAATTAAACCTTTACCGGCGGCTATGTTTTGTTTTCCGTTCCGCTCATATGTACATCAGGGTGCAGTCTGCCAGTGGTCAGACTTCCATTTCCGGTGAAAAGTGATCGTGAACACGCACCCTAGGTCGGAGTTCCACGAGCCCGAGCCGTTGTCATGGGCACCTCGGATACCAGCGCGTTCATGAGCCCCACACTACGCATGTGTGAGCAAAAATCACACAGCACATGTCCACGTGGCTCCGGAAGCCTGGCCCCCCATGTCGGCTCGCTGCGCCACTGAGCAATTTCCATTGAAATGAATGGGCGGCCATTTTCCAATTGTATATCCAGTGAAATATAAAACATCCTTGGTTATCTCCCACCAACCAATTGCTGCTAGATCACTTGACGCATTAGTAAGATCTATGGCGGATTCCGCTGCTCTTCCTAAATTATACCAGGTTGAATGCCCATCGTTTAAAACAACAAAAATTTTCTTATCTAAAAACTCCTCCAAAACTTTCCCATTTCTATCACTCCTCCGACTCCCCCACAGCTCATTGTGCGCATTCAAGTCCCCCACACAAATAACTGCTACACTGATCACATCCATAATTTCTTGAAAATGTATTTCCTCTAACCTGATACAGGCATTATATGTGTTCACAATTGCAATTTTCCCTCGTTTAGTCCAGATTTCTACGATTTCAGATTCTAATTTAGTTGTATACAGTTCTTTTAAACTGGATCCCACTTCTAATAAAAATTGCACAACCCCCTCCTGATAAACTCTCTCTGTCCCTCCTTTCAGATCTATATCCTGGTAATACAAAATCTAGCCTTGGTCTTAACCATGTTTCTTCAATACAAATAATACCAGGTTTATCATCAAGATTTCTTAAAAAATATTTCAACTCTTGGCCATTCGCAACTAGGATCCTCGCATTCCATTGCATAATTGAAAACATTTTGCAAATAAAATTAATTATCCTCATCATGCTCATCTTCACTTAACATTTCAGCTACTTCAGACCCAAACTCAGACTTATCAGAATTACCTTTTCAGTTGCACTATCCTGGGAATAAGTACATTTCCACACCTCTTCAGGATTAATATCCCTAAAGCCCAATATCTTCTCAGCCGCAGAAGTTATTTCTCTTACAACATCTGACTTTTTGTTTGCACCCAGTTTTACTTTCCACATTGCTTCCACCATGAATGCGAGCAGAGCTTTTTTACTGACCACAACAGAATCATCAGAAGAGCGAGCCCTAACAGGACTACTGCATGTTATCCCAGCTCGATCGTTCCCTGCCTCTCTCATGCCATCCACCCGTTTCACTGCCTCGGCACATGATATTTTATTATCTCTTTTAACCTTCACATTCATTGCTCTAATTGAATTTGGACATCCTCTAAAGGAAGCAGGGAGTTATTCTCCACAGTTAAAGCATTTCACTGGTTCACTGCACTCCTTCCCATCATGGTCTTCGCGACACCTTCTGCATCTTCTCATTCCTTGGCATACAGCAGCCACATGGCCAAACTTCTGACACTGAAAACATCTCAACGGAGGCCTTTCACACTCTCTCACAGAGTAACTCATATACCCTAATGTCACTCTCCTCGGTAGTTTACCATCTCTGAAGGTAATAAGGACTGGAGTATATCCTTTACATCCTCCATTGCCCATTCACCGAATTAAAAGTGTGTCTCCCCCTTTGAGATTAGCTAGCAGCTCGCGCTCAGACACTTCAGTAGGCACATTATAAATTACTCCTTTGACCCCTGTATTACTGCGTGGTTCAAATACTTCAACATCTCTACCAAGTATACTTCTGATTCTTAGAGCACTTGCTTGTTGAGCAGCAGTCTTACAGAAGATAGACATCATTCCACTTTTTAAAATTCAAACATTTAATACCTCACCCAACGGTTTTAGTTCTTTCGCCGACTTAAGGGGATTGACAGATGAGAACCCTGATCCACTTTTTACTCTTATAAGAACCTTAAAAGATTCATCTCTGTTTTGTTCTTGTCATGTTACTTTAGTTTGTACATCGCTCTCCATCTCACCCTCCTGAGCGATTTCCTCCTGTTCTTTCCCCTTCTCTCTCTTACCCTGAGCGATCTTCTACCCAACCCCTTCTACCTCACTTCCCGAAGGCATGGGCTTGCTCTAGCTCTAAAAGATTCCCAGATATATAACTGTCACAAGCCAATTTATTTATATAAGAAGAAAAGAAAAAGAAAAATACACGCCAGTAATCGTTTGCTCTAGCACCAAACACACCGCCGCCGCCCTAACCGCACAACATCCGGGTCTCCAAAAACAAAATGCTGATATCTGAGACCCATGTAGCGTATTTATAATGTACAGACCAGTAGTCGGACAGTCAATCGATGAAGTTCTTCCCCGCCAGCCGACCAATAGTAGAAGTTCTTCCCCGCCGGCCAACCAATAGCTGAACTTGATCACTCACTCACTCAGCGACATTGGCGTTAGTAGGGCCCTGGCCGCTGCCCGGCCCTGCCCAAAAAAAGAGGGGATGCTACCCCATGGTAAACCGGCCCCTGTCGCAACTTTTTTGAAACCTGTAGCAGCCATCAAATTTGAAATGAGCTCATTTTGGTGATGGAATTGAAGCCCTCCATGCAAGAACCAGTTATGTCACTTTTTGGTGTCAAATTACAAGGAGGTCAGTGACCCTACAACCATTTTCACTGCTGAATAAAATAACCACCAGTCCCAGG
This sequence comes from Gymnothorax reevesii, assembly GCA_029721435.1. NCBI lineage: Eukaryota > Metazoa > Chordata > Actinopteri > Anguilliformes > Muraenidae > Gymnothorax > Gymnothorax reevesii. Next base: position 154,854,526 of record CM056575.1, read on the forward strand.
AATATGTTTTAACAATCATTTGTCCTCAAGATTGGTAACTAAGAAGTTCTGAGTTGAAATGCTGAACTTCATTTTTCTCAAAATGTGATGAAGTGACATAACTGGTTCTTGCATGGAGGGCCTACATTGTAAAATTTCTGTTTCAACATTTGCCATGTTTCCTCTTTTCTATTGTGAATAAAATACTGGCTGGTGTGATTTGAAAGTCATTGCATTTTGATTTTATTCACAATTTATCCTTTGTCCCAACTATTTCAGAATTGGAGTTGTATAAAAGATGTTTTTTTCATGAGTCTTATTTTTAAAATAAATGGCAACATTTCACAAATTCAGCTAAGGTTTGCAAATTTTAAAGCACAACTGTACATGTATATCTTGGCAAAACAAAAAAGATTCAGTGAAAATAACAGGGCGTGATACATTACATTACAATAGATTGCTTCCATATAACAACTGCGGGGAGAAGAGCCGGTCCCTGAAATTGAGCTCCAATAAGGCACCTTAGGACACATTTTTATAAACAGAATCTCCAACACTTTAACATTTTCTTAAAAAAAAAACAATGAGCAAAGAGCACAACTGAACAGTACACTTGATAGACTTAATACATTTCTTTGACTATTTGAAATTCAATCTATGCATGCATATTGTATATTCAAAGTACAATGTACTGTGAAGCTGAATTATTCCATAGCTCTGACTGCACAGCAGATCTTCAATAAATGTTATCACCATCAGCCTCCCTTTGTGGTGACCTTTACAGTGATATGCTGTGTCATGTGTCCAAAATTAACATGATGTCAAAGACCGACACACTGTGGATGTTTGGGTTCTTCAGGGTGGACCACTGGCCCTGAAATGGATTCTGGGAGAAGCACTGAAGAGTATTTTTTAGTTCTTCAAGGATATGGTAATGAAGTAATTTTGCCGACAGAGATTTTGTTTTTGTAAAGGTTCCATGAGACAGTTTTTTTCAGTATAAATGAGATTAATGGAGAAAAACTAGGCTCACTGGTGAGGCTTTTGACCTGGGTGTCAAGATCTCAAAAGACAGGAAATATGCATCCTCCTGTATGTACACTGACGATAGAACTGCGCACCAATAATTACGGTAATTTGCTTTAAAAATTATGACTCCTTGAGTATTTTAGGCATTTGTTGTTTGACCCATTTAGCAGAATATTCAGGAAGACTGATCAATAAAACACATCACACACAACGCATTTTTTAGGGCTTACCATCCGTAAGATGGGATTCATTTAAATGGGGGCTTTTCAGCAGAGTACTTTTGCTGCAGGTAATACAGTGTTCCATTTCTGAATTTGGTCACATGGTTCGAAACATTCATCCCGTAGTTACATCACTGATTAAGGAAACCGCGACCAGTGTCTGTGCAGGTTGTAATAATCGACCATCCTGACATAATTACAAAAACAACAAAAAAAAAAAAAAAATCAATAAAATAGGACCAATGGCCCCGTAGCTCACTGGTATGACATGAAATTAGATGAACTTTTAATAGATGAAAAAAAAAAAAAAAAAATCATGGGAATTTATTTTGAAAAACTAGAAACTTGGACACCACTGCAATGATTTTAATTCACCACTGCCCCTGACAACAATGCACCATGATGACTTACACCTGTATTAATGTTTTCATGGCATTTTAAAGCAGATTTCTGCCTGAAACCTTTCCCACACTGACCACATTCGTAGGGCTTTCACCAGTGTGAATTTTTTCCAGTGGCGTGCCGTCAGATGTCAGGAAGGCCATAAGTAACATCACCCTTGCCCGCATGATAGCTCCCAAACTGTTTGCGATCAAGTTTGCCTGATTAACAATCAAACAATTTACTAACTGAACAGCCACCACCAATGCATGACACGTACTGATAAAGAAATGCTAATTACAAAGCGATTGCCTGTTGGCTATGTTGATATAATTGATGCGACTCCGCAAGGATGACAATCTGCAAGTAAATCAGCTGTGCGTCGTACCTAACTACGCACTTTAGCTGTCACTGCATTCAGACAATAGAACGGATTCTCATGGCTTATTGCTCAATGAGCCTCGCAAACTAATTTACGCAAATCTGTGGTTTCACGTGCTACATGAGCGCATAAATTATAAATACGAATTGATATTTTTCGTAGTAATTGATGTGTGGAAGAAAACTCTGCATAATTTCTTAGTGCAATGTATAACAAGGCTTTCAAAAATAAATTACACTCTCGTCGGTTCTACCTATTAGTCTGAGCAACTTTTGCTAATTGGGAGAGGTAAACTGCGAGAGGTGTAGGTTATTAAGTAGTGAAAGGCGAGGTAGTTGAAGGCCCTGTGTTTCTGCCGACAGACCGCTACTGATTTTTTCACGGTATTGTAAACTGGATTTCAGACTGAAACTCTTCCCACACTGATCACATTTGTAGGGCTTTTCTCCTGTATGAATTCTTTCATGAGATTGTAAATTGTTTTTGTGACTGAATCATTTCCCACACTGATCACGTGTAGGGCTTTACACCTGTATGCACCCGATCATGGCGTTGTAAGTGATGTTTGTTAATGAAACTCTTCCCACACTGACCACATTTGTAGGGCTTTTCACCTGTATGAATTCTTTCATGATATTGTAAACTGTTTTTCTGACTGAAACTCTTCCCACACTGATCACATTTGTAGGGCTTTTCACCTGTATGAATTCTTTCATGACATTGTAAACTGCTTTTGTGACTGAATCTTTTCCCACACTGATCACATGTGTAGGACTTCTGACCTGTATGCACCCGATCATGGCGTTGTAAGTTACTTTTGGTTCTGAAACTCTTCCCACACTGATCACATTTGTAGGGCTTTTCACCTGTATGAATTCTTTCATGACATTGTAACTTGGGTTTGAGACTGAATCTTTTCCCACACTGATCACATTGGTGAGGCTTTTCACCTGTATGAATTCTTTCATGACATTGTAAACTTTTTTTGTGACTGAATCTTTTCCCACAGTGATCACATTTGTAGGGCTTTTCACCTGTATGAATTCTTTCATGACATTGTAAACTGAATTTCTGACTGAAACTCTTCCCACACTGATCACATGTGTAGGGCTTTTCACCTGTATGAATTCTTTCATGGTATTGTAAACTGGATTTCTGACTGAAACTCTTCCCACACTGATCACATGTGTAGGGCTTGTCTCCAGTATGAACTCCTTGGCGGCCATTTGAATCAGATTTCCAAAAAAAGCATCTCCCACTTGTAAAGCATTGATGTGGCTTTTTCATCATAGGGATTACCTCATTAGACATTAAGTCAACCTGATTTTTGCCTGAGAGTCTGCAGTTTGGATTGAGCTCTCCTGCATTAGGATACATTACAGTCTCTGCCTTTTCATCAACCTCACCTTCATTAACCGCAGTATTCATGAGATCACTCCCTAGAATTTCACTTGATTCAACCATATCTTCATCAGATTTGATGTAAAGACACTTAGTGTCTGGCAAGACATGGACATGTTCAGTCTTAATATAATCTCCATCATCAGGTTCTGTTTTGACTTTGTCAGAATACAGAGTTACACAGGCCAGCTCTGTAAAATCTAGGCTCTCTGTCTTAAGATTCTTAGTGCTGGTGGGGCTCAGATCAGTTTCTGTTTTTATCAGTGATGCTTCTGTGTGATGTAAATCACTGACCCTGCTGTTTGCAGTAACACACTCTGGCTCCAGTGTGTTGGGTCCTGGTGCAGTACATTTTATCTCTGACTCTGCCATGTGGACAGACTCCAGTCCATGTAGTTCCTCTTCTTTCTCTCTGATCCGGTGCTGCTCGGGGAGCTCTGTTAGGGTCGTCTCAGTGTCCTGTCTCAGACTCCTTCCTGCATCATTGTGCTGATCCACTGTGTTCAGAAGAGCAACTCCTGTAAGGAAACAGTGGAAGGGATTTTAGCCATTAACTGGTCTACCTGCACAAGAAACTTCGTTTTAAAGGAGCTTCTGACAAACTGATCTTTAATATTGTCCATCAGCCCGATGTCGAAGTTTTTGAAGACGCCCGCCCGCCCAACCGCACGAAGGATAGCAATACCCCGTCAGCCTTTAAAGGGCTGAGGGGTAAAAACTTGACTTGTGCTGTAGGTGAACTACAGCAGAGTATATCCCCAAAATGACAGCATTCTTTCCATAGGCAAGTTCATAATTTGGCCAGGTGGATGAGCAACAGGAAATGGTATCGGGCCAAGAAAATCAACAGAACTACTCTGGGTTTCAGTGGCCTTTTGCAGCAGCTAGACATTGCATTTTTTAACTTTTTATTTGTGCTTAGTCCATTTCAATCATACTCTCAATATCATTGAAAATTGTGATGTAGTAGGTAGATAAAATAAAGACAGGACCCAAGGATGGTTCCCGATTTCGCACATGTATTCAAGTACATCAAGACTGGACCTTACATCTCTTATTCGCTCTCAAACCAACTCCTCCTCAATGCCCCTAGTGGCTAGGACGTATACTGAATCACACAATGGAGATAATTCCTACTCAAAATACATTCAGGAGTGCAAATGCATTTATCTGAATTCTAAGACTAGATCAGGATACCACATTCTCCCCTCTCTTTATAATGCTTTACTTTACAAAGAGTTCAATCAGATTAGGAATGAAACATAGTACTGCACCTACACATTATACAGAGAGCAGTCTTCACCTTTAACTTGAAATGTTACCAGACTATAAAACCTGTTACATGGATAAATCATTTCAGTCAGCAACATATGTGCAGAACAGTTTACAATCAGTGAAAGCAATCCATTACATTATCATGCTGTACATCACTATCAATATTTAATATAGTCATTTAACCATCTCGGAGCATGTCTTGCTCTTCGAACACATTCATTGTTCTGATTATTCGTGACAGGCTGAATTGGTACATCACCCGTATTATACAAAATATCAGCCTTCTCATCGAATGATGCATTTTCTTCATTTTGGATATGTGTAACAGAACCAGTGAATACAGCTAATCTGCTAACATTCCACGTTTTCCCATCTGATGTTCTGCATGTACTTTGGCCAATTTTGCTAAGAATTCTAACTAGCTTACTGAATTTGCTTAACCCTTTTGGTACATGACCAGGCTTCTTAATCCTTACAAGGTCTCCAGGTTTGAACTCTTTTGGCATCACAGATCTCAGATTGTACAGTTTACTTCTCTGTTGTTTAGTCTTGACACAGTCTTGAACGTCTTTGTGTTTCGCTATTTTGGGAGATTGCGTAACACCTGGCGTATCCAGCTTGGTTTTCATATGACGTCCGTGAAGCAAGATTGACGGTCGGTCTCGACTCGAGCTTGGCGGTTTGAACAGCTTCGTTTAGAACTTTGTTAAAACCAGTGGCGATCCTACAGGAGGGGCAAAGACACGTCCCCTTTAGTCCTGGCTAGATCTCAATCATTTTCCTTTATTGACGTCTTTTCCAATTATCGTAATTGGCAACTGAAGACATGGTTTTTCACCGTATGCGATCTAACAGCGTTGAAATCATTGGCTAAATTCAGTGCAGGAAAATAATTTGCTTATTATTTGGCCAATGCTTTGCGTGATTGAACTGGTCCATGTTCCAATGAAACGCGGACTCTCACTCTCGGTATTTCGTGGGTTGATTTAAAAAAAAAAAAAAAAAAAAAAAAAAACAGTGGCACTCGGCACTAGGTTATAAAAAGCGTGCGGCTCAAGCAATTAGCGAGAGTCGACAGGTAGGCTATGCAATTTTGAATAACGTAGATTTAAATGCAGCAAATACACGTCCAGATGAATGATTGTCGTCTTACCTAATTGGGGAGAAAAAGCAGCACCTGTTAAATGCGTAGCGCTGTCGGAATGAACCTTTTGTTAATCATGAAGATGACTGAGAACAGGTCAGGATTTATAATTGTTTTCAACGGCTGTTTTGTGCAACCCAATACTCTGTTCCGATCGCATGTGGAGAGAAACCATGTCTTCAGTTGCCACTTACAATAACTGGAAAAGACATGAATTAAGAAAATTGATTGAGATCTAGCCAGGACTAAAAGGGACATGTCTTCGCCCCTCCTGTAGGACCGCCACTGGTTAAACCGCTCAATTTCTCCGTTCGCTTGCGGATGATAGATCGCTGAATGAGAGTGTTTGATTCCCCTCTCCATAAGAAAAGATTCAAATTCATGGGAGTCAAACTGGGGGCCGTGGTTACTGATAATTTCGTCAGGAAACCCTTCTTCAGAAACCGTTTGATGGTTTCCAAGGTCACGTCATTCGTCAGTAGCACTTCGGGCCACTTACTGTAATAGTCTATAACGATTACCACAAATCTTGGTTCATTAAAGCAGTACGGACCAACTATGTCAATCCCTAGTTTGGACCATGGGGTAATGACTTGCATCGGTTGTAATGGAGCATTATGACAGGTGGCAGATTTGTCATGTAATTGGCAAACTTGGCAATGACGTATAGCATCTTGAACACGTCCGTCCATTCCAGGCCACAAGTAAAGTTGCCTGAGACGCTGTTTAGTACGAACAATACCTTGATGTCGTTCATGTGCATGCTCAATCAGTGTATTACTTAAAGCTGGTGGTGCGACAACTCGGTTGGATCGGTAAATGAGATCGCTGTGTACAGAGAGCTCAGTGCGTACAGCAAAGTATAGTTTTACGTTATCGCTAACCTTCTTTGCTCTATCTGGCTAACAATTCACAATGTACGCTTTCACGGAGTTTAATGTCGTATCAGAGGCAGTAGCATCAAGAAAGGCTTGTTTTGAAAAACATGACTCTGTAATATCACCTCACAGACTTTGTCTATATCATTTTCGAGTGCAGAAGTACATTCATCGGCTTCACAGGGAAGTCTAGATAAAGCATCAGCGACTGCATTCTGGGAACCTGGTTTGTACTTAACCGTGTAATTATAGTACAGTAACCTCGCGTTCCAGCGCGCTATGCGCATTGGACGTTGGCCAGTGCCATCAGCAGCTATTTCAAGAAGTGCAAAACTGTATGGTGTTGCAATGGAGACATAATGGCCTAATATCAGAATGATAATGGTAGAAGCCCTGCCAGGGTAGCAAATCCCATTTAGGACATTCTTTGCAGTCAACTGTGGTTGACAGGGGCTTGAAATGTATGAAAAGTGCATAAAATGATAGATATTGCAAATCCGATTATTGGAAAAAAAAAAAAACCTCTATTTTCATCTTGCAATAAAATCTGAATGGGACAGAAAACCATCCTAGAATTTTAATATGTTGTTTCGACACTTAAGATCTGTGTACAGGCCAAATTTGGTGATCCTAGGACCTGTCCTACATCTTCATTTTTGCCTCCGAAATTGAGCAAAAATGGCAAAATTCAAAATTTGAAGGGTCAATAATAGACAAAGTATGATAGTTACTTGCTCCATGAACTACAGAGTGGAGTCAAGGTGTCTGACAATATATGGCAGCAATTTGAACTATGTAGGTAAAATATAACAGGCCAAAAGAGACCAAAAAAATCGTCCTCGGAAAGAGTAAAAATGCCTTTTTTTCCCCATTTTGGGGCAGCCAAAATAACCAGATTTATTTGATCAAACTCTGCCAAATTTTGGCCAGGAATTCTTTACAAAAATATCTGTGGGATTACCAAATTTCAGTCGTCTAAGTTGTATATCTTTCCAGTAACAGGCATTTGAAAACCTGTTCAGAATAAGCGGTGCGATTTTGGGCATGCACCCCCCTCATATTTATGGGGCTGAGGGTCACAATTTACATCAGAACCCTTAGAAAATTTGCAGATGTTCTCAAATATGGTCACTTCACAACTGGTTAAAATTTGAAGAAATTCTGAGACATCAACTTTTCTGCCATTGGTTGATTTGACATGGAATGACCCCCCTTCTTTAATAAGCCAACACAATCGTCACCACAAAGAAAATACAAACACACTCTACGCCACAATTACAGAGTGTTCAGTGACAAAGAGTTATGGACACTGCACAGCAGTCAGCTTAATGAATTCAATGCTCTCCACACACACACACACACACACACACACACACACACACACGTGTGTGATGTTGCACAGTGAAAGGGGTGGTGATAGTATCAGCCTCGACGCCCCCTCCAACTCTCTATACCACTCTTCCAAGCTTACATCTACAAACTAAAAAAATAATACCCGGCTTAGCTAAAATTTAATCACGCCCCATGCAGAGGATGCTTCACTAGTGCCTCATAGGCTCTAAGTATACGTTAGCGCCCTCCTCAAGGGTGATATGGATTTCAACGCTCGAGCCGGTAGGCGAGAGCGTTAAATCCATATCACCCGCAGAGAGGGGTGCTAACCTACTTACACCACGTGGGCAACGAATGGACTCGTCCATTCTTAAATGCACGTGTGTTACCTGCACGGATAAGGTTAAATGAAAACGTGGTTTGAGAAATGAAATCAGTGTTGAAAATGAATTCGGACGAAGAGCTTTGTCGGGCCTCGCAAGAAATTGAAGCAGAACTTAATAAGGCTTATATGGTCCAGCTGCCAAATATCATACCCGGTTGTTGTCCAAATAGTAACCTCTGTTATCCAAATAGCAACCTCTGCACGTGCAGTGAGGAGGTTGATACAAAGAAAAGCAACCTGCCAGAACAATGGACATAACATACCCTAGTGGTGTAATAGCACTAATCGCCTCCCATTAACATCCACTCAACCCTTCTCACCGTGTGACGCGATACACACTGCCCCTCCCGCAATCAGAATCAAAATCGCACCTTACCAGTACAGCCAACAAACCACACGATACTCTGGATACACTCAAGGTGCTATGGTACTCTCCACCCACCACACCATAACACAATACCCACAGCACCTAATCACAGCAGCAAATATTGCACAGTCCCCGTAATGTAGTAAAATACTATACTGCACTCCCAGGAGCACCACAGAATTGCACAGTCCCCGTTATTTTATAAAATACTATATTGCATTCGCAGGAGTACCACAGAATTACACAGTCCCCACACTTTAGTAATGATATTGTATTGTACTCGCCGTCGTGTACAGACCCACAGCTGCCCCACGCGACCCACGGCCCAATCACTATCCAGAAGAAAAATATACAATCACACAAGTCATAAATTGCACAAGTAATTCCAAACAGGAGAAAAGCAGTGACTATGCTCCGCAAGGAACACAAGTCATTCAGGTAACAGTGGTTGCAACAGATCCTTCTTTCCCGATATCACACGCACCTGCCGAGCACTCACGCTGAAATAACTCCGGAGCTGGCCACCGGCAACACCGTACAACAGAATAACCTGTACTCTTCCAAATACCGGGACAGTCTTTTTTTTTTTTTAACCAACGAAACGAAACCTTTTCCCAAAGCAGGGGCGCTTAACCAAACGATAGTTCAGAAGTTCTTCTTCTTCTGGTTTAACGGTGGTTGTATTCAGCTTATTGGTGCATTACCGCCACCTTCTGTTCCGGAGTGTGGGCCAGACAATAGCCTTACATTCTAACTCCTTAACCTGACTTAATCAAACCCTCACAATATTATACGCAAAATACATATTTAAAAAAAAAAATTAAATAAAATTTTTTTTAAAAATAACTTACTTTAAACTTTCCACACCCATTTCATCTACAACCACCCTATTCTTTTATCCCTGCTTATCCATCACATTCTATCATAAACCCCTGTCCCCCTTAAGAAATCTATCAGTGCCCTAATCTGTGCCCCTCCTCCCATACTTAGCAACCCCTTTAGTGTAAATTCCTGTACCCCAACATCCTTAGTCTTATTCATCATCTCCTCTCTCTGTACTTCATACCTCCTACACCTCAGAACTACATGCTCCACTGACTCCTCCTCATCCTGACACTCCTCACACAAGCCTGTCTGGTGCTTCCCCATGAATTTCAATGTCTTATTTAGTGCACTATGCCCCAACCTTAACCTTGTTAACACAATCTCCTCTCTCCTGTATCCACTGCTCATCCTCCCACCTCTAACACTCTTTTGAATTTGGTAAAAATGCCTCCTTTTCTCCTCTCCATCCCACATTTCTTGCCACATTGCATTGGTCTTTTCCCAGACTACACTGTTAACTTCAGCTTTGCTGATACTGACCTGCATATCTACATTTCCTTTCATTAAAGCCGACTCATCCGCCCTCTCATTCCCCCTCACCCCTACATGCGCTGGACCCCACATAAACTTTACCTGACCTCCCTGATTAACTATTCCTGTAATTGACTGAAGGACTGAATACAGTATGTCTTGACGGCTGTTTGAATGGAATGACCTTAGACATGCTAGCACTGAAGATGAATCTGAACATACTAATGCCTTATCCAGACCAGCTTTCTCCACCCACCGTAACACAACCAGCACTGCCACCATTTCCACTGTGTACGGTCCTAACTTATTAGTTGTTCTTCTATTAATCCCTATTCCTTTTGCCGGTACTGCCACCCCAAATCCTGTCGCTCCTGTCTCAGGTTGTTTAGCACCATCTGTGTATATAGGTGTAAAATCATTATACTCTGTCATTACATAATTTAATCATGTCAAAAGCAAAAAGTCGCTCAGTAGCTTGAGCCAGTATGTCAGCTGTCCCACTCGCGGTGAAAGGACATTAGATCTGTGTTATGGCTCTATAAAAGGGGCCTACAAGTCGGTTGCTGGTCCTCCTCTCGGATCCTCTGACCACAACGCGGTGCACCTGCTCCCCTCGTACATGACTCTGCTGCGAAGGGACAAGGCTCAGACTCGGGAAGTCCAGGAGTGGAGCGAGGACAGCACTCTAGCCCTTCAGGGATGCTTTGATTGCACAGATTGGTCCGTTTTTCAGGAAGCATCTGACAACATTGACGATCTTACAGATGTAGTGTGCAGCTATATCTCTTTCTGTGTAAACACTGTGCTCCCCCAAAAATCTGTTGTTACATATCCAAATAATAAGCCATGGGTCACCAAAGACCTGAGACGTTTGCTCAGGGAGAAAAAGGCTGTTTTTAGAAGTGGGGATAAAACTGCTTATGCTGATATTAGAAAAGCAGTCAGATCTGAAATTGCACTGGCTAAACTTAAATACAAAGATAGACTTGAATCCAGTCTTGATGAGGCTGACCTCAAATCTGTTTGGGATGGCATGAAATTGATGACAGGTCAACATAAAAGTAATAATCCTGTATCTTTGAATGGTTTTACTTCAGATGCTCATCTTGCAAATGAAATTAATAGTTTTTATCTGAGATTTAACTCTGATGACTTTCTTGAGCAAACCAGTAACTTTTGCAAAGCTGTGAAAGATACCTCTATTTTTAATATTGACGTCCCAACAGTTGCTAAGCTCTTTAAACAAACTAAGGTCTGTAAGAGCCCTGGTCCCGATAATATTAGTGGTCGGGGCTCAGGTCCTGTGCTGTGCAACTAAGCAGTATTTTCCAATACATTTTTACTGAGTCTCTTTTAGTGCAGAGAGTTCCTAAGGTGTGGAAACATGCCAGTATTATTCCCGTTGCTAAATGTAAAAATCCCATTAATTTGAATGATTTTAGGCCAGTGGCTCTCACCTCATTGGTGATGAAAACATATGAGAAACTGGTTAAGCATGAGATTCTCAAAGAGGTGGAGAACCAGTTGGACCCACTACAGTTTGCCTATAGGGCAGCCAGAGGTGTTGAAGATGCAACCTTAACATTGTTGAATTTTTTAGTTCAACACCTGGAAGTCTCAAACACTCATGCCAGGCTCACGTTCATTGATTTCTCGTCAGCTTTTAATACTATCCAGCCTTACCTACTTGCTGAGAAACTCCTTTCTCATTTTAACTTGAACTTAAATCTTGTTGGCTGGATCGTTGATTTTTTGTCAAACAGGTCACAGTGCGTCAGGGTTAATGGCACCATATCCTCTAAATTATTCTCTTCCACAGGTTCCCCGCAAGGCTGTGTTCTGTCTCCATTGCTTTTCATTTTGTACACTAATGACTGTAGGAGCTTTTACAAAAACAGGCATCTAGTGAAATTTGCGGATGATACAGTGATTGTTAGCCTATTAACTAATGATGAGTGTGAGCATGGCCCTGTAGTCGATGACTTTTGCACCTGGTGCAAAGATTTTTACCTACAGATTAATGTGTCTAAGACTAAAGACATGATTATTGATTTTCGTAAGTCACAACCCAGTGTTAGTCATTCTGTTATTAATGGCAAGGATGTTGAGATTGTTCCTCAATATAAATACTTAGGAACCATTATTGATAACTCACTAAGTTTTGAACCCAACACTGATGTTGTTTGTAAAAGGGTCCAACAGCGTCTTTATTTTTTAAGGAAGATGAATATGTTCAAAGTGTGCAATGTTTTGATGACTCTGTTTTATCGGTGTTTTATTGAAAGTGTCCTGACATATTGTATTGTTGCATGGTTTGGTTTTCTTACATTGTCCAACAAAAACAGGCTCGCAAAGCTGCTCAAAGTAGCAGGCAAGGTGATGGGAGTGCAGCAGAGTCAGCTCCAGGATATCTATTATAAACGTGTCGCCAGTAAAGCCCAACAAATCCTGACTTGTCCTGACCATCCTCTCTTTGTTGAGTTTGATCTTATTCCTTCTGGACGTCGTTACAGAACGCCTCGAACCAAAACGAAACGTGCCAGAGCTTCTTTTATTCCTGTTGCCATTGATAAGCTTAATTTGCTTGTCTAATCTGGAAGTCTGTGAGATTTCGATTTTACGTTCTGGTTAACCCTGACTTTTAATTATTATTTATTATTTTTCCGTGATCTTGCCCGAGTATGCATTATTCATTATTATTTATTTTACCTACTGTATCGCTCTTACTTGATTTGATGCACTTTACACACAGTGCTTGAAACGTTCCAGCCTCAGACTCAGTTGTAGTGGTTGAAGTATCCTGTGTTTCACTTGAACAGTGGATTCCCCCCCCCCCCCCCCCCCCCCCCCCCCCCCCATGTTGTGTCTCTGTTACTGCTTTGTGTACTTGTGTCTTGATGGTTGCTGCTGATCTAATTTCCCTTGGGATAATAAAGTTGAAAATTGAGTTGAGTTGAGTTGAAAGCCCTAAAAATGTTGTCAGTGTGGGAAGAGTTTCCTAAAGAAACTCAATTTACAATGCCATGAAAAAAATCATACTGGTGAAAAGCCCTACAAATGTGGTCAGTGTGTGAAGAGTTTCATCCACAAAGTCAGCTTGCAATACCATGAACAAATTCATACAGGCGAGAAGCCCTACAATTGTTAACAGTGTGAGAAGAGTTTCAGTCGGAAATCTAGTTTAAAATGCCATGAAAAAATTCACACCGGTGAAAAGCCCTACAAATGTGGTCAGTGTGGGAAGAGTTTCAGTCGGAAATCCAGTTTAAAATGCCATGAACAAATTCATTCAGGTGAAAAGCCTTACAGATGTGATCAGTGTGGGAAAAGTTTCAGTCAGAAATCTGGTTTAAAATGCCATGAAAACGTTCATGCAGATGAAAAGCCCTAAAATATGTTCAGTGTGGGAAGAGTTTTAGAAATAAACCCAATTTAAAAAGCCATGAAAAAATTCATGCAGGTGAAAAGCCCTACAAATGTGATCAATGTGCGAAGAATTTCACCAACAAAAGTATTTTACAACGCCATGATCGGGTGCATACAGGTGAGAAGTCCTATGTACGTGATCAGTGTGGGAAGAGTTGCTGTCAGAAATCCAGTTTACAATACCTTGAAAAAATTCATACTGGTGAAAAGCCCTACTAATGTGGTCAGTGTGGGAAAAGTTTCAGACAGAAAAACCGTTTACAATACTATGAAAAGTTGCACAAAGATGAAAAGCTCTACAGATTTGATCAGTTTGGGAAGAGTTTCAGTCAGAAATTCAATTTAAAATGCCATGAAAATATTCATGCTGGTGAAAAGCTCTACAAATACGATCAGTGTGGGAAGCGTTTTCTGTGGAAATCTTCATTGACTGACCACCAAAGAGAACATACTAGTGAGATTGTGGAAATCCTACTAGGCACAAGCCTCGAGTGCCTTCGGTCCCACCGTAAAGGGCTTTACCTGGAGAAATCCTTGTATGAGGATGTTTCATGTTTCACTGAAGCAAACCCCGACCAAAACTGCCACGAAACAAACATGAAAAAGCTAAGAAAGGATAAAATATACTGGCCGAACGTCTCCCAGGATAAAAAGGTCCCCACATCACGCCTAGGCACCAGGGCATGTGAGGATAGTGATTGTAGCACCGGGAGAACTTGCACTATGTTTAGTCCCTCCTCTGCCAGCACTCAGTAGGGTTCCCCATCAGATCAGCAATGCACTGGCCTTAGGCCCCAGCAACAAGAAGAAGAAAATTTATTTATAGAGCACATTTCATACCCAAAGGCAACACAATGTGCTTCACAGGAGTAGACATATAAGCATACATATAAATATAAAATAAAAAAAAACAGCAATCCAACAGAGAGACATACACAAAGAAAGCTCAGATTAGCTAAAAATGACACCAAAAAGAAATGTTTTAAGTTTGCTTTTGAAAGAGCTAAGTGAGGGGGCATCTCTGATATCCCTTGGAAGGGGATCCATGTACTCGGGGCATAATAACTGAAAGCACCTTCTCCAGCTTTACAGCGTATGCGAGGAACTACAAGAAGACCATTGGCTGATGATCTAAGGCTTCTAATTGGTTCATATGGGACAAGCATTTTTTTAATATAGTTTGGAGCAAGGCCATTCAGTGCCTTGTAAACAAGAAGAAGAATTTTAAAATCAATTCCGGCTTGTACTGGAAGCCAATGCAAGGTCCTCAAAACCGGAGTGATATGTTCATTTTTCTTGGTTTTTGTTAAAATTCGTGCTGCAGCATTCTGAATGATCTGCAGCCGTTTAATAGATTTTTGAGGGAGTCCAGGGAACAGACCATTACAATAGTCAAGTCTACTAGTTACAAATGCATGAACAAGTTTTTCTGCGTCAGAATTTGACACAAAGCCTCTGATTTTTTAAATATTTTTTAGGTGAAAGAAAGATAATCTTGTGACGTTATTAATATGATTGTTAAAGTTAAGATCAGCATCTATGATAACCCCAAGATTTCTGGCATGTTCTTTCCAGTCAAGGGAAAAGGATCAGAGGTGGTCTGCGATTTGCTGTCTCTTTGATTTTGCTCCTATAATAATAATTTCAGTTTTGTCACTGTTAAGTTGCAGAAAATTTTGGTTCATCCATGTAGCAATGTCCTTAATGCATTTAATTAATGTTTCTACTGCACTCAAATCATTGGGTGAAAGGGAAATATTGAGTTGTGTGTCATCCGCATAGTTATGATATTGCACGTTATGTTTCTTTATGATGTGCCAAAGCGGAAGCATATATAAATTAAAGAGTAGTGGACCAAGGATTGAACCTTGTGGAACCCCACAAGTTACAGCAACTTTGTCTGATACAAAATGTTCAATAGAAACAAAGAAGTCCCTGTCTAGTATATAGGTGGTCAGCCAGTTTAGGACAGGACCAGATAATCCCACCCAATTGTGTAGTCTGTCTAGTAAGATCCCATGATCGGCAGTGTCGAACGCGGCACTGAGATCCAAGAGCACAAGGATTGAGACTTTACCGGAGTCTGTATTAATGTGAAGATCATTTAAAACCTTCACAAGAGTGGTTTCTGTGCTATGGTGGGATCTAAAACCGGACTGAAAATCATCAAACAGGTCATTACTCATTACGTAGTTGTTCAGTTGATTGAAGACAATTTTTTCGAGAACCGTGCTAAGAAATGGGAAATTTGAGATTTGTCTATAATTACTTAAGACTGTGGAGTTGAGGCTGTTCTTTTTTAATAATGGTCTTATGACAGCAGTTTTAAAAGCGCTTGGGAAAATACCAGACTGGAGGTAACAGTTGACAATTTGTAGGACCTCTTTATTTAAACACCTGAAAACGTCTTTAAAAAAAGTTGTAGGAAGTGGATCCAGACAGCAGGTGGAGGATTTGAGCTTAAATACAACATCCTCAAGTGATGAGGGGTCCACAAGAACAAAATGTGACATATCACAGGTCCTATTATTATAAAAGAGTGACATATCTCTGTCAAGACTTATATTATTTCTGATGATGGTGACTTTATTGTTAAAAAATGTTGCAAATTCTTTGCACTTGTAGTAGAAAGTAGGTCAGAGTGGGTTGAAAGAGATGGGTTAATAAGCCGATTAACTGTGGAGAACAGCACTTCTGCATTATTTAAATTATTATTTATGATTTTAGAGAAAAATGCTTGTCTAGCAGTTTTTGTTGCTTTGTTATAATTGATGAGGCAATCTTTATGAATGTCAAAGTGAATTTGAAGCTTAGTTTTTCTCCATTTATGCTCTGCTTGTCTACTTTGTTTTTTCAATTGTATTACGAGAATATCATTTGTCCAAGAAGCTTTGTGTTTTCTCAAGATTGTTTTTGTTTTTAAGGGTGCAATATTGTCAATGGAACTTTTCACTTTCAAATTAAAATTGTGTACCAGGACATCTGTGGATATTGGCGTGGACTGCACCACGTCGGACATTGTAGTTTTAACAAAAGATTCCATAAAATAATTAGCGAAGTTGACACCAATGTAGCGTTTTTTTACTGTCTGTGTTCCTTTTCATTTTTGAGGAGTGAAAGAGGTGTCAAATAAAATGCAAAAATGATCTGATACCGTAATATCCATGATTGAGGTAATAGTAATATTAAGTCCCTTTCATATAATTAGGTCCAGGGTATGGCCTCTGTTATGGGTGGGTCCAGACACGTGCTGAGAGAAGTCAAAAGCTTCTATTAGATTTATGAACCCCCTTGAGTCATAATCATTTGTGTTATCTACATGAATATTAAAGTCCCCTGAAATGACGATATGATCAAAGTCAGTGGAAACTTTGGATAGCAGCTCGGAAAACTCCTCAAGAAAACCATTTTTACATTTTGGCGGACGCGGATGGTAAATAATAAAGAACAGAGAACAGAGCTCGTAGAACAAACAATCTTAAAAGCAAGTAATTCAAAACTAGAGAAAGAACCAAAATTTAAAGAACTGCAGTTAAAATGGCTCTTAAAAACAACTGCTAGCCCACCACCACGGCGATGGGATCTTGGAGAGTTAATGAACTCATAGTTTGGGGGACAGAGTTCAATTAACTGACTGTGCTCGTCACATTTCAGCCAAGTTTCTGTCAGGAATAAAAAGTCTAGATTAGACGAGATAACAATGTCATTGAGAATAAAAGATTTGTTTGACAGTGATCTTGCATTAATCATAGCCATTTGAATTCTGATATCACAGGGAGTCACAGCCATTTTTACTGATGAAACAATAACCTTGTGATTCAGGGGGTTAACACCTCTATTTCTGTGTGGTCTAGCCCCCCTTGCCGTTAATAAGGTCTGAATGGGGACTGGAGAAGTTATTTGTGGGCAGTGAGTGGTTTGGGCTACCACGTCACAAGGTGAAGCTAATGAGGGCAGTGATGAGGGACGTGGTTATGGTGAAGCGAAGAGGTAGTTAGAAGGGGTTAATGATGGGTAGGGCCAGCAGGGGGAACTGTTGCAGGAGAGAGTGCTAATATATTCAAAAGTAGTAAAAGAAGAAGGATGAGTGCGCGTGCGGAATGCAATTAGTCAATCTCAGGGACAAGAGTGTACAACATGTTGCAAGTTACCCGCTAACATGCGGCTTCCCAGTCTGTTTGGGTGTACGCCGTTGACTTTGAAAAAGGAGCGGCGCTCCCAAAACAAGTTAAAATTATCAATAAAAGCAACGTTGGCAACTCTGCAGGCTGATTGGAGCCAAGTATGTAAGCTAAGGATCCGGCTAAAACGCTCCACTCCCCGATCTACTGTCAGAATTGGGCCAGAGATAAAAACAGACAAACCACAGTTTTTTAAAAGATTAAAAAGTGTATTAAAATCCCCCTTGGTCCGCTCCGACTGTTGGCGAGCTGTATCGTTCGACCCCACATGTACTATGATCCTTTTCACAGAAATTGGCCATGAACGCAGCAACCCCGGGAGTTTATCGAGGATGACTAGGACTGTTGCCCCGGGGAAACAGTGGTTGGTTGCGTTGAAGAATCGGACGCGACTGATGATGGAATCCCTGACTATTAGTGAAGTCAGGGGAAAGAGGGGAAGAGGAGATGGTTGAGTCTTGTCAGGGCAGGAGAGTACCTTGTGAGATGAAGGCGCCGCTTGAGAATGGGAAACCATAGCGGGCGAGTTGTAAAACGTGGCAGTGACGTCAGGAGTGGGGGAGCCGTTACCAGCTGGTGCTGGGCTAGGAAGACTACCGGAGCGTCTGCGTGCCGTCGCCTTCAGAAGCTTACGCCGGGACGTGGAAGTCGATGTCCGGGTTGAGGTCAATTGAGCTGTCCTCGCAATGGGGGGTTTGACCGTCCGGATATCGCCGGTCGTCAGGGGTGATGGGGTCGCAGCATCAGCAGGCATCGTAAGAGGAGGGCAGGATAAGCCTTGTGTCTGGAGATCCTCCAGGGGCTGAGAGAGCTCCTCCAACACTTGGAACGAGTTTCTTAGCCGTAACCCATGTGGAACAGGAGGGAGAGTCGTGCGTCTCCTGCGTCGGCTGTGCATCGGGACACTGGTCCAAGGAGTTGAGGTAGCAGGCGTACTGTTGATCTTTGGCTTAGCCCCCAGCTGGGGCCATTTCTCCAACTCTGCCGCTGTTTCGGACTGTCAAGGGACCAGCAAAAGAAATAAACAAAGTTGTGATTCTATAATGTACTCCATTGAGGAGAAGAAAAAGATCCTCCACTGCTTTGCTGATACCCCCGTCCCACCGGATTGGCGGTGCCACTGCGGTGCTTGTACGGCATAAACCGCAGTGGCACCGCTATGATCTCCAAGGTTCCTCAGTAGTACTGCAATTGATTGTCGTAGCACCGCAGAAAACTGTCAAAACCGCGGACCTCCACGGTGGCACGGAGGAAACTTTGAACATGTTCAAAACTTCTGCAGTGCCACCGCGGGTTGGGCCAATCCGCACTGGGATCGCCGTGGCACCGCCATGGAACCGTACAAGGACCTCAGTAGCACCTCCATCAGCGTTGTGCCTCCGCAGTACAGCCGCCGTGCAATCGCCAAAAAAAAAGTAGATTGGCGACCTGACAGCGATCCCATGGCGGTTATGGCGGTCTTAAGACGGAGCTACCATGGGGCACTGCGGGTATGGGGGTGCGACAGTCATTTTTAACTCTTGTACCACATTTCGGTGGCATCGCTATGGGAATAAATCATCAGCAGACAAAATATTACAATGAATAACGAACGAAAACCATGTCCCATTTATAGCCAAAATGGAGCCGCCCTGCTGCCGCAGCACCTCCGCCGCAGCACCTCAGTAACACCGCCATCCCTGCAATAGCACCTCACTAGCTCCTCAACACTGCTGCTAACACTGCAGTACTGCCGCAAATAATCGCCGTGGCACCGCCATCAAATCATAGTGGCAACTCAATGGAATCGCTATGTCCTCAGTGACCCCACCGTAGTTCCGCCCTGGTTCCCCAGTAACACCGCGAAGAAAAACACATGTTTGACGGGTAAAGGAAAACTATGAAAACACTACTGGCGATGTCACTACAGTGATGGCGATTTTGACAAAAGTCCACAGTGGCACGGCCCATCCGGTGTCACGGGGGCACTACTCCAGATACGAGAAGCGGGGCAGCCGGAAAAATGTTGTATTCGAGGAGCGAGTAAAAGAAGTGGATTTACCAACAAAAAAGAAGGAAGTCATCACAACTACCAAAATACCATTAATTGCCTCTCAAATTCATAAAAACCTCAAAGAAGAGGAAATGAAAAAGATTAAGGAAGAAGCTCAAAAACAAACAAAAAGATTTCCACTCCAGAAAAGAGGAACATCAACAAGAGTTTGGATGGAGCCACTGGAAAATGGAGGAGAAGTGGGTACTACTTTGGGCAACCGAGTACGCAAAGGCAAAATACACTAATCAGGGAGAGAGACGTCGAGAATGGCAGCGGATTTTCCACCACCACTGCCAAAGTAAAAAAGGTTTACCAAGAAGTAAACTCGCCACCCGAAGGCATAACACCCTCATCCAAAAGTATTACTCACAGGAGGAAATAGAATGGATGCAAGCAGAAGTTACCAGCAAGATTAACAACAAAATCTGCCCTCCTACTGAGCCCCTAGAAATGCCAAACCTACAAAACAAGGATTCTTAAACACCACTCCCCAGGGCAACCTTACCTGGGCCGCCTGCCTCCCTGCCGGCAGATGTTGCGCTAGAAATGGAACAATCAGGAAACCCTGAGAGACAACAACAAAGGAGAAAAATGAGCCCCACACCAGCCCAGGAACCAAAAGGAATACAGCTGTAAACAGAATCAGAACAGCTGGAACTGGAAGAAGAATTTGCTAATGAGATTGAAGAAGCCAGAAGAATGAATATGGAAGAACGCCCAAAATGGATTAAACTAAAACAGAACAAAAAGTTTAAAGAACTGCTATGGAAAGTGAACATTGGCCTCACAGGACTAGTCCCAGCAGATACCACATTCAATGAGCTAAACTGGACGAACTACGGAGCTGCGTGGTTTATGCAGAGTAAGATCGCCCCAGAACATAAAGAAAGCAGGGGAACTGGGACTAGGAAAATAATAAAAATGGAACCACCTTGGAAAAAGAAACTACATTAGACAATTAACAGCTAAGAGCTGAAATATCCCAAATTGCGACTTTCAGAAGTGAGCAAAACCACACAAAGAACCTCACTCGTAAAATTAACGCAATAAAAAGGAGATACAACATAAGTAATGATCAACTTGGTGGAATCTTCCAAGGAGACAGCCTGTCAGTGCTCTTATTCTGCCTCACCATGGACCCGCTCAGCAAGCTACTGAAAAGCTATTACATCGGGTACGACCTTAGCAGAGGTAGAAGCAGAAAAGTCCATAAAAGAGTGAACCATGTACTATACATGGATGACCTGACGCTCTATGCAGAGTCGGATCAAAAACTTAACCAGCTTGTTGGAGCAGTCCATACGTTCTCCAAGGTCTAATTATTATTTACCTCCGCCAGGAGGTATATGTTTTCGGTGCCGTTTGTTTGTTGGTTTGTTTGTTTGTGTACAACATAACTCAAAAACTCATGGCCGGATTTTGACTAAATTTTCAGGGTAGGTGGGTATTAACTCAAGGAAGAGGTGATTAAATTTTGGCATATCTAGGCCAAAGTACTGCTGAGATATACGCCAAAGTTCAAGATTTCAAGTCTTTCCAATGGGCCGGAGTTCCAATCACCGTGCTTCTGGCTTTGCTGCCCCCTGGCGGAGGTTCTGCGCTCTCTGAGTGCTTTTCTAGTTAACCTTCGCCGAGGAGGTTTATGTTTTCGGTGCCGTTTGTTTGTTGGTTTGTTTGTTTGTGTACAAGATAACTCAAAAACTTATGGCCGGATTTTTATGAAATTTTCAGGGTAGGTGGGTATTAAGTCAAGGAAGAGGTGATTAAATTTTGGCATATCTAGGCCAAAGTACTGCTGAGATATACTCCAAAGTTCAAGATTTCAAGTCTTTCCAATGGGCCGGAGTTCCAATCACCGTGCTTTTGGCTTGGCTGCCCCGCGGCGGCGGAGGTTCTGCGCTCTCTGAGTGCTCTTCAAGTTATAGTAATAATTTTCTTATCATTTTCTCCATTAATTTATTAAACTCTTAAGTAGCTACTTGATCCTTATAACCAGTGGCGGCTCGTGAATTGGCAACAGGGGAAGCCCAAACAATCCCTTAATGTTTATGATTGTTCATCCCCTGTTTTCAATCATTCATTTAAACAGTGGAGGGTCGTCGGCCGTAACAAAGTTAAGCCAAAACCTCGCCCTTCAAAGCTTAATGTCTGAAACCTTTCTTAGTTTACTTTACTTGATCAGCAGTTGCTCATACTAATTTTTAGAAGAACAGTCAGTTGAGTCAAATTTATTTTCGATAACATTGTTATACATTGCACCACGAAATTATGAGGGGTTTTCTTTCACACATAAATTACGACATAAATTACCATAGGCCTACGCTATAAATTCCGCGCACAAGAAGCTCACGAAACGGCATAGATGCGCAAATTGAGTCTCATTAAGCAATAAGCTGTGCAACATCGCATTCTTTTCTTCTATATTAAGATTGTAGAAAATGGACTGTCGTGGCTTCTTGTGAAAGAAGCCTTGCAAACTAATTTATAAAGACGTGTTGATAATTTGCGTCGTCATTTGCTATCAAAAATAGATTTGATTGTCCTCCAACCAATTCGTATGAGCAACTGCTAATAAAGAAAAGTGAACTACGAAATGTTGAAGTCATTAAGCTTTGAAGGGCGAGGTTCTGGCTTCCCTTTGTTACGGCCGACGAGCCGCCGCTGCTTATAACTGAAAAAAACTGTCTCCTGGAACCTTCACAAAAACAAAATCTCTGTCGGCAAAATAACTTCATTACCACCTCCTTGAAGAACTAAAAAATACTCTTCAGTGCTTCTCCCAGAATCCATTTGAACCTAAACATCCACAGTGTGTAGGCCTTTGGCATTGTGTTCATTTTGGACACATGACACAGCATATCACTGTAAAGGTGACCACAAAGGGAGGCTGATGGTGATAACATTTCTTGAGGATCTGCTGTGCAGTCAGAGCTATGACATAATTAAGCTTCACAGTACATTGTACTTTGAATATACAATATGCATGTATAGATTGAATTTCAAATAGACTTAATACATTTCTTTGATTGACTATCAAGTAATGTTCAGTTGTGCTCTTTAACATTTTCTTATTAACAGAAAAACAATGAGCAAGGTATTGGAGATTCTGTTTATAAAAATGTGTCCAAAGGTGCCTTATTGGAGCTCAATTTCAGAGACTGGCTCTTCTCCCCGCAGTTGTTATATGGAACCAACCTATTGTAATGTAATGTATCACGCCCTGTTATTATCCCCCGCCAACATGAAGTGGGAGGGGGATATAGGTTTGACCTCCGTCCGTCCGTCCGTCCGTGCGTGCGTCCGTCCATCCGTGCGTGCGTGCGTCCGTCCGAGATAAAGGGGACAGCTTTACTCAGAAACTACTACAGATACAGTAATCAAATTTGGTGTGTAGCTTCAGACCATAAAGGCCTTGATCGAGTTCGAAAATGAGAAGCGCACGGTTGGCGGGGGATGTTGTAGACCATGTCGACTTGTTTTCACTGAATCTTTTTTGTTTTGCCAAGATATACATGTACAGTTGTGCTTTAAAGTTTGCAAACCTTAGCTGAATTTGTGAAATGTTGCCATTTATTTTAAAAATAAGACTCATGAAAAAAACATCTTTTATACAACTCCAATTCTGAAATAGTTGGGACAAAGGATAAATTGTGAATAAAATCAAAATGCAATGACTTTCAAATCACACCAGCCAGTATTTTATTCACAATAGAACAGAGGAAACATGGCAAATGTTGAAACTGAGAAATTTTACAAAGTAGGCCCTCCATGCAAGAACCAGATATGTCACTTCATCACATTTGAGAAAAATGAAGTTCAGCATTTCAACTCAGAACTTCTTAGTTACCAATCTTGAGGACAAATGATTGTTTACACATATTCCTGGGACTGGTAATTATTTTATTCAACAGTGAAAATGGTTGCAGGGTCACTGATCTTCTTGTAATTTGACACCAAAAAGTGACATAACTGGTTCTTGCATGGAGGGCTTCAATTCCATCACCAAAATGAGCTAATTTCAAATTTGATGGCCGCTACAGGTTTCAAAAAAGTTGCGACAGGGGCCTGTTTACCATGGGGTAGCATCCCCTCTTTTTTTGGGCTGGGCCGGGCAGGGCCCTACAAACGCGAATGTCGCTGAGTGAGTGAGTGAGTGAGTGAGTGAGTAAGTGAGTCAGTGAGTGATCAAGTTCAATGATTGGCTGGCCGTCGGGGAAGAAGTTCAGCTATTGGTCGGCCGACGGGGAAGAAGCTCAGTTATTGGTTGATCGGCGGGGAAGAACTTCAACGACTGGTTGACCGACTACTGGTCTGTGCATTATAAATACGCTACATGGGCCTCGGATGTCGGTATTGAGCTTTGTAGCAGCAACACTACAGTGGGTGGATTTCGGAATTGAAACGGAGCTCATACTTGGCTGTTACTGGATTTTGGATTTGACCGGAGTTCTTTGCCGTTGGTGGATTTTGGATTTGTCTCTTGGACGTAAGTGAAACTTTCACTCTACTGACTTTCAAATGTGGGCCTAGGTGAAGTCGGACCATTCGAAATTCGTGGCTTGAAAAATGCTCACCCATTTAAAAAGGGGGGCATTTCATGGGTTAAGTCACAGTATGTGTTTTTTTTTTTTGTTTGTTTAGGGCTTTGCAGTCCGCCATGTTGCTCGAAAATTAGTTTAAGCACCCACTTTTTTTCTGTTGCCTGGGCATTTCATCACGAGTGAAGTTACAGTAGGCTGCGGTGTTTGTTTGTTCGCAGTGTCTACGTGTCCGAAATCAGTGTTGCTCAAATTAAGTTAGCTGCCCAGTTTTATTCTCTTGCATGGGGTTAAAAAAATGTTAAAAAGTGAATTATGAATTATTTTTAACCACCCGACTGTCGGACACGGAGACACTTTGAAGCAGTGTCTATGTGTCTGAAAGTCGGTCAGGGTTTTAATGTAACTTCGTGTCCGACAGTCTGATGGTTTCAATATAAATCTTAATAAAGCGGATGCATATGCTGCGCTCGCCCGAGATAGGATTCCGGTCTTTTAAAAAGTTCCATTCGATTCATGGTTATGAGCACAATTCGACCATTATTTGGCTAATCTTTCACTCTAGATTGGTTCGGTTTGTTTCAGTCCCCCATGCTTATTTTCTTTGGCACCGGTTGTGAGATTCCATAGAGAGAGGAATGTAACACATCGTTCCAATCTAGCGGGAAAGAATCATGACAATGGTCGGAATGTGTTTTTAATTTCCCTATTCAATCTCGGAACCGATACAACAGTTAACAAGCATGGAGGACAGTATCGTTTGCGAGGTTGAATGGGGAAATCAAAAACACATTCCGACCATTGTAGCGTTAGGTACGATGAGTTACATTCCTCCATATCCCTATTGGATTTCGCACCCTGTAACAGAATCATTTCCTTAAGATTTCTTTTGAATCTCGCAATCGATACGCGAGAGAACGGGTACAATGAAGGGATTTGTATACATTATCATACAGGGTTGTACATGTAGGCTACTATGTTACAATACAAGTGTTTTTTTTTTTTTTTTTTTTTAAAGAGTAGGTCTATTTGTACTTTAGGCCTTTATTTTTTCATAAACCGGGACTTTATAATTTTACTCTACCACATTTAAAAGATTATACTTTCACTTCGTTACTCTGGCACTGACCACTTCGTTTCTCGTTACACTGAAATATGAATGCAATTCATCATTTAAGGATTATCTGGATTTGGCGTGTTCGAGAAGAACGGCGGGGCTCGGCAGGGTATCTTAGCCGCTTGGGCAGATGTGTTTGCCAACGGACATGGAGCTGCAAATGTATGCACGCAGTTACACTATTATATCACTAGATGGCACACCCGGATCAGTTATTGAATATTCACAGGCAAGCCGAGCTTTAGGAATATGGACAAGTTTACTCCAATACCTGTTTTTCAGGATTTGCCTTAAATTAACTCCTCAGCTAATTCTTGATATGCAAACTGTGCTATATACTTGCCCATAGCAGTTAAAAGTGTGTGTGTGTGTGTGTGTGTGTGTGTGATCCCAATTATAAGATCAGAATAAACAGTTTTCTGAAGCAAAAATTCAACATGGTATTGATACCATTTATGTCTATTAATTACAGTCATTTATTTTTGTTTTTTATTCTGCCAGTAAACTCAAAGAAGAAATGTATAAAGGAGAGACTGCCAGTTTATTTATTTTTTCTAAATTCTGTATCTTTCATTCTCCTGAGAATTAATCAAAGGACACAAGGAGTGAACAATGCGTGGTTGCTTTGCTTCTTTCTATGCGTGCTATGAAAAATACTTTGAACTTGCACTTTTGGTACTTTAGTATCTTGTGGAAAAATATAATTAAGTACATTTAATGTGAGCTACTTTAAGACTTTTACTCAAATCATTTTCTTACGGGTGACTTCAGTTCTCACCAGATTAACTTTCAGTAATGGTACTTTTACTTTTTTGTAACTTTTTTCCCCAGTACTTTATACACCTTTGTTATGATATTAGCTATGTGACAAAGTGCAATATTTGGTCAGGTTGTAACTGTCGCTTATGAAAATCGTTCATGCTTTCTTAACTCAATTCTTGTATTTTTCTGCATTTTTTTTAAACATTGCTGATATCATTTCTATGAAATTCTACCATATTTGAGGTAAAATTGCCCTAAATTGCTCACTTCGCAGCACACTTTTTTCTCTTTCTTTCTTTCTTTCTTTATTTCTTTCTTTCTTTATCCGCGGCGACTGAAATAAATACCAAATAAATACCAAACAATTCTCTATTTGTGGGTACTATAAAATTTCTAAACTTTCTTATTCCTCGGCCAATTCTCATGATCTTGCTGTCAACTTCAAGGCCTTTTCGAGAGCTTTCAATAGGTAATCAATTCATTAAAATAAATTGCATTTCAATTATTTTGTCTCATAGTTAACTATATTCAACCATCACCAATATCGAATAACGCTTTATGTAAACACACTTTCACACACTCACTCTCCTCACCCACTTTGTAAGTAATTTATCAACTCCAGCTCATGACTAAACTTGCACTTCAAATAACAGAATGAGCTTTGCCTCATTTAGCACCCTTTTCTTGGGTGCACATTCTCATACTGCACTCGGCGGCCCAGCCGTATACTAGGTTGCACGTAGTCTTGTTTAAAACAGAGTGGAGGCGTCTGGGCATTGAAGAGACAAGTTTTGTGAGTTTAGCCATTGGAATTTTATCCCACTCTTGTTTAATACAGGCTTCCAGCTGCTGGAGAGTTTTGGGTCTCCTTTGATGGACTTTTTGTTTAAATTGGCACCAAATGTTCTCAATCGGTGAAAGATCAGGACTGCAGGCAGCTGAGTTCAGCACACAGACTCTTCTACTACGAAGCCATGCTGTTGTAATAGCTGCAGTATGTGGTTTTGCATTGTCCTGCTGAAATACACTAGGCCTTCCCTGGAATAGATCTCATCTGTAGGGGAGCATATGTTGCTGTGAAACCTTTATATACAGCGCCCTCCATAATTATTGGCACCCCTCGTTAAGATGCGTCCTTTGCCTTCTAATAAATTCAGTTTTTTTCTAAATAATATAGGACCACAATGGGGAAAAAAAGCGGAAAATCCAACCTTTAATTCAAGTGCATTTATTCAGTGGGGAAAAAAAATCCCACATTAAGAAATAAATATTTTACATCAAATTGTGTGCCACAATTATTAGAACCCCTGATGTTAATACTTTGTTGGCAAAAGGGGTTGTACAAAACAGCACCTAATCTTCTCCTATAATGTTTCACAAGATGGGAGAATACAGAAAGCGGGATCTTCGACCATTCCTCTTTGCAAAATCTCTCTAAATCATCCAGCTACCTGAGTCCTCTCCTCTGCACTCTCCTCTTCTACTCACGCCACAGGTTTTCAATGGGGTCGAGGTCTGGGGACTGAGATGGCCATGGGAGGAGCTTGATTCTGTGTCTGATGAACCATTTCTGTGTAGATTTGGCCACATGTTTAGGGTCAATAACTTTCTCAAAGACCCAGTGACCACCCATCTTCAGCTTTTGAGCAGAGACCACAAGATTTTGATTTAAAATGTCCCCGTTATTTCAAAGCGTTCATGATGCCATGCACCCTGACAAGGTTTCCAGGGCCTGTGGAAGAGAAACAGGCCCACAGCATCACCGAACCCCCCCCCCCATACTTCACAGTGGGCATGAGGCGCATTTCTGCATACTCATCTTTTGTGTTCTGCCAGACCCACTTAGTGTTTGTTGCCAAAAAGCTCTCTTGGTCTCATCTGACCAAAGCACCCGGTCCGCACACATTGGTCCGTTTTTTCCGTGCATGCCTCCCTAACAGCTTGTTGGCATGTAGATGGCACCTGATGGTTGTTTTGGAGACTTTGTGACCCCAAGATGCTACCATTTGTTACAATTCTTTAACCGTGAGCTTTGGAGAACTTATTTCTCTTACCATCCTCCTCACTGTGCGTGGTGGCAAAATAACCTTGCGTCCTCATCCAGGCTTGTTTACCTTTGTTTCAGTTGTTTTAAACTTCTTAATGATTCTTCCTCACAGTAGATATGGGCAGGTGCAGGCGAGTGGCTATTTTCTTGTAGCCATTGCCTGATTTGTGAAGGTCGACACACATCTGCCTTACTTGAACGGTGTGTTCCTGTCTTTCCTATGTTGAAGTGTGGATCAGGGGCGAAGCTAGAACCGGGAATTGCGGTGGCACAGACACGTCCCTTTATGACAATTAGGATAGACCTGGCTAGTTCTCAATTATTTCTCTTTATTGACGCGTTTTCCAATTATCACTGCTCATTATAGCTGTCAATACGAAACTTCCCACAGTGTAATCAGTCTGACTTCAGACCGTTATTTTCTATTTCGCCTTTACCAAAGCCAAACATTACACGTGTAGTCTCCTGAAAAACAAGTGTAGATTTGGTGGATAATGGTCTGAAATCTGCTTCTTACAGTTTCTTACAAAATTATAGCAGCAAAATACCAGTCGAACGCAAATTGTGTTCAACGAAAGTGATTTAACGGAGGATTTCCTTCATTAACTTCGTTGAGTATATTTTCCTGCCATATGACGTCAAGATGACCTGTCGAATGTAAAACGTTGTTAACGGAAGGTGCGTTGTGTACGAAAAGTACCAGTCGAAAACGCCCAATGTTTCCAACTATGGAAGTTAGCACCTGTGATTTCGGGAAGCATACCCCTGAGCAATGTCACGTTAATGTTACACAACAGCAAGTCAACTACTTTGCCGAGATTTTGAGTTGAAATCAATAGTATTAATTCCCTGTCAAAGTCGTTTTAAACATTTGTTATTGCATTTGCGTTTTAAAATTGTATCTCAAACCATAATTAAACCTTTACCGGCGGCTATGTTTTGTTTTCCGTTCCGCTCATATGTACATCAGGGTGCAGTCTGCCAGTGGTCAGACTTCCATTTCCGGTGAAAAGTGATCGTGAACACGCACCCTAGGTCGGAGTTCCACGAGCCCGAGCCGTTGTCATGGGCACCTCGGATACCAGCGCGTTCATGAGCCCCACACTACGCATGTGTGAGCAAAAATCACACAGCACATGTCCACGTGGCTCCGGAAGCTTGGCCCCCCATGTCGGCTCGCTGCGCCACTGAGCAATTTCCATTGAAATGAATGGGCGGCCATTTTCCAATTGTATATCCAGTGAAAGATAAAACATCCTTGGTTATCTCCCACCAACCAATTGCTGCTAGATCACTTGACGCATTAGTAAGATCTATGGCGGATTCCGCTGCTCTTCCTAAATTATACCAGGTTGAATGCCCATCGTTTAAAACAACAAAAATTTTCTTATCTAAAAACTCCTCCAAAACTTTCCCATTTCTATCACTCCTCCGACTCCCCCACAGCTCATTGTGCGCATTCAAGTCCCCCACACAAATAACTGCTACACTGATCACATCCATAATTTCTTGAAAATGTATTTCCTCTAACCTGATACAGGCATTATATGTGTTCACAATTGCAATTTTCCCTCGTTTAGTCCAGATTTCTACGATTTCAGATTCTAATTTAGTTGTATACAGTTCTTTTAAACTGGATCCCACTTCTAATAAAAATTGCACAACCCCCTCCTGATAAACTCTCTCTGTCCCTCCTTTCAGATCTATATCCTGGTAATACAAAATCTAGCCTTGGTCTTAACCATGTTTCTTCAATACAAATAATACCAGGTTTATCATCAAGATTTCTTAAAAAATATTTCAACTCTTGGCCATTCGCAACTAGGATCCTCGCATTCCATTGCATAATTGAAAACATTTTGCAAATAAAATTAATTATCCTCATCATGCTCATCTTCACTAAACATTTCAGCTACTTCAGACCCAAACTCAGACTTATCAGAATTACCTTTTCAGTTGCACTATCCTGGGAATCAGTACATTTCCACACCTCTTCAGGATTAATATCCCTAAAGCCCAATATCCTCTCTGCAGCAGAAGTTATTTCTCTTCCAACATCTGACTTTTTGTTTGCACCCAGTTTTATTTTCCACACTGCTTCCACCATGAATGCGAGCAGAGCTTTTTAACTGACCACAACAGAATCATCAGAGGAGCGAGCCCTAACAGGACTTCTGCATGTTATCCCAGCTCGATCTTTCCCTGCCTCTCTCATGCCATCCACCCGTTTCACTGCCTCTGCATATGATATTTTATTTTCTCTTTTAACCTTCTCCACATTCATTGCTCTAATTGAATTTGGACATCCTCTAAAGGAAGCAGGGAGTTATTCTCCACAGTTAAAGCATTTCACTGGTTCACTGCACTCCTTCCCATCATGGTCTTCGCGACACCTTCTGCATCTTCTCATTCCTTGGCATACAGCAGCCACATGGCCAAACTTCTGACACTGAAAACATCTCAACGGAGGTCTTTCACGCTCTCTCACAGAGTAACTCATATACCCTAATGTCCCTCTCCTCGGTAGTTTACCATCTCTGAAGGTAATAAGGACTGGAGTATATCCTTTACATCCTCCATTGCCCATTCACCGAATTAAAAGTGTGTCTCCCCCTTTGAGATTAGCTAGCAGCTCGTGCTCAGACACTTCAGTAGGCACATTATAAATTACTCCTTTGACCCCTGTATTACTGCGTGGTTCAAATACTTCAACATCTCTACCAAGTATACTTCTGATTCTTAGAGCACTTGCTTGTTGAGCAGCAGTCTTACAGAAGATAGACATCATTCCACTTTTTAAAATTGAAACATTTAATACCTCACCCAACGGTTTTAGTTCTTTCGCCGACTTAAGGGGATTGACAGATGAGAACCCTGATCCACTTTGTACTCTTATAAGAACCTTAAAAGATTCATCTCTGTTTTGTTCTTGTCACGTTACTTTAGTTTGTACATCGCTCTCCATCTCACCCTCCTGAGCGATTTCCTCCTGTTCTTTCCCCTTCTCTCTCTTACCCTGAGCGATCTTCTACCCAACCCCTTCTACCTCACTTCCCGAAGGCATGGGCTTGCTCTAGCTCTCAAAGATTCCCAGATATATAACTGTCACAAGCCAATTTATTTATATAAGAAGAAAAGAAAAAGAAAAATACACGCCAGTAATCGTTTGCTCTAGCACCAAACACACCGCCGCCGCCCTAACCGCACAACATCCGGGTCTCCAAAAACAAAATGCTGATATCTGAGACCCATGTAGCGTATTTATAATGCACAGACCAGTAGTCGGACAGTCAATCGTTGAAGTTCTTCCCCGCCAGCCGACCAATAGTTGAAGTTCTTCCCCGCCGGCCAACCAATAGCTGAACTTGATCACTCACTCACTCAGCGACATTGGCGTTAGTAGGGCCCTGGCCGCTGCCCGGCCCTACCCAAAAAAAGAGGGGATGCTACCCCATGGTAAACCGGCCCCTGTCGCAACTTTTTTGAAACCTGTAGCAGCCATCAAATTTGAAATGAGCTCATTTTGGTGATGGAATTGAAGCCCTTCATGCAAGAACCAGTTATGTCACTTTTTGGTGTCAAATTACAAGGTCAGCGACCCTACAACCATTTTCACTGCTGAATAAAATAATCACCAGTCCCCGGAATATGTTTTAACAATCATTTGTCCTCAAGATTGGTGACTAAGAAGTTCTGAGTTGAAATGCTGAACTTCATTTTTCTCAAAATGTGATGAAGTGACATAACTGGTTCTTGCATGGAGGGCCTACATTGTAAAATTTCTGTTTCAACATTTGCCATGTTTCCTCTTTTCTATTGTGAATAAAATACTGGCTGGTGTGATTTGAAAGTCATTGCATTTTGATTTTATTCACAATTTATCCTTTGTCCCAACTATTTCAGAATTGGAGTTGTATAAAAGATGTTTTTTTCATGAGTCTTATTTTTAAAATAAATGGCAACATTTCACAAATTCAGCTAAGGTTTGCAAATTTTAAAGCACAACTGTACATGTATATCTTGGCAAAACAAAAAAGATTCAGTGAAAATAACAGGGCGTGATACATTACATTACAATAGATTGCTTCCATATAACAACTGCGGGGAAAAGAGCCGGTCCCTGAAATTGAGCTCCAATAAGGCACCTTAGGACACATTTTTATTAACAGAATCTCCAACACTTTAACATTTTCTTAAAAAAAAAACAATGAGCAAAGAGCACAACTGAACAGTACACTTGATAGACTTAATACATTTCTTTGACTATTTGAAATTCAATCTATGCATGCATATTGTATATTCAAAGTACAATGTACTGTGAAGCTTAATTATTCCATAGCTCTGACTGCACAGCAGATCTTCAATAAATGTTATCACCATCAGCCTCCCTTTGTGGTGACCTTTACAGTGATATGCTGTGTCATGTGTCCAAAATTAACATGATGTCAAAGACCGACACACTGTGGATGTTTGGGTTCTTCAGGGTGGACCACTGGCCCTGAAATGGATTCTGGGAGAAGCACTTGTAATGTGAATATAGGCCACTAGATGGCAGTATTTACCTTTTTTTTGTTAAGCTCAGACTGGAGTCATGTTTGGACATGTTTCCAGACATGTCTGGGGCAAGTCTCAGAAAGTTAAAAAAAAGAGGTCTAAATGTGGGTGGGGTCTGCAAAAGAGTATATAAGGAAAAGAACTGAGACAGTAAAGGAGTAGTAGTAGTAGGAGAAATTGCAAGAAGATGACCAGACCTGCCATTCTGTTCAAGACGTTTCTTTTGTGGATTTCTTTGCCTGTGTTTGAGCATTTTCTTCATCCAGGACATCACCAAGCCACCCCACCAAAAAGGGACTGTAATTATTTCTGTTTTTTCTTATTTATCAATCTTGGTCTTTAGTTGTAGGTAGTTATTAGTCTTTGTCTTTGTTAAAAATTAAATGTGTTTTAGTTGTTAAAACTGTGTTTGTCATCCCTTGCTGTTGCTGTTGTGTTATAAATGTAATAACAAATTGGGGCCATAACAAATTGGGGGCTCAAGGTCCGGGATAGACCATTGTGTGAGTAATTTATTGAAAGTCTAACATTCCAAATTGTGAAATTGTTTTTGTGAATTTTCCTAGATATATATTGACAACAGCAATGGATGATTTCTTGGCATCACCAACCGTAGGGGTTTTGAAGTCTTTTAAAAAGACAGAACTGCTAGAAATTTGCAGACATTTAGAGCTGACAGAGGTGAAACCAGCCATGCGAAAAGCAAGACTGGCTAGAGAGATAGTTGAATATTACATTGATGAAAATGTGTTTGCACCAGGAGATCTGGAACAGTTTCCAGTGGAAAATCCAAATATAGAAATGGAACTTAAATTAAAAATGCTAGAGATTGAAAGGGAGGAAAGAGAAAAAGAAAGGGAGGAAAAAGAAAAACAAAGAGAATTTGAGAGGGAAGAAAAAGAAAAACAAAGGGAATTTGAGTTAGAAAAATTTGCAAGACAGAGAGATTTTGAATTAGAGAAACTCGATAGAGAAGAAAGACTCCAAATGGAGCAACTAAAAATAAAAATTCAAACTGAAAATAAATTTCGGGCTAGCCAGGAGGTAAAACTGGTGCCTCCATTTTCGGAAAAAGATGTTGACAACTATTTCCAGTGTTTTGAAAAGGTAGCAAAGAGTTGCCAGTGGCCAAAGGAACACTGGCCTCTGATGTTGCAAACTGTACTCAAGGGTAAAGCTCAACAAGCCTATTCGGCTTTGTCTGCAGATGATTCCTCTGATTATGAGGTTGTCAAAAAGGTTATTCTGAGAGCTTATGAGTTGGTTCCAGAGGCTTACCGACAGAAATTCAGAGGTCTGAAGAAATTTGAAAATCAGACTTATGTGGAATTTGCTAATGAGAAGAAAGTTTGCTTTGAGCGCTGGTGTACTTCTATGGAGGTCAAGGATGATTTCAACTCACTAAAAGAGATGGTGTTAGTTGAAGAATTCAAGGACTGTGTTAAGGATGATGTTAAGACCTACCTTAATGAGAAGCAAGCACTGAATTTGCAATCAGCTGCCAAATTTGCAGATGAATATGTTCTCACACATAAGTCCAAATTTCAGTCTAGCAGTAATAATAGATGGTCCCAATTTCAGAAAAAGGGTTATGGTGATACCCAAGATTCCTCACCCAAAGACAAAGACAAATCTGGTGATGGTGCTCAGAAATCCAGTAACAGGTCTGATCAAAGTGTGAAAGCTGACAGTGACAAAAGTGGTCTAGTTTGCAGTTATTGCAAGAAATCTGGTCATGTTACAACTAACTGTTGGTTCCGTAAAGCTAAGAAAGAAAAAGAAAAGGATACCAAACCAAATGCCTTTGTGAAAACAAGGTTAGAAACCCCTGTAGTAGATAACCAATCTGCTAAATTGCCTGCTTCTTGTGGGGCTAAAAAGCCTGATACAGCTGATTTCGTGAGGGAGGAATTTCTTCCATTTGTGTCAGAGGGATTTGTGGCTCTCAATGAGCATACTACTCCTGTCCCCATATATATCCTAAGGGATACCGGAGCTTCTCAGTCACTTTTGTTGATGGACTCTTTGGAGTTACGTGATGAGGCCGCTTCAGGGGATTTCATACTTGTACAAGGTATTGAAGGGAGGACTGTATCTGTACCCCTGCGCTCTATATTCTTGAAGTCAGATTTAGTTACAGGACAGGTAAAGGTGGGACTTATGTCAAGTCTACCTATAAAGGGTGTTTCTCTGTTGCTAGGCAATGACCTGGCTGGGGGCAAAGTAGTTCCCCCTGTACATCTTACTTCACAGCCGAGCACTGAAAATGGGGATGAGGACCCATCTCTGTATCCTTCTTGCGCAGTGACTCGTGCTATGGCCAAGAAGGCTAAAGAAGATGATGTTGTGGTGCCGTCCAGTACATTGAATAGTCAGGACTCAGGTGGTTCGCCTCATGACTCTGATTGGCCTATTATGGTTTCTCCGTTTGAGGACTTATCAGATACTTTTATCAGTTCTCTATTCAGCCAGCCGGATGGGTCTGGTGATTCTGATGTGTCTGGAGACTTGTCTCTGTCCAGAAAGCGGTTGATTGAGGAGCAAACTAATGATCCTGAAATTGGTGTACTAAAGAGGAGAGCCCTTCCTGAAAAAGAAATAGATGCAGTTCCAGTTGGGTATTATCTCAAGGATGGTGTGTTGATGCGGAAGTGGCGCCCTCCTGATATCCCTGCCAATGCAGATTGGGCAGTGGTCAGGCAAATTGTTGTTCCGAAGGTCTACAGGAATGAGATCTTAACAATGGCTCATAGTTTACCTTTAGGAGGTCATCTTGGTGTTAACAAGACTGTTGATAAGATCATGAAACACTTCTTTTGGCCTGGGCTTCGGAAAGACGTTTCCAACTTTTGCAAAACCTGTCACACTTGTCAGGTAGTTGGAAAACACCAGTTAGACCCACCTGTAGCTCCATTGCAGCCTATCCCAGCATTTGGGGAGCCATTCTCTAGGGTCATTGTTGATTGTGTTGGTCCATTACCCAAGACTAGATCTGGAAATCAGTACTTGTTGACAATCATGTGTGCATCTACCAGATTCCCTGAGGCCATACCTCTACGTAACATCAAGGCAACTGCAATCTCAAAGGCTTTGATAAAGTTCTTCACATTGTTTGGCCTTCCCAGGGAAATTCAATCAGACCAAGGTAGCAATTTCACTTCTGGTTTGTTTCAGCAGGTTGTGTGTGAACTAGGTGCAAGGCAGATTCTTTCTGGTGCCTGTCATCCAGAGGGTCAGGGTGCCTTAGAGCGGTTTCGTTCCACTCTCAAGACAATGATGAGGACTTATTGTTGTGACCATGAGAGAGACTGGGATGAAGGTGTTCATTTGCTGTTGTTTGCAGCTAGAGAAGCAGTGCAGGAGTCTACTGGATTCAGTCCATTTGAGCTAGTGTTTGGTCATGAAGTGAGAGGACCTTTGCTATTATTGAGTGAACAATGGCAAGAGGAAGAGCCGCAAAATAGTCTGTTAGACTATGTTAGCAAGTTCAAGGACAGATTGCATGCAGCTTGTGACCTAGCCAAAGAGAACTTGAAATCAAGTCAGGGAAAAATGAAAACTTGGTATGATCATAAGGCTAG
This sequence comes from Gymnothorax reevesii, assembly GCA_029721435.1. Taxonomy (NCBI): domain Eukaryota; kingdom Metazoa; phylum Chordata; class Actinopteri; order Anguilliformes; family Muraenidae; genus Gymnothorax; species Gymnothorax reevesii. The sequence continues at coordinate 154,890,897 of CM056575.1, forward strand.
AAGCCGTGAGTTTAAACCAGGAGAAAAGGTCCTTGTGTTGTTTCCCTTGCAGTCCAATCCATTGCAGGCTAGATTTCAGGGTCCTTATGAAATTCTGACAAAACTCAATGATCTCAATTACATTGTGAAGACTCCAGATAGGAGAAAACCAAAACAATTGTGTCATATTAACATGCTAAAGCCTTATCATGACAGAAATGCTAGGGTTGCAGCTGTCACTTCAGATTCTCCAATGGTCGAAACGTGTGAAGATGAGGGGGAGTTTCAAGATGATGAACCAAGAATTAAAGCTGAAGTTCTTTCATGTAAATTGTCAAACACTGAAGTGTTGCAAAATCTTGATGTAAAACTCCAGCACTTAGAACCCTCACAGAGAGATCAGTTTGAAAGGTTGATCAAGAAATATGAGGATTTGTTTCCTGATGTTCCAAAGAGAGTTACTATAGCCTCTCATGATGTAGATGTTGGTGATGCCAAACCAATAAAACAGCATCCATACCGGATGAATCCTGAAAAGAGAAAGATTGCTGAGAAAGAGGTTGAGTACATGTTAGAACATGATATTATCAGACCTTCCAACTCCGATTGGAGTTCACCCTGTGTGCTAGTTCCAAAACTTGATGGAAGTACTAGATTCTGTACAGATTATCGCAAAGTCAATGCTGTAACTAGAACTGATGTGTTTCCAATACCTAGGATTGATGATTGTATTGATAGTGTAGGGCAAGCAAAGTTTCTGACCAAGATTGATTTATTGAAGGGTTATTGGTGTGTGCCTTTAACTGAGAGGGCCAAGAGCATCTCTGCTTTTGCCACACCATCTGGATTGTACCAGTATGAAGTCCTACCCTTTGGCATGAAAAATGCCCCAGCCACGTTCCAAAGGATGATACAGTCTACAATCGCCGGATTGCCACACACGGGTGCGTACATCGATGACCTGATCACACGGAGTGACTCCTGGGAAGAACATCTAAAAGATGTAGAGACGTTGTTCCAGCGCCTGACCCAGGCTAACCTGACTGTTAACCTGAGCAAGAGTGACTTTGGTTGTGCTACTGTCACCTATCTTGGCTACGTCATAGGCCAGGGTAAGGTGGCACCCGTAAATGCTAAAGTCCAAGCCATCACGGACTTTCCAGTTCCTGACAACAAAAAAGCTTTGCGCCGCTTCCTTGGAATGATCGGGTACTACCGCAAGTTCTGCAAGAACTTTGCTGAGATTGCTCTCAGTCTAACTAACCAACTGAAGAAAGGCGTAAAGTTCACCTGGGATGATGCATGCCAGAGAGCCTTCGATCACCTGAAGTCTCTGCTGTGTCACTTCCCCGTGCTCAAATCTCCTGACTTCAACAAACCGTTCTCCATCGCGGTCGATGCTAGCGACCAAGCTTGTGGATCTGTGCTCCTACAGAGAAGTGACTCTGATGACATTGAGCATCCCGTGGCATACTTCTCCAGGAAGTTCAATCGCCACCAAAGGAACTATTCCACAATAGAGAAGGAACTGTTGGCTCTGGTCCTTTCTTTACAACACTTTGAGGTTTATGTTTGTACAGGACAAAAGCCAATGATTGTGTACACTGACCACAATCCGTTAACGTTTTTTGAGTAAGATGAAAAACAAGAATCGGAGATTGTTGAATTGGAGTTTGATTTTACAGGAGTTTGACTTGGAAATTAAGCATGTGAAGGGTACAGACAATGTAATTGCTGATTGCTTATCCCGTGTTTGAATGTGTATATATATATCATGTGTTTGAATATTGTATGATATGTATATATAGACAAGTGTTCACTTAACCATTTTGTATTGAAAAGAAAAATTTTGCCTTTGTGAGTCAAAATTTTTCCCTTTTGGAATGGAGGTGTAATGTGAATATAGGCCACTAGATGGCAGTATTTACCTTTTTTTTGTTAAGCTCAGACTGGAGTCATGTTTGGACATGTTTCCAGACATGTCTGGGGCAAGTCTCAGAAAGTTAAAAAAAAGAGGTCTAAATGTGGGTGGGGTCTGCAAAAGAGTATATAAAGGGGAGAACTGAGACAGTAAAGTAGTAGGAGAAATTGCAAGAAGATGACCAGACCTGCCATTCTGTTCAAGACCTGTGACGTTTCTTTTGTGGATTTCTTTGCCTGTGTTTGAGCATTTTCTTCATCCAGGACATCACCAAGCCACCCCACCAAAAAGGGACAGTAATTATTTCTGTTTTTTCTTATTTATCAATCTTGGTCTTTAGTTGTAGGTAGTTATTAGTCTTTGTCTTTGTTAAAAATTAAATGTGTTTTAGTTGTTAAAACTGTGTTTGTCATCCCTTGCTGTTGCTGTTGTGTTATAAATGTAATAACAAATTGGGGCCATAACACACTGAAGAGTATTTTTTAGTTCTTCAAGGATATGGTAATGAAGTAATTTTGCCGACAGAGATTTTGTTTTTGTAAAGGTTCCACGAGACAGTTTTTTTCAGTATAAATGAGATTAATGGAGAAAAACTAGGCTCACTGGTGAGGCTTTTGACCTGGGTGTCAAGATCTCAAAAGACAGGAAATATGCATCCTCCTGTATGTACACTGACGATAGAACTGCGCACCAATAATTACGGTAATTTGCTTTAAAAATTATGACTCCTTGAGTATTTTAGGAGTTTGTTGTTTGACCCATTTAGCAGAATATTCAGGAAGACTGATCAATAAAACACATCACACACAACGCATTTTTTAGGGCTTACCATCCGTAAGATGGGATTCATTTAAATGGGGGCTTTTCAGCAGAGTACTTTTGCTGCAGGTAATACAGTGTTCCATTTCTGAATTTGGTCACATGGTTCGAAACATTCATCCCGTAGTTACATCACTGATTAAGGAAACCGCGACCAGTGTCTGTGCAGGTTGTAATAATCGACCATCCTGACATAATTACAAAAACAACAACAAAAAAAAAATAAATCAATAAAATAGGACCAATGGCCCCGTAGCTCACTGGTATGACATGAAATTAGATGAACTTTTAATAGATGAAAAAAAAAAAAAATAAATAATCATGGGAATTTATTTTGAAAAACTAGAAACTTGGACACCACTGCAATGATTTTAATTCACCACTGCCCCTGACAACAATGCACCATGATGACTTACACCTGTATTAATGTTTTCATGGCATTTTAAAGCAGATTTCTGCCTGAAACCTTTCCCACACTGACCACATTCGTAGGGCTTTCACCAGTGTGAATTTTTTCCAGTGGCGTGCCGTCAGATGTCAGGAAGGCCTTAAGTAACATCACCCTTGCCCGCATGATAGCTCCCAAACTGTTTGCGATCAAGTTTGCCTGATTAACAATCAAACAATTTACTAACTGAACAGCCACCACCAATGTATGACACGTACTGATAAAGAAATGCTAATTACAAAGCGATTGCCTGTTGGCTATGTTGATATAATTGATGCGACTCCGCAAGGATGACAATCTGCAAGTAAATCAGCTGTGCGTCGTACCTAACTACGCACTTTAGATGTCACTGCATTCAGACAATAGAACGGATTCTCATGGCTTATTGCTCAATGAGCCTCGCAAACTAATTTACGCAAATCTGTGGTTTCACGTGCTACATGAGCGCATAAATTATAAATACGAATTGATATTTTTCGTAGTAATTGATGTGTGGAAGAAAACTCTGCATAATTTCTTAGTGCAATGTATAACAAGGCTTTCAAAAATAAATTACACTCTCGTCGGTTCTACCTATTAGTCTGAGCAACTTTTGCTAATTGGGAGAGGTAAACTGCGAGAGGTGTAGGTTATTAAGTAGTGAAAGGCGAGGTAGTTGAAGGCCCTGTGTTTCTGCCGACAAACCGCTACTGATTTTTTCACGGTATTGTAAACTGGATTTCAGACTGAAACTCTTCCCACACTGATCACATTTGTAGGGCTTTTCTCCTGTATGAATTCTTTCATGAGATTGTAAATTGTTTTTGTGACTGAATCATTTCCCACACTGATCACGTGTAGGGCTTTACACCTGTATGCACCCGATCATGGCGTTGTAAGTGATGTTTGTTAATGAAACTCTTCCCACACTGACCACATTTGTAGGGCTTTTCACCTGTATGAATTCTTTCATGACATTGTAAACTGCTTTTGTGACTGAAACTCTTCCCACACTGACCACATTTGTAGGGCTTTTCACCTGTATGAATTCTTTCATGACATTGTAAACTGCTTTTGTGACTGAATCTTTTCCCACACTGATCACATGTGTAGGACTTCTGACCTGTATGCACCCGATCATGGCATTGTAAGTTACTTTTGGTTCTGAAACTCTTCCCACACTGATCACATTTGTAGGGCTTTTCACCTGTATGAATTCTTTCATGACATTGTAACTTGGGTTTGAGACTGAATCTTTTCCCACACTGACCACATTGGTGAGGCTTTTCACCTGTATGAATTCTTTCATGACATTGTAAACTTTTTTTGTGACTGAATCTTTTCCCACAGTGATCACATTTGTAGGGCTTTTCACCTGTATGAATTCTTTCATGACATTGTAAACTGAATTTCTGACTGAAACTCTTCCCACACTGATCACATGTGTAGGGCTTTTCACCTGTATGAATTCTTTCATGGTATTGTAAACTGAATTTCTGACTGAAACTCTTCCCACACTGATCACATGTGTAGGGCTTGTCTCCAGTATGAACTCCTTGGTGGCCATTTGAATCAGATTTCCAAAAAAAGCATCTCCCACTTGTAAAGCATTGCTGTGGCTTTTCCACTATAGGGATTACCTCATCAGGGATTAAATCAACCTGATTTTTGCCTGAGAGTCTGCAGTTTGGATTGAGCTCTCCTGCATTAGGATACATTACAGTCTTGGCCTTTTCATCAACCTCAGCTTCATTAAGCGCAGTATTCATGAGATCACTCCCTAGAATTTCACTTGATTCAACCATATCTTCATCAGATTTGATGTAAAGACACTTAGTGTCTGGCAAGACACAGACATGCTCAGTCTTAATATAATCTCCATCATCAGGCTCTGTTTTGACTTTGTCAGTATACAGAGTCACACAGGCCAGCTCTGTAAAGTCTAGGCTCTCTGTCTTAAGATTCTTAGTGCTGGTGGGGCTCAGATCAGTTTCTGTTTTTATCAGTGAAGCTTCAGTGTGATGTAAATCACTGACCCTGCTGTTTGCAGTAACACACTCTGGCTCCAGTGTGTTGAGTCCTGGTGCAGTACATTTTGTCTCTGACTCTGCCATGTGGACAGACTCCAGTCCATGTAGTTCCTCTTCTTTCTCTCTGATCCTGTGCTGCTCGGGGAGCTCTGTTAGGGTCGTCTCAGTGTCCTGTCTCAGACTCCTTCCTGCATCATTGTGCTGATCCACTGTGTTCAGAAGTGCAGCTCCTGTAAGGAAACAGTGGATGGGATTTTAGCCATTAACTGGTCTACCTGCACAAGAAACTTCGTTTTAAAGGAGCTTCTGACAAACTGATCTTTAATATTATTCATCAGCCCGATGTCGAAGTTTTTGGAGACGCCCGCCCGCCCAACCGCACGAAGGATAGCAATACCCCGTCAGCCTTTAAAGGGCTGAGGGGTAAAAACTTGACTTGTGCTGTAGGTGAACTACAGCAGAGTATATCCCCAAAATGACAGCATTCTTTCCATAGGCAAGTTCATAATTTGGCCAGGTGGATGAGCAACAGGAAATGGTATCGGGCCAAGAAAATCAACAGAACTACTCTGGGTTTCAGTGGCCTTTTGCAACAGCTAGACATTGCATTTTTTAACTTTTTATTTGTGCTTAGTCCATTTCAATCATACTCTCAATATCATTGAAAATTGTGATGTAGTAGGTAGATAAAATAAAGACAGGACCCAAGGATGGTTCCCGATTTCGCACATGTATTCAAGTACATCAAGACTGGACCTTACATCTCTTATTCGCTCTCAAACCAACTCCTCCTCAATGCCCCTAGTGGCTAGGACGTATACTGAATCACACAATGGAGATAATTCCTACTCAAAATACATTCAGGAGTGCAAATGCATTTATCTGAATTCTAAGACTAGATCAGGATACCACATTCTCCCCTCTCTTTAAAATGCTTTACTTTACAAAGAGTTCAATCAGATTAGGAATGAAACATAGTACTGCACCTACACATTATACAGAGAGCAGTCTTCACCTTTAACTTGAAATGTTACCAGACTATAAAACCTGTTACATGGATAAATCATTTCAGTCAGCAACATATGTGCAGAACAGTTTACAATCAGTGAAAGCAATCCATTACATTATCATGCTGTACATCACTATCAATATTTAATATAGTCATTTAACCATCTCGGAGCATGTCTTGCTCTTCGAACACATTCATTGTTCTGATTATTTGTGACAGGCTGAATTGGTACATCACCCGTATTATACAAAATATCAGCCTTCTCAACGAATGATGCATTTTCTTCATTTTGGATATGTGTAACAGAACCAGTGAATACAGCTAATCTGCTAACATTCCACGTTTTCCCATCTGATGTTCTGCATGTACTTTGGCCAATTTTGCTAAGAATTCTAACTAGCTTACTGAATTTGCTTAACCCTTTTGGTACATGACCAGGCTTCTTAATCCTTACAAGGTCTCCAGGTTTGAACTCTTTTGGCATAACAGATCTCAGATTGTACAGTTTACTTCTCTGTTGTTTAGTCTTGACACAGTCTTGAATGTCTTTGTGTTTCGCTATTTTGGGAGATTGCGTAACACCTGGCGTATCCAGCTTGGTTTTCATATGACGTCCGTGAAGCAAGATTGACGGTCGGTCTCGACTCGAGCTTGGCGGTTTGAACAGCTTCGTTTAGAACTTTGTTAAAACCAGTGGCGGTCCTACAGGAGGGGCAAAGACACGTCCCTTTTAGTCCTGGCTAGATCTCAATCATTTTCCTTTATTGACGTCTTTTCCAATTATCGTAATTGGCAACTGAAGACATGGTTTTTCACCGTATGCGATCTAACAGCGATGAAATCATTGGCTAAATTCAGTGCAGGAAAATAATTTGCTTATTATTTGGCCAATGCTTTGCGTGATTGAACTGGTCCATGTTCCAATGAAACGCGGACTCTCACTCTCGGTATTTCGTGGGTTGATTAAAAAAAAAAAAAAAACAAAAAACAGTGGCACTCGACACTAGGTTATAAAAAGCGTGCGGCTCAAGCAATTAGCGAGAGTCGACAGGTAGGCTATGCAATTTTGAATAACGTAGATTTAAATGCAGCAAATACACGTCCAGATGAATGATTGTCGTCTTACCTAATTGGGGAGAAAAAGCAGCACCTGTTAAATGCGGAGCGCTGTCGGAATGAACCTTTTGTTAATCATGAAGATGACTGAGAACAGGTCAGGATTTATAATTGTTTTCAACGGCTGTTTTGTGCAACCCAATACTCTGTTCCAATCACATGTGGAGAGAAACCATGTCTTCAGTTGCCACTTACAATAACTGGAAAAGACATGAATTAAGAAAATTGATTGAGATCTAGCCAGGACTAAAAGGGACATGTCTTCGCCCCTCCTGTAGGACCGCCACTGGTGAAACCGCTCAATTTCTCCGTTCGCTTGCGGATGATAGATCGCTGAATGAGAGTGTTTGATTCCCCTCTCCATAAGAAAAGATTCAAATTCATGGGAGTCAAACTGGGGGCCGTGGTTACTGATAATTTCATCAGGAAACCCTTCTTCAGAAACTGTTTGATGGTTTCTGAGGTCACGTCATTCGTCAGTAGCACTTCGGGCCACTTACTGTAATAGTCTATAACGATTACCACAAATCTTGGTTCATTAAAGCAGTACGGACCAACTATGTCAATCCCTAGTTTGGACCATGGGGTAATCACTTGCATCGGTTGTAATGGAGCATTATGACAGGTGGCAGATTTGTCATGTAATTGGCAAACTTGGCAATGACGTATAGCATCTTGAACACGTCCGTCCATTCCAAGCCACAAGTAAAGTTGCCTGAGACGCTGTTTAGTACGAACAATACCTTGATGTCGTTCATGTGCATGCTCAATCAGTGTATTACTTAAAGCTGGTGGTACGACAACTCGGTTGGATCGGTAAATGAGATCGCTGTGTACAGAGAGCTCAGTGCGTACAGCAAAGTATAGTTTTACGTTATCGCTAACCTTCTTTGCTCTATCTGGCTAACCATTCGCAATGTACGCTTTCACGGAGTTTAATGTCGTATCAGAGGCAGTAGCATCAAGAAAGGCTTGTTTTGAAAAACATGACTCTGTAATATCACCTCACAGACTTTGTCTATATCATTTTCGAGTGCAGAAGTACATTCATCGGCTTCACAGGGAAGTCTAGATAAAGCATCAGCGACTGCATTCTGGGAACCTGGTTTGTACTTAACCGTGTAATTATAGTACAGTAACCTCGCGTTCCAGCGCGCTATGCGCATTGGACGACGGCCAGTGCCATCAGCAGCTATTTCAAGAAGTGCAAAACTGTATGGTGTTGCAATGGAGACATAATGGCCTAATATCAGAATGATAATGGTAGAAGCCCTGCCAGGGTAGCAAATCCCATTTAGGACATTCTTTGCAGTCAACTGTGGTTGACAGGGGCTTGAAATGTATGAAAAGTGCATAAAATGATAGATATTGCAAATCCGATTATTGGAAAAAAAAAAAAAACCTCTATTTTCATCTTGCAATAAAATCTGAATGGGACAGAAAACCATCCTAGAATTTTAATATGTTGTTTCGACACTTAAGATCTGTGTACAGGCCAAATTTGGTGATCCTAGGACCTGTCCTACATCTTCATTTTTGCCTCCGAAATTGAGCAAAAATGGCAAAATTCAAAATTTGAAGGGTCAATAATAGACAAAGTATGATAGTTACTTGCTCCATGAACTACAGAGTGGAGTCAAGGTGTCTGACAATATATGGCAGCAATTTGAACTATGTAGGTAAAATATAACAGGCCTAAAGAGACCAAAAAAATCGTCCTCGGAAAGAGTAAAAATGCCTTTTTTTCCCCATTTTGGGGCAGCCAAAATAACCAGATTTATTTGATCAAACTCTGCTAAATTTTGGCCAGGAATTCTTTACAAAAATATCTGTGGGATTACCAAATTTCAGTCGTCTAAGTTGTATATCTTTCCAGTAACAGGCATTTGAAAACCTGTTCAGAATAAGCGGTGCGATTTTGGGCATGCACCCCCCTCATATTTATGGGGCTGAGGGTCACAATTTACATCAGAACCCTTAGAAAATTTGCAGATGTTCTCAAATATGGTCACTTCACAACTGGTTAAAATTTGAAGAAATTCTGAGACATCAACTTTTCTGCCATTGGTTGATTTGACATGGAATGACCCCCCTTCTTTAATAAGCCAACACAATCGTCACCACAAAGAAAATACAAACACACTCTACGCCACAATTACAGAGTGTTCAGTGACAAAGAGTTATGGACACTGCACAGCAGTCAGCTTAATGAATTCAATGCTCTCCACACACACACACACACACACACACACACACACACACACACGTGTGTGAAAGGGTGAAAGGGGTGGTGATAGTATCAGCCTCGACGCCCCCTCCAACTCTCTATACCACTCTTCCAAGCTTACATCTACAAACTAAAAAAATAATACCCGGCTTAGCTAAAATTTAATCACGCCCCATGCAGAGGAATGCTTCACTAGTGCCTTATAGGCTCGAATAGCACTAATCGCCTCCCATTAACATCCACTCAACCCGTCTCACCGTGTGACGCGATACACACTGCCCCTCCCGCAATCAGAATCAAAATCGCACCTTACCAGTACAGCCAACAAACCACACGATACTCTGGATACACTCAAGGTGCTATGGTACTCTCCACCCACCACACCATAACGCAATACCCACAGCACCTAATCACAGCAGCAAATATTGCACAGTCCCCGTAATGTAGTAAAATACTATACTGCACTCCCAGGAGCACCACAGAATTGCACAGTCCCCGTAATTTAATAAAATACTATATTGCATTCGCAGGAGTACCACAGAATTACACAGTCCCCACACTTTAGTAATGATATTGTATTGTACTCGCCGTCGTGTACAGACCCACAGCTGCCCCACGCGACCCACGGCCCAATCACTATCCAGAAGAAAAATATACAATCACACAAGTCATAAATTGCACAAGTAATTCCAAACAGGAGAAAAGCAGTGACTATCCTCCGCAAGGAACACAAGTCATTCAGGTAACAGTGGTTGCAACAGATCCTTCTTTCCCGATATCACACGCACCTGCCGAGCACTCACGCTGAAATAACTCCGGAGCTGGCCACCGGCAACACCGTACAATAGAATAACCTGCACTCTTCCAAATACCGGGATAGTCTTTTTTTTTTTTAACCAACGAAACGAAACCTTTTCCCAAAGCAGGGGCGCTTAACCAAACGATAGTTCAAAAGTTCTTCTTCTTCTGGTTTAACGGCGGTTGTATTCAGCTTATTGGTGCATTACCGCCACCCTCTGTTCCGGAGTGTGGACCAGACAATAGCCTTACATTCTAACTCCTTAACATGACTTAATCAAACCCACCACAATATTATACGCAAAATACATATTTTAAAAAAGATTAAATAAAAAAAAAATTTTAAATAACTTACTTTAAACTTTCCACACCCATTTCATCTACAACCACCCTATTCTTTTATCCCTGCTTATCCATCAGATTCTATCATAAACCCCTGTCCCCCTTAAGAAATCTATCAGTGCCCTAATCCGTGCCCCTTCTCCCATACTTAGCAACCCCTTTAGTGTAAATTCCTGTACCCCAACATCCTTAATCTTATTCATCATCTTCTCTCTCTGTACTTCATACCTCCTACACCTCAGAACTACATGCTCCACTGACTCCTCCTCATCCTGACATTCCTCACACAAGCCTGTCTGGTGCTTCCCCATCAATTTCAATGTCTTGTTTAGTGCACTATGCCCATAACAATCTTAACCTTGTTAACACAATCTCCTCTCTCCTGTATCCACAGCTCATCCTCCCACCTCTAACACTCTTTTGAATTTGGTAAAAATGCCTCCTTTTCTCCTCTCCATCCCACCTTTCTTGCCACATTGCATTGGTCTTTTCCCAGACTACACTGTTAACTTCAGCTTTGCTGATACTGACCTGCATATCTACATTTCCTTTCATAGCCAACTCATCTGCCCTCTCATTCTCCCTCATCCCTACATGCGCTGGAACCCACATAAACTTTACCTGACCTCCCTGATTAACTATTCCTGTAATTGACTGAAGGACTGAATACAGTATGTCTTGACGGCTGTTTGAATGGAATGACCTTAGACTTGCTAGCACTGAAGATGAATCTGAACATACTAATGCCTTATCCAGACCAGCTTTCTCCACCCACCATAACGTAACCAGCACTGCCACCATTTCCTCTGTGTACACTCCTAACTAATTAGTTGTTCTTCTATTAATCCCTATTCCTTTTGCCGGTACTGCCACCCCAAATCCTGTCGCTCCTGTCTCAGGTTGTTTCGCACCATCTGTGTATATATGTGTAAAATCATTATACTCTGTCATTACATGAAATCTAACCGCACTCACCAAATCAATCATACCCTTTTCCTTTCTTTTAGCCTCTAACAAATACCAATCAACCTCAGGCCATTCAAGCATCCATGGAGACACCTCTGGATAAACTACCGTTGGACTTATATTCAGATTAAATACTCCAAATTCTTTTGCTATATTATTCGCTACTCTAGCAAAGTTTTGCCTCTGGCTCTTCCCATCCTCCCAGCACTCCTGCAAGACTCCCTTCGTAGGATGAGAATCATTGTGCCCCTTCAAATTAGCCCAGTAGTTTGTCAGTAATTGCCTTCTCCTGATTTCTAGAGGCATTTCACCCAATTCTAGCTGTAGTGCAGGAACTGGTGAAGTCTTAATTGCCCCACTACACACTCTCAGATCCTGTGCCTAAATTACATCTAATTTGTTTAAAAGAGACTTAGCTGCTGACCTATAAGCCACGCTGCCATAATCAACTACAGACCTTATCAGTGCTACATATAGCCTCTTCAATGCTTACACCCCATTCCCTTCCAGTCAAACATTTCATAACATGTATTACCTTTTAGCACTTTTCTTCAATTCTCCTAATATGATCTGCCCATGTTAGCCGTGAATCAAAAAGAACTCCCAGAAATGTAAATGATCCAACCCTTTCTAAAGTTTGCCCATACATCTTCAACTTCATCCCTTCCTCAGTTCTTTTCCTTATGAAAAATACTGTTTGTGTTTTTTCCACTGAAAACCTGCACCCCCAATCATACCCCCACTGCACCACTTCATCTGTTGCACCTTGAACTCTCCTTACAGTGTGTTCCATGTTCCTCCCTCTTTTCCATAAGGCCCCATCATCTGCAAAAAGTGATCTGCTATATCTGCTGGCACTTTTGAAAATATATTGTTGATCATGATGATAAAGAGTAGCGGACTTATCACACTCCCTTGAGCTGTACCATTTCTGACTGCATGCTGACTTGACATTTCTGACCCAATCCGTACTTGGATTTTTCTTCCAAATAAAAAATCGTTAATCCAATTGAAAACTCTCCACCCAACACCCATCTTATGTATTTTTATCAACAACCCCTCCTTCCACATCATATCATAGGCTTTCTCAATGTCAAAAAGCACTGCAATAACTGACTCTTCATTTGCCTGGGCCTTCCTAATTTCAGACTCTAACCTTACCACTGAATCCATGGTATTCCTGCCTTTCCTGAAACCACTCTGATAACCTGCCAAAAGTCCCCTCTTTTCAAGTTCATATGACAACCTTTCCATCATCATCCTTTCCATTACCTTGCATATATTTGATGTCAATGCTATTGGTCTGTAACTAGTGGGTTTGGATGGATCTTTGCCAGGTTTTCTTATTGGAATCACGACTGCTTCTTTCCAGGCTCTTGGTAACCTTCCCTCCTCCCACACTTTGTTATATAGCGGCAGCAACTTCACTTCTGCTCCTTTCCCCAAATACTTCAACATGATGTAACACACCTGATCTTTCCCTGGAGAAGTTGGTCGTGATCTCCTCAAACTCCTTTTGCTTCTTTTCCACTGGCTGCACTGGCCTGCTCTTTCCCCACCATTTCTTTTATGCTCATGACTCTTTTAGTTGCTTCTGCATAAGATATTTTCCCCTGCACTCTTGTCCTTTCCACCTCTCTTTCCATTTTCCTTCTTTCACACTGCACTGAGCCCATCTCATGACTTCCCCCACAGTGAAAACATGCCTTTACCACTATACAATCATCCTCAATGCATCCCTCCTGTCCACACTGTCTACACCTGTATATTTCTTTTTTACATACAACCGCCACATGCCCATATTCCTGACATCGGTAACAGCGCAGTGGAGCCCTTTCGTACATTCTCACCCTGTAACTCACATAGTCAACAAATATTCTTTCCGGTACCTCACTGTTAAACTCTAACAGCACTGACAGGCTTTCCTGCACCTTTCCCTCCCGGAAGCTTCTCAGCCTCTTTGCTCCACACAACCCCTCTACCTTCAAAAAATCATTTAAATCCATGTCCAATGGAACACCGCTGATCACACCTTTAACACATGGTTTTTTCTTAAAAGTAACTAGCTTTCCTTTAATCAGATCATATTGTTTAATTTTTAATGCTTTGTCTCGTTGTTTAATGTTGCGACACTCCACAATCACTAACCCTCCCCGTGTTACCCTAACTGCTTTAACATCTCCGATTTCCTTTTTCACAAATTTCCCAATGTCATGAGCATTGCTAAATAAACAGTTTGCTTCATCACCCCTTATATCTGTCTTTATGCCTACAACAAATGTTTCATCCTCATTGTCGTTATCACTTCCTATTTTCCTTTTCTTTTTCACTCCCACCGCCAACTCACAATCCATGTTTTCAAAACCTTTCATCCGTAATCCAAATCAAAACTGAGAAACCGTGCAAAATATTCAAAAGCCAAACAATCCGCAAATCTATTTTAAATCTCGCCCCAAAATACCTTCTCCTCTCATTTACCCAGCTGTCCCGACTCCGCACCTATGTAGCAATGATCCTCTTAAAGGCGCGCAGCACACCCAAAATGATGTGCTGGGTCCTAACGTCTCACGAGTTACATTTAGCAACTGCAAATTGAGACTACCGCTTCAAGCAAGATCATGTCGGTAATCTTGAGGCGCATTTGATTTGAGCAGTGTATGAGCTTATTGACGCGCAATACAGTCTGACAGATTACCGAACCTGGGGCCTTTCTGTGTGGAGTTTGCATGTTCTCCCCGTGTTTGCGTGGGTTTCCTCCGGGTACTCCGGTTTCCCCCACCCACAAAACCTGCAATATATAGGAACCCTCCCTCCCTCCTGTATGGCTGTGTGTGAATGTTTGGCGGTGGGCGGAGGGGCCGTAGGCACATACTGGCAGCCACGCTTCCGTCAGTCTGCCCCAGGGCAGCTGTGGCTACAAAACGTAGTTTACCACCATCAGAGCGTGAATGTGTGAGTGGATGAATAATGTATCCATTGTAAAGCGTCTTTGTGAGTCCAGAAAAGCGCTATATAAAATTGATGCATTATTATTATTATTTATTATTATTGTCACCGTCACTGTCATGTGGATGCTTTTGAAAGTTACTGGTCACTCGATTGCCATAACTGCCATTCCCTCAGCATGTACTTGTACAAGTATATTGATTGTATCGCTTGATGACCCCAGTATTAAAAAGGGACCTAAATCTTGCACTGTCAAGTCGTGGAACTTATCATGGCTCAAATTTGAAGAGGAGGTGGGTCATTGCAAACCTTATTTACTGTGTGCAGGCAATTCTCTCATAAATGGTCTCTGTAGAATCATAGCAAAGGTTTAATAGATGGGATAACAGGCAGTAGTGTCAAGAAAGAAAAAGTCATGACATATGGGCCATCATGAAGACTGTATGAAATCACTGTCTTAAATAGAAGAACAAATAACAGAGTTCTCAGATTAATATTGGTTGGAGTATTCAGCTAATTTTACCATAATAAAGTCACATGAAATCAATCATTGATGTAAAACACAGTCTAATTTATTAGTACATAATATAGTAGAACAAATTAAATAACCTAAAGCTTCTAGAGGGCCTAAATTTAACTTTCTCATTATGTAATGTTTCATCAAGAAAAAAAAAGCCAGTCATTTCCCAAAAGATCAAACCATTTTAGAGCAATTAGTAACTTCCCACTTGCCCTGGGAACGCCCCTTTTAAATCGCCAGAACCGATTATGCTGCCCTTTTTTAGTGTGATGTCGTCAAAAGAACTCAAGATCAATTTGCTGGACAGCTGGTGGGTACAACGCAATGGAAAAAAATATAATTTTGATCATTTTATTACATGTTTTTGTCGCCCCAGTGCTTAGTTACTTCAAATATGATATAATTTACATAATGAGCAAAAAAAAAAAAAAACATTTGTAATCAAAATTATTCAACCCACGCTGCAAATTTGGTTTACTGGAAAAAATTACAAACTTTCAGCTGTTTGCAATGAACAAATCAAACAAGAACAATTTAAATAGCTCAACACAACAAATGTTATAAGTGTCTTTTCCAAATTTAACACAAAATACCACTTTTAATGACTACTGCAGGCTCAAAATTATTCAACCCCTTCATGAAAAGCATCTATAATACTTAATAAAGCACCCTTTTGCCGCCATGACCTGCTGGAGATGTTATGCATAGGCAGATAACAGCTTCTGGCTGCATTCCCAAGGAATCTTAGCCCAGTCCTCATTGACAATGGCCTCCAGTTCACCAATATTCTAGGGTTTGCATTCTGCAACGGTCTTCTTCAAATCCTAACAGAGATTTTTTATGGGGTTCAAGTGAGGCGACTGTGATGGGTACTCAAGAACAGTGGTTCTTAACCTTTTTTCCCTAAAGCACCCCTAGGCTATGCCCCCCGCCCCCCCGCCACAAGGGCACTGAATGCCGTCTCAGATTGGTATGTAGTGCTAAATGGGAGAATAACCCTTCTTAGTGCATGTTTTGCCAATCTGGGAGCAACAGACTGTCCTTTGACAATCCAAAACTTTTTGTACCCCATCTCCTGTAGATATTTTTTGGCCACAGAATCAGCTTGAAGGTCACACATCTATACAGCCGAGGTATTCCACGTCCCCGAGGCTCGAATTGTAAGGGTCTAGCACCCACGATTCCTTGGTTAAGTACTCACTGACGTCCGCGAAGCGGCTGTTTATCTCCTCTCAGAGCATGTTCATGTGCCTGGTGAACTCGGTGCGCAAAGACGCACGCACAGTCCCAGCGGACTGCTTCTGCAACAGTGGGAAGTGCTGCAATTCACCAGATGACATTTTTTCCATTCTGTAATTGCGTTTGCGCACATACGCGTCCAGGGCGTCTTTGCAATGCACTATGTTTGATTCGGGTCCTTGCATTCGCTTATTCGTCTCGTTGTAAAGCGAGAACATGTCCGCCAGGTATGCCGTTTTGATCCAAAACTCTTCAGTCAACTGTTCACACAGTCGACGATTGTGATCTTTCAGAAACTCCTTTATTTTTTCGAGCAGCTACATAAAACGCACAAGCACCTTTCCTCGCGATAGCCACCGCACCTCTGTGTGTAGCAGCAGTGTTTGATGCGCTTCATCCTCGCACAGCTGGGCGAAGAGTTGCTTGTTGCCTGGACGAGCTTTAATGAAGTTAACAACAGTTGACAGGGTCTCGCTGAGGTCCTCTCAGACACGGCGCTCGGCATACGCTTATCACGCACTCCGCGTAGGGCACCAACTGCCGGGGGGGGCACCAAAAAAATCAAGCCCATAAAAAAAATATAATAACAGTATTAAATATTTAAATTAAAAGTTTGAAAAGCATGTTAATAAATATAAGTAATAAAAGTAGGCTTATTTACGCTAAAAAAGATTAATCTCCTGTGCAGCCCTCTCATCGGTCTACCTTTGGTGCCCCCCCTCCCCCATTCCCAAATAGTTTGCTCCATTATGCTTCAATCGCAAATTTGGCAGAAGTTTATTCCCGAGATCTGGACATGACATCGAAAAGGCATCAAGAGTCGGGGGCGGAAAAGAGGAAATGAAAAAAAAAAAAAAACTGCGAGATGATGCTCGCGCGTCACTTGCAGGTAAGACAATGTTTTAATTAACAATTATTAGGGCCCGAGCACCGACCGGTGCCAGGGCCCGGAACGGGTCCTGGCACCGAAGGTGCGAGGAACCTATTGTTTTTGATGGGATTTTTATTCTTCTTCTTCTTCTTCTTTTTATTCTGCTGCGAGAACGCATTTTTGAGGGCTTTGCCATGCACGAAAACTCACAAAAATTTGCCCACACGTCAGTTGTCGTGAAAATTGCAAAGTATTATTATTTTTGTGCTTGGACATGCCCCGGTGGCTCGATAGCGCCACCAAACACGCGGCCATTTTGGAACGCACTTGCTCGGATTCTCACGAAATTTTATAGAGTCATAGTAGTCATAATAAATTTTTTTGAAAATTTTTTTGAAATTTTTTTGCCTCACAGGAAGTGAGCTATGAGCCATTTCCTGCTTTTTTTCAGATTTTACGAACACATTTTTGAGGGCCTTATTATACTTGAAAATAGACCAAATTTAGCGTATTGAC
Organism: Gymnothorax reevesii; assembly: GCA_029721435.1. Lineage (NCBI taxonomy): Eukaryota > Metazoa > Chordata > Actinopteri > Anguilliformes > Muraenidae > Gymnothorax > Gymnothorax reevesii. The sequence continues at coordinate 154,908,623 of CM056575.1, forward strand.
TAAAAATATTAAGTTCTTTGATTCCATATCTCATTTTGCAGTGGATGAGACATGGTAGCTCTATAGCGCCCCCTAATACATAATTGCTTTTTTGAGGGCATCACCATGCTCAAAAACTCACAAAACTTTGCTGACATATTAAGCTGGTAATACTCTTTACTAGGATATAGGGTTTACAGATGGATGTGGCAAAATTGCATTACAGCGCCACCTAGAAAATTTCAATGAAGCAGCCCTCGCAGCATGTTTAACCTACATGAACTAAATTCGGTGGACATGTGTACTATGCCAAGACCTAAAAAAAAGTGTCTCGGTGCCATCACCTAGACTCAACAGGAATTCCGCCATTTTTAATTGAATTTGCAAATTTTTTAAATTTTTTGCCCATCACAGACGTCGTACTTTAACAAACTCCTCCTAGAGATTTTATCCGATCAACTTAAAATTTTGCATATGACATCTAAAGACGTTGTCGATGTTAAATTGCGAAGCTTTTTTTGATTCATTGAACTTTGCATCCGTGGCGTTGCGGCGAATTTCGATGTTCCGCCATGAAAGAGGAATTTGGTTTTATGCGCATATGCTTTGTGAGATTTGCCCGAAACTTTAGAGGCTTAATAAGAGTCAACTTCTAAATATACCTATATGTTGATATTGGATTGGGTGTGGTCAGGTAGCTCCACAGCGCCCTCTTGACACGGCCATGTTGAGTTAAAAGTGCTTGAATGTTCATGAAATTTGGTCTGATCATTACATTTGTTTTTTTGGGCTATGCTTATTTTTTTGAAATTTTTCGGCCAAACAGGAAGTGAGCTATGAGCCATTTCCTGCGTTATTCCAAATTTTACGAACACACGTTTGAAGGCTTTAGCATACTTAAAAACTTGCAAAACTTTGCAAAAATTATAATAGTCTGATTGTCTTCAATGTGAGGCAGAAATTGGCAGTAAATGTGGCATAATGGCTCTATAGCGCCCTCAATCAGATTTTTAAAAGAATTGCCCTTTTGAGGGTCTCAGCATGCTCAAAAACTCACAAAATTTTGTACCATTCTAAAAACCATCATTCCTATTACACTGATAAAAAAATACATATAGAGTTGGCAAAAATGGCATTATAGCGCCCCCTGGAAAATTTCAAATAAGCAGCCCTCGCATCGTGGTTGACCTGCATGTATGAAATTCAGTAGACATGTGGAATATGCCGATACCTAAAAAAAACTCATATGGTGCCATGACCTAGACTCAACAGGAAGTCCGCCATTTTTAATTGAAATTGCAAATTTTTTGGATTTTTCGCCATTCACAGGTGTCGTACTTTAACGAACTCCTCCTAGAGATTTTATCCGATCAACATAAAATTTGGCAAGTAATATCTAAAGACCTTGCTGATGTTAAATTGCGAAGCTTTTTTGGATTGATGCAACGGTGTATCCGTGGCGTCGCGGCGAATTTTGATGTCCCGCCATGAAACAGGAAATTGCTTTTACTCCCACATACTTCATTCGATTTGCCTGAAACTTTCCAAACTTGATAATATTGTCCTCCAAAGTATAAATATATGCTAATATTAGATGCTGAGTGGCCAGGTGGCTCCACAGCGCCCTCTATATACGGGCATGTTAAGTTAAAAGTGCTTGAATGTTCATGAAATTTGGGGTGATCATTCCATTAGTCATTCTGGGCAATGGTTAATTTTTTGAAATTTATTGCATAAACAGGAAGTGAGCTATGAGCTATTTCCTGTGTTTTTCCAAAATTTTACGAACTCATGTTTTCAGGCCTGAGAAAGCTCCAAAACTTAAAAAACCTAGCAAACAGTATAAATGTCTTATTTTCTTCAATGTCATCCATCAATGAGCACTAAATATAGCATAATGGCTCTATAGCGCCCCCAGTCAGATATTTAAAAGTATTGCTCCTTTGATCGTCTAAACATACCGGAAAATTTACAAAAATCAACACACTCATGGAGCTTGACATTACAATTACCTTGTTGTAGATTTTGCACACAGGTATGTCAAAGTGGTATTGTAGCGCCCTCTAGAAAATTTTAGCACTCCCCTCAGGAAACCACATTGCACACAGTCTAGCAGTGCCCAATGGCTCTAAATGGACACCTGCAGCCATCAAGATTTTTCTGCCACCCCAACGTGCGCGAGGGGGGCGAGGGCCCTTTCAACGCTACTTGCAGCTTTAATTAGGGCCCGAGCACCGACCGGTGCCAGGAACCTATTGTTTTTGATGGGATTTTTGTTATTCTTCTTCTTCTTCTTCTTCTTCTTCTTCTTCTTCTTTTTATTCTGCTGCGAGAACGCATTTTTGAGGGCTTTGCCATGCACGAAAACTCACAAAAATTTGCCCACACATCAGTCGTGGTGAAAATTGCAAAATATTACTATTTTTGTGCTTAGACATGCCCCGGCGGCTCTATAGCGCCACCAAACACGCGTCCATTTTGGAACACACTTGCTCGAATTCTCACGAAATTTTATAGGGTCATAGGAGTCATCATAAATTTTTTTGTCAATTTTTTTTTAATTTTTTTGCCCTACAGGAAGTGAGCTATGAGCCATTTCTTGCGTTTTTTCAGATTTTACGAACACATTTTTGAGGGCCTTATCATACTCAAAAACAGACCAAACCCGGCTTATTGAATAAAAATATTAAGTTCTTTGATTCCATATCTCATTTGGCAGTGGGTGAAACATGGTAGCTCAATAGCGCCCCCTAATACATAATTGCATATTTGAGGGCATCAGCATGCTCGAAAACTCACAAAACTTTGCAAACATATTAAGCTGGTCATACTCTTTTCTCGGATATAGGGCTTACAGATGGATGTGGCAAAATTGCATTACAGCGCCACCTAGAAAATTTCAATGAAGCAGCCCTCGCAGCATGTTTAACCTACATGTACAAAATTCGGTGGACATGTGTACTATGCCAAGACCTAAAAAAAAGTGTCTCGGTGCCATCACCTAGACTCAACAGGAAGTCCGCCATTTTTAATTGAATTTGCAAATTTTTTAAATTTTTTGCAATTCACAGGCGTCGTACTTAAACGAACTCCTCCTAGAGATTTCATCCGATCAACTTAAAATTTTGCGTATGACATCTAAAGACCTTGTCGATGTTAAATTGCGAAGCTTTTTTGGATTCATAGAAATTTGTATCCGTGGCGTTGCGGCGAATTTCGATATTCCGCCATGAAACAGGAAGTTGGTTTTATGCGCGTATGCTTTCTAAAATTTGCCCGAAACTTTACAGGCTTAATAAGAGTCGACTTCCAAATATACTTATATGTTGAAATTGGATTGGGTGTGGTCAGGTGGCTCCACAGCGCCCTCTTGACACGGCCATGTTGAGGTAACAGTGCTTGAATGTTCATGAAATTTGGTTTGATCATTACATTTGTTTTTTTGGGCAATGCTTATTTTTTTGAAATTTTTCAGCCAAACAGGAAGTGAGCTATGAGCCATTTCCTGCGATATTCCAAATTTTACAAACACACGTTTGAAGCCTTTAGCATACTTGAAAACTTGCAAAACTTTGCAAAAATTATAATTGTTTGATTGTCTTCAATTTAAGACAGAAATTGGCAGTAAATGTGGCATAATGGCTCTATAGCGCCCCCAATCAGTTTTTTAAAAAAATTGCCCTTTTGAGGGTCTCAGCATGCTCAAAAACTCACAAAATTTTGTACCATTCTAAAAACCATTATTTCTATTACACTGATAAAAAAATACATTTTGAGTTGGCAAAAATGGCATTATAGCGCCCCCTGGAAAATTTCAAATAAGCAGCCCTCGCATCGTAGTTGACCTGCATGTATGAAATTCGGTGGACATGTAGAATATCCTGAGACCTCAAAAAAAGTCTCTTGGTGCCATGACCTAGACTCACAAGGAAGTTTGCAATTTTTAATTGAAATTTCAACTTTTTTTGATTTTTCGCCATTCGCAGGTGTCGTACTTTAACGAACTCCTCCTAGAGATTTTATCTGATCAACTTAAAATTTGGTGAATAGTATCTCAAGACGTTGCCAATGTTAAATGCGAAGCTTTTTTGGGCTCATTGAACGATGCATCTGTGGCGTCGGAGCGAATTTTGATGTCACGCCATGAAACAGGAAGTTGCTTTTAGTCCCACATCCTTTGTGGGATTTGCCTGAAACTTTCCAAGCTTGATAAAATTGTCCTCCCAAGTATAAATATATGTAAATATTAGATCGGGAGGTGCCAGGTGGCTCCACAGTGCCCTCTAGATATGGCCATGTTAAGTTAAAAGTGCTTGAATGTTCATGAAATTTGGTGTGATCATTGCAATATTCATTCCCAGCAATGCTTAATTTTTTGAAATTTTTCAGCCAAACAGGAAGTCAGCTTTGAGCCATTTCCTGCGTTTTTCCGAATTTTACGCACGCACGTTTTAAGGCCTTAGAACGATCCAAAACTTGCAAAATGTGGCACAAATTATCAGTGTCTCATTTTCTTGAATTTCATATACCAACTGCCACTAAATGTGGCATGATGGCTCTATAGCGCCCCCAATCAGATTTTTTCAAGAATTGCCTTTTTAGGGGTCTAAGTGTGGTTGAAAATTTATGAAAATCAAGACACTCATGGAGCCCGGTATTCCAATAACTTTGTTGTAGATTTTGCGCACAGGCATGTCAAAATGGTATCAGAGCGTCCACTAGGAAATTTTTGCAATCCCATCAGGAAAACACATTGTACGTGGTCCAGCAGTGTCCAATGGCTGTGAATGGACATTTCCACCCATCAAGATCTTGCTGCCACCCCAACGTGCACGAGGGGGGCGAGGGCCCTTTCAACGCTGCTTGCAGCTTTAATTAGGGCCCGAGCACCGACCGGTGCCAGGGCCCGGAACGGGTCCTGGCACTGAAGGTGCGAGGAACCTATTGTTTTTGATGGGATTTTTATTATTAGGGCCCGAGCACCGACCGGTGCCAGGAACCTATTGTTTTTGATGGGATTTTTATTATTCTTCTTCTTCTTCTTCTTCTTCTTTTTATTCTGCTACGAGAACGCATTTTTGAGGGCTTTGCCATGCACGAAAACTCACAAAAATTTGCCGACACGTCAGTCTTGGTGAAAATTGCAAATTATTATTATTTTTGTGCTTGGACATGCCCCAGTGGCTCTATAGCGCCACCAAACACGCGGCCATTTTGGAACGCACTTGCTCGGATTCTCACGAAATTCGATAGGGTCATAGTAGTCATCATAAATTTTTTTGTAAATTTTTTTGAAATTTTTTTGCCTCACAGGATGTGAGCTATGAGCCATTTCCTGCGTTTTTTCAGATTTTACGAACACATTTTTGAGGGCCTTATCATTCTCGAAAACACACCTAACTTGGCTCATAGATTGAAAATATTACGTTCTTCGATTCAATACCTCATTTGGCACTAGGTGTGTTATGGTGGCTCTATAGCGCCCCCTAATACATAATTGCATTTTTGAGGGCATCAGCATGCTCGAAAACTCACGAAACTTTGCAATCATATTAAGCTGGTCATACTTTTTACTAGAAAGTGGGGTTTACGGATGGATATGGCAAAATTGCATTACAGCGCCACCTAGAAAATTTCAATGAAGCAGCCCTCACAGCGTGTTTGACCTACATGTACAAAATTTGGTGGACATGTGTACTATGCCAAGACCTAAAAAAAAGTCTCTTGGTGCCATGACCTAGACTCAACAGGAAGTCCGCCATTTTTAATTGAATTTGCAAATTTTTTTAATTTTTTGCCATTCACAGGCTTCGTACTTTAACGAACTCCTCCTAGAGATTTTATCCGATCAACTAAAAATTTTAAATTTATCATCTTAAGACCTTGTCGATGTTAAATTGTGAAGCATTTTTGGATTCATTGAACTTTGTATCCGTAGCGTCGCGGCGAATTTCGATGTTCTGCCATGAAACAGGAAGTTGGTTTTACGCGCACATGCTTTGTGAAATTTGCGCGAAACTTTACAGGCTTTATAGGAGTCCACTTCCAAGTAGACCTATATGTTGATTTTAGATTGGGTGTGGTCAGGTGGCTCCACAGCGCCCTCTTGAAACGGCCGTGTTGAGATAAAAGTGCTTGAATGTTCATGAAATTTGGTGTGATCATTGCATTGTTTATGTCGAGTTATTTTAATTTTTTTGAAATTTTTTGGCCAAACAGGAAGTGAGCTATGCGCCATTTCCTGCGTTTTTCCAAATTTTATAAACACATGTTTGGATGCTTTAGAATACTCGAAATCTTGCAAAAAGTTGCAAAATTATAATTGTCTTATTATCTTCAATTTTATATATCAATTTACACTAAATTTGGCACAATGGCTCTATAGCGCCTCCAATCAGATTTTTAAAAGAATTGCCATTTTGAGGGTCTCAGCATGTTCTAAAACTCACAAAATTTTGTAAATGTATAAAGACCATCATTCGTATTACTCTGACAAAAAACTTATATATATACATGGCAAAAATGTCACTATAGCGCCCCCTGGAAAACTTAAAAAAAGCAGCCCTCGCAGCCTGGTAAACCTACATGTATGAAATTCGGTAGACATGTGGAATATGCCGAGACCTACAAAAAATTCTCTTGGTGCCATGACCCACACTCAACAGGAAGTCCACCATTTTTAATTGAAATTGCAACTTTTTTGGATTGTTGGCCATTCACAGGTGTCGTACTTTAACGAACTCCTCCTAGAGATTTTATCTGATCAAATTAAAATTTGGCATATGATATTGAAAGACGTCGTCGATGTTAAATTGCGAAGCTTTTTTGGATTCATCGAACTTTGTATCCGTGGCGTCGCGGCGAATTTCGATGTTCCGCCATGAAAATGGAAGTTTATTTTATGAGCAAATGCTTTGTGAGATTTACATGAAACTTTACAGGCTTAATGATAGTCTAATTGCAAATATACCTATATGTTGATATTGGAGTGGGTGTGGTCAGGTGGCTCTACAGCGCCCTCTTGACACGGCCATGTTGATATAAAAGTGCTTGAATATTCATGAAATTTGGTCAGATCATTGCATTTGGTCTTCTGGGCTGTGCTGATTTTTTTGAAATTTTTTGGCCAAACAGGAAGTGAGCTATGAGTCATTTCCTGCGTTATTCCAAATTTTATGAACACACATTTGAAGGCCTTAGCATACTCGAAAACTTGCAAAACTTTGCAAAAATTATAATTGTTTGATTGTCTTCAATTTAAGACAGAAATTGGCAGTAAATGTGGCATAATGGCTCTATAGCGCCCCCAATACAATTTTTAAAAGAATTACCCTTTTGAGGGTTTCAGCATGCTCAAAAACTCACAAAATTTTGTACAATTTTAAAGACCATCATTCCTATTACACTGATAAAAAATTTACAAATAGGCGTGGCAAAAATGGCATTATAGCGCCCCCTGGAAAATTTCAAATAAGCAGCCCTCGCAGCCCGATAAACCCACATGTATGAAATTCGGTAGACATGTGGAATATGCCAAGACCTACAAAAAAGTCTCTTGGTGCCATGACCTAGACCCAACAGGAAGGCTGCCATTTTTAATTGAAATTGCAACTTTTTAAAATTTTTTTTTCCATTCACAGGTGTCGTACTTTAACGAACTCCTCCTAGAGATTTTATCCGATCAACTTAAAATTTGGCATATAATATCTAAAAACCTTGCTGACGTTAAATTGCGAAGCTTTTTTGATTTCATCTAACGATACATCTGTGGCGTCACGGCGAATTTTGATGTCCTGCCATGAAACAGGAAGTTGCTTTCAATTCCACATACTTTGTGGGATTTGCCTGAAACTTTCCAAGCTTGATAAAATTGTCCGCCCAAGTTTAGATATATGCTTATTTTATATCGAGAGGTACCAGGTGGCTCCACAGCGCCCTCTAGATATGGCCATGTTCAGATAAAAGTGCTTGAAAGTTCATGAAATTTGGTATGATCATTGCATTAGTCATTCTCCGCAATTGTTAATTTTTTGAAATTTTTTTGCCAAACAGGAAGAGAGGTATGAGCTATTTCCTGCGTTTTTCCAAATTTTACGAACACACGTTTTAAGGCCTTAGAATGCTCCAAAACTTGCAAAACCATCCAAAAATTAGAACTGTCTTATTCTCTTCAATACATCCATCAATTGGCACTAAATGGGGCATAATGGCTCTATAGCGCCCCCAATAATATTTATAAAAAAATTGCTCTTTTGAAAGTCTAAACATGCTGGAAAATTTACAAAAATCGAAACACTCATGGAGCCCTGTATTACGATTACTGTGTTGTAGATTTTATGCACAGGCAAGTCAAAATGGTATCATAGCGCCCTCCAGAAAATTTTTGCACTCCCATCAGGAAACCACATTGTACGCGGTCCAGCTGTGTCCAATGGCTCTGAATGGACACCTGCAGCCATCAAGATCTTGCTGCCACCCCAATGTGCACAGGGGGGGCGAGGGCCCTTTCAACGCTGCTTGCAGCTTTAATTATTCTTCTTCTTCTTCTTCTTCTTCTTCTTCTTCTTCTTTTTATTCTGCTGCGAGAACGCATTTTTGAGGGCTTTGCCATGCACAAAAACTCACAAAAATTTGCCCACACGTCAGTCGTGGTGAAAATTGCAAAGTATTATTATTTTTGTGCTTGGGAATGCCTCGGTGGCTCTATAGCGCCACCAAACACGATGCCATTTTGGAACGCACTTGCTCGGATTCTAATGAAATTTTATAGGGTGATAGTAGTCAATCATAAATTTTTTTTTCAATTTTTTTGAAATTTTTGCCCTACAGGAAGTGAGCTATGAGCCATTTCCTGCGTTTTTTCAGATTTTACGAACACATTTTTGAGGGCCTTATCATACTCGAAAACAGACCAAACTTGGCTTATTGAATAAAAATATGAAGTTCTTCGATTTGATATCTCATTTGGCACTGGGTATGACATGGTGGCTCTATAGCGCCCCCTAATACATAATTGCATTTTTGAAGGCATCAGCATGCTCGAAAACTCACGAAACTTTGCAAACATATTAAACTGGTCATACTATTTACAAGAATATAGGGTTTACAGATGGATGTGGCAAAATACATTACAGCGCCACCTAGAAAATTTCAATGAAGCAGCCCTCGCAGCGTGTTTAAGCTACATGTTCGAAATTCGGTGGACATGTGTACTATGCCAAGACCTAAAAAAAAGTCTCTTGGTGCCATGACCTAGACTCAACAGGGAGTCCGCCATTTTTAATTGAATTTGCAAATTTTTTTAATTTTTTGCCATTCACAGGCGTCGTACTTTAACGAACTCCTCCTACAGATTTTATCCTATCAACTTAAAATTTCGCATATGACATCTAAAGACCTTGTCAATGTTAAATTGCGAAGCTTTTTTGGATTCATTAAACTTTGTATCCGTGGCGTTGCGGCGAATATTGATGTTCCGCCATGAAACAGGAAGTTGGTTTTACGCGCACATGCTTTGTGAGATTTGCACGAAACTTCACAGGCTTGATTATATTGTTTGCCTAAGTATAAATATATGCTAATATTAGATCGGGAGTGGTCAGGTGGCTCCTGAGCGCCCTCTACATACGGCCATGTTGAGATAAAAGTGCTTGAATGTTCATGAAATTTGGTGTGATCATTGCATTCATTATTGCAGGCAATGACCAATTTTTTGAAATTTTTTGGCCGAACAGGAAGTGAATTTTGAGCTATTTCCTTCGTTTTTTCAAATTATACGAACGCAAGTTTGAAAGCCTTAGAATACTCCAAAGCTAGCAAAACCTTGCACAAATTATAATTGTCTTATTTTCTTCAATGTCATCCATAGATTGGAGCCTTAAGTGGCATAATGGCTCTATAGCGCCCCCAATCAGATTTATAAAAGCATTGCCTTTTTGAGGGTCTCAACATGTTCGAAAACTCACAAAATTTTGTAAATGTATAAAGACCATCATTCATAATACTCTGATAAAAAGCTTACATATTGGCATGGCAAAAATGTCATTATAGCGCCCCCTGTAAAATTTCAAATAAGCAGCCCTCGCAGCTCGGTAAACCTACATGTATGAAATTCGGTAGAGATGTGGAATATGACGAGACCTAAAAAAAGTCTCCTGTTGCCATGACCTAGACTCAACAGGAAGTGCGCCATTTTTAATTGAAATTGACACTTTTTTGGATTGTTGGCCATTCACAAGTGTCGTACTTTAACGAACTCCTCCTAGAGATTTCATCCGATCAACTTGAAATTTAGCTATTAGTATCTAAAGACGTTGCTGATGTTAAATTGCGAAGCTTTTCTGGATTCATTGAATTTTGTATCCGTAGCGTTGCGGCGAATTTCGATGTCCCGCCATTAAACAGGAAGTTGGGTTTACTCCCACATACTTCATGGGTTTTCCCTGAAACTTTCCATACTTTATAAAATTGTCCTCCCAAGTAATAATATATGCTAATATTAGATCGAGAGGTGCCAGGTGGCTCCAGAGCGCCCTCTAGATATGGCCATGTTAAGATAAAAGTGCTTGAATGTTCATGAAATTTGGTGTGATCATTGCATTAGTCATTCTGGGCAATGGCTAATTTTTTTGGCCAAACAGGAAGTGAGGGATGACCTATTTCCTGCGTTTTTCCAAATTTCACGAACACACGTTTGAAGGCCTTAGAATACTCCAAAGCTTGCAAAACCGAGCACAATGTATTATTGTCTTATTCTCTTCAATGTCATCCATCAATTGGCACTAGATGTGGCTTAATGACTCTATAGCACCCCCAATCAGATTTATAGAAGAATTGCTCCTTTGCAGGTCTAAACATGCTGGAAAATTAACAAAAATCAACACACTCATGGAGTTCAGTAATACAATTACTATGTTTTACGCGCAGGCATATCAAAATGGTACCATAGCGCCTTCTAGAAAATTTTTGCACTCCCCTCAGGAAACCACATTGTACGCGGTCCAGCAGTGTCCAACGGCTGTGAATGGACGCCTGCACCCATCACGATCTTGCTGCCACCCCAACGTGCGCGAAGGGCACGAGGGCCCTTTCAACGCTGCTTGCAGCTTTAATTTATTTTGTAACAGCTACGTTTACATGACCACAATAATCCGATAACTGGTAATAATGGGGTAATGGAAATAATCTGATTTGACGCGTTTACATGTACTTCAGTAATGCGATAATTGGAAAAACCTGGTTTACATGGTTCAGTCAATAGTTCGATTTCTTTCCAAGTACATGACGTAAAACTCTTGGTCTCAGCATAGGCCTTCCTCCACTCCTACCAAAAACCCGTGCTTGCTGAATGTGCGTTAGGAGTAAGGACTGGTGGGAGAGAGTGGTGCTCAATGAATTTTCAGATGCAAAATGGAGAGAGAATTTCAGGATGTCTCGGGGAACATTCGTGAAACTGCGTGATGAAATGAAGGATATCATGAGCCCAGAAGAGATGACCGCAGTACCTCTACAAATGCGAGTGGCGATTGCGTTATACAAGCTCGCTTGCTGCGGAGAGTAGGCCTATAGGCTGATACCGAATCAGTTTTGTGTCCATAAAGCGTCTCAAGTTAGCTACATCCGTTTTTCCATTTGTACTCATTCGCAGATAAAGAACGAAAGAAATTGGATTAACCGTATACATGGGCCTGTCACATTTTCCTCTGCTGAGCGGAGCTTCTCCAAACCTAAGCTCATAAAAACATACCTGCGCTCATCAATGGGCCAGGAGCGTTTAAGTGGTCTGGCTGTCATCAGCATCAATGGGGAAATTGCTCAGAATCTGTCTATTGATGACCTGATAGCAGATTTCGCAGCCCGGAAATGCAGACGTGTGCCTCTGTAGGGCCTCTGACAACTGGTGCTTGCATTTTAAAATTTGTATTTAAAGTTCCTTTCTCAGAACTGTGTTTACAGTTAAAAACAGATGTTTATTTGTTAATAGTCGTGGCATTTATTTATTCATTTTTATTTAGATTATTTATTTTTATTTATTTGAGTATCTGGTGACATTGTTAGTGTTATATAAAGACTTCATTATTATTTATCTCTTTATAATTATTATTATTATTTATCTCTATCTCAGTTTTTGAACCATTAATATTAACAACTTAATTTGTAAAATAAAGCAAAACTGACTAATACTCAGATATTGTTCATTTCTGTCAGAGGTTGGGTTGGGTGGGTGGGTATGTGGCGGGGGGGGGGGCACCACAAAGCATTTATGCGTAGTGCACCAAAATGGCTAGCGCCGGCCCTGGGTCCTCTGACTGCGGGTAAATCACTACCTGCTCTTTCAAACGCTTTCCTTATATCCTGAGATCTTTTTGAGAGTGCCACCTGTTTCTTCCTCTCGAAATATTCTCGACTTTCCCCAATGCTATGGCTGTGCCTGGTCTCCTGGTGTCTCTTTAGCCTGCTCGGCTTCATGCTATCGTTGGCAAGTTTCTCTCCACAAAATACACATTCTGGCCGAGAACGATCTTGGCCTTCAATGAAACCATATTCAAGGTAACCATCGGAGTATTGTCGTGTTTTCTTCTTTGATTCAGATGAATCATCGGCAGAACTTTTACGCTTCTCGGACATTTATTATTTTATTTTATTTTGCCATCGCAAAACAAGAGAAAACAGGCTGTGCGTGCGGGTACTGAGTCAGTAATCGTCATGGTAACAGTACACGCATGCCTACAACTGCCTCGTGCTCGAAACAAAGGGCTACTTTCCGAAATGACATGATGGGGACACAACTTGTTTTAAATAATATTTACAATGTTTTGTGGACCAGGATGTGTTTTTAGGATTCTGTAATTATTGAATTAAACTAAATATAATTTTGGTAACGTGACGTCACAACCTCGCCGCAGACAAAATTCTGTGCACCCCCTTCGATCTCCAGCGCACCCCTAGGGGGTGCACACACCCCAGGTTAAAAACCGCTGCTCTAGAATCTTCCCTGACTTCTTCTGAAACTGAGCCTTGGGTGATGTTGAGGAATGCTTTGGATCATTGTCCTGTTGGAGGGTCCAATGATGCCCAAACGTCAGCTTCCCTACAGACAGCATGACATTCTCTCCTTGGATATCCTGGTACTTGACTGAATCCATCTTGCCCTCCACACTGTGCAGATTTACAGTGCAAGAGGAAGCGGCAGCTGCAGAGCATCAAAAAGACCCCACAATTCTTCATTGTAGGCAGGGTGTACTTTTAAGCATATGCCTCTTTATTCCTCCTGCAGACACTGATTTATAAGCCCGAAAAGTTCCAGTTTGGTTTCAGCACTCCACAGCACAGTAGCATAGCTTCCTCTTTCTGCCACATCCTGGTACTGTAGCCACTCCTATTTTAACTCTGAGCTTGCGAACTATGCTTCCAACTTTATCTCTACGAACATTCAGTGCCTGTGCAACCATTTTGTATCCTTCTCCTTGTTTGTGTCAGGCAATGACCTCCTCTATTAGCTTTTTGGAAAATTCTCTTGACAGCCATATTTCTAATATGCAATCAAATGTCACTGTGAACAAACCCCTAGCGAGTGCAAGTATTTGATGTGTTCTATCGCAAGAAAACCTGATGCAACTAATCTTGATTAGCACTTGATTAGCTGCATTAGGTGTGCTTGAGACAATACCTGACTTCATGAGATGCTCTTATGACGGACAAATATGCTCTTATGACTGATTCTATTCAGGGGGTTGAATAATTTTGATACTGCAGTAATCATTAACAGTGGCATTTTGAGTTAAATTAGGAAAAACCCCTTTTTATTAGTTCTGTTGAGCTATTTAAAATGTTCTTGTTTCATCTGTTCATCACAAACAGCTGAAAGTTTGTAAATTTTGCCAGTAAACCCAATTTGCATTGGGGGTCGACTCATTTTGATTGCAACTATATATACTCAGCAACAAAAGTTTCTGTGACACCATTTATGTGTATGTTATAAATGGCACGCAATGATCTCAATGCAATCAATTTGTATATTTAACAGGAGAAACACTGACTTTTCAGTGCCAACGTCACTCAAAACGAAAAATGTCATTTTCATGCGTCATGAAGCACTTGTCTGACGTCTAACCAATTGTGACCTTCACACTTCAATACCGGGTGTGACTTCCTCGTGCCATGATGCAAGCAACGCATCTCCGGCGCATGGACTGAATCAGATGTGCCAGAAATTGCTGTGGGATGTCATTCCAAATCTGACGTAGACGTTGTCGCAATTCCTGGAGTGTAGCTGGCGGGTTATCCAACCGCCGCAAACGTTGATCCATCTGGTCCCAAAGATGCTCGATTGGGGACATGTCTGGGGATCTGGCTGGCCATGGCAGGACATTGACATGTTGTTGCATCAGATACTGCTGTACAATCCTTGCAACGTGTGGTCTGGCGTTATCATGTTGCAGCGTTATTCCGGGACCATGTTGCATCAAAAACGGTACCACCAATGGCCGTAGCACTTCATCGCGATATCTTTGACCTGTCAGATTTCCATCAATAACAAGCAAATCTGTTCTGTTTCTAGCCGTGATCCCTCCCCAAATCATGACACTACCACCTCTAAAACGATCAAATTCCTGAACATAGTTGTTGGCATAACGTTCTCCACGTCGACGGTATACAGGTAAACGACCATCACATCGGTTAAGCATGAATCTTGATTCATCAGTGAAGAGTACAAGATCCCACTGAAGTTGGATCCACCGTCGATGTTGTTGTGCCCACTGTAGACGCAGTCGTCGGTGTTGTACTGTGAGTATTGGACGTCTTGCTGGCCGACGTGGGACAATGCGAAAATGACGGAGACGGCGACGGATTGTCTGTGCAGACAGTCGCCTCAAACCAGGTATCGTTCTTGCAGTTATGGTTGCAGGTTGGAATCGATTTCGGAGATGGGTTGTTCGAATCCAGTTGTCCTGTCTGGGAGTGGTTACTCGTGGACGGCCGCTGCGAGGACGGTCTCTGACATGTCTTGTCTGCTGATGACGCTGCCATAAGTTCCAAATGGTGTTTCGGTGGACATTCAGGCGATGAGCAACTTCCCTCTGCGAGGTTCCGGATTCAATCATCCCAATGGCCCTCCACCGATCATTTTCAGACAGTCTTGGCATTTAGAGGGTAGAGTTCCTGATCCGAAATGGCTGTGTTTTCGATAAGTGATGCTTCCGTCGTTCATCAGGCACAATGTGAACATTCCAAAAATTCTCCTCTTTTATTGCCATCCACAAGCATGATTTACGCACATTTTCACGTGCGAAGTCATTTTCTCGCATTTTCATGATTTCCATTTCAATGTTGTGTTTACGTGTGCTGTTTCAGTCTGATATCACCATGTATGACAATTTCATAATTGCGTTATGAAAAATAATTAACAATATTGGTGTCACAGAAACTTTTGTTGCTGAGTATATATATTTTTTATTTTATTTTACACTGGTTTTTGTAACGGGCCAATCAGACACGCTAAATGGGCTAGTGATCAGTGGCTCACACGAGTTCGCCGTCTGCGAAAGTTACTGCTTGATTCATTATCCAGGTGTTTGGTTCTCCATTTGTAACAACATGCGTACTGCGTTTTGAAAGCGTATGACACAGATTTCTGGTATGAAAATCACTAATACTTCAAAGCTTACATGCTCGCTCTTTTATTCCGGTTGCTGCCTACAAATAAATTTTTCTTCCTGGGAATAACTTCCAGGAATGAATAAATGAATAAATAAGAAACTAGAAAAGCACTCAGAGAGCGCAGAACCTCCGCCAGGGGGCAGCGAAGCCAAAAGCACGGCGATTGGAACTCCGGCCCATTGGAAAGACTTGAAATCTTGAACTTTAGCATATATCTCAGCAGTACTTTGGCCTAGATATGCCCAAATTTAATCACCTCTTCCTTGAGTTAATACACACCTACCCTGAAAATTTTGTCAAAATCCGGCCATAAGTTTTTGAGTTATGTTGTACACAAAAAAACCAACAAACAAATGGCACTGAAAACATATACCTCCTCGGCGGAGGTTAAAGATTCAAGTGGTCTCTGACCATGGAAGCACCAGATTACGTTTGGCACTCAGAAGCTGCCTTCAAGCGCAATGAATCAAATGCAAAGATCACCGATCAAGTTATTTTCTTTCCATACAACTGCTTACGGTTGTAGCTATTCATATGAAACCGAACGCAAAATACACATTAAACTACTAAGCCAATGCGGGTGAAATGAACACTGATAAAAAGAACTTCAGATGCTCTTGAGGAATGTCAAGAAATATATTGTCCTATCTGTGCTCCATTTCGTCTTAGGGCAGAATTAACTGAAGTTATTATACTGAGTGCACCAATGTGAGTACGCTTCATCTTTCCATTTCAATCAAATCAACTTTACGAGCAATTCTTTGCATTGTATTCATGGAGGAGGCTATTTGCCCCACAGCTGTTCCGTGCGAAAGATCAAAGAGTGGGGTGGACTGAATAGTCCTCTGATGGAGAGATTAAGTTAGAGCTGTCCTTTTATGCAAGGCACGTGAGCAGAACAAGCCAGGTACAAAGAAAGTCAGATGGTTTATTGTGGTGTTCTCGCCCTATTTTGGGGACACTGCCACTTTCATATGAATGCAGTCTCTCTAGCCAGCCGCTCAAACTGTATATTTCGCCTACGTCCGTTAGAACTCTGGATAAGTGTAAATAATAGAATCCATATCTTCGACATGCGCCAAGGAGGTGTCAAAAAGCTTGCGTCGTTCTATAGATGACGTCAGCAGGTTGATGTGTCAATCATGCTGATTTTGGGCCTAACTGTGGGCGGGGCAAAAACTGGCGCGTTAAAAAAAAAAGGCCTCCAGTGTGTTAAGACTAGGGATGCACCAGTTCGCTTTTTTCACTTCTGATACTGATACTGATATCTGAGGATTAGTTTTGGCTGAAACCGATACAGATACCGATACAGAAAAACAGCGCTGAATTACCCAACAACGGTATGTCTCATTGCATGGAAAAGACTGGAATCATTCTTTTGTGCAAGGCAACATCAGACTTGACTTAAAAATTTCATTCTTTTTTAAACAAATAAACAGATATAAACATACTGAATTACTTATGTATGTAATTACTGTGCACCAGTACAACAATCTTAAATAAACCAATGGCTTCACAAGCTTGGTCAAACTTTTAAAAAATATAACAAAACCTGTGCTGGTTCAGTCAGTGCAATTAGGAGTATCATGCCCAATGTTAAATAACTAATAAAGGAGCTATAATTGAGAAAAAACAATAGCTTCACGAGCTTGGTTGGTAAACATTCAAAATAAACAGCAGTCAGCTCTTTACAATGGATTTGTGCAAATAGGAATTTAACTTCCATTACAAAAGCAGCTGAATAAAACAATAGCTTCACTAGCTTGGTGAAAAAAAAAAAACATATATATATATATATATACACAAAAATACTCTCTTCTCGAGGGTCGCTGCCCTGTGCCTTCGGGTCGGGCAGTTGCCCAGGGTCTCAGCCAATCAGGAGCCTCGGTTGGGGCCTCGTCCCATCAGGAGCCTCGTTCGGTGAAACGTTACAACTATATGTTAATGAACTTTCAGAACATACACGCCCTTGCGCGTAGGACTAATTAGAAAATCTAATTTATTACTTGCGCGTGCTCATTGCGCTTCTTCTTCCTTCTTCTTCTTTGAGTTATGCAGGCCAGATGCAACAAAGGCACATTGCTGCCATCCGCTGTTCAGTTCTGGATCGTAATTAGAACTCTTCATTAAATTCTTTTATGGAGGCCAGTTTGATGTAGAAACACCAACAACCTTTTTATTTTATCAGAACTGTCCAGATTCAGAAGGCTACGCACAATGAAGACTGAAACTCCCGCTGCACCTAAATCTCTGAACAATTCCCTCCTATGGTGGGAATGAATTTCGCATTGCAGAAGAACATGCTGCACGCTCTCTGTTGAACCACACTCACATTTCCCATCAGGGTGCTTGCCGATTAGAGCCAGCCCACTCCATAACCCACAGTGTCCAAGTCTCATCCTCTTTATAATAACCTCATCTTTTCTTTTATCACATACTGGGCCTACTTCTCTTGTTACAGTTCCCTGATGCGCAAAATAAAATGTTCCTTTCCCCTCATTGTCCCATGATTTTTGCCTCTTTTCTTTTATCTTTCCATTAATAACGTCCATATAATCTGGAACTCCATACATCATCTCAAGGTCAACATTATCCTTCTGCAGAGCATCACTTGCCAGTGTATCTGCCATCTCATTGCCCTCTATGCCCACATGAGCTGGAACCCAAATAAAACCCACCTCACAGCTGCCCTATGAATATTATAAAGCAATAGGCATATTTCTGCAAGCAAATCAGGTCTTGACTTGGACTTCATCTCTCTGATTGATAATAGAGCTGACAATGAATCAGAACAAATGACTGATTGACTTGGCCTTCTTTTCTCCACCCATCTAAGTGCCCAGAGGGTTGCCAAAACTTCTGCTGTAAAACTTGACATAAAATCAAGTTCCAATATCCTCCTTTGGGATGAAAACACCGGCAGCTACTCTTCCACTCTCTGGATCCTTTGATCCATCTGTATATATTTTCATAAGGCTGTGCCATTGAGAGGAGAGCTGAGTTTGGACTTCCTCAGCCACATCACAAGTCTTGCTCTTATCAAGAATTTTCAATTCAATATCAGGATATGGAACAGACCATAAAGGAATGACTGGCCAGCAAACTGGAGGGCACACATCTAATTTATTTACTTGAAATTCCTCTGCCATGGACTTAGTTGCTCCTTTTACCCTGACCTGAAAATTCCCAGTGCGAACTCAACAAGCACTTGGCCGGAAATATTTCATTTTGACCTTTTACCTTCAATAAATAATTTAGCCCTGATTTAATCCTTCTAAGTTGCAGGGGCATCTCACCCGTTTCTATTAAAAGCGCTGCCACAGGAGTTGTTCGAAAAGCTCCACTACGCACTCTTAGAGCCTTAGATTGAATGATGTCCAGCTTCTTAAGAACTGAAGGAGCAGCTGAGCCGTATGCCAAGCAGCCACAGTCACTGACCGATCTGATCATGGCTCTATAAATCATCAGCAGAGACTCTTTATCAGCCCCCCGATCCAACCCCGCCACTCATCTCAGAACATTAATTACTTATCCTCATTTCAAACTGATTTTCTCTACATGCTTTTTCTAGCTCATTCTCTCATCCATCCACATTCCAAGAAACTTAAATTGATTAACCTTTTCAAGGTCGTTTCCATATATTTTTAACCGTTGGCGTGGCAATTTCCTTTTTTATCCAAACACCATAAATTTCGTTTTATCTATTGAAATTCTAAATCCCCATTCATGAGCCCTCTCTGTCACCTTCTCCAAAGCTTTTTGCACTTGAGAAAACACATAAGGAAGGTTCCTTCCCCGTTTCTAGATAGCGCCGTTGTCCGCAAATAACGAAACACCAAATTCCTTTCCCACCCTACTAAACATTCCATTTATTAGCACATTAAATAGGACAGGACTGAGAACACTCCCTTGGGAGGTTCCATTTTCAACATCTAACACCTCAGATAGTTCATTTCCAGCTCTTACTTGTATTGTTCTATCACACAAAAAGTTTTTAATCCAATTAAACTTTCTCTCATGAATTCCAGCATTATAGAGTGGTATTAATAGCCCCTCCTTCCACAACATATCATAATCCTTTTCAATATCAAGGAAAACAGCTATTACAGCTTCTTTATTTGCAAGAGCTTTTTTAATATCAGTATCTAAATTTAAAATAGCATCCATTGTTGACCTTCCCTGCCAAAATCCACTTTGATATGGAACAAAGAACTCATTTGACTCCAATTTCTGGACCAATCTGTCCGTTATCATCCGCTCCATTATTTTACATAATACAGAGGTCAAAGCAATTGGTCTATATGAACCAGGGTTATTAGGCTCTTTTCCAGGTTTTACTATTGGAATTATGATAGCATGTTTCCATTCTCGGGGAAGACATTCATTTTCCCAAACACTATAATACAAAGCCAACACCTCATGCAAAAGCATTTCCCCTGCCTGTTGAAATATCTGATCTCTGCCTGGGGAGGATTCTTTGCCTTTCTTTATTGCCCTTTTTAGTTGCTCCAGAGTAAAAAATAAATTGATAGGATCTGAGTTATCATTATTAATTTGCCGTTTACCTTGTTGCTTTTCCAAAATCTCCAGTCTCATTTTCCTATTTCCTTCTGTTGGGGTCACACAGAGGAAAGCCTTTCATATGTGAGGAGACAAAATGGAGTCCAGGACTTCCCGTGACCACTTGCTGCCTGCAAGCCCCTCCCGCCAGCAGGCCAGGCACATAAAAGCAGTGGTCAACCATTTTATCTCTCTCTTCTCTTGGATCCTCTCTTGGAGCTCTGGACTCTCTCTCTCCCTTGGAGAGGCTCCTGGACCCCTGTGGACTGCTCAGGCTGAGGAACCCCTCCCCCACCTCTTAGGCCCAGCATAGACTGGCCATGCTGAAGAATCTGCCAGGCTACCAGGAGTACAGCAAGAGTTGAAGAAACAGCTTGCTTTTGAGGAGCGGCCAGCTTCCCTCCTCTCCCCACACCAAAGACACGGACAGCACCAGAACCGCTCTTCCAGCCGGATCAACATCACCCGTGATTGGATCCTCCAGCAACCTCCAAACCTCTTTCCTCAACTAAGGACTGGGAACAACTGGGCATTCACAAACCTTCCTTTAAGACTAAAAGTGACTGTGTGTATTTGTTAAATGATAGTTGTTGTGATTGTTTTTAGGATTGTGTTTTAGTTGGAGAGGGTGGTATTAATGTATAGCAGACAAGCTCTTGCATGCAAATAACCTCCTGTAGACTAACACGGCGCCTTTCCTGTGCAAAACACACACATTAACGTAATACACACAAACACAAACAACATTGAGCATTTTAAGTCATTTGACTGACCTTAAAACTCTAAACTTTCATTGCTACAAAGATTTGGTCTTTGTTACAGTAGGGTTGCCTTCCCCCACTCCACATGGTCAGCAAGGCCCCCCCCCCCCCCTCCCACCTCAGATCATCCCTTTTGTTCTCTCTCACCCTCACCCGCACGCACGCGCGCACACACACACAGACACACACACACCTCCTTCATTGTGTATATAGTGTTTAGTGTAGTTTAGATTGTGTGTTTTATTTGTTTCATTTAAATAAATATCCTTTAAAGACATATGCTGTGGTTATTAATGTTGTACAAGAGTGAACGAAACTGCCAACCTCTTCTATAGAACTCCAAAGCCTTCAATCTAACTATTAATTGGGTAAGTTGGTGACAATTATTAATTTAATTATTAATCAATTTCCAAATTAATAGCTTAGCAGATATTGAGACTGAGGTTTTACTAATTGGCTATCGTTTTCCCTTCACTGAGGAAGGGTGGTGCCCCGAGGTAATTATATTAATATTTAATATTAATATTACGATATCATATTTTTGGATAGTCAAATTAATAATATTGATATTATTAGGCAAATTGCATTTTTCCCAACATTGGTGTTCTGTGCGATGCCATTACCCCAACACTTCACTTACATTATTTGAACTATGCACTTTCCGAAACTGATTTGCTAGTAAATTAGCTTTTCCTTTATTGTTTACAGCCTCAACATCATTACAGTTGAGAACAGGGATAGAGGTTTGCTGGTATGCTCCTGTCATTTTATGAACCAAATTCCATTCTTTTTTGAGAGGCATCTCTGGTCCTAACTGTTCACAGAAATTTCTCCAACTTTGTTTGTTAGCTTCCTTTATTACTCGCCTAGCTTTGGCTCTCTTTCTTTTAGAATCAATAGCAAAACTCTCCATAGGGTGCTTTCTTAATATCCTGCTCTGTTCCAAGTGCGAACTGCAAGGTTACAGTCTTCATTCCACCATGGCACCATTGTTACCCTTTAAGGGATCCTTTTCATAGGTATATTCCTGATGGCAGTTGACCGCACTACTTTAACAAGAGAAATATTCCACTCTACCCCTTTCTCACTTTCAATATGACATAAATTACAATCTATACTCTCTCTAAACTTCAACCAATTTGCCCTTTTATAATTAAGCCTCACTGGAAGGATTGTAAGTTCTTCAATTAGGTTTCTACCAAACTTACTATTTATTTATTTATTAAGCTTTGACAGAAGTCAGGAAATGATCGCACAGGTGGCAAGGCACCTATTGTGAGGCAATCATCCCACAACCTGTACAGACAATTGAACAATGAGAAGGAAAGAAAATAATATATATACACACACACATACATATATATATATATATATATATATATATATATATATATATATATATATATATACACACATACATACATATATATATATATATATAAACATACACATAGTAATAATAAAATTTACCAGCAAGTGTAAGTAACATCAGAGGGACAGACAACAACGTGAACAATGACATTTGCCATCCCATGTACAGGAATCATCAGAAGAAAAATAGTTGTTGAACTTTTCCTTATAAAAATGAAATAGCTTCGATTTAAAAGCAGCTCTAGTATCAGAAATTTGATAGAGGTGACTGGCGTTCCACAAATAAAATAATCTGTTAAAATACGAATGGCGAAAAGTTTCAGTACTAAATTTAGGAATTTTCATTAAAAAGGTATCCTCATTTTGAAATGAAACAAAATGGTTGTAGTTAATGTCATATTCCCCCTTCAAGCATTTGCACAAGAATACACAATCAAATATATCAGGTCTGTAGCTCAGCGGTAAAAGATCAAGCTTCATTAGTAAGGCTTTATAATTGCTTTCAACACAATCATTATTGCCAAGAATGCACTTAGTGGCTCTCCGTTGCACACCTTCAATATGACGGATGATAAATTTGATGACACCACAATCCCGAGGTCCTGCATGCCGTAGACTTTTTCAATTAGATCACCATTCATTGTGTAATGGTGAAGAATAGGAATTTGCTTCCTTGTAACGCTCAATAGTTTATATTTACCAGCGTTAAATCTCATGTCCCATTTACCACTCCGATCCAAGGTGTTTTCAAGGTGGCGCTGCAGGTGTGAACAGTCTTGCATGTTTCTGATCTCTCTTATGCTTTTAGAATCATCAGCAAACAAGGCAACCCTAGTCTCAGGACTTACACAGTCTGGCATGTCATTAATATAGAGCAGAAACATCAAAGGGCCCAAAATTGATCCTTGTGGAACCCCTGATTTAACAGGAGACCAGGATAATAGGGCACCGTCGACAGCAACTCTTTGTTTACGATTGGATAAATATGACTTAAACCACTTTAAAAGATTACCACGAAATCCATATGTCAGGAGTTTATATAAAAGTAAGTCATGGGGGATGGAGTCGAAAGCAGATGAAAAGTCTAGATATAAAATATTAAGTTGTCCGGACTGATCTAAGAATTTGCCAACTTAGTGAAATACCTGGATTAACTGAGTTGTTGTCGACCGACCCTTAACAAAACCATGTTGTAGGTCATGTAGAACAGGCACTACATGAGGATAGACAAAATTAAGTATGCACCTTTCCAGCACCTTGCTACAAATGCTCAATAAGGATACCGGTCAATTACTCACATTTTCTTTGTCAGATTTTTTATGGACTAGAATAACATTTGCTCTTAGCCGATCAAGTGGTAATTCTCCAGTTTGAAGAGATTTGTTAAAAAGACTACAAAGTGACATAGCCAATTCACAAGCACATTCTTTTAAAATCCAAGCTGGTAACCTGTCAGGCCCATATGCTTTATTTGTATCTAGGTTAATCAAAATTGATTCAACATCATGGACAGTAATCCTTAAATCACCCAAATGAACATGTTTGAAAATGGTTATATTCGGGTATGTTCGTTGTAGAGGCTGAGGGGTAAATAGGGGTTGAAAATACTCGTTGAACAGACTAGTCTTTGTGCTAGGATTGGAGGCAATTTTATCTCCATAAGCAGCAAAACTGGGGACACTTTTTGCCTTTGTTTTACTCTTGAAGAATCCCCAGAAACGCTTTGGTGTCGTGGCAAGAGAATCACTGAGAACTTCCAAATTCTGATTGTACTTTACATGCATTTTTTTAATTTATTCCTTAGTTTGCGAAATTTCGCCCACAACGCTGGAGTATTGCGTTTTTTAGCTAGTTTCCGTGTAGATTAAACTTTGTTGCTTAGATGGTGCACTTCACTGTCAACCCAGGCAGGAGAATTTACATTCTTAATTACAGCAATGGGAATAAATTTGCTGACAGATGAATGTACAAGATCAAGCCAACTTTGCCAATTAACATTAATATCAAGAAGAAGAAGAGCAGAATGAAATGGCCCTTTGTCCATGTGAGATCGTAGCCCGATAAAGTCAGCTCTTTTAAAATTGTACGCGATTCTCGCGCATGTGCGGAGTCTGTTGACACAGGTTTGAAAATTGAACTGGATCACAGCATGATCACTGTCAAACTGACCAAATGTTACATTGGGCTCGGAGCAACGTTCAGGGATATTGGTGAAAACTAAATCAAGCACATTTCCCTTAACATGAGTAGGTTGGTCAATGATCTGGGTAAGGGAAAAGCTGTCAGCCAAGTCACACAGCGTGTGACCAGGGTTCGCCGATTCATCCCACCAAGGAATATCTGGGAGATTAAGATCGCCAAGTGCGAATAAAATTTTGTACTCAATACTGCATTTAGTAAAAATGTTTGACAAAAAATGATTAAAAGACACAGGATCACTATCTGGAGGTCTGTAGCACAAGATAATGCATATTTTCAGTGATTTACTAGGCACAAGTTCGCAAATTATAACCTCACAAATACTGGGTTCCAAATCGGACCGACGGCGGGAGACAGTATTATTACGAAAACCAAGAAAAACTCCGCCGCCTTGTTTTCCACCTCTGTCTCTGCGATACAGGGTGTAACCCTCGGGAAGAATTTCATTTGACGCGACAGAGTCGTTAATCAAGTTTCTGTGAGGGCGACGATATCAGGCATGCCAGCGTATATTAAGCCTTGAAGTTGAATCAACTTGTTACGTTTTTTATTGACAGACTTCACGCTTCTTGTGTTCAATAAAAAAAAGTTCAGGCCCTTGACTAAATAAGGTTGTGATTCAGCAACATTGTGAGAAATAATACTCGAATCGCTTGGAGAGTCAAGAGAGGACAACCTTACCACATCGAGGTCAACCTCGATGGGAACATGATCACCGCCCATTGAATTCTGGCTCATTATCTCCCACCAACCAATTGCTGCTAGATCACTTGACGCAATAGTCAGATCTATGGCTGATTCCGCTGCTCTTTCTAAATTATACCAGGTTGGATGCCCATCCTTTAAAACAACAAAATTATTCTTATCTAAAAACTCCTCCCACTCCCCCCACAGCTCATTGTGCGCATTCAAGTCCCCCACACAAATAACTGCTACACTGATTACATCCATAATTTCTTGAAAGTGTATTTCCTCTAACCTGATACAGGGATTATACGTGTTCACAATTGCAATTTTCCCTGGTTTAGTCCAGATTTCTACCATTACAGATTCTAATTTAGAGTTGTATACAATTCTTTTAGACTGGATCCCACTTCTAATAAAAATTGCACAACCCCTCCTGATAAACTCTCTCCGTCCCTCCTTTCAGATCTATATCCTGGTAATACAAAATCTAGCCTTGGTCTTAACCATGTTTCTTCAATACAAATAATACCAGGTTTATCATCAAGATTGCTTAAAAAATATTTCAACTCTTGGCCATTCGCAACTAGGATCCTCGCATTCCATTGCATAATTGAAAACATTTTGCAAATAAAATTAATTATCCTCATCATGCTCATCTTCACTTAACATTTCAGCTACTTCAGACCCAAACTCAGAATTATCCTCCCCATGACTCTGTCCTCCTTGTTGCCTTTCAGTGACAATATCCTGGGAATCAGTACATTTCCACACCTCTTCAGGATTAATATCCCTAAAGCCCAATATCCTCTCTGCAGCAGAAGTTATTTCTCTTCCAACATCTGACTTTTTGTTTGCACCCAGTTTTATTTTCCACATTGCTTCCACCATGAATGCGAGCAGAGCTTTTTTACTGACCACAACCGAATCATCAGAAGAGCGAGCCCTAACAGGACTACTGCATGTTATCCCAGCTCAATCTTTCCCTGCCTCTCTCATGCCATCCACCCGTTTCACTGCCTCTGCATATGATATTTTATTTTCTCTTTTAACCTTCTCCACATTCATTGCTCTAATTGAATTTGGACATCCTCTAAAGGAAGCAGGGAGTTATTCTCCACAGTTAAAGCATTTCACTGGTTCACTGCACTCCTTCCCATCATGGTCTTCGCGACACCTTCTGCATCTTCTCATTCCTTGGCATACAGCAGCCACATGGCCAAACTTCTGACACTGAAAACATCTCAACGGAGGTCTTTCACGCTCTCTCACAGAGTAACTCATATACCCTAATGTCCCTCTCCTCGGTAGTTTACCATCTCTGAAGGTAATAAGGACTGGAGTATATCCTTTACATCCTCCATTGCCCATTCACCGAATTAAAAGTGTGTCTCCCCCTTTGAGATTAGCTAGCAGCTCGTGCTCAGACACTTCAGTAGGCACATTATAAATTACTCCTTTGACCCCTGTATTACTGCGTGGTTCAAATACTTCAACATCTCTACCAAGTATACTTCTGATTCTTAGAGCACTTGCTTGTTGAGCAGCAGTCTTACAGAAGATAGACATCATTCCACTTTTTAAAATTGAAACATTTAATACCTCACCCAACAGTTTTAGTTCTTTCGCCGACTTAAGGGGATTGACAGATGAGAACCCTGATCCACTTTGTACTCTTATAAGAACCTTAAAAGATTCATCTCTGTTTTGTTCTTGTCACGTTACTTTAGTTTGTACATCGCTCTCCATCTCACCCTCCTGAGCGATTTCCTCCTGTTCTTTCCCCTTCTCTCTCTTACCCTGAGCGATCTTCTACCCAACCCCTTCTACCTCACTTCCCGAAGGCATGGGCTTGCTCTAGCTCTCAAAGATTCCCAGATATATAACTGTCACAAGCCAATTTATTGATATAAGAAGAAAAGAAAAAGAAAAATACACGCCAGTAATCGTTTGCTCTAGCACCAAACACACCGCCGCCGCCCTAACCGCACAACATCCGGGTCTCCAAAAACAAAATGCTGATATCTGAGACCCATGTAGCGTATTTATAATGTACAGACCAGTAGTCGGACAGTCAATCGTTGAAGTTCTTCCCCGCCAGCCGACCAATAGTTGAAGTTCTTCCCCGCCGGCCAACCAATAGCTGAACTTGATCACTCACTCACTCAGCGACATTGGCGTTAGTAGGGCCCTGGCCGCTGCCCGGCCCTGCCCAAAAAAAGAGGGGATGCTACCCCATGGTAAACCGGCCCCTGTCGCAACTTTTTTGAAACCTGTAGCAGCCATCAAATTTGAAATGAGCTCATTTTGGTGATGGAATTGAAGCCCTTCATGCAAGAACCAGTTATGTCACTTTTTGGTGTCAAATTACAAGGTCAGCGACCCTACAACCATTTTCACTGCTGAATAAAATAATCACCAGTCCCCGGAATATGTTTTAACAATCATTTGTCCTCAAGATTGGTGACTAAGAAGTTCTGAGTTGAAATGCTGAACTTCATTTTTCTCAAAATGTGATGAAGTGACATAACTGGTTCTTGCATGGAGGGCCTACATTGTAAAATTTCTGTTTCAACATTTGCCATGTTTCCTCTTTTCTATTGTGAATAAAATACTGGCTGGTGTGATTTGAAAGTCATTGCATTTTGATTTTATTCACAATTTATCCTTTGTCCCAACTATTTCAGAATTGGAGTTGTATAAAAGATGTTTTTTTCATGAGTCTTATTTTTAAAATAAATGGCAACATTTCACAAATTCAGCTAAGGTTTGCACATTTTAAAGCACAACTGTACATGTATATCTTGGCAAAACAAAAAAGATTCAGTGAAAATAACAGGGCGTGATACATTACATTACAATAGATTGCTTCCATATAACAACTGCGGGGAAAAGAGCCGGTCCCTGAAATTGAGCTCCAATAAGGCACCTTAGGACACATTTTTATTAACAGAATCTCCAACACTTTAACATTTTCTTAAAAAAAAAACAATGAGCAAAGAGCACAACTGAACAGTACACTTGATAGACTTAATACATTTCTTTGACTATTTGAAATTCAATCTATGCATGCATATTGTATATTCAAAGTACAATGTACTGTGAAGCTTAATTACTCCATAGCTCTGACTGCACAGCAGATCTTCAATAAATGTTATCACCATCAGCCTCCCTTTGTGGTGACCTTTACAGTGATATGCTGTGTCATGTGTCCAAAATTAACATGATGTCAAAGACCGACACACTGTGGATGTTTGGGTTCTTCAGGGTGGACCACTGGCCCTGAAATGGATTCTGGGAGAAGCACTGAAGAGTATTTTTTAGTTCTTCAAGGATATGGTAATGAAGTAATTTTGCCGACAGAGATTTTGTTTTTGTAAAGGTTCCACGAGACAGTTTTTTTCAGTATAAATGAGATTAATGGAGAAAAACTAGGCTCACTGGTGAGGCTTTTGACCTGGGTGTCAAGATCTCAAAAGACAGGAAATATGCATCCTCCTGTATGTACACTGACGATAGAACTGCGCACCAATAATTACGGTAATTTGCTTTAAAAATTATGACTCCTTGAGTATTTTAGGCATTTGTTGTTTGACCCATTTAGCAGAATATTCAGGAAGACTGATCAATAAAACACATCACACACAACGCATTTTTTAGGGCTTACCATCCGTAAGATGGGATTCATTTAAATGGGGGCTTTTCAGCAGAGTACTTTTGCTGCAGGTAATACAGTGTTCCATTTCTGAATTTGGTCACATGGTTCGAAACATTCATCCCGTAGTTACATCACTGATTAAGGAAACCGCGACCAGTGTCTGTGCAGGTTGTAATAATCGACCATCCTGACATAATTACAAAAACAACAACAAAAAAAAAATAAATCAATAAAATAGGACCAATGGCCCCGTAGCTCACTGGTATGACATGAAATTAGATGAACTTTTAATAGATGAAAAAAAAAAAAAATAATAATCATGGGAATTTATTTTGAAAAACTAGAAACTTGGACACCACTGCAATGATTTTAATTCACCACTGCCCCTGACAACAATGCACCATGATGACTTACACCTGTATTAATGTTTTCATGGCATTTTAAAGCAGATTTCTGCCTGAAACCTTTCCCACACTGACCACATTCGTAGGGCTTTCACCAGTGTGAATTTTTTCCAGTGGCGTGCCGTCAGATGTCAGGAAGGCCTTAAGTAACATCACCCTTGCCCGCATGATAGCTCCCAAACTGTTTGCGATCAAGTTTGCCTGATTAACAATCAAACAATTTACTAACTGAACAGCCACCACCAATGTATGACACGTACTGATAAAGAAATGCTAATTACAAAGCGATTGCCTGTTGGCTATGTTGATATAATTGATGCGACTCCGCAAGGATGACAATCTGCAAGTAAATCAGCTGTGCGTCGTACCTAACTACGCACTTTAGATGTCACTGCATTCAGACAATAGAACGGATTCTCATGGCTTATTGCTCAATGAGCCTCGCAAACTAATTTACGCAAATCTGTGGTTTCACGTGCTACATGAGCGCATAAATTATAAATACGAATTGATATTTTTCGTAGTAATTGATGTGTGGAAGAAAACTCTGCATAATTTCTTAGTGCAATGTATAACAAGGCTTTCAAAAATAAATTACACTCTCGTCGGTTCTACCTATTAGTCTGAGCAACTTTTGCTAATTGGGAGAGGTAAACTGCGAGAGGTGTAGGTTATTAAGTAGTGAAAGGCGAGGTAGTTGAAGGCCCTGTGTTTCTGCCGACAAACCGCTACTGATTTTTTCACGGTATTGTAAACTGGATTTCAGACTGAAACTCTTCCCACACTGATCACATTTGTAGGGCTTTTCTCCTGTATGAATTCTTTCATGAGATTGTAAATTGTTTTTGTGACTGAATCATTTCCCACACTGATCACGTGTAGGGCTTTACACCTGTATGCACCCGATCATGGCGTTGTAAGTGATGTTTGTTAATGAAACTCTTCCCACACTGACCACATTTGTAGGGCTTTTCACCTGTATGAATTCTTTCATGACATTGTAAACTGCTTTTGTGACTGAAACTCTTCCCACACTGACCACATTTGTAGGGCTTTTCACCTGTATGAATTCTTTCATGACATTGTAAACTGCTTTTGTGACTGAATCTTTTCCCACACTGATCACATGTGTAGGACTTCTGACCTGTATGCACCCGATCATGGCATTGTAAGTTACTTTTGGTTCTGAAACTCTTCCCACACTGATCACATTTGTAGGGCTTTTCACCTGTATGAATTCTTTCATGACATTGTAACTTGGGTTTGAGACTGAATCTTTTCCCACACTGACCACATTGGTGAGGCTTTTCACCTGTATGAATTCTTTCATGACATTGTAAACTTTTTTTGTGACTGAATCTTTTCCCACAGTGATCACATTTGTAGGGCTTTTCACCTGTATGAATTCTTTCATGACATTGTAAACTGAATTTCTGACTGAAACTCTTCCCACACTGATCACATGTGTAGGGCTTTTCACCTGTATGAATTCTTTCATGGTATTGTAAACTGAATTTCTGACTGAAACTCTTCCCACACTGATCACATGTGTAGGGCTTGTCTCCAGTATGAACTCCTTGGTGGCCATTTGAATCAGATTTCCAAAAAAAGCATCTCCCACTTGTAAAGCATTGCTGTGGCTTTTCCACTATAGGGATTACCTCATCAGGGATTAAATCAACCTGATTTTTGCCTGAGAGTCTGCAGTTTGGATTGAGCTCTCCTGCATTAGGATACATTACAGTCTTGGCCTTTTCATCAACCTCAGCTTCATTAAGCGCAGTATTCATGAGATCACTCCCTAGAATTTCACTTGATTCAACCATATCTTCATCAGATTTGATGTAAAGACACTTAGTGTCTGGCAAGACACAGACATGCTCAGTCTTAATATAATCTCCATCATCAGGCTCTGTTTTGACTTTGTCAGTATACAGAGTCACACAGGCCAGCTCTGTAAAGTCTAGGCTCTCTGTCTTAAGATTCTTAGTGCTGGTGGGGCTCAGATCAGTTTCTGTTTTTATCAGTGAAGCTTCAGTGTGATGTAAATCACTGACCCTGCTGTTTGCAGTAACACACTCTGGCTCCAGTGTGTTGAGTCCTGGTGCAGTACATTTTGTCTCTGACTCTGCCATGTGGACAGACTCCAGTCCATGTAGTTCCTCTTCTTTCTCTCTGATCCTGTGCTGCTCGGGGAGCTCTGTTAGGGTCGTCTCAGTGTCCTGTCTCAGACTCCTTCCTGCATCATTGTGCTGATCCACTGTGTTCAGAAGTGCAGCTCCTGTAAGGAAACAGTGGATGGGATTTTAGCCATTAACTGGTCTACCTGCACAAGAAACTTCGTTTTAAAGGAGCTTCTGACAAACTGATCTTTAATATTATTCATCAGCCCGATGTCGAAGTTTTTGGAGACGCCCGCCCGCCCAACCGCACGAAGGATAGCAATACCCCGTCAGCCTTTAAAGGGCTGAGGGGTAAAAACTTGACTTGTGCTGTAGGTGAACTACAGCAGAGTATATCCCCAAAATGACAGCATTCTTTCCATAGGCAAGTTCATAATTTGGCCAGGTGGATGAGCAACAGGAAATGGTATCGGGCCAAGAAAATCAACAGAACTACTCTGGGTTTCAGTGGCCTTTTGCAACAGCTAGACATTGCATTTTTTAACTTTTTATTTGTGCTTAGTCCATTTCAATCATACTCTCAATATCATTGAAAATTGTGATGTAGTAGGTAGATAAAATAAAGACAGGACCCAAGGATGGTTCCCGATTTCGCACATGTATTCAAGTACATCAAGACTGGACCTTACATCTCTTATTCGCTCTCAAACCAACTCCTCCTCAATGCCCCTAGTGGCTAGGACGTATACTGAATCACACAATGGAGATAATTCCTACTCAAAATACATTCAGGGGTGCAAATGCATTTATCTGAATTCTAAGACTAGATCAGGATACCACATTCTCCCCTCTCTTTAAAATGCTTTACTTTACAAAGAGTTCAATCAGATTAGGAATGAAACATAGTACTGCACCTACACATTATACAGAGAGCAGTCTTCACCTTTAACTTGAAATGTTACCAGACTATAAAACCTGTTACATGGATAAATCATTTCAGTCAGCAACATATGTGCAGAACAGTTTACAATCAGTGAAAGCAATCCATTACATTATCATGCTGTACATCACTATCAATATTTAATATAGTCATTTAACCATCTCGGAGCATGTCTTGCTCTTCGAACACATTCATTGTTCTGATTATTCGTGACAGGCTGAATTGGTACATCACCCGTATTATACAAAATATCAGCCTTCTCAACGAATGATGCATTTTCTTCATTTTGGATATGTGTAACAGAACCAGTGAATACAGCTAATCTGCTAACATTCCACGTTTTCCCATCTGATGTTCTGCATGTACTTTGGCCAATTTTGCTAAGAATTCTAACTAGCTTACTGAATTTGCTTAACCCTTTTGGTACATGACCAGGCTTCTTAATCCTTACAAGGTCTCCAGGTTTGAACTCTTTTGGCATAACAGATCTCAGATTGTACAGTTTACTTCTCTGTTGTTTAGTCTTGACACAGTCTTGAATGTCTTTGTGTTTCGCTATTTTGGGAGATTGCGTAACACCTGGCGTATCCAGCTTGGTTTTCATATGACGTCCGTGAAGCAAGATTGACGGTCGGTCTCGACTCGAGCTTGGCGGTTTGAACAGCTTCGTTTAGAACTTTGTTAAAACCAGTGGCGGTCCTACAGGAGGGGCAAAGACACGTCCCTTTTAGTCCTGGCTAGATCTCAATCATTTTCCTTTATTGACGTCTTTTCCAATTATCGTAATTGGCAACTGAAGACATGGTTTTTCACCGTATGCGATCTAACAGCGATGAAATCATTGGCTAAATTCAGTGCAGGAAAATAATTTGCTTATTATTTGGCCAATGCTTTGCGTGATTGAACTGGTCCATGTTCCAATGAAACGCGGACTCTCACTCTCGGTATTTCGTGGGTTGATTAAAAAAAAAAAAAAAACAAAAAACAGTGGCACTCGACACTAGGTTATAAAAAGCGTGCGGCTCAAGCAATTAGCGAGAGTCGACAGGTAGGCTATGCAATTTTGAATAACGTAGATTTAAATGCAGCAAATACACGTCCAGATGAATGATTGTCGTCTTACCTAATTGGGGAGAAAAAGCAGCACCTGTTAAATGCGTAGCGCTGTCGGAATGAACCTTTTGTTAATCATGAAGATGACTGAGAACAGGTCAGGATTTATAATTGTTTTCAACGGCTGTTTTGTGCAACCCAATACTCTGTTCCAATCACATGTGGAGAGAAACCATGTCTTCAGTTGCCACTTACAATAACTGGAAAAGACATGAATTAAGAAAATTGATTGAGATCTAGCCAGGACTAAAAGGGACATGTCTTCGCCCCTCCTGTAGGACCGCCACTGGTGAAACCGCTCAATTTCTCCGTTCGCTTGCGGATGATAGATCGCTGAATGAGAGTGTTTGATTCCCCTCTCCATAAGAAAAGATTCAAATTCATGGGAGTCAAACTGGGGGCCGTGGTTACTGATAATTTCATCAGGAAACCCTTCTTCAGAAACTGTTTGATGGTTTCTGAGGTCACGTCATTCGTCAGTAGCACTTCGGGCCACTTACTGTAATAGTCTATAACGATTACCACAAATCTTGGTTCATTAAAGCAGTACGGACCAACTATGTCAATCCCTTGTTTGGACCATGGGGTAATCACTTGCATCGGTTGTAATGGAGCATTATGACAGGTGGCAGATTTGTCATGTAATTGGCAAACTTGGCAATGACGTATAGCATCTTGAACACGTCCGTCCATTCCAAGCCACAAGTAAAGTTGCCTGAGACGCTGTTTAGTACGAACAATACCTTGATGTCGTTCATGTGCATGCTCAATCAGTGTATTACTTAAAGCTGGTGGTACGACAACTCGGTTGGATCGGTAAATGAGATCGCTGTGTACAGAGAGCTCAGTGCGTACAGCAAAGTATAGTTTTACGTTATCGCTAACCTTCTTTGCTCTATCTGGCTAACCATTCGCAATGTACGCTTTCACGGAGTTTAATGTCGTATCAGAGGCAGTAGCATCAAGAAAGGCTTGTTTTGAAAAACATGACTCTGTAATATCACCTCACAGACTTTGTCTATATCATTTTCGAGTGCAGAAGTACATTCATCGGCTTCACAGGGAAGTCTAGATAAAGCATCAGCGACTGCATTCTGGGAACCTGGTTTGTACTTAACCGTGTAATTATAGTACAGTAACCTCGCGTTCCAGCGCGCTATGCGCATTGGACGACGGCCAGTGCCATCAGCAGCTATTTCAAGAAGTGCAAAACTGTATGGTGTTGCAATGGAGACATAATGGCCTAATATCAGAATGATAATGGTAGAAGCCCTGCCAGGGTAGCAAATCCCATTTAGGACATTCTTTGCAGTCAACTGTGGTTGACAGGGGCTTGAAATGTATGAAAAGTGCATAAAATGATAGATATTGCAAATCCGATTATTGGAAAAAAAAAAAAAACCTCTATTTTCATCTTGCAATAAAATCTGAATGGGACAGAAAACCATCCTAGAATTTTAATATGTTGTTTCGACACTTAAGATCTGTGTACAGGCCAAATTTGGTGATCCTAGGACCTGTCCTACATCTTCATTTTTGCCTCCGAAATTGAGCAAAAATGGCAAAATTCAAAATTTGAAGGGTCAATAATAGACAAAGTATGATAGTTACTTGCTCCATGAACTACAGAGTGGAGTCAAGGTGTCTGACAATATATGGCAGCAATTTGAACTATGTAGGTAAAATATAACAGGCCTAAAGAGACCAAAAAAATCGTCCTCGGAAAGAGTAAAAATGCCTTTTTTTCCCCATTTTGGGGCAGCCAAAATAACCAGATTTATTTGATCAAACTCTGCTAAATTTTGGCCAGGAATTCTTTACAAAAATATCTGTGGGATTACCAAATTTCAGTCGTCTAAGTTGTATATCTTTCCAGTAACAGGCATTTGAAAACCTGTTCAGAATAAGCGGTGCGATTTTGGGCATGCACCCCCCTCATATTTATGGGGCTGAGGGTCACAATTTACATCAGAACCCTAAGAAAATTTGCAGATGTTCTCAAATATGGTCACTTCACAACTGGTTAAAATTTGAAGAAATTCTGAGACATCAACTTTTCTGCCATTGGTTGATTTGACATGGAATGACCCCCCTTCTTTAATAAGCCAACACAATCGTCACCACAAAGAAAATACAAACACACTCTACGCCACAATTACAGAGTGTTCAGTGACAAAGAGTTATGGACACTGCACAGCAGTCAGCTTAATGAATTCAATGCTCTCCACACACACACACACACACACACACACACACACACACACACACACACACGTGTGTGAAAGGGTGAAAGGGGTGGTGATAGTATCAGCCTCGACGCCCCCTCCAACTCTCTATACCACTCTTCCAAGCTTACATCTACAAACTAAAAAAATAATACCCGGCTTAGCTAAAATTTAATCACGCCCCATGCAGAGGAATGCTTCACTAGTGCCTTATAGGCTCGAATAGCACTAATCGCCTCCCATTAACATCCACTCAACCCGTCTCACCGTGTGACGCGATACACACTGCCCCTCCCGCAATCAGAATCAAAATCGCACCTTACCAGTACAGCCAACAAACCACACGATACTCTGGATACACTCAAGGTGCTATGGTACTCTCCACCCACCACACCATAACGCAATACCCACAGCACCTAATCACAGCAGCAAATATTGCACAGTCCCCGTAATGTAGTAAAATACTATACTGCACTCCCAGGAGCACCACAGAATTGCACAGTCCCCGTAATTTAATAAAATACTATATTGCATTCGCAGGAGTACCACAGAATTACACAGTCCCCACACTTTAGTAATGATATTGTATTGTACTCGCCGTCGTGTACAGACCCACAGCTGCCCCACGCGACCCACGGCCCAATCACTATCCAGAAGAAAAATATACAATCACACAAGTCATAAATTGCACAAGTAATTCCAAACAGGAGAAAAGCAGTGACTATGCTCCGCAAGGAACACAAGTCATTCAGGTAACAGTGGTTGCAACAGATCCTTCTTTCCCGATATCACACGCACCTGCCGAGCACTCACGCTGAAATAACTCCGGAGCTGGCCACCGGCAACACCGTACAATAGAATAACCTGCACTCTTCCAAATACCGGGATAGTCTTTTTTTTTTTTAACCAACGAAACGAAACCTTTTCCCAAAGCAGGGGCGCTTAACCAAACGATAGTTCAAAAGTTCTTCTTCTTCTGGTTTAACGGCGGTTGTATTCAGCTTATTGGTGCATTACCGCCACCCTCTGTTCCGGAGTGTGGACCAGACAATAGCCTTACATTCTAACTCCTTAACATGACTTAATCAAACCCACCACAATATTATACGCAAAATACATATTTTAAAAAAGATTAAATAAAAAAAAATTTTTAAATAACTTACTTTAAACTTTCCACACCCATTTCATCTACAACCACCCTATTCTTTTATCCCTGCTTATCCATCAGATTCTATCATAAACCCCTGTCCCCCTTAAGAAATCTATCAGTGCCCTAATCCGTGCCCCTTCTCCCATACTTAGCAACCCCTTTAGTGTAAATTCCTGTACCCCAACATCCTTAATCTTATTCATCATCTTCTCTCTCTGTACTTCATACCTCCTACACCTCAGAACTACATGCTCCACTGACTCCTCCTCATCCTGACATTCCTCACACAAGCCTGTCTGGTGCTTCCCCATCAATTTCAATGTCTTGTTTAGTGCACTATGCCCATAACAATCTTAACCTTGTTAACACAATCTCTTCTCTCCTGTATCCACAGCTCATCCTCCCACCTCTAACACTCTTTTGAATTTGGTAAAAATGCCTCCTTTTCTCCTCTCCATCCCACATTTCTTGCCACATTGCATTGGTCTTTTCCCAGACTACACTGTTAACTTCAGCTTTGCTGATACTGACCTGCATATCTACATTTCCTTTCATAGCCAACTCATCTGCCCTCTCATTCTCCCTCATCCCTACATGCGCTGGAACCCACATAAACTTTACCTGACCTCCCTGATTAACTATTCCTGTAATTGACTGAAGGACTGAATACAGCATGTCTTGACGGCTGTTTGAATGGAATGACCTTAGACTTGCTAGCACTGAAGATGAATCTGAACATACTAATGCCTTATCCAGACCAGCTTTCTCCACCCACCATAACGTAACCAGCACTGCCACCATTTCCTCTGTGTACACTCCTAACTAATTAGTTGTTCTTCTATTAATCCCTATTCCTTTTGCCGGTACTGCCACCCCAAATCCTGTCGCTCCTGTCTCAGGTTGTTTCGCACCATCTGTGTATATATGTGTAAAATCATTATACTCTGTCATTACATGAAATCTAACCGCACTCACCAAATCAATCATACCCTTTTCCTTTCTTTTAGCCTCTAACAAATACCAATCAACCTCAGGCCATTCAAGCATCCATGGAGACACCTCTGGATAAACTACCGTTGGACTTATATTCAGATTAAATACTCCAAATTCTTTTGCTATATTATTCGCTACTCTAGCAAAGTTTTGCCTCTGGCTCTTCCCATCCTCCCAGCACTCCTGCAAGACTCCCTTCGTAGGATGAGAATCATTGTGCCCCTTCAAATTAGCCCAGTAGTTTGTCAGTAATTGCCTTCTCCTGATTTCTAGAGGCATTTCACCCAATTCTACCTGTAGTGCAGGAACTGGTGAAGTCTTAATTGCCCCACTACACACTCTCAGATCCTGTGCCTAAATTACATCTAATTTGTTTAAAAGAGACTTAGCTGCTGACCTATAAGCCACGCTGCCATAATCAACTACAGACCTTATCAGTGCTACATATAGCCTCTTCAATGCTTACACCCCATTCCCTTCCAGTCAAACATTTCATAACATGTATTACCTTTTAGCACTTTTCTTCAATTCTCCTAATATGATCTGCCCATGTTAGCCGTGAATCAAAAAGAACTCCCAGAAATGTAAATGATCCAACCCTTTCTAAAGTTTGCCCATACATCTTCAACTTCATCCCTTCCTCAGTTCTTTTCCTTATGAAAAATACTGTTTGTGTTTTTTCCACTGAAAACCTGCACCCCCAATCATACCCCCACTGCACCACTTCATCTGTTGCACCTTGAACTCTCCTTACAGTGTGTTCCATGTTCCTCCCTCTTTTCCATAAGGCCCCATCATCTGCAAAAAGTGATCTGCTATATCTGCTGGCACTTTTGAAAATATATTGTTGATCATGATGATAAAGAGTAGCGGACTTATCACACTCCCTTGAGCTGTACCATTTCTGACTGCATGCTGACTTGACATTTCTGACCCAATCCGTACTTGGATTTTTCTTCCAAATAAAAAATCGTTAATCCAATTGAAAACTCTCCACCCAACACCCATCTTATGTATTTTTATCAACAACCCCTCCTTCCACATCATATCATAGGCTTTCTCAATGTCAAAAAGCACTGCAATAACTGACTCTTCATTTGCCTGGGCCTTCCTAATTTCAGACTCTAACCTTACCACTGAATCCATGGTATTCCTGCCTTTCCTGAAACCACTCTGATAACCTGCCAAAAGTCCCCTCTTTTCAAGTTCATATGACAACCTTTCCATCATCATCCTTTCCATTACCTTGCATATATTTGATGTCAATGCTATTGGTCTGTAACTAGTGGGTTTGGATGGATCTTTGCCAGGTTTTCTTATTGGAATCACGACTGCTTCTTTCCAGGCTCTTGGTAACCTTCCCTCCTCCCACACTTTGTTATATAGCGGC
This sequence comes from Gymnothorax reevesii, assembly GCA_029721435.1. Lineage (NCBI taxonomy): Eukaryota > Metazoa > Chordata > Actinopteri > Anguilliformes > Muraenidae > Gymnothorax > Gymnothorax reevesii. Next base: position 154,947,833 of record CM056575.1, read on the forward strand.
AGCAACTTCACTTCTGCTCCTTTCCCCAAATACTTCAACATGATGTAACACACCTGATCTTTCCCTGGAGAAGTTGGTCGTGATCTCCTCAAACTCCTTTTGCTTCTTTTCCACTGGCTGCACTGGCCTGCTCTTTCCCCACCATTTCTTTTATGCTCATGACTCTTTTAGTTGCTTCTGCATAAGATATTTTCCCCTGCACTCTTGTCCTTTCCACCTCTCTTTCCATTTTCCTTCTTTCACACTGCACTGAGCCCATCTCATGACTTCCCCCACAGTGAAAACATGCCTTTACCACTATACAATCATCCTCAATGCATCCCTCCTGTCCACACTGTCTACACCTGTATATTTCTTTTTTACATACAACCGCCACATGCCCATATTCCTGACATCGGTAACAGCGCAGTGGAGCCCTTTCGTACATTCTCACCCTGTAACTCACATAGTCAACAAATATTCTTTCCGGTACCTCACTGTTAAACTCTAACAGCACTGACAGGCTTTCCTGCACCTTTCCCTCCCGGAAGCTTCTCAGCCTCTTTGCTCCACACAACCCCTCTACCTTCAAAAAATCATTTAAATCCATGTCCAATGGAACACCACTGATCACACCTTTAACACATGGTTTTTTCTTAAAAGTAACTAGCTTTCCTTTAATCAGATCATATTGTTTAATTTTTAATGCTTTGTCTCGTTGTTTAATGTTGCGACACTCCACAATCACTAACCCTCCCCGTGTTACCCTAACTGCTTTAACATCTCCGATTTCCTTTTTCACAAATTTCCCAATGTCATGAGCATTGCTAAATAAACAGTTTGCTTCATCACCCCTTATATCTGTCTTTATGCCTACAACAAATGTTTCATCCTCATTGTCGTTATCACTTCCTATTTTCCTTTTCTTTTTCACTCCCACCGCCAACTCACAATCCATGTTTTCAAAACCTTTCATCCGTAATCCAAATCAAAACTGAGAAACCGTGCAAAATATTCAAAAGCCAAACAATCCGCAAATCTATTTTAAATCTCGCGCCAAAATACCTTCTCCTCTCATTTACCCAGCTGTCCCGACTCCGCACCTATGTAGCAATGATCCTCTTAAAGGCGCGCAGCACACCCAAAATGATGTGCTGGGTCCTAACGTCTCACGAGTTACATTTAGCAACTGCAAATTGAGACTACCGCTTCAAGCAAGATCATGTCGGTAATCTTGAGGCGCATTTGATTTGAGCAGTGTATGAGCTTATTGACGCGCAATACAGTCTGACAGATTACCGAACCTGGGGCCTTTCTGTGTGGAGTTTGCATGTTCTCCCCGTGTTTGCGTGGGTTTCCTCCGGGTACTCCGGTTTCCCCCACCCACAAAACCTGCAATATATAGGAACCCTCCCTCCCTCCTGTATGGCTGTGTGTGAATGTTTGGCGGTGGGCGGAGGGGCCGTAGGCACATACTGGCAGCCACGCTTCCGTCAGTCTGCCCCAGGGCAGCTGTGGCTACAAAACGTAGTTTACCACCATCAGAGCGTGAATGTGTGAGTGGATGAATAATGTATCCATTGTAAAGCGTCTTTGTGAGTCCAGAAAAGCGCTATATAAAATTGATGCATTATTATTATTATTTATTATTATTGTCACCGTCACTGTCATGTGGATGCTTTTGAAAGTTACTGGTCACTCGATTGCCATAACTGCCATTCCCTCAGCATGTACTTGTACAAGTATATTGATTGTATCGCTTGATGACCCCAGTATTAAAAAGGGACCTAAATCTTGCACTGTCAAGTCGTGGAACTTATCATGGCTCAAATTTGAAGAGGAGGTGGGTCATTGCAAACCTTATTTACTGTGTGCAGGCAATTCTCTCATAAATGGTCTCTGTAGAATCATAGCAAAGGTTTAATAGATGGGATAACAGGCAGTAGTGTCAAGAAAGAAAAAGTCATGACATATGGGCCATCATGAAGACTGTATGAAATCACTGTCTTAAATAGAAGAACAAATAACAGAGTTCTCAGATTAATATTGGTTGGAGTATTCAGCTAATTTTACCATAATAAAGTCACATGAAATCAATCATTGATGTAAAACACAGTCTAATTTATTAGTACATAATATAGTAGAACAAATTAAATAACCTAAAGCTTCTAGAGGGCCTAAATTTAACTTTCTCATTATGTAATGTTTCATCAAGAAAAAAAAAGCCAGTCATTTCCCAAAAGATCAAACCATTTTAGAGCAATTAGTAACTTCCCACTTGCCCTGGGAACGCCCCTTTTAAATCGCCAGAACCGATTATGCTGCCCTTTTTTAGTGTGATGTCGTCAAAAGAACTCAAGATCAATTTGCTGGACAGCTGGTGGGTACAACGCAATGGAAAAAAATATAATTTTGATCATTTTATTACATGTTTTTGTCGCCCCAGTGCTTAGTTACTTCAAATATGATATAATTTACATAATGAGCAAAAAAAAAAAAAAACATTTGTAATCAAAATTATTCAACCCACGCTGCAAATTTGGTTTACTGGAAAAAATTACAAACTTTCAGCTGTTTGCAATGAACAAATCAAACAAGAACAATTTAAATAGCTCAACACAACAAATGTTATAAGTGTCTTTTCCAAATTTAACACAAAATACCACTTTTAATGACTACTGCAGGCTCAAAATTATTCAACCCCTTCATGAAAAGCATCTATAATACTTAATAAAGCACCCTTTTGCCGCCATGACCTGCTGGAGATGTTATGCATAGGCAGATAACAGCTTCTGGCTGCATTCCCAAGGAATCTTAGCCCAGTCCTCATTGACAATGGCCTCCAGTTCACCAATATTCTAGGGTTTGCATTCTGCAACGGTCTTCTTCAAATCCTAACAGAGATTTTTTATGGGGTTCAAGTGAGGCGACTGTGATGGGTACTCTAGAACAGTGGTTCTTAACCTTTTTTCCCTAAAGCACCCCTAGGCTATGCCCCCCCCCCCGCCACAAGGGCACTGAATGCCGTCTCAGATTGGTATGTAGTGCTAAATGGGAGAATAACCCTTCTTAGTGCATGTTTTGCCAATCTGGGAGCAACAGACTGTCCTTTGACAATCCAAAACTTTTTGTACCCCATCTCCTGTAGATATTTTTTGGCCACAGAATCAGCTTGAAGGTCACACATCTATACAGCCGAGGTATTCCACGTCCCCGAGGCTCGAATTGTAAGGGTCTAGCACCCACGATTCCTTGGTTAAGTACTCACTGACGTCCGCGAAGCGGCTGTTTATCTCCTCTCAGAGCACGTTCATGTGCCTGGTGAACTCGGTGCGCAAAGACGCACGCACAGTCCCAGCGGACTGCTTCTGCAACAGTGGGAAGTGCTGCAATTCACCAGATGACATTTTTTCCATTCTGTAATTGCGTTTGCGCACATACGCGTCCAGGGCGTCTTTGCAATGCACTATGTTTGATTCGGGTCCTTGCATTCGCTTATTCGTCTCGTTGTAAAGCGAGAACATGTCCGCCAGGTATGCCGTTTTGATCCAAAACTCTTCAGTCAACTGTTCACACAGTCGACGATTGTGATCTTTCAGAAACTCCTTTATTTTTTCGAGCAGCTACATAAAACGCACAAGCACCTTTCCTCGCGATAGCCACCGCACCTCTGTGTGTAGCAGCAGTGTTTGATGCGCTTCATCCTCGCACAGCTGGGCGAAGAGTTGCTTGTTGCCTGGACGAGCTTTAATGAAGTTAACAACAGTTGACAGGGTCTCGCTGAGGTCCTCTCAGACACGGCGCTCGGCATACGCTTATCACGCACTCCGCGTAGGGCACCAACTGCCGGGGGGGGCACCAAAAAAATCAAGCCCATAAAAAAAATATAATAACAGTATTAAATATTTAAATTAAAAGTTTGAAAAGCATGTTAATAAATATAAGTAATAAAAGTAGGCTTATTTACGCTAAAAAAGATTAATCTCCTGTGCAGCCCTCTCATCGGTCTACCTTTGGTGCCCCCCCTCCCCCATTCCCAAATAGTTTGCTCCATTATGCTTCAATCGCAAATTTGGCAGAAGTTTATTCCCGAGATCTGGACATGACATCGAAAAGGCATCAAGAGTCGGGGGCGGAAAAGAGGAAATGAAAAAAAAAAAAAACTGCGAGATGATGCTCGCGCGTCACTTGCAGGTAAGACAATGTTTTAATTAACAATTATTTGGGCCCGAGCACCGACCGGTGCCAGGGCCCGGAACGGGTCCTGGCACCGAAGGTGCGAGGAACCTATTGTTTTTGATGGGATTTTTATTCTTCTTCTTCTTCTTCTTTTTATTCTGCTGCGAGAACGCATTTTTGAGGGCTTTGCCATGCACGAAAACTCACAAAAATTTGCCCACACGTCAGTTGTCGTGAAAATTGCAAAGTATTATTATTTTTGTGCTTGGACATGCCCCGGTGGCTCGATAGCGCCACCAAACACGCGGCCATTTTGGAACGCACTTGCTCGGATTCTCACGAAATTTTATAGAGTCATAGTAGTCATAATAAATTTTTTTGAAAATTTTTTTGAAATTTTTTTGCCTCACAGGAAGTGAGCTATGAGCCATTTCCTGCTTTTTTTCAGATTTTACGAACACATTTTTGAGGGCCTTATTATACTTGAAAATAGACCAAATTTAGCGTATTGACTAAAAATATTAAGTTCTTTGATTCCATATCTCATTTTGCAGTGGATGAGACATGGTAGCTCTATAGCGCCCCCTAATACATAATTGCTTTTTTGAGGGCATCACCATGCTCAAAAACTCACAAAACTTTGCTGACATATTAAGCTGGTAATACTCTTTACTAGGATATAGGGTTTACAGATGGATGTGGCAAAATTGCATTACAGCGCCACCTAGAAAATTTCAATGAAGCAGCCCTCGCAGCATGTTTAACCTACATGAACTAAATTCGGTGGACATGTGTACTATGCCAAGACCTAAAAAAAAGTGTCTCTGTGCCATCACCTAGACTCAACAGGAATTCCGCCATTTTTAATTGAATTTGCAAATTTTTTAAATTTTTTGCCCATCACAGACGTCGTACTTTAACAAACTCCTCCTAGAGATTTTATCCGATCAACTTAAAATTTTGCATATGACATCTAAAGACGTTGTCGATGTTAAATTGCGAAGCTTTTTTTGATTCATTGAACTTTGCATCCGTGGCGTTGCGGCGAATTTCGATGTTCCGCCATGAAAGAGGAATTTGGTTTTATGCGCATATGCTTTGTGAGATTTGCCCGAAACTTTAGAGGCTTAATAAGAGTCAACTTCTAAATATACCTATATGTTGATATTGGATTGGGTGTGGTCAGGTAGCTCCACAGCGCCCTCTTGACACGGCCATGTTGAGTTAAAAGTGCTTGAATGTTCATGAAATTTGGTCTGATCATTACATTTGTTTTTTTGGGCTATGCTTATTTTTTTGAAATTTTTCGGCCAAACAGGAAGTGAGCTATGAGCCATTTCCTGCGTTATTCCAAATTTTACGAACACACGTTTGAAGGCTTTAGCATACTTAAAAACTTGCAAAACTTTGCAAAAATTATAATAGTCTGATTGTCTTCAATGTGAGGCAGAAATTGGCAGTAAATGTGGCATAATGGCTCTATAGCGCCCTCAATCAGATTTTTAAAAGAATTGCCCTTTTGAGGGTCTCAGCATGCTCAAAAACTCACAAAATTTTGTACCATTCTAAAAACCATCATTCCTATTACACTGATAAAAAAATACATATAGAGTTGGCAAAAATGGCATTATAGCGCCCCCTGGAAAATTTCAAATAAGCAGCCCTCGCATCGTGGTTGACCTGCATGTATGAAATTCGGTAGACATGTGGAATATGCCGATACCTAAAAAAAACTCAAATGGTGCCATGACCTAGACTCAACAGGAAGTCCGCCATTTTTAATTGAAATTGCAAATTTTTTGGATTTTTCGCCATTCACAGGTGTCGTACTTTAACGAACTCCTCCTAGAGATTTTATCCGATCAACATAAAATTTGGCAAGTAATATCTAAAGACCTTGCTGATGTTAAATTGCGAAGCTTTTTTGGATTGATGCAACGGTGTATCCGTGGCGTCGCGGCGAATTTTGATGTCCCGCCATGAAACAGGAAATTGCTTTTACTCCCACATACTTCATTCGATTTGCCTGAAACTTTCCAAACTTGATAATATTGTCCTCCAAAGTATAAATATATGCTAATATTAGATGCTGAGTGGCCAGGTGGCTCCACAGCGCCCTCTATATACGGGCATGTTAAGTTAAAAGTGCTTGAATGTTCATGAAATTTGGGGTGATCATTCCATTAGTCATTCTGGGCAATGGTTAATTTTTTGAAATTTATTGCATAAACAGGAAGTGAGCTATGAGCTATTTCCTGTGTTTTTCCAAAATTTTACGAACTCATGTTTTCAGGCCTGAGAAAGCTCCAAAACTTAAAAAACCTAGCAAACAGTATAAATGTCTTATTTTCTTCAATGTCATCCATCAATGAGCACTAAATATAGCATAATGGCTCTATAGCGCCCCCAGTCAGATATTTAAAAGTATTGCTCCTTTGATCGTCTAAACATACCGGAAAATTTACAAAAATCAACACACTCATGGAGCTTGACATTACAATTACCTTGTTGTAGATTTTGCACACAGGTATGTCAAAGTGGTATTGTAGCGCCCTCTAGAAAATTTTAGCACTCCCCTCAGGAAACCACATTGCACACAGTCTAGCAGTGCCCAATGGCTCTAAATGGACACCTGCAGCCATCAAGATTTTTCTGCCACCCCAACGTGCGCGAGGGGGGCGAGGGCCCTTTCAACGCTACTTGCAGCTTTAATTAGGGCCCGAGCACCGACCGGTGCCAGGAACCTATTGTTTTTGATGGGATTTTTGTTATTCTTCTTCTTCTTCTTCTTCTTCTTCTTCTTCTTTTTATTCTGCTGCGAGAACGCATTTTTGAGGGCTTTGCCATGCACGAAAACTCACAAAAATTTGCCCACACATCAGTCGTGGTGAAAATTGCAAAATATTACTATTTTTGTGCTTAGACATGCCCCGGCGGCTCTATAGCGCCACCAAACACGCGTCCATTTTGGAACACACTTGCTCGAATTCTCACGAAATTTTATAGGGTCATAGGAGTCATCATAAATTTTTTTGTCAATTTTTTTTTAATTTTTTTGCCCTACAGGAAGTGAGCTATGAGCCATTTCCTGCGTTTTTTCAGATTTTACGAACACATTTTTGAGGGCCTTATCATACTCAAAAACAGACCAAACCCGGCTTATTGAATAAAAATATTAAGTTCTTTGATTCCATATCTCATTTGGCAGTGGGTGAAACATGGTAGCTCAATAGCGCCCCCTAATACATAATTGCATATTTGAGGGCATCAGCATGCTCGAAAACTCACAAAACTTTGCAAACATATTAAGCTGGTCATACTCTTTTCTCGGATATAGGGCTTACAGATGGATGTGGCAAAATTGCATTACAGCGCCACCTAGAAAATTTCAATGAAGCAGCCCTCGCAGCATGTTTAACCTACATGTACAAAATTCGGTGGACATGTGTACTATGCCAAGACCTAAAAAAAAGTGTCTCGGTGCCATCACCTAGACTCAACAGGAAGTCCGCCATTTTTAATTGAATTTGCAAATTTTTTAAATTTTTTGCAATTCACAGGCGTCGTACTTAAACGAACTCCTCCTAGAGATTTCATCCGATCAACTTAAAATTTTGCGTATGACATCTAAAGACCTTGTCGATGTTAAATTGCGAAGCTTTTTTGGATTCATAGAAATTTGTATCCGTGGCGTTGCGGCGAATTTCGATATTCCGCCATGAAACAGGAAGTTGGTTTTATGCGCGTATGCTTTCTAAAATTTGCCCGAAACTTTACAGGCTTAATAAGAGTCGACTTCCAAATATACTTATATGTTGAAATTGGATTGGGTGTGGTCAGGTGGCTCCACAGCGCCCTCTTGACACGGCCATGTTGAGGTAACAGTGCTTGAATGTTCATGAAATTTGGTTTGATCATTACATTTGTTTTTTTGGGCAATGCTTATTTTTTTGAAATTTTTCAGCCAAACAGGAAGTGAGCTATGAGCCATTTCCTGCGATATTCCAAATTTTACAAACACACGTTTGAAGCCTTTAGCATACTTGAAAACTTGCAAAACTTTGCAAAAATTATAATTGTTTGATTGTCTTCAATTTAAGACAGAAATTGGCAGTAAATGTGGCATAATGGCTCTATAGCGCCCCCAATCAGTTTTTTAAAAGAATTGCCCTTTTGAGGGTCTCAGCATGCTCAAAAACTCACAAAATTTTGTACCATTCTAAAAACCATTATTTCTATTACACTGATAAAAAAATACATTTTGAGTTGGCAAAAATGGCATTATAGCGCCCCCTGGAAAATTTCAAATAAGCAGCCCTCGCATCGTAGTTGACCTGCATGTATGAAATTCGGTGGACATGTAGAATATCCTGAGACCTCAAAAAAAGTCTCTTGGTGCCATGACCTAGACTCACAAGGAAGTTTGCAATTTTTAATTGAAATTTCAACTTTTTTTGATTTTTCGCCATTCGCAGGTGTCGTACTTTAACGAACTCCTCCTAGAGATTTTATCTGATCAACTTAAAATTTGGTGAATAGTATCTCAAGACGTTGCCAATGTTAAATGCGAAGCTTTTTTGGGCTCATTGAACGATGCATCTGTGGCGTCGGAGCGAATTTTGATGTCACGCCATGAAACAGGAAGTTGCTTTTAGTCCCACATCCTTTGTGGGATTTGCCTGAAACTTTCCAAGCTTGATAAAATTGTCCTCCCAAGTATAAATATATGTAAATATTAGATCGGGAGGTGCCAGGTGGCTCCACAGTGCCCTCTAGATATGGCCATGTTAAGTTAAAAGTGCTTGAATGTTCATGAAATTTGGTGTGATCATTGCAATATTCATTCCCAGCAATGCTTAATTTTTTGAAATTTTTCAGCCAAACAGGAAGTCAGCTTTGAGCCATTTCCTGCGTTTTTCCGAATTTTACGCACGCACGTTTTAAGGCCTTAGAACGATCCAAAACTTGCAAAATGTGGCACAAATTATCAGTGTCTCATTTTCTTGAATTTCATATACCAACTGCCACTAAATGTGGCATGATGGCTCTATAGCGCCCCCAATCAGATTTTTTCAAGAATTGCCTTTTTAGGGGTCTAAGTGTGGTTGAAAATTTATGAAAATCAAGACACTCATGGAGCCCGGTATTCCAATAACTTTGTTGTAGATTTTGCGCACAGGCATGTCAAAATGGTATCAGAGCGTCCACTAGGAAATTTTTGCAATCCCATCAGGAAAACACATTGTACGCGGTCCAGCAGTGTCCAATGGCTGTGAATGGACATTTCCACCCATCAAGATCTTGCTGCCACCCCAACGTGCACGAGGGGGGCGAGGGCCCTTTCAACGCTGCTTGCAGCTTTAATTAGGGCCCGAGCACCGACCGGTGCCAGGGCCCGGAACGGGTCCTGGCACTGAAGGTGCGAGGAACCTATTGTTTTTGATGGGATTTTTATTATTAGGGCCCGAGCACCGACCGGTGCCAGGAACCTATTGTTTTTGATGGGATTTTTATTATTCTTCTTCTTCTTCTTCTTCTTCTTTTTATTCTGCTACGAGAACGCATTTTTGAGGGCTTTGCCATGCACGAAAACTCACAAAAATTTGCCGACACGTCAGTCTTGGTGAAAATTGCAAAGTATTATTATTTTTGTGCTTGGACATGCCCCAGTGGCTCTATAGCGCCACCAAACACGCGGCCATTTTGGAACGCACTTGCTCGGATTCTCACGAAATTCGATAGGGTCATAGTAGTCATCATAAATTTTTTTGTAAATTTTTTTGAAATTTTTTTGCCTCACAGGATGTGAGCTATGAGCCATTTCCTGCGTTTTTTCAGATTTTACGAACACATTTTTGAGGGCCTTATCATTCTCGAAAACACACCTAACTTGGCTCATAGATTGAAAATATTACGTTCTTCGATTCAATACCTCATTTGGCACTAGGTGTGTTATGGTGGCTCTATAGCGCCCCCTAATACATAATTGCATTTTTGAGGGCATCAGCATGCTCGAAAACTCACGAAACTTTGCAATCATATTAAGCTGGTCATACTTTTTACTAGAAAGTGGGGTTTACGGATGGATATGGCAAAATTGCATTACAGCGCCACCTAGAAAATTTCAATGAAGCAGCCCTCACAGCGTGTTTGACCTACATGTACAAAATTTGGTGGACATGTGTACTATGCCAAGACCTAAAAAAAAGTCTCTTGGTGCCATGACCTAGACTCAACAGGAAGTCCGCCATTTTTAATTGAATTTGCAAATTTTTTTAATTTTTTGCCATTCACAGGCTTCGTACTTTAACGAACTCCTCCTAGAGATTTTATCCGATCAACTAAAAATTTTAAATTTATCATCTTAAGACCTTGTCGATGTTAAATTGTGAAGCATTTTTGGATTCATTGAACTTTGTATCCGTAGCGTCGCGGCGAATTTCGATGTTCTGCCATGAAACAGGAAGTTGGTTTTACGCGCACATGCTTTGTGAAATTTGCGCGAAACTTTACAGGCTTTATAGGAGTCCACTTCCAAGTAGACCTATATGTTGATTTTAGATTGGGTGTGGTCAGGTGGCTCCACAGCGCCCTCTTGAAACGGCCGTGTTGAGATAAAAGTGCTTGAATGTTCATGAAATTTGGTGTGATCATTGCATTGTTTATGTCGAGTTATTTTAATTTTTTTGAAATTTTTTGGCCAAACAGGAAGTGAGCTATGCGCCATTTCCTGCGTTTTTCCAAATTTTATAAACACATGTTTGGATGCTTTAGAATACTCGAAATCTTGCAAAAAGTTGCAAAATTATAATTGTCTTATTATCTTCAATTTTATATATCAATTTACACTAAATTTGGCACAATGGCTCTATAGCGCCCCCAATCAGATTTTTAAAAGAATTGCCATTTTGAGGGTCTCAGCATGTTCTAAAACTCACAAAATTTTGTAAATGTATAAAGACCATCATTCGTATTACTCTGACAAAAAACTTATATATATACATGGCAAAAATGTCACTATAGCGCCCCCTGGAAAACTTAAAAAAAGCAGCCCTCGCAGCTCGGTAAACCTACATGTATGAAATTCGGTAGACATGTGGAATATGCCGAGACCTACAAAAAATTCTCTTGGTGCCATGACCCACACTCAACAGGAAGTCCACCATTTTTAATTGAAATTGCAACTTTTTTGGATTGTTGGCCATTCACAGGTGTCGTACTTTAACGAACTCCTCCTAGAGATTTTATCTGATCAAATTAAAATTTGGCATATGATATTGAAAGACGTCGTCGATGTTAAATTGCGAAGCTTTTTTGGATTCATCGAACTTTGTATCCGTGGCGTCGCGGCGAATTTCGATGTTCCGCCATGAAAATGGAAGTTTATTTTATGAGCAAATGCTTTGTGAGATTTACATGAAACTTTACAGGCTTAATGATAGTCTAATTGCAAATATACCTATATGTTGATATTGGAGTGGGTGTGGTCAGGTGGCTCTACAGCGCCCTCTTGACACGGCCATGTTGATATAAAAGTGCTTGAATATTCATGAAATTTGGTCAGATCATTGCATTTGGTTTTCTGGGCTGTGCTGATTTTTTTGAAATTTTTTGGCCAAACAGGAAGTGAGCTATGAGTCATTTCCTGCGTTATTCCAAATTTTATGAACACACATTTGAAGGCCTTAGCATACTCGAAAACTTGCAAAACTTTGCAAAAATTATAATTGTTTGATTGTCTTCAATTTAAGACAGAAATTGGCAGTAAATGTGGCATAATGGCTCTATAGCGCCCCCAATACAATTTTTAAAAGAATTACCCTTTTGAGGGTTTCAGCATGCTCAAAAACTCACAAAATTTTGTACAATTTTAAAGACCATCATTCCTATTACACTGATAAAAAATTTACAAATAGGCGTGGCAAAAATGGCATTATAGCGCCCCCTGGAAAATTTCAAATAAGCAGCCCTCGCAGCCCGATAAACCCACATGTATGAAATTCGGTAGACATGTGGAATATGCCAAGACCTACAAAAAAGTCTCTTGGTGCCATGACCTAGACCCAACAGGAAGGCTGCCATTTTTAATTGAAATTGCAACTTTTTAAAATTTTTTTTTCCATTCACAGGTGTCGTACTTTAACGAACTCCTCCTAGAGATTTTATCCGATCAACTTAAAATTTGGCATATAATATCTAAAAACCTTGCTGACGTTAAATTGCGAAGCTTTTTTGATTTCATCTAACGATACATCTGTGGCGTCACGGCGAATTTTGATGTCCTGCCATGAAACAGGAAGTTGCTTTCAATTCCACATACTTTGTGGGATTTGCCTGAAACTTTCCAAGCTTGATAAAATTGTCCGCCCAAGTTTAGATATATGCTTATTTTATATCGAGAGGTACCAGGTGGCTCCACAGCGCCCTCTAGATATGGCCATGTTCAGATAAAAGTGCTTGAAAGTTCATGAAATTTGGTATGATCATTGCATTAGTCATTCTCCGCAATTGTTAATTTTTTGAAATTTTTTTGCCAAACAGGAAGAGAGGTATGAGCTATTTCCTGCGTTTTTCCAAATTTTACGAACACACGTTTTAAGGCCTTAGAATGCTCCAAAACTTGCAAAACCATCCAAAAATTAGAACTGTCTTATTCTCTTCAATACATCCATCAATTGGCACTAAATGGGGCATAATGGCTCTATAGCGCCCCCAATAATATTTATAAAAAAATTGCTCTTTTGAAAGTCTAAACATGCTGGAAAATTTACAAAAATCGAAACACTCATGGAGCCCTGTATTACGATTACTGTGTTGTAGATTTTATGCACAGGCAAGTCAAAATGGTATCATAGCGCCCTCCAGAAAATTTTTGCACTCCCATCAGGAAACCACATTGTACGCGGTCCAGCTGTGTCCAATGGCTCTGAATGGACACCTGCAGCCATCAAGATCTTGCTGCCACCCCAATGTGCACAGGGGGGGCGAGGGCCCTTTCAACGCTGCTTGCAGCTTTAATTATTCTTCTTCTTCTTCTTCTTCTTCTTCTTCTTTTTATTCTGCTGCGAGAACGCATTTTTGAGGGCTTTGCCATGCACGAAAACTCACAAAAATTTGCCCACACGTCAGTCGTGGTGAAAATTGCAAAGTATTATTATTTTTGTGCTTGGGAATGCCTCGGTGGCTCTATAGCGCCACCAAACACGATGCCATTTTGGAACGCACTTGCTCGGATTCTAATGAAATTTTATAGGGTGATAGTAGTCAATCATAAATTTTTTTTTCAATTTTTTTGAAATTTTTTTGCCCTACAGGAAGTGAGCTATGAGCCATTTCCTGCGTTTTTTCAGATTTTACGAACACATTTTTGAGGGCCTTATCATACTCGAAAACAGACCAAACTTGGCTTATTGAATAAAAATATGAAGTTCTTCGATTTGATATCTCATTTGGCACTGGGTATGACATGGTGGCTCTATAGCGCCCCCTAATACATAATTGCATTTTTGAAGGCATCAGCATGCTCGAAAACTCACGAAACTTTGCAAACATATTAAACTGGTCATACTATTTACAAGAATATAGGGTTTACAGATGGATGTGGCAAAATACATTACAGCGCCACCTAGAAAATTTCAATGAAGCAGCCCTCGCAGCGTGTTTAAGCTACATGTTCGAAATTCGGTGGACATGTGTACTATGCCAAGACCTAAAAAAAAGTCTCTTGGTGCCATGACCTAGACTCAACAGGGAGTCCGCCATTTTTAATTGAATTTGCAAATTTTTTTTATTTTTTGCCATTCACAGGCGTCGTACTTTAACGAACTCCTCCTACAGATTTTATCCTATCAACTTAAAATTTCGCATATGACATCTAAAGACCTTGTCAATGTTAAATTGCGAAGCTTTTTTGGATTCATTAAACTTTGTATCCGTGGCGTTGCGGCGAATATTGATGTTCCGCCATGAAACAGGAAGTTGGTTTTACGCGCACATGCTTTGTGAGATTTGCACGAAACTTCACAGGCTTGATTATATTGTTTGCCTAAGTATAAATATATGCTAATATTAGATCGGGAGTGGTCAGGTGGCTCCTGAGCGCCCTCTACATACGGCCATGTTGAGATAAAAGTGCTTGAATGTTCATGAAATTTGGTGTGATCATTGCATTCATCATTGCAGGCAATGACCAATTTTTTGAAATTTTTTGGCCGAACAGGAAGTGAATTTTGAGCTATTTCCTTCGTTTTTTCAAATTATACGAACGCAAGTTTGAAAGCCTTAGAATACTCCAAAGCTAGCAAAACCTTGCACAAATTATAATTGTCTTATTTTCTTCAATGTCATCCATAGATTGGAGCCTTAAGTGGCATAATGGCTCTATAGCGCCCCCAATCAGATTTATAAAAGCATTGCCTTTTTGAGGGTCTCAACATGTTCGAAAACTCACAAAATTTTGTAAATGTATAAAGACCATCATTCATAATACTCTGATAAAAAGCTTACATATTGGCATGGCAAAAATGTCATTATAGCGCCCCCTGTAAAATTTCAAATAAGCAGCCCTCGCAGCTCGGTAAACCTACATGTATGAAATTCGGTAGAGATGTGGAATATGACGAGACCTAAAAAAAGTCTCCTGTTGCCATGACCTAGACTCAACAGGAAGTGCGCCATTTTTAATTGAAATTGACACTTTTTTGGATTGTTGGCCATTCACAAGTGTCGTACTTTAACGAACTCCTCCTAGAGATTTCATCCGATCAACTTGAAATTTGGCTATTAGTATCTAAAGACGTTGCTGATGTTAAATTGCGAAGCTTTTCTGGATTCATTGAATTTTGTATCCGTAGCGTTGCGGCGAATTTCGATGTCCCGCCATTAAACAGGAAGTTGGGTTTACTCCCACATACTTCATGGGTTTTCCCTGAAACTTTCCATACTTTATAAAATTGTCCTCCCAAGTAATAATATATGCTAATATTAGATCGAGAGGTGCCAGGTGGCTCCAGAGCGCCCTCTAGATATGGCCATGTTAAGATAAAAGTGCTTGAATGTTCATGAAATTTGGTGTGATCATTGCATTAGTCATTCTGGGCAATGGCTAATTTTTTTGGCCAAACAGGAAGTGAGGGATGACCTATTTCCTGCGTTTTTCCAAATTTCACGAACACACGTTTGAAGGCCTTAGAATACTCCAAAGCTTGCAAAACCGAGCACAATGTATTATTGTCTTATTCTCTTCAATGTCATCCATCAATTGGCACTAGATGTGGCTTAATGACTCTATAGCACCCCCAATCAGATTTATAGAAGAATTGCTCCTTTGCAGGTCTAAACATGCTGGAAAATTAACAAAAATCAACACACTCATGGAGTTCAGTAATACAATTACTATGTTTTACGCGCAGGCATATCAAAATGGTACCATAGCGCCTTCTAGAAAATTTTTGCACTCCCCTCAGGAAACCACATTGTACGCGGTCCAGCAGTGTCCAACGGCTGTGAATGGACGCCTGCACCCATCACGATCTTGCTGCCACCCCAACGTGCGCGAAGGGCACGAGGGCCCTTTCAACGCTGCTTGCAGCTTTAATTTATTTTGTAACAGCTACGTTTACATGACCACAATAATCCGATAACTGGTAATAATGGGGTAATGGAAATAATCTGATTTGACGCGTTTACATGTACTTCAGTAATGCGATAATTGGAAAAACCTGGTTTACATGGTTCAGTCAATAGTTCGATTTCTTTCCAAGTACATGACGTAAAACTCTTGGTCTCAGCATAGGCCTTCCTCCACTCCTACCAAAAACCCGTGCTTGCTGAATGTGCGTTAGGAGTAAGGACTGGTGGGAGAGAGTGGTGCTCAATGAATTTTCAGATGCAAAATGGAGAGAGAATTTCAGGATGTCTCGGGGAACATTCGTGAAACTGCGTGATGAAATGAAGGATATCATGAGCCCAGAAGAGATGACCGCAGTACCTCTACAAATGCGAGTGGCGATTGCGTTATACAAGCTCGCTTGCTGCGGAGAGTAGGCCTATAGGCTGATACCGAATCAGTTTTGTGTCCATAAAGCGTCTCAAGTTAGCTACATCCGTTTTTCCATTTGTACTCATTCGCAGATAAAGAACGAAAGAAATTGGATTAACCGTATACATGGGCCTGTCACATTTTCCTCTGCTGAGCGGAGCTTCTCCAAACCTAAGCTCATAAAAACATACCTGCGCTCATCAATGGGCCAGGAGCGTTTAAGTGGTCTGGCTGTCATCAGCATCAATGGGGAAATTGCTCAGAATCTGTCTATTGATGACCTGATAGCAGATTTCGCAGCCCGGAAATGCAGACGTGTGCCTCTGTAGGGCCTCTGACAACTGGTGCTTGCATTTTAAAATTTGTATTTAAAGTTCCTTTCTCAGAACTGTGTTTACAGTTAAAAACAGATGTTTATTTGTTAATAGTCGTGGCATTTATTTATTCATTTTTATTTAGATTATTTATTTTTATTTATTTGAGTATCTGGTGACATTGTTAGTGTTATATAAAGACTTCATTATTATTTATCTCTTTATAATTATTATTATTATTTATCTCTATCTCAGTTTTTGAACCATTAATATTAACAACTTAATTTGTAAAATAAAGCAAAACTGACTAATACTCAGATATTGTTCATTTCTGTCAGAGGTTGGGTTGGGTGGGTGGGTATGTGGCGGGGGGGGGGCGGGGGGGGGCACCACAAAGCATTTATGCGTAGTGCACCAAAATGGCTAGCGCCGGCCCTGGGTCCTCTGACTGCGGGTAAATCACTACCTGCTCTTTCAAACGCTTTCCTTATATCCTGAGATCTTTTTGAGAGTGCCACCTGTTTCTTCCTCTCGAAATATTCTCGACTTTCCCCAATCCTATGGCTGTGCCTGGTCTCCTGGTGTCTCTTTAGCCTGCTCGGCTTCATGCTATCGTTGGCAAGTTTCTCTCCACAAAATACACATTCTGGCCGAGAACGATCTTGGCCTTCAATGAAACCATATTCAAGGTAACCATCGGAGTATTGTCGTGTTTTCTTCTTTGATTCAGATGAATCATCGGCAGAACTTTTACGCTTCTCGGACATTTATTATTTTATTTTGCCATCGCAAAACAAGAGAAAACAGGCTGTGCGTGCGGGTACTGAGTCAGTAATCGTCATGGTAACAGTACACGCATGCCTACAACTGCCTCGTGCTCGAAACAAAGGGCTACTTTCCGAAATGACATGATGGGGACACAACTTGTTTTAAATAATATTTACAATGTTTTGTGGACCAGGATGTGTTTTTAGGATTCTGTAATTATTGAATTAAACTAAATATAATTTTGGTAACGTGACGTCACAACCTCGCCGCAGACAAAATTCTGTGCACCCCCTTCGATCTCCAGCGCACCCCTAGGGGGTGCACACACCCCAGGTTAAAAACCGCTGCTCTAGAATCTTCCCTGACTTCTTCTGAAACTGAGCCTTGGGTGATGTTGAGGAATGCTTTGGATCCTTGTCCTGTTGGAGGGTCCAATGATGCCCAAACGTCAGCTTCCCTACAGACAGCATGACATTCTCTCCTTGGATATCCTGGTACTTGACTGAATCCATCTTGCCCTCCACACTGTGCAGATTTACAGTGCAAGAGGAAGCGGCAGCTGCAGAGCATCAAGAAGACCCCACAATTCTTCATTGTAGGCAGGGTGTACTTTTAAGCATATGCCTCTTTATTCCTCCTGCAGACACTGATTTATAAGCCCGAAAAGTTCCAGTTTGGTTTCAGCACTCCACAGCACAGTAGCATAGCTTCCTCTTTCTGCCACATCCTGGTACTGTAGCCACTCCTATTTTAACTCTGAGCTTGCGAACTATGCTTCCAACTTTATCTCTACGAACATTCAGTGCCTGTGCAACCATTTTGTATCCTTCTCCTTGTTTGTGTCAGGCAATGACCTCCTCTATTAGCTTTTTGGAAAATTCTCTTGACAGCCATATTTCTAATATGCAATCAAATGTCACTGTGAACAAACCCCTAGCGAGTGCAAGTATTTGATGTGTTCTATCGCAAGAAAACCTGATGCAACTAATCTTGATTAGCACTTGATTAGCTGCATTAGGTGTGCTTGAGACAATACCTGACTTCATGAGATGCTCTTATGACGGACAAATATGCTCTTATGACTGATTCTATTCAGGGGGTTGAATAATTTTGATACTGCAGTAATCATTAACAGTGGCATTTTGAGTTAAATTAGGAAAAACCCCTTTTTATTAGTTCTGTTGAGCTATTTAAAATGTTCTTGTTTCATCTGTTCATCACAAACAGCTGAAAGTTTGTAAATTTTGCCAGTAAACCCAATTTGCATTGGGGGTCGACTCATTTTGATTGCAACTATATATACTCAGCAACAAAAGTTTCTGTGACACCATTTATGTGTATGTTATAAATGGCACGCAATGATCTCAATGCAATCAATTTGTATATTTAACAGGAGAAACACTGACTTTTCAGTGCCAACGTCACTCAAAACGAAAAATGTCATTTTCATGCGTCATGAAGCACTTGTCTGACGTCTAACCAATTGTGACCTTCACACTTCAATACCGGGTGTGACTTCCTCGTGCCATGATGCAAGCAACGCATCTCCGGCGCATGGACTGAATCAGATGTGCCAGAAATTGCTGTGGGATGTCATTCCAAATCTGACGTAGACGTTGTCGCAATTCATGGAGTGTAGCTGGCGGGTTATCCAACCGCCGCAAACGTTGATCCATCTGGTCCCAAAGATGCTCGATTGGGGACATGTCTGGGGATCTGGCTGGCCATGGCAGGACATTGACATGTTGTTGCATCAGATACTGCTGTACAATCCTTGCAACGTGTGGTCTGGCGTTATCATGTTGCAGCGTTATTCCGGGACCATGTTGCATCAAAAACGGTACCACCAATGGCCGTAGCACTTCATCGCGATATCTTTGACCTGTCAGATTTCCATCAATAACAAGCAAATCTGTTCTGTTTCTAGCCGTGATCCCTCCCCAAATCATGACACTACCACCTCTAAAACGATCAAATTCCTGAACATAGTTGTTGGCATAACGTTCTCCACGTCGACGGTATACAGGTAAACGACCATCACATCGGTTAAGCATGAATCTTGATTCATCAGTGAAGAGTACAAGATCCCACTGACGTTGGATCCACCGTCGATGTTGTTGTGCCCACTGTAGATGCAGTCGTCGGTGTTGTACTGTGAGTATTGGACGTCTTGCTGGCCGACGTGGGACAATGCGAAAATGACGGAGACGGCGACGGATTGTCTGTGCAGACAGTCGCCTCAAACCAGGTATCGTTCTTGCAGTTATGGTTGCAGGTTGGAATTGATTTCGGAGATGGGTTGTTCGAATCCAGTTGTCCTGTCTGGGAGTGGTTACTCGTGGACGGCCGCTGCGAGGACGGTCTCTGACATGTCTTGTCTGCTGATGACGCTGCCATAAGTTCCAAATGGTGTTTCGGTGGACATTCAGGCGATGAGCAACTTCCCTCTGCGAGGTTCCGGATTCAATCATCCCAATGGCCCTCCACCGATCATTTTCAGACAGTCTTGGCATTTAGAGGGTAGAGTTCCTGATCCGAAATGGCTGTGTTTTCGATAAGTGATGCTTCCGTCGTTCATCAGGCACAATGTGAACATTCCAAAAATTCTCCTCTTTTATTGCCACCCACAAGCATGATTTACGCACATTTTCACGTGCAAAGTCATTTTCTCGCATTTTCATGATTTCCATTTCAATGTTGTGTTTACGTGTACTGTTTCAGTCTGATATCACCATGTATGACAATTTCATAATTGCGTTATGAAAAATAATTAACAATATTGGTGTCACAGAAACTTTTGTTGCTGAGTATATATATTTTTTATTTTATTTTACACTGGTTTTTGTAACGGGCCAATCAGACACGCTAAATGGGCTAGTGATCAGTGGCTCACACGAGTTCGCCGTCTGCGAAAGTTACTGCTTGATTCATTATCCAGGTGTTTGGTTCTCCATTTGTAACAACATGCGTACTGCGTTTTGAAAGCGTATGACACAGATTTCTGGTATGAAAATCACTAATACTTCAAAGCTTACATGCTCGCTCTTTTATTCCGGTTGCTGCCCACAAATAAATTTTTCTTCCTGGGAATAACTTCCAGGAATGAATAAATGAATAAATAAGAAACTAGAAAAGCACTCAGAGAGCGCAGAACCTCCGCCAGGGGGCAGCGAAGCCAAAAGCACGGCGATTGGAACTCCGGCCCATTGGAAAGACTTGAAATCTTGAACTTTAGCATATATCTCAGCAGTACTTTGGCCTAGATATGCCCAAATTTAATCACCTCTTCCTTGAGTTAATACACACCTACCCTGAAAATTTTGTCAAAATCCGGCCATAAGTTTTTGAGTTATGTTGTACACAAAAAAACCAACAAACAAATGGCACTGAAAACATATACCTCCTCGGCGGAGGTTAAAGATTCAAGTGGTCTCTGACCATGGAAGCACCAGATTACGTTTGGCACTCAGAAGCTGCCTTCAAGCGCAATGAATCAAATGCAAAGATCACCGATCAAGTTATTTTCTTTCCATACAACTGCTTACGGTTGTAGCTATTCATATGAAACCGAACGCAAAATACACATTAAACTACTAAGCCAATGCGGGTGAAATGAACACTGATAAAAAGAACTTCAGATGCTCTTGAGGAATGTCAAGAAATATATTGTCCTATCTGTGCTCCATTTCGTCTTAGGGCAGAATTAACTGAAGTAATTATACTGAGTGCACCAATGTGAGTACGCTTCATCTTTCCATTTCAATCAAATCAACTTTACGAGCAATTCTTTGCATTGTATTCATGGAGGAGGCTATTTGCCCCACAGCTGTTCCGTGCGAAAGATCAAAGAGTGGGGTGGACTGAATAGTCCTCTGATGGAGAGATTAAGTTAGAGCTGTCCTTTTATGCAAGGCACGTGAGCAGAACAAGCCAGGTACAAAGAAAGTCAGATGGTTTATTGTGGTGTTCTCGCCCTATTTTGGGGACACTGCCACTTTCATATGAATGCAGTCTCTCTAGCCAGCCGCTCAAACTGTATATTCCGCCTACGTCCGTTAGAACTCTGGATAAGTGTAAATAATAGAATCCATATCTTCGACATGCGCCAAGGAGGTGTCAAAAAGCTTGCGTCGTTCTATAGATGACGTCAGCAGGTTGATGTGTCAATCATGCTGATTTTGGGCCTAACTGTGGGCGGGGCAAAAAGTGGCGCGTTAAAAAAAAAAGGCCTCCGGTGTGTTAAGACTAGGGATGCACCAGTTCGCTTTTTTCACTTCTGATACTGATACTGATATCTGAGGATTAGTTTTGGCTGAAACCGATACAGATACCGATACAGAAAAACAGCGCTGAATTACCCAACAACGGTATGTCTCATTGCATGGAAAAGACTGGAATCATTCTTTTGTGCAAGGCAACATCAGACTTGACTTAAAAATTTCATTCTTTTTTAAACAAATAAACAGATATAAACATACTGAATTACTTATGTATGTAATTACTGTGCACCAGTACAACAATCTTAAATAAACCAATGGCTTCACAAGCTTGGTCAAACTTTTAAAAAATATAACAAAACCTGTGCTGGTTCAGTCAGTGCAATTAGGAGTATAATGCCCAATGTTAAATAACTAATAAAGGAGCTATAATTGAGAAAAAACAATAGCTTCACGAGCTTGGTTGGTAAACATTCAAAATAAACAGCAGTCAGCTCTTTACAATGGATTTGTGCAAATAGGAATTTAACTTCCATTACAAAAGCAGCTGAATAAAACAATAGCTTCACTAGCTTGGTGAAAAAAAAAAAAACATATATATATATATATATACACAAAAATACTCTCTTCTCGAGGGTCGCTGCCCTGTGCCTTCGGGTCGGGCAGTTGCCCAGGGTCTCAGCCAATCAGGAGCCTCGGTTGGGGCCTCGTCCCATCAGGAGCCTCGTTCGGTGAAACGTTACAACTATATGTTAATGAACTTTCAGAACATACACGCCCTTGCGCGTAGGACTAATTAGAAAATCTAATTTATTACTTGCGCGTGCTCATTGCGCTTCTTCTTCCTTCTTCTTCTTTGAGTTATGCAGGCCAGATGCAACAAAGGCACATTGCTGCCATCCGCTGTTCAGTTCTGGATCGTAATTAGAACTCTTCATTAAATTCTTTTATGGAGGCCAGTTTGATGTAGAAACACCAACAACCTTTTTATTTTATCAGAACTGTCCAGATTCAGAAGGCTACGCACAATGAAGACTGAAACTCCCGCTGCACCTAAATCTCTGAACAATTCCCTCCTATGGTGGGAATGAATTTCGCATTGCAGAAGAACATGCTGCACGCTCTCTGTTGAACCACACTCACATTTCCCATCAGGGTGCTTGCCGATTAGAGCCAGCCCACTCCATAACCCACAGTGTCCAAGTCTCATCCTCTTTATAATAACCTCATCTTTTCTTTTATCACATACTGGGCCTACTTCTCTTGTTACAGTTCCCTGATGCGCAAAATAAAATGTTCCTTTCCCCTCATTGTCCCATGATTTTTGCCTCTTTTCTTTTATCTTTCCATTAATAATGTCCATATAATCTGGAACTCCATACATCATCTCAAGGTCAACATTATCCTTCTGCAGAGCATCACTTGCCAGTGTATCTGCCATCTCATTGCCCTCTATGCCCACATGAGCTGGAACCCAAATAAAACCCACCTCACAGCTGCCCTATGAATATTATAAAGCAATAGGCATATTTCTGCAAGCAAATCAGGTCTTGACTTGGACTTCATCTCTCTGATTGATAATAGAGCTGACAATGAATCAGAACAAATGACTGATTGACTTGGCCTTCTTTTCTCCACCCATCTAAGTGCCCAGAGGGTTGCCAAAACTTCTGCTGTAAAACTTGACATAAAATCAAGTTCCAATATCCTCCTTTGGGATGAAAACACCGGCAGCTACTCTTCCACTCTCTGGATCCTTTGATCCATCTGTATATATTTTCATAAGGCTGTGCCATTGAGAGGAGAGCTGAGTTTGGACTTCCTCAGCCACATCACAAGTCTTGCTCTTATCAAGAATTTTCAATTCAATATCAGGATATGGAACAGACCATAAAGGAATGACTGGCCAGCAAACTGGAGGGCACACATCTAATTTATTTACTTGAAATTCCTCTGCCATGGACTTAGTTGCTCCTTTTACCCTGACCTGAAAATTCCCAGTGCAAACTCAACAAGCACTTGGCCGGAAATATTTCATTTTGACCTTTTACCTTCAATAAATAATTTAGCCCTGATTTAATCCTTCTAAGTTGTAGGGGCATCTCACCCGTTTCTATTAAAAGCGCTGCCACAGGAGTTGTTCGAAAAGCTCCACTACGCACTCTTAGAGCCTTAGATTGAATGATGTCCAGCTTCTTAAGAACTGAAGGAGCAGCTGAGCCGTATGCCAAGCAGCCATAATCAATGACCGATCTGATCATGGCTCTATAAATCATCAGCAGAGACTCTTTATCAGCCCCCCGATCCAACCCCGCCACTCATCTCAGAACATTAATTACTTATCCTCATTTCAAACTGATTTTCTCTACATGCTTTTTCTAGCTCATTCTCTCATCCATCCACATTCCAAGAAACTTAAATTGATTAACCTTTTCAAGGTCGTTTCCATATATTTTTAACCGTTGGCGTGGCAATTTCCTTTTTTATCCAAACACCATAAATTTCGTTTTATCTATTGAAATTCTAAATCCCCATTCATGAGCCCTCTCTGTCACCTTCTCCAAAACTTTTTGCACTTGAGAAAACACATAAGGAAGGTTCCTTCCCCGTTTCCAGATAGCGCCGTTGTCCGCAAATAACGAAACACCAAATTCCTTTCCCACCCTACTAAACATTCCATTTATTAGCACATTAAATAGGACAGGACTGAGAACACTCCCTTGGGAGGTTCCATTTTCAACATCTAACACCTCAGATAGTTCATTTCCAGCTCTTACTTGTATTGTTCTATCACACAAAAAGTTTTTAATCCAATTAAACTTTCTCTCATGAATTCCAGCATTATAGAGTGGTATTAATAGCCCCTCCTTCCACAACATATCATAATCCTTTTCAATATCAAGGAAAACAGCTATTACAGCTTCTTTATTTGCAAGAGCTTTTTTAATATCAGTATCTAAATTTAAAATAGCATCCATTGTTGACCTTCCCTGCCAAAATCCACTTTGATATGGAACAAAGAACTCATTTGACTCCAATTTCTGGACCAATCTGTCCGTTATCATCCGCTCCATTATTTTACATAATACAGAGGTCAAAGCAATTGGTCTTTATGAACCAGGGTTATTAGGCTATTTTCCAGGTTTTACTATTGGAATTATGATAGCATGTTTCCATTCTCGGGGAAGACATCCATTTTCCCAAACACTATAATACAAAGCCAACACCTCATGCAAAAGCATTTCCCCTGCCTGTTGAAATATCTGATCTCTGCCTGGGGAGGATTCTTTGCCTTTCTTTACTGCCCTTTTTAGTTGCTCCAGAGTAAAAAATAAATTGATAGGATCTGAGTTATCATTATTAATTTGCCGTTTACCTTGTTGCTTTTCCAAAATCTCCAGTCTCATTTTCCTATTTCCTTCTGTTGGGGTCACACAGAGGAAAGCCTTTCATATGTGAGGAGACAAAATGGAGTCCAGGACTTCCCGTGACCACTTGCTGCCTGCAAGCCCCTCCCGCCAGCAGGCCAGGCACATAAAAGCAGTGGTCAACCATTTTATCTCTCTCTCTTCTCTTGGATCCTCTCTTGGAGCTCTGGACTCTCTCTCTCCCTTGGAGGGGCTCCTGGACCCCTGTGGACTGCTCAGGCTGAGGAACCCCTCCCCCACCTCTTAGGCCCAGCATAGACTGGCCATGCTGAAGAATCTGCCAGGCTACCAGGAGTACAGCAAGAGTTGAAGAAACAGCTTGCTTTTGAGGAGCGGCCAGCTTCCCTCCTCTCCCCACACCAAAGACACGGACAGCACCAGAACCGCTCTTCCAGCCGGATCAACATCACCCGTGATTGGATCCTCCAGCAACCTCCAAACCTCTTTCCTCAACTAAGGACTGGGAACAACTGGGCATTCACAAACCTTCCTTTAAGACTAAAAGTGACTGTGTGTATTTGTTAAATGATAGTTGTTGTGATTGTTTTTAGGATTGTGTTTTAGTTGGAGAGGGTGGTATTAATGTATAGCAGACAAGCTCTTGCATGCAAATAACCTCCTGTAGACTAACACGGCGCCTTTCCTGTGCAAAACACACATTAACGTAATACACACAAACACAAACAACATTGAGCATTTTAAGTCATTTGACTGACCTTAAAACTCTAAACTTTCCATTGCTACAAAGATTTGGTCTTTGTTACAGTAGGGTTGCCTTCCCCCACTCCACATGGTCAGCAAGGCCCCCCCCCCCACTCACACCTCAGATCATCCCTTTTGTTCTCTCTCACCCTCACCCGCACGCACGCGCGCACACACACACACACACCTCCTTCATTGTGTATATAGTGTTTAGTGTAGTTTAGATTGTGTGTTTTATTTGTTTCATTTAAATAAATATCCTTTAAAGACATATGCTGTGGTTATTAATGTTGTACAAGAGTGAACGAAACTGCCAACCTCTTCTATAGAACTCCAAAGCCTTCAATCTAACTATTAATTGGGTAAGTTGGTGACAATTATTAATTTAATTATTAATCAATTTCCAAATTAATAGCTTAGCAGATATTGAGACTGAGGTTTTATTAATTGGCTATCGTTTTCCCTTCACTGAGGAAGGGTGGTGCCCCGAGGTAATTATATTAATATTTAATATTAATATTACGATATCATATTTTTGGATAGTCAAATTAATAATATTGATATTATTAGGCAAATTGCATTTTTTCCCAACATTGGTGTTCTGTGCGATGCCATTACCCCAACACTTCACTTACATTATTTGAACTATGCACTTTCCGAAACTGATTTGCTAGTAAATTAGCTTTTCCTTTATTGTTTACAGCCTCAACATCATTACAGTTGAGAACAGGGATAGAGGTTTGCTGGTATGCTCCTGTCATTTTATGAACCAAATTCCATTCTTTTTTGAGAGGCATCTCTGGTCCTAACTGTTCACAGAAATTTCTCCAACTTTGTTTGTTAGCTTCCTTTATTACTCGCCTAGCTTTGGCTCTCTTTCTTTTAGAATCAAAAGCAAAACTCTCCATAGGGTGCTTTCTTAATATCCTGCTCTGTTCCAAGTGCGAACTGCAAGGTTACAGTCTTCATTCCACCATGGCACCATTGTTACCCTTAAAGGGATCCTTTTCATAGGTATATTCCTGATGGCAGTTGACCGCACTACTTTAACAAGAGAAATATTCCACTCTACCCCTTTCTCACTTTCAATATGACATAAATTACAATCTATACTCTCTCTAAACTTCAACCAATTTGCCCTTTTATAATTAAGCCTCACTGGAAGGATTGTAAGTTCTTCAATTAGGTTTCTACCAAACTTACTATTTATTTATTTACTAAGCTTTGACAGAAGTCAGGAAATGATCGCACAGGTGGCAAGGCACCTATTGTGAGGCAATCATCCCACAACCTGTACAGACAATTGAACAATGAGAAGGAAAGAAAATAATATATATACACACACACACACATATATATATATATATATATATATATATATATATATATATATATATATATATATATATATACACACATACATACATATATATATATAAACATACACATAGTAATAATAAAATTTACCAGCAAGTGTAAGTAACATCAGAGGGACAGACAACAACGTGAACAATGACATTTGCCATCCCATGTACAGGAATCATCAGAAGAAAAATAGTTGTTGAACTTTTCCTTATAAAAATGAAATAGCTTCGATTTAAAAGCAGCTCTAGTATCAAAAATTTGATAGAGGTGACTGGCGTTCCACAAATAAAATAATCTGTTAAAATACGAATGGCGAAAAGTTTCAGTACTAAATTTAGGAATTTTCATTAAAAAGGTATCCTCATTTTGAAATGAAACAAAATGGTTGTAGTTAATGTCATATTCCCCCTTCAAGCATTTGCACAAGAATACACAATCAAATATATCAGGTCTGTAGCTCAGCGGTAAAAGATCAAGCTTCATTAGTAAGGCTTTATAATTGCTTTCAACACAATCATTATTGCCAAGAATGCACTTAGTGGCTCTCCGTTGCACACCTTCAATATGACGGATGATAAATTTGATGACACCACAATCCCGAGGTCCTGCATGCCGTAGACTTTTTCAATTAGATCACCATTCATTGTGTAATGGTGAAGAATAGGAATTTGCTTCCTTGTAACGCTCAATAGTTTATATTTACCAGCGTTAAATCTCATGTCCCATTTACCACTCCGATCCAAGGTGTTTTCAAGGTGGCGCTGCAGGTGTGAACAGTCTTGCATGTTTCTGATCTCTCTTATGCTTTTAGAATCATCAGCAAACAAGGCAACCCTAGTCTCAGGACTTACACAGTCTGGCATGTCATTAATATAGAGCAGAAACATCAAAGGGCCCAAAATTGATCCTTGTGGAACCCCTGATTTAACAGGAGACCAGGATAATAGGGCACCGTCGACAGCAACTCTTTGTTTACGATTGGATAAATATGACTTAAACCACTTTAAAAGATTACCACGAAATCCATATGTCAGGAGTTTATATAAAAGTAAGTCATGGGGGATGGAGTCGAAAGCAGATGAAAAGTCTAGATATAAAATATTAAGTTGTCCGGACTGATCTAAGAATTTGCCAACTTAGTGAAATACCTGGATTAACTGAGTTGTTGTCGACCGACCCTTAACAAAACCATGTTGTAGGTCATGTAGAACAGGCACTACATGAGGATAGACAAAATTAAGTATGCACCTTTCCAGCACCTTGCTACAAATGCTCAATAAGGATACCGGTCAATTACTCACATTTTCTTTGTCAGATTTTTTATGGACTAGAATAACATTTGCTCTTAGCCGATCAAGTGGTAATTCTCCAGTTTGAAGAGATTTGTTAAAAAGACTACAAAGTGACATAGCCAATTCACAAGCACATTCTTTTAAAATCCGAGCTGGTAACCTGTCAGGCCCATATGCTTTATTTGTATCTAGGTTAATCAAAATTGATTCAACATCATGGACAGTAATCCTTAAATCACCCAAATGAACATGTTTGAAAATGGTTATATTCGGGTATGTTCGTTGTAGAGGCTGAGGGGTAAATAGGGGTTGAAAATACTTGTTGAACAGACTAGTCTTTGTGCTAGGATTGGAGGCAATTTTATCTCCACAAGCAGCAAAACTGGGGACACTTTTTGCCTTTGTTTTACTCTTGAAGAATCCCCAGAAACGCTTTGGTGTCGTGGCAAGAGAATCACTGAGAACTTCCAAATTCTGATTGTACTTTACATGCATTTTTTTAATTTATTCCTTAGTTTGCGAAATTTCGCCCACAACGCTGGAGTATTGCGTTTTTTAGCTAGTTTCCGTGTAGAGTAAACTTTGTTGCTTAGATGGTGCACTTCACTGTCAACCCAGGCAGGAGAATTTACATTCTTAATTACAGCAATGGGAATAAATTTGCTGACAGATGAATGTACAAGATCAAGCCAACTTTGCCAATTAACATTAATATCAAGAAGAAGAAGAGCAGAATGAAATGGCCCTTTGTCCATGTGAGATCGTAGCCCGATAAAGTCAGCTCTTTTAAAATTGTACGCGATTCTCGCGCATGTGCGGAGTCTGTTGACACAGGTTTGAAAATTGAACTGGATCACAGCATGATCACTGTCAAACTGACCAAATGTTACATTGGGCTCGGAGCAACGTTCAGGGATATTGGTGAAAACTAACTCAAGCACATTTCCCTTAACATGAGTAGGTTGGTCAATGATCTGGGTAAGGGAAAAGCTGTCAGCCAAGTCACACAGCGTGTGACCGGTGTTCGCCGATTCATCCCACCAAGGAATATCTGGGAGATTAAGATCGCCAAGTGCGAATAAAATTTTGTACTCAATACTGCATTTAGTAAAAATGTTTGACAAAAAATGATTAAAAGACACAGGATCACTATCTGGAGGTCTGTAGCACAAGATAATGCATATTTTCAGTGATTTACTAGGCACAAGTTCGCAAATTATAACCTCACAAATACTGGGTTCCAAATCGGACCGACGGCGGGAGACAGTATTATTACGAAAACCAAGAAAAACTCCGCCGCCTTGTTTTCCACCTCTGTCTCTGCGATACAGGGTGTAACCCTCGGGAAGAATTTCATTTGACGCGACAGAGTCGTTTAACCAAGTTTCTGTGAGGGCGACGATATCAGGCATGCCAGCGTACATTAAGCCTTGAAGTTGAATCAACTTGTTACGTTTTTTATTGACAGACTTCACGCTTCTTGTGTTCAATAAAAAAAAGTTCAGGCCCTTGACTAAATTAGTTCGTGATTCAGCAACATTGTGAGAAATAATACTCGAATCGCTTGGAGAGTCAAGAGAGGACAACCTTACCACATCGAGGTCAACCTCGATGGGAACATGATCACCGCCCATTGAATTCTGGCTCATTATCTCCCACCAACCAATTGCTGCTAGATCACTTGACGCAATAGTCAGATCTATGGCTGATTCCGCTGCTCTTTCTAAATTATACCAGGTTGGATGCCCATCCTTTAAAACAACAAAATTATTCTTATCTAAAAACTCCTCCCACTCCCCCCACAGCTCATTGTGCGCATTCAAGTCCCCCACACAAATAACTGCTACACTGATTACATCCATAATTTCTTGAAAATGTATTTCCTCTAACCTGATACAGGGATTATACGTGTTCACAATTGCAATTTTCCCTGGTTTAGTCCAGATTTCTACCATTACAGATTCTAATTTAGAGTTGTATACAATTCTTTTAGACTGGATCCCACTTCTAATGAAAATTGCACAACCCCTCCTGATAAACTCTCTCCGTCCCTCCTTTCAGATCTATATCCTGGTAATACAAAATCTAGCCTTGGTCTTAACCATGTTTCTTCAATACAAATAATACCAGGTTTATCATCAAGATTGCTTAAAAAATATTTCAACTCTTGGCCATTCGCAACTAGGATCCTCGCATTCCATTGCATAATTGAAAACATTTTGCAAATAAAATTAATTATCCTCATCATGCTCATCTTCACTTAACATTTCAGCTACTTCAGACCCAAACTCAGAATTATCCTCCCCATGACTCTGTCCTCCTTGTTGCCTTTCAGTGACACTATCCTGGGAATCAGTACATTTCCACACCTCTTCAGGATTAATATCCCTAAAGCCCAATATCCTCTCTGCAGCAGAAGTTATTTCTCTTCCAACATCTGACTTTTTGTTTGCACCCAGTTTTATTTTCCACATTGCTTCCACCATGAATGCGAGCAGAGCTTTTTTACTGACCACAACCGAATCATCAGAAGAGCGAGCCCTAACAGGACTACTGCATGTTATCCCAGCTCAATCTTTCCCTGCCTCTCTCATGCCATCTACCCGTTTCACTGCCTCTGCACATGATATTTTATTATCTCTTTTAACCTTCTCCACATTCATTGCTCTAATTGAATTTGGACATCCTCTAAAGGAAGCAGGGTGTTATCCTCCACAGTTAAAGCATTTCACTGGTTCACTGCACTCCTTCCCATCATGGTCTTCGCGACACCTTCTGCATCTTCTCATTCCTTGGCATACAGCAGCCACATGGCCAAACTTCTGGCACTTAAAACATCTCAACGGAGGTCTTTCACACTCTCTCACAGAGTAACTCATATACCCTAATGTCCCTCTCCTCGGTAGTTTACCATCTCTGAAGGTAATAAGGACCGGAGTATATCCTTTATATCCTCCATTGCCCATTCACCGAACTTCAAGTGTGTCTCCCCCTATGAGATTAGCTAGCAGCTCGCGCTGACACTTCAATATGCACATTCTAAATTACTCCTTTGACCCCTGTATTACTGCGTGGTTTAAATACATCAACATCTCTACCAAGTATACTTCTGATTCTTAGAGCACTTGCTTGTTGAGCAGCAGTCTCACAGAAGATAGACATCATTCCACTTTTTAAAACTGAAACATTTAATACCTCACCCAACGGTTTTAGTTCTTTCGCCAACTTAAGGGGATTGACAGATGAGAACCCCGATCCACTTTGTACTCTTATAAGAACCTTAAAAGAGTCATCTCTATTTTGTTCTTGTCGCATTACTTTAGTTTGTACATCGCTCTCCATCTCTCCCTACTGAGCTATTTCCTCCCGTTCTTTCCGCTTCTCTCTCTTACCCTTAGCGATCTTCCACCCAACCCCTTCGACCCTCACTACCCGAAGGCATGGGCTTGCTCTCAAAGATTCCCAGATATATAACTGTCACAAGCCAATTTATTTATATAAGAAGAAAAGAAAAAGAAAAATACAAGCCAGTAATCGTTTGCTCCAGCACCAAACACACCGCCGCCGCCCAAACCGCACAACATCCGGGTTCTCCAAAAACAAAATGCCGATATCCGAGACCCATGTAGTATTTTATATATTATTTATATATGCATTTATTTATTTATAATGCACAGACCAGTAGTCGGACAGCCAATTGTTGAAGTTCTTCCCCGCCGGCCGACCAATAGCTGAAGTTCTTCCCCGCCGGCCGACCAATAGCTGAACTTGATCACTCACTCACTCACTCACTCAGCGACATTCGCGTTTGTAGGGCATTGGTAAGATTGGTAACTGAGAAGTTCTGAGTTGAAATGCTGAACATCATTTTTCTCAAAATGTGATGAAGTGACATAACTGGTTCTTGCATGGAGGGCCTACATTGTAAAATTTCTCAGTTTCAACATTTGCCATGTTACCTCTATTACTTCTATTGTAAATAAAATACTGGCTGGTGTGATTTGAAAGTCATTGCATTTTGATTTTATTCACAATTTATCCTTTGTCCCAACTATTTCAGAATTGGAGTTGTATAAAAGATGTTTTTTTTTCATTAGGAGTCTTATTTTTAAAATAAATGGCAACATTTCACAAATTCAGCTAAGGTTTGCACATTTTAAAGCACAACTGTACATGTATATCTTGGCAAAACAAAAAAGATTCAGTGAAAATAACAGGGCGTGATACATTACATTACAATAGATTGGTTCCATATAACAACTGCGGGGAGAAGAGCCAGTCTCTGAAATTGAGCTCCAATAAGGCACCTTAGGACACATTTTTATAAACAGAATCTCCAACACTTTAACATTTTCTAAATAAAAAACAATGAGCAAAGAGCACAACTGAACATTACACTTGAAAGACTTAATACATTTCTTTGACTATTTGAAATTCAATCTGTACATGCAAATTGTATATTCAAAGTACTATGTACTGTGAAGCTTAATTATTCCATAGCTCTGACTGCACAGCAGATCTTCAATAAATGTTATCACTATCAGCCTCCCTTTGTGGTGACCTTTACAGTGATATGCTGTGTCATGTGACCAAAATGAACACGATGCCAAAGACCAACACATTATGGATGTTTGGGTTCTTCAGGGTGGACCACTGGCCCTGAAATGGATTCTGGGAGAAGCACTGAAGAGTATTTTTTAGTTCTTCAAAGAGGTAGTAATGAAGTTATTTTGCCGACAGAGATTTTGTTTTTGTAAAGGTTCCATTAGACAGTTTTTTTCAGTATAAATGAGATTAATGGAGAAAAAAAACTAGGCTCACTGGTGAGGCTTTTGACCTGGGTGTCAAGTTCTCAAAAGGCATGACATTTGCATCCTCCTGTATGTACACTGATGATAGAACTGCGCACCAATGATAATTACGGTAATTTGCTTTAAAAATTATGACTCCTTGAGTATTTTAGGCATTTGTTGTTTGACCATTTAGCAGAATATTCAGGAAGACTGATCAATAAAACACATCTCACACAACGCATTTTTTAGGGCTTACCATCCGTAAGATGGGATTAATATAAATGTGGACTTTTCAGCAGAGTACTTTTGCTGCAGGTAATGCTGTGTTCAATTTCTGAATTTGGTCACATTGTTCGAAACATTCATCCCGTAGATACATCACCGATTAAGGAAACCGCGACCAGTGTCTGTGCAGGTTGTAATAATCGACCATCCTGACAAAAACAAAAAAAAACAAAAAAAATGAATCAATAAAATAGGACCAATGGCCCCGTAGCTCACTGGTATGACATGAAATTAGATGTACATTTAAATGATGAAAAAAAAAAAAAATCATGAGAATTTATTTTGAAAAACTAGAAACTTGGACACCAATGCAATGATTTGTATTCACCACTGCCCCCGACAACAATGCACCATAATGACTTGCACCGGTATGAATGTTTTCATGGCATTTTAAAGCAGATTTCTGCCTGAAACCTTTACCACACTGACCACATTCATAGGGCTTTCACCAGAATGAATTTTTTCCAGTGTCAGTTTTTTCAGATGTCAGGAAGGCCTTAAGTAACATCACCCTTTCCCGCATGATAGCTCCCAAACTGTTTGCGATCAAGTTTGCCTGATTAACAATCAAACAATTTACTAACTGAACAGCCACCACCAATGCATGACACGTACTGATAAAGAAATGCTAATTACAAAGTGATTGCCTGTTGGCTATGCTGATATAATTGTTGTGACTCCGCAAGGATGACAATCTGCAAGTAAATCAGAAACATTCGCGGACTTCGCAGCAATTATTTTCAGTATCACTCAGCTTTGCGTCGTACCTAACTACGCACTTTAGCTGTCACTGCATTCAGACAATAGAACGGATTTTCATGGCTTACTGCTCAATGAGCCTCGCAAACTAATTTACGAAAATCTGTGGTTTCACGTGCTACATGAGTGCATAAATTATATTTTTCGTAGTAATTGATGTGTGGAAGAAAACTCCAATAATTTCTTAGTGCAATGTATAACAAGGCTTTCAAAAATAAATTACACTCTCGTCGGTTCTACCTATTAGTCTGAGCAACTTTTGCTAATTGGGAGAGGCAAACTGCGAGAGGTGTAGGTCATTAAGTAGTGCAAGGCGAGGTAATTGAAGGCCCTGTGTTTCTGCCGACGGACCGCTACTGATTTTTTCACGGTATTGTAAACTGGATTTCAGACTGAAACTCTTTCCACACTGATCACATTTGTAGGGCTTTTCTCCTGTATGAATTCTTTCGTGAGATTGTAAACTGTTTTTGTGACTGAATCTTTTCCCACACTGATCACGTGTAGGGCTTTTCACCTGTATGCACCAGAACATGGCGTTGTAAGTGATTTTTGTTAATGAAACTCTTCCCACACTGACCGCATTTGTAGGGCTTTTCACCTGTATGAAT
Organism: Gymnothorax reevesii; assembly: GCA_029721435.1. Classification (NCBI taxonomy): domain Eukaryota; kingdom Metazoa; phylum Chordata; class Actinopteri; order Anguilliformes; family Muraenidae; genus Gymnothorax; species Gymnothorax reevesii. Next base: position 154,982,565 of record CM056575.1, read on the forward strand.
TTTTTCATGATATTGTAAACTCTTTTTGTGACTGAATCTTTTCCCACACTGATCACATTTGTAGGGCTTTTCACCTGTATGAATTCTTTCATGACTTTGTAAACTGCTTTTGTGACTGAATCTTTTCCCACAGTGATCACATTTGTACGGCTTTTCACCTGTATGAATTCTTTCATGATATTGTAAACTGTTTTTGTGACTGAATCTTTTCCCACACTGATCACATTTGTAGGGCTTTTCACCTGTATGAATTATTTCATGACTTTGTAAACTTTTTTTGTGACTGAATCTTTTCCCACACTGATCACATTTGTAGGGCTTTTCACCTGTATGAATTGTTTCATGACATTGTAACTTGTATTTGAAACGGAATCTTTTCCCACAGTGATCACATTTGTGGGGCTTTTCACCTGTATGAATTCTTTCATGACATTGTAAACTGTTTTTGTGACTGAATCTTTTCCCACACTGATCGCATGTGTAGGGCATTTCACCTGTATGAATTGTTTCATGACATTGTAAACTTTTTTTGTGACTGAATCTTTTCCCACACTGATTACATTTGTAGGGCTTTTCACCTGTATGAATTGTTTCATGACATTGTAAACTGTTTTTGTGACTGAATCTTTTCCCACACTGATCACATTGGTGAGGCTTTTCACCTGTATGAATTGTTTCATGACATTGTAAACTTTTTTTGTGACTGAATCTTTTCCCACAGTGATCACATTTGTAGGGCTTTTCACCTGTATGAATTCTTTCATGACATTGTAAACTGAATTTCTGACTGAAACTCTTCCCACAGTGATCACAATTGTAGGGCTTTTCACCTGTATGAATTCTTTCATGACATTGTAAACTGAATTTCTGACTGAAACTCTTCCCACACTGATCACATGTGTAGGACTTCTCACCCGTATGCACCCGATCATGGCGTTGCAAGTTACTTTTGGTTCTGAAACTCTTCCCACACTGATCACATTTGTAGGGCTTTTCACCTGTATGAATTCTTTCATGACATTGTAACTTGTGTTTGAGACTGAATCTTTTCCCACACTGATCACATTGGTGAGGCTTTTCACCTGTATGAATTCTTTCATGACATTGTGAACTTTTTTTGTGACTGAATCTTTTCCCACACTGATCACATTTGTAGGGCTTTTCACCTGTATGAATTCTTTCATGACATTGTAAACTGAATTTCTGACTGAAACTCTTCCCACACTGATCACATGTGTAGGACTTCTCACCCGTATGCACCCGATCATGGCGTTGCAAGTTACTTTTGATTCTGAAACTCTTCCCACACTGATCACATTTGTAGGGCTTGTCTCCAGTATGAACTCCTTGGTGGCCATTTGAATCAGATTTCCAAAAAAAACGTCTCCCACTTGTAAAGCATTGGTGTGGCTTTTTCATCATAGGGATTACCTCATCAGACATTAAATCAACCTGATTTTTGCCTGAGAGTCTGCAGTTTGGATTGAGCTCTCCTGCATTAGGATACATTACAGTCTCTGCCTTTTCATCGACCTCAGCTTCATTAAGCGCAGTATTCATGAGATCACTCCCTAGAATTTCACTTGATTCAACCATATCTTCATCAGATTTGATGTAAAGACACTTAATGTCTGGCAAGACACTGACATGTTCAGTCTTAATATAATCTCCATCATCAGGCTCTGTTTTGACTTTGTCAGAATACAGAGTTACACAGGCCAGATCTGTAAACTCCAGGCTCTCCGTCTTAAGATTCTTAGTGCGGGTGGGGCTCAGATCAGTTTCTGTTTTTATCAGTAAAGCTTCTGTGTGATGTAAATCACTGACCCTGCTGTTGGCAGTAACACACTCTGGCTCCAGTGTGTTGGGTCCTGGTGCAGTACATTTTGTCTCTGACTCTGCCATGTGGACAGACTCCAGTCCATGTAGTTCCTCTTCTTTCTCTCTGATCCTGTGCTGCTCGGGGAGCTCTGGTAGGGTCGTCTCACTGTCCCGTCTCAGACTCCTTCCTGCATCATTGTGCTGATCCACTGTGTTCAGAAGAGCAACTCCTGTAAGGAAACAGTGGAAGGGATTTTAGCCATTAACTGGTCTACCTGCACAAGAAACTTCGTTTTAAAGAAGCTTCTGACAACCTGATCTTAAATATTATCCATTTTATGACTTCTCTGTATGCCACACTAACTTAATTTAACTAGAATTCCTATAACATATCACTGAAATGATGAGTCAAATTCCAGGTGTTAACACTACTACATACAGCACAGAAACAATACAAAAATAGGCATGCAATGCACGGAATACCCCTCAGCCCAAGTTTTTGGAGACGCCCGCCCGCCCAACTACACGAAGTATAGCAATACCCCGTCAGCCTTTAAAGGGCTGAGGGGTAAAAACTTGACGAATGCTGTAGCTGAACTACAGCGGAGTATATCCCCAAAATGACAGCATTCTTTCCATAGGCAAGTTCATAGTTTGGCCAGGTGGATGGGCAACAGGAAATGGTATCGGGCCAAGAAAATCAACAGAACTACTCTGGGTTTCAGTGGCCTTTTGCAACAGCTAGACATTGCATTTTTTTACTTTTTATTTGTGCCCAGTCCGTTTCAATTATACTATCAAAATCATGGAAAATGAGGACATGGCTTCACTGATCTCTCCAGAATAAACAAAGGTTGAATGAATAAGATCCTTCTGAAAGGCGCTGAGTCTCGATTACTGCACATGCTCACAATGCACTTCCCAAGAAAGTGAATCTGTTTGACTGTAGTCATAATTGATTTCATCCTTGCCAATACATCTTTGTGTTGCATTGTATTTATATATTTTAGTCACACCAGCATTATGCCTGACATATTGAGATGCTTTCTATGGAAATTTGAGAATTCATAGTGCTATTCTAAGTTTTAGCCAAGGAATGCAAAGAATGCAAGCTGGTTGCAATTGCCAATTATCATCGCAGAAGAAAAATACCCTCCAGATTTTGACTTGCAGTTGAGATTTTACTTCCTTCGAAATTGAGAGCATGTGCAGTAATAAGTTAGGTCGCAAACTCCACACTAAAAAATATGTTGAAACTAGTTAGTTTGATGCTAAAGCTGTATTGATGTTTGGTTCCACCACGGAGACACACGGTTCATCGAAACTACTGTAATATCCAAACCATTGAGTGTATATAGGAATGGGAGAGGCTGTTTCTGGGCTTCTTACTAGCCACCATTGAACCAAATTAAAGCTCAGTAGCTGCAAAAACCGACTAATGAGCCCATATGGAATTTTAAATATGGCCGCCATGGCTGTCATATTTGTAATCGGATCAGAAAGTTTAATATGAAATTTGGTGTCCTCATTGGTAGGAACCAAGGACTGTATAAAAGATGGACGGCCGAACGTCTCCTGAAAAGTGAAGCAAAAGCGTCTCGATCGCCAACTACTGGCAGGCTGCAGTACAACTTATAGGCCCGCCCCCTCTACGTTAGTGAAGGGGAGAAATGCGAGACAGGAAAAATTGTGTACATGAAAAATAATTTATTTCTGAAGATGGTTTCTTCATTTTTAGGAAGTTCTTACCATACTGATATATATTCTAGCGTCAATTTTTCTGATCAGTTTGTAATTTGATATTATGCAAAAGGGGCGTGTAGTCATAATAAACAGTGATTGACAACCGCAGTGCGCGTGGACTAAGTCCCGATAGCGCCTGCCCCCTGCGTACTTCGTTTTGTGAATAGTAATTTCGCGTAGAGCTGGAGTGGGAACGTCTAGCGCTATCTGACATTCTTCACAGCTAATAGCGATTGTGCTTCAAGCAGGGCAGACTGCAACAAAAAACGACGAAATGAGTTGCTCTGCTGTGGATTTCACTAACAAGTTAACCGTCCGGACCGATGGAAAGGATCTTTGCATTTTTTTTGGTCAGTTAATTTTATTTTTTGTTTGTTGAAGTTGTACGGTCAGTGAAGATATTACCAAGTAAGATAGCTACCTTGGCTACGATAAGACAGCAAGCAGAGTAGCAGACGTTTACGATGAATATGGAGAAAATGGTTATCGGTAGCCATTCGTAACTGGAAAAATATACATTTTTAATTTTAGAGAATACCTATTAAGGTAAGCTTTTGAATGAAGTCAACGGCTCTGTGTCATATAATGTCGTTCTTATGTACTTGAACTTGAAATTTTGAGCCAGTGCCGCAGTAGGTTCAGCCTTTAGCTTCCAGTTCTGCTGTCGGTATCTCGGAATTTTAGAACGAACGGAGACTGCGAGTGTCTCGGCCCGGTAGGAATTCTGCTTGATGTCGCTTAGGCTAATAAAGGGTAAAGGCTGCAGCGAGCTAATCTACCTTTCAACAGACGAGCCCTAGGTTCGAGTGTTTTCTTAAGCATCAGCAAGCCAACTTCTCGTTTTTCAGTGGGTAACGTCAATACAACTAAAGTCCAACCTTAAGTTGTAATCCTACGGACAGCGGCTAAAACTGCAAGGAAAACTAATTGGATCAATGGTACAGAGTATTTTACCAACGACAGTATGACAAAAATGAGACATGCCGAAAGCGGATTCAATTCATTCGTTCTTTCAATGTGAATTCGGCAGGTTTCGGATGAAATTACGGATGGAATCAATGCATCTACTTCAGTGGACTTGGCTAGTTAACGGGGTAACTCTTAAAAGATTGATCGGAAGAAGCATCGAGGAAAAGCTGACATTTCGAGTTTGGCCTGGAAAGAGAAGGGGCACAAACTGTAAATGAGGGAGTGGTGTAAACTGGGAATAATAACATTTAAAAATTGTTTGTAGCGTAATGGATGTTGCGCTATTAAATTATACATTAATTATTGCTGCGTTTGCTATGGAGTCACGTTAACTAGCGAGCTAGCTGACTTCAGTTAACGTTAACTGACCTTGCAAACGGCAATTTATGATCAATTAATTCAGCCAATGAAACACATTTGTTAAAGTAGTGCTTTCAGTATCTTAATTTCGACAGTCAGAGCTGAGTTTGGGCGTTCCACAATGACAAGATAATATTTTCCTTGATCAGCTTTATAATTTCTCGAAAAACAGTGTGAGTTATTTTGAAATGTGATGTCTCTTCATATACAAACTATGTTTGAGACACGTTTCAAGTCCGAATAGGTGCATGTATTTCTCAAATTCATTCAACTATCTGGTTGTCAATACGAGATCTCAGCCATAGTTGATGCAATTCCGATTGAAAGTAAATGTTCTGACCTTGCATACAGTTGTCAAGAGAATACCACAAAGAATTTGTGCTGTAATTCAAGCTACCGTGGTTTCATTTAAATATTTGAGTGTGCAGCTGTTTTTTGACTGGTGGAGTATTTCTGTATCAGACTTGCTGTACCATGTTACCCCACGTAAAAAGGAATGTAAATTGGTAGCAGGAAGAATTTAGTTTCTAAGTATTTAAAGCTGCATATCACTCCATTCTATTTTTTTTAATGTATGTAAAACCTGCCATATGAAAAATTGCCAGATGTATGGGTTGGAATTCTACTTTACTGCTGTCATGGTAGGGCAGACTGCACTTTAGGTTTCAGACAAAAGCTTCACAAATAATTCAATGTTTTTTTGTTTTTTTTTAATCAGGTGATTACAGAAGCCGCCCTCAAATTCAGACCTCAGCGTTACCCAGTGAAGACTTGGAGCATGCCACAAGCAATTATTTTGTTGTATTGCTGGAAGATACTTCTGAAGTAATTTGTAAATGAAAACCTGATAAAATGCTTGTCAAAACTGCTCAACTATGCATTGTCACAGAAACCTGCAATGGTTCTGTTTGACCATAATTTACAAGGAAATAGGTAAGTCCATGTTGACTGAGTAATAATGGACTTCTAACTGGCTTCTCTTATGTGTGCTTGTTCCGTCTGTGTCACCTTCCTTATATGCCATTGTCTTCAAAAATTGGCATAAACTGTCTTTTTTTTTAAAATAATGCATTCAGAAGCTGTTCATCTTCACTACTGAGCCTTCAGTATTCCAACAAAGACTCTAGTCGTCTGTCCTTGGACTGGGAGCACATGGTAAATGTTATGTAATTGAATGCACATTTCCTGTTATGGTGTTAAATTAAACCTGTTATGTACAATAAAGGTCTTTACATTTACATTGAGCAAAGACTTCACTCTGGAATTCTTTCACATACATGTCTTCTGCTGCAGTAAATCAGGCATGCAAATTGGTGTTAAATAAAAAAATGTATTTAAACAAAAAATCACACTGCATGTAGTTGTCTGTGGTCCATCAACAACCTACTGGCTACATTCGCCGTGGGGAAACATGAAGGAGGCCCCATCAGGTGGAAAGGCTGGGGGAAAGCAAATGGTTTGGAGAAAGGAAGGTGGATGGAGAGGAAGAACTGGGAAAACAATAGGTATGATGGCTAGTAAAAAATAAATGAATAAAAAATACTTCAAACATCACATATAGCAAACAAACTATGACCCTTTTTTGCGCCCATAACTGATGTTGAAAATCCAAATCCAGCATCACCCTTCTGGATTTGGTCTTTCAGATGCAGGGCAATGTTATTTAAAAATATCATTTCCCATAGGGGTGAAATGAACTCTGTCATGCAAAAATTGGCCAGGATCTCTGCTTTATCTGAGGATGATACAAAATCTCTCCACCAATATGCGAAACAAAGGTAGCCATCACACAGTTGATATATCGCCGGGCTTTTTCAATCCTCTTTGGATGGGAAGACCTCCACCGGCATCACTGGGTGATGGCAAAGAAGATAATCTTCATCCAAGGGAACTGCCAATGAACATCTTCCAAGTCCTGCTTGATCCCTGCGACAAGCTTCTCAGACTTGATTTTTCCGAGGTCATTCCTGCCACAGTGGACCAGCAGGACCTCCTGCACAGCTCTTCCTCTCAGGTACTGGTGGATAAAGGGGAGGAGGTTTCCTCAAACCACGCCACCCTAGCCAAACCACTGGACTTGGGCATCCAAACCAAGGTTGGTCTCAATGGTCTCCCCTGCGCGGTTTTCCCCACGGCAGATGTAGTTGTCCCCTACGATATAAACTTTTGGCCCTGTTGGTTGTTCAGTGCAAATGTCACCTTTAAATGATACACTTCTGCTGGCTTTTTATGGAATTTAGCACATTCAATGGATGTGATTTAATGTTATAAATCAGTTTTTATGGCATTCTCCCGTGAAAAGTCTTGTGCTTTAATAACCACAAGCGTCGGTTTTTTTTAGATATTCCCATGAGATTTATACATACTCTTGGCCACTGTGGAGGATGCCGACTCCATTTCATCGTCTAAAAATTAGGATAACAAAAATTGAACAATTACTATGCATTCAAATGCATCGAGTCCACAAAAAAGAACGTGGAGGGGGGGTTGCATTGCTAAATTAACTATCACAGAGAATGAATTGCCGGTCCCCTAGCCTGGTCAGGATGGTTATCTTCAACTGCAAACATTTTTAAGAAATACAACATTAGCTAGCGGTAAGATATGCGACTACTTAAACACAGCAAGCTAACTTTGGTTAGAAGGACAGTGTATTTTAATTCAAAACTCGATTTAGCGTTCTAACGTGTTAATTAAAAGTTCGACCCATTACTCAGCTAGTACATGCGCATACGAAATGGCACTTTCCCGGTGGAACGTTAATTAGAAAATACAACGAAAGTCGGCGTTAATATGCTCGCCACTCGCAACATTGGGTAAGTGACGATGGAGAACATTGGCTGGAGCTGGCTATGTGGCAAAAATCAGAAGCCTTACTTAATGTAATTAGCTGCATACCTAGCTAGTTAAACAAGATTCAGTTCGAGGATATCATAGATAGCCAGTTAGGTACTTCAACTAATTTTGTAACAGATGACTGTGAGGTGGGGAATGTTTTGCCAATGAGGCCATTAACTTTTTGAACGAGCCCGCGAATATTTATGCTGCCGGCAGTCTTGGGTCCTTTCACTTTCCTGCACCGTCTCTGTGTGAGAGCTGGCCATTACGGGCACTTACGTTAATAGCGCAGCTGCCAGACCAGGTGAAAAGTTCAGGGGGCTGGTCGGATGGTGTGTGGGTGGGATTCGATAGCGCGGCTCTACCCCCCGATCACTACTGCGCCGACTCAGGCTCCAGATGTGCATCATGGCAGCGGCCATATCGAGGATATTTTGGCTCCATTTTTGTTGAATGGGAGTGAATGAAGACGCGTCGTCCATCTTTTATACAGACCTTGGTAGGAACATGTAGAGTCTCTTTATACTGAGAGTAGCGACAACTCAGTGTTAGAACACCATCTTGATTCCATCTTTCAGTGCGCGCGCATATTGCACATTGAGCCATCGGCTCCCCCCCAGACGAGTACAGATCAACGAATAATAATAATAATAATAATAATATTATTAACGATAAGGATCTTTAAACACTTTTTTTTCATTCAAATAATGGGCATGAAAAAAACAGTGCATTTATTTTTGCCTTCCTTACAGTTGTCACTCAGCTGTGCATCGTGCCTAAAAACACCCTTTAACCGAGAGTATATTTGGATTATAGTACAGATTTTGGTGTCTTATTGCAAATTGAGCCTCGCAAACTAATTTACCCAAATCTGTGCTGCTTCAAAAGCTGAACAAGCACTGAATTTAAAAAGATATACTCCTATTAATATTTTATGTTGTCATTTATGTACAAAAGAAACTTTCCTTTTCTATCCCTGCTTTGAGAAAAAAAACTGAATTTATGGGAGCTAAATAACACATCTTAACCATGGGTACCAATAAAAATGGAGGGCACTGTATGTGCTACTAAAACGATGTTAATTCGTCAAATTACTTAATGGTAATTTGGGTAATTAGTAATCATTAATTAGTTTTTCCTCAACTTTTTTTTCTTCTTCCAGCTTATGGTTGACCTGGTCACATGCAATACTACTAGAACACTGCTAATTAGTATAACTAGCAAATAGGCTAAATACAACCACTAATAATTTTTTCACGGATTTTCGTTTTTTTAATCAACATAGTCAGCATTTTAATAAGCTTTGATGTGACTTTGATAGATTATCAGACAAAATGTTGACCACGGATTGATCTATTGATTTGTGTACTATCGATGCTAACTCAAGATCAGATCACAACGGTCATTGTCATCAACTTTCACCACGATATAAAAGAAACTCACTGAACAGGAAAGTATGTGCACTGGATCAAATCATACCTTATGAATGGAGATGCGGCAAACATGCTTATGCGGTGCAAACAAGTAATTCGTGCCACAGAGTTTAGTAACTTGCAAAATATGATATATAGAATCATGGTATATATGTACATTTATCAGTTTGTGTTGTATTGTGAGCAAGTTGTGTGTCATCAAGAAGAAAATTACATGGATTTTTTATTTTCCATTTAAGCCTAATTAGTTGTTGTAATTAGTCGGTTGTTCTACAATAAATTGCATTTTGGACGCTTGTTATCATCTTGTTTGCAATAACCCGAGGGCTTTATACTCCTATCAACTCCCATTAACTTGTAGAATTGACTGTGTCCTATATCTGTCCCATCTACAAATCTCATTATCTTAATATTGATTATTTAACAAAATTTTTTCTCCATGTTCTAGGGCTGTTACTTTACTTCATAGATCAAATGAACTAGTACCTTGAAAATACTGAACACATCAGGGTTTTTGATTTTCCACGAAGGGTCTAACAATAGCTATGTTTACAGGGACACGTATAATCGGAATAAAGGCCCAATCTGATTAAAAATGCTTCATGTAAACGGGTCAATCGGAAGATTCTGATTCCATTCAGTCCGTACGGAAAGAATTTTCATTTCGAATGAGAGAGGTGGTTTATGCCGATCATCGTTCTGAACGGCGTCCATGTACACACCCATTCAGATTCTGTCTTCGTGGTTGGGGAAAATTGTCTTCACTGCGCATGTGTGCTACAAAGAGCGAATGAGTACGTGTAGACCATAGACATAATATACAGAGACGCTTTATTACACGCTGGAGCGTAATCCAGCATTGCCGCCATATTGGATGGGTCTCCTCACTCTAGGCTAGCACCAAAGCCAATCGAAGTAAACACAAAGAGAGCAGCTATGCCCGTATTTTGCGCAGCCTACATTTGCAATAATCGGCTTATTGAAAGCAGATGACGTGGGATTACCTTTCACAAGTAAGATTAAACAATAATTTTGGGTATTATATGCTTGTCTTGCTGACAGTACCAGTACACCCGTGCCATAATGTTCGCTGTCATGTTCACGAGTGCCATACAGAGCTGAAATGGTCAGAACTACTTTCAAGACGAATGTTTCCGTGCAACAATATCCAGCTGCAGCCCCGGAGCAGAGGCCCCTGGCATGACACAAGCCGCTGGGTGCATCTCAAAGCCTTGGATGCATCTTTCGAAGGCTTTATTTTTAGGGGTTACCATTTCATCCCATCTGCCAAACTGACGTAATGTCATTTCATCTCCGTTAAACAGCTTTGATTTAACCTTGTTGATTTAACCAAACTTAACCTTGTCTCTTACCAAAATGTCAGTTTGGCAGATGAAATTAAGAGATGACCCCTTAAATTGCAGCCTTCAAAGGCTGCAGCCCACGCTTTGAGATGCAACCCCTGACTTGACAGAAGTGCCTTTGGCGTGACGGAAGTGAAATACTGGCCATTCACTGTTTTTGTTCACTTAGCTGGCTCGCTAGCAAGCTAGCTATTTTGCAAGCTTAGCTAATGATATTTATTAAATAGTCATGCCAGCTAGCTTACTGAATAACAGAAAGTGATGGTAAACTAACCAATTACTGTTCCTATCGGTTTAGCTATGTGCACAAGATGCAATTAGCTCACAATCTAGCTAGCAAGGTGGTTCGCAAACGTACATATCATTAGATAGGCTGGCAAAATAGCTAGCTAGCCTAGCAAACTATCTAAGTGAATAATGCTGCATTCAGTAACACTAGTAAACACGAGTCGTGTCCTGAATTGAAGTCGCAGGTATGAAGAAGGGTTATTCGGACAGTGAGGTCAAAAGAACAGAATTCACCAGTCGTGTCTAAAAAACATGGCTCGTGGGACGCGTTACCAAATGCAGCATTAACCCCTTACCACTCCGGTAACATTTTCTTAAAATGCCTATAAAAGAAGTAAAGGTAAAATGAAATCTTTTCTTGTTTTTAACTTCCCTGATGGGCCCGTATACGAGCCGTCGGAGTGGTAAGGGGTTTTTAAAACCGTGAATATTAGTTACGGTGCGAGTATTCGAAGCGGATTGGAAATGGTGCATATAATACATATTTTACCGTGCTCATGTTTGTACCGTCTGGTGACTTTCGGAACTCGTTGGGCCAACCTTAATTCATTTATTAATATGCCATACAATATGTCCGTATTATGCTCTTTATCAAAGAAAAAGCGTTTCAGCATGAAAGCACGTATTTTTAATGTGTGACAGTGTCCTGTATCATAACTACATCTCTGCCGTTTTAACAAACCAAACAGTGTGAAAATCAGGTAAAATTTCAGGGAATTATTATCATTGTAGTGGTACACCTTCCTCCGTAGAAATAAATGCACTGGGGGCGTATGGAGGACCCATCCAAAATGGCGGCGCGCTGTAACGTCAGCTCCATTCATGAGGCGTCTACGTATATTACGTCTATGGTGTAGACTACGTGGCGTTTGTTTACAACAGAGGTGGAAGAACAGCTTTTTCGTCTTCGTCACCGACTAATACTTCCAGAAAATTAGTCAACTCCACGCATGCCGAAATTAATCACTCTGATTAAACGCTTGGTGATGTATACACACGTCATGATCGGTTCATTTCATTTAGTGTTCATGTGAATTTGGATTGTGAATTTCCGATCAACCAAGGTTAGGTTGTTACAGCTGAAAATGTGCAGGACCACAGCACTCCAGGAGCAGGTTTCCCTGCAGAAACACTTCAACCTCGTACATTAGGTAGCAGACCATCTTTATGCAGCAAATAAGGAGCACAGATAGCCGCAAGAGGTGATAAAACATAGAATTGATGGACCTCACAAAATTTATTTTTTCTAATTTACTGTTACTGTTGCACAGTTGCCCTGTTACTGTTCATTCTTTTCTTGGCCGACTGTTTGGTTTGTGCCCTGATGAATTAAAGTGAACATCAACTTTGTGTTCCTCATTCTCTGCTCTGCACCTGTCGGAAACTCTCCTTGGAAATGTCTCAAGTGAACTTGTACAGTACACGTGTAACAAATAAATAAAGGTATGCATGCTGAATGTGAACACAATTAACATGCACAGTAACACAAATTCATGACTCAAAGACAATGAATACGACTGTGAACTGTACTGCCATTACCCTACATCCGTGGGCCGCCAAGTTTCTCGCACCGGTTAATTGGTGGTCGTGTGTGGCCCTGAGGCGGATGAATTTCCCCGTTAGATCTTGAGTCCCTGAACGGAACTTGTATTTAATTAAGACGGCACGTCTTATGATCGATGTGTTTCATCTGTGGTAGATAACGTTATTTTTGCTATGTGGAAATACTGGTCATTCAGGGCTTCGCGGCGCGCAATTTGCCGAACTTGTGGAAGTTGAGCAGTCCATAACTTCCTTAATATTTTACGTAGAAAGATCTTGGTACCAATGGATTCGTATTGACATATCCTTTGATATGACACCATTTTTGTTAATCTTGGACAATTATGATCCCCCCACCCCCAACCATTTCGGTGGAGTTTGTTTCATTACATACTCCACCGAAACGGTCACATCTGCGGTCTCGACCATTTTTTTTTTCACTCTATTAATTAGGCACCTGGGTCCTGCGCCCGCACAGGGATATGGGATACATACGGCCGCAAAGGATACACCTGAACCGTCCTTTGACGTCCAGCCGATGACGGCTGCATTTCTACAGCATTAGGCTATTGGAAAACCTAGTACGCCACAAGGGGCAGATTTTCACTTAAAAGACAGAATCCATTCCTCTGGGGTTATGCTTTTGTCCCAACAATGAAACTGACTTGGCCTCCATTTGTTCATTTGCTACATAATTAGAAATATAAAGGAGATAATTTTTTAAAATATTTATTTATTTTGTCAGTATCCATGCCTAAATGATCCAAAAGTGTTAATTATCAATTATGAAAATTGCTAGAAAAAAACCTTGCAATTACGTCGATGCTACGGCGTGTGACAGTTTTATCAGTGCATACTACACGTTTCCCTCTTGAGGCTATTTTTCAGTTGTTATTTGCATGTGAATAACGTGAATTCTGACCATGTAGCGCCTATGTCCTGCACATCAAATGGTCTGCAAGGGGACTGACCAGACAGATTATGTAATAGGTGTGCGGTTTCATAATTGGCTAATTCAACTTGGTCGGTTTTGTCATTAAAAAAAAAAAAATCGATCATTAAATGGAGGATCAACTCGCTAGTTTTTGCTTCACAAACATTTAAATACCGATGACTCGTTAGCAAAACAAAACAGGCAAAACAGGGATTCAGAGATTATCTTTCATGTATCTTACTGTAGCCTGAATGATGAGGCAATGCTGAGTAAGCCCTACAAAATGTTCTTATTGCAGTTTCGACAAAAATAAGACTTATTACAATTTTTTTTTCATATCTCTTGAAGTTCCTTGGGCGCATTAAGCAATGCTTTCACCTCGGAACATACGGTGACGGCGTAGCGGCCGAGAAGTGATGCCTATCAAGGCTGCTGCCTCGCAGTGCAGCCTCTCGAAACTCAGCCGGCGAAGACTAGGCCTATATTTTTCTGCTGCATTCGGAGGCGAATGCGCTGCTTAATGAAGGTTAAATGACATTACATCGATTTGGCGGATGAAATTGAGCGACGACCCCTAAAAATACTGCCTTCGAAGGATGCAGCCTAGGCTTTGAGAAACGGCCTACGGACGCGAAAAGAACTTTTCGCACGACGAAAAATGCGTCATGCGAAAAATTCGATTCGCATCCGATGTGAAAGCAGCTTTACCCCTTGCTTTTCCCAAGATCTGAAGTAACGTTAATCAAATGATAGCCTCCGCTCTGATTAATATATCCAGTAGTAGCAATATCAGCAACAAGGCTGTTTCCAGAATAGACCTGCCGATAAATACAAAACAAATACACAGAAAACAGAATTCTGATGAATTTGCTCTAACGAATAAATTTCATTTACAAAAGAATTCCATTTGCAAATGATCTATGGCGAGTGTTAATACTATGGAAAGGGTTAGCGATGGTCGATACGATATAAACACGTAAACTCAATGTTTGATGAAGTGAAGAAATCCGTCATCGACTCATCTTCATAGGCCTACATGTAATCATTGGCCGTTTCTCAAAGCCGAGGGTGCATTTTTAGGGGTCGTCATCTAATTCCATCCGCCAAACTCACGTAATATCGTTTCATCTTCGTTAAACAGCGTTGATTGAAGAGAGTTGTAACTGGTTTCTCTAATCTTAACCTTAACTCTAACCCCAAACCTAGTCAGCTAACCCAAAATGTAACCTTGTCCCTTACCTTAAATGTTAGTTTGGCGAATTGAAGTAAGCGATGACTCGAACAAGTGCAGTCTTTGAAGACTGCAGCCGAAGCTTTGAGATGCACCCTAGTTCCCTCAAAAAACTTGACACGGAACTAATCCGCGCTTCTTCTTCTTCTTCTTTTGAGTTACTGAGGTAGGGGCAACAAAGGCACATTGCTGCCATCCGCTGTTCAGTTCTGGATCGCAATTAGGAACTCGTCTTTAAATTCTTTTATGGAGGCCAGTTCGATGTAGAAACACCAACAACCTTTTTATTTTATCAGAACGGTCCAGATTCAGTAGGCTACGCACAATGAAGACTGAAACTCCCGCTGCACCTAAATCTCTGAACAATTCCCTCTTGACTTGGACTTCATCTCTCTGATTGTGAATAGAGCTGACAATGAATCAGAACAAATGACTGATTGTCTTGGCCTTCCTTTCTCCACCCACCTAAGTGCCCAGAGGGTTGCCAAAACTTCTGCTGTAAAACTTGACATACAGGTGCTGGTCAACGAATTAGAATAATTTGAAACAGTGCAATCATTACTTTTTTTTAATGCATTTTTTGTGCAGAAAGCAAATCAGGTGTTCACCGCGCCAGTCCTACTTGGTAGAGTAATCACAGAACTCGCTACCTGTAAAAAATTTGCTCAGCTGAGCTTTCCAAAAGGCCCATTTAGGCCATTTAACTGTGACACTGTTGTTTCATTGAATTAGAATAATTCATAAGTCATTGCAATGAATTAGAATAAGTGCTTGAATTTTTGTTTTCTGTGAAGAGTGTTCACTGTGCAGTATAAAGTCAGGGTTGAGTAGAATTTCTAAGTTATAAAATCAATCATGGGTAAGCAGCGCGACCTCTCAACGGGAATAGTGGCTCAAATTCAACCCTTCGCCAACAAGGCTTGACCCAAACTAAAATTGCTGAGCAGCTCGTCATCAGCCAGTCTTCCGTCTGCAAAGCTCTAAAGAAAGACTGCAGCAAGCGCACCAACTGTTCCGGCGTCCGAAAAACTTCTGCTTGCGACAACAAGCAGCTGAGAAAGATCGCAGTCAGCAACTGGTTCAGGTCCACTTCCGAGCTCAGCGACTTGTGGAACGAGCTGACCAGCACTAACGTCTCGAGATCAACCACTTACCGTCGTCTGTGCGAACTCGGCTTCAAATCTCGCATTCCAGCAGTAAAACCAATGCTGAACAAGAAACAAATGGAGAAACGGCTGAAGTGGGCCAAAGAACAGGGCGAATGAACTGCTGAAGACTGGCAGAAAGTGGTCTTCAGTGACCAATTACGCTTTTGCATCTCCTTCGGTGACCAAGGTCCTCATGTCTGGCGTCCTGGTGGCGAAACCTACAACCACGAGTGCGTAAAAAGATGCGTCACGTCTCCCCAGAGCGTTATGGTCTGGGTATGCATGTCCGCTCGGGGTGTAGGGAAACTCTGCTTCCTCAAGAAGACTGTCAATGCTGCCATATACCAACATGTTCTGGAAACATTCCTGATTCCGATTGTTGAGGACCTTAATTTCAACAGGATCTTGCACCGGCTCGTGCGCCAAAGTCGACCAAAGATTGGTTCGCCGAAAAACAGCTTGAAGTTTTGGCAAGGCCGGCCAACTAGCCTGACCTCAATGTCACTGAAAACCTTTGGGCCATCGTCAAGCGGAAAATTCGCGACAGAAGGCCGACTACGCTGGACCAACTGAAGCAGAACATCGCCACAGCCAGGGAAGCTGTGAGTGCAGAAACTTGCGACAAGCTGGTCAAATCGATGCCACGGAGACTTCAGGCAGTCATACAAGCCAAGGGGGCAGCCACAAAATACTGAGAAAGTGATGATTCTAATTATAATAAAAATTTTTCTAATTCAGTGAAACGGTTTCTTCATTATTCTAATTCAATAAAACAACACTGTCACAGTTAAATGGCCTAAATGGGCCTTTTGGAAAGCTCAGCTGAGCAAATTCTTTACAGGTAGTGAGTTCTGTGATTACTCTAACAAGTAGGACAGGTACAGTGAACACCTGATTTGCTTTCTGCACAAAAAATGCATTTAAAAATTTTACGACTGCACTATTTCAAATTATTCTAATTCGTTGACCAGCACCTGTAAAGTCAGTAATCCTGAAGCCTCTCCAATATCCTCCTTTGGGATGAAAACACCGGCTGCTACTTTTCCACTCTCTGGATCCTTTGATCCATCTGTATATATTTTCATAAGGCTGTGCCATTGAGAGGAAAGCTGAGTTTGGACTTCCTCAACCAAATCACAAGTCTTGCTCTCATCTAGAATTTTCAAATCAATATCACGATATGGAACAGACCATAAAGGAATGACCGGCCAGCAAACTGGAGGGCACACGTCTAATTTATTAACTTGAAATTCCTCTGCCATGGACTTCAGTTGCTCCTTTTACCTTGATCTGAAAATTCCCAGTGCGAATTCAACAAGCACTTGGCCGGAAATATTTCATTTTGACCTTTTACCTTCAATAAATAATTCAGCCCTGATTTAATCCTTCTAAGTTGCAGGGGCATCTCACCCGTTCCTATTAAAAGCGCTGCCACAGGAGTTGTCGAAGAGCTCCACTACACACTCTTAGGGCCTTAGATTGAATGATGTCCAGCTTCTTAAGAACTGAAGGAGCGGCTGAGCCATATGCCAAGCAGCCACAGTCACTGACCGATCTGATCATGGCTCTATAAATCACCAGCAGCCACAATCACTGACCGATCTGATCATGGCTCTATAAATCACCAGCAGCCACAATCACTGACCGATCTGATCATAGCTCTATAAATCACCAGCAGCCACAATCACTGACCGATCTGATCATGGCTCTATAAACCACAGCCACAATCACTGACCGATCTGATCATGGCTCTATAAATCACCAGCAGCCACAATCACTGACCGATCTGATCATGGCTCTATAAATCACCAGCAGCCACAATCACTGACCGATCTGATCATGGCTCTATAAATCACCAGCAGCCACAATCACTGACCGATCTGATCATGGCTCGATAAATCACAGCCACAGTCACTGACCGATCTGATCATGGCTCTATAAATCACCAGCAGCCACAATCACTGACCGATCTGATCATGGCTCTATAAATCACAGCAGAGACTCTTTATCAGACCCCCAATCCAACCCCGTCACTCATCTCAGAACATTAATTACTTTTTCACATTTTGAACTGATTTTCTCTGCATGCTTTTTCCAGCTCATTCTCTCATCCATCCACATTCCAAGAAACTTAAATTGATTAACTTTTTCAAGGTCGTTTCCATATATTTTTAACCGTTGGCTTGGCAATTTCCTTTTTTATCCAAACACCATAAATTTCGTTTTGTCAATTGAAATTCTAAAACCCCATTCGTTAGCACTCTCTGTCACCTTATCCAAAGCTTTTTGCACTTGAAATAACACATAAGGAAGGAAGGTTCCTTCCCCGTTTCCAGATAGCGCCGTCGTCCGCAAATAACGAAACACCAAATTCCTTTCCCACCCTACTAAACATTCCATTTATTAGCACATTGAATACGACAGGACTGATAACACTTCCTTGGGGGGTTCCACTCTCACCATCTAACACCTCAAAACACATTTTTATAAACAGAATCTCCAACGCTTTAACAATTTCTTAATAGAAAAAAAACAATGAGCAAAGAGCACAACTGAACATTACACTTGATAGACTGAATTTCAAATAGTCAAATAAATGTATGAAATCTATACATGCTAATTACATATTCAAAGTACAATGTACTGTGAAGCTTAATTATTCCAAAGCTCTGACTGCATAGCAGATCTTCAATAAATGTTATCACCATCAGCCTCCCTTTGTGGTGACCTTTACAGTGATATGCTGTTTCATGTGACCAAAATGAACACATTACCAAAGGCCTACACACTGTGGATGTTTGGGTTCAAATGGATTCTGGGAGAAGCAATGAAGAGTATTTTTTAGTTCTTCAAGGAGGTGGTAATGAAGTAATTTTGCCAACAGAGATTTTGTTTTTGTAAAGGTTCCATGAGACAGTTTTTTTCAGTATAAATGAGATTAATGGAGAAAATCTAGGCTCACTGGTGAGGCTTTAGACCTGGGTGTCAAGTTCTCAAAAGACATGAAGTATGCATCCTCCTGTATGTACACTGATGATAGAACTGCACACCTATGATAATTACGGTAATTTGCTTTAAAAATTATGACTCCTTGAGTATTTTAGGCCTTTGTTGCTTGACCCATTTATCAGAATATTCAGGAAGACTGATCAGGAAAACACATCACACACAACGCATTTGTAGGGCTTACCATCCCTAAGATGGGATTCATTTAAATGTAGGCTTTTCAGCAGAGTACTTTTGCTGCAGGTAATGCTGTGTTCCATTTCTGAATTTGGTCACATTGTTCGAAACATTCATCCCGTAGATACATCACCGATTAAGGAAACCGCGACCAGTGTCTGTGCAGGTTATAATAATCGACCATTCTGACAAAACTACAAAAACAACAAAAAAAAAATTAGTCAATAAAATATGACCAATGGCCCCGTAGCTCACTGGTATGACATGAAATTAGATGTACATTTAATGGGCCCCTTTCTTGGGGTCTATAGTTACACCCTAAGCATTTTTTGCATTATATCCAAGGGCTCTTTACAAGATGGTAACCGTTCCTTTGATTGCGGATAGCTGTACTTCCTGGGTACTAGGACAACCAGGGATGGCCTCCATGTAGTTCTTCAGGTTTTTCTTCATAAGTCCCGTCGCACCGACCACCACTGGTATTATATCAATTTCTTTCAATGACCAAGTTGTTTTTAGGTCATTTTTTAAATCTTGGTATTTTGTTATCTTTTCTCTTTCTGCTCTGTTAAGTCCATAGTCATTGGGGACAGTGACATCTATAATTTTGGCACTTTTCTCCTGCCTATTCCAGATGACAATGTCTGGTTTTATTGTACCTCCCTCTATG
Organism: Gymnothorax reevesii; assembly: GCA_029721435.1. Taxonomy (NCBI): domain Eukaryota; kingdom Metazoa; phylum Chordata; class Actinopteri; order Anguilliformes; family Muraenidae; genus Gymnothorax; species Gymnothorax reevesii. Next base: position 155,002,089 of record CM056575.1, read on the forward strand.
AACCTTCCAGTTGGAATGACTTTGTCGTAGAAGATCATTACTTTCCCGTTAGAGACCACTGGTGCGGGTTCATGGTCCCATATTTTCTCCTTGACTTCCACTTCTACCTCTTTGCATATTTTCCAGTGCAGGTATTTGCAGATCTTATTGTGGCGGGAGGTATAATATCCATCTGCCAGGAGGGTTTGGCAGCCTGATACTAAATGGTTCACACTTTCAACTGATGTATGACAGAATCTACATAGATCATTTTGTGATATTCCTGCCATCTTCTTGAAACCATTCATTAAAAGCGCCTGATCTTGGGCTCCAACAATAATTCTCTCTCCATCGAATCCCAGCTCTCCATTCTTCAACCACTGTATTGATCCTTCTTTGTCGATGTAATCCTTTTCCATTTCTTCTTGGAAGCGTCAAGCCCTATGGTGCTGCTTCCATCTGTCCATTCTGCGACTCTGTTCCATTTTGCTGAATTTTGCCCATGCATTTCTTCCTAGCTTGGTTGCCTGGGTCAGTTTGTTTCCTTGTCTCTCTTCAAAGATGTCTCCAGCAAAGTTTTCAGCCAGTTTTATGAGAGACGTCGGCTGGGGTGAAGTCTCGGCATGTAGTAATGCAACCATTTTCATCACATCCTCCTTAGTGCTCTTTAGGTACTGTCCCATGCTAACAACTGTTGCTCTGTAGGCCTGGTTGATCTCTGTAAGGCCTAATCCGCCTTCTCTGCGAGGGAGATGTATCCTATCCATACCCTGGTTTCTGTAAGTCACTTTGTGTAAGGTGAGAGTCTTCCTGGTCTTAATATCTAACTTGTCCAGCTCACCTTGCGGCCAGTCTATTATGCCAAAACCGTAGGTTACCACAGGGATTGCAAATTGGTTAATGGCAGTGTTTTTTGGTTTTCACCTGTATGAATGTTTTCATGGCATTTTAAAGCAGATTTCTGCCTGAAACCTTTCCCACACTGACCACATTCGTAGGGCTTTCACCAGTATGAATTTTTTCATGGTATTGTAAACTGGATTTCAGACTGAAACTCTTCCCACACTGATCACATTTGTAGGGCTTTTCACCTGTATGAATTCTTTCATGATATTGTAAACTGCTTTTGTGTCTGAATCTTTTCCCACAGTGATCACATTTGTGGGGCTTTTCACCTGTATGAATTCTTTCATGATATTGTAAACTCTTTTTGTGACTGAATCTTTTCCCACAGTGATCACATTTGTAGGGCTTTTCACCTGTATGCACCCGATCATGGCGTTGTAAGTGACTTTTGCAAACGAAACTCATCCCACACTGATCACATTTGTAGGGCTTTTCACCTGTATGAATCCTTTCATGATATTGTAAACTGCTTTTGTGACTGAATCTTTTGCCACAGTGATCGCATTTGTGGGGCTTTTCACCTGTATGCACCCGATCATGGCGTTGTAAGTGACATTTTTTAACGAAACTCATCCCACACTGATCACATTTGTACGGCTTTTCACCTGTATGAATTCTTTCATGACATTGTAAAGTGTTATTGTGACTGAATCTTTTCCCACAGTGATCACATTTGTAGGGCTTTTCACTTGTATGAATTCTTTCATGACATTGTAAACCGATTTTCTGACTGAAACTCTTCCCACACTGATCACATGTGTAGGACTTCTGACCTGTATGCACCCGATCATGGCGTTGTAAGTTACCTTTGGTTCTGAAACTCTTCCCACACTGATCACATTTGTATGGCTTGTCTCCATTATGAACTCCAAGGTGGCCATTTGAATCAGATTTCCAAAAAAAGCATCTCCCACTTGTAAAGCATTGGTGTGGCTTTTTCATCATAGGGATTACCTCATCAGACATTAAATCAACCTGAATTTTGCCTGAGAGTCTGCAGTTTGGATTGAGCTCTCCTGCATTAGGATACATTACAGTCTCTGCCTTTTCATCGACCTCAGCTTCATTAAGCGCAGTATTCATGAGATCACTCCCTCGAATTTCACTTGATTCAGGCATATTTTCATCAGATTTGATGTAAGGACACTTAATGTCTGGCAAGACACGGACATGTTCAGTCTTAATATAATCGCCATCATCAGGCTCCGTTTTGACTTTGTCAGTATGCAGAGTTACACAGGCCAGCTCTGTAAAGTCTAGACTCTCTGTCTTAAGATCCCCAGTGTTGGTGGGGCTCAGATCAGTTTCTGTTTTTATCAGTGAAGCTTCTGTGTGATGTAAATCACTGACCCTGCTGTTTGCAGTAACACACTCTGGCTCCAGTGTGTTGAGTCCTGGTGCAGTACATTTTGTCTCTGACTCTGCCATGTGGACAGACTCCAGTCCATGTAGTTCCTCTTCTTTCTCTCTGATCCTGTGCTGCTCGGGGAGCTCTGGTAGGGTCGTCTCAGTGTCCTGTCTCAGACAGACTTCTGCCTGCATCATTGTGCTGATCCACTTTGTTCAGAAGTGCAGCTCCTGTAAGGAAATAGTGGATGGGATTTCAGCCATTAACTGGTCTACCTGCACAAGAAACTTCGTTTTAAAGGAGCTTCTGACAACCTGATCTTTAATATTTTCCATTTTACGACTTCTCTGTATGCCACACTAACTTCATTTAACTAGAATTCCTATAACAGATCACTGAAATGATGAGTCAAATTCCAGGTGTTAACACAACTACATACAGCACGGAAACTATACAAAACTTGACTAATGCTGTAGGTGAACAACAGCGGAGTATATCCCCAAAATGACAGCATTCTTTTCATTGGCAAGTTCAAAGTTTGGCCAGGTGGATGAGCAATGGGAAATGGTATCGGGCCAAGAAAATCAACAGAACTACTCTAGCTGTTGCAAAAGGCCACTGAATCCCAGACATTGTATTTTTTTTTTTACTTTTTATTTGTGCCCAGTCCATTTCATTTTTACTCTCAATATCATTGAAAATTGTGATGTAGTAGGTAGATAAAATAAAGACAGGATGCAAGGATGGCTCCCGATTTCACACATGTATTCAAATACATCAAGACTGGACCTTACATCTCTTCTTCGCTCTCAATCCAACTCCTCCTTAATGCCCCTAGTCGCTAGGACGTATACTGAATCACCCAATGGAGATAATTCCTACTCAAAATACATTCAGGAGTGCAAATGCATTTATATGAATTCTAAAACTAGATCAGGATACCACATTCTCCCCTCTCTTTAAAATGCTTTACTTTACAAAGAGTTCAATCAGATTAGGAATGAAACACAGTACTGTACCTACACATTATACAGAGAGCAGTCTTCACCTTTAACTTGAAATGTTACCAGACTATAAAACCTGTTACATGGATAAGTCATTTCAGTCAGCGACATATGAGCAGAACAGTTTACAATCAGTGAAAGCAATCCATTCCCAGCTAACGCACTTACGTCGCCAAGACGTCGTGACAACGTAACCGGACGACCTTTGATTCGTCGTGGCAACGTAACTACTTACGTCGTGACAACCAGAAAAGTGAAATTCCTAGATACGTCGTGGCGACGTAACTTCGTAACGTTATCGGTTCGTCTTCTGCACGTTGTGGCAACGTACTTTATCAAAGGTCGGCAGTTGGTAACCTAGAAGTACATTATTGCGACCACGATGCTTGCACTCGGCTCTTCCTTCCTAACGCTTATTGGATGGATTCCTCGTGCTTTAATTAGCATTTGCCCTGCACGACTTAAAGAGGAAATACAGGCAGATTTTGAAATTTGAACACCCGCGCGCACATTGTGCATTGTTTACCATAATTTAGTGAGGATTATTCGGCGGATCAATCGGCATTTCAAGCGTGTTGTGTAATTGTACAATCAGTTCCAAGGCCTATGAGTTTGCCGGTGAGGTGTGTTGCGGGCAGGGGCGTAGATTTAACTGGGAGTTGGTAGGGACTTTGACACGGCCTTTATGACAATTAGTCCTGGCCAGTTCTCAATTATTTTCCTTCATCGACGCGTTTTCAAATTATCGTAATTGGCAACTGAAGACACAGTTCCTCTCTATATGTGATCTAACAGCATCCAGTGATGATACGGTGGGGCAGATTAAGTTCAGAAAATTAATTTACTGCTTGCCTGTGACTGGACAGGAAAACAATTTTGAATAACGTTGATTTCAACACAGCAAATACGCATCCCGATGACCGTCTTGCTGAATCGGAGAGAACAAGCAGCACCTGTTCATTATGGACTGCAAAAAGTTCAGGGTTGCATCAACACTTAAAAAGTAGAGTTAAATCGCATACGGAGAGGAACCGTGTCTTTAGTTGCCAATTACGATAATTTGAAAACGCGTAGATGAAGGAAAATAATTGAGAACTGGCCAGGACTAATTATCATAAAGGCCATGTCAAAGTCACTACCAACTCCCAGTTAAATCTACGCCCCTGGTTGCGGGCTTTTGTCACGTGCAAGACACACAACCTCGTGCCCGGTTACCTTGTTATGTAGTGTCTTGCGCGTGATGGAGGTAACTACGCGCCTGCGGAGACTGCTTCCTGGCCAGTAACTCAACTTTTTGTATTGAGAAATACTAGTAGTACATCTACACCAGGAGTCAGGTCATTTCGGCACAGAGTTATTTCGGACCCTACTAACAAGTCATTTCGGCACTTGGCCTCGGGTCATTTCGGAACTTGTGATGGGACGCCTCGGTATTTATTTGGCATTCGGCTAGTTAATATTGGTAAACATAATATTCATGGTTTATTTTTATTTTACAATTAAACTTCGTGTTTATGATGTTGTTTCAAACAACTGTCCTTTATTCATGCGTTGTCTTCACTCTCTAAGGACATTATGTGCGAGTCTCTCTCTCTCTCTCTCACTCTCTCGTGGTTTTGAGTGCCGAGTGTTTTTTACAGAAGTGCCGAAATTTCCTACAGAAGTACCAAGGCGTCTCGCACAAGTGCCGAAATACCTTGCCAAGTGCCGAAATAACTGGGTGCCGAAATAACTGGGTGCCGAAATGACTACTGGTGGGCGACCAGATCTCGTCATTTATTTTGAGTTTTTCGTTTTTTATTTTTAAAATGTTCAGTATTTTGAGCTGGGAAATGACCTCAATATTCCACGCCAGAATGTACACAATATCGCAGATATCATTTCCATAACCGGAACTGGGCGTCTGCCACGCTTTGGTCTGCAGCAGACGATATTCTCACTCATTTGGGACATACATACAGGACCAGTTCTCGCCACTCAATGTCCCACTCAATAAATGCAATATAAAAAAAAAAAAATTTTCGATGATAAATCGATAATGTAATGTAAGAAGAAAATGGGAAAATCATTTTTTTAAATATACACCGTAAGGTACGCGTGGAGCGTGATGATGTGACCACCCCCCCCCCCCGGTCAACACTACATACTTTGAGATATTGACATTGGAAGTAAATAGTCATGCACTGCGTCAAAACTATCATCCACTGATGAAAAGGAACAAGATAAATCCACATCAACGCACTCGAAGTCAGCATCCGCCATTGTTACTTCTTGTCTACTCTCTGCAGCAGACCTCGGCGTGTTCCGCCCGTGACGTCATGCGGTCACGTGACTGTCCAGCCTCGCCCGCCTCCGTTTTTCATGCGGTCACCGAGTGGGTCACATAAACATCAAAATAATGCGGAATAACCGCATTTTTGGCCCATTTGGATATTGTATTCTTTTTCAGTAATGTAATTTCTATCAGTTTATAACTAACAAGGTAGGTGGCCCGTATTTCCTCTTTAACAGGACTACTAGTATTCACCTTGCGAAATGAAAAAATAAATAAAATATAAAAGACAATCAACTTGGCTTACACTGGCACATGCTTAACCCTGCTCAACTGAGGGCACAGACATTGCAAGTCTGTTTAAAAACAATTTATTTTACCACAAAACTTCCATCAGTTCAGGAATACCCATTTCAGGTGGCTAAGGATGTTGCATGCAGAATGTGCGTCGCAAAACTTAAACCCCCTGCTAAGTCACGCGTTTCAATTGATAACAATTAATACATTAATATAAATTGTATATGAACTGTATACATTAGATCTATTTTTAAACAGTATATAATATTTTAATCTACAATAGTAGTACTTTAATGAATTACTAGACAGAAACATGCATTTTGCACCACAAAGTATTTTGTGAACATTACAAATGGAATATAGAGTCTTGCGGAAGTATCCAACACTTTCCTTTTTCACTAAGGCAAGCATCAGTTCAGTTAGGTATACAATCTTATATTCAGAGGGAATCTGATTATTATTATACACTACAATACACCACCCAACTAAAGGTTCAGAATGAACCATCACAGATTTCAATAGAATTCACCAGTTTCAGAGGGGATGCCCAGTCAGTTAATGAAACTTGAGGCAAAGACTCAATCATGAAAACTGTAACTTTCCAAAAAAGAAAAGGATCAGGGGCCTTATCCATAAAAATTTGTGCGAATTTCATACCTAAGTAATGCATACGCACAAAAAAATAAAAATGACATTTTGTGGACAATAACCCAATTTATAAACCTATGGGTAAGATAAACTGCATGGAATTTTCATTTATTTAATCGGGATGGACTTGAAATTCATTGACATTGTGCATAGTCTTAATAATTTCTCTTTTTGTAATGTCAAGTTTGTTTTTATAAATCATAAATCTGCAAAGAAAGTGACATACGTATCTTTTTTTGTGCCTACGCACCGATAATAAATGAGGCCCCTGGAGCAGTTCAGTGTGAAGCTGTAGTGGCTCCAAAGCATACAGTAGACGTTGAAACCATATTCTGTAAGAAAGAGTGTGACCTATAGTTTTGAAACTGACCGTTAATTTCAGGTACATTTCCCCACCAATATAAGACAGGCTCAGACTACTTGAGCTTTAGGCTGATGTATCCCAGATTCTCCCCTCCCAACAATCACAGAAATCTGGACTGGAACCTTTGTCAGAAATGATCTTAAGCCAAGATTATCTGGTAATGTAAGGAGTTTACAGATCCAGTCTTATTCCTCCCAAACTGCTCGCACACTCAGCAGGGCAGCGCTGATAATGTCAAACATTTTTGATATTCAGGATTTAGAACAGGAATATTCTGTCAGAAAATAAATTTTGCATCCCATTCGGGGTTTCAGAGCTGACAGCATCAAACAGCAATGGTAAAACCTTAGCCACTGAGAGGCTAGCTGAGTATCAAAAGTTATAAAACCTAATTAAAACTGACCGTTAAATTCTCACCCCCAGCTGTTGGAGAACAAATTAACTGTGTTGCCCACTTTCCCAAACCACTCCCTCAAAATCTGTCTTTAAATATCTGCCTTCAGCCTCCCCATGGTCACCTGAATTGTGGTATACAGTAGCTCTTTCAGGCAAGATGACCTTAATCATAACTTGTATGGTATGATGGATTGCAAATTTCTAAATGTGCAGTTGGAGCTTGTTTTGAAATTGAGAGCAAAAAAATAGGAAAAGTTCATCCTTTTCTGTGAGCTATTACACAATTTCAAATCAGCGAGGACTTAAAATCTCCTGTATCTGAGCCTGGCTCTATGAGGATCAGAAAAGCCATGGCAAGCAAGGTCATGCGTGCTGCCATTCTGGAATCACCGCAGTGGATGTTCATTCAGTTTGTTTTCTTCATAGCAAATCAACCAATTGCAGACAGGACACACAATTTTTGTTCATTAGCTTAACATTCAGGCTTCATGAAACACACAGCAAAGAAATTAGATTTCAATAAATGGCATATTTTTTCATAAACAAGTAGCAGAAATGTATGCCATCACTATAATTTGAGGAAAGAATTATGGAATCAAAAATCCAGAATTAATACTTTGTTGCTCCACCCTGGGCTTTTCTTATGGCCTGAATTCTTGGAGGCATAGACTTCACTAATAAAAACACTCCCGACAGCATCTGGGTATCCTGATGAGTCAGTGATTGTGTTCTGAGAGATCTCCTCCCAGACCTGGATCACGGCATCAGTGAGCTCCTGCACAGTTGGTAGTGGCACTTATCAGCGTTGGAAGCACTGATGCATAACATCCCACAGGAGCACAATTGGGTTTAGGTCAAAGGAACGAGAGGGCCAATCTATGGTATCAATGCTTTTATCATCCAGGAACTGCCTACATGCTGTGACCACATGTGGCCAGGCATTGTCCTGCACCAGGAGGAACCCATGACCCACTGCCCCAGCATAAGTTCACATAATCGCTCTCAGGATTTCACCCCAGTGTCTAATAGCAGTCAGGGTAACGTTGGCAATCACATACAGGGGTGTGTAACCCCCTGAGGATATGCCTCCCCAGACCATTACTGATCCACTGCCAAATCAGTCATGCCGGATGATGTTACAGTGTCTGCAGACTGTTTCATGCCCATCACATGTGCTCAGTGTGAACCTGCTCTCATCTGTGAAGAGAACGGGGCACTAATGTCGAATCTGCCAATTCTAGTGTTCTCTAGGGAATACCAATCAAGCTGCATGGTGCTGGGCTGGGGGTTCAGGTCCCACTTGATGACATCGGGCCCTCACTCTGCCCTCACAGTCTGTTTCTGACAGTTTGGTCAGAAACATGCGCACAAGTAGCCTGTAACTTCACATATGGAAGTGCTGTCCTGGGAAAGCTGGACTACCTGTGCAACCAGACTGGGCTGCAGGTACCACCTCATGCTACCCGTTCTGACAAGGACACTAGCAGAACATTAAAACAGAGAAGAATCCGTCTTGCCCTTATTTGCTATGGAGTAAAATAGCTGAATGTACATCATCTGTGACGGTCTTCCCTAATTTTTGCAAGGGCTTCCATAAATCAACTTATTTTCAAAACAGGTTTCATATTGCTGTTTTTTCGTAATTATTTAAATAAATCACTTAAAACCTGTAATTGTTTGTCAATTCTCAAAATGTAAAGTAAGAGGGCTTAAAATGAGTTTGGAAAATAATAACAGTTCATTATAATTATTAACATTATCCTGGGGTGCTGAGATGAAAATTTATGCGGATTCTAAAGCACCCCTCAAAGTCAAAAATTGCTGTTTCTTCATTCAGTTTAGGTTTTTTTTTTTTTTTTTTTTACAGATTTACAAGTCGTCCTCCTCTTCTTTCACCGAGTGCGCTGTGCACTGCGTCTTCTGCAAGGAACAACACAAACACAGCAAAAGAGCTCAGTACATGAAATTGTTTTACTTTTTCCTAAATTTTTTTTCAGCAGTGAAGTCTGAGTCTGCAGTTTGGGGTGCAGCTTAAGGCTACTTCAAAGTAGACCCCCAAGCTGCCGCTATGAGCCGCCGTAGAGTATTGGAGCCGGAGCCAGCCACAGAAAGCGTGTCAGCCGCCGTGAAGCTGTCAAGCTATTGTGAAAACCAGCCGCCAGGGGCGCCTTGCGTTTTTTAACCGACAGATGGCGAAACAACATCAGCAGAAGTGCCCTCTGTAGGATAAGTACACATTTTGGAACAAATCCACAGTGCGAATGCACCATGGCAAACAATCACGGTGGTAAGTGTGATAAATCCATTCAAGATAAACAACTCAGTGCATCATGTCAGCAAATATGCTGCTTATTCAAATAAAACTTGTAGGTTATATCAAATCATGTTGACAACTTTTGAATTTCACGAATTTATCCCATGATCATGAATGATGTTAGCCTGCGAAACAGGCTCTTGGCTTCCTGTGGTGCGCAGTGGGGTGAGCGAGCTAGGGAACCAGGCAAAGCAAGAGCCTGCATGATCCAATAATAGTTTGAGTATCTCCGTTCAGATGCGAACGAACGCCAAGCTAGCGAGTCTGCAGAGCCTAGCGCAGTGTACAGGGTGGAATAACATTTATTTACAATTCAGGCATCAATTGTGAAAAGTTATTAAAGAAAGCCTTTAAACCTGCATCTTGGTACTGCTGTTACAGAGCGTCTCGCAAGTCACTGACACTGATCGCTGCGAGCACACGCGAGTGGAAGTTACAGATTGTGTCCCAGTTCGCTGAATGTTCTGCTTTATTTAGCTCCCTAGAAGCATTATTGCGGCCGTTGGCTATCTAGCTAGCTGAATATATTGGTGCGCTAGCTATTACATTAAAGAATTTTTGCTATCAGGGCCTGGCTAGGTAGTTTAAGTGATAATGAATGTTTTAATGTAATAGCTAGCACACCAATAGCCCGTATTTAGCTGGCTATCTTGCGACTGTGATATGTCACTTTACTGTCATACCGATTTTGATGCTTGAAATTACCGCGATGATATGATCATGATGTAGGACTATTGACTTGTTGTTCATAGACAGATTTATTGAAACAAGTAGATCAGAAGGATCTAATAGCTGCGACCTCGCCTAGCATCCGTCACGTGGCCTAGTGTCCATGACTTGTGGTTTCTTGTACAAGTGTGATCTCGAAATTGGCAAACGACCTTGAAAATCAATAGGGGACCCTTCCTCTGTACCAAGAAGCTTGTTCTAAGATGTAATAGCCATCCATCAAGTTGAAGTGGAGTTACGGTGCGAAAACCGTCAAATCGGGCAAAATTGACACTTTTTATGCCTTTGTGACCTTGGGATTTGACGCATGACCTTGAAAAACAAGAGGGAACACCTCCTCTATGCCTAGAAGCTATTACCAAAATTTCATAGCGATCCATGAATTCTAACTGGAGTTACAGCGCGAAAACCCGCAAACAAGGTCGTGACCTCTGTGAACTTGACCTTTGACCTCGACCTTGAGCATGGACATCACTTTGGTGAAGGTCAATAACTCCTGAAAATTTCATGATGATACGACGACAGGACCATGGTCAAAAAGGTGTCACAGACGGACAGACAGACGGACGGACAGACAGACAGAAGCGTTCATAGAGCTGCTTGGTCGCAGCTAAAAAATATTTCCACATTTTGCACCACACTACTGCCTGATCAAACAACTATCAAATTGATAATGCACTAAATTTCTTCCATAGAATTTAGTTTATCCATCTGTTATATAACTGGCAGAGATTCTGTATTTCAGGTCGAAAGAGGGACAATTTGTACATATCCAAGCGCTCGTGTGGTGGACTACAAGATTTGGAGTGGAAACCCCAGTGTTTTCTTCGGAAACAAAAGTCCAAATTCTGGGAGTACATGGGGGAGCTGCATCACCGAAGCAAGGACGGCAAAAGAACTAGAATAGACGAGAGACTGTACTGTCGGCTTTGTTTTGAAGACGAATGTAGAAAATCATGTACTTGCATCTAAAATATACAGCCTCTCAGAAATCTCAAGCACTTCCAACTTTTTTAGTCATGCACAAGCTGTACATTCACTGCCGCGGCTTTTCGAAGCCTCAGTCAGCCAAGCTGACGGCATGGCTCACCAAAACAGAGAACTCCAAACCTGCAGCTAGCAGCTATGAACTGAACAGAGATCTGGTGATGTGGATTTGTGCTGATTTACTACCGTTTGAAACAGTTGAGAAAAAAGGCTTTGTTGAATTTAACGGTAAAAACTTGCACTTGCACCTACCAACAGCAAGCACTTTGGCAGGGACTGCGTTGGTTGATGTGTATGGGGCCATCAAGACAACCGTCAAAAAGAAGCTTGCTGACATAGTAAGTGGCACAGTAATGATGGACGGGTGGACCGACCGTCACCGCAGAAGACCCTATTTTGGAGTCAGACTCAGCACAATCTGTGCATGGAAATTTGAAGTGCTGACATTGTGTGTTACGCCGGTGAAGAGTCACACTTCGGAAAACTTATGTAGTTTCATCCGAGATGTTCTAGAAGATTTCCTGCCCACCGACAAGAAGCCTCTGTTGTTTAATACTACAGATGGAGCTGCCAATATGATGAAACTTTCTCGCCTACTTGGTCATGAGCGCACAACATGTGTAGCACACAGCCTGCACAATCTGATTGTAACAGATGGAGTCATGGAGCCACGGGTTTCAGCCATCGTACAGCAATGCAAGAGTATTGTCAAGACCTTACATTTCCGCACAGAAGATATGGCTGACCAATCCATGTACCTCAAAGAAGTTGATTTCTTGGACAAGATTTCATCTGTACAGAATACCTTGTTCGAGGATGACAACAACCCCATTGCAGACAGTGAGTCTGAGCCTGAGGTTGATTCAAATGACACTGTCAAGACACATGCCACTCTGAAAAATTGAGTTCCAACCCGTTGGAATGGTATTCTTACAATGATCGACAGCCTGTTGAGCTTGTACAAGCAAGCAAATGAAGTGCTAAAGCAAATTCGGATGGCAGAATTGCAGCTACGTCAAGAGAATGTTGAGGAATTGCAGCAACTCCATGCAATTCTTACACCATTTCAGGAATTCACCATCATTGTTAGTGAGGTAGCACCTAATCTTGCTGCAGTGCCTCTCATTCGTGGGAGAATCAGAAAGATATGTTTTCCTGCACAAACGGACTCTGGGGCAATCAAGGGCCTCAAAAGGTTGATTCTGCAGAATTTGGACAAACGAACACCAGTGTCCAAGTTGGTCCAGATTGCCAGCTGCTTCGACCCATCCGTACGAGATGCTATCCTGACAAAAGAAGAAAGCAGAGAAGTGCTCTCAGATGTCTATGATGAATTGATGCTGTCAAGGCGAGGTTTTGCGTAATGTTTTGCTCTTCTAATCAGTGTAAAATTTGTGTTTTGGGCAACTTGTAAATATTCCAATTCTTGTGGAATCTACATAACAGGACATATAATTACTTTTATGATTACAAAGTAAAATGTACATCACAAGTAGCATTATTCATGTGTTTCAGGCACAGCAGCACCGTCTTCAGTGCACAGGAGTCAGTGGAGACTGTTGAGCCAGCAGCAGAGCTACCACTAGCAGGAACATCCAAGCGGGGTCCAAGTGATGATGTCCAAAGCCAGAGTTTGAAACGCTTCCGCAGAGAACTCATCTGTGATGCCAAAGGTCAAGGCAGCGATGCAGCAAGTGAGGGGATGCAAGGAGTGCATGAAGAAATTACCAGATACTAGGAAATGTCAGAGCCTGAGGATGATTCACCATTAGCATTCTGGCGGAAGCATGAAAAAACTCTACTAAGACTTCCATCTATGGCCAAGGTTTACCTCTCTCTCAGCCCAGGGAGTGTGCCTGTTGAAAGTTTATTCAGTATTACAGGGCTCATTCTAAACAGCTCTTCTCTTGCCCCACACAGGTGCAACATGGTATCCTTTGTGCAAGACAATGTCAAATTTTTGAGGGAATAATTGATTTATATGAGTTGTTTTGAGTTGCTGAAGGAGGTATGAGATCTCTTTAGTTACTGATAATCCTATGATCATTATTGTTTCCTTGCTTTAATATAGAAGTTCAACTTGTAAATTTGATGTTGTGTGATTGTCACAATGCATGATTACTGACATTTCACTATTTTGAACTACAATTTCTAGTTGACTATGCTACCACTTGAGTTGATTTTTGCCATCTTAGAATGTTAAAGTTTTCACTGCATACAGCACATTGCATAGTCATTGATTGATATGTTTGAACAACTGAAGCTGAAATCTGTTATTTCAGGAAGTAACCCTTTTTCTTGTGTCTTTATATGTGATCTTTTTAAGATCTTGAAATTGCATTCTGCCAATGTTTGACAACTGTCATGAAATTTGTACACTATTTGTAGTTGTACACTAACTCCTTGCCGTTGTAGTACCATAGTATGTACCATTCAATATGTAGTATTTTAAAAGTCATTTACTATTCAAGTGTGTTCAGTCTGCTTGAAAGATTAGTATTCATTTTCATTATTGTGATTTTTGATGACAGATTTACATCAGAGAATCGTTTTCACATGTATTCTTCTTGAGCTTTTGTCTGATTTAGACATATAACGTTAATAAATCATATACTCTGAAGTAAGTGTAATGCATGTTGTATATTGAAGTTTAAGCCATCATGAGCCACAAAATGCTTGAGCCATGAGCAGCCGCTGTGCATCGGCTCAAGCCGGCTAGCAGCCGTCATTTTTGATAAGCCAGCCACACTTGAAAAATTGCACGGCTTGGGGGTCTACTTCAAAGCCCCCTTCAGTGACCTTGTGACACCTATGTCGAAACTTCTCCTCTAAACATTAATCCCCAGAGAGAGGTGTAGGATTTATCTACAAACTAGGAGCCTGGATAGCGCTTCACCTGCCTGAATACAATGACATGCTCCCATTGAATACTCCCATTTTACCAGTTAAAACAATGATTCAACCCTGACCTCAAAGCCCCTACCCTGTTAGTTCTGTTTCAGGTGACATCTGATCCAATTAATTATCAGGCCCAAGAAAGATTTGTGTAACCTTTGTCATACAAAATTAAGGACTTCTGTGTACATAATCATCACAGCACCATAAGAGTTGGACAAAAAGAATACAAATACTGTACCAGGTTCTCAGTCGCCTCCTTTCTAAACATCGCTGTGGAGCATTTCACTGATCAGGCTCCTCACATCTTTCTCTGCCAGCCCTTGCTTGCATCTCAAGACAGTCTGTGCAACGCATAGGACAGATATCTCAACAAAAAAATTAGTCTCTCAACTTCATTTCAGCTGGCTAATTATATTGGCTTTCGTAGATGATGCATCCGTATAGTGCATAATTCACAACTTTTACCGTAAATTTCTAATCATAAAAGGCGCAGCAAACTAGCCATAACTGTAACTTGAAATAACGCCATAATGATACCCCCATAAGGACTATACTCAAACGTTAGCTACATCTGACAACAACTGAAATTATAGCGCAGTGTTAATCAGTGTTGTTGTTTGTGCGACTGAGATGCGCGATTGGTTGAGCGAGAATAGCTAATGCTGGCTTTCTTGCATAATTTGTACAGAGTGCCGTAAAACTTAATTTTCAAAATCAATCAGTGGTTAACCTCGTTTTTCCTGGGCAACAACTTAACTTATTGAAGTTTCAATCGTTTGCCAACGTTAGCTACAAGCTAACATTATCCAAGTACCCCCCCCCCCCAAAATTTACCTTATATTTACAGCAGGTAACGAAGAACAAAAATGAGGGATGTCTGAATTATTAGTTATTTTAGCTGCTGTCATATTTATATCCTACAAAATGGTTAATATCAATAAATATAATGAAGGAAACTTACCTTTAGCGGACTGAAATGTTGAGGGTCCCTCAGAGTTGAAAAAAAAAAAATACGTTATGGAATCACTGTCCTCGAGAGTGATCTTCACTTCCCGCCGCTGCTGCTCCGCGAGATAAACTGATTAACCTCAGCTTGCCAGCATTCGGAACTTAATTACCAACAAGCTACGTGTCCTCGACGTATTGAAAAGGTCGTCAGGTTTGCCAGTATTCGTAACTTAATTACCAGCAGGCGACGTAACCAAATAACCAACAAGCGACTTGTTCACGACGTATTGAAAACGTCGTCAAGTAACGTAACTGAATTACCAACTGACAATGTTGTTAGACCGTTTTCACATGGTCAGTCATTAACTTACTAAAAGAGCACGAATAGTTACGTTGCCAGTTCGTCATGTGTTAGCTGGGTTGACATTATCATGCAGTACATCACTATCAATATTTAATATAGTCATTTAACCATCTCGGAGCACGTCTTGCTCTTCGAACACATTCATTGTTCTGATTATTCGTGACAGGCTGAATTGGTACATCACCTGTATTATCCAAAATATCAGCCTTCTCAACAAATGATGTATTTTCTTCATTTTGGATATGTGTATCAGAAACAGTGAATACAGCTAATCTGCTAACATTCCACGTTTTCGCATCTGATGTTCTGTATGTACTTTGGCCAATTTTGCTAAGAATTCTAACGGGCTTACTGAATTTGCTTAACCCTTTTGGTACATGACCAGGCTTCTTAATCCTTACAAGGTCTCCGGGTTTGAACTCTTTTGGCAAAACAGATCTCAGATTGCACAGTTTTCTTCTCTGTTGTTTAGTCTTGACACGGTCTTGAACGTCTTTGTGTTTCGCCATTTTGGGAGATTGCGTAACACCTGGCGTATCCAGCTTGGTTTTCATATGACATCCGTGAAGCAAGATTGATGGTCGGTCTCGACTCGAGCTTGGCGGTTTGAACAGCTTCATTTAGAACTTTGTTAAACCCAGTGGCGGTCCTACAGGAGGGGCAAAGACACGTCCCTTTTAGTCCTGGCTAGATCTCAATCATTTTCCTTTAATGACGTCTTTTCCAATTAGCGTAATTGGCAACTGAAGACATGGTTTTTCACCGTATGCGATCTAACAGCGATGAAATCATTGGCTAAATTCAGTGCAGGAAAATAATTTACTAATTAATTGGCCAATGCTTCGCGTGATTGAACTGGTCCATGTTCCAATGAAACGCGGACTCTCACTCTCGGTATTTCGTGGGTTGATTAAAAAAAAAAAAACAGTGGCACTCGTCACTAGGTTATAAAAAGCGTGCGGCTCAAGCAATTAGCGAGAGTCGACAGGTAGGCTATGCAATTTTGAATAACGTAGATTTAAATACAGCAAATACACGTCCAGATGAATGATTGTCGTCTTACCTAATTGGGGAGAAAAAGCAGCACCTGTTAAATGCGGAGCGCTGTCGGAATGAACCTTTTGTTAATCATGAAGATGACTGAGAACAGGTCAGGATTTATAATTGTTTTCAACGGCTGTTTTATGCATCCCAATTCTCTGTTTCGCCACTGTACTGAATTTAACCCGCAATTTGATCGCTGTTAGATCGCATGTGGAGAGAAACCGTGTCTTCAGTTGCCACTTACAATAACTGGAAAAGGCATCAATAAAGGAAATTGATTGAGATCTAGCCAGGACTAAAAGGGACATTTCTTCGCCCCTCCTGTAGGACCGCCACTGGTTAAACCGCTCAATTTCTCCGTTCGCTTGCGGATGATAGATCGCTGAATGAGAGTGTTTGATTCCCCTCTCCATGAGAAAAGATTCAAATTCATGGGAGTCAAACTGGGGGCCGTGGTTACTGATAATTTCGTCAGGAAACCCTTCGCGACTAAAAATAGTCTTCAGAAACTCTATGATGGTTTCCGAGGTCACGTCATTCGTCAGTAGCACTTCGGGCCACTTACTGTGATAGTCTACAACGGTTACCGCAAATCTTGGTGCATTAAAGCAGTACAGACCAACTATGTCAATCCCTAGTTTGGACCATGGGGTAGTGACTTGGATCGGTTGTAATGGAGCACTATGACAGACTGCAGATTTATCATGTAATTGGCAAACTTGGCAATGACATATAGCATCTTGAACACGTCCGTCCATTCCAGGCCACCAGTAAAGTTGCCTGAGACGCTGTTTAGTACGAACAATACCTTGATGTTGTTCATGTGCATGCTCAATCAGTGTATTAGTTAAAGCTGGTGGTACGACAACTCGGTTGGATCGGTAAATGAGATCGCTGTGTACAGAGAGCTCATTGCGTACAGCAAAGAATGGTTTTACGTTATCGCTAACCTTCTTTGCTCTATCTGGCCAACCCTTCGCAATGTACGCTTTCACGGAGTTTAATGTCGTATCAGAGGCAACAGCATCAAGAAAGGCTTGTTTTGAAACACATGCACTCTGTAATATCACCTCACAGACTTTGTCTATATCATTTTCGAGTGCAGAAGTACATTCATCGGCTTCACAGGGAAGTCTAGATAAAGCATCAGCGACTGCATTCTGGGAACCGGGTTTGTACTTAACCGTGTAATTATAGTACAGTAACCTCGCGTTCCAGCGCGCTATGCGCATTGGACGTTGGCCAGTGCCATCAGCAGCTATTTCAAGAAGTGCAAAACTGTAGGGTGTTGCAATGGGGACATCATGGCCTAATATCAGAATGATAATGGTAGAAGCCCTGCCAGGGTAGCAAATCCCATTCAGGACATTCTTTGCAGTCAACTGTGGTTGACAGGGGCTTGAACTGTATGAAAAGTGCATAAAATGATAGATATTGCAAATCCAATTATTGAAAAAAACCTCTATTTTCATCTTGCAATAAAATCTGAATGGGACAGAAAACCATCCTAGAATTTTAATATGTTGTTTCGACACTTAAGATCTGTGTACAGGCCAAATTTGGTGATCCTAGGACCTGTCCCACATCTTCATTTTTGCCTCCGAAATTGAGCAAAAATGGCAAAATTCAAAATTTGAAGGGTCAATAATAGACAAAGTATGTTAATTACTTGCTCCATGAACTACAGAGTGGTAGTCAGGGTGTCTGACAATATATGGCAGCAATTTGAACTATACTCAGCAACAAAAGTTTCTGTGACACCATTTATGTGTATGTTATAAATGACACGCAAAGATCTCAATGCAATCAATATGTTTATTTAACAGGAGAAACACTGACTTTTCAGTGCCAACGTCACTCAAAACGAAAAATGTCATTTTCATGCGTCATGAAGCACTTGTCTGACGTCTAACCAATTGTGACCTTCACACTTCAATACCGGGTGTGACATCCTCATGCCATGATGCAAGCAACGCATCTCCGGCGCATGGACCGAATCAGATGTGCCAGAAATTGCTGTGGGATGTCATTCCAAATCTGACGTAGACGTTGTCGCAATTCCTGGAGTGTAGCTGGCGGGTTATCCAACCGCCGCAAACGTCGATCCATCTCGTCCCAAAGATGCTCGATTGGGGACATGTCTGGGGATCTGGCTGGCCATGGCAGGACATTAACATGTTGTTGCATCAGATACTGCTGTACAATCCTTGCAACGTGTGGTCTGGCGTTATCATGTTGCAGCGTTATTCCGGGACAATGTTGCATCAAAAACGGTACCACCAATGGCCGTAGCACTTCATCGCGATATCTTTGACCTGTCAGATTTCCATCAATAACAAGCAAATCTGTTCTGTTTCTAGCCGTGATCCCTCCCCAAATCATGACACTACCACCTCCAAAACGATCAAATTCCTGAACACAGTTGTTGGCATAACGTTCTCCACGTCGACGGTATACACGTAAACGACCATCACATCGGTTAAGCATGAATCTTGATTCATCAGTGAAGAGTACAAGATCCCACTGACGTTGGATCCACCGTCGATGTTGTTGTGCCCACTGTAGACGCAGTCGTCGGTGTTGTACTGTGAGTATTGGACGTCTTGCTGGCCGACGTGGGACAATGCCAAAATGACGGAGACGGCGACGGATTGTCTGTGCAGACAGTCGCCTCAAACCAGGTATCGTTCTTGCAGTTATGGTTGCAGGTTGGAATCGATTTCGGACATGGGTTGTTCGAATCCATTTGTCCTGTCTGGGAGTGGTTACTCGTGGACGGCCGCTGCGAGGACGGTCTCTGACATGTCTTGTCTGCTGATGACGCTGCCATAAGTTCCAAATGGTGTTTCGGTGGACATTTAGGCGATGAGCAACTTCCCTCTGCGAGGTTCCGGATTCAATCATCCCAATGGCCCTCCACCGATCATTTTCAGACAGTCTTGGCATTTAGAGGGTAGAGTTCCTGATCCGAAATGGCTGTGTTTTCGATAAGTGATTCTTCCGTCGTTCATCAGGCACAATGTGAACATTCCAAAAATTCTCCTCTTTTATTGCCATCCACAAGCATGATTTACGCACATTTTCACGTGCAAAGTCATTTTCTCGCATTTTCATGATTTCCATTTCAATGTTGTGTTTACGTGTACTGTTTCAGTCTGATATCACCATGTATGACAATTTCATAATTGCGTTATGAAAAATAATTAACAATATTGGTGTCACAGAAACTTTTGTTGCTGAGTATATGTAGGTAAAATATAACAGGTCAAAAGAGACCAAGAAAATCGTCCTCGGAAAAAGTAAAAATGCCTTTTTTTTCCCCCATTTTGGGGCAGCCAAAATAACCATATTTATTTGATCAAACTCTGCCATATTTTGGCCAGGTATTCGTTACAAAAATATCTGTGGGATTACCAAATTTCAGTCGTCTAAGTTGTATATCTTTCCAGTTACAGGCATTTGAAAACCTGTTCAGAATAAGGGGTGCGATTTTGGGCATGCACCCCCCTCTCATATTTATGGGGCTGAGGGTCACAAGTTACATCAGACCGTCACCCCTTAGAAAATTTGTAGATGTTCTCAAATATGGTCACTTCACAACTGGTTAAAATTTGAAGAAATTCTGAGACATCAACTTTTTTCCCACTGTTGATTTGACATGGAATGACCCCCCTTCTTTAATAAGCCAACACAATCATCACCACAAAGAAAATACAAACACACTCTACGCCACAATTACAGAGTGTTCAGTGACAAATAGTTATGGACACTCCACAGCAGTCCGCTTAATGAATTCATTGCTCTCCACACACACACACACACACACACACACACACACACACACGTGTGATGTTACACAGTGAAAGGGGTGGTGAGAGCATCAGCCTCGACGCCCCCTCCAACTCTCTATACCACTCTTCCAAGCTTACATCTACAAACTAAAAAAACAAGTCGACATGGTCAACAACATCCCCCGCCAATGGTGCGCTTCTCATTTTCGAACTCAATCAAGGCCTTTATGGTCTGAAGCTACACACAAAATTTGGTTACTGTATCTGTAGTAGTTTCTGAGTAAAGCTGTCCCCTTTATCTCGGACGGACGGACGGACGGACGCACACCTATCAAACCTATATCCCCCTCCCACTTCGTGTTGGCGGGGGATAATAATACCCGGCTTAGCTAAAATTTAATCACGCCCCAATGCAGAGGAATGCTTCACTAGTGCCTCATAGGTTCTAATAGCACTAATCGCCTCCCATTAACATCCACTCAACCCGTCTCACCGTGTGACGCGATACACACTGCCCCTCCCGCAATCAGAATCAAAATCGCACCTTACCAGTACAGCCAACAAACCACACGATACTCTGGATACACTCAAGGTGCTATGGTACTCTCCACCCACCACACCATAACACAATACCCACAGCACCTAATCACAGCAGCAAATATTGCACAGTCCCCGTAATGTAGTAAAATACTATACTGCACTCCCAGGAGCACCACAGAATTGCACAGCCCCCGTAATATAATAAAATACTATATTGCACTCCCAGGAGCACCACAGAATTGCACTGTCCCCGTAATATAATAAAATACTATATTGCATTCGCAGGAGTACCACAGAATTACACAGTCCCCACACTTAAGTAATGATATTGTATTGTACTCGCCGTCGTGTACAGACCCACAGCTGCCCCACGCGACCCACGGCCCAATCACTATCCAGAAGAAAAATATACAATCACACAAGTCATAAATTGCACAAGTAATTCCAAACAGGGGAAAAGCAGTGACTATGCTCCGCAAGGAACACAAGTCATTCAGGTAACAGTGGTTGCAACAGATCCTTCTTTCCCGATATCACACGCACCTGCCGAGCACTCACGCTGAAATAACTCCGAAGCTGGC
Source organism: Gymnothorax reevesii (assembly GCA_029721435.1). NCBI lineage: Eukaryota > Metazoa > Chordata > Actinopteri > Anguilliformes > Muraenidae > Gymnothorax > Gymnothorax reevesii. Next base: position 155,023,499 of record CM056575.1, read on the forward strand.
CAGCGCCAACACTGTACAATAGAATAACCTGCACTCTTCCAAATACCGGGACAGTCTTTTTTTTTTTTTTTTTTATACCAATGAACGAAACCTTTTCCCAAAGCAGGGGCTCTTAACCAAAGGATAGTTGGGCCATTCCACCGAATCGGTGCCTTTTCTGTCCCCAAGACATTACATTCAGAAATATTCATGAATATGCATGAAAAGTATCTGTTTAATACATTATATTATCAATCAAAGTGTCCTTTTTATTGTCCTGGTTGCAATTTGAAGATGCACGGTCTAAAAATTTTATAAAAGCTACGTAGAATACTGAACAAATGGGATGTTGTCCCCACTCTCTAACACTAAACTTAACTATTAAATATAGTCACCAGAATCCTTTATAAAAGTATTTATTTTTGCATTATTTTGTGGCCCAATTTGTAATTTAAACATAAAATATGTTTTCTACTCAAAAAATCATAAAACATTAGTTAAAAAACACAATTTTAGTGGTGTCCCCAGGTTTTTTCTCAGTCCTGTTACCCTGATACATTAACCACCCTAAAGATTTTGGAACATTCCACATATGACAGGATCAACAGGATATTGCATCATTTCAGTCCCGTGAAGGAACTGGGAAGACCAAAAGTAAGTTCTCTCAATCTCTTTTGTTTATTTTTGATCATATTGTAAATATGACTGGCATCGTAAATCATAACATGCAGTCCTGTTACCTAAATTATTTTGTATGCTCTTATGATTTTATTTTTATTTTTTGAGTTTTGGTTAATCACTTAAAGGTGCTTAGGGGCCTCATGCTACTAGCATGGTTTTCCATGTGTTAGCTTTAGCAACATAGCTAATTCTGTGCTAAAAACTCAGTCCTGTTACCCTCAGTCCTGTTACCCATAGAAAGGGTAACAAGACTGAATAAGAGTAAAAGGAGTGAGAATTTTCATTGAAAGTGACAAATTGAAGGGGAGTGGGGTTGAGGTAGAGAGAAGTGGGGCTGAGTAGGGAGGGGTTAGAGAGGGGGGGGGGGGTAGGGAGAGGAGGGACAGGAGTGGAGAGGTAAGGAAAGGTAGGGGAGGTAGGTAGGGGAAGAGATAGATCCAGGGAGGGGTGGGGTAAGATAGAGAGGGGCGGGAAGAGCAGTTTGTATTTAATTGTTTATATGATATAACATGAATTCTTTGATTTTAAGCATTACAGTTGGAATTACTATGGTGTTTAACAATGTGAACATATTATTGTCAGGGAGCCAACAGATTCTACTGGCCAGCCCCTGAGGATACCTTGTGGTACCTCTTCCAAGATATCTTGTGCATAATCCCACCAGCGAGGCAGGTCACAAGCCATTACACGGCAATAAAAAAAGATGTTTGGGCTAAACTAAAATCTGATTCTTAAAAAAGCAAGTTAGATTTTTCCTCATTAATTCATTGCAATTCTATAAAAATACATTTTGTAATCATGCAATTCTATGCAGAAATGCCTGTTTAACGCAATATGCTCAACTTATATCAGTTATATCTGTTGTTTTTCTTCTTTTTACCTTTTTCAGAGAAAGATGCAGAGCCCATACTGTACCTGAGTAGTGAGACACACATGCTGCCGGGGAAACTCACACCCCTCTCTGTCTCCACTCCCCCACTCCTTTACATTTGCACTGAAATACATACCATATACACATCCATACACACAAGCATACTACACACACCCACGCTCTCATGCACGTACACTCTATAGTAGTGTGGTTTGTGTGTGTGTTTGTATTAATATGTGTATAGAGTCTATACACATATTCATAAATGCATATATACACGCACATGCAATTACACACTCTCACATTCTGTACACACACACACACACACACACACACACACACACATACTTACACAAAGACACATACTCACATACTGTCATACACACACACACACCTGTTCTCCATTCTGTTCTGTTCAGAGACACTCAATCCTGTTACTCGGTTCTCATTTCTGTTACCTAATTGTTTTAATTGGAAAAATAAAGATAAAATTTTTTTTCCCCAAATTTTTTTTGTCCATTATTTGAGCACTTGTTGGATAGATCACATAATAGATTTTTGATCAATTTGAGGTTAAGGTCCCCATGAAAAATCAAAAATGGCTTAATATTTTGAAAAGAAATGCATTTCGCCTGTATACTTCCGACTTTTTTACCGTAGTTATATATATTTTGACCCTGTATTAAATTATTTCTTATACATACCCACTTTATTGAGTGAAAAACGAATAAAATACTTGGAATGACTTTTAAATGATATATTAATAGTTATAATAGTATCGGTAACAGGACTGAAAAAAAATGCTACCATCTTCCATTTCACAACCTTGTAAAAATAAGAATAAATGTACCTGAGATTGACCATTACATATTTTGAATAGTTAAACATGTATGTTATCAGATACAATCCTGAAAAAATTTGAAAAATGAAGTTTATGTTTGAAAAATTACAACATGCAAATGGCACCGATTCGGTGGAATGGCCCAGTTCAAAAGTTCTTCTTCCTCTGGTTTAACGGCGGTATATATTCAGCTTATTGGTGCATTACCGCCACCTTCTGTTCCGGAGTGTGGACCGGACAATAGCCTTACATTCTAACTCCTTAACCTGACTTAATCAAACCCACACAATATTATACGCAAAATACATATATTTAAAAAAATTAAATTAAAAAATTAAAAAAAATAACTTACTTTAAACTTTCCACACCAATTTCATCTACAACCACCCTATTCTTTTATCCCTGCACCTCAGAACTACATGCTCCACTGACTCCTCCTCATCCTGACATTCCTCACACAAGCCTGTCTGGTGCTTCCCCATCAATTTCAATGTCTTGTTTAGTGCACTATGCCCCAACCTTAACCTTGTAAACACAATCTTTTCTCCTGTATCCACTGCTCATCCTCCCACCTCTAACACTCTTTTGAATTTGGTAAAGATGCCTCCTTTTCTCCTCTCCATCCCACCTTTCTTGCCACATTGCATTGGTCTTTTCCCAGACTACACTTTTAACTTCAGCTTTGCTGATACTGACCTGCATATCTACATTTCCTTTCATTAAAGCTCTCTTAGCCAACTCATCCGCCCTCTCATTCCCCCTCACCCCTATATGCGCTGGAACCCACATAAACTTTACCTGACCTCCCTGATTAACTATTCCTGTAATTGACTGAAGGACTGAATACAGTATGTCTTGACGGCTGTTTGAATGGAATGACCTTAGACTTGCTAGCAATGAAGATGAATCTGAACATACCAATGCCTTATCCAGACCAGCTTTCTCCACCCACCGTAACGCAACCAGCACTGCCACCATTTCCACTGTGTACACTCCTAACTAATTAGTTGTTCTTCTATTAATCCCAGTTCCTTTTGCCGGTACTGCCACCCCAAATCCTGTCGCTCCTGTCTCAGGTTGTTTAGCACCATCTGTGTATTTATGTGTAAAATCATTATACTCTGTCATTACATGACATCTAAACGCACTCACCAAATCAATCATAACCTTTTCCTTTCTTTTAGCCTCTAACAAATACCAATCAAACTCAGGCCATTCAAGCATCCATGGAGCTACCTCTGGATAAACTACCGTTGGACTTATATTCAGATTAAATACTCCAAATTCTTTTGCAATATTATTCGCTACTCAAGCAAAGTTTTGCCTCTGGCTCCTCCCATCCTCCCAGCACTCCTGCAGGACTCCCTTCATAGGATGAGAATCATTGTGCCCCTTCAAATTAGCCCAGTAGTTTGTCAGTAATTGCCTTCTCCTGATTTCTAGAGGCATTTCGCCCAATTCTACCTGTAGTGCAGGGACTGGTGAAGTCTTACTTGCCCCACAACACATTCTCAGAGCCTGTGCCTGAACAACATCTAATTTGTTGAAGAGGGACTTAGCTGCTGACCCATAAGCCACACTGCCATAATCAACTACAGACCTTATCAGTGCTACATATAGCCTCTTCAATGCTTACACCCCATTCCCTTCCAGTCAAACATCTCATAACATTTATTACCTTTTTGCACTTTTCTTCAATTCTCCTAATATGATCTGCCCATGTTAGCCGTGAATCAAAAAGAACTCCCAGAAATGTAAATGATCCAACCCTTTCTAAAGTTTCCCCATACATCTTCAACTTCATCCCTTCCTCAGTTCTTTTCCTTGTGAAAAATACTGTTTGTGTTTTTTCCACTGAAAACCTGCACCCCCAATCATACCCCCACTGCACCACTTCATCTGTTGCACCTTGAACTTTCCTTACAGTGTGTTCCATGTTCCTCCCTCTTTTCCATAAAGCCCCATCATCTGCAAAAAGTGATCTGCTATATCTGCTGGCACTTTTTAAAATATATTGTTGATCATGATGATAAAGAGTAGCGGACTTATCACACTCCCTTGAGCTGTACCATTTCCGACTGTATGCTGACTTGACATTTCTGACCCTATCCCTACTTGGATTTTTCTTCCAAATAAAAAAATCTTTAATCCAATTGAAAACTCTCCCCCCAACACCCATCTTATGTATCTTTATCAAGAACCCCTCCTTCCACATCATATCATAGGCTTTCTCAATGTCAAAAAACACTGCAATAATTAACTCTTTATTTGCCTGGGCCTTCCTTATTTCAGACTCTAACCTTACCACTGAATCCATGGTATTCCTGCCTTTCCTGAAACCACTCTGATAACCTGCCAAAAGTCCCCTCTTTTCAAGTTCATATGACAACCTTTCCATCATCATCCTTTCCATTACCTTGCATATATTTCATGTCAATGCTATTGGTCTGTAACTAGTGGGGTTGGATGGATCTTTGCCAGGTTTTCTTATTGGAATCACGACTGCTTCTTTCCAAGTTCCTGGTGACCTTCCCTCCTCCCGCACTTTGTTATATAGCGGCAGCAACTTCACTAATGCTCCTTTCCCCAAATACTTTAACATGATGTAACACACCTGATCTTTCCCTGGAGAAGTTGGTCGTGATCTCTTAATAGCCCTCATCATCTCTGCCCAGGTAAATGGCTCATCGATCAAGCTAATTGTATTTTCCCTCCTTTTTAAATAGTTCAAAAGTTCAGAGCTCGCGAGACTCCGCACCTTCTTCTTCTTCTTTGGTTTAATGGCGTACGGAACTTTGTCTTTAGTGCATGCCGCCACCACCAGTCCTGAATTTCGTGCTGTATTTTGACTGTGTACTTTACGTTAGTAGTAAATAAAAAAAATAAAAAAAAACTCCTCTCACGGATCCTTCTCTGCTTCAATTATTTCCCAGGCTTTCTGTCTCTCCTTACTTTTCTACAGTCTGACTGCCACCGAACCCTCTTTCCAAAATTCTCTGCATATCTTCCCTCTTTACATCCACTACGCCCAAAATCTCTCTTGCCGCATCTACCACCGTCTTAATTTTCTCCATTTTACTTTCTATCTCACAGGTACAATTTAAAACCATTGAAATAAACGCTAAAAATCTTCTTCTGTTCATCATAATTTCATCCTCCTCAAACTCCTTTAGCTTCTTTTCCACTGGCTGCACTGGCCTGCTCTTTCCCCACCGTTTCTTTTTTATTCACGACTCTTTTAGTTGCTTCTGCATATATTTCCCCTGCACTCTTGTCCTTTCCACCTCTCTTTCCATTTTCCTTCTTTCACACTGCACTGAGCCCATCTCATGACTTCCCCCACAGTGAAAACATGCCTTTGCCACAATACAGTCATCCTCAACGCATCCCTCCTGTCCACACCTTCTACACCTGTGCATGTCTTTTTTACATACAACCGCCACGTGCCCATATTCCTGACACCGGTAACAGCGCAGTGGAGCCCTTTCGTAAATTCTCACCCTATAACTCACATAGTCAACAAATATTCTCTCCGGTACCTCACTGTTGAACTCTAAAAGCACAGACAGGCTTTCCTGCACCTTTCCCTCCCGGAAGCTTCTCAGCCTCTTTGCTCCACACAGCCCCTCCACCTTCAAAAAATCATTTAAGTCCATGTCCAATGGAACACCGCTGATCACTCCTTTAACACACGGTTTTTCCTGTAAAGGAAAGCTAGTTACCTTTACGAGATCGTACTGTTTAATTTTTAATGCTTTGTTTTGTTGTTTAACATTGCGACACTCCACAATCACTAACCCTCCCCGTGTTATCCTGACTGCTCTTACATCTCCAATTTCCCATTTCACAAATTTCCCAATGTCATGAGCATTACTAAATAAACAGTTTGCTTCATCACCCTTTATATTTGCTTTTATGCCTACAACAAATGTTTCATCCTCATTTTCGTTATCACTTCCATTTTTCCTTCTCTTTTTTAATCCCACCGCCGACTCACAATCCATTTTCCAAAACCATTCATCCGCAATCCGAATCTAAACCGAGAAACCGTGCAAAATCTTCAAAAGCCAAACAATCCACAAATCTATTTTAAATTTCGCGCCAAAAAAAAAACTGTGCAGGCTATTGTTACCAGGGCCTCACTTTCAGCACAAGTGGAACGAGGCACGGGCACCAGGCTGCCCGGACACTCCCATTTTGATTGGGAGCGAATTAGTATTTTTTCTGTGATTCTCCCCCTCATGTGACTGGACAACGACAGCTGCCAATCATGTCAACACGTCACCGCAGCAGATGTGATTTGCTCATGCGCAAACATCACACAAGCTCATTCTCTGTCCGATAGAGGTTCTCAATGGCAGCTTCCAGTGGATCCGCGGAAAACTCTGTTATTCCATTACAGAATAACCCGTTCTGAAGGCGTAACGTTACACTGGAAGAGAAAAAGAGGATAACGGAGCTGGGACCTGACAGACCTGATTTAGAGATTCAGCAGCAGGCAAGTGATCGTGGGCGAGCTGACACCCGGGGCTTCTCCCGCTCTTGTTACGACAAACAGAGTTGGCCAGCTGGATGTGGCATTAGCAACGCTTTTTATAGCTTTCCCTGTTTGCTGTTCCAGTTTGACAGATTCAACGGGGCCACTATGAAAAGAACAGTACATCCACTACTGAAGGAATATGTTCCCCATTCTTTATTTTACCATGCTAGCCCGGACTGGAGCTAGGTTTGCACATGTTCTGGGCATGTCTGGGGTAAGTCCTAGAAAGAGGTCTAAATGTGGGTGGGGTCTGCAAAAGAGTATATAAAGAGTAAAATTGAGACAGTAAAGGAGTAGGAGAAATTGCAAGGAGAAGGATACATGTGACCAGACCTGTCATTCTGTTCAAGACCTGTGAAGCTTTTAGTGGATTTTTGCCTGTGTCAGGGCATTTTTCTCACCCAGGACATCACCAAGCAACCCACCAAAGGGACTGTAAATATTTCTGTTTTTGTATATAATCAATCTTGGTCTGTAGAGTAGAGTAGTTTGTTGTTAGTTGTCTTGGTTAAAAATTAAATGTGTTTAAGTTTTTAAAACTGTTTCTGACATCCCTTGCTGTTGCGGATGTTGTAAATGTAATAACAAATTGGGGTCATAACAGTATGCAAACTTTAAAGCACAACTGTACATATATACCTTGGCAAAACAAAAAAGATACAGTGAAAATAACAGGGTGTGATACATTAAATTACAATAGATTGGATCCATATACAGTGCTCTCTATAATTATTGGCAACCCCCGATTAAGATGTGTTAAAAGCCTTAAAATAAATTCAATTTTTTTTGCAGACGCATACTCTCACACTGAAAATTGTAGAAAAATGTAACCTTCAACTCAAGTGAATTTTAAGGGGAAAAAAATCCCTTACTACAAAATAATTGTTTTTTATGAAATCACCTGTTCCACAATTAATGGTACCCCTAACAATTCCTCGGAAAAAAATGTAATTCAAGTTTTTCAAGTATTAGAGTGTCTAGGAACATTTAATTAGTAATTCATCACTTCCTGTTTCCCTGGGGTATAAATATGGCGTGACACAGAGGCAATTTCTCTTATCCACTTTTCAGCATGGGAGAGACAAAGGAACACACCATTCAAGTAAGGCAGATGTGTGTCGACCTTCACAAGTCAGGCAACGGCTACAAGAAAATAGTCACTTGCCTGCACCTGTCCATATCTACTGTCAGAGGAATCATTAAGAAGTTTAAAACAGCTGGAACGGTGGTAAACAAGCCTGGACGAGGGCGCAAGGTTATTTAGCCACCACCCACAGTGAGGAGGATGGTAAGAGATATAAAAAGTTCTCCAAAGCTCACTATTAAAGAATTGCAACAAATGGTAGCGTCTTGGGGTCACAAAGTCTCTAAAACATTCATCAGGGGCTATCTACATGCCAACAAGCTGTTTTGGAGGCATGCACGGAAAAAACCCTTTTCTCACTCACAATCATAAATGCAAACGTCTGAAGTTCGCCAAGTGGTGCTGGGACTTCAACTGGGACCGTGTGCTTTGGTCCGATGAAACCAAGATAGAGCTTTTTGGCAACAAACACTCTAAGTGGGTCTGGCGGAACACAAAAGATGAGTATGCAGAAAAGCACCTCATGCCCACTGTGAAGTATGGGGGAGGATCGGTGATGCTGTGGGCCTGTTTCTCTTCCAGAGGCCCTGGGAACCTTGTTAGGGTGCATGGCATCATGAATACTTTGAAATACCAGGACATTTTAAATCAAAATCTGGTGGCCTCTGTGCAGAGGAGAGGACCTAGGTCGCTGGATGATTTAGAGAGATTGTGCAAAGAGGAATGGTTGAAGATCCCTCTTTCTGTATTCTCCCATCCTGTGAAACATAATAGGAGAAGAGCCAGTCTCTGAAATTGAGCTCCAATAAGGCACCTTAGGACACATTTTTATAAACAGAATCTCCAACAATGTGCTCAGTTTTTTTTATTGATAAAAAAAATGTTTAAGAGCACAACTGAACATTACACTTGATAGACTTAAAGGAATAGTTCATCCAAAAATGAAATTCAGTCATTATCGACTTGCCCTCATGCCGATAAGAAGTCCGGTGTAGTTTTTTTCCTCATTCCGTAGACTGGGGGGCGTTTCCTCCTGCATCGCAAATCCATATAACGAGTGTCTATGGTTACCGAAAAGAAAAGGTCCATAAAACTACGCAAAAACTTTGTAATATTCCTCCATACTGCTCGCCCGCTGCAATCCAAGTGTCCTGAAGGGGTAACATCCAGAGTTTACCTGTAACAACGTAATTTTGTACAGCTTTATAGCCTATTATTCTCTCTAGTATGTTTGCTTGGAGGTGCGCTCGCACGTTCATGCGGTTCTCCCGAGCATTGGGCACTACGGTGGCCGCGCCAGACAGCATCCAATGGGAATCGCGGAAGACACAACCCTGTGTTTACATGCTGCTGAGAGCGACACGAGAACCAATAAACCAGAGCGAAGTCAACTGCTCCTTGAGTTGGCAGTAAAAAGACATTTTTGGTTTTTGTCACTCAGAAATTTGCTTTTATTTCAACTGCACCGGTAAATTAGTATGAAAACATGGTTGTAGTGTGTTCCTTTCTTGGTTGTGTTACAATAGGATTGTAATGGGATAAGGTTCCTAGTTTTGCATATGTGCTCGTAGGACCGATTTAAGTGTGACACGAAGTGTAATTGAACCTGGCTGGAAGGAGATGCGTGTGCCTGCTGGAGAAGTTATAATGAAGTTCAAGTGAGCAACGATACTGCTCTAATCGTCCGCTCTATAAGGTTACGATGATAACGGTCTAGAGTGAAACGGGTTGCTTCAACCAAATGAAGCGTGATCCGTGACTTTCCACAAACTACCAGTTCAGGACCCCGAAAGACTACAGTTATGGCTAATAGCTCTTCGTTGCGATATCAAGTCCCCGCAGCTGCTCGGGAGAACCGCATGAACGTGCGAGCGCGCCTCCAGGCAGACATACTAGAGAGAATAATTGGCTATAAAACTGTACAAAATGACGTCGTTTCAGATAAACTCTGGATATTTCCCCTTCAAGACAATTGGATTGCAGCGGGCGAGCAGTATGGATGAATATTACGAAGTTTTTGCGTATTTTTATGGACCTTTTCTTTTCGGTAACCATCTACGGTCGTTATAAGGATTTGCGGTGCAGGAGGAAACCCCCCCCCCAGTCTCCGGCTGCTGTTTGAGGAATAAAAAACTACATCGGTCTTCTCATCAGCATCAGGGTACGTCGATAATGACTGAATTTCATTTTTGGGTGAACTATTCCTTTAATACATTTCTTTGATTGACTATTTGAAATTCAATCTATGCATATTGTATCTTCGAAGCACAATTTACTGTGAATCTTAATTATTCCATAGCTCTGACTGCACAGCAGATCTTGAATAAATGTTATCACCATCAGCCTCCCTTTGTGGTGACCTTTACAGTGATATGCTGTGTCATGTGACCAAAACAAACATGATGTCAAAGACCTACACACTGTGGATGTTTAGGTTCCTCAGGGTGGACCACTGGCCCTGAAATGGATTCTGGGAGAAGTACTGAAGAGTATTTTTTAAGTTCTTCAAGGAGGTGGTAATGAAGTAATTTTGCCGACGGAGATTTTGTTTGTGTAAAGGTTCCATGAGAAAGGTTTTTTCAGTATTAAGGATCAAGTAGCTACTTGAGAATTTAATAAATTAGATTAATGGAGAAAATTCAAAAACTAGGTGCATTGGTGAGGCTTTAGACCTGGGTGTCAAGTTCTCACAAGACATGAAGTATGCATCCTCCTGTATGTACACTGATGGTAGAACTGCACACCTATGATTATTATGGTAATTTGCTTTAGAAAACATGACTTGAGTATTTTAGGCCCTTGTTGTTTGACCCATTTAGCAGAAAATTCAGGAAGACTGACCAAGAAAACACATCACACACAAAGCATTTGTGGGGCTTACCATCCGTAATATGGGAATAATTTAAATGGGGGCTTTCCAGCAGAGTACTTTAGCTGCAGGTAATGCTGTGTTCCATTTCTGAATTTGGTCACATTGTTCGAAACATTCATCCCGTAGTTACTTCACTGATTAAGGAAACCGCGACCAGTGTCTGTGCAGGTTGTAATAATCGATCATCCTGACAAAACTACAAAAATAAGAAAAAAAATTAATCAATAAAATAGGACCAATGGCCCCGTAGCTCACTGGTATGACATGAAATTAGATGTTCATTCAAATGATGAACAAAAAGAACATCATGAAAATTTATCTTGAAAAACTAGAAACTTGGACACCACTGCAATGATTTGTATTCACCACTGCCCCTGACAACAATGCACCATAGTGACATTGTCTCAAGGAAGCTGGACTCTGAATTTGATATGAATCTGGCCAGTAGTTTCTGAGTAGAATTTTAAAGTTTCAGGTGAAGGGAAAAAAAGAAAAAAAATCATAAAAATTCGAAAAAAACAATGTATTTCAACACTGTGACAAATCTTTACAATGTCCCAATGAAGCTCCATACCAACTTTGAAGTGAATCAGATCAGTAGTTTAGAAAAAGATTTTTGAAAGTTTCAAACGTACAAAAAATCATAAAAACTAAAAAAGTAAGCAAGATTTATGAGCAAAAGACTTCTCACAATGATCACCGTTGTAGGGCTTTGTGCACCTGATCATGGCGTTGTAAATGGGTTTTGTTACGTCCCATACTGACCAAATTTGTAGGGATTCTCACTTTTTTATTTTTCTTATTCTCTTCTTATAGTGTGTAATGGGCCCCTTTCCTGGGGTCTATAGTTACACCCTAAACACAGTTGGAATTGTATCCAAGGGCTCTTTTCAAGATGGTAACCATTCCTTTGATTGCGGATAGCTGTACTTTCTGGGTCCTAGGACAACCGGGGATGGCCTCCATGTAGTTCTTCAGGTTTTTCTTCATAAGCCCCGTTGCACCGACCACCACTGGCATTATATGAATTTCTTTCAATGACCAAGTTGTTTTTAGGTCATTTTTTTAAATCTTGGTGTTTTGTTATCTTTTGTCTTTCTGCTCTATTAAGTCCATAATCATTGGGGACAGTGACATCTATAATTTTGGCACTTTTCTCCTGCCTATTCCAGATGACGATGTCTGGTTTTATTGCACCTCCCTCTATGAACCTTCCAGTTGGAATGATTTTGTCGTAGAAGATCGTTACCTTCCCCTTGGAGACCACTGGTGCTGGTTCATGGTCCCATATTTTCTCCATGACTTCCACTTCCAACTCTTTGCATGTTTTCCAGTGCAGGTATTTGCAGATTTTATTGTGGCAGGAGGTATAATATCCATCAGCCAGGAGGATTTGGCAGCCTGAGAATAAATGGTTTAAAGATTCAATTGTTGTATAACAGAATCTACATAGATCGTTCTGTGATATTCCTGCCATCTTCTTGAAGCCATTCGCTAAAAGACCCTGATCTTGGGCTCCAACTATAATTCTCTCTCCATCAAATCCCAGCCCTACATTCTTCAGCCACTGTATTGATCCTTCTTTGTCGATGTAATCCTTTTCCAATTCTTCTTGGAATCGTCCAGCCCTATCGTGCTGCTTCCATCTGTCCATTCTGTGAGTCTGTTCCATTTTGCTGAATTTTGCTCGTACATTTCTTGCTAGCTTGGTTGCCTGTGTCAGTTTGTTACCTTGTCTCTCTTCAAAGATATCTCCACCGAAGTTTTCAGCCAGTTTTATGAGTGACGTCTGCTGGGGTAGAATCTCGGCATGATGTTGTGCAACCATTCTCATTATGTCCTCATCAGTGCTTTTCAGGTACTGTCCCATACTGTTGCTCTGTAGGCCTGGTTGATCACTGTAAGGCCTAGTCCGCCTCCTCTGCGAGGGAGATATATCCTATTCATACACTGGTTTTTGTCTTAATATCTAACTTGTCCAGCTCACCTTGCGGCCAGTCTATTATGCCAAAACCGTAGGTCACCACAGGGATTGCAAATTGATTTATGGCAGTGATCTTTTTTTTGGTGTTAGTTCTGATTTACAAATATTTTTTAGGCGCTTTAAGTATTCTTTCTTGACTCCTTCTCTCATTTTCGTATGCTCTACTGTTGCATTTTCTTCTGTTCCCAGATATTTGTATGTGGATCCTCAGCCAGATCTTTAATACAACTCTCCTCCCCCACGAGGATATTTTCTGCCACTACCTTCTTACCTTTCCTGATTGTACATTTAGAACACTTTTCCAGACCAAATTCCATACCATTGTCCTTGAAGATCTTATAAACTGCTCCAACAAGCAGGTTAAGTTTTTGTTCTGACTCTGGATAGTGCTTCAGGTCATCCATGAATAGAAGATGTTTCACTCTTTTATGGCCTTTTCTGCTTAGGTCATACCCGATGTCATAGCTCTTCAGTAGCTTGCTGAGTGGGTTCATGGTGAGGCAGAATAAGAGCGGTGATAGGCTATCTCCTTGGAAGATTCCTCTCTGAACTTGGACATCTGGGATTATTATGCGTCCCTCTGAGTATTTTAGGGTGATGGTGGTTTTCCACTTAGTCATTTGAGTCTCAAGGAAGGATCTCATCTCTTTATTGATGTTGTATAGTTCCAGGCATCTCAGTATCCAGGAATGAGGCACACTGTCAAATGCCTTTTGATAGTCAATCCATGCCATCTAAGGTTTCGCTGTCTTCTTTTGCAGTCATCAAAAATAGACTAATTGATCACGAGTTGGTCCTTAGTTCCTAGCCTTTTTCTTATGCATCCCATTTGTTCGTTTTCCAGGTAGTTTCCCTCATGAAGATGTTCATTGATTGCATCAGATATGATCCCTGTCAGCCACTTGAGAGTTGCTGTCAGCAAATTAGTCTGTATTTATTAGGCAGCTGCGTATCATTACTCTTTTGTATCAGGATGGTATTACCAGTGGTCAGCCATTCTGGGGAGTCTTCTTCTCCTTTCAGTATTTTAGTAAAGGCCATGACATAGTGGCAGTGTAGAGCAGTCTTCTTCTTCAGCCAAAAATTTGGGATTTTGTCTATTCCTGGTGTCTTGCAATTACTATATTTATTGATTTTTCTTCCTTATTCCTTCTTCTTCTAGTACGATTGCAGGCATTTGCTGTTTGTCTCTGTTTCTTTCTTTAGTGATTTCAGCCCACAGGTTTTCCTGATGTCGTTTTGGGTCTTCAAATAGTGGCCTCCAGTTATCTTTCAATTTGTTCCCTCACTGGTGGTTCTCATACTTCCATTGAGTCTTTTGCTATATTCCAGTATAGACTATCCTTGGGTTTTCAGTAAACTGCTTATTTATCTGTTTCGCATTTATTTTTCTCTCTTTATTTCTTATTTGTGCAGCTAGGGCTTTAATCGCAGCTTGAGGTTCTGCCAGGCGTCGAGCAAGCTGGTCATTGCTTATGTTGTATCTTCTTTTTATTACGTTAATTTTCCAAGTGAGGTTCTCTGTGTGGTTTTGCTCATTTCTAAAAGTTGCAATTTGGGAGATTTCAGCTCTTTGCTTGTTAATTGTCTGACGTAGTTTCTTTTTCCAAGGTGGTTCCATTTTTATTAATTTCCTCGTCCCGGTTCCCCTGCTTTCTTTATGTTCTGGGGCGAGCTTACTCTGCATAAACCACGCAGCTCTGTAGTTCACACAGTTTAGCTCAGCCAGTGTGGTATCTGCTGGGACTAGTCTTGTAAGGCCAACGTTCACTTTCCATAGCAGTGTTTTAAACTTTTTGTACTGTTTTAGTTTAATCAATTTTGGGCGTTCTTCCATATTCATTCTTCTGGTTTCTTCAATCTTATTAGCAAATTCTTCTTCCAGTTCCAGCTGTTCTGATTCTGTTTGCAGCTGTATTCCTTTTGGTTCCTCGGCTGGTGTGGGGCTCATTTTTCTCCTTTGTTGTTGTCTCTCAGGGCTTCCTGATTGTTCCATTTCTAACGCAACATCTGCCGGCGGGGAGGCAGGTGGCCCAGGTGAGGTTGCCCTGGGGAGTGGTCTTTGAGGATCCTTGGTTTGTAGGTTTGGCATTTCTAGGGGCTCAGTAGGAGGGCAGATTTTGTTGTTAATCATGCTGGTTACTTCTGCTTGCATCCATTCTGTTTCCTCCTCTGTGAAATACTTTTGGATGAGGATGTTATGCCTTTGGGTGGTGAGTTTACTTCTTGGTACGCCTTTTCTACTTTGGCAGTGGTGGTGGAAGATCCTCTGCCATTCTTGACATCTCTCTCTCCCTGATTAGTGTATTTCGCCTTCACGTACTCAGTTGCCCAAAGTAGCACCCACTTCTCCTCCATCTTCCAGCGGCTTCGTCCAAACTCTTGCTGATCTTCCTCTTTTCTGGACTGGAAATCTTTTTCTGCTTGTTTTTGAGCTTCTTCATTAATCTTTTTAATTTCCTCTTCTGTTGGGTATTTATGAATTTAAGATGCAATTGATGCTAGTTTGGTATTTGTGGAGGCTTCCCTCTTTTCTGTTGGTGCATCCGCTTCTTTTAATCGCTCCTCGAATATAACATTTTTCCGCCTGCCCCACTCCTCGTATCTGGAGTAAGCAAAGCAGTGGAGGATCTTTTCTTCTCCTCAATGGACCACGTTACAGTATCATAATTTTGTTTATTGCTTTTGCAGGTCCTTTGGCAGGCTTGTTTCTGGGGCCCAGGGCCAGTGCGTTGCTGATCTGATGGGGAACCCAGCTTAGTGCTAGCAGAGGAGGGACTAATCTTTGTAGCACTGGGAGAAGTTGCACTATCACTATCCTCACACGCCCTCGTGCCTAGGCGTGATGTGGGGACCTTTTTATCCTGGGAGACATCCGGCCAGTATATCTTATCCATTCTTAGCTTTTTCATATTTGTTTCATGGAAGTTTTGTTCAGGGTTTCCTCCAGTGAAACATGAAACGTCCTCATATAAGGATTTCTCCAGGTAAACCCCTTTACAGTAGGACCAAAGACAAACAAGGCTCGTGACTAGTATGATTTCCACAATCTCACCAGAATGTTGTCTTTGGTGACCAGTCAATGAAGATTTCCAAAGAAAACTCTTCCCACACTTATCACATTTGTAGGGCTTTTCACCTGCATGAATTTTCTCATGGAATTTTAAATTGAGTTTCTGACTGAAACTCTTTCTACATTGATCACATTTGTAGGGCTTCTCACCTGTATGAATTTGTTCATGGTATTGCAAGGAAACTTTCTGGATGAAACTCTACTCACACTGACCGCACTTGTAGGGCTTTTCACCAGTATGAATTTTTTCGTGCTTTTGTGAACTGGATTTCTGACTGAAACTCTTCCCACACTGATTACATGCACAGCACTTCTCACTTTTCATTTTCCTTATTTCTCTTCTTATAGTGTGTAATGGGCCCCTTTCCTGGGGTCTATAGTTACACCCTAAGCATTTTTTGCATTGTATCCAAGGGCTCTTTTCAAGATGGTAACCGTTCGTTTGATTGCGGATAGCTGTACTTCCTGGGTACTAGGACAACCGGGGATGGCCTCCATGTAGTTCTTCAGGTTTTTCTTCATAAGCCCCGTTGCACCGACCACCAGGGGTATTATATGAATTTCTTTCAATGACCAGGTTGTTTTTAGGTCATTTTTTAGATCTTGGTATTTTATCATCTTTTCTCTTTCTGCTCTGTTAAGTCCATCATCATTGGGGACAGCGACATCTATAATTTTGGCACTTTTCTCCTGCCTATCCCAGATGACGATGTCT
Organism: Gymnothorax reevesii; assembly: GCA_029721435.1. Lineage (NCBI taxonomy): Eukaryota > Metazoa > Chordata > Actinopteri > Anguilliformes > Muraenidae > Gymnothorax > Gymnothorax reevesii. Next base: position 155,040,139 of record CM056575.1, read on the forward strand.
GGTTCCCACCTGTATGCACCCGATCATGGCGTTTTAAAGTACTTTTGTCACCGAAACTCTTCCCACACTGATCACATTTGAAGGGCTTTTCACCAGAATGAATTTTTTCATGGCTTTGTAAATTGGGTTTCTTTCGGAAACTCTTCCCACACTGATCACATCTGTAGGGCTTTTCACCAGTATGAATTCTGTCATGACATTTTAAACTGTATTTCTTACTGAAACTTTTCCCACACTGATCACATTTGTAAGGCTTTTCAACTGCATGAATGTTTTCATGGCATTTTAAACCAGATTTCTGCCTGAAACTTTTCCCACACTGACCACACTTGTAGGGCTTTTCGCCAGTATGAATTTTTTCATGGGATTGTAAACTGGATTTCTGACTGAAACTCTTCCCACACTGACAACATGTGTAGGACTTCTCACCTCTATGCACCTGATCATGGCATTGTAAATTACTTTTGGAACCGAAACTCTTCCCACACTGATCACATTTGAAGGGCTTTTCTCCTGTATGAATTCTTTCATGACATTGTAAACTGATTTTCCGATTGAATCTTTTCCCACAGTAATCACATCTGTAGGGCTTTTCTCCTGTATGAATTCTTTCATGACATTGTATACTGATTTTCCGACTGAATCTTTTCCCACAGTGATCACATTTGTAGGGCTTTTCACCTGTATGAATTTTTTCATGACATTGTAAACTGTTTTTGTGAGTGAATCTTTTCCCACACTGATCACATTTGTAGGGCTTTTCTCCTGTATGAATTCTTTCATGACATTGTAAACTGATTTTCCGACTGAATCTTTTCCCACAGTGATCACATTTGTAGGGCTTTTCACCTGTATGAATTTTTTCATGACATTGTAAACTGATTTTCTGACTGAATCTTTTCCCACACTGATCACATGTGTAGGACTTCTCACCTGTATGCACACGATCATGGCGTTTTAAGTTACTTTTGTTACCGAAACTCTTCCCACACTGATCACATTTGTAGGGCTTGTCTCCACTATGAACTCCTTGGTGGCTATTTGAATCAGATTTCCAAAGAAAGAACTTCCCACCTGTAAAGCATTGGTGTGGCTTTTTCATTATGGGGATTCCCTCATCAGGCATTAAATCAACCTGATTTTTGCCTGAGAGTCTGCAGTTTGGATTGAGCTCTCCTGCATTAGGATACATTACAGTCTCTGCCTTTTCATCAACCTCACCTTCATTAAGCACAGTATTCATGAGATCACTCCCTAGAATTTCACTTGATTCAAGCATATTGTCATCAGATTTGATGTAAATACACTTAATGTCTGGCAAAATACTGACTAGTTCAGTCTTAATAGAGTCTCCATCGACAATTTCAGTTTTGACTTTGTCAGGATACGGATGGGTAGCGTAGGCCAGTTCTGTAAAGTCTAGTCTCTCTGTCTTAAGAACCCCAGAGCTGATGGGGCTCGGATCAGTTTCTGTTTTTATCAGTGATGCTTCTGTTTGATGCAAATCACTGACTCTGCTGTTTGTAGTGACACACTCTGGCTCCAGTGTGAGTCCTGGTGCAGTACATTTTGTCTCGGACTCTGCCATGTGGACAGACTCCAGTCCATGTAGTTCCTCTTCTTTCTCTCTGATCCTGTGCTGCTCGGGGAGCTCTAGTAGGGTTGTCTCAGTGTCCTGTCTCAGACAGACTCCTGTCTGCATCATTCTGCTGATCAAACGCGTTCAGAAGTGCAGCTCCTGTAGGGAAACAGTGGAAGGGATTTTAGCCTTTATCTGTTCTACCTGTGCAAGAATCTTAGTTTTCAGGGGCTTCTGAAAATCTGATCTTTAATATTATCCATTTTACGACTTCTCTGGATGCCACACTAACTTCATTTTAGTAGAATTCCTGTAACAGATCACTGAAATGATCAGTCAAATTCCAGGTGTTAACACTACTACATACAGCACGGAAACAATACAAAACTTGACTAATGCTGTAGGTGAAGTATATCCCCAAAATGACTGCATTATTTTCATTGGCAAGTTCATAGTTTGGCCAGGTGGATGAGCAACAGGAAATGGTATGGGGCCAAGAAAATCAACAGAACTACTCTGGGTTTCAGTGGCTTTTAGCAACAGCTAGACATTGCATTTTTTTACTTTTTATTTGTGCCCAGTCCGTTTCAATTATACTCTCAATATCATTGAAAATGAGGACATGGCTTCACTGATTTCTCCAGAATAAACAAAGGTTGAATGAATAAGATCCGTCTGAAAGGTGCTGAGTTGCGATTACTGCACATGCTCACAAAGTACTTCCCAAGAAAGTGAATCTGTTTGACTGCAGTCATAATTCATTCCGTCCTTGCCAATACATCTTTGTGTTGCATTGTATTAATATATTTTAGTTACAACAGCATTATGCCTGTCATATTGAGATGCGTTCGATGAAAATTTGAGAATTCTAAGTGCTATTCTAAGTTTTAGCCAAGGGATGCGAAGAATGTAAGATGATTACAATTGCCAATTATTATCGCAGAAGAAAAATACCCTCTCGATTTTAACTTGCAGTTGAGATTTGACTTTGTTCGGAATTGAGAGCATGTGAAGTAATTGTGACACAACTCATTTGAGTTCGGTTGCAAACTCCACACTAAACAATATGTTGAAACTAGTTCGCTAGATGCTTAAGCTGTATTGATGTTTGGTTGAACCACGGAGACGCAAGGTTCATCTAAACTACTGTGTGTAATATCTAAAACATTGAGTGCATATAGGAATTAAAGAGCCCGGATATATAGGAATTGTCAGAGTGAAAAGTCGCAGAAAACAATACAGCAAAAAACATATCCGGGTTTGCATCGCAAAATGTGAGCATTTTTCAGTACACAATGTATAGCAACTTCAAATTGAGAACACCGCTTCAAGCAAGAATCCCGCCGGAAATCTCGAGGTGCATTTGATTTGAGCAGAATATGTGCTTATTGACGGGCAATACAGTCTAACAGAAGTGTGCAAGCGAGAGTACCACATTACCAAATCTAGCGTCCCCGTCACTGTCATGTGGATGCTTTTGAAAGTTACTGGTCACTCGCTTACCATAACCGCCATTCCCTCAGCATGTACTTGTACAAGTATATTGATTGTATCGATCGATAACCCCAGTCTTAAAAAGAGACCTAAATCTTGCACTGTCAAGTCGTGGAACTTATCATGGCTCAAATTTGAAGAGGAGGAGGGTCATACAAACTTTATTTACTGTGATGTGTGCAGGCAATTCTCAGATATATGATTTCTGAAGAATTATAGCAAAGGTTTAATAGATGGGATAACTAGCAGTAGTGTCAAGAAAGAAAAAGTCATGACATATGGGCCATCATGAAGACTATATGAAATCACTGTCTTAAATAGAAAAACAAATAACAGTTTTCAGATTAATAGTGGTTGGAGTATTCAGCTGATTTTGCCATAAGCAAGTCACATGACATCAATCATTGATGTAACACACAGTCGAATTTATTAGTACGTAACATAATAGAACAAATTGAAGAACCTAAAGCCTCTAGAGGGCCTAAATTTCATAAGTAACACGGAAAGCGATTATGACTACGGACTTCCCGTGCTTCTCTTTACTCAGGGATTGGAAACAATGCATGTGTTTCATGATCGTTTAAATTGTTTTAATGAAATAAGACCATCTGAAACGTTTTTATGCAGTTCCATAGCTTTTAAACCCTCAGTAAAATCAAGCCTGAGAATTCCCGAGTCATAATAGATTTCATTGTCATTAGTAGGGAAATCCACTTTATACACGTGAAACTGATTAACTTGATGCACAATGACTTAAATTCCGCGAGTGAATTTCTTCATTGCGCTTTGATTGAATAATGCTGACTACGGCATAGAAACATAAATGCCACTCAGAGGAGAAACGTAATGGCATCCCTGCATACACGGCGGTTTTGACCAGGAAGGACCTCTGATTTCGAGAGACAAAACTCCAGGTTTGTCGTGGTGTTTAACATTCAGCTAATGTCCGCAGATATCGCAGTCATAAGCATCCAGCGACTCGTATGCTCGTAGTTCCTCCCTAGAGTACACGACTGCGGTCAAGCTATCACCAGTTCGCAAAACGACAGTCAAACTATCACCGCTAAAAATTTGATGCGCAATTACAGCGGATAGCGCGGTACTTTGGTCACGTGATACAATTGCTGCCAGTCGGTCGAGGATTTATCGGACCCCTGACCGAGGCTTATTCAACGAAAAAAATGCGTGTATTTTCTTCAGAAAAAAAAATCGTGAACAACTTACATAATGTGGTTTTCAAATGACTTTTCTTTTTTCAATAAATAGTAGACATTTTGTGCAGATTGAAAAGTGAGATTTTGGCGAGCTGTTGTTAATCCAGATGACAAACAATTTTTTGTTACTGTAATAATGTTTTACTTAAAGCAAAAGGAAAAAAAGGTGTATGTCACTGTGGCATTAATGGAAGAATTCCCATTAGAATAGCTCCTTTTAGGTGGACAAAATACAAGAAAATTAAAGCAGGGACCATAATACTTGTGTAATTTAAAATGTTTGTGGAAATTAGGGGGCCCACACCATTCTGCACAAGCTGTAGTAAAAGCTTATCGAATAAAGAAAGATTGCATGGGTGAATCAACATGTAAACAGCCATCAAAGCATGTGCTTTGCAATTCAACACAACTAAATGGGGCATGTCTGAGGGCCTGTAATGGTTAAAGTGAAATATTTAGCACTTGCATGCAACTCTGCCTGCATTCCAGTACAGGATGTCTGAATCAGAAGAGATTCCATGTTGTATATTAAATAAATGGCGATCAAAGTTGGTACTGTGAAATGTGCGAATGCAGATGATTTAATAGGGAGGTCATGTTTCTGGGCATATAATTACTGCAAATCAAAAAGTTTGTGAAAAATAACGGCTGCGTATAATAACACATGGACCAAAGCATGAGTCCACCAAATATGAAGAAATTTTGTGGCGGAAATTTTTAATAAATGGCCTTCAAATTTGATACTGTGCAGTGTGTGAACGCAGACAATTGGATGGGGGGCGTCATACGTCATTCTTTGATTTACGTGGCGAAATTGGACAATTCATGGAGAAAAAAGGTAAACCTGTTAAGGAATTACAGTGCTCACTATGGCTGCAGGACCTTGCGTTTATGGTTGACATCACTGAGGACTTGAATAATCTTAACAAAATGTTACAAGGGCGCGAAAAAATCGTAACACAGTATTATGACAGCATACGTGCATCCAAGTTAAAGCTCAGGTTATGGGAGAGGCAGATAGCAAGCGGTGACCCTGCTCATTTTCCCTGTTTAAAAGATATGTGCGCAGCAAGCCTTAATTCTGACGCGAAACGGTACTAAGACAAGATTTCAGGGTTGTTGGGGGAGTTTGAGAAACGATTTCAGGTTTTTAGTGAACTCAAGACCGAGTTTTTCGCTCACCATTCAGTCAGAGCTCCTGATTTGCCCGTTGACATGCAACTTGAAATCATTGATTTGCAGTGTGATGTAGAATTGAAGGACAAATTTGCCTCTGTGGGCTTGGACACATTTTACAAGTACCTCCTACCAGGCTATCCTACATTGACAACACTGGCTGCAAAAATGTACCTACCTTTGTGAGCAAGTTTTCTCACTAATGAACATTAATAAAACGAAGCTACGCTCAAAGCTCACATGCACTTGCATGAGATTCCGAAATTGGCTGCTTGTCAGGACATGATGCCTAATATTGATGCACTTGCAGTGTTTCCCACGGGACAGGAATGCATTTGTGGTGGTCTGGGGGGGGTGTGCAGAGTTTGATTCCAAATACTATATACAGATACATTTAAACTGTAGTGCAATAAATACTCAGAGGATTAACCAAATATCACAATGTTAATGCTTTAATAAATGTAGAATCCTGCATTAAAATAAGGAGTGAACTCATCCATAAAACCGTGTTTCAGCTTCGCTTGCTTGTGAATATTCAATAACTGATCCTGGTGTGCCATCTAGTGATAGTTTATTGTAACTGCGTGCACAAATTTGCAGCGTCATGTCCGCTGGCATCAACATCCTTAAAAAGGTACCCTGTCGAGCACCGTTGTTCTTGAACGCGCCAAAGACAGATAATCCTTATGATGAATTACATTCATATTTGAATTTGTAACGAAGTGGGCAGTGTCAACATATCGAAGTGAAAGTATACGTTTTATCTTTTAAATGTAGCAGAGTAAAAATGTAAGGCAAAACTCAAAGTACAAATCCTCAAAAAAAACTAAAGTAGGCCACTGTTCGTTACTATACACCTCTGTCACGAAGTGCGTTAGGACGCAATTCTTGGATTTTTCAGTTTTCCGGCATGGCAATTTTTCGAGCTTTAAGCCCTGTGTGTAATGTGCGAAAAAGGCTGTCTTCGTAAAGTCAGTCTGCAGTAAATCCGCCTCTGTCAAAGACCACCGAGAAGCTAAATGGCTAAAAAGAATGACTGGAAAGGGGACTTTAAGCGGTAGCTGCTCAACTTGTTTGAACGTGAACTTTACGAACAGCGTGAGTTAATGTCTCTGCACATGTTGAGCTTCCAGCTGTGTTATACAAACACAGGTTAATGTTACATGATATTGTTCGGGCCACTTTTGGACTTGTTTGCCCACATAATTGTACCAAGTCGTCCTACCGTCGTCTTTCGAACCATTGTGCATGTGCTTCATCGTCATCTTCTTCTTCCGGCGGACCATCCTTCAGTGGGTCTTCTCAGAGCCATGTAGAGAGAGAGTCGCGTCAACTCCGTTCACTCCAACGGACCAATTTTTTTTACAGTAATGGCAGGTCGTGGATCTCAAAATAGTTCCCGGAAGTTAGCGACGAGCACTAGTCCAGCAGTTGAGATGAAGCGGAACGGTTCGTGATGATCTTTCCAAAGGTAAGACGATTTAAGAATTAGACTGTGTATTGTCAGCACATCTGAATTAAATTAACACATACAGTAAAGCGTTTTCTTGGATTATCCCTTGTAGAATTCGAGATATATTGAACGTTTAAGGGCAGAAAATTAGGCTAGGATACTAGCTAGGTGCAGTTAGCGACACAGTTACTAGCGCCAACCATGAGCAGCAGCAGCATAATGGAAAACTTTCATCCAACGACGCGATATTAGAGAAAAATCCATTTCATCCAACGACGCGATATTAGAGAAAAAGACTTCTTAAAGTGATTTTTTGCGGAGTGGGGTGGAGGAGTGAAATGTCAGAGAATTAACGTAAATATCAGACTGGCTATAGTAGTGGAGGTGGTGAAGTAAGGTTCTCTTTGAGTACAAGGTAGCTAACGTTAGCTATTATAATAAAGTTGACGTTACACACTGTTAAAGCAGAAAGCAATCGGTTGCTGATACATCGTTAATAATATTGATTGTTAGAGCTAATTTTTTACTGCTATTCAATTAACTAAAACGTTAACTATAGTTATAGTTTTTAGGATTTGAGATTCAATTGACAATTGCTTGTCAGTACTATGTCGCTGCTCTTTTTTGGATTGATGGTTAAGGGAGAGGGAAGCTGGAGGTCCAAATAGAAAATTGAGAACAGAAAGTATTGGCCAAATAGCCCAAACAATTTGGAAAATTAAACATAGAAGACTAAGTAGGGAGTAATACTGAATAGTATAAATATTGAGCTTTATTATATTACTTGTCTGAAAGACTGCAAAGAACATGTTCCATCTTTATACTAATTCTTGTTACATGTTACTGATGCCATTTACCATACTTTCTTAAACATCAGCAGCAAAAGCTGATCACAACTACTTAAAGCTAAGTTGGGATACAAAGACCAGCCTCATCTCTCAGCACCATTTCCCATCCAAGCCCATTTCTGTTTCATGAAGTAACTCGTACATAAGAGCAAAATAAAAAGATGTACAGAAAATGTATGGGTATAACAGGATAAGTTTGTATGTTAATGTGTCTTATGTCTGGATATAGCGTTTAATGAGCCCTTCCTGAAAATGTTACTATACATGCAAGCCTAGATAAATGTATACCTTCTGCATGCGAAAAGTCAATGAAAAAGTTGTTCTGAACTTATGTATTGGTGTTTAGTGATAAGTGCAGATGTGCATAAAATTGTGAGCAGTTAAATTATAATTATTGCCAGTGGATTTTCTAAGATGCCACACTGAACATTATGCTGTTTTAAATAATGCAGGAACTAATTGTGCTGTCAGTTGATACTCATTGATAGTCACCTGACAGTCCTCTGTCCTTTCTGAAAGTCATGAAGATTACATTAGTTAATTACTGAATTGGTAACATAGATCCTTAATATCCATGGGATGATTAAAGCCCCAAGCAAATGAAGGAATGGTAGAAAATTAAACAATTTTGAAACATTCCTTCCTTTCCCTCTGCATAATAAACATTAGGATGGGATTAAACGCATTGTTGTCAAAAGCAAAAACCAAGAATTCAAAGCAATGAACAGGAACACGCTCTTTATACTGACTTAATCTCATTTTAGTCATCTAAATTATTTAAATAATTCGAAGGCACTAAAACTGCTCGAATACTGCCTGTATTGAGTGCAAATGTTCAAATTTCTGCCGTTTAATGTAGATTTTTCGCGGTTGTTTAACGTTGGGGTCACTTAACTGAGAAGGCGACATTCATTCAAGCCTAAAATATGCAAACAAGGCCGAAATAACGCTATTTATTGACTAGTCATTACCGAGAATTGCAGGTATGTCTCTCTGCAGCCTATTTGACAGACGCATTTAAATTGCGCGCCAGCGACTTCCGGGAACTATTTTCCGTCTCCAAGAACCACGTGACGATCGAGAATTCTGGACCTCCGTTGACGCAACTCTCTCTCTACATGGCTCTGGGTCTTCTATGGGTTTTATTGGCGGAGATACGATGCATACCGCCACCCACTGCACGGGCATTGTAACGACAAAAGCTACATTCACAGGCAGTGGGTCCAATTAATGCTTTTATGAGCGAGGTCGTGCCAAAAGCGGAAAAATCTATTCGTGGCAGAAATAATTTCTTCGTGATACAGATAAATGAACGTATGGGAAACACTGATTTGTGCAGGGTAAACGATGCCAAGTTTCAGGGGAAAATACTAAGCAAGATGAGTAATTGCTGTGGAAGTCATTCATTTGTTCAAGTTGCTTTCCAGATGTTGAAAAAACAGTGCTTTTAAGTTCCACAAAGCTGTGCCTAAATGTTTTGCCACATTGTTACTATCACTGTGATCAGTTATGCATAACCCACTTAAATAAATGTTAAACTGAGTAAAATAGTTGTTAAAATTGCACATACTTTTAAAAGTTCTTATTAGTGCCTAATACAAAGAAATAAAGTGGACTTATTGTTAGTTCTGTGTAATTTTGCAATGAGTTTACTGACCCGGCCCGCTTGAGATCAGATTAAGCTATATTCGGTCCCCAGACCAAAATGAGTTTGACACCCCTGGTCTAAGTGGTCAAAAATATGTCTCTAAGTTGGAATTGCAGGATGCTACTTCTGGTCATTGTATTTGTTAACGGCGGCACAGGGCAGGATCTGTATAGGGCCCACACTGTACCTATATACCCGCCAATGATGAGGCAAGTGGGGTGAGTGATCAAGCCTTGCAACATTTAAATGACATATCTGATGCACAACAGCGAGACCTCGCACCAGCATTGGCAGACTCTTGGTGGGACTGGCTTATGTCTGGAGGTTGGAAGGCGGTAATTACATCTGTAGTAAGTTTTGTGATTGGGGGATTTGCAGTACTGCTCTTCTGCAGTTGCTGTGGTATTCCCATAATTAAAGGAATGATATCAAGAGTATTGAGTACTAATCTGCAGTATTAAATGTTTCTATTACAGGACAACAATGAGATGTATACTCTGCCCAAGGAGCTGAAGGAATCATATAATGATGTAATTGAGTTGAGGCCTTTGTTTGAACAAAATAATGGAGAGTAGTGGTGATATGATGACACATCTTCCCCGTGAATGAAGCACATGCTGAAAATTGAGAGAAGTGGCATGCTGGCGGATAATCAATTATAAACAGGGGGGAAATGTGGAATAATTTTTTTTATTGATTAATTTAATTATTATTAATTGCTTATCCTTGCTTGCTCTTATTCTGCTTTAGTTCATAATCTCATAGGCCTTAGTGTGTACTCTTGCATATGGGGTTCCCCGGTGTCATGGCTTAAGTCCCAACCTGGCTCTTTCGACCTGCCACCTAATCATCCCCTGATCTAATTGGCTGTGCAAATTGCCCTCTCCCTCCCCACCTCAACCCCGAGGGCTCCCTTGAAAAAGAAAATTCAATCTCAACGAGACTTCCCTGGCTGAACAAGGGGTAAATAAAATAAAATAAAATAAAAAATGTCTGATTTAGCCTGGGCCTGCATAACTGTACTAGTGCGCCATGGCATATAGCCTATCTAAAGTCATGCAGATATGATGAGCCTGTACTAAGGACAAGATGTTTTTCTCTTTCTCTAAGTTTATGTGTTCATAGAAAGCTCCGGAATGTATGGCGAGATAAGCTGGAGCCAGGGTTGATAGAGAAGACAAGTGTTTTTCTCCCTAACGAGATGTATGTGCGCACCCCAGGACAGCTTGACGTGGGCTGCCTGAGATGGCGAGGGCTCTCCAGATTACCTCATGATGTGTATATCAGCACTGGGGGAGGAGAACGTCATGGAGTGCCCCGACAAATACTAGATAGAGACTAATTGTATTATCCATGATTTTTGCTGACTTGGACTTTGTATGCGGGGATCCTTTTTCTGCATAAAAAGTAAACTGACTTTGGCTTGGATGTTAACTTCTCTGCCTCCGACTGATTTTTTCCTCTGAGTCGTCTGAAATTCTTTTTGTGAAGGTAATACCAGGAATATATAATCAAAATTCCTACAACAACCTGGTGGCAAAATATTGAGCCATACAGGCATAATGTCATCATGTGACACGTTGTGAGGTCAAGACCTTGCAGTTGGACATAGTTTCATGTCAATTGGGCAAATGGTTCCAAAGATATGGCAAACATAGTGAATTTTATGTCACAAACTCCACCTTGTGTCAAAATTTTGAACCAAACAGGTATAATGTCAACGAGGGACACATCCTCAGGTCACAACCGTTCATTTGCACTTGATTTGAGGTCAATCGGACAAATATTTCCAGGGATATGATAAAAACAGTGATTCTTCAGTTTTTGGCCCCTGGTGGCTAATCTAGAAATTGTAAATTGCCAAATCAGTCCTTCCACTTTATGATACTTACTTACATGCAAAACATGAAATTTCTAATTGAAATATTGCTGAAGTTATCGCATTAAAACGTAGGATATCCGGCAGAGGCGGCGGCAGTCGGACCAAAAACATAATATCCACCAAACGCCATTCGGGGATATAATTACCTAACAAACGGTATGTCTCAAAGTGTGGAAAAGACTGGGATCATTCTTTTGGGCAAGGCAACATCAGACTTGACTTGAACATTTCTTTCTTAAATTTTTTTAAAACGAATAAACAGATATAAATGTACTGAATTACTTATGTATGTAATTACTGTGCACCAATACAGCAATCTTAAATTAACCAATGGCTTCACAAGCTAAGTCAAACATGTAAAAAAAATATTACAAAACCTCTCCTGGTTCAGTCAGTGCAAACAGGAGTATAACGCCCAATGTAAAATAACTAATAAAGGAGGTATAATTGAGAAAAAACAATAGCTTCACTAGCTTGGTTGGTAAACATTCAAAATAAACAGCAGTCAGCTCTTTACAATGGTTTTGTGCCAAATAGGAATTAAACTTCTATTACAAAAGCAGCTGAATAAAACAATAGCTTCACTAGCTTGGTAGTGAAAAAAAAAAAAAAAAAAATATATATATATATATATATATATACACACACAAAAATACTCTCTTCTATTCTGGAGTTGCCCACGGAGAGATGCAGCGGGCTGGTGTGGGTTTGCTTATAGCCCCCCAGCTTAGCCGCCACGTGTTGGGAGTTCCCCGGTGAACGAGAGGGTCGCTGCCCTTTGCCTTCGGGTCGGGGACAGGTGCTTCACTGTCGTTCCAGCTTATGGGCCAAATGGCAGTGCAGAGTACCCGGCCTTCTTGAAAACCAAAGTACTGGAAAGTGCTCCAACTGGGGACTCCATCGTTCTTCTGGGGGATTTCAACGCTCACATGGGCAGCGACAGTGTTACCAGGAGGGGTGTGATTGGGAGGAAGGGCCTCCCCGATCTGAACCCGAGTGGTATTCTGTTATTGGACTTCTGTGCTAGTCACAGTTTGTCCATAACAAACGCCATGTTCAAACATTAGGGCGTCCATCAGTGCAGATGGCACAAGGAAGGCAAAAAAGCTTTCTAACTTTGAACGTGGCAGGATTGTTGAGCTGCACAAGCAAGGCCTCTCGCAGCGTGCCATCGCTGCCGAGGTTGGACGCAATAAAACAGTGATTTTAAATTTCCTAAAAGATCCTGAGGGTTATGGGACAAAAAAGTCAAGCGGTTGACCCAAAAAAATTTCACCTGCACTGAGCCGGAGGATCCTACGGACTGTCCGTGAAGACCCAGGCCAATCTTCAACCCAGATTAAGGCCCTTGCTGATGCTGACTGCAGCCCAATAACCATAAGACGGCATCTGCGAGAGAAGGGCTTTAAGAACAAAAAAACAGATTCACAGGCCACACCTCCTCCCGCCCCACAAACTTGCGCGTTTGGACTTTGCAAGGGAGCACCAAACATGGGACATTGAGAGGTGGAAGAAGATTTTATTCTCTGATGAGAAAAAATTTAACCTGGATGGTCCTGATGGATTACAACGTAACTGGCATGACAAGGAGATCCCTCCGGAGATGTTCTCTACAGGGCACAGTGGAGGAGGTTCCATCATGATCTGGGGTGCTTTTTCCTTTAGTGGAACAATGGAGCTTCAGGTTGTGCAGGGGCGTCAAACAGCGGCTGGCTATGTGGAAATGTTGCAGTGGGCATCCCTCTTGACTGAGGGCCCACGTCTGTGTGGTAATGATTGGGTCTTTCAGCAGGACAACGCTACAGTTCACAACGCCCGCCTGACAAAGAACTTCCTCCAGGAGAGTAACATCTCTCTTTTGGACCATCCTGCTTGTTCCCCAGATCTAAATCCCATTGAGAATGTTTGGGGATGGATGGCAAGGGAAGTTTACAAAAACAGTCGTCAGTTCCAGACCATGGATGCACTTCGTGAAGCCATCTTCACCACATGTAGCAATGTTCCCACCAGCCTCCTGGAAACACTTGCATCAAGCACGCCCAAATGAATTTTTGAAGTAATCAACAAGAATGGTGGGGCTACTCAGTACTGAATCCTTATTTTGCTCTTTAGTTCTGTTTTTTTGTTCTTTAGGGCCATGGTCTTAAACTTTTGATCAGCTGATGAACAGGCTGTTTCAGTTTAAATACAGTTTTCAATAAATTGCCTACTTTCTGTTCTTTGTCTCCTGCTCCAGTTTCTTCTTTTTGCACTTTGAAGCACAACTTACAACCTGGTTATGATTCACCAGTGCAAAATATGAATTCTTGTTATTTTTTCCCCGGTCTTAAGATTTTGTTCAGGAGTGTAGTGTTGAGGATTATATTTCAATATTTCTCATTGTATTCATCAGTCGATCAATTGCCATTTTGAATAACCATAATAAATAATCATAATCAATAACCATATTATGTAGGCAGCAGTAACACACACAAACACATGCACACACAACAAAACACACACACATATACAAGCAGTTCACATGCACATGAGCAGTGCACACAGACACATGCAAACACACATACACAGGCAGCAAACGTACTCATGCACACACATGCACACAGACACGTACATACAAGCAGTTCACACACAGACACACACATACAAGCAATTCAATTCACACATGCATGAGCAGCCCATATACACATAAGCAGCGTGCTTCTGTAGCTTTGATGAGCGAGTAGGCTTCTGTTTAGTTGATTCAAAAACATAATCAGAGGATGCATTTGATTTCTGTAGCTTTGATTAGTAAGCAGGCTTCTGTTTAGTTGATTCAAAAACATAATCAGAGGATGTATTTGATTTCTGTAGCTTTGATCAATATTTGTTCAGTAAAATCATTAGTTGTTACTGAAAACATAATCAACTGAATCCTTTATGTATCCACTTTATCTATTCCTTTGTCTGTACTTCCATCTCTTGCTCTGGAAGTTTCCAATCCTTTTTAGTGATGTGCAACTCGGCTTTGCTTTGAATTCCTAAAGGATTAGCTAGCCATGTTTTGGTTTGCCTGTCCAATTGTAGCATGAGAATGAGAATACAGAAAGACCATATTTGGAAGATATTTCCTGTGATAAGTGTTATGGCCCCAATTTGTTATTACATTTACAACACAAACGCAACAGCAACAGCAAGGGATGACAGACACAGTTTTAACAACTTAAACACATTTAATTAACAAACAAGGACTATTAACTAAACTAATCTACTGACCAAGATTGAATATATAACAACAAAAATATTTACAGTCCCTTGGTGATGTCCTGGGTGAGGAAACTTCTCTAACACAGGCAAAAATCCAGAAAAGAAACTTCACAGGTCTTGAACAGAATGACAGGTCTGGTCACATGTATCCTTCTTCTAGCAATTTCTCCTACTACTTTACTGTCTCAATTCTTTTCCTTATATACTCTTTTGCAGACCCCACCCACATTTAGACCTTTTTTTTTTAATTTTCGGGGACTTTCCCCAGACATGTCCAGGACATGTCTAAACATAGCTCCAGTCTGAGCTGACTAAAAAAAAGGTAAATACTGCCATCTAGTGGCCTATATTCACATCACACCTCCATTCCAAAAGGGAAAAATTTTGACTCATGAAGGCAAAATTTTTCTTATCAATACAAAATGGTTGAGTGGACACTTGTCTATATATACATATCATACAATATTCAAATAAACACGTGATATATATATACATATTCAAACACGGGATAAGCAATCAGCAAATACATTGTCTGTACCCTTTACATGCTTAATTTCCAAGTCAAACTCCTGTAAAATCAAACTCCAATTCAACAATCTCCGATTCTTGTTTTTCTTCTTACTCAAAAACATTAACGGATTGTGGTCAGTGTACACAATCATTGGCTTTTGCCCTGTACAAACATAAACCTCAAAGTGTTGTAAAGAAAGAACCAGAGCAAACAGCTCCTTCTCTATTGTGGAATAGTTCCTTTGGTGGCGATTGAACTTCCTGGAGAAGTATGCCACGGGATGCTCAATGTCATCAGAGTCACTTCTCTGTAGGAGCACAGATCCACAAGCTTGGTCGCCAGCATCGACCGTGATGGAGAACGGTTTGTTGAAGTCAGGAGATTTGAGCACGGGGAAGTGACACAGCAGAGACTTCAGGCGATCGAAGGCTCTCTGGCATGCATCATCCCAAGTGAACTTTACGCCTTTCTTCAGTTGGTTAGTTAGACTGAGAGCAATCTCAGCAAAGTTCTTGCAGAACTTGCGGTAGTACCCGATCATTCCAAGGAAGCGGCGCAAAGCTTTTTTGTTGACAGGAACTGGAAAGTCCATGATGGCTTGGACTTTAGCATTTATGGGTGCCACCTTACCCTGGCCTATGACGTAGCCAAGATAGGTGACAGTAGCACAACCAAAGTCACTCTTGTTCAGGTTAACTGTCAGGTTAGCCTGGGTCAGGCGCTGGAACAACGTCTCTACATCTTTCAGATGTTCTTCCCAGGAGTCACTCCATGTGATCAGGTCATCGATGTACGCACCCGTGTGTGGCAATCCGGCGATTGTAGACTGTATCATCCTTTGGAATGTGGCTGGGGCATTTTTCATCCCAAAGGGTAGGACTTCATACTGGTACAACCCAGATGGTGTGGCAAAAGCAGAGATGCTCTTGGCCCTCTCAGTTAAAGGTACACACCAATAACCCTTCCATAAATCAGTCTTGGTCAGAAACTTTGCTTGCCCTACTCTATCAATACAATCATCAATCCTAGGTATTGGAAACACATCAGTTCTAGTTACAGCATTGACTTTGCGATAATCTGTACAGAATCTAGTACTTCCATCAGGTTTTGGAACTAGCACACAGGGTGAACTCCAATCTGAGTTGGAGGGTCTGATAATATCATGTTTTAACATGTACTCAACCTCTTTCTCAGCAATCTTTCTCTTTTCAGGATTCATCCGGTACGGATACTGTTTTATTGGTTTGGCATCACCAACATCTACATCATGAGCGGCTATAGAAACTCTTTTTGGAACATCAGGAAACAGATCCTCATATTTCTTCATCAACCTCTCAAACTGATCTCTCTGTGAGGGTTCTAAGTGCTGGAGTTTTACATCAAGATTTTGCAACACTACAGAATTTGACAATTTACACGAAAGAACTTCAGCTTTAATTCTAGGTTCATCATCTTGAAACTCCCCCTCATCTTCACAAATCTCGGCTATAGGAGAATCTGAGGTGACTGCTGCAACCCTAGCATTTCTGTCATGATAAGGCTTCAGCATGTTAATGTGACACAACTGTTTTGGCTTTCTCCTATCTGGAGTCTTCACAATGTAATTGAGATCATTGAGTTTTGTCAGAATTTCATAAGGACCATGAAATCTAGCCTGCAATGGATTGGACTGCAAGGGAAACAACATAAGGACCTTGTCCCCTGGTTTAAACTCACGGCTTCTAGCCTTATGATCATACCAAGCTTTCATTTTTCCCTGACTTGATTTCAAGTTCCCTTTGGCTAGGTCACAAGCTGCACACAATCTGTCCTTGAACTTGCTAACATAGTCTAACAGACTAATGTGCGGCTCTTCCTCTTGCCATTGTTCAATCAATAACAGCAAAGGTCCTCTCACTTCATGACCAAACACTAGCTCAAATGGACTGAATCCAGTAGACTCCTGCACTGCTTCTCTAGCTGCAAACAACAGCAAATGAACCCCTTCATCCCAGTCTTTCTCATGGTCATAACAATAAGTCCTCATCATTGTCTTGAGAGTGGAATGAATCCGCTCTAAGGCACCCTGACTTTCTGGATGATAGGCACTAGAAAGAATCTGCTTTGCACCTAGTTCATAAACAACCTGCTGAAACAATCCTGAAGTGAAATTGTTACCTTGGTCTCACTGAATTTCCCTGGGAAGGCCAAACAACGTGAAGAACTTTATCAAAGCCTTTGAGATTGCAGTTGCCTTGATGTTACGTAGAGGTATGGCTTCAGTGAATCTGGTAGATGCACACATGATTGTCAACAAGTACTGATTTCCAGATCTAGTCTTGGGTAATGGACCAACACAATCAACAATGACCTTAGAGAATGGCTCTCCAAATGCTGGGATAGGCTGCAATGGAGCTACAGGTGGGTCTAACTGGTGTTTTCCAACTACCTGACAAGTGTGACAGGTTTTGCAAAAGTTGGAAACGTCTTTCTGAAGCCCAGGCCAAAAGAAGTGTTTCATGATCTAATCAACAGTCTTGTTAACACCAAGATGACCTCCTAAAGGTAAACTATGAGCCATTGTTAAGATCTCATTCCTGTAGACCTTCGGAACAACAATTTGCCTGACCACTGCCCAATCTGCATTGGCAGGGATATCAGGAGGGCGCCACTTCCGCATCAGCACACCATCCTTGAGATAATACCCAACTGGAACTGCGTCTATTTCTTTATCAGGAAGGGCTCTCCTCCTTAGTGCACAAATTTCAGGATCATTAGTTTGCTCCTCAATCAACCGCTTTCTGGACAGAGACAAGTCTCCAGACACATCAGAATCACCAAAACCCTCTGGCTGGCTGAACAATGAACTGATAAAAGTGTCTGATAAGTTCTCAAACGGAGAAACCATAGTAGGCCAATCAGAGTCATGAGGCGAACCACCTGAGTCCTGACTATTCAATGTGCTGGACGGCACCACAACATCATCTTCTTTAGCCTTCTTGGCCATAGCACGAGTCACTGCGCAAGAAGGATACAGAGATGGGTCCTCATCCCCATCTTCAGTGCTCGGCTGTGAAGTAAGATGTACAGGGGGAACTACTTTGCCCCCAGCCAAGTCATTGCCTAGCAACAGAGAAACACCCTTTATAGATAGACTTGACATAAGTCCCACCTTTACCTGTCCTGTAACTAAATCTGACTTCAAGAATATAGAGCGCAGGGGTACAGATACAGTCCTCCCTTCAATACCTTGTACAAGTATGAAATCCCCTGAAGCGGTCTCATCACGTAACTCCAAGGAGTCCATCAACAAAAGTGACTGAGAAGCTCCGGTATCCCTTAGGATATATATGGGGACAGGAGTAGTATGCTCATTCAGAGCCACAAATCCCTCTGACACAAATGGAAGAAATTCCTCCCTCACGAAGTCAGCTGTATTAGGCTTTTTAGCCCCACAAGAAGCAGGCAATTTAGCAGATTGGTTATCTACTATAGGGGTTTCTAACCTTGTTTTCACAAAGGCATTTGGTTTGGTATACTTTTCTTTTTCTTTCTTAGCTTTTAGGAACCAACAAGTAGTTGTAACATGACCAGATTTCTTGCAATAACTGCAAACTAGACCACTTTTGTCACTGTCAGCTTTCACACTTTGATCAGACCTGTTACTGGATTTCTGAGCACCATCACCAGATTTGTCTTTGTCTTTGGGTGAGGAATCTTGGGTATCACCGTAACCCTTTTTCTGAAATTGGGACCATCTATTGTTACTGCTAGACTGAAATTTAGACTTATGTGTGAGAACATATTCATCTGCAAATTTGGCAGCTGACTGCAAATTCAGTGCTTGCTTCTCTTTCAGGTAGGTCTTAACATCATCCTTAACACAGTTCTTGAATTCTTCAACTAACACCATCTCTTTCAGTGAGTTGAAATCATCCTTGACCTCCATAGAAGTACACCAGCGCTCAAAGCAAACCTGCTTTTCATTAGCAAATTCCACATAAGTCTGATTTTCAGATTTCTTCAGACCTCTGAATTTCTGTCGGTAAGCCTCTGGAACCAACTCATAAGCTCTCAAAATAACCTTTTTGACAACCTCATAATCAGAGGAATCATCTGCAGACAAAGCCGAATAGGCTTGTTGAGCTTTACCCTTGAGGACAGTTTGCAACATCAGAGGCCAGTATTCCTTTGGCCACTGGCAATTCTTTGCTACCTTTTCAAAACACTGGAAATAGTTGTCCACATCCTTTTCCGAAAATGGAGGCACCAGTTTTACCTCCTGACTGGCAAAAAATTTATTTTTAGTTTCAATTTTAATTTTTAGTTCGTCCATTTGGAGTCTTTCTTCTCCATCTAACTTCTCTAATTCAAAATCTCTCTCTCTCTTTCTGCTCTTTCCTCTTTCTCTCTCAAATTTTCTTTGTTCCCTTTCTTTTTTCTCTTCACTTGCTAATTTTTCTAACTCAAACTGGCTTCGTTTTTCTTTTTACTCCCTTCCTTTTTTCTCTTCTCTTGCTATTTTTTCTAACTCAAACTGCCTTTGTTTTTCTTTTTCTTCCCTTTCAATCTCTAGCATTTTTAATTTAATTTCCACTTCTATATTTGGATTTTCCACTGGAAATTGTTCCAGATCTCCTGGTGCAAACACATTTTCATCAATGTAATATTCAACTATCTCTCTAGCCAGTCTTGCTTTTCGCATGGCTGGTTTTACCTCTGTCAGCTCGAACTGTCTGCAAATTTCTAGCAGTTCTGTCTTTTTAAAAGACTTCAAAACCCCTACGGTTGGTGATGCCAAGAAATCATCCATTGCTGTTGATCTATATATATGTATTCAATTAAAAAAAATCAATTTTACAATTTGAAATGTTAGATTTTCAATAAATTACTCACACAATGGTCTATCCCGGACGAGCCCCCAATTTGTTATGGCCCCAATTTGTTATTACATTTACAACACAAACGCAACAGCAACAGCAAGGGATGACAGACACAGTTTTAACAACTTAAACACATTTAATTAACAAACAAGGACTATTAACTAAACTAATCTACTGACCAAGATTGAATATATAACAACAAAAATATTTACAGTCCCTTGGTGATGTCCTGGGTGAGGAAACTTCTCTAACACAGGCAAAAATCCAGAAAAGAAACTTCACAGGTCTTGAACAGAATGACAGGTCTGGTCACATGTATCCTTCTTCTTGCAATTTCTCCTACTACTTTACTGTCTCAATTCTTTTCCTTATATACTCTTTTGCAGACCCCACCCACATTTAGACCTCTTTTTTTTTTAATTTTCGGGGACTTGCCCCAGACATGTCCAGGACATGTCTAAACATAGCTCCAGTCTGAGCTGAATAAAAAAAAGGTAAATATTGCCATCTAGTGGCCTCTATTCACATCACATAAGGGTATAAGACCGGGGTGTGAAAGGTGGGAAATCAGTTCTTCTTGCGCAAAAGGAACTCAGCTTTACATTTATCAACATCATTTTTCCTTGTTTTATTATTTTGAGATGGTGAAATGTTTAAAATAAAAATTATTCTTGGTTTTAAATGTGATGAAATGTGTCATGTTTAACTTTGGAGCATTTAGTGTTCAGGTTTGCTTTCAGTCACTTGGCGATTAATTGTAACAGACATTCAAACCAGGGGTGCCCAAATTTTTGCACCCCACTGTAGTAGGCCTAGGCCTTGGCCTTGTTTCATCAAGATTTCATCAAAATTATACATCTGTGAACTGGAATTTATTATTTTTAATGGTGGCATCATACCTGCCTTGTGTTACCAGTTTTTCTTTTTTGTTACTCAGTAATGGTAACAAGAAAGACAAACCACGGTAACATGAAAGACGCATCCAAAAGTTTTTCAGGGTACTGTGGGCACCTGTCCACACACAAACATGCCGTAATTATGGGAAACTGAAGCAGTTACCAGTTACTCTATTACAGGTGTAATGTGAACATAAGCAACTAGATGGCAGTACTGACCTTTTCTTTTGCTGAGCCCAGACTGGAGCTCGGTTTGGACATGTCCTGGGCATGTCTGAGACGGAAAGACCCAGAGAATGAAAAAAGGTCTAAAAGGTGGGAGGAGTCTGCAAAAGAGTATATTAAGGAGGAAAATTGAGAGAGAAAAGTAGTAGGAGAAATGGCAAGGAGAAGGATACATTTGACCAGACCTGTCACTCTTTTTCAAGACCTGTGAAGCTTTTAGTGGACTTTTGCCTGTGTTAGAGCATTTTCCTGTCCCAGGACATCACCAAGCAACCCCACCAAAGGGACTGTAAATATTTTTGTTCTTGTATTTATCAATCTTGGTCAGTAGAGTAGATAGTAGATCAGTTAAAAGTGTTTGTTTAATTAAACCTGTTTAAGTTTTAAAATTTTGTCTGTCATCCCTTGCTGTCATATATGTTATAACAAATTGGGGCCATAACAAATTGGGGGCTTGTCCGGGGGAGACCACTGTGTGAGTCAATTCTTGAAAATCTAACATTTCAAATTGTAAAATAGTTTTTTGAATTTTCCTTAATATATATATACATATATATATATATAGACAGATCAACAGCAATGGATGATTTCTTGGCATCACCAACTGTAGAGGTTTTGAAGTCTTTTAAAAAGACAGAATAGCTAGAAATATGCAGACATTTAGAGCTGACAGAGGTAAAACCAGCCATGCGAAAAGCAAGACTGGCTAGAGATACTGTTGAATATTACATTGATGAAACTGAGTTGGCGCCAGGAGATCTGGAACAGTTTCCGGTGGAAAATTCAAATGTAGAAATTGAACTCAAATTAAAAATGCTAAAGTCCAAGCCATCATGGACTTTCCAGTTCCTGACAACCAAAAAGCTTTGCGCCGCTTCCTTGGAATGATCGGGTACTACCGCAAGTTCTGCAAGAACTTTGCTGAGATTGCTCTCAGTCTAACTAACCAACTGAAGAAAGGCGTAAAGTTGACTTGGAATGAAGCATCCCAAAGAGCCTTCGATCGCCTGAAGTCTCTGCTGAGTCACTTCCCCGTGCTCAAATCTCCTGACTTCAACACACCGTTCTCCATTGCGGTCGATGCTAGCGACCAAGCTTGTGGATCTGTGCTCCTACAGAAAAGTGACTCTGATGACATTGAGCATCCCGTGGCATACTTCTCCAGGAAGTTCAATCGCCACCAAAAGAACTATTCCACAATAGAGAAGGAGCTGTTGGCTCTGGTTCTATCCTTACAACACTTTGAGGTTTATGTTTGTACAGGGCAAAAGCCAATGATTGTGTACACTGACCACAATCCGTTAATGCAGTGGTTCCCAAACTTTCTCTGCTGGGCCCCCCTTTGGTACATAAGAAAATTTTTGTTTTCAGAGTCTATTGCAGTTTACTTCGCACATTGTAATTTATATAAACCACAACCTTTTTTGAAAAAATAAAAGTAAACTGCCATAAACTGTAGGTTGTCATAAACAAGGCTACTTTTCGAATGAGAAATAAATAACAAAATAAAATAATTACACCGTGATGGTTTGTTAAGTGTAACTGTTTTCAAGCACCATAACTGTAATTATGTTCAGTGTAACAAGTTTCTTCTTTTCTTTTTTTTTGATATTCAACAACATCGCTATTAATTGATTTTCCGGACACCAACAGAAACTTACTTGCATACAGCCAATCAGCGACCTTGTGCCGGACCTCTGAAGGAGTGTCTCGGGACAGTTACACTTTTCTCATTTTACTGGCCTTGCACTTATGAAGTACAAATAACCGAGATCGCGTCAGCTTATTATAGAAAAAAATAAATGCTCTGAACATATGAGTTTTGTCTAGCCTAGCTGGAAATATTAAAAATGATCGGCAGGTTTGGAAACGGCCACCGTAATTTTCAAATGAAGGTCACGAAGATTTAATAATTCTAAACCTCTTTTAAAGTATAAAATCAATAGGGTGTATCACTCCCCTCTGCCTTAAAATTATGTTTCTATGATGCAGAAAGAAAGCACCATAATCAACCTATATTAACAGCCGACAGCGAAGCGCGAAAAAAATTCACGAACACCACTTGCCGAAATTGCGGTTATGATTGCAACGTTCAGTTGCTAAAAATAATCTGTCGGCCTACAGAGCATTCATATTATCGAGAATAAGATGACGCAATCTCGGTTATTTCTGCTTTATATTCATCGGATTTTGTTCGGTGTCACTTATCATTTTATTATCAATATGCCAGATCAGTGCAGGATAAAAAGCGGCGAGTTGTGTATCGCCAGACTATATTGATTGTAACCAGCTCATTTAACAGCTACAAATATATCAACAATTACATTCATTAATTATTTATGCAGATGACAGGCTATATGAATGATTTGGCCAACAGTTACGTTGAGAGTAAGACAGGCATTTATGTAATCGCAGAATTCTGGGCAGCGAATGGACTGTGCAGTCAGTGGTTCCGAGACCGTATCTCGGTGCGAGTTCAGTGAAGACAGAGAAAAAAAATAAACCGTCTCAAGACACTCCTTCAGCGGTCCGGAACAAGGTTGCTAATGTGCTGTATGCAAATAATTTTCTGTTGGTGTTCGGAACTCTAATGTGGGGAAAAAATTCGCTTCCCGCACCCCGCGCCCCCCCTGCCATTGCTCTGCGCCCCCCCTACGGGGCGCGCCCCCCACTTTGGGAACCACTGCGTTAATGTATTTGAGCAAGATAAAAAACAAGAATCGGAATTTGTTGGAGTTTGATTTTAAAGGAGTTTGACTTGGAAATTAAGCATGTAAAGGGTACGGACTATGTAATTGCTGATTGCTTATCCCGTGATGAGTATGTGTATATATCACGTTTATTAGCATATTGTATTATATTCATATATGTACACACAAGTGTCTACTTGACCATTTTTGTATTTAAAAGAAAAATTTTGCCCTTGTGGATTGAAGGTGTAATGTGAACAGAAGCCACTAGATGGCAGTATTGACCTTTTCTTTTGTTAAGCCCAGACTGGAGCTAGGTTTGGACATGTCCTGGGCATGTCTGAGACAGAAAGTCCGAGAGAATAAAGAGAATTAAAAAAAAAAAAAAGTCTAAAAGGTGGGAGGGGTCTGAAAAAGAGTATATAAGGAGGGAAATTGAGAGAGTAAAGTAGTAGGAGAAATTGCAAGGAGAAGGATACATTTGACCAGACCTGTCACTCTTTGTCAAGACCTGTGAAGTTTTTCGTGGATTTTTGCCTGTGTTAGAGTATTTTCCTCACCCAGGACATCACCAAGCAACCCCACCAAAGGGACTGTAAATATTTTTGTTCTTGTATTTATCAATCTTGATCAGTAGAGTAGATAGTAGATCAGTCAAAATTGTTTGTTTCATTAAACCTGTTTAAGTTTTAAAATTTTGTCTGTCATCCCTTGTTGTCATATATAACAAATTGGGGCCATAACACAGGTCACTCTTTCAGTTTCTACCTGGAATCATGCATTATTTTGTGTAACAAGAAAGACCTGCAATTTGTCAGACACACAATTTGAAAAAACTTGTCTCTTCCTCCCACAGCTCTTCAAATTGTAAAATGCAGCCAAAATAGACTTCTTCCATCCTGCTTTTTAAAAAAAAAAAAACCATGGTAGTGACACCTGTTGTGGATTATATTTCAGTATTATTCATTATATTTACAAATACTAATTGCATTTCAGCATTATTGATGATTTTCACTAAAATTGATTCATTACATTCGCTAATACTGATAATATATTTTTTATCATTATTCATTTTATTACTCATACTAATAATCAGTAACAATTAGATTTAGATTATATTTAGCCATCAATAATCATAATCAATAACCATATTATATGAGCAGCAGTAACGCACACACATACAAGAGTTCACACACGTATAGGGAGGGGATGGGCAGTGCACACAGACATGTAGTTCACACACATACAGGCAGCACACGAACACATGTGCACGCACAAATACAAGCAGTTCACTCAGACACACACACATACAAACAGTTCACACACAAACAGACACACACATACAAGCAATTCTTTTCCCAAATGCATATGCAGCTCACATGCACACAAGTACCGCGCTTCTGCAGCTTTGATTAGTAAGCAGGCTTCTATTTAGTTGATTCAAAAACAATCAGATGATGCATCTGATTTCTGTAGCTTTGATCACTATTTCTTCAGTAAAATCATTAGTTGTTACTGAAAACATAATCAATTATATCCTTTATGTATCAAATTGTATCTATTCCTTTGTCTGTACTTCCATCTCTTGCCTGGAAGTTTCCACTCCTTTTTTAGTGATGTGCCACTCAGCTTTGTTTTGTATTCCAGAAGGATTAGCTAGCCATGTTTTGGTTTGCCTGGCCAATTATAGCATGAGAATGAGAATACAAAAAGACCATATTTGGAAGACATTTACTGTGAGATAAGGGTATAAGACCTGGGTTTGAAAGGTGGGAAATCAGTTCTTCTTGCGCAAAAGGAACTCTGCTAAATACATTCACCAAAATGCCTCAATAAAGCCTAATTCTCTGAAGAATCTGTGTCTCTCCAATTGCTTGAGGATGGGGGAACCTCATAATCTGATAATATGTTTGAATGAAAACCACAACACACCTACTGGAGACAATGTTAATTATTGTCCTCAGATGTGATGGTGGTAGCATGAAAGACAGTGACTGAACCAAGTTTGTGATATAGCTTTATTGACTAATACCTCAAGAGGATAACTAGGAAATGGGGAGACAAATCTGTTTTTGAGACCGAAAATACGAAGAAAACTGAAGTTTCATCAGTGATAAAGTTTTTCAAGGAAATAGAGAAAAAAAAAAAAATCAACTCAGGTAAAAGTGACCCCACTTGAGACAGGTAACAAAATGGACTTTTTGACCATAAAAACTCTGATATTTTTTTGTTTTTTCCTCTCAAACATGACCAAACTATTTTTTAAATCAGGAAAAAAAGTGGTCTACTACATACTAAATTGCTTCCTGGGTGTTTATTTTGTATTAAATGCTACATTTTTTTTCCCCCTAAATTGCACACTTGGCTTAAAATCGCCCATATATGATGGCCAGTGGTGGTTGGCCAATATCTTAGAGCAATCCCTTGAAAACGAGGATGTTAAAGTATCTTTTATGCATCCAAATGGCCCTGCACCACAATTCTCTTGGCCACGAAGGCAGGATCTTTGTTGGGTACCACTGAGGCATATCATATTGGTTGATGCTCCTAGCATGAGTGGCAAGGGCAGGAATTATATAATCTTTAATTTGGACCGAATCTGTGTGGATTGAAAAATTGGATTTTGAAAATAATTCGCATTAACATTTGTATCATGTTTCCCATATCTGCCTATCTTCTCTACATTTCCCTATTCATTTATGTACATTTACCTGTACACTGAGAGTAGTTGTGCCGATGTCCAAATAGCGCAAGAAAGGAGTCTTATTTTTCCAAGTAGGAGTATTTGTTCCAAGTTTGATTTCGTTGCATTTTGCAGTACTTTGTATAAGCTTTCATTTAAGGCCAACTTTTTGAAAATCAAAACAGGCCCACATGGTCAAAATGAGGGTCAAAAAGTGCACCATTTCGGTAATTAGCTGAAAAGAAGTTAATGTTTCTCCAAATTGGATGAAGATAGAAAGATGTTTTTACCTTCATTCATTCATTACTCCATCAGGTATACAATCAACAATGTAAATGGAAAAGGGGACGATCTAAGGGTACTTGCATAATATTTCATTTGAAATCGACATGTTTGGCACCAAATGTCAATGTTTAGGGGTTAATTGCAAAGCACTCAAGGGGTTAACCACAATATTAAAAAGTTTGTTGCAGACTATTAAACAGAATAAACATATCCTGAAAGAATGAAATTTGTATCCTTATTAGTTCATTGGTTATAGGGTCATTCCATGTCAGATCACCCAATGGATGTCACCCCACCCCCTCAGATTTTGCTCAAATTTGGTTTCTAGGGTGATTTTTGCTTGCAAAGCTGAAATTCCAAATATTAGCTCAATTCGACCAGTGGTTTCTGAGTTATGGCCCACCCAATTTGGCAAAAATCGCCCAAAATGGGGGTACTGGCTGATGCTTGACCACCCATATCTCAGCAACCGGTGGGGCTATCACAATAAAATTGGTGTCTCTAGACTGGAAATTCACCAAGGAATCCAAATCTGGCCTTAGATTTGATGTGGGGTAAAAAATAAAATATAATGACCTTTTGACCTTTACTTTGACCTTGACCTTGTTGACCTCGTGACCTTGATACAAAACCCACACAAAATTGTAGCCTCATATGTTCTCTATATTATATACAAAAACCAGAGGTGTATTTTCCCCTCATTTTCCACAAATCCACATCATATATACCTTGTCTGTGCAGCTTCGCCTTAATCTACTTGAATTTACAGCGTTTGAGTGATAGTGCTACAATTTTCAAGTATGGACCTCAAATAAGGCTATTTATCTGAAAGAATGAAGAAAGAAGAGGGCAGATTTTGGACTATTTTTTGGACCAGTTTTTTGCTGAGATATGGATGGTCAAACTTCGACGGTAACCCTGTTTTGGGCGATTTTTTGGGTGGGCCATAACTCAGGAACCACTGGTTGGATTGAGCTAATATTTGGAATTTCAGCTTTGCCAGCAAAAATCACCCTAGAAACCAAATATGAGCAAAATCTGAGGGGGTGGGGTGACAATTTTGATTTTTTTTTCGGTGATTTGAAATGGAATGACCCTATAACCCTTTGAAAATGGTCACAAACTGTGACCAGAGGGTTAATATGGGCCACACCCCCTTTTTCGGGGGCCCACAAAATAAGAATAGAATGACCTGCCACCTGCAATTTAATTGGCTCATCACAGGCAACAAAATATCACCAAATGAAGCACTTCTGAGACCATCAAGCTGGGAGCTTGGATGATTTCTTATGGAATGACCCAAGTGTCAAGATTTTTTTGTCAGGTAGTATTAATTTTTTAATGTAGATGGGACGTAAAATGGTTGAACCTCTAGAATCTGAAAAGTGTTCATACAGCGCCCTCCATATTTATTGGCACCCCTGGATAAGATGTCTTAAAAGCCTTAAAAGAAATATAATTTTTATTGCATAAGCACACTCTCACACTGAAAATTGTAGAACCCAAAATTCACTCAAGTGTATTTTAAGGGGAAAAAACTCCCTGACTAAGAAATTAATATTTGTCATAAATTCACCTGTTCTGCAATTATTGGATGTAAATGATGTATTTCTGTCATTTCTACAGTAGTTAACAAAGTTGATCAGAGTATCTAGGAACATTTTATAAGTAATTCATCACTTCCTGTTTCCCTGGGGTATAAATATGATGTGACACAGAGGCTATTTCTCTTATCCACTCTTCAACATGGGAAAGACAAAGGAAAACACCATTCAAGTAAGGCAGATGTGTGTTGACCTTCATAAGTCAGACAATGGCTACAAGAAAATAGCCACTCGCCTGCACCTGCCCATATCTGCTGTCAGAGGAATCATTAAGAAGTTTAAAACAACCGGAGAAGAGGTAAACAAGCCTGGACGAGGACGCAAGGTTATTTTGCCACCACGCACAGTGAGGAGGATGGTAAGAGAAATAAAAAATTCTCCAAAGCTCATTGTTAAAGAATTACAACAAACGGTAGCATCTTGGAGCCACAACGTCTCCAAAACAACCATCAGCCCCTATCTACATGTCAACAAGCTGTTTGGGAGGCATGCATGGAAAAAACCTTTTCTCACTCAAAATCATAAACGCAAACGTCTGGAGTTCGCTAAGCGATACTGGGACTTCAATTGAGACCGTGTGCTTTGGTCAGATGATCAAAAGATAGAGCTATTTGGCAACAAACATTCCAAGTGGGTCAGGCGGAACACAAAAGATGAGCATGCAGAAAAGCACCTCATGTCCACAGTGAAGTATGGGGGAGGATCGATGATGCTGTGGGCCCGTTTCTCTTCCAGAGGCCCTGGGAACCTTATTAGGGTGTATGGCATCATGAACGCTTTGAAATACCAGGACATTTTAAATCAAAATCTGATGGCCTCTGCACGAAAGCTGAAGATGGGTGGTCACTGGGTCTTTCAGCAAGATAGTGATCCTAAACATGTGGCCAAATCTACACTGAAATGGTTCACCAGACACAGAATCAAGCTCCTCCCATGGCCATCTCAGTCCGCAGACCTCAACCTCATTGAAAACCTGTGCAGTGACCTGAAGAGGAGAGTGCAGAGGACAGAACCCAGGTTTCTGGATGATTTAGAGAGATTTTGCAAAGAATAATCGTCGAAGATCCCTCTTTCTGTATTCTCCCATCTTGTGAAAAGTTATAGGAGAAGATTAGGTGCTTTTTTGTTGGCAAAACTGGGTTGTACAAAGTATTAACATCAAGGGTGCTAATAATTGTGGCACACATGATTTAATGCATCTCCCACTGAATAAATGCACTTGAATTAAAGGTTGGATTTTCCTCTTTTTGTCCATTATATTATTGAGAAAAAAAACTGAATTTATGGGAGCTAAATAACGCATCTTAACCATGGGTACCAATAATAATGGAGGGCGCTGTATGTGCTACAAAAATGATGTTAATTCGTCTAATTACTTCATGGTAATTTGGGTAATTAGTAATCATTAATTAGTTTTTCCTCAACTTCTTTTTCTTCTTCCAGCTTCTGGTTGACCTGGTCACATGCAATACTACTAGAACACTGCTAATTAGTATAACTAGCAAATACTAATTAGGCTAAATACAACCACTAATAATTTTTTCACAGATTTTCATTTTTTTTAATCAACATAGTCAGCATTTTAATAAGCTTTGATGTGACTTTGATAGATTATCAGACGAAATGTTGACCACGGATTGATCTATTGATTTTTGTACTATTGATGCTAACTCAAGATCTGATCACAATGGTCATTGTAATCAACTTTCACCACGATATAAAAGAAACTCACTGAACAGGAAAGTATGTGCACTGGATCAAATCATACCTTAAGAATGGAGATGCGGCTAACATGCTTCTGCGGTGCACACAAGTAATTCGTGCCACAGAGTTTAGTAACTGGCAAAATATGATAAATAGAATCATGGTATATACATTTATCAGTTTGTGTTGTATTGTGAGCAAGTTATGTGTCATCAAGAAGAAAATTACATGTATTTTTTATTTTCTATTTAAACCTAATTAGTTGTGGTGATTAGTCGGTTGTTCCACAATAAATTGCTTTTAGGACGCTTGTTATCATCTTGTTTGCAATAACCCGAAGGGCTTTATACTCCAATCAACTCCAATTAACTCGTACAATTGACTGCGTCCAATATCTGTCCCATCTACAAATCTCATTATCTTAATATGGATTATTTAACAAAATTTTTTCTCCATGTTCTAGGGCTGTTACTTTACTTCATTGATCAATTGAACTAGTACCTTGAAAATACTGAACACATCAGGGTTTTTGATTTTCCACGAAGGGTCTAACAATAGCTATGTTTACAGGGACACGCATAATCAGAATAAAGGCCCAATCAGATTAAAAATGCTTCATGTGAACGAGTCAATCGGAAGATTCTGATCCCATTCAGTCCGTTCGGAAAGAATTTTTATTCCGAATGAGAGAGGCGGTTTATGCCGATCATCATTCCGAACGGCGTCCATGTACACACCCATTCAGATTCTGTCTTCGTGGTTGGGGTAAAATAATCTTCACTGCGCATGTGTGCTACAAAAAGCGAATGAGTACGTGTAGACCATAGACATAATATACGTAGACGTCTTATTACACGCTGGAGCGTAATCCAGCGTTGCCGACATATTGGATGGGTCTCCTCACTCTAGGCTAGCCTCAGAGCCAATCGAAGTAAACACAAAGAGAGCAGCTATGCCCGTATTTTGTGCAGCCTACATTTGCAATAATCGGCTTATTGAAAGCACATGACATGGGATTACCTTTCACAAGTAAGATTAAACAATAATTTTGGGTATAATATGCGTGCCTTGCTGACAGTACCAGTACCATAATGTACTGTACTGCCATAATGTTCGCTGTCATGTTCTCAAGTCCCATACGGAACAGAAATGGTCAGAACTACTTTCAAGACAAATTTTTCCGTGCAACAATATCCAGCTGCATGACACAAGCCGCTGGGTGCATCTCAAAGCCTTGGCTGCATCTTTCGCAGGCTTTATTTTTAGGGGTTCCCATTTCATCCCATCTGCCAAACTGACGTACTGTCATTTCATCTCCGTTAAATCAACAAGGTTAAATCAAAGCTGTTTAACCAAACTTAACCTTGTCTCTTACCCAAATGTCAGTTTGGCAGATGGAATTAAGTGACGACCCCTTAAAATACAGCCTTCGAACATGCACCCACTGATCTGACAGAAGTGCCCTTGGCGTGACGGAAGTGAAATACTGGCCATTCACCGTTTTTATTCACTTAGCTGGCTCGCTAGCTAGGCTAGCTAGCTACTTTGCAAGCCTAGCTAGTGATATTTATTAAATAGTCATGCTAGCTAGCTTACTGAATAACAGAAAGTGACGGTAACCTAACCAATTACTGTTTCTATCGGTTTAGCTATGTGCACAAGATACAATTAGCTCACAAGCTAGCTAGCAAGGTGGTTCGCTAACATACATATCAATAGATAGGCTAGCAAAATAGCTAGCTAGCCTAGCGAACTAACTTAGTGAATAATGCTGCATTCACTAACGCTAGTAAACACGATTTGTGTCCTGTGTTAAAGTCGCAGGTATGAAGAAGGGTTATTCGGACAGTGAGGTCAAAATAACAGAATTCGCCAGTCGTGTCTAAAAAACATGGCTCGTGGAACACGTTACCAAATGCAGCATTAACCCCTTACCACTCCGGTAACATTTTCTTAAAATGCCTATAAAGGACATAAAGGTAAAATGAAATCTTTTCTTGTTTTGAACTTCCCTGATGAGCCCGTATACAGGCCGTCGGAGTGGTTAGGGGTTTTTAAAACAGTGAATACTGGTAATGGTGCGAGTATTCGAGGCGGATTGGAAATGGTGCATATAATACATATTTTACCGTGCTCATGTTTGTACCATTTGTACCGGGAATTATTATTATTGTAGTTGTACACCTTCCTCCGTAGAAATAAATGCACTGGGGGGTATGGGGAACCCATCCAAAATGGCGGCGCGCTGTAACGTCAGCTCCATTCATGAAGCGTCTACGTATATTATGTCTATGGTGTAGACAATGTGGCGTTTGTTTACAACAGAGGCGGAAGTACAGCTTTTTCGTCTTCGTCTCCTATGCCCAAATTAATCATTCTGATTAAACGCTTGGTGATGTATACGCACGTCATGATCGGATCATTTCATTTAGTGTTCATGTGAAATTTGGATTTTGAATTTCCGATCAACCAAGGTTAGGATCGGATTGCGCATGTAAACAGAACTACTGTCACAAGCTGTCTACAATAAAACTTCCTCAAGACAAAAGAGTCATTTACACAAAAGTGATATCATTTTGCTTCAGCACAATTGAAGTTCATGGTAATGTCTTCAAAACAAATGCAAAACATTTCACAGAACTATAGTACGGTCCTGTGCAGAAGACAATGAGTTTTCTTTTTGTCCAATCTACAAGAAAACAAATACCATGACCTTACCCAGCTATGATATAAAATACACCAATTTTGAAACTCCGTTACTGGGTGACCTGGTCCTTACATGTAAATGAACGGGGGTAAGAGTACCATACACAACCTCCAGCAAAATCGAGAAAAATCACAACTTTTCCAGCTTACCTTAATGTTTAGATACCAAGTAAAGTATTTGGGTGTGGAAAAACATCGACCGTACATCCAGTAAAGATAATTTACACTTCAAAGGAACAGTCCACCGTACTTTCATAATGAAATATGTTTTTCTATGAAATGAGACGAGATGATGCGTACCTCTCCAAGCTTTGAGCGACCACCCAGTGAGCCAGACGCGCTGCCACTCCTGTTAGCATTTGTAGCTAGACTCATTGTGGTCATCGGTATTTTTCGGGGCTGTAGTTAGATGCGACCAAAGTCTTCCACGTTTTTCCTGTTTACATAGGTTTATATGACCAGTGACATGAGTTTGGGTTCGCGTACGCAAATCGAAACGTGGCTTTTTCTATGCTATGGGAAGTGGGTACTATAAAGACAGGCGTAGTAACACCTTCTGCGCGCTTCGACAGCGTATTGATACCTTCACTTCACTTCTTCACACACGATTCATCTTCGTCCGTTTCTTCTTCCCTCTCACGGTCCATTTCGGCTAGCTCCTCCTCGGTATATTCCGGTTCAAATACATATGGCTCTGGCTCCGCCACAACAATGTTCTCTGAATGTCCCGTACGACACCACAGAATCGCCCTTTCACACTGGACGCGAAAAGAACTTTTCGCACGACGAAAAATGCGCCATGCGAAAAATTCGATTCGCGTTCGGTGTGAAAGCAGCTTTACCCCTTGC
Organism: Gymnothorax reevesii; assembly: GCA_029721435.1. Taxonomy (NCBI): domain Eukaryota; kingdom Metazoa; phylum Chordata; class Actinopteri; order Anguilliformes; family Muraenidae; genus Gymnothorax; species Gymnothorax reevesii. The sequence goes on from CM056575.1 coordinate 155,073,691, forward strand.
TTTTCCCAAGATCTGAAGTAACGTTAATGAAATGATAGCCTCCGCTCTGATTAATATATCCTGTAGTGGCAATATCAGCAACAAGGCATTTTCCAGAATAAACCTGCCGATAAATACAAAACAAATACACAGAAAACAGAATTCTGATTCTGATGAATTTGCTCGGACGAATAAATTTCATTTACAAAAGAATTCCATTTGCAAATGATCTATGGTGAGTGTTAATACAATGGAAAGGGTTAGCGATGGTCGATTCGATATAAACACGTAAACTCACTGTTTGGTGAACTGAAGAAATCCGTCATCGACTCATCTTCATTGGCCAACATGTAATCATTGGGTGCATCTCAAAGCCGAGGCTGCATCCAACGTAGCTGCATTTTTAGGGGTCGTCATCTAATTCCATCCGCCAAACTCACGTAATATCATTTCATCTTCGTTAAACAGCGTTGGTTCAAGCGAGTTGTACTGGTTTCTCTAATCTTAACCTTAACTCTAACCCCAAGCCTAGCCAGCTAACCCTAAATGTAAGCTTGTCCCTTACCTTAAATGTTAGTTTGACGAATTGAAGTAAGCGATGACCCCTAAAAATGCAGTCTCTGAAGACTGCAGCCGAGGCTTTGAGATGCACCCTATTTCCCTCAAAAACCTTAACACGGAACTAATCGGCGCTTCTATCTTCTTCTTCTTTGAGTTATGTAGGCCAGATGCAACAAAGGCACATTGCTGCCATCCGCTGTTCAGTTCTGGACCGTAATTAGGAACTCGTCATTATATTCTTTTCTGGAGGCCAGTTCGATGTAGAAACACCAACAACCTTCTTATTTTATCAGAACTGTCCAGATTCAGTAGGCTACGCACAATGAAGACTGAAACTCCCGCTGCACCTAAATCTCTGAACAATTCCCTCCTATGGTGGGAATGAATTTCGCATTGCAGAAGAACATGCTGCACGCTCTCTGTTGAACCACTCTCACATTTCCCATCAGGGTGCTTGCCGATTAGAGCCAGCCCACTCCTTAACCCACAGTGTCCAAGTCTCATTCTCGTTATAATAACCACATCTTTTCTTTTATCACATACTGGACCGACTTCTCTTGTTACAGTTCCCTGACGCGCAAAATAAAATCTTCCTTTCCCCCCATTGTCCCATCATTTTTGCCTCTTTTCTTTTATCTTTCTATTAATAACCTCCATATAATCTGGAACTCCATACATCATCTCAAGGTCAACATTATCCTTCAGCAGAGCATCTCTTGCCAGTGTATCTGCCATCTCATTGCCCTCTATGCCCACATGAGCTGGAATCCAAATAAAACCCACCTGACAGCTGCCCTATGAATATTATAAAGCAATAGGCATATTTCTGCAAGCAATTCAGGTCTTGACTTGGACTTCATCTCTCTGATTGTGAATAGAGCTGACAATGAATCAGAACAAATGACTGATCATCTTGGCCTTCCTTTCTCCACCCACCTAAGTGCCCAGAGGGTTGCCAAAACTTCTGCTGTAAAACTTGACATAAAGTCAGTAATCCTGAAGCCTCTCCAATATCCTTCTTTAGGATGAAAACACCAGCTGCTACTCTTCCACTCTCTGGATCCTTTGATCCATCTGTGTATATTTTCATAAGGCTGTGCCATTGAGAGGAAAGCTGAGTTTGGACTTCCTCAGCCACTTCACAAGTCTTGCTCTTATCAAGAATTTTCAAATCAATATCACGATATGGAACAGACCATAAAGGAATGACTGGCCAGCAAACTGGAGGGCACACATCTAATTTTTTAACTTGAAATTCCTCTGCTATGGACTTCAGTTGCTCCTTTTACCTTGATCTGAAAATTCCCAGTGCGAACTCAACAAGCACTTGGCCGGAAATATTTCATTTTCACCTTTTACCTTCAATAAATAATTTAGCCCTGATTTAATCCTTCTAAGTTGCAGGGGCATCTCACCCGTTCCTATTAAAAGCGCTGCCACAGGAGTTGTCGAAGAGCTCCACTACACACTCTTAGAGCCTTAGATTGAATGATGTCCAGCTTCTTAAGAACTGAAGGAGCGGCTGAGCCACATGCCAAGCAGCCACAGTCACTGACCGATCTGATCATCGCTCTATAAATCATCAGCAGCCACAGTCACTGACCGATCTGATCATGGCTCTATAAATCATCAGCAGCCACAGTCACTGACCGATCTGATCATGGCTCTATAAATCATCAGCAGCCACAATCACTGACCGATCTGATCATGGCTCTATAAATCATCAGCAGCCACAGTCACTGACCGATCTGATCATGGCTCTATAAATCACAGCCACAGTCATTGACCGATCTGATCATGGCTCTATAAATCACAGCCACAGTCACTGACCGATCTGATCATGGCTCTATAAATCACAGCCACAATCACTGACCGATCTGATCATGGCTCCATAAATCACAGCCACAGTCACTGACCGATCTGATTATGGCTCTATAAATCATCAGCAGAGACTCTTTATCAGCCCCTCAATCCAACCCCGCCACACATCTCAGAACATTAATTACTTTTCCACATTTCAAACTGATTTTCTCTACATGTTTTTTCCAGCTCATTCTCTCATCCATCCACATTCCAAGAAACTTAAATTGATTAACTTTTTCAAGGTCGTTTCCATATATTTTTAACCGCTGGCTTGGCAATTTCCTTTTTTATCCAAACACCATAAATTTTGTTTTATCAATTGAAATTCTAAAACCCCATTCATTAGCCCTCTCTGTCACCTTATCCAAAGCTTTTTGCACTTGAGAAAACACATAAGGAAGGTTCCTTCCCCGTTTCCAGATAGCGCCGTCGTCCGCAAATAACGAAACACCAAATTCCTTTCCCACCCTACTAAACATTCCATTTATTAGCACATTAAATAGGACAGGACTGATAACACTCCCTTGGGAGGTTCCATTCTCACCATCTAACACCTCAGATAGTTCATTTCCAACTCTTACTTTTATTGTTCTATCACACAAAACGTTTTTAATCCAATTAAACTTTCTCCCATGAATTCCAGCATTACAGAGTGGTATTAATAGCCCCTCCTTCCACAACATATCTTAAGCCTTTTAAATATCACGGAAAACAGCTACTACAGCTTCTTTATTTGCAAGAGCTTTTTTAATATCAGTATCTAAATTTAAAATAGCATCCATTGTTGACCTTCCCTGCCTAAATCCACTTTGATATGGAACAAAGAACTCATTTGACTCCAATTTCTGGACCAATCTGTCCGTTATCATCCGCTCCATTATTTTACATAATACAGAGGTCAAAGCAATTGGTCTATATGAACCAGGGTTATTAGGCTCTTTTCCAGGTTTTACTATTGGAATTATGATAGCCAGTTTCCATTCTCTGGGAAGGCATCCATTATCCCAAACACTATTATACAAAGCCAACACCTCATACAAAAGCATATTCCCTGCCTGTTGGAATAACTGTTAAGTCAGCCCATCTCTGCCTGGGGAGGATTCTTTACCTTTCTTTACTGCCCTTTTTAGTTCCTCCAGAGTAAAAAATAAATTGATAGGATCTGAGTTATCATTATTAATTTGCAGTTTACCTTGTTGCTTTTCCAAAATCTCCAGTCTCATTTTCCTATTTCCTTCACTTACATTATTTGAACTATGCACTTTCCGAAACTGATTTGCTAGTAAATTAGCTTTTCCTTCATTGTTTACAGCCTCAACATCATTACAGTTGAGAACAGGGATAGAGGTTTGCTGGTCGGCTCCTGTCATTTTATGAACCAAATTCCATACTTTTTTGAGAGGCATCTCTGGTCCTAACTGTTCACAGAAATTTCTCCAACTATGTTTGTTAGCTTCCTTTATTACTCGCCTAGCTTTGGCTCTCTTTCTTTTAGAATCAATAACAAAACTCTCCATAGGGTGCTTTCTTAATTTCCTGCTCTGTTCCTAGCGCGAACTGCAAGGTTACAGTCTTCATTCCACCATGGCACCATTGATACCCTTTAAGGGATCCTTTTCATAGGTATATTCCTCATGGCAGCTGACCGCACTACTTTAACAAGAGAACTATTCCACTCATCTACCCCTTTCTCACTTTCAATATGACATAAATTACAATCTATACTCTCTCTAAACTTCAACCAATTTGCCCTTTTGTAATTAAGCCTCACTGGAAGGATTGTAAGTTCTTCAATTAGGTTTCTACCAAACTTACTATTTATTTATTTATTTATTAAGCTTGGACAGAAGTCAGGAAATGATCGCACAGGTGGCAAGGCACCTATTGTGAGGCAATCATCCCACAACCTGTACAGACAACTGAACAATGAGAAGAAAATATATATATACACACACACACACACACACACACATATATACATACATACACATACACATAGTAATAATAAAATAAGACAGTTTACCAGCAAGTGTAAGTAACATCAGAGGGACAGACGACAACGTGAACAATGACATTTGCCATCCCATGTACAGGAATCATCAGAAGAAAAATAGTTGTTGAACTTTTCCTTATAAAAATGAAATAGCTTCGATTTAAAAGTAGCTCTAGTATCAGAAATTTGATAGAGGTGACTGGCTTTCGACAAATAAAATAATCTGTTAAAATACGAATGGCGAAAAGTTTCAGTACTAAATTTAGGAATTTTCATTAAAAAGGTATCCTCATTTTGAAATGAAACAAAATGGTTGTAGTTCATGTCATATTCCCCCTTCAAGCATTTGCACAAGAATACACAATCAAATATATCACGTCTGTAGCCCAGCGGTAAAAGATCAAGCTTCGTTAGTCGGGCTTTATAATTGCTTTCAACACAATCATTGTGGCCAAGAATGTACTTAGTGGCTCTCCGTTGCGCACCTTCAATATGACGGATGAAAACTTGATGACACCACAATCCCGGGGTCACGCATGCAGTCGACTTTTTCAATTAGATCACCATTCATTGTGTGAAGAATAGGAATTTGCTTCCTTGTAACGCTCAATAGTTTACATTTACCAGCGTTAAATCTCATGTCCCATTAACCACTCCAATCCAAGGTGTTTTCTAGGTTGCGCTGCAGGTGTGAACAGTCTTGCATGTTTCTGATCTCTCTTATGCATTTAGACTCATCTGCAAACAAGGCAACCCTAGTCTCAGGACTTACACAGTCTGGCATGTCATTAATATACAGCAGAAACATCAAAGGGCCCAAAATTGATCCTTGTGGAACCCCTGATTTAACGGGAGACCAGGATGATAGGGCACAGTCGACAGCAACTCTTTGTGTACGATTGGATAAATATGACTTAAACCGCTTTAAAAGATGACCACGAAATCCATATGTCTGGAGTTTATATAAAAGTAAGTCATGGGGGATGGAGTCGAAAGCAGATGAAAAGTCTAGATATAAAATAAGTTGTCCGGACTGATCTAAGAATTTGCCAACTTCGTGAAATACCTAGATTAACGGAGTTGTTGTCGACCGACCCTTAACAAAACCATGTTGTAGGTGAAGTAGAACAGGCACTACATGAAGATAGACAAAATTAAGTACCTTTCCAGCACCTTGCTACAAATGCACAATAAGGATACCGGTCGATAATTACTCACATTTTCTTTGTCAGATTTTTTATGGACTGCAATAACATTTGCTCTTTGCCGATCAAGTGGTAATTCTCCAGTTCGAAGAGATTTGTTAAAAAGACTACAAAGTGACGGAGCCAATTCACAAGCACATTCTTTTAAAATCCAAGCTGGTAACCCCTCAGGCCCATATGCTTTATTTGTATCAAGGTTAATCAAAACTGATTCAACATCATGGACAGTAATCCTTAATCACCCAAATGAACATGTTTGAAAACGGTTATATCTGGGTATGTTCTTTGTAGAGGCTGAGAGGTAAATAGGGATTGAAAATACTCATTGAACAGACTAGTCTTTGTGCTAGGATTGGAGGCAATTTTATCTCCATATGCAGCAAAACTGGGGACACTTTTTGCCTTTGTTTTACTCTTGAAGAATCCCCAGAAACGCTTTGGTGTCGTGGCAAGAGAATCACTGAGAACTTCCAAATACTGATATTTGAAAGTACATGCATTTTTTAATTTATTCCTTAGTTTGCGAAATTTCACTCACAACGCTGGAGTATTGCGTTTTTTAGCTAGTTTCCATGTGGATTATACTTTGTTGCTCAGGTGGCGCACTTCACTGTCAACCCAGGCAGGAGAATTTACATCCTTAATTACAGCAATGGGAATAAATTTGCTGACAGATGAATGTACAAGATCAAGCCAACTTTGCCAATTAACATTAATATCAAGATGAAGAAGAGCAGAATGAAATGGCACTTTGTCCATGTGAGATCGTAGCCCGATAAAGTCAGCTCTTTTAAAATTGTACACGTCTCTCGCGCATGTGCGGAGTCTGTTGACAGGGTTTGAAAATTGAACTGGATCACAGCATGATCACTGTCAAACTGACCAAATGTTATATTGGCCTCGGAGCAACGTTCAGAGATATAGGTGAAAACTAAATCAAGCACATTTCCCTTAACATGAGTAGGTTGGTCAATGATCTGGGTGAGGGAAAAGCTATCAGCCACGTCACACAGCGTGTGACCGGTGTTCGCCGATTCGTCCCACCAAGGAATATCTGGGAGATTAAAATCGCCAAGTGCGAATACATTTTTGTACTCAATACTGCATTTAGTAAAAACGTTTGACAAAAAATCATTAAAAGACACAGGAGCACTATCTAGAGGTCTGTAGCACAAGATAATGCATATTTTCAGTGATTTACTAGGCACAAGTTCGCAAATTATAACCTCACAAATACTGGGTTCCAAATCGGACCGACGGCGGGAGACAGTATTATTACGAATAGCAAGAAAAACTCCGCCGCCTCGTTTGCCACCTCTGTCTCTGCGATACAGGGTGTAACCCTCGGGAAGAATTTCATTTGACGCGACAGAGTCGTTTAACCAAGTTTCTGTGAGGGCGACGATATCAGGCATGCCAGCGTAGCCTATATTAAGCCTTGAAGTTGAATCAACTGGTTACGTTTTTCATTGACAGACTTCACGCTTCTTGTGTTAAATAAAAAAAAAGTTCAGGCGCTTGACTAAATTAGTTCGTGATTCAGCAACACTGAGAAATAATAGGCCTACTCGAATCGCTTGGAGAGTCAAGAAGCGGCGGCGTTAGACCTGGGCTAATATCCCTCCCTTTATTAACAATTAGTCCTGGCTAATTCTAGATGGGTTTCCTTTATCAAGACGTTTTCCATTTCAAGAATAATCAAGTGGCAATTGAAGACACGGCTTCTCTCCCCCATGCGATCCAAAAGCGACAAAATAATGGGCTACATTCAGCAGAGAAAAATAATTTAATTATTATTAGGTCTATGCACTGGCACTGGGCGACGGCATTTCAGAACTCTTCGGCGAATTAAAGTAATTTCGGCGTCACATACACCTGTTTTTGCAGCACGGCCATGCAACTCCCTGTGAAAAATAGACAGCTGTCTGATCGGAAAATATAAACGGACGAAACCAAGTACTTGTCACCAAAATTACCTTCATTCGCTGAAGAGTTTTTGAAATGCCGCCACCGAGTCCTGGCGCATAGACCTAATTACAATTAAATCATTTTTCTGTACTGAATAAGTCCTTGGTACTGAATGCAGCCCATTATATTTTCGCCGTTAAATCGCATGGGGGAGAGAAGCCATGTCTTCAATTTGTGGGAATTTCGGACTGGTTGAAATTCACCTTAAATGAAGGACCCAAAACACCATTTATATTTGCAATTATATTTTTGTAGTTTAATCAGAAAAGCAAGAGAGTACATATTCAAAAGAAATCATATGCATGTAATCAAATGATGACAGCAAACATCAGAGACGATAATAATCAAACCATTAGATGATATAGTTGAATGTTCCTCCGTGCCAGGCAAAAGTGGAGCGAGGGCTTGCTCAGCGTCCGTCGAGATCCTGACCCAACAGCAGGCAATCGGAGAATGCCCATCCAGTCCTCAAGGCATTTCATGTTCTCTCTCTTATAGCTCGTCTTCATCCTCCCACCATGTACTTTTCACTGTTAATTAATGTTCATGAACTCTGCTCGACCAAATGTCCCAATTGACCATATGTTTAAACCTCAGGGGACATTCTCAACTCATTCTGGTCTCAGCCGTCAGTCCTCCTATAAGAATTAAGACCCAACCGAAGTTTTTCCTTGTCATATTTTAGTCTAGACCAGTGGTTCCCAAAGTGGGGGGCGCGCCCCCTAGGGGGGGCGCAGAGCAATTGCAGGGGGGGCGCGGGGTGCGGGAGTTCCGGACACCAACAGAAAATCATTTGCATACAGTCCATTCGCTGCCCAGAATTCTGCGATTACATCGTAAATGCCTGCCTTACTCTCAACATAACTGTTCGCCAAATCATTCATCTAGCCTGCCATTTTCATAAATAATTTATGAATGTAGTTGTTCAAATATTTGAAGCCGGTAATGTAGTCTCGCGATACCCAACTCGCCGCTTTTTATCCTGCACTGATCTGGCATATTGATAATAAAATGGTAAGTGACACCGAACAAAATCCTATGAATACAAAGCAGAAATAACCGAGATTGCGTCATCTTATTCTCGATAATATGAATGCTCTGCATGCCGACAGTTTATTTTTATCTAGCCCACCAACTGAACGTTACAAACATATCGGCAGGTTCGGCAAGTGGTGTTCATTAATTCTTTTTCGTACTTCGCTGTCTTTCTGCATCATAGAAACATAATTTTAAGTAGACGGCTATACTCAGGCAGAGGAGTGTGATACAGCCTAATGATTTTATACTTTAAAAGAGATTTTGCATTATTAAATTTTCGTGTCCTTAATTGGAAAATAACTGTGGCCGTTTCCAAACGTGCCAATCATTTTTAATGTTCCCAGCTAGGCTGGACAAAAATCATCTGTGCAGAGCATTCGTATTTTCTAGAATAAGCTGACGCGATCTCGGTTAACGTATTTTAACTTAAAAGTGCGAGTCCAGTGAAGAGAGGAAAATGTAACTGTCTCGAGACACTCCTTCAGCGGTCCGCACAAGGTTGCTGATTGGCTGTATGCAAGTAAGTTTCTGTTGGTGTCCGGAAAATGCATAAATAGCAATGTTGTTGTATATTAAAAAAAATAAACCTGTTACACTGAACATAATTACACAGTTAAGGTGCTTGAAAACAGTTACACTTAAAATAATTACACCGTTAAAATAATTACACCGTGGTTGTTTGTTATTTTGCTATTTCCAATTCTAAAAGTAGCCTAGTTTTAGTTTATGACAATCTACAGTTTATGACCGTTTACTTACATTTTTTCCAAAAAGGTTGAGGTTTATATAAATTACAATGAGTGAAATAAACTGCAATGGTCTCTGAAAACAAAATGTGCGTATGTATTACCTATTTTTTGGGGGGGGGGCGCAAAAATTTTTTTATGTACCAAAGGGGGGCCCAGCAGAAAAAGTTTGGGAACCACTGGTCTAGACCAATAAATTGTAGGCACATCTGAAGTCTCCAAAAGTACAGATAGTTTTCAATAGAGCAAAGACCCCTCTCCTCGGATCCTCATGCTTTTGAATGTGGGACACCGATAGTGCTTCCCGAAATTGAGCACCGTACACTCAGATTCCTCTTGTTTTAGAGAAATACAATGTTTCAGTTTAATATTAACATAAGCTTGTTGATTAAAATATTCGGATTTATAATAGTTGATTAATAATGTGTTTGAATATATAATGAATACAATAATTGGGTAATGGGTAAAATATAATCATGCTTATGGTAATACATTGATAATACATTTCAATATTCATGAAGTTAAAGAAGCTTGATTAATACGATTACATTAATTAATATTTTCCCACAAATTGCCACTCGATTATTCTTGAAATGGAAAACGTGCTGATAAAGGAAACCCATCTAGAATTAGCCAGGACTAATTGGTAATAAAGGGAGGGATATTAGCCCAGGGATGTTCGCCCAGGTCTAACGCCGCCGCTGGAGTCGAGAGAGGATAGCGTTACATCGAGGTCAACCTCGATGGGCACATGATCACCGCCCATTGAATTCTGACTCATTATCTCCCACCAACCAATTGCTGCTAGATCACTTGACACATTAGTAAGATCTATGGCGGATTCCGCTGCTCTTCCTAAATTATACCAGGTTGGATGCCCATCGTTTAAAACAACAAAATTTTTCTTATCTAAAAACTCCTCCATAATTTTCCCATTTCTATCACTCCTCCGACTCCCCCACAGCTCATTGTGCGCATTCAAGTCCCCCACACAAATAACAGCTACACTGATTACATCCATAATTTCTTGAAAATGTATTTCCTCTAACCTGATACAGGTATTATATTTGTTCACAATTGCAATTTTCCCTCGTTTAGTCCAGATTTCTATGATTTCAGATTCTAATTTAGAGTTGTAGGCCTATACAATTCTTTTAAACTGGATCCCACTTCTAATAAAAATTGCACAACCCCCTCCTGATAAACTCTCTCTGTCCCTCCTTTCAGATCTATATCCTGGTAATACAAAATCTAGCCTTGGTTTTAACCATGTTTCTTCAATACAAATAATACCAGGTTTATCATCAATATTGCTTAAAAAATATTTCAACTCTTGGCCATTCGCAACTAGGATCCTCGCATTCCATTGCATAATTGAAAACATTTTGCAAATAAAATTAATTATCCTCATCATGCTCATCTTCACTTAACATTTCAGCTACTTCAGACCCAAACTCAAAATTATCCTCCCCATGACTCTGTCCTCCTTGTTGCCTTTCAGTGACACTATCCTGGGAATAAGTACATTTCCACACCTCTTCAGGATTAATATCCCTAAAGCCCAACATCCTCTCAGCCGCAGAAGTTATTTCTCTTCCAACATCTGACTTTTTGTTTGCACCCAGTTTTATTTTCCACATTGCTTCCACCATGAATGCGAGCAGAGCTTTTTTACTGACCACAAGCGAATCATCAGAAGAGCGAGCCCTAACAGGACTACTGCATGTTATCCCAGCTCGATCTTTCCCTGCCTCTCTCATGCCATCCACCCATTTCACTGCCTCGGCACATGATATTTTATTATCTCTTTTAACCTTCACATTCATTGCTCTAATTGAATTTGGACATCCTCTAAAGGAAGCAGGGAGTTATTCTCCACAGTTAAAGCATTTCACTGGTTCACTGCACTCCTTCCCATCATGGTCTTCGCGACACCTTCTGCATCTTCTCATTCCTTGGCATACAGCAGCCACATGGCCAAACTTCTGACACTTAAAACATCTCAACGGAGGCCTTTCACACTCTCTCACAGAGTAACTCATATACCCTAATGTCCCTCTCCTCGGTAGTTTACCATCTCTGAAGGTAATAAGGACTGGACTATATCCTTTATTTCCTCCATTGCCCATTCACCGAACTTCAAATATGTCTCCCCCTTTGAGATTAGCTAGCAGCTCGCGCTCAGACACTTCAATATGCACATTATAAATTACTCCTTTGACCCCTGTATTACTGCGTGGTTTAAATACATCAACATCTCTACCAAGTATACTTTTGATTCTTAGAGCACTTGCTTGTTGAGCCGCAGTCTTACCGAAGATAGACATCATTCCACATTTTAAAACTGAAACATTTAATACCTCACCCAACGGTTTTGGTTCTTTCGCCGACTTAAGGGGATTGACAGATGAGAACCCTGATCCACTTTGTACTCTTATAAGAACCTTAAAAGATTCATCTCTGTTTTGTTCTTGTCACGTTACTTTAGTTTGTACATCGCTCTCCATCTCACCCTCCTGAGCCATTTCCTCCCGTTCTTTCCGCTTCTCTCTCTTACCCTTGGCGATCCTCCACCCAACCCCTTCGACCTCACTACCCGAAGGCATCGGCTTGCTCTCAAAGATTCCCAGATATATAACTGTCATAAGCCAATTTATTTATATAAGAAAAAAAGAAAAAGAAAAATACACGCCAGTAATCGTTTGCTCCAGCACCAAACACACCGCTGCCGCCCTAACCGCACAACATCCGGGTCTCCAAAAACAAAATGCCGATATCCGAGACCCATGTAGTATTTTATATATTATTTATATATGCATTTATTTATTTATAATGCACAGACCAGTAGTCGGACAGCCAATCGTTGAGGTTCTTCCCCGCCGGCCGACCAATAGCTGAAGTTCTTCCCCGCCGGCCGACCAATAGCTGAACTTGATCACTCACTCACTCAGCAACATTCACGTTTGAAGGGCCCTGGCCGCTGCCCGGCCCAACCCAAAAAAAGAGGGGATGCTACCCCATGGTAAACACGCCCCTGTTGCAACTTTTTTGAAACCTGTAGCGGCCAACATATTTGAAATGAGCTCATTTTGGTGATATAATTGAAGCCCTCCATGCAAGAACCAGTTATGTCACTTTTTGGTGTCAAATTACAAGGAGGTCAGTGACCCTACAACCATTTTCACTGCTGAATAAAATAATCACCAGTCCCAGGAATATGTGTAAACAATCATTTCTCCTCAAGATTGGTAACTAAGAAGTTCTGAGTTGAAATGCTGAACTTCATGTTTCTCAAAATTTGATGAAGTGACATAACTAGTTCTTGCATGGAGGGCCTACATTGTAAAATTTCTCAGTTTCAACATTTGCCATGTTACCTCTGTTCTATTGTGAATAAAATACTGGCTGGTGTGATTTAAAAACAGTCATTGCATTTTGATTTTATTCACAATTTATCCTTTGTCCCAACTATTTCAGAATTGGAGTTGTATAAAAGATGTTTTTTTCATGATGAGTCTTATTTTTAAAATAAATGGCAACATTTCACAAATTCAGCTAAGGTTTGCAAATTTTAAAGCACAACTGTACATGTATATCTTGGCAAAACAAAAAAGATTCAGTGAAAATAACAGGGCGTGATACATTACATTACAATAGATTGGTTCCATATAACAACTGCGGGGAGAAGAGCCAGTCTCTGAAATTGAGCTCCAATAAGGCACCTTAGGACACATTTTTATAAACAGAATCTCCAACACTTTGCTCATTGTTTTTTTTATTAAGAAAATGTTAAAGAGCACAACTGAACTTTACACTTAATACATTTCTTTGACTATTTGAAATTCAATCTGTACATACAAATTGTATATTCAAAGTACAATGTACTGTGAAGCTTAATTATTCCATAGCTCTGACTGCACAGCAGATCTTCAATAAATGTTATCACCATCAGCCTCCCTTTGTGGTGACCTTTACAGTGATATGCTGTATCATGTGACCAAAATGAACACGATACCAAAGACCTACACACTGTGGATGTTAGGGTTCAAATGGATTCTGGGAGAAGCACTGAAGAGTAATTTTTAGTTCTTCAAGGAGGTGGTAATGAAGTAATTATGCCGTCAGAGATTTTGTTTTTGTAAAGGTACCATGAGACAGTTTTTTTCAGAATAAATGAGATTAATCCGTAAGATTACCATCCGTAAAATGGGATTAATTTAAATGTGGGCTTTTCAGCAGAGTACTTTTACTGCAGGTAATGCTGTGTTCCATTTCTGAATTTGGTCACATTGTTCGAAACATTCATCCCGTAGATACATCACCGATTAAGGAAACCGCGACCAGTGTCTGTGCAGGTTGTAATAATCGACCATCCTGACATAACTACAAAAAAAACAAGAAAAAAAATTAATCAATAAAATAGGACCAATGGCCCCGTAGCTCACTGGTATGACATTAAATTAGATGTACATTTAAATGATGGAAAAAAAAAAAAAATCATGAGAATTTATTTTGAAAAACTAGAAACTTGGACACCACTGCAATTATTTGTATTCACCACTGCTCCTGACAACAATGCATCATAGTGACTTTCACCTGAATGAATGTTTTCATGGCATTTTAAAGCAAATTTCCGCCTGAAACCTTTCCCACACTGACCACATTCGTAGGGCTTTTCCTCAGTATGAATTTTTTCATGGTATTGTAAACTGGATTTCAGACTGAAACTCTTCCCACACTGATCACATTTGTAGGACTTCTCACCTGTATGCACCTGATCATGGCGTTGTAAGGGAATTTTGTGAACGAAACTCATCCCACACTTATCACATTTGTAGGGCTTTTCACCAGTATGAATTCTTTCATGATATTGTAAACTCTTTTTGTGTCTGAATCTTTTCCCACAGTGATCACATTTGTGGGGCTTTTCATCTGTATGAATTATTTCATGACTTCGTAAACTCTTTTTGTGACTGAATCTTTTCCCACACTGATCACATTTGTAGGGCTTTTCACCTGTATGAATTTTTTCATGGTATTTTAAACTGGATTTCAGACTGAAACTCTTCCCACACTGATCACATTTGTAGGGCTTTTCACCTGTATGAATTCTTTCATGATATTGTAAACTCTTTTTGTTACTGAATCTTTTCCCACACTGATCACATTTGTAGGGCTTTTCACCTGTATGAATTCTTTCATGACTTCGTAAACTCTTTTTGTGATTGAATCTTTTCCCACAGTGATCACATTTGTAGGGCTTTTCACCTGTATGACTTTTTTCATGGTATTGTAAACCACACTTCTGCCTAAAGCTTTTCCCACACTGATCACATTTGTAGGGCTTTTCACCAGTATGAATTTTTTCATGTCTTTGTAAATTGATTTTTTGACAGAATCTCTTCCCACAGTGATCACATTTGTGGGGCTTTTCATCTGTATGAATTATTTCATGACTTCGTAAACTCTTTTTGTGACTGAATCTTTTCCCACACTGATCACATTTGTAGGGCTTTTCACCTGTATGAATTTTTTCATGGTATTTTAAACTGGATTTCTGACTGAAACTCTTCCCACACTGATCACATTTGTAGGGCTTTTCACCTGTATGAATTCTTTCATGACATTGTAAACTGTTTTTGTGGCTGAATCTTTTCCCACACTGATCACATGTGTAGGACCTCTCACCTGTATGCACCCGATCATGGCGTTGTAAGTAACTTTTGTGAACGAAACTCATCCCACACTGATCACATTTGTAGGGCTTTTCACCTGTATGAATGTGTTCATGACGTCGTAAACTGTTTCTCTGACTGAATCTTTTCCCACAATGATCACATTTGTACAGCTTTTCACCTGTATGAATTATTTCATGACATTGTAACTTGGTTTTCTGACTGAAACTCTTCCCACACTGATCACATGTGTAGAGCTTATCACCTGTATGAATTCTTTCATGATATTGTAAACTCTTTTTGTGACTGAATCTTTTCCTACAGTGATCACATTTGAAGGGCTTGTCTCCAGGATGAATTCCTTGGTGGCTATTTGAATCAGATTTCCAAAAAAAGCATCTCCCACTTGTAAAGCATTGATGTGGCTTTTTCATCATAGGGATTCCCTCATTAGACATTAAGTCAACCTGATTTTTGCCTGAGAGTCTGCAGTTTGGATTGAGCTCTCCTGCATTAGGATACATTACAGTCTCTACCTTTTCATCAACCTCAGCTTCATTAACCGCAGTATTCATGAGATCACTCCCTAGAATTTCACTTGATTCAGGCATATCTTCATCAGATTTGATGTAAAGACACTTATTGTTTGGCAAGACACAGACATGTTCAGTTTTAATATAATCTCCATCATCAGGCTCTGTTTTGACTTTGTCAGTATACAGAGTTACACAGGCCAGCTCCGTAAAGTCTAGGCTCTCTGTCTTAAGATTCTTAGTGTTTGTGGGGCTCAGATCAGTTTCTGTTTTTATCAGTGATGCTCCTGTGTGATGTAAATCACTGACCCTGCTGTTTGCAGTAACACACTCTGGCTCCAGTGTGAGTCCTGGTGCAGTACATTTTATCTCTGGCTCTGCCATGTGGACAGACTCCAGTCCATGTACTTCCTCTTCTTTCTCTCTGATCCTGTGCTGCTCGGGGAGCTCTGGTAGGGTCGTCTCAGTGTCCCGTCTCAGACAGACTCCTGCCTGCATCATTCTGCTGATCAAATGTGTTCAGAAGTACAGCTCCTGTAAGGAAACAGTGGATGGAATTTTAGCCATTAACTGGTCTACCTGCACAAGAAATTTTGTTTTAAAGGAGCTTCTGACAACCTGATCTTTAATATTATCCATTTTACGACTTCTCTGTATGCCACACTAACTTCATTTAACTAGAATTCCTATAACAGATCACTGAAATGAGGAGTCAAATTCCAGGTGTTAACACTACTACATACAGCACAGAAACAATACAAAACTTGACTAATGCTGTAGGTGAACTACAGCGGAGTATATCCCCAAAATGACAGCATTCTTTCCATAGGCAAGTTCATAGTTTGGCCAGGTGGATGAGCAACAGGAAATGGTATCGGGCCAAGAAAATCAACAGAACTACTCTGGGTTTCAGTGGCCTTTTGCACAGCTAGACATTGCATTTTTTTACTTTTTATTTGTGCCCAGTCCGTTTCAATTATACTCTCAATATCATTGAAAATGAGGACATGGCTTCACTGATTTCTCCAGAATAAACAAAGGTTGAATGAATAAGATCGTCTGAAAGGCGCCGAGTCGCGATTACTGCTCACAATGTACTTCCCAAGAAAGTAAATCTGTTTGACTGCAAGTCATAACTGGATTCCATCCTTGCCAATACATCTTTGTGTTGCATTATATTTATATATTTTAGTCACACCAGCATTATGCCTGTCATATTGAGATGCTTTCTATGGAAATTTGAGAATTCAAAGTGCTTTTTTTAAGTTTGAGCAAAGGGATGCAAAGAATGTAAGCTGGTTGCAATTGCAAATTATCATTGCAGAAGGAAAATACCCTCTAGATTTTGACTTGCAGTTGAGATTTTACTTCCTTCGAAATTGAGAGCATGTGCAGTAATCGTGACATAGCTCATTTAATTTACGTTGCAAACTTCACACTAAATAATATGTTGAAACTAGTTAGTTTGATGCTAAAGCTGTATCGATGTTTGGTTCCACCGCGGAGACAAGGTTCATCTAAACTACTGTAATATCCAAACCATTGAGTGTATATAGGAATGGGAGAGGCGGTCATTTTCTGGGCTTCTTACTAGCCACCATTGTACAAAATTAAAGCTCAGTAGCTGCAAAAACCGGCCAATGAGCCCATATGGAATTTTAAATATGGCCGCCATGGCTGTCATATTTGTAATCAGATCAGAAAGTTTAATATGAAATTTAGTGTCCTCATTGGTAGGAACAAGTAGAGTGTCTTCATACTGAGAGTAGCGACAACTCAGCGTTGGAACACCATCTTGATTCCATCTTTCAATGCGCGCGCATATTGCACACTGAGCCATCAGCTCCACCCACCCCCCCCAGGGGGGGAAAAAAAAAAAATCCCTGACTAAAAAATAATTATTTTTCATAAAATCACCTGTTCCACAATTATTTACACCCCTAACAATCCCTAGGGTAAAAACGTAATTGCAGTACTTGTCATTTCTACAGTAGTTTACAAAGTTGATCAGAGTATCTAGGAACATTTAATTAGTAATTCATCGCTTCCTGTTTCCCTGGGGTATAAATATGATGAGACACAGAGGCCATTTCTCTTCTCCACTCTTAAACATGGGAAAGGCAGAGGAACACACCATTCAAGTAAGGCAGATGTGTGTCGACCTTCACAAGTCAGGCAATGGCTACAAGAAAATAGCCACTCACCTGCACCTGCCCATATCTACTGTTTGAGGAATCATTAAGAAGTTTAAAACAACGGAAACAAAGGTAAACAACCCTAGACGAGGACGCAAGGTTATTTTGCCACCACGCACAGTGAGGAGGATGGTAAGAGAAATAAAAAGTTCTCTGAAGCTTGCTGTTAAAGAATTGCAACAAATGGTAGCATCTTGGGGTTACAAAGTCTCCAAAACAACCATCAGGTGCCATCTACATGCCAACAAGCTGTTTGAGAGGCATGCGCAGAAAAAACCTTTTCTCACTCACAATCATAAACGCAAACGTCTGGAGTTCGCTAAGCAGTACTAGGACCATGTGCTTTGGTCATGTGAGACCAAGAGAGCTTTTTGGCAATAAACACTAAGAGGGTCTGGCAGAGCACAAAAGATGAGTATGCAGAAATGCGCCTCATTCCCACTGTGAAGTATGTGGGGGGGAGGGGGACTTGAATTAAAGGTTGGATTTTCCTCTTTTTTCCACTGTGGTCCTATATTATTGAAAAAAAAAAAACTGAATTTATTAGAAGATAAAGGACGCATCTTAACGAGGGGTGTCAATAATTGTGGAGGGCGCTGTATATAAAGGTTTTACAGCAACACATGCTCCCCTCCAGATGAGATCTATTCCAGGGAAGGCCTTATGTATTTCAGCAGGACAATGCAAAACCACATACTGCAGCTATTACAACAGCATGGCTTCGTAGTAGAGGAGTGCGTGTGCTGAACTCGGCTGCCTGCAGTCCTGATCTTCCACCGATTGAGAACATTTGGTGCCAATTTAAACGAAAAGTCCATCAAAGGAGACCCAAAACTCTCCAGCAGCTGGAAGCCTGTATTAAACAAGAGTGGGATAAAATTCCAATGGCTAAACTCACAAAACTTGTCTATTCAATGCCCAGATGCCTCCACTCTGTTTTAAACAAGACTAGGTGCAACCTAGTATATGGCTGGGCCGCCGAGTGCTGTATGAGAATGTGCACCCAAGAAAAGGGTGCTAAATGAGGCAAAGCTCATTCTGTTATATGAAATGCAAGTTTAGTAATGAGCTGGAGTTGCTAAATTATTCACGAAGTGGGTGAGGAGAGTGAGTGTGTGAAAGTGTGTTTTCATAAAGCCTTATTCGATATTGGTGATGGTTGAATACAGTTAACTATGTGACAAAATAATTGAAATGCAATTGATTTTAATGAATCGATTACCTATTGAAAGCTCTCGAAAAGGCCTTGAAGTTGACACCAAGATCATGCGAATTGGCCGAGGAATAAGAAAGTTTAGAAATTTTATAATGCCCACAAATAGAGAATTGTTTGGTATTTATTTCAGTCACTGCGGATAAAGAATAAAAAAAGTGTGCTGCGAAGTGAGCAATTTAGGTCAATTTTACCTCAAATATGGTAGAATTTCATAGAAATTATATCAGCAATGTTTAAAAATAATGCAGTAAAATACAAGAATTGAGGACAGAAAGCATGAATGATTTTCATAAGCGACAGTTACAACCTGACCAAGTATTGCACTTTGTCACATAGCTCATATCATAACAAAGGTGTATAAAGTACTGGGGGAAAAAAGTTATGAAAAAGTAAAAGTACCATTACTGAAGGTTAATTTGGTGAGAGTTGAAGTCACCCATAAGAATAAGATTTGAGTAAAAGTCTTAAAGTAGCTCACATTAAATGTACTTAATTATATTTTTTTCACAAGATACTAAAGTACCAAAAGTGCAAGTTCAAAGTACTTTTCATAGCACACATAGAAAGAAGCAAAGCAACCACACATTGTTCTCTCCTTGTGCTCTTAAATTTTCAGGTGAATGAAAGATAAGTATTTAAAAAAAAAATTAACTGGCAGTCGGTCCTTTATTGATTTATTCTTCTTTTTTGAGTTTCCTGGCAGATTAAAAACAAAAATAAATGACTGTAATTAATAGACTTATATGGTATCAATCCCATGTTGAATTTTTGCTTCAGAAAACTGCTTATTCTGATCTAGTTGGGATATCACACACACACACACACACACACACACACACACACACACACACACACACACACACACACACACACACACACACACACACACACAGATTTTTTTTAACTGCTATGGGCAAGTACATAGTGCAGTTTGCATATCAAGGCTTAGCTGAGGAGTTAATTCAAGGCAAGTCCTGAAAAACGGGTATTGGAGTAAACTCTTCCACATTCCAAAAGCTCGGCTTGCTTGTGAATATTCAATAACTGATCCGGGTCTGCCATCTAGTGATATAATAGTGTAACAGCGCGCATAAATTTGCAGCTCCACGTCCGTTGGCAAACAAATCTGCACAAGCGGTTAAGATACCCGGCCGAGCACCGCTTTTCTTCTCGAACACGCCAAATCCAGATAATCCTTAAATGATGAATTACATTCATATTTTAGTGTAACGAGAAACGAAGTGGTCAGTGCCAGAGTAACGAAGTGAAAGAATAATCTTTTAAATGTGGTAGAGTAAAATTAAACGTCCCGGTTTCTGAAAAACTAAAGTAGGCCTAAAGTACAAATAGACCAACCCTTTAAAAAAATAAAATAAAATAAAAACTACTTCAGTATTGTAACGAAGTACATGTACAACCCTGTATGATGATGTATCCAAATCCCTTCATTGTACCCGTTCTTGCGAGATTCAAAAGAAATCTTAAGGAAATGATTCTGGTACAGGCAGCGAAATCCAATAGGGAGATGGAGGAATGTAACACATCGTACCAATCAAACGCAATAGATTCGCAACAATGGTCGGAATGTTTCATTTCCCTATTCAACCTCGCAAACGATACTGTCCTCCATGCTTAACTGTCGTATCGGTTGCGAGATTGAATAGGGAAATTAAGAACACATTCCGACCATTGTCATGATTCTTTCACGCTAGATTGGTACGATGTGTTACATTCCTCTGTCTATGGAATCTCACAACCGGTGCCAAAGAAAATAAGCATGGAGGACTGAAACAAACCGAACCAATCTAGATTAGCCAAATAATGGTCGAATTGTGCTCATAACCAAGAATCGAATGGAACCGCGATCCTAGCTCGGGCGAGCGCAGCATATGCATCTGCTATATTAAGGTTTATATTGAAACAATCAAACTGTCGGACCCGAAATTATATCAAAGCCCTGACCGACTTTCGGACACATAGACACTGCTTCAGTGTCTCCGTGTCCGACAGTCGGGTGGTTTGAAATAATTCATAATTCACTTTTTAACATTTTTTGAACCCCATGCAAGAGAATAAAACTGGGCAGCTAACTTAATTTGAGCAACACTGATTTCGGACACGTAGACACTGCGAACAAACAAACACCGCAGCCTACCGTAACTTCACTCGTGATGAAATGCCCACGCAACAGAAAAAACTGGGTGCAACATGGCGGACTGCAGAAGCCCTAAACAAAAAAAAAAAAAAAAAAAAAAAAAAAAAAACACTTACTGTGACTTGACCCATGAAATGCCCCCGATTTAAATGGGTGAGCATTTTTCAAGCCAAGAATTTCGAATGGTCTGACTTCACCTAAGCCCACATTTGAAAGTCACTTACGTCCAAGAGACAAATCCAAAATCCACCAACGGCAAAGAACTCCGGTCAAATCCAAAATTTATTTATTTATTTTTTTAAATTTGCCTCAGACATGCATACACAGTCCATACTAAGAAGTGTAAAAGTGAGGGGAAAAAACCGGTAGTGAAAAACTAAATAACTACAAAAATAAAATAAAAAAATAGAATAAAATATCACACCTTTGTATACAATTTTCTCTGACCAGAGTTTGCAAAGTATTGAAGTTTTAAAAACAAAACAGTTCACAATAGTTTTAACAATTATATTCATAGAATGATGTAACCATTGGACAAGACTAAAAATCACAGTTCTATTCAATTCTTGAAAAGATTTGACACCATTAAAAACAAACATTCCACTAGCACTACATCTGCGGTCAAAATTGAGAAAGTATCTAAAAACATTATTATAAGCTACACAAACAATGTTTTTAGCACTATATTGGAAAGTCGCCCAAAGGGTACATAAATATAAATTATTACAATAAGCACCAAAAAGTTTACACTTTATAGCGGGTGAACACACAAAATTTCCTAATTAACATGTTGCCACGACCATAAAGAGCTCTACGTTTATCCTTCATATGAGCCTGATCATTTAACTTGTCATCAATGATATGACCAAGAAACTTCTATTGAGCAACATAGTGTAGAGGTACACCACTCAAGTATATATCAGGTTGACAGAACAAATGTTGGGTATCAAAGATCATTAATTGAGATTTTTCACAATTGTAAATAATATCATTTAGATTTCCATAATCAGTACAGGCATTTAATAAATTCTGAAGACCTTTAGCTGAGGGGGCGAAGAGAACTAAGTCATCAGCATACATCAGATGATTAATGATAACATCAGCACAACATCATCCTATGGGATATTGATTCAATCTAATGCTAAATTAATTCGTGTAGAAATTAAAAAGTAGGGGAGAAAGGATTCCTCCTTGCCCGACTCCATTACTGACCTTAAAACCGTCTGTAATTACAGAACCCCATCGGACATGATATTCCTCATATGCAAACAAACAAATTGCTGCGATAATGTATTAATATATAAAGAATTAAGCGCTTCTCAACCAGCGTAATCAGAGCGTTAAAAATGCGCCCCTCCTACACCAGCCTGTTTGTTCCGTGGAAGACAGGGAAGAAGTAAAGAGAACATTCTAGTCACACAAAAAAAACGAACAAAGTTCATATGATTTCATTTAGAAATAGCGCGCTTGAAATTTCAAAATACTCCGATGTCAGGTTGGTAACTACAGGACAAGGCAACGCTTTAACAAACAGAGGATTCTTACCCCACACGCGGAAAAATCTGCTGGTGAAAGCCAGGCTCTGCACATCGGAGAAGTGTGCACGCAACAGGTGGAGGGCAAACATTATCCCCGGTGCATTCCACTGCACTGGAGGACGAGGTGGCATCCACTCTTTCTGCAGTGGGGGTGCATAGAGAAGAACATGTAGTGGATACGGCTGAAGGAGGGTTACGTAAAATGGTCATTTTTATTTGCTTATGCTCAAAGTATCACTGTGATAGATACTGGAAACAAGCTTAACATGGTTTCAAATATTTATAGGCCTAGCATTTTTTTTTTGGCATTTTAAGCAGTTGCGCAGTACATAGGCATCATGGGTCGAGCCAAGGAATTTGGCGCAGATGCTTAATATGCGCGTATCGTGATCGCACACAACCTGAACAATAATGCTGTGCCGACGTCTGCGGTCTCTGTACATATTCTTATTTGTGGAAGGGGTTCTGATTGCAATCAGCGGCTCCCACAACACTGGGGAACCTGGGGACCCGGTAGACCCCCCCTAACTTCAGCTGGTGTTTCGGGGAATTTAAAAGTGGCTGATGTGGTGCAGCTTAGCGTCAACCACTGTGTCAGACGCCTTGACACAGACGGCTGTGATGTGTGCATGACATCACCAGCCAGTCTCTGGAACGACCCAGATGCCAGGACCGACAGCGCAGTTGTGACCTTGATGACCACCGGTATGTTTGTAATTGTTTGTGATGCGTTTGTAATTGAACTAATTGGAGAACAGGCTGTTGCGTAATGTCATATGATGATTTCGTTTGATAATTTATTATGGTTATGAGAAATGTAGTTTAGAAGTAAAGATGAACAATCGAATATTGAATGTCTCTACTTTTATCATGTTCAATAAAATAAAATTAATATTAAAATTCGGCCTTTAACCGACATCAAACGCAATATTCCATTTCACCTTATGTTGGCGCTTGACCTTAATACAGCCCTCAAAAGCGCTTCACAGAAAAAGCGCGTAAGCCAGGGGGAGAATACGCGTCAGTGTTATTTGCATGAGAAACGCCCGGAAACGCCTCGATTTTGGCCTTGCTCCGCCCTAAGCGCGTATCTGCCTTCTGGGGGCGTAATGCACAGACTTGAGTCGAGGGAAGAATACGAGTAGGCTTTCGACTTACGTGCACGGGAGAATAGACCCCTAAGGGCATAATAAGCCAATCAACTACCAGGAACAACCCACTGACTCCTAAAGCCAATTAAATAGACGTGCAGGTTGTGACAGAAGTCTAAGTGGAGATCAAGATTTGTCAATGTAGTTGGACATTTAGCATAATTGTAATCTGGACAGAGTGGAGGTTAAAAGTAAAGATAAAAGTTTATAGGGCAGGGTTAGCAAGCCCTGGTCCTGTGGAGCCACATGGTGTGAGAGTTTGTTTATCCTCCCTTTTTAAACCTAAGACACCTGGGCACGTATTCACAAAGCATCTTATCTTAGCGCTAGGAGTACTCCTAAGTCGCGCTAAAACATTTTATGTAGGAGTAAAATCTTAAAAGTAATTCACAAAGCCGCTGAGAGCAACTTTTAGTTAAAACTGGTAACTCCTAGAATAGGAGTAGCTCTGAGATGGGTGGGAGTAAATCTCCGTTGCTATGGCTGACGTCAATTCTCATGCACGAGTCTTGGGACAATGAGCACGGTGATTGGTTGTTTGGTGGCAGGGCAGCCAATTGAAAAAATATCCCACATACAACCCATGGAGGAAAAAATGAGAATAGTCCAAGGGGCTGGTTTGTCCCCATAAAATAATTGCAACGGGTACGGCAGTTTTCCAATGCATTTCAGAGTAGAGAGGTACGGCGATCCCAATTTTAAACACTGCTCTCACCCCAAGGCTAACTTTAACCTTAACACTGACATTTAAATTAACTCTTCCCCGCACGCTTAGTCAGTTCAAAACCCCATTCCTTTAAAGCAAGCTATTGTAGAAATACAAGGTGTCGGCTTTTCAGAGTCGGCGTAAGATAACAACATGTTGAGCACTTTTGAAAATGCACAATGCACGGTCCCCGCATGTCACGCTCTAGGCAAATAAACCTACATAGGAAAGAGATAATTGTAAAAACATTAATAGCATAACACGAGTTATTAATGAAACGCGTCACTTGCCCCAATAGCTACTTATTACCCGATGAGAATATGTTGCGATCATTTAAATGTCGAGCCGTTCAAGTTTGTTTGCCCAAAACTCATGGATGAGAGTTCAAAAAGGACGCGAAAGCCCAAATGGAGCAAAGACCAGTTACTGCTGCTGGGCCAGTTGGTGCTCGAGCGAAAGCATGTAGCCTAATCAGAGGGAAATTTGGCTCGGGGGTGAACAACAAATCCAAGCGGTATGTGTGGGATAATATCAGCCTACAGATCATTGCGGCGTTACCCCGGTGTCTCGGATGGCTACTAGAAGCGGTTGTATGGGCTGCAATCGCACAGGAGGTGCGAGATCGCAGCCTGTAGGAAAGTTTAAGCTTGCTTTGCAATTATTAGCGTTGTTATGGCCCCAATTTGTTATTACATTTACAACACAAACAGCAACAGCAACAGCAAGGGATGACAGAAACTGTTTTAAAAACTTAAACACATTTAATCAACAGACAAAGACAATAACAACTAACAAACAACTAATGACCAAGATTGAATAAAAAAAAAACAGAAATATTTACTGTCCCTTTTTGTGGGGTGGCTTGGTGATGTCCTGGATAATGAAAATGCTCAAACACAGGCAAAGAAATCCACAAAAGAAACGTCACAGGTCTTGAACAGAATGGCAGGTCTGGTCATCTTCTTGCAATTTCTCCTACTACTTTACTGTCTCAATTCTTTTCTTTATATACTCTTTTGCAGACCCCACCCACATTTAGACCTCTTTTTTTTAATTTTCTGAGACTTGCCCCAGACATGTCCAGGACATGTCTAAACATGACTCCAGTCTGAGCTAAACAAAAAAAAAAGGTAAATACTGCCATCTAGTGGCCTATATTCACATTACACCTCCATTCCAAAAGGGAAAAATTTTGACTCATAAAGGCAAAATTTTTCTTTTCAATACAAAATGGTTAAGTGAACACTTGTCTATATATACATATCATACAATATTCAAACACATGATATATATATACACATTCAAACACGGGATAAGCAATCAGCAATTACATTGTCTGTACCCTTCACATGCTTAATTTCCAAGTCAAACTCCTGTAAAATCAAACTCCAATTCAACAATCTCCGATTCTTGTTTTTCATCTTACTCAAAAACATTAACGGATTGTGGTCTGTGTACACAACCATTGGCTTTTGCCCTGTACAAACATAAACATCAAAGTGTTGTAAAGATAGAACCAGAGCCAACAGTTCCTTCTCTATTGTGGAATAGTTCCTTTGGTGGCGATTGAACTTCCTGGAGAAGTATGCCACGGGATGCTCAATGTCATCAGAGTCACTTCTCTGTAGGAGCACAGATCCACAAGCTTGGTCGCTAGCATCGACCGCGATGGAGAACGGTTTGTTGAAGTCAGGAGATTTGAGCACGGGGAAGTGACACAGCAGAGACTTCAGGCAATCGAAGGCTCTCTGGCATGCATCATCCCAAGTGAACTTTACGCCTTTCTTCAGTTGGTTAGTTAGACTGTGAGCAATCTCAGCAAAGTTCTTGCAGAACTTGCGGTAGTACCCGATCATTCCAAAGAAGCGGCGCAAAGCTTTTTTGTTGTCAGGAACTGGAAAGTCCATGATGGCTTGGACTTTAGCATTTATGGGTACCACCTTACCCTGGCCTATGACGTAGCCAAGATAGGTGACAGTAGCACAACCAAAGTCACTCTTGTTCAGGTTAACAGTCAGGTTAGCCTGGGTCAGGCGCTGGAACAACGTCTCTACATCTTTTAGATGTTCTTCCCAGGAGTCACTCCATGTGATCAGGTCATCGATATACGCACCCGTGTGTGGCAATCCGGCGATTGTAGACTGTATCATCCTTTGGAACGTGGCTGGGGCATTTTTCATGCCAAAGGGTAGGACTTCATACTGGTACAATCCAGATGGTGTGGCAAAAGCAGAGATGCTCTTGGCCCTCTCAGTTAAAGGCACACACCAATAACCCTTCAATAAATCAATCTTGGTCAGAAACTTTGCTTGCCCTACACTATCAATACAATCATCAATCCTAGGTATTGGAAACACATCAGTTCTAGTTACAGCATTGACTTTGCGATAATCTGTACAGAATCTAGTACTTCCATCAGGTTTTGGAACTAGCACACAGGGTGAACTCCAATCTGAGTTGGAGGGTCTGATAATATCATGTTCTAACATGTACTCAACCTCTTTCTCAGCAATCTTTCTCTTTTCAGGATTCATCCGGTACGGATGCTGTTTTATTGGTTTGGCATCACCAACATCTACATCATGAGAGGCTATAGAAACTCTTTTTGGAACATCAGGAAAAAGATCCTCATATTTCTTGATCAACCTCTCAAACTGATCTTTCTGTGAGGGTTCTAAGTGCTGGAGTTTTACATCAAGATTTTGCAACACTTCAGAATTTGACAATTTACATGAAAGAACTTCAGCTTTAATTCTAGGTTCATCATCTTGAAACTCCCCCTCATTTTCACAAATCTCGGCCATAGGAGAATCTGAAGTGACAGATGCAACCCTAGCATTTCTGTCATGATAAGGCTTCAGCATGTTAAAGTAACAGGTTTTGCAAAAGTTGGAAACGTCTTTCCGAAGCCCAGGCCAAAAGAAGTGTTTCATGATCTTATCAACAGTCTTGTTAACACCAAGATGACCTCCTAAAGGTAAACTATGAGCCATTGTTAAGATCTCATTCCTATAGACCTTCGGAACAACAATTTGCCTGACCACTGCCCAATCTACATTGGCAGGGATATCAGGAGGGCGCCACTTCCGCATCAACACACCATCCTTGAGATAATACCCAACTGGAACTGCGTCTATTTCTTTATCAGGAAGGGCTCTCCTCTTTAGTATACAAATTTCAGGATCATTAGTTTGCTCCTCAATCAACCGCTTTCTGGACAGAGACAAGTCTCCAGACACATCAGAATCACCAGACCCATCCGGCTGGCTGAATAGAGAACTGATAAAAGTATCTGATAAGTCCTCAAACGGAGAAACCATAGTAGGCCAATCAGAGTCATGAGGCGAACCACCTGAGTCCTGACTATTCAATGTACTGGACGGCACCACATCATCTTCTTCTTTAGCCTTCTTGGCCATAGCACGAGTCACTGTGCAAGAAGGATACAGAGATGGGTCCTCATCCCCATCTTCAGTGCTCGGCTGTGAAGTAAGATGTACAGGGGGAACTACTTTGCCCCCAGCCAGGTCATTGCCTAGCAACAGAGAAACACCCTTTATAGGTAGATTTGACATAAGTCCCACTTTTACCTGTCCTGTAACTAAATCTGACTTCAAGAATATAGAGCGCAGGGGTACAGATACAGTCCTCCCTTCAATACCTTGTACAAGTATGAAATCCCCTGAAGCGGTCTCATCACGTAACTCCAAGGAGTCCATCAACAAAAGTGACTGAGAAGCTCCGGTATCCCTTAGGATATATATGGGGACAGGAGTGGTATGCTCATTCAGAGCCACAAATCCCTCTGACACAAATGGAAGAAATTCCTCCCTCACAAAGTCAGCTGTATCAGGCTTTTTAGCCCCACAAGAAGCAGGCAATTTAGCAGATTGGTTATCTACTACAGGGGTTTCTAACCTTGTTTTCACAAAGGCATTTGGTTTGGTATCCTTTTCTTTTTCTTTCTTAGCTTTAAGGAACCAACAGTTAGTTGTAACATGACCAGATTTCTTGCAATAACTGCAAACTAGACCACTTTTGTCACTGTCAGCTTTCACACTTTGATCAGACCTGTTACTGGATTTCTGAGCACCATCACCAGATTTGTCTTTGTCTTTGGGTGAGGAATCTTGGGTATCACCATAACCCTTTTTCTGAAATTGGGACCATCTATTATTACTGCTAGACTGAAATTTGGACTTATGTGTGAGAACATATTCATCTGCAAATTTGGCAGCTGATTGCAAATTCAGTGCTTGCTTCTCATTAAGGTAGGTCTTAACATCATCCTTAACACAGTTCTTGAATTCTTCAACTAACACCATCTCTTTTAGTGAGTTGAAATCATCCTTGACCTCCATAGAAGTACACCAGCGCTCAAAGCAAACCTGCTTCTCATTAGCAAATTCAACATAAGTCTTATTTTCAGATTTCTTCAGACCTCTGAATTTCTGTCGGTAAGCCTCTGGAACCAACTCATAAGCTCTCAAAATAACCTTTTTGACAACCTCATAATCAGAGGAATCATCTGCAGACAAAGCCGAATAGGCTTGTTGAGCTTTACCCTTGAGGACAGTTTGCAACATCAGAGGCCAGTGTTCCTTTGGCCACTGGCAACTCTTTGCTACCTTTTCAAAACACTGGAAATAGTTGTCAACATCCTTTTCCGAAAATAAAGGCACCAGTTTTACCTCCTGGCTAGCCCGAAATTTATTTTCAGTTTGAATTTTTATTTTTAGTTGCTCCATTTGGAGTCTTTCTTCTCTATCGAATTTCTCTAATTCAAAATCTCTCTGTCTCTGTCTCCCTCTTTCTGCTTTTTCCTCTTTCTCTCTCTCAATTTCTCTTTGTTTCTCTTTTTCTTCCCTCTCAAAATCTCTTTGTTTCTCTTTTTCCCCCCTTTCTTTTTCTCTTTCCTCCTCTCTTGCTAATTTTTCCAACTCAAACTGCCCTTGTTTTTCTTTTTCTTCCCTTTCAATCTCTATCATTTTTAATTTAAGTTCCATTTCTATATTTGGATTTTCCACTGGAAACTGTTCCAGATCTCCTGGTGCAAACACATTTTCATCAATGTAATATTCAACTATCTCTCTAGCCAGTCTTGCTTTTCGCATGGCTGGTTTCACCTCTGTCAGCTTTAAATGTCTGCAAATTTCTAGCAGTTCTGTCTTTTTAAAAGACTTCAAAACCCCTACGGTTGGTGATGCCAAGAAATCATCCATTGCTGTTGTCAATATATATGTATTCAATTAAAAAAATTAATTTTACAATTTGAAATGTTAGATTTTTAATAAATGACTCACAAAATGGTCTATCCCGGACCTTGAGCCCCCAATTTGTTATGGCCCCAATTTGTAATTACATTTACAACACAAACAGCAACAGCAACAGCAAGGGATGACAGAAACTGTTTTAAAAACTTAAACACATTTAATCAACAGACAAAGACAATAACAACTAACAAACAACTAATGACCAAGATTGAATAAAAAAAAAACAGAAATATTTACTGTCCCTTTTTGTGGGGTGGCTTGGTGATGTCCTGGATAATGAAAATGCTCAAACACAGGCAAAGAAATCCACAAAAGAAACGTCACAGGTCTTGAACAGAATGGCAGGTCTGGTCATCTTCTTGCAATTTCTCCTACTACTTTACTGTCTCAATTCTTTTCCTTATATACTCTTTTGCAGACCCCACCCACATTTAGACCTCTTTTTTTTTAATTTTCTGAGACTTGCCCCAGACATGTCCAGGACATGTCTAAACATGACTCCAGTCTGAGCTAAACAAAAAAAAGGTAAATACTGCCATCTAGTGGCCTATATTCACATTACAGCGTAAAGTTTAAATATGCATACAAAATATGACATAGACTGGTATTATGATGATGATCTAATAAATTCTACCCTCGCTCAATGCCGTAATAAAATAATTTATGCATAGCAGGAGGAGGTACACCAAAGCCACTGTCCCTAAGCAAGTGGCATTCCACGGGCACATAATGCCTGTCAAAAAATTGCCATAAGCTGCTTCCCATTAAAATGCAAGAATCGTGCGTGAATCCTGTCCATTTCGCAACAATGTCCAAAATATTGTATTCGGCATCAAATAGCCTACTATCTGGGAGTTGATGGAACAAACTTTTTTTCTGTTTACAAATACCTCTTCATCTTGGGTCGGAGAAATAATTCTAATATGGGTACCGCCAATAGCACCGATGATACCAGGCATACATGAGATGTGCAAGAAAAGTTTGATTCTTTGTTGTTGGCGAATGTCCATTGGAAACCGGATGATATGGGGTTCACAGAGTGCATTGATTGTTTGTTGAATTGAGCGACTTACAGATGATTGTGAAATTCCTAAATTGTCCGCTTTACAAAGTTGCATTCTTTCCAGTGTCCAAGTAACGTAGTGTTGCCAAACATTTTATTTCGGGGCTTATTGGGTTGTTTTCCATGGTTGGAGATGGAATTCTCTCCCTCACCCAGTCAACAACAAATAAAATCCTTTCATGGTTAATCCGATATCCTTTTCAATAACATCATTCAGAATTTCCAAGTCATTCCGTCTTTCAACAGCAGAAGCCATTTTCCGATTCTTTGTGAATAGGTTTTAGTGGGTTAGGAGTCCTCTTGACTACTTTTAAGCTCTCCCAGACTTGGGAGCTACTTTTAGGCCTAAAATACTTTGTGAATAACACTTAGCAAAAATAATGAGGAGTCCTAAATTTACGGTTGACATGCCCATTTTTTTTAAGGAGTTTCTCCTAAATCCGGCAGTTAGGACCTACTTTTAGCGCTAAGATGCTTTGTGAATACGGGCCCAGGTGAGAAGTTTACAAGTGCTGGTCAACGAATTAGAATAATTTGAAATGGCGCAATCGTTAATTTTCCTGATACATTTTTTGTGCAGAAAGCAAATCAGGTGTTCACCGCGCCTTTCCTACTTGTTAGAGTATTCACAGAACTCACTACCTGTAAAAAATTTGCTCAGCTGAGCTTTCTAAAAGGCCCATTTAGGCCATTTAACTGTGACAGTGTTGTTTTATTGAATTAGAATAATTGAGAAAGCGTTTCACTGAATTAGAATAATTTTTATTATAATTAGAATCATCACTTTCTCAATATTTTGTGGCTGCCCCCTTGGCTTGTATGACTGCCTGAAGTCTCTGCGGCATCGATTTGACCAGCTTGTCACAAGTTTCCGCACTCACAGCTTCCCAGGCAGTGGCGATGTTCTGCTTCAGTTGGTCCAGCGTAGTCTGCTTTCTGTCGCGAATTTTCCGCTTGACGATGGCCCAAAGGTTTTCAGTGACATTGAGGTCAGGCTAGTTGGCCGGCCTTGCCAAAACTTCAAGCTGTTTTTCGGCGAACTAATCTTTGGTCGACTTTGCCGCATGAGCCGGTGCAAGATCCTGTTGAAAAATGAGGTCTTCTTCGCCGAACTGTTCCTCAACAATCGGAATCAGGAACGTTTCCAGAACATGTTGGTATACGGCAGCATTGACAGTCTTCTTGAGGAAGCAGAGTTTCCCTTCACCCCGAGCGGACATGCATTCCCAGACCATAACGCTCTGGGGAGACTTGACGCATCTTTTTACGCACTCGTGATTGTAGGTTTCGCCACCACAACGCCAGACACGAGGACCTTGGTCACCGAAGGAGATGCAAAAGCGTGATTCGTCACTGAAGACCACTTTCTGCCAGTCTTCAGCAGTCCACTCGCCGTGTTCTTTGGCCCACTTCAGCCGTTTCTCCATTTGTTTCTTGTTCAGCATCGGTTTTACTGCTGGAACGCGAGATTTGAAGCCGAGTTCGCGCAGACGACGGTAAGTGGTTGATCTCGAGACGTTGGCGCCGGTCTGCTCGTTCCACAAGTCGCTGAGCTCGGAAATGGACTTGAACCGGTTGCTGACTGCGATCTTTCTCAGCTGCTTGTTGTCACGAGCAGAAGTTTTTCGGACGCCGGAACAGTTGGTGCGCTTGCTGCAGTCTTTCTTTAGAGCTTTGCAGACGGAAGACTGGCTAATGCCGAGCTGCTCAGCAATTTTAGTTTGGGTCAAGCCTTCTTAGCGAAGGGCTTGAATTTGAGTCACTATTCCCATTGAGATGTCGCGCTGCTTACCCATGATTGATTTCACAACTTAGAAATTCTACTCAACCCTGACTTTATACTGCACAGTGAACACTCTTCACAGAAAACAAAAATTCAAGCACTTATTCTAATTCAATGAAACAACAGTGTCACAGTTAAATGGCCTAAATGGGCCTTTCGGAAAGCTCAGCTGAGCAAATTTTTTACAGGTAGCGAGTTCTGTGATTACTCTAACAAGTAGGACAGGCGCGGTGAACACCTGATTTGCTTTCTGCACAAAAAATGCATCAAGAAAATTTAACAATTGCGCCATTTCAAATTATTCTACTTCGTTGACCAGTGCTTGTAGTGTGTAATCAACTGCTTTCTTTCATCAAGTGCAGAGTAACGTCAAAATCTAGGACAAGGATTGCCGACCCCTGATCTAGAAGGATTCCAGGTGCCTAAAGTTAATTTGTTTGGAAATGGACCCAAAGTTTAGAGAACAATTGTACATAACCTGTGGAAGCTCGCATATAATTGTATCTCTAGTCACATAGATCACACAGTTTTCATGTGGAGTTCAGTTTTGGTACATCCGAGGGCAGGCTGACTCCACGGACGCCATTCCAGAATATGCGGCTGTGTAAACATGAGCGCACTCCCACCTCGAACATCAAAACTGATAGAAATAGCCGGAACATTAGACGTGGCGATCCAAATTGGAGGAACGCAAGGATAATTCATTTTAAAGGCAGTAGATGACAAAATATATGCTGTCACCAGTATCAGACAGAGGAGAGAAAGTGTGATTTATGATGTCGGTGTATGACATTTGTGAGTTAGGCATTTGATTATGATCTGCGCAGATCAGCCCGGGTTTTTGCATGTTACTTTTGCGTTATATGCAACAAACTCAAATCATATCAATGTATTTTGGGTTAGTTTTCCGTTATCAATGTAAATTGTAATTTGGTGAAGGGGAAACCACCAATCAACTGGCCCCGACTGGACCGAGCAACAACATCGAAAAATATTTTTTCCACCGTAACCTCTTGCTTTTTCCAAGTCCTGAAGTTCGACCCACGCAAGAATAACCTACTTGTTCAGATAACGTTGATCAAATGTTAGCCTCCACTCTGATTAATATAACCTGTGGGAGCAAATAGCAGCAACAAGACGGTTTCCAAATTAAACCGGTCGATGAACACAAAAACAAACATACGTGGAAAGCAGAATCTCCCCCATTTTGATTCTGATTAATTAGCTCTGATTTCCCGGGTAAATTTCATTGACAAAAAAAGTTTGCATTTCCAAATGATCTACGGCGAGTGTTAGGATTGACAGGGAAAGGCTTAGCGATGGTCGAGACGCAAAAAAAAAACCAAAAAAAACATGTAACTCACTGTCTGATGAGCAGAAGTAGTCCGGCATCAGCTCATCTAAGAACATCGAATTTAGTTCTCTTCAAAAACTTGACACGGCACTCATCCGCTGAGGTTAGCAAGCTGTAGAGGAAAATGTTCTCACGACTCCTCGTTAAAAACCATTGAGTGTCAATGGATAAACCATGAGGATAAACCACCACCAAAGGTAAAGCTTCTTCTTCTTTGGAGTTTCATGGTAATACGCAACCAGTGTTGTGTATTACCGCCACCCTCTGTTCGTTATTCAATTATCTTCTCATCATATTTACTTATCTAAAAACCGACTACGGCAGTGGTAGTCAACCCTGGTCCTGGAGAGCCGCAGTATCTGCTGGTTTTTAAGTTACTCAGCACTTAATTGATGAATTAAAGCATCTTAACGCATCTCACCTGGTTTAGGTTTAAATAGGGCGGAGAAAACCAAACTCAGCACACCCTGTGGCTCTCCAGGACCTGGGTTAGCTATACTCCTGCACTAAGGAAATAATAAACCAATATATCAATTACCAGGAACTACCCACTAGACTCCTAGAGCCAATTAAGCAGACATTCAGGATGGACAGCAGTCTACGTGGAAACCAAGATTTGTCAATGTGGTTGGACATTCAACATAGCTGTAGTGCGGACAAAGTAGAAGTATAAAAACCACGAATCAGGTAACACCCCTTTTATCCAAGTCAGTGCCAAAACAGTATGAGTTGCTAGTATTGAAAGGGCTACTTTCTAAAGGCTGTGTTCTGACGATTGCAAATTGTTATAGACCCCCCTCTGCACCAAACGAAACATTATCCTAGCTCTCAGAATCTTTGTCTTTAGTTTCTTATCATGAGCTTGCTTTTATGGGGGACTTAAACTGGGACTGGCTGTCCTCTGCATCTAATCCCCTGAAATGCTTTTGTGAATCAGCTCACCTCACACAAATGATAGATTCACCCATGAGACCAAATCCCAGACAGTCTGACAAGGCTACGCTATGGCTGCATTTACATTGCAAGTCTTGATGCCCAGATCGGATTTGCTGCCTGAATCCGATTTTTTTTACTGTGCGGTAACACGTATTTTATCAAGTGACCCATATCTGATTCACGCGATTACCCTTGCCTACAACATCTGAAACTTCGCGCATGTCTTGGAACGCGGCTTTATTTCTGTAGGTCCCTTTTATTTTCTCCTGAATTTTCTCCTCTCCCCAAAGACTGAGAAGACATCTGACCTCTTCAACTGAGCACTGTGCCGGTGTAGGTACCAGATGTGCTCGGCCTACCATATCTGCTCGGGGTCCTGCGTTCAGAGATGACGTAACAGGATGGCAGGATGTATTTGGCAAAGCTAAATCCAACTAGTATGTTAATAAAATGGTAGATAGCCAAAATGATCCTTCTAAATTCTGGAAGGTTATTAAGGAGTTGTCCTCGGGCTTCGGTAATAGCAGTGACCTACCGCTAGGCTATCGCTAAAGTTAGGAACTGAAATTAAAACTGATAAAATGGGTATATTAAATGCTCTAAATCAGCATTTTATCTCTGCTGGCCTATTGTTTGAAAATGAAAGACATCTTCAACAAAATCCTTCTTATGATGAAGAAAAGATACCTTTTGATTTTGATTTTAATTTCAGTTCTGTAGAAGTAAGTGAAGTATGTCATGCTTTAAAGAAAATAAATGCTAAGAAATCTGCTGGTCCTGATGGTTTAGATCTGTACTTTTTACAAGTTGCTGCAGAGATCATCGCTGATCCATTATCTCATATTTTTAACATGACTCCGGAAAGTGGGCAAATACCTAAGATCTGGAAGTCGGCTTATGTTACTCCAGTGTTAAAAGGTGGAGATCCATCCACCCCAAATAATTATTGACTTATTTCCAAACTCTCAGTTTTGGCCAAGGTACTGGAAGGGCTTATTAGCTCTCAAATAAAGGATTTTTCATTTAAAAATGGCATTCTAAATGATATGCAGTCTGGGTTTAGGGAAAAACATAGTACAGTCACTGTTACAATGAAGGTCTTTAATGTTATCATAACTGTATTGACCTCAAAGAATACTGTGTTGGCTTTTGATACTGTTGACCATTTAATTCTCTTACAGAGGCTCACTAATATAGGGTTTTCTCCAAAATCTGTAAAATGGTTTGATACAATTATATATACTACTTCGTCTTCTTTAGAGAGTGTAGTTCACCACCTACAAGGTGCTTTCAATGCAGTTCAGCAGAATTTACGTAGATTAAGGCTCGTCCTTAATGCAAACAAGACCAAAATGATGTTCTTCACAAGGTCAAAAAGGGAAATTAAAGACGGTTATCAGATCTTAACTCTGAATAATGAGGCGATTGAAGGTGTATCAACATATACATACTTGGGTTTCCTTTTAGATGAAAAACTCTTTTCATCATCATATTGAGCATCTAACAAAAAAGTTTAGGGTAAAATTGGGTTTCTTTTATTGAAACAAAAGCGGTTTCTCTTTTGTTGCAAGAAAAAAACTGATTCAAGCAACATTTTTGGCTGGAATCGACTAAGGTGATGTTCTTTATATGCATGCAACTGCATCATCTCTGAAAATGTTGGACTCTGTGTACCAGGCTGCACTGCGATTTATCTCTGATCTGGGCTTCCGACGCATCATTGTACCTTGTATGAGAAAGTTGGCTGGTCTTCATTGTACAATAGAAGAATGGAACATTGGTACATCTTCCTGTGAAAGGCCATGCAGTATGAACTGCCTTTGTATCTCTGTTCTCTGCTGACTCCAAAAAATGTAAGCAGTTTAAATCTGTGTTCTTATAGACACATCTTGTTTGCCATCCCTCGAACTCGCTCTGTTTTTTGGAAATCAAGCTTTCTCTGTTTTTGCTCCCCCCTCTTGGTCCGGGCTACAGAATGATCTTAAACTGGGTCATCGAATAAGTTAGCATGTTTTTAAAACCAGAATTAAGGCTTATTTAACCAGTGCATGTACATGCTTTACTGCTAAAACCGGTTAATGTATTTTTTGCCTTGTCATTGTCTGTTGTTGTTTTCTGTGTGAAACGTTTATGCTGCTGTCTTGGCCTGGACTTCCTTGGAAAAGAGACTTGTGTCTCAATGGGATTTATTCCTTGTAAAATAAAGATTAAAAGATCATAGTTATCTTAGCAGGGGTAGCAAGCGCTGGTCCTGGAGAGCCACAGGGTGTGCTGAGTTTGGTTTTCTCCACCCTATTTAAACCTAAGACACCAGGTGAGATGAGTTAAGCATGTAATCATCTGCTTTAATTCATCATTTAAGTGCTGAGTAACATCAAAAGCCAGCAGACATCGCGGCTCTCCAGGACCAGGGTTGAATACCACTGGACTATGATATCACAATCCTATTTATTTTTCGCACATCAGACTGCAAGACGTCTGGAAACCTCTGAACCTTTCCTCCAGAATTTCTGGAATATCCTCTCCCTCTACATCTATTATGCCCAGTATCTCCCGAACTGCATGCACCACCATTCTGATCCTCTCTTTCTGTCGCAATTTCCCTGGCACAGTTCAACACCATTGCCATGAAAGCTAAAAATTGTCTCCTATCCACAATTAAAGGTCTCATATTTATTTATTTATTTATTCTCTATATCAGGCTCGAAGCCCATAGTACAATGTAAAATACATAAGACATAAATGACACAGCAATACAAAATAAAACATGGTATGAACAAAATATACACATCAGCAAAAAAAAAAAAAAAAAAAAAAGGATAATGATAATAAAACTAAGTTGAAGTATATAAAATTTCTCTCCAGCGCTTACGCAGCTGAGAGGTGTGATAACTAACAAGTGCAGCACATTGGACTAGAACGTTCTGACTAGATTCAATTCTAAGCATAAAATTGAAAACGGATTTACGTAAAAGTTGACCAAAAGATGAAACAGAATTCGAAACAAACGTATGACTAGCACTACACGATCTGGGCAAATAGAATCCTAAAACAATTATTATAGGCGACTCTAACTTTGTTAAAGGTGCATTTCTTAAAATGTGACCACATATGACTACAATACATATTAGAACAAAAAGACATAAATAATTTGGTCTTGATGTTATCTGAACAATGCTTAAAGTTCCTAGCAAGAAAATTACCTCTAATATACAATGAACGCATTTGACGAACAATATCATTATCATCAAAGAAATTACTGAGAATAATACAAAGATATTTATAATCATCAACAAAAACAAGTTTGTGACCATTTAGAAA
The DNA here is from genome assembly GCA_029721435.1 of Gymnothorax reevesii. Lineage (NCBI taxonomy): Eukaryota > Metazoa > Chordata > Actinopteri > Anguilliformes > Muraenidae > Gymnothorax > Gymnothorax reevesii. Next base: position 155,111,943 of record CM056575.1, read on the forward strand.
AATATCAGATGTACAACATACATACAAAAATCTTGGTTTGATCAACATACCAACAGTCTTCTTCTGGTTAAATTTAATATCATGAAGAACACCATAACATTGACATATTTCAACCAGGGATTGTAAACCTTTACCAGAAGGACAAAAGATAATAAGATCATTAGCATACGATATGTGGTTAATAACATGACCATTGAAAAATGCAACCCATATTACATGAAGATAAATTCAAACTAAGATCATCAATATTGACCTTGTAAAATCTCGGCGAAAGAATGCCACCCTGACGGACGCCATTTGATACCAGAAATTGTGCAGAAAACGACTGATCCCCATTTGACACAAACAGTTTGAAATCGGTACCAAAAGACAATAATTCTAACTAAAATCTTGGGAATACCACGCAATAAAAATTTTCTAAATAATGTCCTGTGATTAACACGGTCAAATGCCTTAGAGGAATCCATATAACAGAGGAACATAGGACTATTGTTAGACTTGTAAAAATCAGTAACTTCTTTCAACAAATAAATACATTGATCAGTTTTTGACTTGAAATCAAATTGGTTATCTGTTGTATACAAAAAGCTTTCAATGTGAGACAGCAAAATATGTTCAAATATTTTGGAAATAACAGAAGTTAATGCAATTGGCCTATAATTACCTTTATCGGTAACATCACCAGATTTATCTTTAACAAGAGGTATCAAAACAGTGGAAATCATATCACTCGGTAAATAGCCATGTGATGTACGTAAGTTGAAGAGTATGCATAACAATACTGGTAGCCTGTTACCAGCAAACATTAAATGTTCTGCAAACAAACAGTCAAGAGCACAAGCTTTGCCTTTCTCCAACTTGTTAATAGCAGACTTAACATCATCCACATTAAAAACATAAGTATAATTAAATCAACTGGTATAACAAAGGAAGAGAGCAAATTATCAGTAGCAGTACGACTCAAGACTCAAGACATGAGTTATCAGCCAGATGCCACCTACATACATCAGAGTTTACATGACGATCAATATCAAAATGTGGGAGACAATCGGAAAATGATCCGACGACTGAAAGTCATGACAAATATCAATTTTACTAATTTCATTATTGCCTGTATAGTGGACACAATGATCTAACCATGATGTAGAAGCATGTGCTTCACAAAAAAAAGTAAAATGGTCACCTGGTGTTATGCCCTTATCTAGGGGAATGCGGACGCAACACCAAAGACTATGACCACAATGTGAAAGCAAAAAGGGAGCAATTTTATTTTTACGTTTCTTTTTCTCACTCTTTAACAATCGGGGAAGCTTAACTTCAGAGCGAGCCCAGGCCAACATAATAAATAAAAAAAGAACTAACTTCCCGATTCGAATTCTTTTACGCGAGAACGAAAACAAAAGAAATATACATATATTCGGACTCCCTGATCTAGCCAATAAACAGGAGAAAAGATTTCTAATAAAATGGCAGCTCACTCCTACAGCTTCACTATAGTGAAATAACGGTGTAACCGACGGAGGTCTCACAGATTTATAGGTTAACAACAATACAGTGAGCAATTCGTGGTTTTGTCAATTAACAGAAATGCGGCTACCAGGTCTGGATCACAAGTTTACAAGTTAATAATGCAGTCAGCCGTTCAAGATGATATAAAACAAATGCGGCTACTATGACTGGGTGTTAGAACACAAGTCTACAAGTTAACAACAATGCAGTTAGCAATCCGCAATAAGCTTTTCTCATTTTTCCATCTAGATAGGCACTATACAGAATGAAACAACAATTATTACCGGACACAAGTTTTCGAGATCAAAACACATTTCATAGTTCGCACTCAATCACAAATGGTGTTAACCTAAAAAAGTGAGCCCCAACGCCAAGCCGCCTGCGTTGAGTCTGCGGGTTTCCTGCGGATCCAGTGGTTATATAGCCAAGCTCCCAGAGACAGCCAATCCGTGACAACCACACCTCTGCAGCTCAGCCAATCTGCGCTGGATCCGTACCTGGCAATTAGCAGACTGCAAGCATTGAGACTAGAACTCCATTTTGTAACAATAAACTGGCGAATGAAAAAAAAAAAAAAAAAAAACCCAAAATACGGCCAGGGTCGTAACACCTGGACCTAAAATTTCATCATCAGATAAAATATAATCCTGATCAGCACAAAATGACATACGTTCATTTCCAAACAAACTCTTGGTTATGGTATTTGCATTCCAATCACCTCACCTATGACATAGACACAAGAGGTGTCACTTTCTCTGATTATGGAGTGTAAAAGACCTAAGTTAAACATAAAACTCTCATGGCTGTCACCTACACCCCTGTAATAATATGGCATAGATACAGTCAATAAAAGCATTTTGTGAGAACCAAATTCAAATTTTACAGCCATAACACGTTTTGATTCATTTGTATATTTCAAAATATTAATTGAGCTACCAAGTGTATTTCTCCATAAGACACCAAGGCCACCATAAGGTCGACCTGTTAAAACACCCTGATCAGATAACATGGCAGATACACCATCAGCATAAAATGAAGAATCAATATTAACAAACATAACTCATCATGAGCTAACCATGTCTCCTGTAAGAAAGTAATATCGTGAGACATACATAAATTCTGTATCTCCTGTATAGAAGATTTAACATTTTTACAATTAAAGCAGCAGCAGCAGCTATCAGAAGCAGCAGCTAATCCGTCGTAGATCTTCTCAATCCTATGCATCATTTCATAGTTTTAAAAAAAATTGAAGAATTGTCCTCTCACACCTTGCAAGAGTTGGTTTTATTTTTGGCAAATACAATTGGATTAAGTGCAAACTAAACAGCAGCAACTACTGTAGCCATCCATCAGGCCAGGCCCAGGATCCTCCAGCAGCCAGCCAGCTAGCCATCAGGCCAGGCCCAGGATCCTCCAGTAGCCAGCTACCCATCAGGCCAGGCCCAAGATCCTCCAGCAGCCAGCCAGCCATCAGGCCAGGCCCAGGATCCTCCAGTAGCTAGCCAGCCATCAGACCAGGCCCAGGATCCTCCAGTAGCTAGCCAGCCATCAGACCAGGCCCAGGATCCTCCAGCAGCCAGCCAGCCATCAGGCCAGGCCCAAGATCCTCCAGTAGCCAGCCAGCCATCAGACCAGGCCCAGGATCCTCCAGCAGCCAGCCACCCATCAGGCCAGGCCCAAGATCCTCCACCAACCAGCCAGCCATCAGGCCAGGCCCAGGATCCTCCACCAGCCAGCCAGCCATCAGGCCAGGCCCAGGATCCTCCAGTAGCCAGCTAGCGATCAGGCCAGGCCCAGGATCATCCAGCAGCCAGCCACCCATCAGGCCAGGCCCAGGATTCTCCAGCAGCCAGCCAGCCATCAGGCCAGGCCTAAGATCCTCCAGCAGCCAGCCAGATATCAGGCCAGGCCCAGGATCCTCCAGCAGCCAGCCAGTCATTAGGCCAGGCCCAGGATCCTTAAGCTGCTCAGTCGATTTGAACTACATTCTGGTTGGGGATCTAGTGTCCACTTTATTTACTTATAATATCATATAGTGTTTGGTCTGTTGTGTTTGCTACATTTAACGTGACTGTCCTCAATCATGCCCCCCAAAAAAGTGAATTCAGAGGAGGAATTCATATCTCTTTCTGTACTACATGAACTGCTTGACCAACAAAAGATTTTCTATAAAGATTTATTAGAGCAACAAGAAAAGTCCTTTAAATCATTCGTACAGATGATCTTGGATTCCACTAACAAACGTATTGACAGTCTCAGCAGTGAAGTTGGCAAGATTAGTCGGAGCCTGGAAGTTTCACTGGCAGAAATTGAAGAACTAAAGTCTCAAGGCAATATCTCTCGGGATTCCTGCAAATCACTTAACAATGAAATGGCTGTCATTCATTCATCTTTGGCCTCCTTGACCTCACAGATGGAGTACCTAGAAAACCAATCTAAACGCAATAATCTTCTGATTGATGGTATCCCAGACACCACAGTTGAATCGTGGCATGAAACTGAGATCAAGGTGAAAGAAATAATATCTGATCACTTAAAATTGGACCCTGGACTTATTGAGTTGGGCCCATAGGGTTGGAAAGTTTAATGCTGAAGGAAGACCAAGATCTGTGGTGATGAAGATACAAAGATACAAAGACAAAGAAGAAATTCTTAAAAAAGCATAAAACCTGAAGGGCACCATGCTCTATATTAATGAGGACTATTCAGAAAAAGTTAGTCAAAAAAGGAAGGAACTTCTCCCACAGCTCAGAGAGGCTCGTAAACAAGGGAAACTGGCATATCTCAAATATGACCAGTTGATTGTTCTCCCCTCCCGCACTGCTTTATCTGAGAAGTAACACTGCGTCTCTCAGAATTTTTTTCTGTATTTTCTTGTGTTTTTTTGCGTTTTTCCTTTTTATTCATTACTCTTTTCATGGTTTTGGACTCTTTCTATTTACCCTGGTCTACAGGTAACAACTCTACTCAAGATGATAAGTATTTCCTGCCATTCTCTGATGTTGACCCTGACATAAATTCCACAGTTACAAAACAGGACGGCAGACCCTGTTCTTATTTTTCTGAGACCTCTCTAAAATCTCTATGTGACGATAACAATCTTTCTAAGGATAATTGTTTTTCTTTGTTTCATCTCAATATTCGCAGTCTACCTAAACAATATGAAAATTTTATAGATTACCTTACTATGCTCCCTATTAATTTTTCGGTAATTCGTTTGAGCGAAACATGGCTGAACGATGAGAAAGTATCTATGTTTACTATCAGTGGCTACATTCACTATCCCTGCTTCAGGTCAAACCGAGGTGGAGGTGGTGTATCCCTCTTCCTTAAAGATGATATGCAAACCTCCCCTCGTGAGGATCTTGTTGCTTTAGTAGGTGATGAAGCTGAGGCTGTATTTGTAGAGTTGTTTGATCCTTTCACCAAAAATAAGATTATTGTTGGATGTATTTATAGGCCTCCTAATTCAAATATAAACTGTTTTACTGACTGTTTTTACACCACTCTAAGTAAAATCACAAATGAGAACAAAATGTGCAATATCATGGGTGATTTTAACATCAATCTACTTAACAATCAATCATCACAATTTATGGACCACCTCAATGCATCATCTTTTTATCCTCTTATAACAAGGGCAACTAGAATTACAGCCACAAAGGAAACACTAATTGATAATATATTTAAAAATTTTTCTTTTGTTTCTGGTATTTCTGGTATTTTATATTGTGATTTATCTGATCATCTTCCAGTGTTTTATCTTGCTCCACAAACTGTTAAAAAGAATACTGCTGATGAGGGTTTTTTCTGAAACTTCTGCAATGGTAAGATTAACAAATTTATTGATAAATTATCCTCAGTTACGTGGGCTGCTGTTGAGGATGAGCACGATTGTCAACTTGCTTGTGATATCTTTCATACTATATTTTTCAAAATCTTTGATGAGTGTTTCCCCTTTCAAAGGAAAGAAGAATCCTCTAACCTGGGTAAATCATGGTTAACCGTTGGATTGAAACGTTCAATTGCAAAAAAGCATAAACTATATAGAGACTATCTTACTAATCCCACTCCACTATTTTTAAATAGATATACAACATATAGAAACAAATTAAATCCCTTACTGAGGTCAGCTAAACGTAAGTTTTATGAGGTTAAATTTACTAAATCTCAGAAAGATATTAAAAATACTTGGAAGATCATAAATGAGATTATGAATAAAAACAACAAAAATATCAACTTTCAAAGGGAATTTAAAGGAGTGGGTAAATCAATTTCTGATTCTGGTGAAATAGCAAATGAATTTAATAATTTCTTTGTGAACATTGGTCCTTTACTATCAGATAAAATTCCACAAGTCCCACTCTCCGTCTCTGGGATCAAGAGTCCTTCCTCTGCTTTTGTTTTTCATTCTATCTCTGAGACTGAGCTCTTTGCTATTGTTAACAACTTCAGATCAGCAGCACCAGGTTATGATGAACTGAAATCTTCAATACTTAAAAAATGCCTTCCATATTGTAATATGAATATAGGCCACTAGATGGCAGTATTTACCTTTTTTTTGTTAAGCTCAGACTGGAGTCATGTTTGGACATGTCCTGGACATGTCTGGGGCAAGTCTCAGAGAATTAAAAGAAAGGAGGTCTAAATGTGGGTGGGGTCTGCAAAAGAGTATATAAGGAAAAGAAGTGAGACAGTAAAGTAGTAGGAGAAATTGCAAGAAGAAGGATACATGTGACCAGACCTTTCATTCTGTTCAAGACCTGTGATGTTTCTTTTGTGGATTTTTGCCTGTGTTTGTGGATTTTTCTCACCCAGGACATCACCAAGCCGCCCCACAAAAAGGGACTGTAAATATTTCTTTTTGTTTTTGTTATAATTCAATCTTGGTCTTAGTTGTTAGTTGCTTAGTCGTTATTGTCTTTGTTTTAAAAATTAAATGTGTTTTAGTTGTTAAAACTGTGTCTGTCATCCCTTGCTGTTGCTGTTATGTTGTAAATGTAAAAACAAATTGGGGCCATAACAATATATCTCCAAACCTCTCCTCCATGTTTTGAATCTATCTTTGGAAACAGGTGTATTTCCTGATCAATTCAAACGGGCTAAAGTTATCCCTCTTTTTAAAGCTTACGACCCCTCTTTATTTTCCAGTTATAGACCAAAATCCATATTACCCTGTTTTTCCAAAATTTTGGAAAGAATTGTCTATAATCGTTTGTTTAAATATTTTAACGATAATAATGTCCTTTATCCCCATCAATATGGATTCAGAGAGAAACATTCCACATCATTGGCTCTCACTCAACTTATGGAAAACATCACTAAAGCCCGAGATAATAAGGAAATTACTATTGGAGTATTTATTGATTTATCAAAGGCATTTGATACAGTTGACCATGTTATACTACTGCAGAATCTTTCACTTTATGGCCTATGTGGAACTGAATTGTTATGGTTTGAAAGCTATCTAACAAGCAGGAAACAATGTGTATCATGGAATAACTCACTATCAGATTATAGGACAATTTCTTGTGATGTGCCCCAAGGATCAATTCTTGGTCCATTATTATTTCTTATTTATATAAATGACTTGTACTTGACTTCATCAAGAGCATTTTTCATTTTGTTTGCTGATGATTCCAATATCTTTTTATCTGGTAAAGATGAGAATAACTTAATATTAGAAATGAATTCAGAATTGTTGAAAATTGACAACTGGTTTAAAGCCAATAAGCTATCGCTCAACACCAAAAAAAGTTCATATATGATGTTTATGCCGAGTACTCATCAAATAATAAACACTTACCCTAATGTTCATATTGCAAATAATATTCTTGAAAGGACAACAGTCACTAAATTTATTCGCATATTGATCGATGAAAATCTTTGTTGGAAAAATCATATTGCATTTATTTCTAACAAGATAGCAAAGAATATTGGAATCATCAGAAGAATAAGACATCTTGTAACTAAAAAGATCCTTCTCGGTCTATATTACACTTTGATATATCCTTACTTGTCATATTGCAATATTGTCTGGTCAAATACCTTTAAGAGCAATCTTCATGGTATTTTCACTTTCCAAAAACGTTTTGTGAAAATGATAACTTTCTCCGATAGATTTGCTAGTTCCACTCCATTATTCAAATCTCTTAGGATTCTTCCCATTTTTGATTCAAACAATTTTTTAATATGTGGTTTTGTTTTCCAATCCTTTCACAATCTGCTTCCACCATGTTTTCAAAATTTATTTAACTTCAACTTTCAAATTCACAATTACAATACTAGGTCAGGTAACAATCTCCACTCATCCCTTCCTAGAACAACCTTTTCCAGTTTTTCAGTCAGATACAGAGGTCCTGTCTTCTGGAACCAGTTACCACATTACATTAGACACTCTTCCAGCTTTTATTCATTTAAAAATTCAACTAAATTCTTTTCATTGGATCAATTAAAAAACACATCTACATAATTTCTCTGTTTGGTTTTGATCAGCCTTTCTATGTATCTGTCTGCTCTTTTCTGTGGTTAGTTTAATTTATTTAACCTAATGTATTTATTTATTTAGTTATTTGTTTGTCCCCCCCGTTGCTTGCTTCATTTTAGGAAAGCCACTTGATAAGCCCTGATGGGGTTTTTTGGCTCTTCCAGCACATTTTTTTGTTTAGTTTTTTTCCCCTCTTTCATTATCTTACGTTTGTAAAGGTCTTAACTCTGGTATCATGTATTTTCTTTTTCCTATGTGCAAAGTAAATAAATAAATAAATAAATAAAAAACTTACTACTTTTAATTCACTATCCATAATATGCTGATCCTCTTTTAATACATACAAGTAATGTTATAAGGTTGGATGTCCATACTCAATCTCTGCAAAGTTTCTAAACAAAAGATAAAGGGGTTTTGCCGTAATCCGAGAATGTGATTTCCTGAACGTGATTTCCTCTCTGGACAGCTCGTCCTGAGATCTCCACAAGATCTCGGGAAAACCTGACATCAGGTTGTTACATCCAATCAGCACAGACCTGGCCAGAGCCAATCACGGCGCTGGACCTGCTCACCCCAGAATTTAATCTATCAGACACAAACAAGCCCAAACCATTTAACATGTCAGCATGTTTCCCAAAGCTCTTCTTACGTGTTTTTTGGATACGTAATGCAAAACTATTTTCTCTTCCAAAAGAGGATGCCACTAGAAATCAATGGGTACCTTTTTTGTTTGCTGGTGGCAAACAGCCACACTCAAAAGGAACAATAGCTGTTTGTGCTCGGCATTTCCCCGAAGACAGCCTTGTCAATAAAGGAATTATTTGATGCTGGATACATGTCTCAGCTGATTCTCAAACCTGGAGCAGTAGCAACAATCAAGTGCTGTTTTCATTCTAACATATTTTCAGATCATGAGGTTCCCCCATCCTCAAGCAACTGGAGAGAGACAGATTCTTCAGACAATTAGGCTTTATTGTGGCATGTTGATAAATATAAAGCAGAGTTCTTATTGCGCAAGAAGAACTGATTTCCTTCTTTTCACACCCTGGTTTTATACCCTTATCACAGGAAATATTGTGGATTTTCTTCAACATATTGAGATTCCCCATCCTCAAGCAACTGGAGAGAGACAGATTCTTAAAAGAAAAATTAGGCTTTATTGTGTCATGTTGAAAAACGCAAAGCCAAGTTCCTCTTGCGGAAGAGGAACTGCCCCCAAGAAGAACTCCCTATCTCCTCCCTTACGAACTGCCCTGCCCGACTTGTGCACCCCGTTTTATACCCTTATCTCCAGGCAAATATGGTCCTTCCCCTTTTCATTTTCGCACTACAATTGGACAGGCAACCTGAGATCCAGGTTACCTACTTTTTCAGGAATTCAGAGACGCATGCACATTACAGTGGACAGCCACACCCAGATGAAAAAGAAAAGGATACCAGTGGATGAATTCGATGCATATCAAACTATTAAAAATAATTCAATTGAGTATGTTTTCAATAGCAAATAATGATTTTGCTGAACAAATATTGATCAAAGCTACAGAAATCAAATACATCCTCTGATTATATTTTTGAATCAGCTTAACAGATGCCTACTAAAAGCTACTGAAGCCTGCTGCATATGTGTGTGAGCTGCTCAGGCAAGTGTGAGCTGAATTGCTTGTATATGTGTGTCTGTCTGCGTGTGAACTGCTTGTATGTGTATCTGTATGTGTGTTATGTGTGTGAGTCTTTCTGCTGCCTACATAATATAGTTATTGATTATTAGTATGAGCAATGAATGAATAATGATAAAATATATATATTATCAATATTAGTGAATATAATGAATAATCCTGAAATAAAATCTTCAACTTTCCTCCCTTTGAGGCCATCCAATCATGGCCTCACATTAACCACGGTCGAAAAATGGCACAGTATTGTTTACCCCCGCCCCCATACTACACAAAAGTGAATTTCTTATAAGCCCAAACATAAAATCACTTGTTGGTCCTTTTCGACAGAAACATTTTGAGTAAAAACAGTCTGTCATGTTTACAGTATGTGAACTTCAGTTGTTTTTAGTTGCTTCCAGGCCTCAAGGTCTTTCGTTGCTGTGGTGAATAAAGTCCCAGTTTAATGTCCCACTTGAATCCAGTAATGTTTTCAGTCCAAAGTTCAAGTCCATTGTCCACGTCCATATTCAACATTGATTTGCGATTTTTCCCTCTGATTGTTTTGGTGAACGGGCCTTCATGACTGGAATCACTGTCCCAGCATATTTTTTCAAAATTTTAGGGAGGCTCCAGGAAGGAGCAGCCTTGACCAGCTGGTACGCTAAGCTGCCACCCGCCCGTCACTGGAGTGAGAAAATAAAATACTGACACAAATACAAGCACATGCACATGCAAATTCACTATGCGGCACACACAGAACGAGGGTCATCTACACCTGCATAATTTCACTTTAAGTCTTAGATATACCATATTTTATAATATTTACTTTAGCTGTAAAGACTGTGCAGACACTTCTGCCAGAACATTTTAAAAACTGTTTCCTCCAGGCCTCCTCAAGGGCCTACATTTGGAATATCATAGCGCCTTCATGCAATAGCCCATAATAACAATCTCCCTATACACTTTGATTTCAACAATGATCGGAGTCGACTCACCCCTGCCTTAGGTTGTCTCCTCCTGTAGGAGATCTAACCCGTCTCTGGAGTGAGTCTCACACACACGCAGGAGCTCTGCACTGAGCTCTGTGCTCAAGCGCTTAGATCCTTCGAACCTCATGGGGCAGGTTTCCTCACCTCTCATAATGGAAAAGTTATGAGATCATTCCAGTTGAACTGGGGCTATTGCAGCCACTTTCTTGGAATAATAGATGAAACATTTAAAGTAAAAAACTCAAAACAGATGCTGCAATTATAGTTCTGACACTCAGATTCTTCTTCAACCCACCAAATAAGTCCCAATTCAAGAAGTTTTTCTTGTGTAATTTTCCCCTTGGTCTGAATGTGCCTTACAAAATGTTCAAAGTCAACTTAATTATTTGGAATACAATGAGTTGTCAATGTGCCACCCTGATAAATTAATATTATTCAAAAATGCATGATTAGCCAAATTGCTCACCCTCACTACTCAGCACCTGTCAACTTTAAATCAATATATTTTTCCCCCATAATGTGTGTCACTTAGATTTTGTGTTTCAGTGTATTCTGGGTCAAAAGATTTTATTTTTGTATTTGTAAGATTGTATTTTTTCCCATTAATTTTGATTTAGAAACCAACCACAGTCTAGGGTTCTTCTAACAGTATGGAGGAGATGAACAGTCATGACTTATTAGTCCCAGCCAAAACAACTCCCCATATCTTCAGCAGAACTGGATAGGATTGCTTTAGACCATAGACCATGTGTTGCAATATGCAGTTTTTTTTTGTTTTGTTTTTTTCCAGACAATTCACCAAAACGGGCATATATTGAATATTCAACTGTAATATAGTTTTTCCTTGGGATCCCAGCACATAAAGGAAAACAATCATTCCAGAGTTAGTCAGTTCACTCCGTTTCTGTCAGTCACTTTTTATTTGAAAGTCTCAGTCTTTCTCACCATTCCGTTTCTGTCAGTCACTTTTTATTTGAAAGTCCTCGTCTTTCTCACTACTTGTAAATCCCCTCCCAACAGAAAATATTTTGTCAGCCTAATCAAAATAAATTTAGAATGTGATCACATTATTAGTCGACTTTTCCAATTATATGGTGCACCATTTGAATTTAGTCTTCACTTGGGTTAATACTCCAAATTTATTTCCCCAAATTTTATTTTATGAGAATCTATTTGAAGTTGCAACCCCCGCAGTGGAATCCTTCGCTGACCAGTTATCTTTTCACTCAAGGTCATCCTACTCTCCCCTCTTCTGGAGTACGCTCCGCTCTCTGTGGAAAAGCCTCAACAGAATGTGTTAGATGCAGACAACAATGAACAAAACTCAGTCATCATGGTTTTGCTGCTTTTCCTCTTGCTTGGGCTTGGCTCTTTTCCTTTAAACGTTAAAAATCAAGGAAAGTCATTTCGTCTTCTTGTATTGTAGGTCCGCTCCTGTTTAAAAAACAGAGAAAAAATCATGAATTTATTAAATTTCTTCGGTCAGGAAAACTTTCAGTCACTTTTTGAAATCACACACTTGTTATAAAATTTGATCCTTTACATGACTTATTTTCTGGACAGAACTACTTTGTAATTCTCGTTAAACAAATTAAGAAAACTTCACATGAAATCGTATTGCTTAGACCCCCTTTTCTCCTCTTTTGTTCTCCAACTTTGGTACATCAATCTTTTCATCTAATCTCCTCCTCCCTTACACGCTCTCTGATTTCATGCGTTCACGGTCTAATTTTTTTTCCCTTCTGTGCACTAAAAAATCCCTCCAGTCTCCAATCACACAGTAGTTCGCTTGATTTTTTTTTATTCTTTTCTTAATTTGTTCTCTAAATTCAATCTCTGATTCCCCAAAAGGAATTTTCAATTGCTTTATTTTCCCTATTAATTGACATTTAATAATAATCTTGATCATTCTTTCCTCACCTGGGGTATTTTGGCCTCTATATACAGTCCTTTCCCTAGGTTACTCCAAAACTTGCTCTTTAATTTGGTCTACTATATCCCAAAACCAATAAACATTTGCTAATTCACTTTTTTTTTCCTCTCTCTGATTTGCTATAGGGTTTTTTTTTCTTTTTTCAGCTACAGTCTCTCTCTGCTCTGCCACAGGCGTCTTCAGCTGCATTTTCTCTGAGGGCGTGGGCCGAAGCATGGCTCCATTTTCTCCTGATCCTCCATGTTAGCATTCCTCTCTCTCCAAACAACTCCAGAACCGCCAGCTCAGTTTATTCCTTTTTAATCCTTTTTTTTGCCACCAATGCCTAATTTGTCATTATACCCTTTTTTTTCACAAATTGCGAGATCAAATTTCCCTTCTTTTCGCAACTCTATTAATCTGTTTTTAGTTCTTTTTTATTCAGTTATTGGACTATTTTTTATATCACTCTCAAAGGTACGAAATTGCTCTCTTAATTCCTCCACAGGCGTTCACAGGCGTTGAATGAATTTAACTTTTAAATGTTACTACTTAGCCGAATTATTTTTCTCCACATATCAAATTGCAATATGTCTATTTTACCAGTTACACTGCTCAATACGGACAGTAAATAGTTTATAATATAAACACACTTATGCGATTTCTCCTCTCCTTTTTCATTCCGATCGTATCTTCTTATGCATTCCTAAACCAGTGTTATGTTTAGTTTATCTCCCTTTTCACTCCGATAGTATTTTGTTATAAATTCCTAAACAAGTGTTATGCTTAGCTTATCACCATCTAGTTGTCTAATCAATTGTATTTCTTGCTTAGTTCCATTTCTTTTTTTTAATCTTTTTTTCCTTCAAACATAGGAAGTTGCTTTTACATTTTTTTCCCCTTCTTTTTTCCTCTATCTGCCAGCTTTGCAGTAATCATCATTGTTAATCTTCTAATCCAAATTTCATCTCTTGGCCAAATAATTTTCCTTTTTTCCTCACCTATTCAACGATGATAGTACACCAATCAAAATAATGCTAACATAAACATCTTTTAAAACATGCAATTTACTACTTCTTTTAATCTGCCAAATAGTAATGATCATTAATAAAAATTTTAACTTACTGCATGTAAACTAGGGGTTATTTAATTTATTTATATTTAGTGCACTATTAACACTCCCAACTAATGAAACACACAACAAGACCACTGTTCCTATCCACATTTACTCTAAGCCCATTCAAAAGACAAGACACAGACAATATTGCATAAAACATGGATCCAATACCTCTCTATAAAATAGATCCTCTACAAAAACGGATCGATCCTAGAACCATAAAAACGGCTCCCAGCCCCTCTTCTTAGGTCTGGGCCGTATCGCAACCATAAGTGAGGAGGCCTGCAGGTTTATTCCCTCGCTTTAGGGTCTCCAGCACAGGCCTGTTACGACCCGGTCTAGGGCAGGCAGCAACAGGTAAAGACAGTAAGGGAAGGATGGGTGGGGAGAACTGTAAAAGGCACGAATAGCACGCTGCTCAGTTACTCTGGTCCCTATCTGCCTAACCAAAGCTAAACTATTCCTACGGCAAATCTTCGAAGGTTCGCCGGGCTCGGGGCGGCTTTTAAACACTGAGCTCCCGAACTCCCAGTCCGCAAATAAAGACTGAGGGAACGAATAGTGTACCCCCTATGGAAACAAGTTTCTGCCCGGAATCACCTTTAAAAATAATAAAGGAAAAATAACAAAGCAAAACAACAAAGAAGTGCCCCGATGGAAGGACTGTGAGATCCAGCTGGGAGCACGCTGACTAACCAGAGTAGACCTAACAGTGTACAGAAAAGGGCAAGACAAGAGGGGTAGTCAGATACAGAAACCGAGGTCAAACACCGGGAATTCACCAAGCAACCAAACCAAAACGCAAGGGCTAGAATTCTAGTCTAATGGGACAAGCCAAGGGTCAACCACCACAATTCAAACAAACCAATTAAAGGGAACGGCAAGAATCGTATATCCAGAGGCAATCCGAGTCAAAGAAGGCAGAAAAAAGTCTAACAAATCGTTAACGCTATTAATAGATCGGAAGAGCTAGTCTCCGCGGTTGACACTAGACCGCGCCTTTTTCAAGGGGTAAACCGGAAACGGAAGTATCAGACGTTAGGCGAAGCAAAAAAAAACATAACAGATTTCAAGAACAGATTCACAAATGCACGACTGGGGTTGTAACACCCCCACCCTTAAGAGAAAACCTCAGGTCTTGGTTTTCCTTAAGTCAGCAACGTGAGAGGGCATCAGCAACAATATTCTGTGCACCTTTCTTATGCTTTATTACCAGGTTGAAACTTTGCACAATTAGGGACCAACGCATGAGTCTGTGATTAGAGTTGCACATGCGCTGAAGAAAAACAAGGGGATTGTGGTCTGTATAGACCTGAACCGGGTTTGAGCTTGAGCCGAGGTACACCTCAAAATGCTGAAGCGCCAGAAGAAGCGCAAGAGCTTCCTTTTCAATGGTGCTATATGCAATTTGGTGACAAACAAATTTCTTCGAAAAATAAGAGACTGGATGATCAACACCAAGATGGTCCTCCTGAAGCAACACAGCTCCAACACCAGAGCCACTAGGATCCACCTCCAGTTTGAATGGTGTAGAGAAGTTTGGGGCAGCCAGAACTGGAGCACGACACAAAAGGCTTTTTACAGCATCAAAGGCTTTCTGACAAGTTGGAGACCAAATAAAATTCTGTGTTTTCCGAAGAAGATCTGTGAGCGGCGATACTACATCAGAGAAATTTCTGCAAAAACTGCGATAATATCCTGCCATGCCAAGAAAGCGTCGCAATTCTCGCTTTGTCTTCGGAGGTGGGAAGTTGGTAATAGCCTGAACCTTCGCATCCAATGGACGAACAGCTCCCCGTCCAACCCTCTTACCTAAATAATCAACAGTTCCATGGCCAAATTCACATTTAGCTAGATTTAGAGTGAGAGAAGCATCCTGAAAGCGTGAAAATACCCTTTTTAAAGTACAGAGGTGGTCTTCCCATGTGGCTGAATATATTACAACATCATCCAGGTAGGCTTCGCAGTTTTCAATATTAGCTAGAACCTGATTCATCAACCTCTGAAAGGTTGCTGGGGCATTTCGTAATCCGAAGGCCATCACCGTATACTTCAGGAAAGAGTCAGGAGTGGCAAAGGCGGAGATCTCAGAAGCCCGATTAGTTAATGGAACCTGCCAGTAGCCTTTTAGGAGATCCAACTTTGTCACATAGTTTGCATTTCCAATTTGGTCGACACAATCTTCCATTCTTGGGAGGGGGAATGAATCAGCTTTGGTAACAGCATTAACCTTTCTATAATCCGTGCAGAAACGGAAGGTGCCATCAGGTTTAGGCACCAGCAAACATGGTGAGCACCAAGGGCTTGAACTAGGAATAACGAGGCCATTGGCAACAAGATACTCAGTTTCTTTTTTCATGATAGCCCGCTTTGATGGGTTCGCCCGGTATGCATTCTGTTTGATTGGAGGATTATCTCCAACATCGATGTCATGCTTTAGGACTGTAGTTCTGGACGGGGTATCTGAGAAAAGTGAAGGGTATGCCTCAATTAAATGCAATATATCAGATTGCTCGGAACTGGACAAATGAGACAACTTAGTGGGGAGAGCCAACAGCGACTCAGAATTAGGTAAACGGGGAGCAGATAGAGAAGTGCTACTCTGACTGAGGCCATCCCCCTCTGGAGAGTACTCAGACAGGGAAACTTCAGCAGCAACCAAAGCAACTGGACTAGGGGTTGAGGAAGAAGAGGCTTCATTTTCAGAGCGCGAGATATAAGCCTTTAACATGTTTATGTGGCAAACACGAGATTTCCGTCTTCTGTCTGGTGTCGTCACAACATAATCAGTACCACTTAGCTTCTCTGCAATAACATAGGGCCCAGAGAACTTTGCCTGGAGAACAGAACCAGGCACAGGTAACAACACTAGAACTTTCTCACCCACCCTAAATGAGCTCTGTACAGACCGCTGATCAAAGTGAAGCTTCATCCAGCTCGCCCCGTGACCCTAGTGAGGAATAAGCGGGTATAGAAAATGGATGGATGGATGTTATGTTGAACTTCAGTGACCTTGAACGGCCAAACTATACAGTGAAATTTCAATGACTTATACCAGCAAAATCCTTACAGATTGTGTGTAGGTTTGTATTGGAGAAGTATAGGAAGTCATGTATGAATTTTCATTTGGTGAACTTCATAATGACCTTCAAAGGTCTAACTTGATCGAGAGAAAATTCAATGACTTCTATCACTGAAAAGGTCACAGATGGAGCCTGGATTTGTGTTACTGACATAGGAAGTCACATATGAACTTTCATTTGGTGACATTCAGCTTGACGGTTGATGACATTCGAAGGTCAAACTACACATAATACAAAACCCAAAACCAGTGAAGTTGGCATGTTGTGTAAATCGTAAATAAAAACGGAATATGATGATTTGCAAATCCTTTTCGACCTATATTCAATTGAATACACTTCAAAGACCAGTTACTTAATGTTCGAGCAGGTAAACTTTGTAATTTTTTGCAAATATTAGCTCATTTGGAATTTGATGCCTGTAACATGTTTCAAAAAAGCTGGCACAAGTGGCAAAAAAGACTGAGAGAGTTGAGGAATGCTCATCAAACACTTATTTGGAACATCCCACAGGTGAACGGGCTAATTGGGAACAGGTGGGTGCCATGATTGGGTATAAAAGCAGCTTCCTTGAAATGCTTAGTCATTCACAAACGAGGATGAGGCGAGGGTCTCCACTAAGTGAACAAATGCGTGAGCTGATTGTCGAACAGTTTAAAAACAACATTCCTCAACGAGCTATTACAAGAAATTTAGGGATTTCATCATCTACGGTCGGTAATATCGTCAAAAGGTTCAGAGAATCTGGAGAAATCACTGCACTTAAGCGACTAGGCCGAAAACCAACATTGAATGCCCGTGACCTTCGATCCCTCAGGCGGTACTGCATCAAAAACCGACATCAGTGTGTAAAGGACATCACCACATGGGCTCAGGAACACTTAAGAAAACCACTGTCAGTAACTAAAGCTCGTCGCTACATCTGCAAGTGCAAGTTAAAACTCTACAATGCAAAGCGAAAGCCATTTATCAACAGCACCCAGAAACGCCGCCGGCTTTGCTGGGCCCAAGCTCATCTAAGATGGACTGATGCAAAGTGGAAAATTGCTCTGTGGTCTGACGAGTCCACATTTCAAATTGTTTTTGGAAACTGTGGACGTCATGTCCTCCGGACCAAAGAGGAAAAGAACCATCCGGACTGTTATAGGTGCAAAGTTCAAAAGCCAGCATCTGTGATGTTATGGGGGTGTATTAGTGCCCAAGGCATGGGCAACTTACACATATGTGAAGGCACCATTAATGCTGAAAGGTACATACAGGTTTTGGAGCAACATATGTTGCCATCCAAGCAACGTCTTTTTCATGGATGCCCCTGCTTATTTCAGCAAGACAATGCCAAGCCACATTCTGCACGTGTTACAACAGCATGGCTCCGTAGTAAAAGAGTGCGGGTACTAGAGTGGCCTGCCTGTAGTCCAGACCTGTCTCCCATTGAAAATGTGTGGCGCATTATGAAGCGTAAGATACGACAACTGAGACCCCGGACTGTTGAACAACTTAAGCTGTACATCAAGCAAGAATGGGAAAGAGTTCCACCTGAAAAGCTTCAAAAATTGGTCTCCTCAGTTCCCAAACGTTTGCTGAGTGTCGATAAAAGGAAAGGCGATGTAACACAGTGGTAAAAAGTGCCAACTTCTTTGCAATGTGCTGCTGCCTTTAAATATTAAGTTAATGATTATTTGCAAAAAAAAAAAGTTTCTCAGTTTGAACATTAAACATCTTGTCTTTGCAGTGTATTCAATTAAATATAAGTTGAAAAGGATTTGCAAATCATTGTATTCTGTTTTTATCTACGATTAACATAACATGCCAACTTCACTGGTTTTGGGTTTTGTACAATTACAACGACTTGTCTTGCCAAAACAGTCACAGATGGAGTCTAGGTTTGTATTACAGACATCTAGGAAGTCCTATTTGAACTTTCATTTGCTGACCTTCGTATTGACCGTCAAAGGTCAAATGTGACCTAGTGAAAATTCAATTACTTGTATCACTGATAATGAAAATAATAATGCATCAGTTTTATATAGCACTTTTCTGGGCACTCAGACGCTTCACAATGGATATATTATTCATTCACTCACACTTTCACGCTCTGATGGTTGTGAACTACATTTTTGAAGCCACAACTGCCCTGGGGCAGACTGACGGAAGCGTGGCTGCAAGTATGCGCCTTCGGCCCCTCCGACCAACCACCAACATTCACACGCAGCCATGTTCCTATTTTGCATGTTTTTGTGGGTGGGGGAAACCAGAGTACCCAGAGGAAACCCACGTGAACATGGGGAGAACATGGAAACTCCACACAGAAAGGCCCCAGGCCGGATTCGAACCCACTCGTGCTCTCAAAACTCTAGAAACGCGGCTGTTTTTCGTTAAAAATAATAAAATACCACAGTCATGTTTCAAGTAAGCTTGCGCATTCAACGGAAGTCCCGCCTGCCGATTCGTTCCCAGAGGCTAATAGAGTGGCAAAGTCACGGCCCTTCCGGTGGACCGCAAGGGACCTTATTTCGAAAAAAATTTGTATGGTAGTCAATGGCGAGAGAAAAGTTAATTTTCGATCCCGTTTGTTTTGCGCCATGAATTACACATATGATGTTTCTGAATTGTGTAGCTAGGTTGCTAACGTGCGAGTTAACTGTAATCTGTAGAACTCGTGTGATTTAATGTGTACGTCAGAGTCTACAGATATGTGCACACTGCCGAGGCTGTTATTTGATTTTTGTGAAAATAACAAATGGCTACGAGTTTTATGGATTACTGTTAGCTCGCACGTTAGCAAGCTAGCAACAGTTATAGATACCTCCTGGTGCTAACTGTAATGTAACATTAGCTAGTTGGCATTTCGCTTGTTTAACACTCACCGAAACCTTGTAGAGTCAGTCCCACATACTAGCTCTGACGGAACCGACTAACTCCCCTTTCGCATAGCTGCAGCTCTCAATATGACCAGACTTGAAGTGGTTTTCGCCTCTTTTAATACTTTTATTCACGTTCTGGAAGAACGCGGTAAAATGTGCCAGACTTACGGCCATGTTGGTGTCGATGACGTAATTTCAGTGAGACGGAGGGATGTAGTTCATTGAGCGGCCTCAGACAAAAATAAATATAACTTAATTTTTACGACAACCTGCAACTTTCTTCGGTTAGAAAATTATCATTTCAATTCAGAAACATCATATATGTAATTCATGGCACAAAACAAACGGGATCGTAAATTAACTTTTCTCTCACCATTGACTACCATACTAATTTTTTTCAAAATAAGGTCCCGTGCGGTCCACTGGAAGGGGCGTGACTTCGCCACTCTATAAAGTTTTTGAAAAACGTCTCTCTCAAAAACTTTATTGGTGTCTGGGAACGAGCCAGGAGGCGGGACTATGTTGAATGCACAAGCTTACTTGAAGTATAACTATGGTATTTTATTATTTTTAGCGAAAAATAACCGCGTTTCTCGAGTTCTGAGGATATGAGCGGACAATGCAGACTTGGATTATACTGGACGATGCATTCGACAATGGTTTGAAAGTTTGTCAACAGACATTTTGTGGACTTTTTACTGTTGGTACTGGGTGACCCCATTTGCTTCCAGCAAAAAAGGAATTTTAATAATTTTTCAAAACTCTCCAGTGGCCATGGAGTTGCGCCAGGTGAAAAGCAACTTCATCCGTTCGAGACATCTAATGGTGAGTAATTGATATACAAATTATAGTTTTTGGGTGGACTATCCCATTAAACATGGTGGTGGTAGTCTGGGGCTGCTTTGCTGCTTCAGCGCCTGGACGACTTGCCATGATTGATGTAACCATGAATTCTCCTCTCTACCAGAAAATCCTGAAGGAGAATGTCCAACCATCAGTTTGTGACCTCAAGCTTAAGCACACTTGGATTATGCAGCAGGGCAATGATCACGCACCAGCAAGTCCACCTCTGAATGGCTTAAAAAAAAAAAAAAAAAGAATGTTTTAGTGTGGATTAGTCATAATCCGGATTTAAATGCGATTGAGATGCTGTGGCATGACCTTAAACAGGCCGTTCATGCTCAAAAACCAATGTGGCTGAATTAAAACAATTCTGCAAAGATAATAGAAATAAAAGAAATGTTTTTTCCCGGCCATTCATATGTTCTTTTAAAAATGGGTGACTATATTACAAATTCAACCAGGGTATGCCGACTTTTGAGCCCGACTGTATATGCAATTAATGATATTAATATTCTTTACTGTCACATGCATTACATTGGAATATCATCTTTGGGCAAGAAACAATGTCTTCAACATAGCCCATTTTTGGAATGAGGGTGGGCTCTGTTTTTTGCAATGTGCTTAGAAACAAACGGCCAAATGAAACAAATTTGTGTATATGAGTTCCCACTAGTTGCGAAAGTTTACTTGGAAAAATTACAACTGTCAGAACATTTGGACATAATTCCAACAGAAAAAAAAATGAAAATAAGATTCAGTAACTATGAAATCTATTTTTTGAGGGAGGCGGGGATTTCTATATAAAGATTTTTTAAATTTTATTTAACCCTTATTTAACCAGGGAAGTCCCGTTGAGATTGAAATCTCTTTTTCAAGGGAGCCATGGGGTATGGGGAGGGAGAGGAGGAATTGCGCAGCCAATTAGATCAGGGGATGATTAGGTGACCGGTTGAAAGAGCCGGATTGGGAGTTTAGCCATGACAGCGGGGAACCCCCTTCTCCTATCGAAGAGTGTCATAGGATCTATAATGACCACTGCGAGTCAGGACCTCTGTTTAACGTCTCAGCCGAAAGAAGGTGTCTCCTACAGTACAGTGTCCCCATCACTCCACTGGGGATTATTCCACCAGAGGGAAGATCGCCACCTATCGGCTCACCAACACCTCTTCCAGCAGCAACCTGGTTTTCCTCGGTGGTCTCCCATCCAAGTACTGGCCAAGCCCACACCTGCTTCGCTTTAGCTAAACGGCTGGAGCAGATCGAATTGTGGTATGGCTGCTGGCAAGATGCTATTTGCCTCGCAGCGCTTCGGCACAAAAGTGGAAAGAGAGGGGCAGATGATAAAATGCAATCTCTTATTTGCCCAGCTGCTGAGAAAATAGCAGAAGTGTTTTTATTATCTGCTCCACTGCGGTGCAAATTGCCACTTCCTTTCTCCAATTCAACCAGGTGCTGTAAATGTGACCACCTCAGATAACGTGCTGCACACAGCATCGGGTCCGGTTTACTTGGCTTTGGTATTTGTCGTGGATGTTTTTTCCTCAGTGAATTGGGTGATGAGTGTACACCCACTGTTTCAAAGCTGGGATAGAAAAGGAAAGTTTCACCACCTCATGGAGGCGGTTTCTTCTGTATATAAATGACAACGTAAAATATTAATCGGAGTATATCTGTTTAAATTCAGTGCTTGTTCAGCTTTTGAAGCAGCACAGATTTGGGTAAATTAGTTTACGAGGCTCACTTTGCAATAAGACACCAGAATCTGTACTATAATCCAAATATACTCACGGTTAAAGGGTGTTATTAGGCACGATACACAGCTGAGTGACAACTGTAAGGATGGCGAAAATAAATGCACTGTTTTTTTCATGCCCATTATTTGCACAAAAAAAAAAGGTCTGTAAAGATCCTTATTGTTAATATTATTATTATTACAGGTGCTGGTCAACAAATTAGAATAATTTGAAATAGTGCAATCGTAAAATTTTTAAATGCATTTTTTGTGCAGAAAGCAAATCAGGTGTTCACCGCGCCTGTCCTACTTGTTAGAGTAATCACAGAACTCGCTACCTGTAAAAAAATTTGCTCAGCTGAGCTTTCCAAAAGGCCCATTTAGGCTATTTAACTGTGACACGGTTGTTTTATTGATTTGAATAATTCATAAGTCATTTCATTGAATTTGAATAAGTGCTTGAATTTTTGTTTTCTGTGAAGAGTGTTCACTGTGCAGTATAAAGTCAGGATTGAGTATAATTTCTAAGTTGTAAAATCAATCATAGGTCAGCAGCGCGACCTCTCAACCAGAATAGTGGCTCAAATTCAACCCTTCGCCAACATGGCTTGACCCAAACTAAAATTGCTGAGCAGCTCGGCATCAGCCAGTCTTCCGTCTGCAAAGCTCTCAAGAAAGACTGGAGCAAGCACACCAACTGTTCCGGTGTCCGAAAAACTTCTGCTTGCGACAACAAGCAGCTGAGAAAGATCGCAGTCAGCAACTGGTTCAAGTCCACTTCCGAGCTCAGCGACTTGTGGAACGAGCAGACCAGCACTAACATCTCGAGATCAACCACTTACCGTCGTCTGCGCGAACTCTGCTTCAAATCTCGCGTTCCAGCAGTAAAACCAATGCTGAACAAGAAACAAATGGAGAAACGGCTGAAGTGGGCCAAAGAACACGGCGAATGGACTGCTGAAGACTGACAGAAAGTGGTCTTCAGTGACCAATAACGCTTTTGCATCTCCTTCGGTGACCAAGGTCCTCGTGTCTTGCGTTGTGGTGGCGAAACCTACAACCACGAGGCCGTGAAAAGATCCGTCAAGTTTCCCCAGAGCATTATGGTCTGGGTATGCATGTCCGCTCGGGGTGTAGGGAAACTCTGCTTCCTCAAGAAGACTGTCAATGCTGCCGTATACCAACATGTTCTGGAAACGTTCCTGAATCCGATTGTTGAGGAACAGTTCGGCGAAGAGGACCTTATATTTCAACAGGATCTTGCACCGGCTCATGCGCCAAAGTCGACCAAAGATTGGTTCACCGAAAAACGGCTTGAAGTTTTGGAAGCTCAACTGCATGCTCGTCGTCCTCATCGGGGTCTTAACCTGAATCCAGATCGTCGCCGTAGCAGACTTGAGTGGGCAAATGCTCACATTTGATGGCGTCTGGCACGTTGGAGAGGTGTTCTCTTCACGGATGAATCTCGGTTTACATTGTTCAGGGCAGATGGCAGACAGCGTGTGTGGCGTCGTGTGGGTGAGCGCTTTGCTGATGTCAATGTTGTGGATCGAGTGGCCCATGGGGATGGTGGGGTTATGGTATGGGCAGGCATCTGTTATGGACGAAGAACACAGGTGCATTTTATTGATGGCATTTTGAATGCACAGAGATACCGTGATTAGATCCTGAGGCCCATTGTTGTGCCATACATCCATGAACATCACCTCATGTTACAGCAAGATAATGCACGGCCCCATGTTGCAAGGATCTGTACACAATTCTTGGAAGCTGAAAATGTCCCAGTTCTTGCATGGCCAGCATACTCGCCGGACATGTCACCCATTGAGCATGTTTGGGATGTGCTTGACCGGCGTATACGACAGCGCGTACCAGTTCCCACTAATATCCAGCAACTTCGCACAGCCATTGAAGAGGAGTGGGCCAACATTCCACAGGCCACAATTGACAATCTGATACATGTGTTGCACTGCATGAGGCAAATGGTGGTCACACCAGATACTGACTGGTTCTGAGTCCCCAGACCCCCAATAAAGCAAAAACTGCACATTTCTGGGTGGCCTTTTATTGTGGACAGTATAATGTACACCTGTGCACTCATCATGGTGTCTGATGAGCATTTTGATGTGGCACACCTGTGAGGTGGGATGGATTGTCTCAGCAAAGCAAAAGTGCTCACTATCACACATTTAGACAGATTTGTGAACAATGTTTGAGAGAAATGGTAATATTGTGTATCTGGAATGAATTTTAGATCTTTGAGTCCATCTCATGACAAATGGGAGCAAAAACAAAAGTGTTGCGTTTATATTTTTGTTGAGTGTATTTTATTCAGCAGTGAAAATGGTTGCAGGGTCACTGATCTCCTTGTAATTTGACACCAAAAAGTGACTTAACTGGTTCTTGCATGCAGGCATCAATTCCATCACCAAAATGAGCTCATTTCAAATTTGATGGCCGCTACAGGTTTCAAAAAAGTTGCGACAGGGGCCTGTATACCATGGGGTAGCATCCCCTCTTTTTTTGGGCTGGGTCGGGCGGCCAGGGCCCAACAAAAGCGAATGCCGGTGAGTGAGTGAGTGAGTGAGTGAGTGAGTGAGTGATCAAGTTCAATGATTGGCTGGCCGTCGGGGAAGAAGTTCAGCTATCGGTCGGCCGACGGGGAAGAAGCTCAGCTATTGGTCGGTCGGCGGGGAAGAACTTCAACGATTGGTTGACCGACTACTGACCTGTGCATTATAAACACGCTTCATGGGCCTCCGATATCGGTATTGACGCTTTGTAGCCGCAACACTACCCTGGGTGGATTTCGGAATTGAAACGGCGCACTTACTTTGCTGTTGCTGGATTTTGGATTTGACCGGAGTTCTTTGCCGTTGGTGGATTTTGGATTTGTCTCTTGGACGTAAGTGAAACTTTCACTCTACTGACTTTCAAATGTGGGCCTAGGTGAAGTCGGACCATTCGAAATTCGTGGCTTGAAAAACGCTCACCCATTTTAAAACGGGGGCATTTCATGGGTTAAGTCACAGTATGTGTTTTTTTTTATGGCTTTGCAGTCCGCCATGTTGCTCGAAAATTAATTTAAGCACCCAGTTTTTTTTCTGTTGCGTGGGCATTTCATCACGAGTGAAGTTACAGTAGGCTGCGGTGTTACAGTGTCTACGTGTCCGAAATCAGTGTTGCTCAAATTAAGTTTGCTGCCCAGTTTTATTCTCTTGCATGGGGTTCAAAAAATGTTAAAAAGTGTATTAAGAATTATTTTAAACCACCCGACTGTCGGACACGGAGACACTTTGAAGCAGTTCTAGCCTAAGTGTCCAAAAGTCGGTCAGGGTTTTAATATAACTTCGTGTCCGACAGTCTGATGGTTTCAATATAAATCTTAATAAAGCGGATGCATATGCTGCGCTCGCCCGAGCTGGGATCGCGGTCTTTTAAAAAAGTTCCATTCGGTTCTTGGTTATGAGCACAATTCGACCATTATTTGGCTAATCTTTCGCACTAGATTGGTTCGTTTTGTTTCAGTCCTCCATGCTTATTTCTTTGGCACCGGTTGTTAGATTCCATAGAGAGAGGAATGTAACGCATCGTACCAATTAAGCGTGAAAGAATCAGGACAATGGTCGGAATGTGTTTTTAATTTCCATATTCAATCTCGCAACCGATGCGACAGTTAACAAGCATGGAGGACAGTATCGTTTGCGAGGTTGAATGGGGAGATCAAAAACACATTCCGACCATTGTTGCGTTAGGTACGATGTGTTCCATTCCTCCATATCCCTATTGGATTTCGCACCCTGTACCAGAATCTTTTCCTTAAGATTTCTTTTGAATCTCGCAATCGATACGAGAGAGAACGGGTACAATGAAGGGATTTGGATACATTATCATACAGGGTTGTACATGTACTTTGTTACAATACTGAAGTGTTTTTTTTTTTTTTTAAGAGTAGGTCTATTTGTACTTTAAGCCTACTTTATTTTTTCATAAACCGGGACTTTTAATTTTACTCTACCACATTTAGAAGATTATACTTTCACTTCGTTACTCTGGCACTGACCACTTCGTTTCTCGTTACACTGAAATATGAATGTAATCCATCATTTAAGGATTATCTGGATTTGGTGTGTTCGAGAAGAACGGCGGTGCTCGGCAGGGTATCTTAGCCGCTTCTGCCGATGTGTTTGCCAACAGATGTGGAGCTGAAAATGTATGTACGCAGTTACACTATTATATCACTAGATGGCAGACCCGGATCAGTTATTGAATATTCACGAGCAAGCCGAGCTTTTGGAATATGGACAAGTTTACTCCAATACCTGTTTTTCAGGATTTGCCTTAAATTAACTCCTCAGCTAATTCTTGATATGCAAACTGTGCTATATACTTGCCCATAGCAGTTAAAATAGTGTGTGTGTGTGTGTGTGTGTGTGTGTGTGTGTGATCCCAAATATAAGATCAGAATAAGCAGTTTTCTGAAGCAAAAATTCAACATGGTATTGATACCATTTATGCCTATTAATTACAGTCATTTATTTTTGTTTTTTAATCTGCTAGTAAACTCAAAGAAGAAATGTATAAAGGAGTAAATGTATTATTTTTTTTCTAAATACTGTATCTTTCATTCTCCTGAGAATTAATCAAAGGGCACAAGGAGAGAACAATGTGTGGTTGCTTTGCTTCTATGTGTGCTATGAAAAATACTTTGAACTTGCACTTTTGATACTCTTGGTACTTAAGTATCTTGTGAAAAAATATAATTAAGTACATTTAATGTGAGCTACTTTAAGACTTTTACTCAAATCATTTTCTTACGGGTGACTTCAATTCTCACCAGATTAACTTGCAGTAATTCAGTAATGGTACTTTTACTTTTTTGTAACTCTTTTCCCCAGTACTTTATACACCTTTGTTATGATATTAGCTATGTGACAAAGTGCAATACTTGGTCAGGTTATAACTGTCGCTTATGAAAATCGTTCATGCTTTCTTTCCTCAATTCTTGTATTTTTCTGCATTTTTTTTTAAACATTGCTGATATAATTTAGATGAAATTCTACCATATTTGAGGTAGAATTGACCTAAATTGCTCACTTCGCAGCACACTTTCTTTCCTTCTTTCTTTATCCGCAGCGACTGAAATAAATACCAAACAATTCTCTATTTGTGGGCACTATAGAATTTCTAAACTTTTTTTATTCCTCGGCAAATTCTCATGATCTAGGTGTCAACTTCAAGGCCTTTTCGAGAGCTTTCAATAGGTAATCAATTCATTAAAATAAATTGCATTTCAATTATTTTGTCACATAGTTAACTATATTCAACCATCACCAATATCGAATAAGGCTTTATGTAAACACACTTTCATTCACACTCTCCTCACCCACTTTGTAAGTAATTTATCAACTCCAGCTCATTACTAAACTTGCATTTCATATAACAGAATGAGCTTTGCCTCATTTAGCACCCTTTTCTTGGGTGCACATTCTCATACAGCACTCGGCGGCCCAGCTGTATACTAGGTTGCACGTAGTCTTGTTTAAAACCGACTGGAGGCGTCTGGGCATTGAAGAGACAAGTTTCGTGAGTTTAGCCATTGGAATTTTATCCCCCTCTTGTTTAATACGGGCTTCCAGCTGCTGGAGAGTTTTGGGTCTCCTTTGATGGACTTTTTGTTTAAATTGGCACCAAATGTTCTCAATCGGTGAAAGATCAGGACTGCAGCCAGCCGAGTTCAGCACACAGACTCTTCTACTACGAAGCCATGCTGTTGTAATAGCCGCAGTATGTGGTTTTGCATTGTCCTGCTGAAATACACTAGGCCTTCCCTGGAATAGATCTCATCTGGAGGGGAGCATATGTTGCTGTGAAACCTTTATATACAGCGCCCTTCATAATTATTGGCACCCCTAATTATCGTTAAGATGTGTCCTTTACCTTCTGATAAATTCAGTTTTTTTCTAAATAATATAGGACCACAATGGAAAAAAAGGGAAATGCAACCTTTAATTCAAGTGCATTTATTCAGTGGGGAAAAAAATCTCACATTAAGAAATCATTC
Source organism: Gymnothorax reevesii (assembly GCA_029721435.1). Lineage (NCBI taxonomy): Eukaryota > Metazoa > Chordata > Actinopteri > Anguilliformes > Muraenidae > Gymnothorax > Gymnothorax reevesii. The sequence continues at coordinate 155,140,195 of CM056575.1, forward strand.
TTTTACATCAAATCGTGTGCCACAATTATTAGCACCCCTGATGTTAATATACTCAGCAACAAAAGTTTCTGTGACACCAATATTGTTAATTTTTTTTCATAACGCAATTATGAAATTGTCATACATGGTGATATCAGACTGAAACAGTACACGTAAACACAACATTGAAATGGAAATCATGAAAATGCGAGAAAATGACTTTGCACGTGAAAATGTGCGTAAATCATGCTTGTGGATGTCCATAAAAGAGGAGAATTTTTGGAATGTTCACATTGTGCCTGATGAACGACGGAAGCATCACTTATCGAAAACACAGCCATTTCGGATCAGGAACTCTACCCTCTAAATGCCAAGACTGTCTGAAAATGATCGGTGGAGGGCCATTGGGATGATTGAATCCGGAACCTCGCAGAGGGAAGTTGCTCATCGCCTGAATGTCCACCGAAACACCATTTGGAACTTATGGCAGCGTCATCAGCAGACAAGACATGTCAGAGACCGTCCTCGCAGCGGCCGTCCACGAGTAACCACTCCCAGACAGGACAACTGGATTCGAACAACCCATCTCCGAAATCGATTCCAACCTGCAACCATAACTGCAAGAACGATACCTGGTTTGAGGCGACTGTCTGCACAGACAATCCGTCGCCGTCTCCGTCATTTTGGCATTGTCCCACGTCGGCCAGCAAGACGTCCAATACTCACAGTACAACACCGACGACTGCGTCTACAGTGGGCACAACAACATCGACGGTGGATCCAACGTCAGTGGGATCTTGTACTCTTCACTGATGAATCAAGATTCATGCTTAACCGATGTGATGGTCGTTTACGTGTATACCGTCGACGTGGAGAATGTTATGCCAACAACTGTGTTCAGGAATTTGATCGTTTTGGAGGTGGTAGTGTCATGATTTGGGGAGGGATCACGGCTAGAAACAGAACAGATTTGCTTGTTATTGATGGAAATCTGACAGGTCAAAGATATCGCGATGAAGTGCTACGGCCATTGGTGGTACCGTTTTTGATGCAACATGGTCCCGGAATAACGCTGCTACATGATAACGCCAGACCACACGTTGCAAGGATTGTACAGCAGTATCTGATGCAACAACATGTCAATGTCCTGCCATGGCCAGCCAGATCCCCAGACATGTCCCCAATCGAGCATCTTTTGGACGAGATGGATCGACGTTTGCGGCGGTTGGATAACCCGCCAGCTACACTCCAGGAGTTGCGACAACGTCTACGTCAGATATGGAATGACATCCCACAGCAATTTCTGGCACATCTGATTCGGTCCATGCGCCGGAGATGCGTTGCTTGCATCATGGCACAAGGAAGTCACACCCGGTATTGAAGTGTGAAGGTCACAATTGGTTAGACGTCAGACAAGTGCTTCATGACGCATGAAAATGACATTTTTCGTTTTGAGTGACGTTGGCACTGAAAAGTCAGTGTTTCTCCTGTTAAATAAACATATTGATTGCATTGAGATCTTTGCGTGTCATTTATAACATACACATAAATGGTGTCACAGAAACTTTTGTTGCTGAGTATAATTTGTTGGCAAAAGGGGGTGGTACAAAACAGCACCTAATCTTCTCCTATAATGTTTCACAAGATGGGAGAATACAGAAAGAGGGATCTTCGACCATTGCTCTTTGCACAATCTCTCTAAACCATCCAGCGACCTGAGTCCTGTCCTCTGTACTCTCCTCTTCAGCTCACTCCACAGGTTTTCAATGGGGTTGAGGTCTGGGGACTGAGATGGCCATGGGAGGAGCTTGATTCTGTGTCTGATGAACCATTTCTGTGTAGATTTGGCCACAGTTATTGACCATAAACATTTCTCGAAGACCCAATGACCACCCATCTTCAGCTTTTGAGCAGAGACCACAAGAATTTGATTTAAAATGTCCCCGGTATTTCAAAGCGTTCATGATGCCAGGCACCCTAACAAGGTTTCCAGGGCCTCTGGAAGAGAAACAGGCCCACAGCATCACTGAATCCCCCCCCCATACTTCACAATAAGCATGAGGCGCATTTCTGCATACTCATCTTTTGTGTTCTGCCAGACCCACTTAGTGTTTGTTGCCAAAAAGCTCTCTTGGTCTCATCTGACCAAAGCACACTGTCCCAGTACTGCTTAGTGAACTCCAGACTTTTGAGTTTCTGATTGTGAGTGAGAAAAGGTTTTTTCCGTGCATGCCTCCCAAATGGCTTGTTGGCATGTAGATGGCACCTGATGGTTGTTTTGGAGACTTTGTGACCCCAAGATGCTACTATTTGTTGCAATTCTTTAACCGTGAGCTTTGGAGAACTTATTTCTCTTACCATTCTCCTCACTGTGTGTGGTGGCAAAATAACCTTGCGTCCTCATCCAGACTTGTTTACCTTTGTTTCAGTTGTTTTAAACTTCTTAATGATTCTTCTGACAGTAGATATGGGCAGGTGCAGGCGAGTGGCTATTTTCTTGTAGCCATTGCCTGACTTGTGAAGGTCGACACACATCTGCCTTACTTGAACGGTGTGTTCCTGTCTTTCCCATGTTGAAGTGTGGATAAGAGAAATGGCCTCAGTGTCTCTGTAAGGGGAGTGGAAGCGAGAGAATCTCAAGCGCACACTAAGTTCAATCAATAAGCTAGCGAACTAGCCACAAGGATCTCCTGAGAGACTTACTAGTAACGTAGCAGGAGTGAAATAACCATTGTGAATAGTAAAACAAAATCCTCGTCGCTAGGTTTATGAAATATAATAACTCCAGTAGTTACCAAAGCGTAGGAACTACTGCGTAGAACAAAAGAAAAAAACAAAACTGAAGTTGCACGCTCCGCAGCAAGCGTGTTGAAACTGCCGAACCCCGGCACTAAGAGAAAACTGACTTAACCAAGGGTCCGCAAAAATCTGAAGAATATCTGTCAGAACACTGTCGACCTGTGAATGATTTGCGTATCCTAGACTAAACCTCTGACTGTTACCGGCCGAGAGTATAGATGACTCTGAAGCAGCGAGCAGCCCTGTTAGCAACCTTTAAATAGACCTCCCACAGGTGTAACAGGTCAGTAATCGAAACATCCAGGTAATCAGGCACCTGTCGGAACACTCTGCTTCCAAGGGAATTGCCGATTAGCAGAGTAGCAGAAATAATATCGTTAGCATAACGACGATTCAGAAAAATAAGAGACAAGGCAGACTCCGAGAAATAAAAGCATATTATGACCATGCCTGCAGAAAAAACATTGTCAGAGTGGATAAACCCTAAATAAATCCACTCTCCCATGACAGTCTCATCATATTTATATCCCAGGGAAACAGGAAGCGATGACTTACTCATTAAATGTTCCTAGATACTCTGATCAACTGTGTGAACTACTGTAGAAATGACAAACACTGCAATTATGTTTTTTTTCCTAGGGATTGTTTGGGGTGTCAATAATTGTGGAACAGGTGATTTTATTAAAAATAATTATTTCTTAGTCAGGGATTTTTTTTCCCCCTGAAAATTCACTTGAGTTGAAGGTTACATTTTTCTACAATTTTCAGTGTGAGAGTATACTTCTGCTGTAAAAATTGAATTTACTTTATTTACTGTTTATAACACGTCTTAAACAGGGGGGGCAATAATTATGGAGGGCGCTGTACCTTTCAGCATTCTTGGCGCTTTTTGAAACATGCAAGTTTCCCACACGTTATGCACTAATGCGTCCCTATACCACCAGAGATGCTGACTTTTGAACTGAACGCTGATAACAGGAGGTGTGGTCTTTCTCCACTTTAGCCTGAAGGACACAACGCCCATGACTTCCAACTAGAATGTCAAATTTGGACTCTTCTGACCACAGGACACTTTGCCACTTTGCTCCTGTCCATTTTAATTGAGTCTCGGCCCGAAGAACACGTCGGGGCCTCTGGATCATGCTCAACAATGGCTTCCTCTTTGCATGATTGAGTTTTCCCTGGCATCTGTGGATGGCACAGCAGGCTGTGTTTACAGACAGTGGTTTCTTGGAGTATTCCTGGGTCCATTTAGTAATGTCGATGACTGACAGAATCATGCCGGTGAGCAATGTTGTGGCGTCTGAGGGCCCAAAGATCACAGGCATCCAGTAAAGGTATTTGGCCTTGTCCCTTACGCACAGAGATTTTTCCATTTTCTATTAATCTTTTGATAATGTTATGCACAGTCCATGATGAGACCTTCAAAGCCCTGGCAATTTGACATTGAGGAACATTGTTTTTAAAGTATTCCGCAATTTGTTTACGCAAGTCTTCACGGGTTGCAGAGCCTTTAGCCATCTTTACTTCTGAGGGACTCCGCCTCTCTAAGACATCCCTTTTATAGCCAATAATGTTACGCACCTGATGCCAGTTAACTTAATTACTTGCTGAAAGGCTTTGGTATTTGTCGTGGATGTTTTCTCCTCAGTGAATTGGGTGATGAGTCTACACCCACTGTTTCAAAGCAGGGATAGAAAAGGAAAGTTTCACCTCCTCATGGAGGCGGTTTCTTCTGTACATAAATGACAACATAAAATATTAATAGGAGTATATCTTTTTAAATTCTGCGCTTGTTTAGCTTTTGAAGCAAGACAGATTTGGGTAAATTAGTTTGCGAGGCTCATTTTGCAATAAGACACCAGAATCTGTACTATAATCCAAATATACTCACGGTTAAAGGGTTTTAGGCATGATGCACAGCTGAGTGACAACTGTAAGGATGGCGAAAATAAATGCACTGTTTTTCATGCCCATTATTTGGATGTAAAAAAAGATGTTTAAAGATCCTTATTGTTAATATTATTATTATTATTATTATTATTATCATTATTATTCGTTGATCTGCGCTCGTTTTGGGGGTGAGCTGATGGCAATATGTGTGCAATATGCGCGCGCTCTGAAAGATGGAATCAAAATGGTGTTCAAACACTAAGTTGCCGCTACTTTCAGTATAAAGAGACTCTACATGTTCCTACCAATGAGGACACTAAATTTCATATTAAACTTTCTGATCTGATTTACAAATATGACAGCCATGGCGGCCATATTTAAAATTCCATATGGGCTCATTGGTTGGTTTTTGCAGCTACTGAGGTTTAATTTGGTACAATGGTGGCTAGTAAGAAGCCCAGAAACTGACCGCCTCTCCCATTCCTATATACACTCAATGGTTTGGATATTACACACAGTAGTTTAGATGAACCTTGTGTCTCCGTGGTAGAATCAAACACCGATACATCTTTAGCTTCAAACTAACTAGTTTCAACACATTATTTAGTGTGGAGTTTGCAACCTATATTAAATGAGCTGTGTCACGATTACTGCACATGCTCTCAGTTTTGAAGGAAGTAAAATTTCAACTGCAAGTCAAAATCAAGAGGGTATTTTTCTTCTGCGATAATTCGCAATTGCAACCAACTTACATTCTATGCATCCCTTGGCTAAAACTTAGAATAGCACTTTGAATTCTCAAGTTTCCATAGAAACCATCTCAATATGACAGGCATAATGCTGGTGTGACTAAAATATACAAATACAATGCAACACAAAGATGTATTGGCAAGGACGGAATCAATTATGACTGCAGTCAAACAGATTCACTTTCTTGGGAAGTACATTGTGAGCAGGTGCAGTAATCGCAACTCAGCACCTTTCAGGCGGATCTTATTCATTCAACCTTTGTTTATTCTGGAGAAATCAGTGAATCCATGTCCTCATTTTCAATGATATTGAGAGTATAATTGAAACGGACTGGGCACATATAAAAAGTAAAAAAATACAATGTCTAGCTGTTGCCAAAGGCCACTGAAACCCAGAATAGTTCTGTTGATTTTCTTGGCCCGATACCATTTCCTGTTGCTCATCCACCTGCCCAAACTATGAACTTGCCTATGGAAAGAATGCTGTCATTTTGGGGTTATACTTCACCTACAGCATTAGTCAAGTTTTGTACTGTCTCTGTGCTGTATGTAGTAGTGTTAACACCTGGTATTTGACTCATCATTTCAGTGATTTGTTAAAGGAATTCTAGTTAAATGAAGTTAGTGTGGCATACAGAGAAGTTGTAAAATGGATAATATTAAAGATCAGGTTGTCAGAAGCTCCTTTAAAACTAAATTTCTTGTGCAGGTAGAACCGATAAAGGCTAAAATCCCATCCACTGTTTCCTTACAGGAGCTGCACTTCTGAACACATTAGATCAGCAGAATGATGCAGACAGGAGTCCGTCTGAGACAGGACACTGAGACGACCCTACCAGAGCTCCCCAAGCAGCACAGGATCAGAGAGAAAGAAGAGGAACTACATGGACTGGAGTCTGTCCACATGGCAGAGTCAGAGACAAAATGTACTGCACCAGGACCCAACAAACTGGAGCCAGAGTGTGTTACTGCAAACAGCAGAGTCAGTGATTTACATCACACAGAAGCATCACTGATAAAAACAGAAACTGATCTGAGCCCCACCAACACTAAGAATCTTAAGACAGAGAGCCTAGACTTTACAGATCTGGCCTGTGTAACTTTGTATTCTGACAAAGTCAAAACAGAGCCTGATGATTGCGATTATATTAAGACTGAACATGTCTGTGTCTTGCCAGACATTAAGTGTCTTTACATCAAATCTGATGAAGGTATGCCTGAATCAAGTGAAAATCTCTGGAGTGATCTCATGAATACTGCGGTTAATGAAGCTGAGGTTGATGAAATGGCCGAGACTGTAATGTATCCTAATGCAGGAGAGCTCAATCCAAACTGCAGACTCTCAGGCAAAAATCCGGTTGATTTATTCCCTGATGAGGGAATCCCTGTGATGAAAAAGCCACACCAATGCTTTACAAGTGGGAGATGCTTTTTTTGGAAATCTGATTCAAATTGCCACCAAAGAGTTGATACTGGAGAAAAGCCCTACAAATGTGATCATTGTGGGAAAAGATTCAGGAACAAAAGCAATTTAAATTATCATGAAAGAATTCATACCGATGAAAAGCCCTACAAATGTGATCAGTGTGGGAAAAGATTCAGTAACAAAAGCAATTTAAATTATCATGAAAGAATTCATACAGGTGAAAAGCCCTACAAATGTGATCAGTGTGGGAAGAGTTTCGTGAGGAAAACTCACTTAAAACGCCATCATCAGGTGCATACAGGAGAGAAGTCCTACACATGTGATCAGTGTGGGAAAAGATTCGGTCACAAAAAGAGTTTCCAACATCATGAAAGAATTCATACAGGTGAAAAGCCCTACAAATGTGATCAGTGTGGGAAGAGTTTCGTTTGGAAAACTCACTTGCAACGCCATGATCAGGTGCATAGAGGTGAGAAGTCCTACAGATGTGATCAGTGTGGGAAAAGATTCGGTCACAAAAAGAGTTTACAATATCATGAAAGAATTCATGCAGGTGAAAAGCCCTACAAATGTGATCAGTGTGGGAAGAGTTTCGTTTACAAAAGTCACTTACAACGCCATGATCAGGTGCATACAGGTGAGAAGTCCTACAAATGTGATCAGTGTGGGAAAAGATTCAGTCACAAAAGCAATTTACTATGTCATGAAAGAATTCATACAGGTGAAAAGCCCTACAAATGTGATCACTGTGGGAAAAGATTCAGTCACAAAAAGAGTTTACAATGTCATGAAAGAATTCATACAGGTGAAAAGCCCTACAAATGTGATCAGTGTGGGAAAAGATTCAGTCTGAAAGTCTATTTACAAAGCCATGAGAGGATTCATTCAGGTGAAAAGCCCTACAAATGTGATCAGTGTGGGAAACGATTCAGTCTCAGAAGCAATTTACAATGTCATGAAAGAATTCATACAGGTGAAAAGCCCTACAAATGTGATCACTGTGGGAAAAGATTCAGTTACAAAAAGAGTTTACAATGTCATGAAAGAATTCATACAGGTGAAAAGCCCTACAAATGTGATCAGTGTGGGAAAAGATTCAGAAACAAAAGCAATTTACAATGTCATGAAAAAATTCATACAGGTGAAAAGCCCCACAAATGTGATCACTGTGGGAAAAGATTCAGTCACAAAAAGAGTTTACAATATCATGAAAGAATTCATACAGGTGAAAAGCCCAACAAATGTGATCAGGGTGGGAAGAGTTTCGTTAACAAAAGTCACTTACAATGCCATGATCAGATGCATACAGGTGAGAAGTCCTTCACATGTCATCAGTGTGGGAAAAGCTTCAGTCACAAAAGCAATTTACAATGTCATGAAAGAATTCATACAGGTGAAAAGCCCTACAAATGTGATCACTTGGGAAAAGATTCAGTCACAAAAAGAGTTCACAATTTCATGAAAGAATTCATACAGGTGAAAAGCCCCACAAATGTGATCACTGTGGGAAAAGATTCAGTCTGAAAGTCTATTTACAAAGCCATGAGAAGATTCATTCAGGTGAAAAGCCCTACAAATGTGATCAGTGTGGGAAAAGATTCAGTCTGAAAGTCTATTTACAAAGCCATGAGAAGATTCATTCAGGTGAAAAGCCCTACAAATGTGATCAGTGTGGGAAAAGATTCAGTCGCAAAAGCAGTTTAAAATATCATGAAAGAATTCATTCTGGTGAAAGCCCTACGAATGTGGTCAGTGTGGGAAAGGTTTCAGTCAGAAATCTGCTTTAAAATACCATGAAAACATTAATAGAGGTGAAAGTCACTATGGTGCATTGTTGTCAGGGGCAGTGGTGAGTACAAATCTTTGCAGTGGTGTCCAAGTTGCTGGTTTTTCGAAATAAATTCTCATGATTTTTTTTTTTTTTTTGTTCATCATTTAAATGTACATCTAATTTCATGTCTTACCAGTGAGCTACGGGGCCATTGGTCCCATTTTATTGCTCAATTTTTTTTGTTGTTGTTTTTGTAGTTTTGTCAGAATGGTCGATTATTGTAACCTGCACAGACACTGGTCGCGGTTTCCTTAATCGGTGATGTATCTACGGGATGAATATTTCGAACAATGTGACCAAATTCAGAAATGGAACACAGCATTACCTGCAGCAAAAGTACTCTGCTGAAAAGTCCACATTTATATTAATCCCATCTTACAGATGGTAAGCCCTACAAATGCGTTGTGTGTGATGTGTTTTCCTGATCAGTCTTCCTGAATATTCTGCAAAATGGGTCAAACAACAAAGGCCTAAAATACTCAAGGAGTCATAATTTCTAAAGCGAAGTACCGTAATCATCATAGGTGCGCAGGTCTATCATCAGTGTACATACAGGAGGATGCATATTTCATACGTTTGAGAACTTGACACCCAGGTCAAAAGCCTCACCAGTGAGCCTAGTTTTTCTCCATTAATCTCATTTATATTGAAAAAACTGTCTTATGGAACTTTTACAAAAACAAAATCTCTGTCGGCAAAATTACTTCATTACCACCTCCTTGAAGAACTAAAAAATACTCTTCAGTGCTTCTCCCAGAATCCATTTGAACCCAAACATCCACAGTGGGTAGGCCTTTGTCATTATCTTCCTTTTGGTCACATGACACAGCATATCACTGTAAAGGTCTCCACAAAGGGAGGCTGATGGTGATAACATATATTGAAGATTCGCTATGCAGTCAGAGCTATGGAATAATTAAGCTTCACAGTACATTGTACTTTGAATATACAATTTGCATATATAGATTGAATTTCAAATGGTCAAAGGAATGTATTAAGTCCATCAAGTGTAATGTTCAGTAGTGCTCTTTAACATTTTCTTATTAATAAAAAAACAATGAGCAAGGTGTTGGAGATTCTGTTTATAAAAAAGTGTCCTAAGGTGCCTTATTGGAGCTCAATTTCAGAGACTGGCTCTTCTCCCCGCAGTTGTTATATGGAACCAATCTATTGTAATGTAATGTATCACGCCCTGTTATTTTCACTGAATCTTTTTTGTTTTGCCAAGATATTTATGTACAGTTGTGCTTTAAAGTTTGCAAACCTTAGCTGAATTTGTGAAATGTTGCCATTTATTTTAAAAGTAAGACTCATCATGAAAAAAACGTTGTCTTTTATACAACTCCAATTCTGAAATAGTTGGGCCGAAGGATAAATTGTGAATAAAATCAAAATGCAATGACTTTTTTTTTAAATCACACCAGCCAGTATTTTACTCACAATAGAACAGAGGCAACATGGCAAATGTTGAAACTGAGAAATTTTACAATGTAGGCCCTCCATGCAAGAACTAGTGATGTCACTTCATCAAATTTGAGAAAAATGATGTTCAGCATTTCAACTCAGAACTTCTCAGTTACCAATCTTGAGGAGAAATGATTGTTAACACATATTCCTGGGACTGGTGATTATTTTATTCAGCAGTGAAAATGGTTGTAGGGTCACTGATCTTGTAATTTGAGGACTAGCTAACTAGCTCACGTTACGTTACTGTTGGCACCAGGAGGTATCTATAAGTGTAGCTAGCTTGCGAATTAACAGTAATCCGTAAAACTCGTGTGATTTAATGTGTAAGTCAGAGACTACAGATATGTGCACACTGTCGAGGCTGTTGTTTGATTTTTGTGAAAATAACAAATGGCTACAAGTTTTACGGATTACTGATAACTCGCACGCTAGCAAGCTAGCTACAGTTATGGATACCTCCTGGTGCTAACAGTAACGTAATGTTAGCTATTTGGTATTTCGCTTGTTAAACACTCACCGAAACCTTTTAGAGTCCGTCCCGCATACTAGCTCTGACGGAACTGACTAACTCCCCTTTCGCATAGCTGCGGCTCTCAATATGACCAGACAAAGAGGTTTTCGCCTCTTTTAATACTTTTATTCTCGTTCTGGAAGAATGCGCTGAAATGTGCCAGACTTACGGCCATGTTGGTGTCGATGACTTAATTTCAGTGAGACGGAGGGATGTATTTCATTGAGCGGCCTCAGACAAAAATAAATATAACTTAAAATCTTTACAACAACCTGCAACTTTCTTCGGTTAGAAAATTATCATTTCAATTCAGAAACATCAGATACTCTACATGTTCCTACCAATGAGGACACCAAACCTGATATTGAACTTTCTGATCCGATTACAAATTTAACTGCAATGGCGGCCATATTTAAAATTCGATATGGGCCCATTGGTCGGTTTTTGCAACTACTGAGCTTTAATTTGGTACAAATTTGGTGGCTAGTAAGAACCCCACAAACTGACAGCCTCTCCCATTCCTACATACACTCAATGGTTTGGATATTACACACAGTAGTTTAGATGAACCTTGTGTCTGCGTGGTGCAACCAAATATCTATACAGCTTTAGCATCAAACTCACTAGTTTCAACATATTTTTTAGTGTGGAGTTTGCAACCTAACTTAAATGAGCTGTATCACGATTACTGCACATGCTCTCAATTTCGAAAATCTCAACTGCAAGTCAAAATCTAGAGGGTATTTTTCTTCTGCGATGATAATTGGCAATTGCAACCAACTTACATTCTTTGCATCCCTTGGCTAAAACTTAAAATAGCACTTGTGTATAAAAGACTCTTATTTTGAACGTGGTGACCGGGCGTAAATCACGAGATCACGTCCGGTGCAGCAGTTAGCCGTCTAGCATGCAGCCGAACGGACGGACTTTCCTCTTTTCTCTTTTTATAGTTCATAAACCTGCCGGGACTGTTTGATATCCTGCCTTTCTTTTCCCTTTGTGACCTGAAGTTTGGAGAGTGTTTATTGCGCAGCACCAGTGTGTTTATAGTAAATGCACAAAGTGAGTATTGTTTACAATGTTTTGTATATTTTACCTTCTTGCTCACAAATGTGTATTCCTGTGTTAATATGCTGCTAGCTAACATCGTTTATGATTGATATATGAGCGTTAAATATTAGTTGCGATTTCTGTGTGTAGTTAGCCTGTAAAATGTAACGGAAAAGAGTTGAATGCTTAATTGCTCTGCGGAGGAGCTCACGTGCGCTGTGCGCCAGTGCTTTGTTGTACGCCTGTTTGCCCAGTAGATGGCGGTATTTGACTGGTTAACCTGTGCTAAGGGCAAATGCATTTAAGTTGGTTTCTTTGCCTTTTCATTAGTAGTTATATGCACTGGAGATTTTGTGTGTATATTTTCCTTCTTATGTCATTATTATGATACTGATGTACATTTTGCTTATTATTATTTTTCAGAAACTAAACATAACCTCGACTACATAAAACAGAAACTACACTGCATCTGTGTAAATTCCTGAGCTGCATAGTGTGCAATAAATCACTGCAGTGCTCACATCTGCGAACTTCTGAGGTCTCTCCTCATTCCTGTGTCCTGACCGGCACCGCAACTTGCTTACTGTATACACCTTAAAGAATCAGCCTTCAGTACTATACCCTCACCTCAGTACCTCAGTTACAACTTGAATTCTCAAATTTCCAGAGAAAGCATCTCCATATGACAGGCATAATGCTGGTGTGACTAAAATATATAAATACAATGCCACACAGAGATGTATTGGCTAGGATGGAATCCAATTATGACTTGCAGTCAAACAGATTCTCTTTCTTGGGAAGTACATTGTGAGCATGTGCAGTAAATCGCAACTCAGCACCTTTCAGACGGATCTCATTCATTCAACCTTGGTTTAGACTGGAATTCAGCGAAGCCATGTCCTCATTTTCAATGATATTGAGAGTATAATTGAAACGGACTGGGCACAAATAAAAAGTAAAAAAATGCAATGTCTAGCTGTTGCCAAAGGCCACTGAAACCCAGAGCAGTTCTGTTGATTTTCTTGGCCCAATACCATTTCCTGTTGCTCATCCACCTTTCCTGTTGCTCATCCACCTGGCCAAAATATGAACTTGCCTGTGGAAAGAATGCTGTCATTTTGGGGATATACTCCGTTGTTGTTCACCTACAGCATTAGTCAAGTTTTGTATTGTTTCTGTGCTGTATGTAGTAGTGTTAACACCTGGTATTTGACTCATCATTTCAGTGATCTGTGTTATGGCCCCAATTTCTTATTACAATCTACAACACAACAGCAACAGCAAGGGATGACAAACACAGTTTTAACAACTAAAACACATTTAATTTTTAACAAAGACAAAGACTAATAACAACCTACAACTAAAGACCAAGATTGATAAATAAGAAAAAACAGAAATAATTACAGTCCCTTTTTGTGGGGTGGCTTGGTGATGTCCTGGATGAAGAAAATGCTCAAACACAGGCAAAGAAATCCACAAAAGAAACGTCACAGGTCTTGAACAGAATGGCAGGTCTGGTCATCTTCTTGCAATTTCTCCTACTACTTTACTGTCTCAATTCTTTTCCTTATATACTCTTTTGCAGACCCCACCCACATTTAGACCTCTTTTTTTTAATTTTCTGAGACTTGCCCCAGACATGTCCAGGACATGTCTAAACATGACTCCAGTCTGAGCTTAACAAAAAAAGGTAAATACTGCCATCTAGTGGCCTATATTCACATTACACCTCCATTCCAAAAGGGAAAAATTTTGACTCATAAAGGCAAAATTTTTCTTTTCAATACAAAATGGTTAAGTGAACACTTGTCTATATATACATATCATACAATATTCAAACACATGATATATATATACACATTCAAACACGGGATAAGCAATCAGCAATTACATTGTCTGTACCCTTCACATGCTTAATTTCCAAGTCAAACTCCTGTAAAATCAAACTCCAATTCAACAATCTCCGATTCTTGTTTTTCATCTTACTCAAAAACATTAACGGATTGTGGTCAGTGTACACAATCATTGGCTTTTGTCCTGTACAAACATAAACCTCAAAGTGTTGTAAAGAAAGGACCAGAGCCAACAGTTCCTTCTCTATTGTGGAATAGTTCCTTTGGTGGCGATTGAACTTCCTGGAGAAGTATGCCACGGGATGCTCAATGTCATCAGAGTCACTTCTCTGTAGGAGCACAGATCCACAAGCTTGGTCGCTAGCATCGACCGCGATGGAGAACGGTTTGTTGAAGTCAGGAGATTTGAGCACGGGGAAGTGACACAGCAGAGACTTCAGGTGATCGAAGGCTCTCTGGCATGCATCATCCCAGGTGAACTTTACGCCTTTCTTCAGTTGGTTAGTTAGACTGAGAGCAATCTCAGCAAAGTTCTTGCAGAACTTGCGGTAGTACCCGATCATTCCAAGGAAGCGGCGCAAAGCTTTTTTGTTGTCAGGAACTGGAAAGTCCATGATGGCTTGGACTTTAGCATTTATGGGTGCCACCTTACCCTGGCCTATGACGTAGCCAAGATAGGTGACAGTAGCACAACCAAAGTCACTCTTGCTCAGGTTAACAGTCAGGTTAGCCTGGGTCAGGCGCTGGAACAACGTCTCTACATCTTTTAGATGTTCTTCCCAGGAGTCACTCCATGTGATCAGGTCATCGATGTACGCACCCGTGTGTGGCAATCCGGCGATTGTAGACTGTATCATCCTTTGGAACGTGGCTGGGGCATTTTTCATGCCAAAGGGTAGGACTTCATACTGGTACAATCCAGATGGTGTGGCAAAAGCAGAGATGCTCTTGGCCCTCTCAGTTAAAGGCACACACCAATAACCCTTCAATAAATCAATCTTGGTCAGATACTTTGCTTGCCCTACACTATCAATACAATCATCAATCCTAGGTATTGGAAACACATCAGTTCTAGTTACAGCATTGACTTTGCGATAATCTGTACAGAATCTAGTACTTCCATCAGGTTTTGGAACTAGCACACAGGGTGAACTCCAATCGGAGTTGGAGGGTCTGATAATATCATGTTTTAACATGTACTCAACCTCTTTCTCAGCAATCTTTCCCTTTTCAGGATTCATCCGGTATGGATGCTGTTTTATTGGTTTGGCATCACCAACATCTACATCATGAGAGGCTATAGTAACTCTCTTTGGAACATCAGGAAACAAATCCTCATATTTCTTGATCAACCTTTCAAACTGATCTCTCTGTGAGGGTTCTAAGTGCTGGAGTTTTACATCAAGATTTTGCAACACTTCAGTGTTTGACAATTTACATGAAAGAACTTCAGCTTTAATTCTTGGTTCATCATCTTGAAACTCCCCCTCATCTTCACACGTTTCGACCATTGGAGAATCTGAAGTGACAGCTGCAACCCTAGCATTTCTGTCATGATGTGGCTTTAGCATGTTAATATGACACAATTGTTTTGGTTTTCTCCTATCTGGAGTCTTCACAATGTAATTGAGATCATTGAGTTTTGTCAGAATTTCATAAGGACCATGAAATCTAGCCTGCAATGGATTGGACTGCAAGGGAAACAACACAAGGACCTTGTCTCCTGGTTTAAACTCACGGCTTCTAGCCTTATGATCATACCAAGTTTTCATTTTTCCCTGACTTGATTTCAAGTTCTCTTTGGCAAGGTCACAAGCTGCACGCAATCTTTCCTTGAACTTGCCAACATAGTCTAACAGACTGATATGCGGCTCTTTCTCTTGCCATTGTTCACTCAATAATAGCAAAGGTCCTCTCACTTCATGACCAAACACTAGCTCAAATGGACTGAATCCAGTAGACTCCTGCACTGCTTCTCTAGCTGCAAACAACAGCAAATGAACACCTTCATCCCAGTCTTTCTCATGGTCATAACAATAAGTCCTCATCATTGTCTTGAGAGTGGAATGAAACCGCTCTAAGGCACCCTGACTTTCTGGATGATAGGCACTAGAAAGAATCTGCTTTGCACCTAGTTCATACACAACCTGCTGAAACAATCCTGAAGTGAAATTGCTACCCTGGTCTGACTGAATTTCCCTGGGAAGGCCAAACAACGTGAAGAACTTCATCAAAGCCTTCGAGATTGCAGTTGCCTTGATGTTACGTAGAGGTATGGCTTCGGGGAATCTGGTAGATGCACACATGATTGTCAACAAGTACTGATTTCCAGATCTAGTCTTGGGTAATGGACCAACACAATCAACAATGACCCTAGAGAATGGCTCCCCAAATGCTGGGATAGGCTGCAATGGAGCTACAGGTGGGTCTAACTGGTGTTTTCCAACTACCTGACAAGTGTGACAGGTTTTGCAAAAGTTGGAAACGTCTTTCCGAAGCCCAGGCCAAAAGAAGTGTTTCATGATCTTATCAACAGTCTTGTTAACACCAAGATGACCTCCTAAAGGTGAACTATGAGCCATTGTTAAGATCTCATTCCTATAGACCTTCGGAACAACAATTTGCCTGACCACTGCCCAATCTGCATTGGCAGGGATATCAGGAGGGCGCCACTTCCGCATCAACACACCATCCTTGAGATAATACCCAACTGGAACTGCGTCTATTTCTTTATCAGGAAGGGCTCTCCTCTTTAGTACACAAATTTCAGGATCATTAGTTTGCTCCTCAATCAACCGCTTTCTGGACAGAGACAAGTCTCCAGACACATCAGAATCACCAGACCCATCCGGCTGGCTGAATAGAGAACTGATAAAAGTATCTGATAAGTCCTCAAACGGAGAAACCATAGTAGGCCAATCAGAGTCATGAGGCGAACCACCTGAGTCCTGACTATTCAATGTACTGGACGGCACCACATCATCTTCTTCTTTAGCCTTCTTGGCCATAGCACGAGTCACTGCGCAAGAAGGATACAGAGATGGGTCCTCATCCCCATCTTCAGTGCTCGGCTGTGAAGTAAGATGTACAGGGGGAATTACTTTGCCCCCAGCCAGGTCATTGCCTAGCAACAGAGAAACACCCTTTATAGGTAGACTTGACATAAGTCCCACCTTTACCTGTCCTGTAACTAAATCTGACTTCAAGAATATAGAGCACAGGGGTACAGATACAGTCCTCCCTTCAATACCTTGTACAAGTATGAAATCCCCTGAAGCGGTCTCATCACGTAACTCCAAGGAGTCCATCAACAAAAGTGACTGAGAAGCTCCGGTATCCCTTAGGATATATATGGGGACAGGAGTAGTATGCTCATTCAGAGCCACAAATCCCTCTGACACAAATGGAAGAAATTCCTCCCTCACGAAGTCAGCTGTATTAGGCTTTTTAGCCCCACAAGAAGCAGGCAATTTAGCAGATTGGTTATCTACTACAGGGGTTTCTAACCTTGTTTTCACAAAGGCATTTGGTTTGGTATCCTTTTCTTTTTCTTTCTTAGCTTTAAGGAACCAACAGTTAGTTGTAACATGACCAGATTTCTTGCAATAACTGCAAACTAGACCACTTTTGTCACTGTCAGCTTTCACACTTTGATCAGACCTGTTACTGGATTTCTGAGCACCATCACCAGATTTGTCTTTGTCTTTGGGTGAGGAATCTTGGGTATCACCGTAACCCTTTTTCTGAAATTGGGACCATCTATTGTTACTGCTAGACTGAAATTTGGACTTATGTGTGAGAACATATTCATCTGCAAATTTGGCAGCTGATTGCAAATTCAGTGCTTGCTTCTCATTAAGGTAGGTCTTAACATCATCTTTAACACAGTTCTTGAATTCTTCAACTAACACCATGTCTTTTAGTGAGTTGAAATCATCCTTGACCTCCATAGAAGTACACCAGCGCTCAAAGCAAACCTGCTTTTCATTAGCAAATTCAACATAAGTCTGATTTTCAGATTTCTTCAGACCTCTGAATTTCTGTCAGTAAGCCTCTGGAACCAACTCATAAGCTCTCAAAATAACCTTTTTGACAACCTCATAATCAGAGGAATCATCTGCAGACAAAGCCGAATAGGCTTGTTGAGCTTTACCCTTGAGGACAGTTTGCAACATCAGAGGCCAGTGTTCCTTTGGCCACTGGCAACTCTTTGCTACCTTTTCAAAACACTGGAAATAGTTGTCAACATCCTTTTCCGAAAATGGAGGCACCAGTTTTACCTCCTGGCTAGCCCGAAATTTATTTTCAGTTGCAATTTTTATTTTTAGTTGCTCCATTTGGAGTCTTTCTTCTCTATCGAATTTCTCTAATTCAAAATCTCTCTGTCTCTGTCTCTCTCTTTCTGCTCTTTCCTCTTTCTCTCTCTCAAATTCTCTTTCTTTCTCTTTTTCCTCCCTTTCTTTTTCTCTTTCCTCTCTTTCTTTCTCTTTTTCCTCCCTCTCAAATTCTCTTTGTTTTTTTCTTTCCTCCCTTTCAATCTCTAGCATTTTTAATTTAAGTTCCATTTCTATATTTGGATTTTCCACTGGAAACTGTTCCAGATCTCCTGGTGCAAACACATTTTCATCAATGTAATATTCAACTATCTCTCGAGCCAGTCTTGCTTTTCGCATGGCTGGTTTTACCTCTGTCAGCTCCAAATGTCTGCATATTTCCAACAGTTCGGTCTTTTTAAAAGACTTCAAAACCCCTACGGTTGGTGATGCCAAGAAATCATCCATTGCTGTTGTCAATATATATCTAGGAAAATTCACAAAAACAATTTCACAATTTGAAATGTTAGATTTTCAATAAATTACTCACAAAATGGTCTATCCCGGACCTTGAGCCCCCAATTTGTTATGGCCCCAATTTCTTATTACAATCTACAACACAACAGCAACAGCAAGGGATGACAAACACAGTTTTAACAACTAAAACACATTTAATTTTTAACAAAGACAAAGACTAATAACAACCTACAACTAAAGACCAAGATTGATAAATAAGAAAAAACAGAAATAATTACAGTCCCTTTTTGTGGGGTGGCTTGGTGATGTCCTGGATGAAGAAAATGCTCAAACACGGGCAAAGAAATCCACAAAAGAAACGTCACAGGTCTTGAACAGAATGGCAGGTCTGGTCATCTTCTTGCAATTTCTCCTACTACTTTACTGTCTCAATTCTTTTCCTTATATACTCTTTTGCAGACCCCACCCACATTTAGACCTCTTTTTTTTAATTTTCTGAGACTTGCCTCAGACATGTCTAAACATGACTCCAGTCTGAGCTTAACAAAAAAAGGTAAATACTGCCATCTAGTGGCCTATATTCACATTACATCTGTTATAAGAACTCTAGTTAAATGAAGTTAGTGTGGCATACAGAGAAGTCGTAAAATGGATAATATTAAAGATCAGATTGTCAGAAGCATCTGAAAACTAAGTTTCTTGTGTTATGACTTGGAAAAAAATCACTACAAAGAAAACCAGCAAAGAAAACTAAAACAAATTGATTCTAAGTAAAAAAAGTTCTTCAAAAAATATCCTCTATTTAACTCCTAATAACACTGTTATGCCACCACTTAACTGTTGCCAAAACAAAACTCTGCTTCTGCTCTGCTCTCTTCTGCTGTCTGCTCTCTGTGCTTAAAATCACAGCATTTATATAGACTAGCAACCGTCTGAAAAGATCCACAGGATTCCAGGGAAACCCCGCCCCCTCCAGACAGGAAGGTGCCAGAAGCTTCTAGAAGGCCCTTGTCTTTTCCTAATGATTTTACATCAGAGCATGTTTTACAGAAACACCACCAGAGGGTGCCAAATGAACAAAACAAATATAGCTGACCAGCAAGGCAGCAAAACAGCATGTAACAAATCTTCATTTACAAATGAAATATAATGCTGTACAAAAAATACTCATACATACCACCTCCCCTCTTTAAGAAAAGAAAGGTTTGCTAAAAGCTTTCTTTTGTTAAAATTAACACAGTTCATAGTCAGAACAATCTTGAACTTTACACAAACATATCATTGATCATGATAAAAATATACATAACAACCAGTGCAAGTCTCACGATCAAATAGAAAAGTAAAATTATATTTCTCACAATCAAATAAAGAAATAAAAATACATGCGTGAAAGTGTATCTGGGATGACATAATCTTTTCCCCTGATGTGAGAAATATCAAAATCATACCTTTGCAACAGTAATCTCCATCTCAGTAATCTTTGATTCTTGTTTTTGATCTTATGCCCGAATGTGAGGGGATTGTGATCACTGAAGACCTTGATGGAAGTAGCTGAACAAGTCAAATAGACTATGTTTAATGTTGTAAAGCCAAAACAAGTGCCAAACATTCTGTTTCAATTGTTGGGTAGTTTTTCTGATGTTTATCAAACTTTTTGGAAAAGTAACAAACAGGATGATCTACTCCATCAGTGTCTTCTTGCAGTAAAACTGCACCTGCACCAATGTCACTGGCATCAACTGCCAACTTGAACTCCTTTTTGAAATTGGGAGATAAGAGAACTGGTGCATTTTTGAGAATAGCGTTCAGCTGGTCAAATGAATTTTGACAGTTTTCATCCCAAACAAATTTTGCATTTTTCTTCAGTAAATTTGTCAAAGGTTCAGAGATGATAGAGAAATTTTTACAGAATTTTCTGTAGTAGCCAACAATCCCTAGAAATCTCATGAGCTGTCTTTTAGTTGTTAAGTTGAAATTCAGTGATAACTTTGACTTTCGCATCAACTGGTTTGACTTGACCCTGTCCGACAACATGACCTAAGTTAACAACTGTAGCTTTAAAAAAGTCACTTTTAACAAGGTTGATAGTCAGCTTGGCATCACTCACTCTCTGAAAGAAGTTTCTGATGTAGGTGAGGTCACTGGTCACTGTCACTGGTAATGATAATATCATCGATATAGGCCTTGAGGAGATCAAATTTTGTGACATACTTTGACTGTCTAACTTTGTCAATGCAGTCATCAATCCTGGGAATAGGATATGAGTCCATTTTTGATAGAGCATTCGCTTTCCTGTAGTCTGTCACCATTCTATATGTTCCATTGAGTTTCACAACTAGGATGCATGGAGAACTCCAGTCACTGTAACTTGGTTCAACAAAGTCATTTTCAAACAGATATTTGACTTCTTGTTTAAGGTATTTCTGCTTCTCGGGATTCATTCTGTAGGGATGCTGTTTTACAGGCTTGCCATCATCTTGTAGGATGACATCATGGTAAACCATATCAGTCCTTGATGGAACGTCAGGGAATATGTGACTATATTCAAATATGAGCTGCTTTAGCTGTTGTTGTTGAAAAGGCTCCAGGTGGGACAACTTGCTGTCAATATTTTGAAGAATGTCTGAATTTTCAAGTTTAACTGGACCAGGTTCATTTTCTAAGGGGCAGTCACAATCTTCTTTGGAATTTTCCAGTTCAACTGTATTTACCACATTGACTGGCTTTTGCTGAGTGTCTCTATCAATGTATTCTTTCAGCATGTTGATGTGACACATTTGTTTTTGTTTCCTCCTTCCAGGAGTTAAAATGATGTAATTTAGATATCTGACCTTTTTGTGGACAGTGAAAGGGCCGAAATATCGGGCTCTTAGAGGGTTTCCAGGAATTGGCAAAAGTGCAAGAACTTTGTCACCAGTTTTAAAACTTCTATCTTTTGAATGAAGGTTATATCTGGCTTTCATCTTGCCCTGAGCTTCTTTGAGATTAGACTTAGCAAAGTCACTAGCCTTAAAGAGACATTTACGGAAGTCAGAGACATACTGAAGCAAGTTCATTGGGACATCATCTTCGACGAGCAACTTTTACTTCAGAAGCTTCAAAGATCCACGGACTGTATGCCCAAAAACGAGCTCAAAAGGACTGAACCCAAGTGACTCCTGAACAGCTTCACGGGCAGCAAACAAAAGAAGATGGACTCCTTCATCCCAGTCTTTCTCTGTGTCAAGGCAGTAGGTCCTTATCATGTTCTTCGGGGTTTGATGGAACCTCTCCAAAGCACCTTGACTCTCAGGATGGTAAGCTGATGACCTGTATTGTTAAATACCAAGCTCATGCATAACTTGTTGAAATATGCCAGGCATGAAATTTGATCCTTGATCAGACTGAATAGACTTAGGAAGACTAAGAAAGCAGAAAAACTTAGTAAGAGCCATGATGATAGTCTTTGCCTTGATATTACGAAGTGGAATTGCCTCAGGAAACCGGGTGGAAGCACACATGATAGTCAGTAAGTACTCACAACCAGACCTAGTCTTCGGCAATGGTCCAACACAGTCAATGATGATCCGACTGAAAGGTTCTTCAAAAGCGAGAATTGGCTTAAGTTGAGCCTTTGGAATATTCTGGTTCGGTTTCCAACCATTTGACAAGTATGACAGGATTTGCTGTACTCCTGTACATCGTACCTCATGGAAGGCCAAAAGAAATGGTTTCTGACACGTTGAAGGGTCTTCTTGATACCCAAATGACCTGACATAGGATTGTCATGAGCCAGACTAAGAGTTTCTTGACGATTAGATTTTGGAAGAACAATTTGATGGGTAATCATTCACTCTTCATCTGCAGGAACATCAGGTGGATGCCACTTTCTCATAAGCCCTCCATTTTTGTAGTAAAAACAGACAGGAACTTGAGTAGCTTCTTGTTCACTTGCAGCCTGTGGTAGAAGATGTGCTAGATCACAAGCTTGTTGCTGCTCATGAATAAGTTGTTTTCGAGACAAAATGTCATTAGAATGACCTGACAAGGACAAGTCTAAAGATTTCCCAGACATCTCAGGACTGGAAGTTTCCTGATGAAAAGACTGCCCAATGAAGGTGTCAGCCAGGTTAAAGTCCAGATCAGCATCATCTTGAATAGCCTTTTTGGCCATAGAACGAGTAACTGCACATGAAGGATACAGGTCTGGAATTTCCTCCTCTATAGAGTCAGATTCTTGATGAATCAAAGGAGTGTCAGTTACAATAGGGTAGGGCACAACCTTATCCCCAGTAAGATCATTACCAAGAAGCAAATGAACACCTTTGAAAAGAAGAGAAGACCTAACACCAACAGTAACAGGCCCAGAGACCAAGTCTGATTTGAGATGAACATTATGGAGAGACACACTTGTAAAACCACATTCTACTCCTTGAATAAGGACATTAGCCTGAGTAGATGATTTGTCCGAAAAAAGGCAGAATATCTGCAAGAATAAGAGATTGGGAAGACCCAGCATCCCTTAGAATTCGAACAGGAGCAGATGAGGAAAAATCATGGGAAAGTGAGACCAAACCATCGGTGATGAATGGCTCAAAACCCTCCATAACAGAATCAGACACAGAAGGTAGAAGATCAGGTGAACTGACCTTTGATACAAGAGATTCTCTCTTCGTGAAAGCAGTTGGCTTGGTTTCTTCTCGTTGTTGTTTTTTCTTGAGAGCATAACACTCAGAAATAAGGTGACCTTGCTTTTTGCAGTATTGGCAAGACACAGAGGGTAAAGAATCAGAGGATTGCTTCTCACTGGAAGGTTTCCTCTCAGAAGTGGCCTTAGAATCATAAGAAGTGTTATTAGAAGAAGTCTTGGACTAAAACTTGCTTTGAAATTTCGAAAAAGTGGATTTTTGGACAAAAGAAGACTTGTGAGTCAATGCATAACTATCAGCTAGGGTAGAAACATCTTGCAAAGTATTGGCTTGTTTTTCTTCAAAGAAAATCTTAATATCAGGCTGGATACACCTTTTGAATTCCTCAACCAGAATAAGTTGCCTCATTCTATCAAAATCTTTTTCAACTTTCATGGAATTACACCACTGATCAAACAACTGATCCTTCAATCTGCCAAATTCAACATGAGTTTGACTGGCTTCCTTGCGAGAATTCCTAAATTTTTGCCTGTAAGCCTCGGGGACCAATTCATAACCCTTCAGAATGGCAGATTTGACAAAATCATAATCAGCACACTGTTGGACAGATAACTGGTTATAGATTTTTCTAGCTTTACCAGTAAGAACACTTTGTGACATCATTGTCCAGTGCTCTTTTGGCCATTTCAAATTTTCAGCAATTTTTACAAAATGGGTTAAGTATTGGTCAACATCATTTTCTAAGAAAGGAGGAACAAGTCTGATATGTTTAACCACATCAAAATGATCAGAAAGTCCGAAAGATTTTGAAACAGTACCTGGCTCTATTCTCTTCATTTCCTATTCCTACTGCATCCTTTTTTCTTCTAGTTTTCTCTCCTCCAACCTTCTTTCTTCCATTTCTTTATTTAACCTTCTTTCTTCCATTTCTTTCTCCAACCTTCTTTCTTCCTTCTCCATCCTTCTTTCCTCCAGTTCTCTTTCCTTCTCCCTCTGCAACCTTCTCTCTTCCTGCTCTAGTTGTTTTTGGCGTAGCTGGAATTCAAGTGTTTGCAGCTCCGTTGCAGGCACTTCCACACCTTTAAGTAATTCTGCTGCTTCTTCCCCAAAGATATCTTCATCGATGAAATGTTGCAACAAAATGTTGAATATTTCTTGTTTCTTCATTGATGACATCACATCAGATAATCCAAGGGTTGAGGCTATTTGTAGCAAGTCCTTCTTCTTTGCCAACAAAATTAATTCCTGGGTTGGAGTTTTCAAAAAACTTTCCACATCAAAGGTCATGATTGCTGGTTTTTCAACTAGTCACAAGATTTAACATAATAATCTTTGGTGAATCCAATCTCGGTAGAACCTCCAATTTGTTATGACTTGGAAAAAAATCACAACAAAGAAAACCAGAAAATAAAACTAAAACAAATTTATTCTTCAATAAAAAAGTTCTTCAAAAATATCCTCTATTTAACTCCTAATAACACTGTTATGCCACCACTTAACTGTTGCCAAAACAAAACTCTGCTTCTGCTCTGCTCTCTTCTGCTGTCTGCTCTCTGTGCTTAAAATCACAGCATTTATATAGACTAGCAACCGTCTGGAAAGATCCACAGGATTCCAGGGAAACCCCGCCCCCTCCAGACAGGAAGGTGCCAGAAGCTTCTAGTGTTATGGCCCCAATTTGTTATTAGATTACAACAGCAACAGCAAGGGATGACAGACACAGTTTTAACAACTAAAACACATTTAATTTTTAACAAAGACAATAACTAAACTAAACTGACCAAGATTGAATAGGAAAAAAAAAATATTTACAGTTCCTTTTTGTGGGGTGGCTTGGTGATGTCCTGGATAATGAAAATGCTCAAACAAAGAAATCCACAAAAGAAGCGTCACAGGTCTTGAACAGAATGGCAGGTCTGGTCATCTTCTAGCAATTTCTCCTACTACTTTACTGTCTCAATTCTTTTCCTTATATACTCTTTTGCAGACCCCACCCACATTTAGACCTCTTTTTTTTTAACTTTCTGAGACTTGCCCCAGACATGTCCAGGACATGTCTAAACATGACTCCAGTCTGAGCTTAACAAAAAAAAGGTAAATACTGCCATCTAGTGGCCTATATTCACATTACACCTCCATTCCAAAAGGGAAAAATTTTGACTCAAAAAGGCAAAATTTTTTTTTTCAATACAAAATGGTTAAGTGAACACTTGTCTATATATACATATCATACAATATTCAAACACATGATATATATATACACATTCAAACACGGGATAAGCAATCAGCAATTACATTGTCTGTACCCTTCACATGCTTAATTTCCAAGTCAAACTCCTGTAAAATCAAACTCCAATTCAACAATCTCCGATTCTTGTTTTTCATCTTACTCAAAAACGTTAACGGATTGTGGTCAGTGTACACAATCATTGGCTTTTGTCCTGTACAAACATAAACCTCAAAGTGTTGTAAAGAAAGGACCAGAGCCAACAGTTCCTTCTCTATTGTGGAATAGTTCCTTTGGTGGCGATTGAACTTCCTGGAGAAGTATGCCACGGGATGCTCAATGTCATCAGAGTCACTTCTCTGTAGGAGCACAGATCCACAAGCTTGGTCGCTAGCATCGACCGCGATGGAGAACGGTTTGTTGAAGTCAGGAGATTTGAGCACGGGGAAGTGACACAGCAGAGACTTCAGGTGATCGAAGGCTCTCTGGCATGCATCATTCCCAGGTGAACTTTACGCCTTTCTTCAGTTGGTTAGTTAGACTGAGAGCAATCTCAGCAAAGTTCTTGCAGAACTTGCGGTAGTACCTGATCATTCCAAGGAAGCGGCGCAAAGCTTTTTTTGTTGTCAGGAACTGGAAAGTCCATGATGGCTTGGACTTTAGCATTTATGGGTGCCACCTTACCCTGGCCTATGACGTAGCCAAGATAGGTGACAGTAGCACAACCAAAGTCACTCTTGCTCAGGTTAACAGTCAGGTTAGCCTGGGTCAGGCGCTGGAACAACGTCTCTACATCTTTTAGATGTTCTTCCCAGGAGTCAGTCCGTGTGATCAGGTCATCGATGTACGCACCCGTGTGTGGCAATCCGGCGATTGTAGACTGTATCATCCTTTGGAACGTGGCTGGGGCATTTTTCATGCCAAAGGGTAGGACTTCATTCTGGTACAATCCAGATGGTGTGGCAAAAGCAGAGATGCTCTTGGCCCTCTCAGTTAAAGGCACACACCAATAACCCTTCAATAAATCAATCTTGGTCAGAAACTTTGCTTGCCCTACACTATCAATACAATCATCAATCCTAGGTATTGGAAACACATCAGTTCTAGTTACAGCATTGACTTTGCGATAATCTGTACAGAATCTAGTACTTCCATCAGGTTTTGGAACTAGCACACAGGGTGAACTCCAATCGGAGTTGGAGGGTCTGATAATATCATGTTTTAACATGTACTCAACCTCTTTCTCAGCAATCTTTCTCTTTTCAGGATTCATCCGGTATGGATGCTGTTTTATTGGTTTGGCATCACCAACATCTACATCATGAGAGGCTATAGTAACTCTCTTTGGAACATCAGGAAACAAATCCTCATATTTCTTGATCAACCTTTCAAACTGATCTCTCTGTGAGGGTTCTAAGTGCTGGAGTTTTACATCAAGATTTTGCAACACTTCAGTGTTTGACAATTTACATAAAAGAACTTCAGCTTTAATTCTTGGTTCATCATCTTGAAACTCCCCCTCATCTTCACACGTTTCGACCATTGGAGAATCTGAAGTGACAGCTGCAACCCTAGCATTTCTGTCATGATAAGGCTTTAGCATGTTAATATGACACAATTGTTTTGGTTTTCTCCTATCTGGAGTCTTCACAATGTAATTGAGATCATTGAGTTTTGTCAGAATTTCATAAGGACCATGAAATCTAGCCTGCAATGGATTTGACTGCAAGGGAAACTACACAAGGACCTTTTCTCCTGGTTTAAACTCACGGCTTCTAGCCTTATGATCATACCAAGTTTTCATTTTTCCCTGACTTGATTTCAAGTTCTCTTTGGCAAGGTCACAAGCTGCACGCAATCTTTCCTTGAACTTGCCAACATAGTCTAACAGACTGATATGCGGCTCTTTCTCTTGCCATTGTTCACTCAATAATAGCAAAGGTCCTCTCACTTCATGGCCAAACACTAGCTCAAATGGACTGAATCCAGTAGACTCCTGCACTGCTTCTCTAGCTGCAAACAACAGCAAATGAACACCTTCATCCCAGTCTTTCTCATGGTCATAACAATAAGTCCTCATCATTGTCTTGAGAGTGGAATGAAACCGCTCTAAGGCACCCTGACTTTCTGGATGATAGGCACTAGAAAGAATCTGCTTTGCACCTAGCTCATACACAACCTGCTGAAACAATCCTGAAGTGAAATTGCTACCTTGGTCTGACTGAATTTCCCTGGGAAGGCCAAACAACGTGAAGAACTTTATCAAAGCCTTCGAGATTGCAGTTGCCTTGATGTTACGTAGAGGTATGGCTTCGGGGAATCTGGTAGATGCACACATGATTGTCAACAAGTACTGATTTCCAGATCTAGTCTTGGGTAATGGACCAACGCAATCAACAATGACCCTAGAGAATGGCTCCCCAAATGCTGGGATAGGCTGCAATGGAGCTACAGGTGGGTCTAACTGGTGTTTTCCAACTACCTGACAAGTGTGACAGGTTTTGCAAAAGTTGGAAACGTCTTTCCGAAGCCCAGGCCAAAAGAAGTGTTTCATGATCTTATCAACAGTCTTGTTAACACCAAGATGACCTCCTAAAGGTAAACTATGAGCCATTGTTAAGATCTCATTCCTATAGACCTTCGGAACAACAATTTGCCTGACCACTGCCCAATCTGCATTGGCAGGGATATCAGGAGGGCGCCACTTCCGCATCAACACACCATCCTTGAGATAATACCCAACTGGAACTGCATCTATTTCTTTTTCAGGAAGGGCTCTCCTCTTTAGTACACCAATTTCAGGATCATTAGTTTGCTCCTCAATCAACTGCTTTCTGGACAGAGACAAGTCTCCAGACACATCAGAATCACCAGACCCATCCGGCTGGCTGAATAGAGAACTGATAAAAGTATCTGATAAGTCCTCAAACGGAGAAACCATAGTAGGCCAATCAGAGTTATGAGGCGAACCACCTGAGTCCTGACTATTCAATGTACTGGACGGCACCACAACATCATCTTCTTTAGCCCTCTTGGCCATAGCACGAGTCACTGCGCAAGAAGGATACAGAGATGGGTCCTCATCCCCATCTTCAGTGCTCGGCTGTGAAGTAAGATGTACAGGGGGAACTACTTTTCCCCCAGCCAGGTCATTGCCTAGCAACAGAGAAACACCCTTTATAGGTAGACTTGACATAAGTCCAACCTTTACCTGTCCTGTAACTAAATCTGACTTCAAGAATATAGAGCGCAGGGGTACAGATACAGTCCTCCCTTCAATACCTTGTACAAGTATGAAATCCCCTGAAGCGGTCTCATCACGTAACTCCAAGGAGTCCATCAACAAAAGTGACTGAGAAGCTCCGGTATCCCTTAGGATATATATGGGGACAGGAGTAGTATGCTCATTCAGAGCCACAAATCCCTCTGACACAAATGGAAGAAATTCCTCCCTCACAAAGTCAGCTGTATTAGGCTTTTTAGCCCCACAAGAAGCAGGCAATTTAGCAGATTGGTTATCTACTACAGGGGTTTCTAACCTTGTTTTCACAAAGGCATTTGGTTTGGTATCCTTTTCTTTTTCTTTCTTCGCTTTAAGGAACCAACAGTTAGTTGTAACATGACCAGATTTCTTGCAATATCTGCAAACTAGACCACTTCTGTCACTGTCAGCTTTCACACTTTGATCAGACCTGTTACTGGATTTCTGAGCACCATCACCAGATTTGTCTTTGTCTTTGGGTGAGGAATCTTGGGTATCACCATAACCCTTTTTCTGAAATTGGGACCATTTATTGTTACTGCTAGACTGAAATTTGGACTTATGAGTGAGAACATATTCATCTGCAAATTTGGCAGCTGATTGCAAGTTCAGTGCTTGCTTCTCATTAAGGTAGGTCTTAACATCATCCTTAACACAGTTCTTGAATTCTTCAACTAACACCATCTCTTTTAGTGAGTTGAAATCATCCTTGACCTCCATAGAAGTACACCAGCGCTCAAAGCAAACCTGCTTTTCATTAGCAAATTCAACATAAGTCTGATTTTCAGATTTCTTCAGACCTCTGAATTTCTGTCGGTAAGCCTCTGGAACTAACTCATAAGCTCTCAAAATAACCTTTTTGACAACCTCATAATCAGAGGAATCATATGCAGACAAAGCCGAATAGGCTTGTTGAGCTTTACCCTTGAGGACAGTTTGCAACATCAGAGGCCAGTGTTCCTTTGGCCACTGGCAACTCTTTGCTACTTTTTCAAAACACTGGAAATAGTTGTCAACATCCTTTTCCGAAAATGGAGGCACCAGTTTTACCTCCTGGCTAGCCCGAAATTTATTTTCAGTTTGAATTTTTATTTTTAGTTGCTCCATTTGGAGTCTTTCTTCTCTATCGAATTTCTCTAATTCAAAATCTCTCTGTCTTGCAAATTTTTCTAACTCAAATTCTCTTTGTTTTTCTTTTTCTTCCCTTTCAAATTCTCTTTGTTTCTCTTTTTCCTCCCTTTCTTTTTCTCTTTCCTCCCTTTCTTTCTCTTTTTCCTCCCTTTCTTTTTCTCTTTCCTCCCTTTCTTTCTCTTTTTCCTCCCTTTCTTTTTTCTCTTCTCTTGCTAATTTTTCCAACTCAAACTGCCTTTGTTTTTCTTTTTCTTCCCTTTCAATCTCTATCATTTTTAATTTAAGTTCCATTTCTATATTTGGATTTTCCACTGGAAACTGTCCCAGATCTCCTGGTGCAAACACATTTTCATCAATGTAATATTCAACTATCTCTCTAGCCAGTCTTGCTTTTCGCATGGCTGGTTTCACCTCTGTCAGCTCTAAATGTCTGCAAATTTCTAGCAGTTCTGTCTTTTTAAAAGACTTCAAAACCCCTACGGTTCGTGATGCCAAGAAATCATCCATTGCTGTTGTCAATATATATCTAGGAAAATTCACAAAAACAATTTCACAATTTGGAATGTTAGATTTTCAATAAATTACTCACACAATGGTCTATCCCGGACCTTGAGCCCCCAATTTGTTATGGCCCCAATTTGTTATTAGATTACAACAGCAACAGCAAGGGATGACAGACACAGTTTTAACAACTAAAACACATTTAATTTTTAACAAAGACAATAACTAAACTAAACTGACCAAGATTGAATAGGAAAAAAAAAATATTTACAGTTCCTTTTTGTGGGGTGGCTTGGTGATGTCCTGGATAATGAAAATGCTCAAACAAAGAAATCCACAAAAGAAGCGTCACAGGTCTTGAACAGAATGGCAGGTCTGGTCATCTTCTAGCAATTTCTCCTACTACTTTACTGTCTCAATTCTTTTCCTTATATACTCTTTTGCAGACCCCACCCACATTTAGACCTCTTTTTTTTTAACTTTCTGAGACTTGCCCCAGACATGTCCAGGACATGTCTAAACATGACTCCAGTCTGAGCTTAACAAAAAAAAGGTAAATACTGCCATCTAGTGGCCTATATTCACATTACACTAGAAAGCCCTAGTCTTTTCCTAATGATTTTACATCAGAGCATGTTTTACAGAAACACCACCAGAGGGTGCCAAATGAACAAAACAAATATAGCTGACCAGCAAGGCAGCAAAACAGCATGTAACAAATCTTCATTTACAAATGAAATATAATGCTGCACAAAAAATACTCATACATAACACTTGTGCAGGTAGACCAGGGCCATATTATGGACCGGGCCAGCGCCCAGGGGCCCAAGGGTCCAGGAGCCCGTGGGGGGGGGCAATCAGAGGCCCCTGGGCTATGGGGGACGGCAGTCAGAGGGCCCCTGGGCTGGCCCTGCTGTAGTGCCTCTCGTGAATACTCCTAAGGGAGCCCTAATGTTTACCAACTAGGGGTTCAAGGAAGTAGGGGGGAATGGTTTCAGAGGGCCCTATTATTATGAAAGCCCCTGCTAAAGGTCGCGCCGTCTGGCTTTGTGGGGGCCCTAGGGAGAGCCCTAATGGGAGAGCATACTGTTAAGAGAGCCCTCTGATTACAAATGTGCTTACAAAGGGCCTCTAATTTACCAAGGGTTTAGAATGAAAGTCCTTTCAGCGAGCCCAAAGGCCCAGGATATGCTAGCTGTGTGACTTAATTTACGTGCGCAAGCGCGCATACTTGCAGCAGAACGATCAGAGCACTATGCACGATACTTGTAGTGTTGCCAAAAACAAATCACCAAAAGTCTCTATTGGCTATCTGAAAAGTCGCTAGATTAAGTTATGACGTTACTACGATGTCATAACTTCATCCACGACTCACTGATCTCAAGAAAATGTGTCTACATGGCTATGCTGACAATCCCAAAGGGTACAGTTTTGAGATCGGGGCTAATGTGCAGTGCTGCTTAACCATGAAAAAGCTTCTGGTGGCGGTGCAGAGCTGAAGTTACAATGAAAAACAATGATTTTGACACTCGAGAGATGTTTTTTTTTTTTAAGTCGCCAGATTCACCTAAAAAGCCCCTAAGTCGCTAGATGAGGTTTTAGTCGCCAGAGAAAGCCAAAAGTCGCTAAATTGGCAACATTGGATACTTGCGGTATCATGTAGGGAGCAGATAGCCAACCGGGCTCTCATTAATATTTTCCACCATTGTTTGACTCTACCATGAGCTCAACATGGAAGTTTGGAAGATCACCCCTCGCGGTTGTGTCAATATTGCAACATGCGCACATGTCTGCGTACCTTGTGTTCAGGTGTGCTACCACGCGTAACATCGACATAAAATACGCATGGCAACGCATTCGGGCATTAAATGTGCACACGGCAGGCATATCCTGGGCCTAACGCTGGCCCCAGTAGACAGCTAGTAGAAGCTTGACCTATTTTCTATCAGAAGTGATTTCGCTCCCGCACAGTATTGTGTGTACACAATACGACATGGTCCTTAGAGTGCATCGAAACTGTCATTGCGACACGTCCAAAAGTTCAGAAATCTCTAACTCCGTGCAAATTTATTGCGCGTCGCCACCATATCATGAAGCAAGTGTCCAATAGCCGAGCTAGACTCAGGGGCGGGCTGTACAGTGGTCCAGTCACAATACACAGCAGATTCACGTGTCATTATAACCTATAGTTATCTTCGAGGAGAGTAGTAGACTGGTAGATATTCACCTTCAGAACACTGAGTTTCGCCCCACTTCACTTTGCAGATTTCGCTTCCATGTGTTCCCACTGTAAAGGGGTGTACTGTACACACCAATGCCAACGAAGTGAAGTCCAAGTGAAAATCCAATATCAATACAACACTCCCACATTACACTTGGCATTGTTATATCGAAACTCTTCACATGGCAGAAATTTTGGAAGTTTAAGTGAAAATCCAATATTGTTAAATCCATTTATCAAAACTCCTAACAACATTCTTACATTAAAACCTTTCCTAGACAATCAGATTTAGCATCCAACACCCTATTAAAAAGCTCATTGACATTTACATTATATTATATTGTATTTTAATAATAGTGTACCTTAAGACTTTAAGCCATTGTAAGGGCTACTGTATTTTCAGTGAACAAATTTGGAAGTCTAAGTGGAATTCCAATATCGATTTTCCAATGGACTGAATGAAGGGGCGAAGACTTGGGCTCTCTCTATATATAGCCCCCTGCTTCACTACTCCTCACAACCTGATGTTTCAGCTTGACAACTTGCTTTGTATTCAACCTGTTCAACCTGACTTGTTCAGCAGTTAAACATTCAACAGCCTTTTTAAAGGCTTATATCCATTTATATTATATTATTAGAAACAACACTGCACCTTCAAAGGCTCAAAGTCTTTGTAAAAGGCTTAAGCATTTCCAACGCCCTTTTTTTAAGGCTTGTTGCCTTGTATTGTGGATACTCGTGTATACTGTATTATGTTATTGTTATATTATTACAATCAGTTGTGAAAGTCCCCGTCAGAATCCAATAGATATAACACTCTAACATTACACTTGGCATCAGTAGTATGGATTGCAAACAAAAATGGGGCTTCACAACAAAAAGCAAAAAAAAAATAGGGAGGCAAAGCAGGCTGATTTTTATTTTTTTCTTAAATGTGCCTTTGATTTCCAACTTTTTTGACAAGCCTCAAGATTCAAATATTGATAATGTCATCAGTAGCCGGAGTTGCAGCAATGAAGAGATCACCACTGGTTTGACCATACCGGAGCCCTCACAGACCCAATCAAGCGTAGACCCCACCCTGTCAGGCTCAGGCCTCAGGCCCACACTCTGACCAGGCATCACCAGAGAAAATCTTTCCAAGTGAGGAGGATTGCACGGAGCCCAGTTTCACACCAGAAGCTGTGGGTACCAACTCCGGTCATGAACCTCTTATTGACTCTGCTTTCATGGTTGTGGTATTTGGTCATAAAGACTTGTGCACTCTTAGGACAGGAGACTCACTGTCAGACCAGGCATCGCCTGAGAAAGTCTCGTCAAATCAGGAGGGGTACACTGAGACCAGGAAGCTAATGCATCAAGGACTGGCTCTAGAGTGTCTGATGGAATGCAGTCTTATTTTGAAAAGGCTTCAGCTCAGCCCACCAACAATCTCAATCCTACTGCAACTGCCTATGTTCCTGAAGAGGGGCAAACAGACTCCTTACCTGCACCGTTGTTTGTTCGTCCTAAGGAAAAAACACAGGAACAGGTTTCCAAAATATCAGCCAAAATCAATGCTCAGACTCAAGTGTCAAATTCAACAAGGTGACAAGGTTCTGCAAACCTACACCTTCCTGGACCCCAGCTGACGAAGCATCCAGAGGACAGAAAGTGGATAAGTTCTTGACAAACAAAAGATGGCTTTGTGGACCTGAGTTTCTCTCTAAACCAGAGGAGGAATGGCCAAAATCTGATCTGCATCTCACTGTGATTGCTTCTGATGACCCGGAGGTCAAGACAGACTTGACAGTCAATTTCATTAACACAGAAAATTCCACCAGTCATCTGATCAACTACTTCTCATCTTGGATGAAACTGAAAACTAGCGTGGCCTGGTTTTTGAGACTGAAGCAACTGCTCAAACTACTGAGAAACGAAAGGAAAGAAATCCATGCTGCAGTCAGTTTGGTTGAAAACGACTCAGAAAAACAAAGGACAACGGTGGAGAAAAGAATGCAAAGGTTCAAGACAACACTCAGAAAACAAGGTTTATGTCCTGAAGATTATGCCAAGGCAGAACAGGCAATCATTCATTTTGTGCAAGGTCAAAATTTCAAGGATGAAATTGCCCAACTGAAAGCCAGGAATAATGTTAAGAGGGACAGCCAACTGTACAAACTCGATCCAGTATGGGATGTTGACCACCCACTCTCAGCACTTCGTCTCAATAGAGCAGTATGTCAGAGGAAACTAAACACCCTGTTATGTTATCCCGTCTAAAGATCTACATGTTTCTACACTCATTCTGTAACACATCCATCAACAACTGGGACATGGAGGAAGGAACCACATGTTGTGCTGTCTCAGGAAAAGCCAATTCTACCACCTGGACTCTTTGAACAAAGGGATCTTTACATCAGAAGGAGATTGAGGCAGGTGCAGTACATGGCTGATCTTTTTTGGAAGCGATGGATCTCTGAATACTTAACTGCGATGCAAGAGAGACAGAAATGGTCCAGAGTAAGAAGAAGCCTTGAACCTGGAGACATTGTCATCGTTGCAGATCCTACAGCTCCTAGGAATTCTTGGATGATGGGCAAGGTTTTAGAGGCTAAACCAGATGCCAAAGGCCTAGTGCGCACTGTTTATTACTGGGGGCAACAAATGAGAAGGATGTGAGCCAAACTTGACATCTCTTTTTCCCAAAGACATCAAGGAACAGAAAGGGGAAAAAGAGAAGAAAACATCAGGAAAACCAAGAAACATAATGAGAAGATTTAATTAAATTTAGTGACATGTAATATTTCATACTGTTGAGAATGAGTTTATTCATAGCTCCATTGAGATAAACACAATTATATATATATATATATATATATATATATATATATATATATATATATATATATATATATATATACATATATACAGTGGCGCTTGGAAGTTTGTGAACCCTTTAGAATTTTCTAGATTTCTGCATAAATATGACCTAAAACATCATCAGATTTTCACACAAGGCCTAAAAGTAGATAAACAGAACCCAGTTAAACAAATGAGACAAAAATATTATATTCGATCATTTATTTATTGAGGAAAATGATCCAATATTACATATCTGTGAGAGGCAAAAGTATGTGAACCTTTGCTTTCAGTATCTGGTGCGACCCCCTTGTGCAGCAATAACTGCAGATAAATATTTCCGGTATCCCTTGATCAGTCCTGTACGTCAACTTGAAGGAATTTTAGCCCATGCCTCAGGACAGAACAGCTTCAACTCTGGGATGTTGGTTGGTTTCTTCACATGAACTGCTTGCTTCAGGTCCTTCCACAACATTTCGATTGGATTAAGGTCAGGACTTTGACTTGGCCATTCCAAAACATTAACTTTATTCTTCTTTAACCATTCCTTGGTAGAAAAACTTGTATTCTTAGGGTCGCTGTCTTGTTGCATGACCCTCCTTCTCTTGAGATTCAGTTCATGGACAGATGTCCTGACATTGTCCTTTTGAATTTGCAGATAAAATTCAGAATTCATTGTTCCATCAATGATGGCAAGCTGTCCTGGCCCAGATGCAGCAAAACAGGCCCAAACCATGATACTACCACCACCATGTTTCACAGATAGGATGAGGTTCATATGCTGGAATGCAGTGTTTTCCTTTCTCCAAACATAACACTTCTCATTTAAACCAAAAAGGTCTATTTTGGTGACATCTGTCCACAAAACATTTTTCCAATAGCCTTCTGGTTTGTTCACATGATCTTTAGCAAACTGCAGACGAGCAGCAATGTTCTTTGAGGAGAGCAGTGGCTTTCTCCTTGCAACCCTGCCATGCACACCACTGTTGTTCAGTTTTCTCCTGATGGTGGACTCATGAACATTAACATTAGCCAGTGTGAGAGAGGCCATCAGTTGCTAAGAAGTTACCCTGGGGTCCTTTGTAACCTCGCCGACTATTACACGCCTTGCTCTTGGAGTGATCTTTGTTGGTTGACCACTCCTGGGGAGGGTAACAATGGTCTTGAATTGCCTCCATTTGTACACAATCTGTCTGACTGTGGACTGGTGGAGTCCAAACTCTTTAGAGATGGTTTTGTAACCTTTTCCAGCTTGATGAGCATCAACAACGCTTTTTCTGAGGTCCTCAGAAATCTCCTTTGTTCGTGCCATGATA
Source organism: Gymnothorax reevesii (assembly GCA_029721435.1). Classification (NCBI taxonomy): domain Eukaryota; kingdom Metazoa; phylum Chordata; class Actinopteri; order Anguilliformes; family Muraenidae; genus Gymnothorax; species Gymnothorax reevesii. Next base: position 155,176,670 of record CM056575.1, read on the forward strand.
CACTTCGTCAAACGTGTTGAGAAGATCAGACTTTGATAGATCCCTGTTCTTTAAATAAAATAGGGTGCCCACTCACACCTGATTGTCTTCCCATTGATTGAAAACACCTGACTCTAATTTCACCTTCAAATGAATCACTAATCCTAGAGGTTCACATACTTTTGCCCCTCACTGATATGTAATATTGGATCATTTTCCTCAATAAATAAATGACCAAGTATAATATTTTTGTCTGATTTGTTTAACTAGGTTTTCTTTGTCTACTTTTAGGACTTGTGTGAAAATCTGATGATGTTTTAGGTCATATTTATGCAGAAATATAGAAAATTTTTAAGGGTTCACAAACTTTCAAGCGCCACTGTATATATATATATATAAATATATATTTATATATATATTGTATTACACAATTAGGGGCCGGAATGTTGGAGCCATTTCATTCATTTGATTAATGTGAACATTTTTTGGATTTATTCGTATTTTTTGTGTGTTTGTGTGTTTTGGCACTAGGGGCACTAAGCACCAAACAGGTAGCGGGCATATAGGTAGGTGGGTGGGCAAGGTGAGGTCGTGTACCAGGAAGGGATATGGTTTTTTACCAGAGTAAGAGAGGCAGCATGTGAACATGGACGTTTGCTTTTGACTTGGAAATAAACCCTGTTAATCATGGATCATTCCTGGACAATGGACTTCTTGATTGCCTGAGTACGACCTAACTGACTGGTGCATCAGTGGCCTTTGTTGTAAGTTAGATTTTTTCTGAATGGACTTGTTTTGCAACAAATAGCCACTACAAGTGGCATTTTTTCACATTACACCTCCATTCCAAAAGGGAAAAATTTTGACTCAAAGGCAATACAATACAAAATACAATACAAAAATGGTGAAGTAGACACTTGTATTTATATACATATAATACTATATGCTAATAAACACGTGATATATGTATATATACATACTCAAACACGGGATAAGCAATCAGCAGTTACATTTTCAGTAACCTTTACATGCTTGATTTCCAAGTGAAACTCCTGTAAAATCAAGCTCCAATTCAACAATCTCTGATTCTTGTTTTTCATCTTACTCAAAAACATTAACGAATTGTGGTCAATATATACAATCATTAGCTTTGGTCTTGTACAAACATAAACCTCAAAGTGTGGTGAGGATAGAACCAGAGCCAACAGCTCCTTTTCTATTGTGGAATAGTTCTTTTGGTGGCGATTGAACTTTCTGGAGAAGTATGCCACGCGATGCTCAATGTCATCAGAGTCACTTCTCTGTAGGAGCACAGATCCACAAGCTTGGTCGCTAGCATCGACCGCAATGGAGAACGGTTTGTTGAAGTCAGGAGATTTGAGCACGGGGAAGTGACACAGCAGAGACTTCAGGCGATTGAAGGCTCTTTGGCATGCTTCATCCCAAGTGAACTTTATACCTTTCTTCAGTTGGTTGGTGAGACTGAGAGTAATCTCAGCAAAGTTCTTGCAGAACTTGCAGGAATACCCGATCATTCCAAGGAAGCGGTGCAAAGCTTTTGTGTTGTCAGGAACTGGAAAGTCCACGATGGCTTGGACTTAAGCATTTATGGGGGCCACCTTACCCTGGCCTATGACGTAGCCAAGATACGTGGCAGTAGGACAACCAAAGTCACTCTTGTTCAGGTTAACAGTCAGGTTAGCCTGGGTCAGGCGCTGGAACAACGTCTCTACATCTTTTAGATGTTCTTCCCAGGAGTCACTCCATGTGATCAGGTCGTTGATGTACGCACCCGTGTGTGGCAATGCGCCAATTGTAGACTGTATCATCCTTTGGAACGTGGCTGGGGCATTTTTCATGCTAAAGGCTAGGACTTCATACTGGTAGAACCCAGATGGTGTGGCAAAAGCAGAGATGCCCTTGGCCATCTCAGTTAAAGGCACACACCAATAACCCCTCAATAAATCAATCTTGGTCAGAAACTTTGCTTGCCCTACTCTATCAATACAATCATCAATCCTTGGTATTGGAAACACATCAGTTCTAGTTCCAGGATTGATTTTCCGATAATCTGTACAGAATCTAGAACTTCCATCAGGTTTTGGAACTAGCACACAGGGTGAACTCCAATCTGAGTTAGAGGGTCTGATAATATCATGTTCTATCATGTACTCAACCTCTTTCTCAGCAATCTTTCTCTTTTCAGGATTCATCGGGTACGGATGCTGTTTTATTGGTTTGGCATCACCAACATCTACATCATGACAGGTTATAGAAACTCTCTTTGGAACATCAGGAAATAGATCTTTATATTTCTTGATCAACCTCTCAAACTGATCTTTATGTGAGGGTTCTAAGTGCTGGAGTTTTACATCAAGATTTTGCAACACTTCAGAATTTGACAATTTACATGAAAGAACTTCAGCTTTAATTCTAGGTTCATCATCTTGAAACTCCCCCCTCATCTTCACAAGTCTCAGCCATAGGAGGATCTGAAGTGACAGCTGCAACCCTAGCATTTCTATCATAAGAAGGCTTCAGCATGTTAATGTGACAACTGTTTTGGCTCTCTCCTATCTGGAGTCTTTACAATGTAATTGAGATCATTGAGTTTTGTTAGAATTTCATAAGGACCATGAAATCTAGCCTGCAATGGATGCAAGGGAAGGGAAGGGAAACAACACAAGAACCTTGTCTCCTGGTTTAAACTCACAGCTTCAAGCCTGATGATCATATTAAGTTTTAATTTTTCCCTGACTTGATTTCAAGTTCTCTTTGGCTAGGTCACAAGCTGCACGCGGCCTTTCTTTGAACTTACTAACATAGTCTAACAGACTGATGTGCGGCTCTTCTTCTTGCCATTGTTCACTCAACAATAGCAAAGGTCCTCTCACTTCATGGCCAAACACTAGATCAAATGGACTGAATCCAGTAGACTCCTGTACTGCTTCTCTAGCTGCAAACAACAGCAAATGAACACCTTCATCCCAGTCTTTCTCATGATCATAACAATAACTCCTCATCATTGTCTTGAGAGTAGAATGAAACTGCTCTAAGGCACCCTGACTCTCTGGATGATAGGCACTAGAAAGAATCTGCTTCGCACCTAGTTCATACACAACCTGCTGAAACAATCCTGAAGTGAAATTGCTACCCTCATCTGACTGAATTTCCCTGGGAAGGCCAACCAACGTGAAGAACTTTATCAAAGCCTTCGAGATTGCAGTTGCCTTGATGTTGTGTAGAGGTATAGCTTCAGGGAATCTAGTAGATGCACACATGATTGTCAACGAGTACTGATTTCCAGATCTAGTCTTGGGCAATGGAGTAATGCAATCAACAATGACCTCAGAGAAGGGCTCCCCCAGATGCTGGGATAGGCTGCAATGGAGCTACAGGTGGGTCTAACTGGTTGCTCTTATCCAAGAGCTCTTTTCAAGATGGTTACCGTTCCTTTGATTGCGGATATCTGTATTTCCTGGGTACTTGGACAACCAGGGATGGCCTCCATGTAGTTCTTCAGGTTTTTCTTCATAAGCTCTGTTGCACCTACCACCACTGGTATTATATCAATTTCTTTCAATGACCAAGTTGTTTTTAGGTCATTTTTTAAATCTTGGTATTTTGTTATCTTTTGTCTTTCTGCTCTATTAAGTCCATCATCATTGGGGGCAGTGACATCTATAATTTTGGCACTTTTCTCCTGCCTTTTCCAGATGACAGTGTCTGGTTTTATTGCACCTCCCTCTATGAACCTTCCAGTTGGAATCACTTTGTCTTAGAAGATCGTTACCTTCCCGTTGGAGACCACTGGTGCTGGTTCATGGTCCCATATTTTCTCCTTTACTTCCACTTCCAACTCTCTGCATATTTTCCAGTGTAGGTATTTGCAGATTTTATTGTGGCGGGAGGTATAATATCCATCTGCCAGGAGGGTTTGGCAGCCTGATACTAAGTGGTTTACACTTTCAATTGTTGTATAACAGAATCTACATAGATCGTTCTATGGTATTCCTGCCATCTTCTTGAAGCCATTCGCTAAAAGACCCTGATCTTGGGCTCCAACTATAATTTTCTCTCCATCGAATCCCAGCTCTACATTCTTCAGCCACTGTATTGATCCTTCTTTGTCGATGTAATCCTTTTCCAATTTTTCTTGGAATCGTGCAGCCTTACAGTGCTGCTTTCATCTGTCAATTCTGAGAGTCTGTTCCATTTTGCTGAATTTTGCCCGTACATTTCTTACTAGCTTGGTTGCCTGTGTCAGTTTGTTACCTTGTCTCCCTTCAAAAATGTCTCCACCAAAGTTTTCAGCCAGTTTTATAAGAGACGTCTGCCGGGGTAGAATCTCGATATGATGTTGTGCAACCATTCTCATTATGTCCTCATCAGTGCTTTTCAGGTACTGTCCCATACTGTTGCTCTGTAGGCATAGTTGATCTCTGTAAGGCCTAATCTGCCTCCTCTGCGAGGGAGATATATCCTATTCATACACTTGTTTTTGTTAGTGACTTTGTGTAAGGTGAGTGTCTTCCTGGTCTTAATATCTAACTTGTCCAGCTCACCTTGCGGCCAGTCTATTATGCCAAAACCGTAGGTCACCACAGGGATTGCAAATTGATTTATGGCAGTGATCTTTTTTTTGGTGTTAGTTCTGATTTACAAATATTTTTTAGGCGCTTTAAGTATTCTTTCTTGACTCCTTCTCTCATTTTCGTATGCTCTACTGTTGCATTTTCTTCTGTTCCCAGATATTTGTATGTGGATCCTCGGCCAGATCTTTAATACAACTCTCCTCCCCCACAAGGATATTTTCTGCCACTACCTTCTTACCTTTCCTGATTGTACATTTAGAACACTTTTCCAGACCAAATTCCATACTAATGTCCTTGAAGATCTTATAAACTGCTCCAACAAGCTGGTTAAGTTTTTGTTCCGACTCTGCATAGTGCTTCAGGTCATCCATGAATAGAAGATGGTTCACTCTTTTATGGCCTTTTCTGATTAGGTCATACCCGATGTCATAGCTCTTCAGTAGCTTGCTGAGTGGGCTTATGGTGAGGCAGAATAAGAGCGGTGACAGGCTATCTCCTTGGAAGATTCCTCTCTGAACTTGGACATCTGGGATTATTATGTGTCCCACTGAGTATTTTAGGGTGATGGTGGTTTTCCACTTGGTCATTTGAGTCCCAAGGAAGGATCTCATCTCCTTATTGATGTTGTATAGTTCCAGGTATCTCAGTATCCAGGAATGCGGCACAGTTAAATGCCTTTTGATAGTCAATCCATGCCATCTAAAGTTTCGCTGTCTTCTTTTGCAGTCATCAAGAATAGCCTTACTGATCAGGAGTTGGTCCTTAGTTTCGAGCCTTTTTCTTATGCGTCCCTTTTGTTCGTTTTCCAGGTAGTTTCCCTCATGAAGATGTCCATTGATTGCATCAGCTATGATCGCTGTCAGCTACTTGTATGTTGCAGTCAGCAAATTGGTCTGTATTTATTAGGCAGCTGCGTATCATTACTCTTTAGTATCAGGATGGTATTACCAGTGGTAAGCCATTCTGGGGAGTCTTCTTCTCCTTTCAGTATTTTAGTAAAGGCCATGACATAGTGGCAGTGTAGAGCAGTCTTCTTCTTCAGCCAAAAATTTTGGATTTTGTCTATTCCTGGTGTCTTGCAGTTACTATATTTATGGATTTTTCTTCCTTATTCCTTCTTCCACTAGTACGATTGCAGGCATTTGCTGTTTGTCTCCGTTTCTTTCTTTAGTGATTTCAGCCCACTGGTTCTCCTGATGTCGTTTTGGGTCTTCAAAAAGTGGCCTCCAGTTATCTTTCAATTTGTTCCCTCACTGATGATTCTCATACTTCTATTGAGTCTTTTGCTATATTCCTATAGACAATCCTTGGGTTTTCAGTAAACTGCTTATTTATCGGTTTCACATTTATTTTTCTCTCTTTATTCCTGATTTGTGTAGCTAGGGCTTTAATCACAGCTTGAGGTTCTGCCAGGCGTCCAGCAAGCTGGTCATGGCTTATGTTGTATCTTCTTTTTATTGTGTTAATTTTCTGAGTGAGGTTCTTTGTGTGGTTTTGCTCATTTCTAAAAGTCGCAATTTGGGAGACTTCAGCTCTTAGCTTGTTAATTGTCTGATGTAGTTTCTTTTTCCAAGGTGGTTCAATTTTTATTTTCCTCGTCCCAGTTCCCCTGCTTTCTTTATGTTCTAGGGTGAGCTTACTCTGCATAAACCACACAGCTCCGTAGTTCACACAGTTTAGCTCAGTCAGTGTGGTATCTGCTGGGACTAGTCTTATAAGGCCAACGTTCACTTTCCATAGCAGTGCTTTAAACTTTTTGTTCTGTTTTGGTTTAATCAATTTTGGGCGTTCTTCCATATTTATTCTTATGGTTTCTTCAATCTTATTAGCAAATTCTTCTTCCAGTTCTAGCGGTTCAGATTCTGTTCGCAGCTGTATTCCTTTTGGTTCCTGGGCTCGTGTGGGGCTCAATTTTCTACTTTGTTGTTGTCTCTGAAGGCTTCCTGATTGTTCCTTTTCTAGCGCAACACCTGCCGGTGGGGAGGCAGGCAGCCCAGGTGAGGTTGCCCTGGGGAGTGGTGTTTGAGGATCCTTGGTTTGTAGGTTTGGCATTTCTTGGGGCTCAGTAAGATGGCAGATTTTGTTGTTAATCATGCTGGTTACTTCTGCTTGCATCCATTCTATTTCCTCCTCTGTGAAATACCTTTAGCTGATGAGTTTACTTCTTGGTATGCCTTTTTTACTTTGGCAGTGGTGGTGAAAGATCCTTTGCTATTCTCGACATCTCTCTCTCTCTGATTAGTGTATTTTGCCTTCACGCACTCGGTTGCCCAAAGTAGCGCCCACTTCTCCTCCATTTTCCAGTGGCTCCTTCCAAACTCTTGCTGACCTTCCTCTTTTCTGGACTGGAAATTTTTTTCTGCTTGTTTTTGAGCTTCTACATTAATCTTTTTCATTTCCTCTTCTGTTGGGTATTTATGAATTTGAGATGCAATAGATGCTAGTTTGGTAGTTGTGGAGGCTTCCTTCTTTTCTATTGGTAAATCCGCTTCTTTTAATCGCTCCTCAAATATAACATTTTTCCGCCTGCCCCACTCCTTGTATCTGGAGTAAGCAAAGCATTGGAGGATCTTTTCTTCTCCTCAATGGACCACGTTACAGTATCATAATTTTGAATATTTCTTTTGCTGGTCCTTTGGCAGTCTTGTTTCTGGGGCCCAAGGCCAGTGCGTTGCTGATCTGATGGGGAACCGAGCTGAGTGCTGGCAGAGGAGGGACTAATCCTTGTAGCACTGGGAGAAGTTGCACTATCACTATCCTCACACGCCCTAGTGCCTAAGCGTTATGTGGGGACCTTTTTATCCTGGGAGATGTCCGGCCATCATATTTTATCCATTCTTAGCTTTTTCATATTTGTTTCATGGAAGTTTTGGTCAGGGATTGCTCCAGTGAAACATGAAACGTCATCATATAAGGATTTCTCCAGGAAAACCCCTTTACAGTGGGACCGAAGACAAACAAGGCTCGTGACTAGTAGGATTTCCACAATCTCACCAGAATGTTGTCTTTGGTGGTCAGTCAATGAATATTTCCAAAGAAAACTCTTCCCACACTAATCACATTTGTAGGGCTTTTCACCTGCATGAATTTTCTCATGGCATTTTAAATTGAGTTTCTGACTGAAATTCTTCCCACACTGACCACATTTGTAGGGCTTTTCACCAGAATGAATTTTTTCATGGCATTTTAAAATGAATTTCTGACTGAAACTCTTCCCTCACTGATCACATCTGTAGGGCTTCTCACCTGTATGAATTTGTTCATGGTATTGCAAGTGGACTTTCTGGATGAAACACGTCCCACACTGACCACACTTGTAGGACTTTTCACCAGTATGAATTTTTTTCATGCTTTTGTAAACTGGATTTCTGACTGAAACTCTTCCCACACTGATCACATGCATAGGACTTCTCACCTGTATGCACCCGATCATGGCGTTTTAAAGTACTTTTGGCACCAAAACTCTTCCCACACTTATCACATTTGAAGGGCTTTTCACCTGCATGAATTTTTTCATGGCATTTTAAATTGAATTTCTGCCTGAAACCCTTTCCACACTGATCACATCTGTAGGGTTGTTCACCTGCATGAATTTTTTCATGGAATTTAAAACTGTATTTCTGACTGAAACTCTTCCCACACTGATCACATCTGTAGGGCTTCACACCTGTATGAATTTGTTCATGGAATTTCCAGTTGGCTTTCTGGATGAAACTCTTCCCACACTGACCACATTTGTAGGGTTTTTCACCAGTATGTATTTTATTATGGCTTTGTAAATTTGGTTTCTTTTGGAAACTCTTCCCACACTGATCACATCTGTAGGGCTTTTCACCTGTATGAATTTTTTCATGGCTTTGTAAGCTGGCTTTCTGGATGAAACTCTTCCCACACTGACCACATTTGTAGGGCTTTTCACCAGAATGAATTTTTTCATGGCATTTTAAAATGAATTTCTGACTGAAACTCTTCCCTCACTGATCACATCTGTAGGGCTTCTCACCTGTATGAATTTGTTCATGGTATTGCAAGTGGACTTTCTGGATGAAACACGTCCCACACTGACCACACTTGTAGGACTTTTCACCAGTATGAATTTTTTTCATGCTTTTGTAAACTGGATTTCTGACTGAAACTCTTCCCACACTGATCACATGCATAGGACTTCTCACCTGTATGCACCCGATCATGGCGTTTTAAAGTACTTTTGGCACCAAAACTCTTCCCACACTTATCACATTTGAAGGGCTTTTCACCTGCATGAATTTTTTCATGGCATTTTAAATTGAATTTCTGCCTGAAACCCTTTCCACACTGATCACATCTGTAGGGTTGTTCACCTGCATGAATTTTTTCATGGAATTTAAAACTGTATTTCTGACTGAAACTCCTCCCACACTGATCACATCTGTAGGGCTTCACACCTGTATGAATTTGTTCATGGAATTTCCAGTTGGCTTTCTGGATGAAACTCTTCCCACACTGACCACATTTGTAGGGTTTTTCACCAGTATGTATTTTATTATGGCTTTGTAAATTTGGTTTCTTTTGGAAACTCTTCCCACACTGATCACATCTGTAGGGCTTTTCACCTGTATGAATTTTTTCATGGCTTTGTAAGCTGGCTTTCTGGATGAAACTCTTCTCACACTGGCAACATTTGTAGGGCTTTTCACCAGTATGATTTTTTTCATGGCATTTTAAACTGTATTTCTGACTGAAACTTTTCCCACACTGATCACATTTGTAGGGCTTTTCACCTGTATGAATTCTTTCATGATACTGTAAATTCTTTTTGTGACTGAAACTTTTCCCACACTGACCACACTTGTAGGGCTTTTCTCCAGTATGAATTTTTTCATGGGATTGTAAACTGGATTTACGACTGAAACTCTTCCCACACTGATCACATGCATAGGACTTCTCACCTGTATGCACCCGATCATGGTATTGTAAATTACTTTTGGAACCGAAACTCTTCCCACACTGATCACATTTGTAGGGCTTTTCGCCTGTATGAATTCTTACATGACATTGTAAACTGATTTTCCCACTGAATCTTTTCCCACAGTGATCACATTTGTAGGGCTTTTCTCCTGTATGAATTCTTTCATGACATTGTAAACTGATTTTCCCACTGAATCTTTTCCCACACTGATCACATTTGTAGGGCTTTTCTCCTCTATGAATTTTTTCATGACATTGTAAACTGTTTTTGTGACTGAATCTTTCCCCACACCGATCACATTTGTAGGGCTTTTCTCCTGTATGAATTCTTTCATGAGATTGTAAACTGATTTTCCGACTGAATCTTCTCCCACAGTGATCACATTTGTAGGGCTTTTCACCTGTATGAATTTTTTCGTGATATTGTAAATTGATTTTCTGACTGAATCTTTTCCCACACTGATCACATGCGTAGGACTTCTCACCTGTATGCACCCGATCATGGCGTTTTAAGTTACTTTTGTTACCGAAACTCTTCCCACACTGATCACATTTGTAGGGCTTGTCTCCACTATGAACTCCTTGGTGGCTATTTGAATCAGATTTCCAAAAAAAGCACTTCCCACTTGTAAAGCATTGGTGTGGCTTTTTCATTATAGGGATTCCCTCATCAGGCATTAAATCAAGCTGATTTTTGCCTGAGAGTCTGCAGTTTGGATTGAGCTCTCCTGCATTATACATTACAGTCTCGGCCTTTTCATCAACCTCAGCTTCATTAAGCGCAGTATTCATGAGATCACTCCCTAGAATTTCACTTGATTCAAGCATATTGTCATCAGATTTGATGTAAATACACTTAATGTCTGGCAAAATACTGACTAGTTCAGTCTTAATAGAGTCTCCATCGACAATTTCAGTTTTGACTTTGTCAGGATACGGATGGGTAGCGTAGGCCAGTTCTGTAAAGTCTAGTCTTTCTGTCTTAAGAACCCCAGAGCTGATGGGGCTCAGATCAGTTTCTGTTTTTATCAATGATGCTTCTCTGTGATGTAAATCACTGACCCTGCTGTTTGCAGTAACACACTCTGGCTCCAGTGTGTGGAGTCCTGGTGCAGTACATTTTGTCTCTGACTCTGCCATGTGGACAGATTCCAGTCCATGTAGTTCCTCTTCTTTCTCTCTGATCCTGTGCTGCTCGGGGAGCTCTGGTAGGGTCGTGTCAGTGTCCTGTCTCAGACAGACTCCTGTCTGCATCATTCTGCTGATCAAATGCGTTCAGAAGTGCAGTTCCTGTAGGGAAACAGTGGAAGGGGTTTCAGCCTTTATCTGTTCTACCTGCACAAGAAACTTAGTTTTCAGGCGCTTCTGACAATCTGATCTTTAATATTATCCATTTTACGACTTCTTTGGATGCCACACTAACTTCATTTTAGTAGAATTCCTATAACAGATCACTGAAATGATCAGTCAAATTCCAAGTGTGAACACTACTACATACAGCACGGAAACAATACAAAACTTGAGTAATGCTGTAGGTGAAGTATATCCCCAAAATGACAGCATTCTTTCCATTGGCAAGTTCATAGTTTGGCCAGGTGGATGAGCAACAGGAAATGGTATCGGGCCAAGAAAATCAACAGAACTACTCTGGGTTTCAGTGGCCTTTTGCAACAGCTAGGCATTGCATTTTTGAACTTTTTATTTGGGCCCAGTCCGTTTCAATTATACTCTCAATATCATTGAAAATGAGGACTTGGCTTCACTGATTTCTCCAGAATAAACAAAGGTTTAATGAATAAGATCCGTCTGAAAGGTGCTGAGTTGCGATTACTGCACATGCTCACAATGTACTTCCCAAGAAAGTGAATCCGTCCTTGCCAATACATCTTTGTGTTGCATTGTATTTAAATATTTTAGTTACACCAGCATTTTGCCTGTCATATTGAGATGCGTTCAATGGAAATTTGAGAATTCTAAGTGCTATTCTAAGTTTTTGCCAAGGGATGCGAAGAATGTAAGCTGGTTACAATTGCCAATTATTATCGCAGAAGAAAAATACCCTCTCGATTTTGACTTTGTTCGGAATTGAGAGCATGTACAGTAATTGTGACACAACTCATTGAAGTTCGGTCGTTATCTCCACACTAAACAATATGTTGAAACTAGTTAGGTAGATGCTAAAACTGTATTGATGTTTGGTTGAACCACGGACACACAAGGTTCATCTAAACTACTGTGTGTAATATCTAAACCAATGAGTGTATATAGGAATTAGAGAGCCTGTCAGAGTGAAAAGTCACAGAAAACAATACAGCAAAAAATATATCCGGGTTTGCATCGCAAAATGTGAGCATTTTTCGGTACACAATGTATAGCGACTGCGAATTAAGAATATCGCTTGAAGCAAGAATCCTGCCGGATATCTCGAGGCGCATTTGATTTGAGCAGTATATGTGCTTATTGACGCGCAACACAGTCTAACAGAAGTGTACAAGCGAGAGTACCACATTACCAAATCTAGGGTCCCTGTCACTGTCATGTGGATGCTTTCGAAAGTTACTGGTCACTCGCTTGCCATAACCGCCATTCCCTCAGTATGTACATGTACAAGAACATTGATTGTATCGATCGATAACCCCAGTATTAAAAAGAAACCTAAACTTGCACGGTCCAGTCGTGGAACTTATCATGGCTCAAATTTAAAGAGGAGGAGGGTCATGCAAACTTTATTTACTGTGATGTGTGCAGGCAATTCTCAGATAAATGGTCTCTGAAGAATTATAGCAAAGGTTTAATAGATGGGATAACTAGCAGTAGTGTCAAGAAAGACAAAGTCATAAAATATGGGCCCTCATGAAGAATGTATGAAATCACTGTCTTTAATAGAAGAACAAATAACAAATAACAGAGTTTTCAGATTAATATTGGTTGGAGTATTCAGCTAATTTTGCCAAAAGCAAGTCACAAACAAATGTACCCAGTCTATTAGACAGGCAAAGTCAAGGCATTTTAGGGAACAGCTGACAACTAACGGTCCTGACCCCCGAAAATTCTGGAGCACTATAAAAACAATGGAAAACAAAAAGATGCCTTCCCATCTGCCTACTGCTATTAAATCTGATGGTATTGTTTTCACTGACAAAACAAATTGGTGGACATTTTTAACAGGCATTTTGCCAAAGCCGGCTGTGCCAGTGAGATTAATCCCTCCCCTCTTATCTACTCCCCTATCAACCAAGAGCCTGTCACCTATTTATCCGCCACCGGACATCCTCTCTTCTCCCTTCAGCCGATACAGGAAACTGAGGTACTGCAGGAGTTGCTTAGACTGGACACGCATAAATCTGCAGGACTGGATACTTTGGACCCTTTCTTTTTGAAGATGGCAGCTCAGGTGATCGTAGCACCGATCACTAGTTTGTTTAACCTCTCTCTGCGAACTGGTGTATTCCCGCAGGACTGGAAATCTGCGGCAATTACCCCGCTTTTTAAAGGGGGTGACAACACCGACTTAAACTGTTACAGGCCCATTTCTATCCTGCCCTGCCTCTCTAAAGTATTCGAGAAGCTTGTCAACAAGCAGCTTACACAACATTTGGAGACTCACAAAATCATTAACTCTGGACAGTCTGGTTTTAGATCTGGACATGGCTGCATCACTGCCACAGTTAAAGTACTGAATGACATCACATGCGCCATTGATAATAAAGAGTACTGTGTAGCTGCATTTGTCGACTTGGCAAAGGCCTTTGACTCTGTGGACCATAGCATACTTCTGGACAGGCTGAGAGATATGGGAATCTCTGAGGACTGTCTGGAGTGGTTTAAAAGCTACTTCTCTGGTCGCCTACAATCAGCGAGGGCGGAGGGTCTTTTGTCTGATCCCCTACCCCTACTCAAAGGCGTGCCACAGGGATCCATATTAGGCCCAACTTTATTTAATATCTTTTTCAATAATATTGCTAATGCCATAAGTAACTCTCACATACACTTATATGCTGATGACACAATCATTTATACATCCAACCCCTCCCTTCATGTTGCATTATCCACATTGCAGGTGGGTCTTAGCAGCATCCAAAGGGCTTTTGCGGATCTCCACCTAACCCTTAACACAAAAAAAACTAAATGCATGGTCTTTAATAGACACCTACAGCAGACTGAGTGCCCTCTCACAATCACTTCTTTAGATGGTGTTGAGATCGAATTTGTGAAAAGCTACAAATATTTAGGCATCTGGCTCGATAGCAAGCTTACATTTGAAACACATATAAACACACTACGCATCAAGGTCAAATCCATTATAGGTTTTCTTTACCGCAACAAATCTTCCTTCACATTTTCAGTAAAACAACTCCTGGTCAAAATGTCAGTACTCCCAATATTTGATTATGGTGACATAGTTTATAGATCTGCTTCACAAACCCTCCTTCACAAACTCGATGTTCTGTACCATTCTGCCATCCGTTTTGTTACTGGTTCCCCATTTAACACTCATCACTGCTTCCTCTACTCTCAGGTTAATTGGCCCTCACTCCAATCACGCAGACAGATCCACTGGTTCACATATATCTACAAAACTCTCATTGGAAAAACCCCTTCATATCTACAGTCACTACTCAATATTCACACCTCTAATCGTAATTTACGTTCCAGTAATCTCATCAATCTCCTTATCCCCAAAGTCCGCACCTCCTTTGGCCGCTCCTCTTTCCAGTTCTCTGCCGCAAATGACTGGAATTTTCTGCAACAGACCCTAAAACTTAGTTCATTCATTCCACTCCACTCTTTCAAAAAACTGATCTACTCAACAGTCAAAGATCGTTGCACTTGTTTTTAGAAACTTCATTGTATTGATGTCGTTGTACCTGTTGATATGTCTGTCTGTCATCTGTTTTTTTTTTTGTGACTGCTTCTGGTGTTGCCTCTTGCCCAGATCGTCATTGTAAATGAGAATTTGTTCTCAATTGACTCATCTGGTTAAATAAAGGTTAATAATAATAATAATACATGACATCAATCATTGATGTAACACAGTGTAATTTATTAGTACGTAACATATTAGAACAAATTAAAGAACCTAAAGCTTCTCGAGGGCCTAAATTTCACAAACAGGCTCTCTTTATCTAATGTTTCATCAAGAAAAAAATATGCCAGTAATTTCCCAAAAGATCAAACAATTTTAGAGCAATTAGTAACTTTCCACTTGCCCTGGGAACGCCCCTTTTAAATCGTCAGAATCGATCATGCCGCCCTTTTGACGTCGTCAAAAGAACTCAAGCCCAATTCACTGCATAGCCAGTGGGTACAACGTGATGAAAAAAATATCATTTTTATCATTTTCTTTAAGGATGCACCGAAATGAACATTTTGGCCGATACCGATATCCGATATTAAAATTGCTGTTAAGGCCGATCACCGATATTTACCGATATTAATATGTTTTTAAAAAAAGTTTGAGATGATAAAATTTTGTACAGACTGAAAATTATGCTAACTGAATTTTTAAATGTCTTTATTTTTAAAATGTATTTTACTTCCAAATAACAAGGTTACAGGGCTACCATAAAACACAAGTAATCAACAGTGTTACTTTTTTGGCAACCTTTACCACTAGTAGCTGTGCTTGAGCTATCCATTTGCCACATCGCCATAGGTGAAGCCATATTCTGTATGGCAATGACTTTTTTAGCCCGTTTACCCACTGTGGGAAAGCTAAAATCTACTGCAGTGATCAGATTAGGCGGATTTGAATTGCAAAATGCGAATCAAATTTCACCACTTTTGACAAAATGCTAATCATAACAATCCCTTCACAAAAAATGCGATTCAAAAAAACCAATGGGTGGCCTCACGGTTGCTTCGTCCATCTTTTTATACAGTCTATGTGTGCAACAAGTCCACATGTGTAGATGAATGATTGAATATTTAGAAGCAGAACAGAAGATTGGAATGAGATACTCCACAAAGTAAGGTAATTTTATGCATACAAATTCTGCAAAACTTCAACTTTGATGTACAATGCCATACCTGTAAACCAGGGACGTGTGGTCAGGATAGGCAGTGACTTCTTTCTCGCTAGATTTTGTCAACCCATTTCCACTTACAATGCATGATGGTTAATCAATCAATTTGACCTTTTTTCTGGTTAAATAAGCTTGTCATGATGAAGAGGTGATGGTGACAAAAAGATAAATTTACCTTTATTCTTTGATTTGAGACTGCAAGGAAGTAAATCTTAATTATTAATTAGGGAAAAATTCTAGCTCTCGGTAATTCCATATATTGTTTTGATCTTTTGTTTATCGGATTATGAAAAAAAGACTGAAAATAAACTCCTTATTTTAAAATTGCATTAAAAAGTACGCGTTTAAGAAGGGAAATATCGTAAACATATTGACCACACATGCCACATAAGGTTACAATATTTGTTAATGGCATTGCGTTAGCTTCCTCTAAGTAACTATGAAAAGACTTGAACAACGTGTATTCTGGCCACTCATATGATGAGTGAGTAGTCATTATTATTATTACGTGCGATCATTGACAAGTCACTTCCTTCCTGTATGATTTTATTTTAATGTTAAAAATATTTTACAAAGGTAATGGTAAGCAAAAAATGCCTGTTAAACTATATGATGATGCCCCTCTTGAATTTTTTTTTTATTAATTTTGCTTTGCGCGCTGCATTATGGACCCAGACCAACATTGTGGCTGAACAATTTTTTCTGACTTAAGCCGCAGTGGCTACACATATTTTTTTCCCTTGTGCAAGCACAGGGAAGCAAATTTGTAACTAAATTAAAGTACAGTACAATAACTGATCCGGGTGTGCCATCTAGTGATTCAATATTGTAACTGCGTGCATAAATTTGCAGCTTTATGTCCGCTGGCATCAACATCTGCACAAAGCGGCTCTCCCCCTCTCCGTACACACATACTCAAACTGCAACCAGACGGACATAGATATCGGTTGTTTATACCGGCCCAGTTTTACTCATCGACCAATGCAGATATGTTAAAAAATGACGAATATCGTCCGATACCGATATGAATGCCGATATATCATGCATCCCTAATTTTATTACATGTTTTTGTCGCCCCAGTGCTTAATTACTTCAAATCTGATATGATTTACATTATGAGCAAAAAAATAAAAAAATTAAAAAATTAAAAATACAGGTGAAATGGAAATTATTCAACCCACGCTGCAAATTAGGTTTCCTGGAAAAATGTACAAACTTTCAGCTGTTTGCAATGAACAAATCAAACAAGAACGATTTAAATAGCTCAACACAACAAATGTTCAAAGTCTCTTCTCCAAATTCAACACAAAGTACCACTTTTAGTGACTACCGCAGGCTCAAAATTATTCAACCCCTTCATGAAAAGCATCTTTAACCCCTTTCTGCAGGTGCAGATATGATGCAGTCTATAGATATGCAAATTTAAGCACTTAGTTACAGAACTCGACCATGAGATGGCACCCCCGGATCAGCTATTGAATATTCGCGAGCAGGCAGAGCTGAAACGCGATTTAGAGTATGGAGAAGTTCTCTCCAATCCCTATTTTTCAGGAGTAGCATGAATTAAACTCCCCAGCTAAGCCTGATGTGCAAACTGGTCAATATCCTTGCCCATAGTATCGATCCAATAGTATCAAAAAATTATCACTTGCGACAGAAAAAAAACTTAGTACTCTGTAGCAACCATTTTAGCTACAGTGAGCCAACAGTATTCCTTTTAGTGGTTAAAAAAATACGTCTTGTGAAGCAAAAAATCCGACATAGTATTGATTCACATTTTACTATCAATTATAGTCATCACACACAAAATATGCGTAGTTCCCTCCCATGGATTAATGCGTATATTCCTCCATTGACAAATTCAAGTACTGGTGTCGATAGCCAGTCACTCAATTATATACTCAGATTCATCCGCGTAACTCTACAGTTACAGTTCACGCCCTCGTGAAGCTTCCCGGGTAACGATGTATTGATAGACTCATTTCTTATCCAATTCCCGTGTGTTTAAACTTTCCTCAATAACTGAAATACATTGATCGGACAATAAGAATAGGATACAAAGCTAAGCGTAAAAGTAAGGTCGGTTGTGTTCTTCGAATGTTGGCCACGGTTGCGCAGCTGAAAAGGATGCGATATCAAAGAAACAAAGACACTCGAAACCGGCCTGAAGTTTTCAGTTTCATTTATGAGATACATGTTGTGTGGACGCGGTCAATGGGAATTATTCTGAATGAAACAGTACTGGAGGGTTCCCTTCTACCTGATACATCCGTCTCTGGAGGAGGGCATCAATGAAGAAAACAGGTTATACTTCTACTCTGTTTGCATTTTGCTCAAAATGGCTTTTTGCTGTAGAATTTATGCCGCATTTAAAGACATTGAATGCCGAGGTTTTCGTTTCTCCAAATGCATACAGCCCACGCATGTCGGTAGACCCCTCGGTACGTTCATTACACCATTCTGTTGAATATGAAGGTATATGTCGTTCGATTTTTCCTGAAAGTGACATTTCTGTTCTGTTAAAATAAGGTGTATTTCAGAATTCAGATATTACTGAGTTAGTGAGTTTTTACCCTTATAAGGTATAAGGTTATGAGCTCGGATGTGAGAGCGGTTAGCTTTTCATTGCAGCGTGAATGTTATAGCTGTTTAATCAGCATTTTTTTAATGCTTGGGGGACTTCGAAGAAAAATGGACAATATTGTTAACTTTATTCCGCGATCGCGGAATTTACCGCGGATTTCAAAGCCCTCCGCGGAAATCAAAGCAGTCCGCGGAATATAGGGCGAGGTGCAGAATTTTATATTTTACATGTATTTTTCATCCCGGCTGCTAGATTTTGCGGTCAGATAAACGGGATCTAAGACTCACAGTTGGTGCTGCCGGTTACGGAAACTGATTTTTTTCTGCTGTATGCAGCATAAACTATATAAAAAGATGGACGCAGCACCCTGATTTGAAAAAAGAAGCCCATGTGGAAGTACCGTAGAATGGCATTCTATTTAATGGCCAGCAGATGGCGACGTCAGTGGTTGCAGAAAGAAGTTCAATGCAATAGAAGTCTATGAGAAAATGATCCTACTTTCCGACCTGATTTTTAATTTAAATAATGATTTTTCACATCATTTTATGTTAGCTATAGCAAGTTTCAGGTCTCCTTCGATATATCATGGCATTCATTTTCGTGAATTATGGTCCCATAATTCTGGTCGCTACCTCTGGTCCTCGTCCGATACGGTCAGATCCAGAGCCACGTTCCTCCCCGGATCTTCGATTCACTTCTTCATCTTCGAACCAGTGGGCGACATCACGGTAGCTTCATCCATCTTTTTATACAGTCTATGGTATGCAGTAACGTTTACAATATTCTGAGGATACAGTGAATAGTGTACACTTTGTTTAAAACTTTACTTTGATCTTTGGCACTTGTTCAGTTACTAAGCCTTGTTCACCCATAGTTTGGTGAAATGTTTTGCACTTTATAAGTTATGCAAATAAATCTGCTCAAGAGGGACAAAAAGAATATTGATGCTGCTTATTTTATAACCAAAATGTTTCGCAGTGTTTTGGTATTGCAAATAATTTCATAAGAGAATTTTTGCTTCATTATTACATAAATTTGCTTTATAACTGGTCAATTTAGGTTTTTTTTTAATGCCCGCGGAAAATCAACTTTCAAGCCGCGGAATCAAGACTTGCTCTCCGCAGAATCAGGAATGTTCTCCGCAGATTCCTGGGGGGACTAACCAATGATGTTCAACTGCACTGATATTGATAAATTCATGCTAAACTCAACCAGAAAATCATTAGTTCATGCTGAATTTCATGCCACAAAAGTTACTTTTGTTAAATACATGATTAATGTGTGATTTGACAGTGAACCATTTTGATGGATCTCAGACTTTGGGGATACACCTGGATAGCTGTCTAATTTGGCTAATAGCAAGCGGGTAATCTAGAATGTAATGTTCAAGATGAATTGCACTTGTGGTCAAGAAGTTTATGATCCTAGAAATGTATAGATTTAAGCCCCAGCAGTTTTTCATTTGTCAGTATTATTTTTTTTGCTATTTCAATGGTGAAATCTCATGAAGATTTTTTATGTTTGCAGCCCCTTTTCTCCACCAAAATCATCAAATCATAGATTCAATTGAGCCAAAGTTTTTCTGTGTGTGAAGCTGCAATCTTGAATTTTGAAGCCTTAAATCAGGTAACACCTAAAAAGCCAGATTTGGCTTCTGTGCAAAGGGGTTAATACTTAATAAAGCACCCTTTTGCCGCTCTGACCTGCTGGAGATGTTATGCATAGGGAGACGACAGCTTCCGGCAGCGTTCCCAAGGAATCTTAGCCCAGTCCTCATGGACAATGGCCTCCAGTTCACCAATATTCGAAGGTTAGCTTGCTGCAACGGTCTTCTTCAAGTCCTACCAGAGATTTTTTTATGGGGTTCAAGTGAGGAGACTGTGATGCATACTCTAGAATTTCTTCCCTGACTTCTTCTGAAACTGAGCCTTGGGTGATGTTGAGGAATGCTTAGGATCATTGTCCTGTTGGAGGGTCCAATGATGCCCAAGCGTCAGCTTCCCTACAGACAGCATGACATTCTCTCCTTGGATATCCTAGTACTTGACTGAATCCATCTTGCCCTCCACACTGCAGATTTACAGTGCCAGAGGAAGCAAGGCAGCCGCAGAGCATCAGAAAGTCCCCACAATTCTTCATTGTAGGCAGGGTGTACTTTTCAGCATATGCCTCTTTATTCCTCCTGCAGACACTGATTCATAAGCCTGAAAAGTTCCAGTTTTGTTTCAGCACTCCACAGCACAGTGGCTTATTTATATGGTTTTGGGCATACAGGAGTTTGTGGTTTTGGATCAGTTGTGGTGTGTGTCCTCTCCATCTCCTCAGGGATCTGGTGACAGCCATTCATAGCTTCCTCTTTCTGCCACATCCTGGTACTGTAGCCACTCTTATTTTAACTATGAGCTTGCGAACTATGCTTCCAACTTTATCTTTATCTTCCAACTGTTTTTGCCAGGCAATGATCTCCTCTATTAGCTTTTTGGA
Organism: Gymnothorax reevesii; assembly: GCA_029721435.1. Classification (NCBI taxonomy): domain Eukaryota; kingdom Metazoa; phylum Chordata; class Actinopteri; order Anguilliformes; family Muraenidae; genus Gymnothorax; species Gymnothorax reevesii. Next base: position 155,197,285 of record CM056575.1, read on the forward strand.
CAATTCTCTTGACAGCCATATTTTTAATATGCAATCAAATGTCACTGTCAACAAACCCCTAGCGAGTGCAAGTATTTGATGTGTTCTATCGCAAGAAAACCTGATGCAAGTAATCAAGCTCTTGATTAGCTGCATTAGGTGTGCTTGAGATAAGAGCATCTTATGAAGTCAGGTATTATGACAGAGAAATATGCTCTCATGAAGGATTCTATTCAGGGGGTTGAATAATTTTGAGACAGCAGTAATCATGAAAAGTGGCATTTTGAGTTAAATTAGAAAAAACCCTTTTTTATTAGATGTGTTGAGCAATTTAAAATGTTCTCGTTTCATCATTTTTTTTTAAATTTAATCTTACACTGGTTTTCGTAACGGCCCAATCAGAGACACGCTAAATGGCCCATTGGTTCAGTGGTTCGCTCGCGTTTGCCATCTGCGAAAGCTTCTGCAAGATGCATTATGCAGGTGTTTAGTTAGCCATTTGTAACGACATACTTTCTGCGTTTTTTAAACGTATGACATAGATTTCTGGTATGAAAATCACTAAGACCTCAAAGCTTACATGCTTGCTCTTTCATTCCGGTTGCTGCCAACAAATATTTTTTTCTTTCTGGGAATAACTCCCGATATTATTAATGAATAAATAAGAAATGACTCAAGTGGACTCTGACCATGGAACCACCAGGTTTCGTTCGGCACTCAGAAGCTGCCTTAGAGCGCAATGAATCAAATGCAAAAATCACCGATCAAGTTATTTTCTTTCCATACAACTGCTTACGGTTGTAGCTATTGATATGAAACCGAACGCAAAATACACATTAAACTACTAAGCCAATGTGGGTGAAATTAACGCTGATAAAAAGAACTTTAGATGCTCTTAAGAAATGTTAAGGAATATATTGTCCTAGCGGTGCTCCATTACGTCTCAGGGCAGGTTTAACTGAAGTTATTATACTGAATGCACTGATGTGAGTACGCTTAATCTTTCCATTTAAATAAAATCAACTTTATGAGCAATTCTTTGCATTTTATTTATGGAAGAGGCTATTCGCCCCACAGCTGTTCAGCGCAAAAGATCAAAGAGCGGGGTGGATCTGGTCATCTGGTCATGTTGAGGGGCCAGGGGCATGAATTTACTCTGAGGAACATTTCACTGAATAAATGAGTAATCTTCATCAATCTTTTAGTTTGATTTCTCTTCCCAATTCTTCATAATGAAGACCACAACATTTGGTACAGTAAGGATCTGGGTGCCCTTCAAAAGATGCATTGCTGCTCATTCACCCGTGGAAATGAATGCATGTTCTAGGCATCATTGGAAAGAGCTCAATCAGCCCTTTTCAACTACATATTACACTTGAAAAATTTTACGTTTTTTTCATGAAAAAAGATGATTTCATTTGGGTATGCTTTTTTTGAAACACCCTGTAGATGTCTACAATAAAATTAGCATTTATTCAAGAATAATTTAAGGTGCCTGTTGATTAGCCAATATTTACAGTATTTTATGGAATCCTTACTGTAATTACAGGAATGGTAAAAAGTGAAAATTCAAAGAAAAAAGTGTATATTAGCAGTGCAAATTTGTAGGAGTTAAGCCATTTTAATGACTATGGAGTAGTAAAAGGACAAAGTTGCAGAAGTACACAGAATAACTATCCCTTATGAAACTGAGTAAAAGTCACTATTTCTTGATAAAATAAATGCCAACCCCTCTATAAACGATCGGTAACTATAAACAGAAGGAAGTTTTGATGAAGTAACAATTGAATGTAAATTATACAAATATGGACAAGTGTTTCTAATGTTGTGGCTAACTAAATTTCTTTAAGATGCAGGACAAAGTGAATGTTTAAATGCTCTAATATTTGGCAGTAATAATACATTGCAGAGAAAACTACCGGTGATATCCTCTATGAACATGAAGTAATTACACTATTTGAATTTGTTAAATATTTGTAAAGAACTAGAAAATCTAAGCACTGTGAATAATTAGACTGTGTGAGATTGATGTGCTAGAAGCATATCTCTGAAAAGTAATGAGGGAACAGTAGAAACAAGAATAACACAGTATGTTCAAAATTTGCCAAAGTACTGTTCAACACTGTATACAATAAGAGGCTGTGCCAAATTCAATTGATGCAAAGGTTTTTCAATCAAGCATCTAAAAATTGTAATTGCTATCTGAAAGAAAAAATAAACGAAAAATGATCAGAAAAGTGCCAGTAAATACAAAACATAATATGACATTTAATGGAACATATTAAATTAATATTAAAAAAAAAAATCAAATGAAGTATTGTGGGATTAGAGAATCGATGGATCTTTAGATCGGGAAGCGCTAAGCGGATGAACAAATGTGACTGCAAGTTTCCCTGACCAAAGAAATGCAATTAAAAATCTTTTCTCCATTTTGAACAGGAACTGTCAACGAGTGTCTTCATGGCAAAGGAACTGAGTGGCTGATAACCTTAATCTGTTTATTTAACTTTTACAGGAAATGATCTGAATGAGCTGAATTAAAAATAAAAAACAAAATTGTTCATTATTGTTTGTCTCCAACTCCTCTTGGAACTTTTCCGCAGAGAGCACTGGTGAAGATAAGTGATCAGCTGGTCAGCTGGGGATTCAACTCTGGGGTTTTAGCTTAAAAGTTTCCCTAATAAAATAGATTCAGGGAAATACAATTTGAAGTATTAACACAAAACTAAATTCAAAAGGTGGACCACCATATAACTGAAAAAGTACTACTAGTGACTAATAATGTGATCACACATTACTTTGCTTGTGATTTCTAAATTTATTTTTGAATAAGTCAATAAAATAAAAGGATCTACCTTGATGTGCAAGGAGCCCAAGTGAAAACTACTATTACATTTGTAGCCATTTTTGTGAAGAAAAATTTACATTTTTTTTCCAAATTCTAACATGGTCTAAAGTAACTCTACCTGGTTCTGCTGATGATGTGGAAAAATGTAAGAATGGTTGGGGCTAATAAGTCCAGACTGTGCATTTCCTCCATGCTTTTAGCGGAACCCTAGACTGAGGTGGATTGCTTAATCATAATTCATTGAGAGGAAAAAACAAAAAATAAAATGGATTCTCCATTGTGTAAAATATGTCTTATCTAATAATACTGCATGTCCAGGGCTAATTGGACACCCCACTATCAAAACTTGATATTGAATACTTTGTTGATGGCACAGAGCTGATGGCTCCCACCAAAAATGTTGACCAAATCAGTTTGGCTGATGCATTTGCAGACAGAGAAACAAGGGCAGCAGCCAAATACACTCTTGTGGGGCTATTACACCAATCTGAGACCTGCTCATGTGACCTGCTGCGAGCAGAGCATGATGCTGCTCCCCCACAAGAAAAACGTCAATGGACATCACATGGAACACAATACACTGATGGCGGGTGGGTAGGACCCAATGGGAAGCCTATATTACCAAAATTCTGCTTCCATATTGCTGTAGGTCTAGTGCATGGGCAGTACCATGTACCAAGAGGGGGGACCAAGGGGTTAATAGATCAAAGTACTATCACTTCTTTACTAAAATTTTTTTTATATTAACACCATGTGAAGGGAAGAGGTATGCGTTAGTATTGATATGACCTTTTTCTAAATGAGGTAGAAGCTATAGATGCAATCACAGTGGCTAAAGTTCTGAGTAGAGAAATTATTCCAAGGTGTGGGATTCCAAAAGCATTATACAGTGATAATGGGCCAGAATTTAGAAATGAAGTACTGGCGCATTTGGGAGTAAAATTGGGAATAGAATTGAAAAAACTTTGCGCATATCATCCACAATCAGCGGGATTGGCAGAAAGGACTAATGGGACCCTAAAAGCAACTTTGCGCAAAGCCATGGCTGAGACTAAATGGAATTGGGTAGCATGTCTGCCATTAGTATTAAGTAGCATGAGGATAACCTCAACCCCCGCTGTGGGGTTGTCACCTTATGAAGTAGTACATGGGAAACCTTTTGAGTTACTACATTTATTGCCGAGAACACAAGTAGAAGAAGTGGCTCTGGCAGAGTATATGAATAGAACGTTGACAAACAAAAGTGAGATTCAAAATGTACTTCCTCATCAGTAGAAGAACTGCCGCCTGGTGAGATAAAGCCCGGAGGTTGGATCCTGGTGTGGAGTGTCAGAAAAAAAGTGGAAGTGGAGTGAACTGGCATGGAAGGGTCTATATCAAGTGCTCCTGACCTCACCGACTGCAGTAAAAATCCAGGAGAGAGAGACGTGGAAACATCAGTCACATTGTAAGGTGGTATCTCCTCCTACAGCGGGTGTTTAGGTGCATCTGGGTAAGTCAGGGTAGACTTGGAGGGAGTCCGGCTACAAAGGGGGGCGTGGCATATAGAGCCCGTCCGTCTCTAACCCGGTGAAGAGTTTATTTACGCTCCAAGTCAGTAGAGACTACGGACTTATTCATATTAAAAAAAAAAAAGAAAAGAAATGGGTTTAGTAAAATGGCTTATCTCTCCCTGTGTCTGTTCATTTTAAACATTTGTTGCGTCTACATTGAATGTGAACAGTACAGTTAAATGCGCCATGGCAGTGTCTACTGCATGTAATGGATTGGTTTCAATGGACCCCAATTTGCCCCCACTTAACATGGTGAATGGACTGAAATTCTGCACTGATAGGGATGGATATCTGAAGCTGGGGAATATGAGTTCTAATGTCCCACTTATGGTAGTCCATTATAGTGCAGATCAAAAGTTTTGCAAACGTGTCAAAGGAAATGGCACAGAGTTTGTGGGGATGACACAGGGGTGCCAGGGGAAACTATTGATTTTCTGTGGGTATCCACAAATAAGTGACTAGAACAATTCGGAATGACTAACCGCCCTGGGGAAAAGGGTTAGCATCTGGGAGCCATTTCCCTATGATGAAATTAAATTGCTTGCATTAATGGCTGCACCGATGAGTGCTTGGAAAACCCTGATTGTGAAATGACACACCAATTTCTTTTCTATGTGACACGGGGGCATGCCGAGCCGTTATCAGAAAAGTAAGTGCAATTTTTCTACATTGGCTCAGCACTAATATGACACAAACTCGTGCTGCGAATGGGGCAACAGAACAGCGCAGCAACAGTGGAACTCGAATTTCAGGATCCTGAGGGGATTGCTACACTCTGCTCAGTAATAGTGTCCACACAGTGCCCAGTAAACCTCCTGGGGAGGGACATAATGTCTAAACTGCGGCTCGGGGTAGTTCCTACAGGTCCTACTACGTGGGAGGCAATGCGTGTGTTTGAGGGAAACGAACAAAGTGAGGTTGCAGGGGATCAGATGGTGGTTCTGGGAACCGGACCCCCAGCAATCTACTAAGGGTTGCAATTTGCAGATGCGCCCCCTCACAAGCCAGTTGCAGAAACGTTGCAAATAGTGCTGGGGAGAGGACTGATGGCCCCCATGTCTGGTGGTGTCCAGTGAAGTATGAATGAACATACTGCCATGGTACTACCTAGTCGGCGTGTTTATCGCATGTAAGTTGAGGGCAACACGTGGTACCTGGGTGACAGCCCACACCTAGCAGAGGGGTGATGGAGATGACCTCTGTGAAGAGGAGAGGCTGGTGAAACGGTCAAAGCGACTGAGCCAGTCAGCGAGTGGTGCTTCTGTGATCGGTGGGCTTTGAAAAGAAGACATGGGGAAGCAGAAGGCAGAGTTCTCAACCTGGGGGAGCCCGGGCGGAGGTCTCTGCGGAAAAGGATCAAGCAGGGCACTGCGCCCTGAATGGGAGTTTTTAAAGGATCTAAGTGGTCAAAAATATGTGTCCAAGTTGGAATTGCAGGATGCTACTTCTGCTCATTGTATTTGTTAACGGAGGCACAGGGCGGGATCTGTCAGCTTATAGGGCCCACACTGTACCTATATACCTGCCAATGATGAGGCAGGAGGGGTGAGTGATCAAGCCTTGCAACATTTAAATGATATATCTGAGGCACAACAGCGGGACCTCGCACCAGCATGGAGTGCCCCTACAAATACTAGAGAGACTAACTGTATTATCCATGATTTTTGCTGACTTGGACTTGTTGTGAATTTTCTTCAACATATTGAGATTCCCCCATCCTCAAGCAACTGGAGAGAGACAGATTCTGAAAAAGAAAAATTAGGCTTTATTGTGTCATGTTGAAAAATGTAAAGCCGAGTTCCTCTTGCGCGAGAGGAACTGCCGCCAAGAAGAATGTTCTCCTCCCTGACGAACTGCCGATCCCCTGACGAACTGAACTGCCCAACTTGTGCACACCGTTTTATACCCTTATCTCCAGGTGAATATGGTCCTTCCCCTTTTCATTCTCGCACTACAATTGGACAGGCAACCTGAGATTCCGTTTAGGTAATCCTTCAGGAATTTGATACATCATAGTGGAAACTTACAGCAAGAGATATACAGACAAAGACAAAGGGAAAAAAAAATACCAGTGGATGAATTCGATGCATATCAAATTATTACAAATAATTCAATTGAGTATGTTTTCAGTAGCATATAATGATTTTGCTGAACAAATATTGATCAAAGCTACAGAAATCAAATACATCCTCTGATTATGGTTTTTTGAATCAACCTAACAGAAGCCTGCTAAAAGCTACTGAAGCCTGCTGCATATGTGTGTGCACTGCTCATGCATGTGTGAACTGAATTGTTTGTAAATGTGTGTCTGTCTGTGTGTGAACTGCTTGTATGTATATTTGTCTGTGTGTTTGCACTTCATTATATGAACTACTTGTATGTCTGTATCTGTGTTATATGTGTGTCTTTTTGCTGCCTACATTATATGGTTATTGATTATTAGTATGAGCAATGAATGAATAATGATAAAATATATAATCAATATTAGTAAATATAATGAATAATGCTGAAATAAAATCTTCAAAAGACTTTGTATGCGGGGATCCTTTTTCTGCAGAAAAAGTAAACTGACTTTGGCTTGGATATTAACTTCTCTGCTTCCGACTGATTTTTTCCTCTGAGTTGTCGGGAGTTTCTTTTTGTGAAGCTAATACCAGGAATATAAAATCAAAATTCCGACAACAACCTGGTGGCAAAATATTGAACCATACAGGTATGATGTCATCATGTGATACGTTGTGAGGTCACGACCTCGCAGTTGCACATAGTTTCATGTCAATTGGACAAATGGTTCCAAAGATATGGCAAAAATAGTGAATTTTATGTCACAAACTCCACCTTGTGTCAAAATTTTGAATCAAACAGGTATAATGCCAACGTGGGAAACATCCACAGGTCACGACTGTTCATTTGCACTTGATTTGAGGTCAATCAGACAAATATTTACAGGGATTTGATAAAAACAGTGATTTTTCAGTTTTTGGCCCCTGGTGGCTAATCTAGAAATTTTAAATTGTCAAATCAGTTCTTCTACTTTATGATACTTACTTACATGCAAAACATGAAATTTCTAATTGAAATATTGCTGATTTTATCGCATTAACACATAGGATATCCGGCAGCAGCGGCGGTCGGACCAAAAACATAATATCCACGAAACGCCATTCGGGGATATAATTACCTAACAAACGGTATGTCTCAATGTGTGGAAAAGACTGGGATCATTCTTTTGTGCAAGGCAACATCAGGCTTGACTTAAACATTTCTTTCTTAAATTTTTTTAAACGAATAAACAGATATTAATGTTCTGAATTACTTATGTATGTAATTACTGTGCACCAGTACAGCAATCTTAAATAAACCAATGGCTTCACAAGCTTAATCAAACATGGAAAAACATGTAACAAAACTTCTCCTGGTTCACTCAGTGCAATTAGGAGTATAACGCCCAATGTAAAATAACTAATAAAGGAGCTATAATTGAGAAAAAACAATAGCTTCACCAGCTTGGTTGGTAAACATTCAAAATAAACAGCAGTCAGCTCTTTACAACGGTTTTGTGCCAAATAGGAGCTAAACTTCCATTACAAAAGGAGCTGAATAAAATATATATATACACTGCTCACAAAAATTAAAGGAGCACTTTGAAGAAACACATTAGATACATCATATCTCAATATGAAGTTGGATATCTATACAAATAACGACAGGGCAGTGTCTTAGGAACAAAAGGATGCCAAGTCTTTTAATGGAAATAAAAGTTTTCAGCCTACAGAGGGCTCAATTGTGTAGACACCATAAAATCAGAGTGAAATGAAGATGTGGCAGGCTAGTCCATTTTTTCCAAAACGTAATTTCTGCAACTCAAAATGCTTTTCAGTATCTTGTGTGGCCCCCACGAGCTTGTATGCATGCTTGACAACGTCGCGGCATGCTCCTAATGAGACGACGGATGGTGTCTTGTGGCATTTCCTCCCAGATCTGTGTGAGGGCATCCCTGAGCTGTTGTACAGTCTGAGGAGCAACCTGGCGGCTCCTAATGGACCGAAACATAATGTCCCAGAGATGTTCTATTGGGTTTAAGTCAGGGGATCGTGAAGGCCATTCAATTGTTTCAATTCCTTCATCCTCCAGGTACTGCCTGCATACTCTTGCCACGTGAGGCCAGGCATTGTCGTGCATTAGGAGGAAACCAGGACCTACTGCACCAGCGTAGGGTCTGACAATGGGTTCAAGGATTTCATCTCGATACCTTATGGCAGTCAGAGCACCATTTCCTAGGCAGTAGAGGTCTGTGCGTCCCTCCATGGATATGCCTCCCCAGACCATCACTGACCCACCACCAAACCTGTCATGTTGAACGACGTTGCAGGCAGCATAAAGTTCTCCTTGTCTTCTCCAGACTCTTTCACGTCTATCACAGGTGCTCAGGGTGAACCTGCTCTCGTCTGTGAAAAGTACAGGGCGCCAGTGGCGGACTTGCCAATTCTGGTGTTCTTGAGCAAATGCCAGTCGAGCTCCACGGTGCTGGGCAGTGAGCACAGGGCCCACTACAGGACGTCGGGCCCTCAGGCCACCTTCATGAAGTCTGTTCCTGATTGTTTGGGTAGAGACATTCACATCATGGGCCCTCTGGAGGTCATTCTGTAGGGCACGAGGAGTGCTCAGCCTGTTCCGCCTAGCACAAAGGAGCAGGTATCAGTCCTGCTGAGGGGTTGAGGACCTTCTACGGCCCTGTCCAGCTCTCCGAGAATAACCACCAGTCTCCTGAAATCTCCTCCATGTTCTGGAGATTGTGCTGGGAGACACATTAAACCTTCTTGCTACAGCACGTGTGGATGTGCCATCCTGGAGAAGTTGGACAACCTGTGCAACTTCTGTAGGGTTAAGGAATCGCCTCATACTGCCAGTAGAGATAATTACGCAAGCCAAAATCAGCACGAGTAGAAAACCAGCCAAAAAAGATCAAGAGGGAGAAACTTGAAATGACCTCCACATGTAAAACCAGTCCTGTTTTGAGGGTTTTCTAATTGTTGCCACTGAAGTGCACCTGTTGTTAATTCCATGAACACCAATACAGCTGAAATTGATTAACAAGGCCTGCAGCTGCTTAACCAACCAGAAAATTATCTGACAGGTTTAATTCAATTCATGCCAGGCCCAATAAAAAAAGTGTTCCTTTAATTTTTGTGAGCAGTGTATATATACAAAAATACTCTCTTCTATTCTGGTTGCCCGCGGAGAGAGGCAGCGGGCTGGTGTGGGTTTGCTTATAGCCCCCCAGCTTAGCCGCCACGTGTTGGGAGTTTTCCCCGGTGAACGAGAGGGTCGCTGCCCTTTGCCTTCGGGTCGGGGACAGGTGCTTCACTGTCGTTTCAGCTTATGGGCCAAATGGCAGTGCAGAGTACATGGCCTTCTGGGAATCCAAAGGAGGGGTACTGGAAAGTGCTCCGACTGGGGACTCCCTCGTTCTACTGGGGGATTTCAAGGCTCACATAAGCAGCAACAGAGTTACCAGGAGGGGTGTGATTGGGAGGAATGGCCTCCCCGATCTGACCCAGAGTGGTGTTCTGTTATTGGACTTCTGTGCTAGTCACAGTTTGTCCATAACCAACATCATGTTCAAACATAAGGGCGTCCATAAGTGCAGATGGCACGAGGACGCCCGAGGTCGGAGGTCCATGATCGACTTTGTGATCGTGTCATGTGACCTTCGGCTGTACGTCTTCGAGTGAAGAGAAGGGCTCAGCTGTCCACTGATCACCACCTGGTGGTGAGTTGGATCTGCTGGCAGAGGAAGAAGCTGGACAGACTTGGCAGGCTTAAACATGCCATGAGGGTCTGTTGGGAATGTCTGGCTGAACCCTCTGTCAGAGGGGTTTTCAACTCTCACCTCCGGGAAAGCTTTAACCAGATCCCAAGGGAGGCTGGAGACGTTGAGTCTGAATGCACCATGTTCTCCACCCCCATTGTTAACGTGGCCGTTTGGAGCTGTGGTTGTAAGGTTTCTGGCACCTGTCGCGGCAGCAATCCCCGAACCCGGTGCTGGGCACCGGAAGTAAGGGATGCCGTCAAGTTGAAGAAGGTGTCCTATCGAGCTTGGTTGGCTCTTGGGACTCCAGAGGCAGCTGACAGGTACCAGCAGGCTAAGCGTTCTGCGGCCCGGGCGGCGGCAGCAGCAAAAACTTGGGTATGGGAATAGTTCGGGGAGGCCATGGAGGAGGACTATCGGTCGGCCCCGGAGAGATTCTGGCAAACTGTCCGGCGCCTCAGAGGGGGGAAGCAGTGCCCTGCCAACAGTGTTTACAGTGAATACTTTGAGGATCTCTACAATCCCACTGACATGCCTTCCGAAGAGGAAGCAGAGGCTGGGGACCCAGAGGCTGATTCATCCATCACACGGGCTGAAGTCACTGAGGTAGTTCGGAATCTCTTCAGTGGCAAGGCACTGGGGGTGGATGAGATCCACCCTGAGTACCTGAAGCCCCTGGATGTTGTGGGGTTGTCTTGGTTGAAGTGCCTCTGCAACATCACGTGGCAGTTGGGGACAGTGCCTCTGGACTGGCAGACCTGGGTGGTGTCCCTCGATTCAAGAAGGGGGACCGGAGGGTGTGCTCCAACTATAGGGGGATCACACTACTCAGCCTCCCTGGTAGAGTCTTTTCTAGGGTGCTGGAGAGGAGAATTCGGCCAAAAGTCGAACCTCGGATTCAAGAGAAACAATGCGGTTTTCGTCCTAGTCGTAGAACACTGGACCAGCTCTATACCCTCCGCAGGGTGCTTGAGGGTTCATGGGAGTTTGCCCAACCAGATCACATGTTCCGTGGACTTGGAGAGGGCATTCAACCATGTCCCTCGTGGCATTCTGTGGGAGGTGCTTCGGGAGTATGGAGTTCGAGGCACTCTAAGGGCCATGCGGTCTCTGTATGATCGGAGCAGGAGCTTGGTTTGCATTGCCAGCAGTAAGTCAGACCTGTTCCTAGTACATGCTGAATTGCGGCAGAGCTGCCCTTAGTCACCGGTTCTGTTCACTATTTTTATGGACAGAATATCTAGGTGCAGCCAGGAGCCGGTGGGAATCTGGTTTAGGGACCACAGAATCTCATTTCTGCTTTTTGCAGATGATGTTAGCCTGTTGACTCCTTCGAAAAAGGACCTTCAGCATGTACTGGGGTGGTTTGCAGCTGAGTGTGAAGCGGCTGGGATGAGAATCAGTACCTTTAAGTCTGAGGCCATGGTTCTCGACCGGAAAAAGATGGCTAGCCCCCTCCGGGTCGGAGGAGAGCTCCTGCCTTAAGTGGAGGAGTTTAAGTATCTAGGGGTCTCGTTCACGAGTGAGGGAAAGGTGAAATGTGAGATTGACAGACGGATCGGTGCAGCGGCAGCAGTAATGCGGTCGTTGTACCAATCTGTCGTGGTGAAGAAGGAGCTGAGCCAAAAGGCAAAGCTCTCAATTTACCAGTCAATCTACGTATATCAACTTTGGGTACTGACCGAAAGAACGAGATCTCGTATACAAATGGCTGAAATGGGTTTCCAACGCAGGGTGGCGGGGCGCTCCCTTAGATATAGGATGAAGAGCTCTGTCACCCAGGAGGAGCTCAGAGGACAGCCGCTGCTCCTCCACGTTGAGAGGAGTCAGCTGAGGTGGCTCGGGCATCTATGTCGGATGCCCCGTGGACGCCTTCCTGGGAAGGCGTTCCGGGCATGCCCCACTGGGAGGAGGCCCTTGGGGAGACCCAGGACACACTGGAGAGACTATATCGCTCGGCTAGCCTGGGAAAGCCTCGGGATACCTCCAGAAGAAAGGGAGGAAGTGTCCAGGGTGAGGGTCCGGGCATCTTTGCTTAGACTGCTGCCCCCGCGACCCGGCCCCGGATAAGCGGAAGAAGATGGATGGATGGACTATACAAAAATACGATTTATAATATGTAATAGAGTATTCTGAGGAATAACCATAAGCCTCATAATTAATTAAAATTTTAATTATTAATCTCTCTAAATATTTCATGGCTTTCTGAAAAATTACTAGATAGTGTTGAGGATTATATTTCAATATTTCTCATTGTATTCATCAGTTGATCAATTGCCATTTTGAATAACCATAATAAATAATCATAATCAATAACAATATTGTGTAGGCAGCAGTAACACACACAAACACATGCACACACAACAAAACACACACACATATACAAGCAGTTCACATGCACACACACGCAGACACGTACATACAAGCAGTTCACACACAGACACACACACAGCAATTCAATTCACACATGCATGAGCAGCCCATATACACATAAGCAGCAGGCTTCTGTAGCTTTGATTAGTGAGTAGGCTTCTGTTTAGTTGATTCAAAAACATAATCTGATGGTGCATTTGATTTCTGTAGCTTTGATCAATACTACTTCAGTAAAATCATTAGTTGTTACTGAAAACATAATCAATTATATCCTTTATGTATCCACTTGTATCAATTCCTTTGTCTATACTTTCATCTCTTGCTCTGGAAGTTTCCACTCCTTTTTAGTGATGTGCAGCTCAGCTTTGCTTTGAATTCCTGAAGGATTAGTTAGCCATGTTTTGGTTTGCCTGTCCAATTGTAGCGCGAGAATGAGAATACGGAAAGACCATATTTGGAAGATATTTCCTGTGATAAGGGTATAAGACCGGGGTGTGAAAGGTGGGAAATCAGTTCTTCTTGCGCAAAAGGAACTTTGCTTTATATTCACCAACATGCCTCAATAAAGCCTAATTCTATGAAGAATCTGTCTCTCTCCAATTGCTTGAGGACGGGGGAACCTCATAATCTGAAAATACTGTATGTTTGAATGAAAACCACAACACACCTACTGGAGACAATTTTAATTATTGTCCTCAGATGTGATGGTGGTAACATGAAAGACAGTAACTGAACCAAGTTTGTGATATAACTTTATTGACTAATATCTCGAGAGGAAAACTAGAAATGGGAAGACAAATCTGTTTCTGAGACCTAACATACAAAGAAAATTGAAGTTTTAAAAGTGATAAGGTTTTTCAAGGGAAAAGAGAAAAAGATCAACTTGAGTAAAAGTGACCCCACTTGAGACAGGCAACAAAATGGACATTTTGACCATAAAAATCCTGCTGTTTTTTTGTTTTTTCCCCTCAAACATGACCAAACAAATTTTTAAACTAGATAAAAGTGTTATGCTACATACTAAATTGCTTCCTGGGTGTTAATTTTGTATTAAATAGGTTAAATGCTACATTTTTTACCCCTAAATTGCACACTTGGCTTAAAATCGCCCATTTTTGATGGCCAGTGGTGGTTGGCCAATATCTTAAAGCAATCCCTTGAAAACGAGGATGTTAAAGTATCTTTTATGCATCCAAATGGCCCTGCACCGCAATTCTCTTGGCCACGAAGGCAGGATCTTTGTTGGGTACCACTGAGGCATATCATATTGGTTGATGCTCCTAGCATGAGTGGCAAGGGCAGGAATCATATAATCTTTAATTTGGACCGAATCTGTGTGGATTGAAAAATTGGATTTTGAAAATAATACGCATTAACATTTGTATCATGTTTCCCATATCTGCCTGTCTTCTCTACATTTCCCTATTCATTTATGTACATTTACCTGTACACTGAGAGTAGTTGTGCCGATGTCCAAATAGCGCAAGAAAGGAGTCTTATTTTAGAGTATTTGTTCCAAGTTTGATTTCGTTGCATTTTGCAGTACTTTGTATAAGCTTTCATTTGAGGCCAACTTTTTGAAAATCAAAACAGGCCCACATGGTCAAAATGAGGGTCAAAAAGTGCACCATTTCGGTAATTAGCTGAAAAGGGGTTAATGTTTCTCCAAATTGGATGAAGATAGAAAGATGTTTTTACCTTCATTCATTCATTACTCCATCAGGTATACAATCAACAATGTAAATGGAAAAGGGGACGTTCTAAGGGTACTTGCATAATATTTCATTTGAAATCGACATGTTTGGCACCAAATTTCAATGTTTAGGGGATAATTGCAAAGCACTCAAAGGGTTAACCACTATATTGAAAAGTTTGTTGCAGACTATTAAACAGAATAAACATATCCTGAAAGAATGAAATTTGTATCCTTATTAGTTCATTGGTTATAGGGTCATTCCATGTTAGATCACCCAATGGATGTCACCCCACCCCCTCAGATTTTGCTCAAATTTGGTTTCTAGGGTGATTTTTGCTTGCAAAGCTGAAATTCCAAATATTAGCTCAATTCGATCAGTGGTTTCTGAGTTATGGCCCACCCAATTTGGCAAAAATCGCCCAAAATGGGGGCACTGGCTGATGCTTGACCACCCATATCTCAGCAACCGGTGGGGCTATCACAATAAAATTGGTGTCTCTAGACTGGAAATTCACAAAGGAATCCAAATCTGGCCTTAGATTTGATGTGGGGTAAAAATAAAATATAATGACCTTTTGACCTTTACTTTGACCTTGACCTTGTTGACCTCGTGACCTTGACACAAAACCCACACAAAATTGTAGCCTCATATGTTCCCTATATTATATACAAAAACCAGGGGTGTATTTTCCCCTCATTTTCCACAAATCCACATCATATATACCTTGTCTGTGCAGCTTTGCCTTAATCTACTTGAATTTACAGCGTTTGAGTGATAGTCCTACAATTTTCAAGTATGGACCTCAAATAAGGCTATTTATCTGAAAGAATGAAGAAAGAAGAGGGCAGATTTTGGACTATTTTTTTGCTGAGATATGGATGGTCAAACTTCGACGGTAACCCTGTTTTGGGCGATTTTTTGGGTGGGCCATAACTCAGGAACCACTGGTTGGATTGAGCTAATATTTGGAATTTCAGCTTTGCCAGCAAAAATCATCCTAGAAACCAAATATGAGCAAAATCTGAGGGGGTGGGGTGACAATTTTGATTTTTTTTGGGTGATTTGAAATGGAATGACCCTATAACCCTTTGAAAATGGTCACAAACTGTGACCAGAGGGTTAATATGGGCCACACCCCCTTTTTCGGGGGCCCATAAAATGAGAATAGAATGACCTGCCACCTGCAATTTAATTGGCTCATCACAGGCAACAAAATATCACCAAATGAAGCACTTCTGAGACCATCAAGCTGGGAGCTTGGATGATTTCTTATGGAATGACCCAAGTGTCAAGATTTTTTTGTCAGGTAGTATTAATTTTTTAATGTAGATGGGACGTAAAATGGTTGAACTTCTAGAATCTGAAAACTGTTCATACAGCGCCTTCCATAATTATTGGCACCCCTGGTTAAGTTGTCTTAAAAGCCTTAAAATAAATATAATTTTTATTGCAGAAGCACACTCTCACACTGAAAATTGTAGAACTCAAAATTCACTCAAGTGTATTTTAAGGGGAAAAAAATCCCTGACTAAGAAATTATTATTTGTCATAAAATCACCTGTTCTGCAATTATTGGATGTAAATGAAGTATTTCTGTCATTTCTACAGTAGTTTACAAAGTTGATCAGAGTATCTAGGAACATTTTATAAGTAATTCATCACTTCCTGTTTCCCTGGGGTATAAATATGATGTGACACAGAGGCCATTTCTCTTATCCACTCTTCAACATGGGAAAGACAAAGGAAAACACCATTCAAGTAAGGCAGATGTGTGTCGACCTTCATAAGTCAGACAATGGCTACAAGAAAATAGCCACTTACCTGCACCTGTCCATATCTGCTGTCAGAGGAATCATTAAAAATTTTAAAACAACTGGAACAGTGGTAAACTAGCCAGGACAAGGGCGCAAGGTTATTTTACCACCACGCACAGTGAGGAGAATAGTAAGAGAAATAATAATTTCTCCAAAGCTCACTGTAAAAGAATTACAACAAATAGCATCTTGGGGTCACAACGTCTCCAAAACAGCTATCAGTCGCTATCTACATGTCAACAAGCTGTTTGGTAGGCATGCATGGAAAAAACCTTTTCTCACTCAAAATCATAAACGCAAATGTCTGGAGTTCACTAAGCGATACTGGGACTTCAACTGAGACCGAGTGCTTTGGTCAGATGATAAAAAAATAGAGCTATTTGGCAACAGACATTCTAAGTGGGTCTGGTGGAGCACAAAAAATGAGTATGCAGAAAAGCACCTCATGTCCACTGTGAAGTATGGGGGAGGATCGGTGATGCTGTGGGGCTGTTTCTTTTCCAGAGGCCCTGGGAACCTTATTAGGATGCAAGGCATCATGAACGCTTTAAAGTACCAGGACATTTAAATCAAAATCTGGTGGCCTCTGCCCGAAAGCTTAAGATGGGTGGTCACTGGGTCTTTCTGCAAGATAATGATCCTTAACATGTGGCCAAATCTACACAGATATGGTTCACTAGACACAGAATCAAGCTCCTCCCATGGCCATCTCAGTCCCCAGACCTCAACCCCATTGAAAACCTGTGGAATGAGCTGAAGAGGAGAGTGCAGAGATGACGACCCAGGTTGCTGGATGATTTAGAGAGATTTTGCAAAGAAGAATGGTCAAAAATCCCTCTTTCTGTTTTCCCCCATCTTGTGAAACATTATAGGAGAAGATTAGGTGCTGTTTTGTTGACAAAACGGGGTTGAACAAAGTATTAACATCAGAGGTGCTAATAATTGTGGCAGACATGATTTGATGTAAAGAATTATTTCTAAATGCGGAATTTTTTTCCCCACTGAATAAATGCACTTGAATAAAAGGTTGGATTTTCCTCTTTTTTTTTCATTATATTATTTAGAAAAAAACTGAATTTATTAGAAGCTAAATAACACATCTTAACCAGGGGTAACAATAATAATGGAGGGCGCTGTATGTGCTACTAAAATGATGTTAATTCGTCTAATTACTAAATGCTAATTTGGGTAATTAGTAATCACTAATTAGTTTTTCCTCGATTTTTTTTCTTCTTTCAGCTTATGAATTACCTGATCATATGCAATACTACTAGAACTAGGGGTGTCAACATATACACGTGTAAGCAGTTACACAGATAACAAATCATAACAGTTTAGAAAAATCAATAACCGTGTACACGTCATTTTTTCCTCCTCGCTCATTTCTCACCCATACATATAGTTGCCTATTTTTAGGGGTGAATATGTTGCCTGAAAGCTTCAGATAATAACATTAACTGACAATACACTTAAATGTTCCCACTACTGCAGTTATCCGCATACAGATGCATGGGGCGCAATGTTACCGTGATATATAAAAAATTATACCATGGTCTGGGTGAATACTTTTTTCTGATTGGCTGGCAGGTATGCATTAAGACCGTGGAACCGCACAGGTAGTTCGGCTACGGTCGTTTCACCATTCGAAATTCATCCACTAGCCAACTTATAACCAAGCAATGCTAGAGGTGATATTTGACTGGGTACAGCAGAAACCGGGCTGCCCATTTATCTCCAGTAAATTTAGCAGAGTCATATAAGTTGCGTCCTGCGGGGCGGTTAACAATAGGTACTCAAGCGATAATGACCTTAAATATTGTAGCAGCGAAGTAATCAGGCTTTATACATTAAACGATTGTAACTGTGTACCTTTACAAATGAAGCTGACTTGTCCACTTCATGTATCAGTGACTGCTGACAGTTCGGAAGCTACGTGCTATGCTAGCAGACTGATTTCGGCTCACTGACTCTACCGAAACCGTCAGTTCGTTGTAATTGTGGGTAGCAAGTTAGCTACAGTCTACATGATCGCGCATAATTTTGGGTTATTCATAATCTCCGTTTAAGATTAATGCTGCGATTTGATATTGCTGGCAAATGACCATGGTATAAGCGGGATAATCAACTCGAAGGTGACCATTCCACGGTTTTAATGCACTTCGCGTCGGGTGGTTATTTGCCTCCGCGTCGTGCATTAAAACCGTGGAATGCACACCTTCTCGTTAATTATCCCTTACAAAACCCGCAGCCACAGCCAGTGTCGCGCCACATCAAGAATAGGCTGCGGAGGACTTACTTGAGAAGAGCGCTGCGCTCATCATCTTCTCCATGAGCAAATGTCGTGCAGCTTAAAACAAAAACTGTTAATGGCTTGTTATTTTAGCCTATATTGTTGCGTATTGTTGTACACTGTTTGTTGGTATTCTGTCGGCTTTTCACGACCTGATCACACATCCATCCGTCTGTCTGCCTGTAAACATGAGTTTGTCCAGGCCATATCTCGGAAACTATATGTGCTAGCTTCACCAAACTTGACACACTTGTCAATCATGATGTGTAGATGTGCTTTTTGCTGTCGCTCTCTGTCCGTCTGTCCGTCTGTCAACATGAGTTTGTCCAGGCCATATCTCGGAAACTATATGTGCTAGCTTCACCAAACTTGACACACATGTCAATCATGATGTGTAGATGTGCCTTTTGCTATCGCTCTGTCTGTCCGTCTGTCTGACCATCTGTAAACATGACTTTGTCCGGGCCATATCTCGAGAGCTATATGGGCTAGCTTCACCAAACTTGACACACGTCAATCAAGATGTGTAGATGTGCCTTTTGATATCGTTCTGTCTGTCCGTCTGTCTGTCCGTCTGGAAACATGACTTTGACTGGGCCATATCTCAGAAACTATACGTGCTAGCTTCACCAAACTTGACACACATGTCAATCATGATGTGTAGATGTGCCTTTTGCTATCGCTCTGTCTGTCTGTCTGCCTCTCCCGTCTGTAAACATGACTTTGTCCGGGCCACATCTCGGAAACTATACTTGCTAGCTTCACCAAACTTGACACAGGTCAATCATGATGTGTAGATGTGCCTTTTGCTATCGCTCTGTCAGTCCTTCTGTCTGTCCGTCTGTAAACATGACTTTGTCCGGGCCATATCTCAGATACTATATGTGCTAGCTTCACCAAACTTGACGGACATGTCAATCATGATGTGTAGATGTGCTTTTTATCGCTCTGTCCGTCCGTCTGTCTGTCTGTAAACACCGATATTCGTTTTTTTTCCATCGACAGTCAGTTTTTAATAATCTACTCAAAGTCACATCAAAGCTTATCAGACGAAATGTTGACCACTGTTTGATCTATTGATTTGTGTACTATTGATGCTAACTCAAGATCAGATCAAAACTAATTGTCATTTTCATCAACTTTCACCACAATATAAAAGAAACTCACTTAACGGGAAAATATGTGCACTGGATCAAATCATACCTTATGAATGGAGATGTGGCAAACATACATATGCAGTGCAAACAAGTAATTAGTGCCACAGAGTTTAGTAACTTGCAAAATATGACATATACAGTAGAATCATGGTATATATGTACAGTTATCAGTTTGTGCTGTATTGTGAGCAAGTTATGTGTCATCAAGAAGAAAATTACATGTACTTTTTATTTTCTAATTCAGCCTAATTAGTTGTTGTAATTAGTCGGTTGTTCTACAATAAATTGATTTTTGGACTCTTGTTATCATCTTGTTTGCAATAACCTGAGGGCGTTATACTCCCATCAACTCCCATTAACTCGTAGAATTGACTGCGTCCGATATCTGTCCCATCTACAAATCTCATTATCTTAATATTGATGATTCAACAAAATTTTTTTCTCCATGTTGTAGGGCAGTTACTTGACTTCATAGATCAATTGAACTAGTTCCTTGAAAATATTTTACACATCAGGGATTTTGATTTTCCACGAGGGGTCTAACAATAGCTATGATTACAGGGACCCACATAGTCGGAATAAAGGCCCCATCAGATTAAAAATGCTTCATGTAAACGGTCAATCGGAAGACTCTGATCCCATTTTCATTCCGAATGAGAGAGGTGGTTTATGCAGATTATCTTTCCGAACGGCGTACACACCCATTCGGATCCCGTCTTAGTGGTTGGGGTAAAATTGTCTTCACTGCGCACGTGTGCTACAAAGAGCGAACAAGGACGTGTAGACCATAGATGACTCATTACGTGCTGGAGCGTAATCCAGCGTCGCCGCAATATTGGATGGGTCTCCTCACTCTAGGCTAGCACCAGAGCTAATCGAAGTAAACGCAAAGAGAGCAGCTATGCCAGTATTTTGTGCAGCCTACATTTGCAATAATCGGTGCAGTATTGAAAGCAGATCAAGAGGGATTACCTTTCACAAGTAAGACTGAACAATAATTTTGGGCATTATATGCGCGTCTCACTGACAGTACCAGTACACCCGTGCCATAATGTTCGCTGTCATGTTCACGAGTGCCATAAGGAGCTGAAATGGTCGGAACTACTTTCAAGTCGGATGTTTCCGTGCAACAATATCCAGCTGCAGCCCCGGAGCAGAAGCCCCTGACATGACACAATCCGCTGGGTGCATCTCAAAGCCTTGGCTGAATCCTTCGAATGCTTTATTTTTAGGGGTGGCCATTTCATCCCATCTGCCGAACTGACGTAATGTCATTTCATCTCCGTTAAACAACTTTGATTTAAGCGAGTCGTCACTTTTCCCCAACCTTAAGCTTAACTTTAATACCTAGCCCTATACCTAACTCCAAACTTAACCTTGTCTCTTACCCAAACGTCAGTTTGGCAGATGTAATTAAGTGACGACCCCTCAAAATGCAGCCTTCGAAGGCTGCAGCCTACGCTTTGAGATGCACCCCCTGACTTGACAGAAGTGCCCTTGGCGTGACAGAAGTGAAATACTGGCCATTCACTGTTTTTATTAACTTAGCTGGCTCGCTAGCTAGGCAAGCGAACTAGCTATTTTGCAAGCTTAGCTAGTGATATTTATTGAATCGTCATGCTTGCTAGCTTACTGAATAACAGTAAGTGACTGTAAACTAACCAATTACTGTTTCTATCTGTTCAGCTATGTGCACAAGATGCAATTATCTCACAAGCTAGCTAGCAAGGTGGTTCGCTAGCATACATATCACTAGATAGACTAGCGAAATAGCTAGTTAAGTGAATAATGCTGCATTCATTAACACTAGTAAACACAAGTCGTGTCCTGAATTAAAAGTCGCAGGTACAAAGAAGGGTCATTCGATCAGTGAGGTCAAAAGAACGGAATTCACCAGTCCTGTAACAAAAACACGGCTCTTGGGACGCGTTACCAAATGCATCATTAAAACAGTGAATATAGGTGACGGTGCGAGTATTTGAAGCGGACTGGATATGGCGCATATAATACATATTTTACTGTGTTCATGTTTGTACAGTCTGGTGAATTTTGGAACTCGTTGGGCCGACCTTAGTACATTTATTAATATTCCATGCAATATGTCTGTATTATGCTCTTTAAAGTGCCAGTAAATACCTTGCATGTGTTGTTTTTTAAAAATTTCAAAAGTCAAGCTATCTGTAATATGGCCCAAAAAAAAAATAAAATAAAATATTTGACCAAAAATAACCTTAGGAAATGCAATTTTTCAAAAAAGGGTTTCCCGGTCTAAAAATAGATCGGCTAGATTATTTACCGTGCAAAGCATTGTGGGTCGAATTCGCGCACTGTAAACAAAGATGGCGTCGCGCGGACGAAAAAGAAGACAGACAGGAACGTTTTTGGAGAATGTGGAGGCAAACACGATAAGCAAAACATAATTCCCCCATTCGAGGCATACTATCATTTACGTTGTATACTTTTATGAACTCGAGTAGCGCGAGAAATGTTGCTAAGAAAAACCAACACGGTATTTCAACTTACTAATCCATCAAAGTTAGGGCCAACTCATCATTGTCAATGCCCAGTCGCTCTCTCAGACTCTTCCACCGATCAATAGCACTCCCAATATACTAGGGATCGTGTTCTCTTGGCATCAAAGGCAACTTTCCGGCGTTTTCTCTCCGAGGCTGTCAACTTGATTCTTTCCGCCATTGCTGTTGTGTGTGCTACGTCACACGTCACGTGGTACACAAGAAAGGGAACTTACTCTAATGACATCACATTTTCGCTCGCGCGACAGTTTGAGGGTTGAGTGAGTTTTTAACATCAAAATCCATATTTTTCGATGTCGTAAAAATTTGTTAACATATCGATGTGAAGATGAATGATTTCCCTACCTACTGATACCATTTTTATATGTTGTCACAATTGAGATATCATTGAAGACATGCAAGGTATTTCCTGGCACTTTAACAAAGACAAAGTATTTCAGCATGAAAGAATGTATTTTTTGTGTGTGACAGCGTCCTGTATCATAACAACATTTCTGCCGTTTGTAACAAACCAAACTGTGAAAATTGGGTATTATGATTATTGTAGTTGTAAACCTTCCTCCATAGAAATAAATGCACTGAGGGCGTATGGGGGACCCATCCAAAATGGCGGTGCGCTGTAACGTCAGCTCCAATAGGCAGCGTCAGTCAATGAGGCGTCTACATATATTATGTCTATGGTGTAGACAACGTGGCGTTTGTTTACAAAAGGTGGAAGTACAGCTTTTTCGTCTTCGTCTCCTTCTAATACGGAATACGGAAAATTGGACAACTCCACGCATGCCCAAATTAATCATTCTGATTAAACGCTTGGTGATGTATACGCACATCATGATTGGTTCATTGAATTTAGTGTTCCTGTGAATTTGGATTTTGAATTTCCGATCAACAAAGGTTAGGATCGAATTCAAGAAATTTTGCGCATGTAAACAGAACTACTGTCACAAGCTGTCCCATCTACAATAAAGCTTCTTCAAGGCAAAAGAGTCATTTACACAAAAGTGATATCATTTTGCTTTCGCAGAATTGTAGTTCATAGTAATGTCTTCCAAATAAATGCAAAACATTTCACAGAACTATAGTAGGGTCGTGTGAGGAAGACAATGAGTTTTGTATTTGTCCCATCTACAAGAAAACAAATACCATGACCTTACCCAGCAATGATACAAAATAGACCAATTTTGTAACCCCGTTACCACGTGACCTGGCCCTTACATGTAAATGAACAGGCACAATCTTCCGCCAGACATGTCATATGTTTTTCATATCTAGATACACGATGGAGTACTTGTTTGAACATACTGTTGTTTTCGTCTGTATTAGTTTTTAGACTGCACAGTCAAAAATGTTCTCTGAATGTCCCGTACATAGATATACATAAACACTAGATGGCTCAAGCACGCTGCGAGCCAATGTGAAGTAACGTTGTCACAGGGCGGCCATCTTGGGACAGGGCAGCTCGATCACTCATAACATTACAGCCAATGGAGCACGGACTTTGAAATCACTGTAAATTGCTCAACTCTCCCAAATTCTCAACTGATTTTCAAACAAACGGCTTGGTTTGTCGGGTAAACATCAGAGATGTAGTTATTTAACTGCATACTTAAGAATAATTAAAACCATTGAATTCGATATAAAAAGTACATTAAGTAGATAGGTAAAGCAATAGCTATGCACACAGAAATTATATTGTCAATATTTAATATTGACAATATTCAAATAATAGACAAAATAAATAACAAAATAAAGGAATGATAAAATGAACAAAGAACTTTCAGCCACGTTAATAAGCCACAAATCATAGCCACGTTAATAAGGTTAGTAATAACCCAATCCGTTTGTAAATCCGTCAAGAATTCAGCGAGTTGCGAGTAAATCATCCACCTTACCTCCGACTACAGCACAGCGCACCAGAGCAGTTCCCTGTCCTAAGATGGCCGACCAGTGACGACGCTGCCGAGTCTGCCTTGAGCCATCTAGTGTTTATATATATCTATGGTCCCGTACAACACCACGGAATTGCCCTTTCACACCGGACGTGAAACGAATTTTTCGCACGACGAAACTTGCGTCATGCGAAAAATTCGATTCGCGTCCGGTGTGAAAGCAGTTTTACCAAAATTCCCAAGATCTGAAGTAACGTTAATCAAATGATAGCCTCCGCTCTGATTAATATATCCTGTAGTAGCAATATCAGCAACAAGGCTGTTTCCAGAATAAACCTGCCGATAAATACAAAACAAATACACAGAAAGCAGAATATTGGTGAATTTGCTCTCCCGAATAAACTTCATTTACAAAAGAATTCCATTTGTAAATGATCTATGGCGAGTGTTATGGAAAGGGTTAGCGATGATCGATACGATATAAACACGTAAACTCACTGTTCGATGAACTGAAGAAATCCGTCATCGACTCGTCTTCATCGGCCAACATGTAATCATTGGCTGCATCCTACGTAGACTGCATTTTTAGGGGCCGTCACTTAGTTCCATCCGCCAAATACACGTAACATCATTTCATCTTCGTTAAACAGCATTGGTTTAAGCGAGTTGTAACTGGTTTCTCTAATCTTAACCTTAACTCTAACCCCAAACCAAGCCAGCTAACCCTAAATGCAACCTTGTCCCTTACCCTAAATGTTAGTTTAGCGAATGGAAGTAAGCGATGACCCCTAAAAATGCAGCCTCTGAAGACTGCAGCCGATGCTTTGAGATGCACCCCATTTCCCCCAAAAAACTTGACACGGAACTAATCCGCGCTTCTTCTTCCTTTAGTTTAATGGCGGTTTACGTACCTCATTTATAGGTGTATACCGCCACCAACTGTACCGAGGTATGCATTATATTTTATTGAGCCACTTCATTTCGTGATTATACTCGTATAAATTCTAAAAATATACTAATTAAATTACATTATATGACTGTATCTCCCTTAGATACTCTACCAGAGCTTTCTGTGTCCTTCACCCCCTTTCCTGTTGTTGCCAGAATTTCCTTAAGGTTCAATTTTCTTCCTACCTTTTCTGTCTATTGAGACTTACACTGTCGGAAATATGGGGAGGAGAGAGTAACAGAGAATAAGAGGGAATAACTGTTACTCATTCTGAGTGATTTTACATTCTTTACATTCATTTGAGTCTCTTTTACCTTTCAAAAATAATGTTTTATTTAATCCTATGTGAACAAACCAAATGCCCATATTTTTGAGTTGATCTACCTTTTCTAAATTTTGTCCATATAATTTCAGGCTTGGTTTATCGATCCCTGTCTTTTTGGTAAATATCATATAAGACAACTTATTTGTGCAAAGCTCAAATCCCGTTATGAGACAATTTCTCTACATCTGTAACTGCCACTTTAATTTTTTCTTATTACACTTCAGGCATCTCATCCCCTTGTCCTTTTGGCCCCGTCACCTGTATCTAGCGTTGATCCAATCCTTCTGCTCAGGTTCATAAATATATCATTGATCGTGATTGTTAGACAACATTGGACAAATAACACTCCCTTGTGGAATTCTACTATCAACTTCATAATCATTCAAAAGTTTTGATCCAACATCAACTCTAAATCTTCTTACATAAAGAAAGCATAGAAACAAAGTATAAAATCGTCCTCTAATTCTGTAACGTTTCGTCCGAAGGACGGGAAGCGGAGGACTAGACCCAGTCGCTGGATTTATACATGATGATTTATTAAAGACTGCACATCAGTACAACATGCAACGTTGCAGTAAAAATAAGAAAAGGAGAAGAGATTCCTCTATTCTACCTACAAGTCTAATACACGACTTACACAGTACGTAAAAAACAAAGGGAAATCAAGTTTACTTAAATATGACAGTGAAAGCAGTGCATGAATTAATATAGAAATGTACACGATAATAAGCCTAAAGGGTCATTCCGTGTCAATTCACCAAATTTCAGAAAATCTTCCCCCATGACCAACTCAGATTTTCTTGAAAAAATTCATGTTGGTGAATTCACTTCTTAATAGATTAATCCCAAAACTGTCTCAACTGCCAGTAGTTTGGCCACAAAAAATTGTTAAAAGGACTTGAGCTAGGACCTCCAAAGTTTGTATGTCAAATATTTGGTGCTACATCTGTACATAATTTAAATTTCAGCAGTCTGGCTCGCGTAACATGCAGTAATAGGCCTCTAGATTCACTCAACAATTTCTATTTGCAAACTGTGGCAGCACTTTTACATGCCTGTAAACTCATCGGTTTTGATGACAAGGGGCTGATATTTTGTAGGGGGTGTCTTTTGGACTAGGTACATGGTTTTCTGAAAAGTTACCAATGTGAAGTGAAGAGCATCTGAGATATTGCCGATCAAAAATGAGAAAAACATTTTCCTGAAAATTTGAAGCTATATTCCCGTTGAATGACACCATGCATCAAAGCTAAATCACCTTAAAGAGCAGGTTAATTTAGATTTAAATAGAAATGTACGCGAAAATAAGCTTAAACAGACTTTAAGTCTAAATGACATGAGCTTACCAGACTCTACAAAGAACAGCGCAACCTCTGTCCTTAAAGGAGGACTATCATGGCGGGGGAAGTTGGGTGTTATTGTTTTACTATATCATGAAAAAAAGCTCCTACTCCTTTGTTTTCTTTATTTTGCGATTTCTTTAATTTTAATGAGCGATTTTACAAAACTAGTGGACCGCGTCATTTTCGCCAGAGCAGACAAAAATTCACCCTCTATCCGATTGGGGCGCCCCTAATCGTGACGTCATTGCGGCTGTCAGCACCATGAATTTCCATTGTCCTGCGGTCCTGCATTGAGATTGTTGAATGACCGAGATATTCCCGCTTACTCTATGGGGCAGACAAACAAGCTTGATTATTACCTTCTATATCCGACACAACTTTAATTTACAGGTAAGCTAACATCAGTGGCCATTTGAAATGCTTCTGGAAAGAAAAGTGCGATTTGAAGTCTGTTAATTACCAGCGAGGCTGGACAGCTGCTGTCACCTTGGCATAATTAGCTCACCTTAAATCAATTCCCGTGAACTTGCCTAACTTGTAATCAAGTTAGCCATTTAACCAATCAAAACCAAAATCAAGCCAATTATGATTTCGCAAAGATAATGAGAAGCAGACAGACCGAACCAGGCTAACGTGCTAGATTGACATAATGTCAGTAATCTGAATAAATAGCAACTTCTGAATTCCACCTGTTGTCGGAAAACTTTCACGTAGTATTAAAAATCATGTTATCAAAAATAAAATCATGTTAAGATGACCCTGGTTTTTAAGCGTCTAAAAATATTCGCAAAGTAGAAAACATTGTGTGAAGCACATCAAACGTGAATGCGAGAAATTATTTTCGCATTACAAGCAATGGACAAATCCACCGAAGACCGGGCAAGCATGTTCAGGCAAATCTGTGCCGCAAATTTTAAGCATTTTTTAATTTAATAATTGAACAAGATTCACACGCAACGGCGCGATTCTGTAATAATCAAGCAAACACATTCAGGTAAACTGCATGCTGAACTAAGCAAAGTTAACATCTTCAAAATCTCCTCTACTCAACAATTGCTTTCACCCTCTTCCCATTTACTTGGCTCAATTTGCAATCAAACAGTACATTCGCTCAATGAACAATTTTAAATAGGTTGGTAGTCTAATTTATTTAGATATCCATGTATTCAGACATTTTGATATCGCATGGATCATGCACATGAACGTTATGATCTCGCAACTTCTCATGCCACTTGTGGCGTTAATGGCGGCCTCCTGGAAATGGCAATTCTGGCTAATTAATGGTCATTTAAAAGAACAAGGAGTATGTATGGACAAAAAAAAAAAAAAACCAACCGTGGGTATTATGTTGGAGTTAATTAGTATAAGATTAAGTCATAATGTGTGGGTCAGTATAGTCCTCCTTTAAATAAGACCACAAACTAATCAGCTTGAGAGTGAACACGGACGTGGGATGGCATGAATGGAATGTGATGAGTTGATGAGCTGGGCTGCTGCAGGGTTCTTATAGACCGTCGAGTTGCAGGCGTGACCTTAAAAATTACCATCTTATTTAGGTTCATTAACAACTCTTCCTTCTACTTGGTATCATGAGCCTTCGAAGAACACAATAGTCATTAATTCCTTCATTTTGAAAGTTTTCTCCATCTCTTTACCAACTTTCACCACAGTGTCCATTGTTGAACGCCCTTTCCTAAAGCTACTTTGATATGTGGCAAAAAGGTCACTGTGTTCAAGGAAGTAATTTAGTCTTCTTACGAATACTTTCTGAAAAGAGAATTCTCTCATGATTCCTCGACAAAACCAATTGCCGTTTCTCAATATGCATTCTTCTCTGTACTTCTGTTCTTGTGAACTTGAGAAACGGCATCCCTCTGAGACCATTACTGTCTCAATTTAAGGTTTGCATCTCGGCGAGAACGGTTACCAGTCCCAAAAGTGTTCTAGGCACGCCCATTTTTCTGAGGATGCATTGGATGGTAATTTGTGTGAACTTGACAGCACGCATATCCCAGAATTCTTTTCAGCATCTAAGCGGGAGCGGGAGTCCAGGGTTACGTTTCCCAAAAGCCTAGTTGCAAACTAAATGAGCAACTTACATAGTTCGTCAATTCACATTCAATCGGTCCAACTATGTAAGTTAGCATCTGTGATTTTGGGAAATGCACTTCAGGGTCGGTAAAGCTGCTTTCACACCGGACGCAAAACAAATTTTTTGCACGACAGATTTACATTCTAAGTCAATGGAAACGTTGAATGTAATCTGTCGGTATTCTTATATTTTTAGGCAAGGAACTATTATCTGAGTCCCTCCTCTTCCCTGAGTCCTGGACCGTATGAGCCCTGTCCCTCACCATGAGCGCTGGCTGCTGCTGTCCTGCTGTACCTGATTCGATCCGGTCCTGGTCCAGTCCTGCACCATCCTGGACTTGCCACTTTCTGAAGCTACCGTTGCCACTGTTTAGATGGACTTAAATGGAACTCTTCGCCGTTTCACTCTATTTTACTTTTTTGCTCTTAACCCCTTTGTGCAGAAGCCAAATTTGGCTATTTATGGGTTACCCAATTTAATAATTTATAATTCAAGATTTAAGCTTTAGAAAGAGGAAAAATGTGGCTCAACTCAGAAAAGACACTTACATCATTTAGAATTACATCGTATTTCAGTTTATTTTCATGATTTTGGTAGAGAAAATTGGCTGCAAACAGAACAAATCTTCACGAGAATTCACCACTGAAATAGCAAAAAAAATAAATAAATAAAAAATACTGAGAATCTTAAAAAACTGCTGGGGCTTAAATCTATACATTTCTGGGATCATAAACTCCTTGTCCTCAAGTAGAATTCATCCTCAACATTACATTCTAGATTACCTTAATGCTATTAGCCAAATTATACAGCTATCCAAGTGTCTCCCCAAAGCCTGAGATCCCTCAATATGTTGCACTGTCAAATCAAAAAATTATCATGTATTTAACACAAATAATGTTTTCAGGCATGAAATTTAATATAATCTAATGATTTTCTGGTTGAGTTTAGCATGAATTTATATATATATATATCTGTGCAGCTGAACATCAGTGGTCACCAGTAACCTCTCCAAACACAAAACATGCCTTTTCTCCATAATAAGGTTCAGAGTTTTGTCCATTTTTCTTCTAAGTCCCCCAAGCCAGCACAAACACGCATTGCATTATATAAACTGCTGATTAAACGGTCAGAACATTCACCCTGTAATGGAAGTTACCAGTTCCCAAACTCACAACTTCATTTCAGCCCTTATGAGGAACAAGTAAAAATCACTAACACAGTAATATCTGAATTCTGAAATATACCTTATTTTAACAGAACAGACATTGCACTTTCAGGGAACATCACACAATATATATTCCTCCCTAGATTCAACAGAACGGTGCAATGACCGTACCAGGGGGTCCACCTGAATGCATGGGCAGTTCGCCTTTTAAACAGGAAAAAAACCTCGGCATTCGACTTTGTTGAGTACGGTATACATTCCAAAACAGAAACCAAAATTTAGCAGCCTACCCTTTTTCACGAATCCCTCCTCGAGAGACCGATGTATCGAGTAGGAACCCTACGGTCCTGTTTCATACAAAATAATTCCCATTGACCATGTCCTTATCTTATTTAAATCCTCTAAATATAACTGAACACTTCAAGGCCAGTTTTGAGAGTCTTTCTTTTTATATAAATCGCGTTGATTTCAGCCGCGTAATGTGCGCAACGTAAACAGGATACAACCGAGCCTGCTGATACGCGTACGCTTGTTTGCTCTTTGTTTGTCCAATAAATGTGTTTCGCTTACTATAGAATGTTTAAATACTCGGGAATTGGATAAGAAATGAGCCAATCAATACATTGTTCCCGCAGAAGTTTTACGAGGGCGTGAAGTCTAACCGTGCAGTTATGCAGAAGAGCCTGAATGTACAAAAGTGACTGACTGATTGGCTATCAACGCCAGTACTCGGGTGGATATAAGGAAGCGCTGGATTTGTCAATGAGGGAATCTACACGAAAATCCACGGTAGGGAACTTCACATTTTTTTTGCATGTGATGACGAATTGATAATCGAATGTGAGACAATCATTACCATGTTGAATTTTTTTGCTTCAGAAAACAGATTTTTCTGAACCACTAATTGGAATACCGTACGCCACTGTAGCTAAGGTGGTTGCTACAACGGACAACGATTTTTTCTGTCGCAAAAGATAATTTTTTTTTAAACTGCTGGATCGATATTATGGGCAAGGATACTGATTAGTTTGCACATCAGGCTTAGCTGAGGAGTTTAATTCATGCAACTCTCGAAAAAAACAGGGAGTGGAGTGAACTTCCCCATATTCAAAACAGAGTTTGAGGTCTGCTTGCTTGTGAATATTCAATAACGGATCCGGGGGTGCCATCTAGTGATCGAGTTCAGTAACAGCGTGCTTAAATTTGCAGGTCTATAGACGCTAGCGTCTACATCTGCAGAAAGGGGTAAATTAGCTACCCTGCGGGGGATGGGCTCCCCCACTATAGCAGGGTTCCTCCTAAGATTTCTTCCCACTGGGGAGTTTTTTCTCACCACTGATGGAGGATTTTTCTCCCTACTGGGAGCTTTTTGCCTCATTTGCTGTAGTGGGGAATAGGCTGGGCACTACCTTTTTATTTCTTTAAACTCTCACTGTAAAGTGTCTCTGTGAAAGGCGCTATACAAAATAAATTGAATATTATCTGAGTACATTTGGAATATTGGCTACCTTATGATGTTTATATCTAATATGCTGCAATGTTTTCATTGTAGGGAAACTCCACAACACCCGGAGGAACGTAGCTAAGTTCAGCACCTTAACCGGCCTGAAGTGTTCAGTTACATTTACAGGATTTAAATGAGGTAAGGACATAGTCAATGGGAATTATTTTGAATGAAACAGGACCAGAGGGTTCCTTCTACTGGACACATCGGTCTCTGGATGAGGGATTCAGTGAAAAAGGTTAGGCTGCTACTTTTGCTTTTTGTTTTGGAATGTAATACCGTATTAAACAAAATCAAATGCCAAGGTTTTTTTTTTCCAATGTTTAAAACGTGAACTGATGATGCATTTCGGTGGATCCCCTGGTACGTTCATTGCACCTTTCTGTTGAATGTAGGGAGGCATATATTGTTTTATTTTCCCTGATTGTGGAATGTCTGTTCTGTTAAAGGCAAAGAAAGCACTTGGTACAACT
Organism: Gymnothorax reevesii; assembly: GCA_029721435.1. NCBI lineage: Eukaryota > Metazoa > Chordata > Actinopteri > Anguilliformes > Muraenidae > Gymnothorax > Gymnothorax reevesii. The sequence goes on from CM056575.1 coordinate 155,229,082, forward strand.
TTACCTGAGGTGAAAAAGTAATAATTCCGGAGTTCAAAAAACCCAACCAATAATTTTAACGATTTTTTTGGAGTGAAAAATTCGCAATCAAACACGGCTAAATTCCAGTTTGAGAGTTCCGCCATTTTGTCATGCCTGTGCTGCGATGATGATGTCAGTGGTTCCAGTAGCGTAGTGATTGCGTATTGAGAACCGGTGCCAGGACAGAGCCCTCGAGCTGTCACTTTCAGATCGATTGGAACATCCAAACGCTGCACATTGAGGCATGTTGACACCGTATCCATAAATTTTCCGTTCTTGGAATGACAACCTTCGCAAGACTGATGGCAAATTTCTATCAAAACAACAAAATATTTTCGGACGTTTCAAATACTGTTTTGCTACGTGTCAACTGTGCGATGGGCTTGTGTGTCATCACACTGACCTCCGGGCAGAAGATTTCAGAATTTCTGATTGTTTGAAATTTGTAATCACGATAACAATGGCGGCACCCACTGCTTTTTCCATAGTGCCATTTTTTGAGAGTTTCTGCATTTTTTACACAGAGAAAAAGAAATCACGAAAAATATTCGTCAACTATTTTGAGGTTTACGAGGACTATTCTCTCAGATAAAAATGACTTTCACTGTATCTTTTCTTTGCCTTTAAAATAGGTATTTTTCAGAAATCAGATATCACTGAGTTAGCGAGTTGTACTTGTTCCTTATAAGTGTAGAAATAAGGTTGTGAGCTCAGAAGTCGGACCTGCTAGCTTTCATTGCAGGGTGAATGTTCTGACTGTTTAATCAGCAGTTTATTTCATGAGTATGTGTGCTGGCTTGGGGGACTTTGAAGAAAAATGGCCAAAACTCTAAACTGTATTATGGAGAAAAGGCATGTTTTTTATGTTTGGAGAGGTTACTGGTGACCAGTGATGTTCAACTGCACTGATATTGATAAATTAATGCTAAACTCAACCAGAGAATTATTAGTTTGTATTAAATTTCATGCATCAAAACTGTGTATTAAATACATGATTATTTTATGATCTGACAGTGCACTCATAGCAAGTAGGAGATCTAGAATGCAATGTTCAAGATAAATTATACTTGTGGTCAAGGAGTTTATGATCCCAGAAATGTATAGATATTTGCAGCCCCTTTTCTCTAACAAAATCATGAAAGCAAACTGAAATACTATGGGAGTCTAAATGCTTCAAGTGTTCAGCCATTCTTTTCCTGTCTGAAACTGCAATCTTGAATTATAAAACCTTAAATAAGGTAACCCCCCAAATCGTCAGATTTGGCCGCTTTGCAAAGGGGTTAAAGGGCATCTATAGTCAATTCTCAGATGGGACGTTGAACGTCCAATGTTAACAAACAAATCACTTGCTTTTGTTGACATCTTACATTGTTACATGACTGTTTTCATTTATTAACCAATGTTTTGTGTACATGTGTCAATAATCCTTCTATAATGGTTCATTTGTGCAGGTGCGGCTCGCTGATTGGCCGATGAACAAAAAACAATGGGGATCGACTTTAGATGTCCTTTAAGACACTTTTATGAACAGAATCTCCAACACTGTGCTCACTGTTTATTTTTGAAAAAGTTCAAAATCACAACTGAACATTACTTTTGATACATGTAAATAATACATTTCTTTTGATTAACCATTGGAAATTCAATCTATGCATGTATGTTGTAAATTCAAAGTACAAAGTACTATGAAGCTTAATTATTTTGTGGTTCTGACTGCACAGCAGATCTTCAATAAATCACCATCATCCTCCCTTCGTGGTGACCTTTACAGTCACCTGCAGCATCATGTGACCAAAATGGACATGTCAAGAGGCCAAAAAAATACACACTGAGGATGTTTGGATTCCTCAGGGTAGACCACTGGCCCTGAAGTGGATTCTGGGAGAAGCACTGACGAGTATTTTTTAGTTCAAGGAGGCTGAGGCAAAAGTAATTTTGCCGAGGGACATCTTGCTCGTGTAAAGGTTCCATTAGACAGTTTTTTCAGTATGAAGTATCTGGTAGTTACCAAAGAATTTATAAATGAGATCAATGGATAAGATTCAAAAACCAGGCGAACTGGTGAGGCTTTTGATCTGTGTGTCCAGTTCTCACAAGACTTGAAGTATGTATCCACCACATTGATTACAACACCCTGCATCATCATTGTCACTTTCGACAACCATTTGTATGCTTAGCCACCGGAACACGTGCCAGAAAGAATTATTTCAATTTTCCTCTGAGCCAGGTGAGAACTATTTGTTCAATTCTTGGCTGATTTTCACATATAGAATGATTCTAAGGACATTATTTAGTGCTTAATCCTGATGTCAGGCGTAGTAATACGGCCACTGACAGAGAAAAATGCAGACATGATACAAAGGTTTTCTGCTACATCTGTTGGTGTTTCACAACACCCAAACAGCATTTGTTACCCTTTTGATCGGTGCATAAAAGTCAATTTATATGATATAATATGGAATATCTTCATTTTTATTTTGTGAAAAAATTGTGAAAGAAACTTTTTGCTCGCATTTCTTAATCCAGCATCCTCAAATTAGGTAATACAAGGCCTTTTTGGGAAATCAGCAAAAAATTTTTTTTCAACATGCAGGGTGGTTACTGCTGGTGCCTACAAAGAGACTCCCCCGAACGAAATTATTCCCGCAAATCAAAAGAAAATGTAATCCTTAGGTAAACTGCATTTTGTTTTATTACATATTGCAGAATGCTTAAAATCTATCATTTTGCTTTCATTTATCATTGTGTATTTTTATATATCACATATATCATATATCATATATATATATATATATATATATATATATATATATATATATATATGATATTTCAATATGAAAAAAAAAATTCACTACATGTCAAAAACTCTGACGTGATACACAAATATTTAGGGCAAATTTGAAATCAACGCCTTCGAATTATATTAAATCGACACAGTTTATCAAATCAGCAGAGGAAACGTTTCAAAATGCAGGGCGGTTAGAACTCGGCTCCTATATTAAATCTATGGTGATTATTGTAAACATTGAGTATTTTAGGCCTGTGCTGTGTGACCCATTTAGCAGAATACTCCGTGAGACCAAGACAGAAAACGCACACACAATGCATTCGTAGGACCTACAATCCATAAAATGGAATTTATTTTAAAGGAGGAGACCTCACCTTGGCAGATTATATTTCAGGGGAAAGTAGAATTCTTGCATAAATGCATAATTTTATAAATTCTTACTTTGGAATAATACATTGCAACCCATGTTAAACCAGGAAGTATTCAAATAGGCTTCAATATCAGATGGCAAACATTTTAACTTGGGGAAGTGAATTTTTTCCAATCCAAGGCCTTCATTGAATGAACTAAAACAACTGATGTCAGAAGAAATGCGACACAGTCGAGTGCATTGGCGTTTGACTGGATAAAATTTGATTCCCCAAGTAAAAATGTCTGCCCTCTGATACTGAAGCTAATTTAAAGACTTGCTGGCTTTAAAATGCGTCGCAATGGATTATTACCAAATTAAAATATGCCTTTTAGACACTTCAAGAATTCTACTTTCCGCTGAAATTTACTTTGCTGAGGTGCAGGCTCTTTCTCCAAAGGGGGCTTTTCAGGCAAATACTTTTGCGGCTGATAATGCTGTTCTGTTTTTGAATGTGGTGAGATTATTCCAAGCACTCATCTCCTAGTGACTTCCATGGTTATGGAAAACGCGAGCAGTGTCTCAGCAGATTTTAATAATCGGCAATCCTGACATAACGACAAATAAATAAATAAATAAATACTCACTGGCATGATTTCAATTTACAAGGTAAATTTGAATGATGACCCAAAAAAATAATTTATGAAAACTGTTTAAAAAAACTAAAAACCTGGACACCAATGCAATGATTTATATTCACTGCAGCCCCAAACAAATATGAACCACAGTGACACAGTCCTCAGGAACTTCCATACTGAATTTAAAGAGAATCTGGCAGGAAGTTTCAGAGTAGATTTTTAAAGTTTCAGATGGGGGGGAAAAAATCATGAAAAGTAGGAAAAAAGTTATATTTTTCAAAACTGTGAACGATCTTTGCACACATTGTCCTCAGGAAGCTCCATACCAAATTTCAAGACATTCAGGTCAGAAGTTTCAAAAAAGATTTTTCAGGTTTTAAATGGAAAAAGTAAGCAAGATTTACGAGCGAAAGATGTCTCACATTGATCACAGTTGAAGGGCTCTGGGCACCTGATAATGGCACTGTAAACGGTATTTGTAACTGAAACTCTCCCCACACTGATCACGTGTAGGGCTTTTCACCTGCATGAATTTTTTCATGGTATTTTACACTGCATTTCTGACAGAAATTTTCCCTCAGATTACATTGCTTAAGCATTTCACCTGTATAATTTTTTTATGGTATTGTAAACTGCATTTCTAACTGAACCTTTTCCCACATTGATCTCAGCCGTAGGGCCTTCATCCTGTATGTATTTTTTCATGGCACAGTAAATTTCCGAATGAAACTCTTCCCACATTGAACACATTGGTAGGGAAAACCAAAATGTTAAATGATCTCGAGAGAAAACCAAGATTTCCAAGCAAGACTTCCCACACTGACCACAGCTTTAAGGCTTTTCACCTCTATGAATTTTCCCGTGGCGTTTTAAACTGGATTTCCGACTGAAACTTTTCCCACACTGATCACATTTGTAGGGCTTTTCACCTGTATGATTTTTTTCATGGTATTGTAAACTAGATTTCTGACCGAAACGTTTCCCACACTGAGCACATCTGTAGGGATTTTCACCTGTATGAATTTTTTCATGGCACAGAAAACTGTATTTCCGAATGAAACTCTTCCCACACTGAACACATTTGTAGGGATTCTCACCAGAATGTTGTCTCTCGTGGTCATTTAACAAAGATTTCCAAGCAAAGGACTTCCCACACTGATCACAGCTGTAAGGCTTTTCACCGGTATGAATTTTCTCATGGCTCTTTAAATTGGATTTCCGACTGAAAATTTTCCCACACTGATTACATTTGTAGGGCTTTTCACCTGTATGATTTTTTTCATGGTCTTGTAAACAGCATTTCTGGCCGAAACTCTTCCCACACTGATCACATCTGTAGGGCTTTTCACCTGTATGAATTCTTTCATGACATTTTAAACTGGATTTCTGAATGAAACTCTTCCCACACTGATCACATTTGTAGGGCTTTTCACCTGTATGAATTCTTTCATGACATTGTAAATTGGTTTTCTGACAGAAACTCTTCCCACACTTTTCACATTTGTAGGGCTTTTCACCTGCATGAATTTTTTCATGGCTTTCTAAATCGCATTTCCGACTGAAACATTTCCCACATTGAACACATTTGTAGGGCTTTTCACCAGTGTGAACTTTCTCATGGTAATGTAAACCGCATTTCTGACTGTAACTTTTCCCACACTGGTCACATCTGTAGGGCTTTTCACCTGAATGACTCTTTTTATGGCATTGTAAACTGTATTTCTGACTGAAACATTTCTCACATTGATCACAACTGTAGGGCTTTTCACCAGTATGAATTTTCTCATGGCATAATAAAATGTATTTCCGAATGAAACTCTTCCCACATTGAACGCATTCGTAGGGATTCTCACCAGTATGTTGTCTCAGGTGGTCATTTAACAAAGACTTCCATGCAAAAGACTTCCCACACTGATCACAACTGAAAGGCTTTTCACCGGTATGAATTTTCTTATGGCATTTTAAACTGGATTTCCGACTGAAACATTTCCCACACTGATCACATTTGTAGGGCTTTTCTCCAGTATGTTTTCTTTCATGGTACTGTAAGCTGCATTTCTGACCAAAACTTTTCCCACACTGATCACATTTGTAGGGATTTTCACCTGTATGAATCCTTTCATGGCATTGCAAACTGTATTTCTGAATGAAACTCTTCCCACACTTATCACATTTATAGGGCTTTTCACCAGTATGAATTTTTTCATGGCATTTTAAACTGGATCTCTGAATGAAACTCTTCCCACACTGATCACATTTGTAGGGCTTTTCACCGGCATGAATCTTTTCGTGGTATTGTAAGCTGACTTTCTGAATGAAACTCTTCCCACACTTATCACATTTGTATGGCTTTTCACCTGTATGAATTTTTTCATGGCATTGTAAATCAGGTTTCTTTCGGAAACTCTTCCCACACTGAACACATTTGTAGGGCTTTTCACCAGTATGAATTTTTTCATGGCACTGTAAATCGCATTTCTGACTGAAACTTTTTCCACACTGCTCACACTTGTAGGGCTTTTCACCAGTATGTTTCCTTTGGTGGTAATTTAGATGAGATTTGTGAGCAAAACACTTCTCACACTGATGACACTTATAGGGCTTGTCTCCAATAAGAACTCCAAGGTGGCTATTTAAATCTGATTTCCATAAAAAGCACTTCCCACTTGTAAAGCATTGCTGTGTATTTTCCACTATAGGGATTCCCTCATCAGGCATTAGATCAACCTGATTTTTGCCAGATATTCTGCAGTTTGGATTGAGCTCTCCTGCATTATACATTACAGTCTCTGCCTTTTCATCAACCTCAGCTTCATTAACCGCAGTATTCATGAGATCACTCCCTAACATTTCACTTGATTCAGGCACATCATCATCAGATTTGATGCAAGCACACTTAATGTCCGGCAAGACATTGACATGTTCAGTCTTAATATAATCTCCATCATCAGTTTCAGTTTTGACTTTGTCAGAATACAGAGTTACAAAGGCCAGATCTGTAAAGTCTAGGCTCTCAGTCTTAAGATCCTCAGTGTTGGTGGAGCTCAGATCAGTTTCTGTTTTTATCATTGATGCTTCTGTGGGATGTAAATCACTGACCCTGCTGTTTGCAGTAACACACTCTGGCTCCAGTGTGTTGAGTCCTGGTGCAGTACATTTTGTCTCTGCCATGTGGACAGACTCCAGTCCATGTAGTTCCTCTTCTTTCTCTCTGATCCTGTGCTGCTCGGGGAGCTCTGGTAGGGTCGTCTCAGTGTCCTGTCTCAGACGGACTCCTGCCTGCATCATTCTGCTGATCAAATGTGTTCAGAAGTGCAGCTCCTGAAAGGAAACAGTGGAAGGGATTTTAGCCTTTATCTGTTCTACCTGCACTAGAAACTTGATTTTCAGGTGCTTCTGACAATCTGATGTTTAAGATTATCGATTTTACTACTTCTCTGTATGCAAAACTAACTTCATTTAACTAGAATTCCTCTAACAGATCACTAAAATGATTACATTCCAGCAGTGGCGGCTGGTGAACTGGCAACAGGGGAGGCTCAAATCCGTCCCTTTAAAATGATGATTGGCCATGACCTCTCTTCAATCATTCATTTAAATTGCAATTTCAGAAACTCCAAAAACACTCAGCATTATCAGGTGTGGCCAGTTTTCATCAATAACTTATGCATGTCAACTCACACATTCGGCGTGAGTTTTATTAACATATTTACGTCCCCCTGCTGTAGTCCGCAATTATTCAATCAACGTAAGTAAGTAAGTAAGTAAGAAATTCTCACACAGAATCAAAGTCCTTGCGCAAGGACTTTACTTTACTCATGTAAATGAGCCAAAAGTTTCTTGTCATAATATGATGTTTTCACGTTGAAATAACGTGAAGATATCTTGTTAAAGCGTGAAAATATGTTGGATCTTGTAATATCAAAAAACTTTTCACTACAGACCCGTTTTTTTTCCAGGAATGGCAGCAATACACTACCGTAAGTCAGGGACTCTACCACATGACCTAGCCCATTCATAAGTTTCAATGTCTCCTTGGAGACGATTGACCAACCAGAGGACAGGTAAAAGATGCATTAGACATAACATTTAGAGAAGAAAAAAGTTTGCGGCCCGCCTGCGTCATGAACATTCATGAGAAAATGCGAAATCTGGCCTCGCTGGGTTACGAAAAAAAGACGCGTCCAGGACCAGGAGGAGGCGCGAACTCGTGTTTGAGAACGTCGCGCTGATTGGCCAAAGAGGAATCCTGTACATCTGAGATCGATTGCTCTTCCTTCGTCCTTAAACTACCCGGATGTTTGTCACAGTAAATTGAAATTGAATTTTGAGAACTGAATTTGAATTGTGAGAACTGAACATGAGCATATTTGGGAGTTGAATTTTCAAATTTTATTAGATTGCTGTTACAAACTAATGAATTCAATTTCAAATGATACTATTCAGATTCAGTTTTTCAATGCAATGATTCAAATAAAAAAATACAATCAAAAATCATGATATTCAAATTCAGTTTCTGGTGGCACAGATTTCTGCCCATAGCTCTCATATACTTTTATTTATCTCCTTCATGGCGATCTCTATTCACTTGGATCACGCGCAGTTCAATAATTGGTACATCCGTAGGCAGGCTGACTCCAAGGACGCCTTCCCAGAGGATGCAACCGTGAAAACTTGACCAGACTCTGACTTCCAATATGAAAACTGAGAAAATTAACCACAATGAGACATAGCGAGCCAAATTGGGCGAACACACAAGACGCAAGGATAATTGTAGAAGCAGTAGACAAAAAGATTATGCCCCTTCAAAAAATTTCAGACAGCGGGGAGAAAGGTGTTTAATGATGTCAGGTAATGAAGGCTTGTGTGAGTTGGGTGTTTGGTTATTTTATGGTCCGCGCAGTTCAGCCCGGGTTCTGTATGTTACTTTTGCGTTATATATACTAAGCAACAAAAGAAACGAAAGTTACCTAGTTAGTTAATATACTAACTAATATTAGTTAATATACTAATATATATATCAAAGCACCCGCAAATCAAAGAGAAGTTTGATGAAGCAAGTGTAAATGAGCACACGATTGTAATAAATTTGATTTTCTATAATAATTACGCGCAGTTAATTTCCAGTCTGTCTTTAATTAACCTGTTTCTTTTGTTGCTCAGTATATAATTAACCCAAATAATATTAGTCTCTCTTTGGTTTGTTTCTGTTATTAAGGTAAACTGTAATTTGATGCGGGAGAAACCCTCAATAAACCAGCCAAGAATCAACGGAAAATATATTTTTGCCTCTTGTTTTTTACAAGATCTGACGCTCGGCCAACGCAAGAATTGGCCACTTGATCAAGCAAGGTTAATCAAATGTTAATCTCCCCTCCAATATAACCTGTAGTAGCAAATAACGGCGACAAGACTGATCCCCGAAGAAACCTGGCGATAAATACAAAACAAACACACACACAGATGAATTTGCTCAACTCGATCAATTTCATCGGCAAAAGAACATTACCTTTCGAAATTATCCATGGCGAGTGTTCAAACAGACGGGGAACGAGTAAGCGATGGTCGAGACGGTGTGAGGACATAACTCACTGTCTGATGAACAGAAGAAATCCAGCATCGACTCATCCTCGTACATTTAATTTATTTCCCACCAAAAATTAGAAACGTTACAAATCTGCGTAGGTTGGCCAGCTGAAAAGGGAGCTCTCCCACAACTGTTCGATAAAATCCAACAACGGTAAGGCTTCGTCTTCTTTCGAGATTTTTGTCAGCGAGGACGCTAATAGGTGCACTACTGCCCTCCGCAGATACAAAATTCACCTAAAAGTTCCAAGAAAATTCCAGAAAAAAACCCCCTAATAATATCTTACCCTATCCTGAAATCCCCTTTCCTAAACTTGACTTTCCTGTCACCTGACCCTTGCCAAACCCCCTCTCCAAAATCCTTTGAATTTCTTCTCCGTTAACCTCCATAACTCCTGAAAACACCCGCGCTGCATCAATCGCCACTCTCATTCTCTCTGTTCTGCTTACAAGTATTCCAAAACAAATCACCACCATTGCAATAAAAGCCAACGGAAAGGCTTCTTCTTCGTTGGAGTTCGATGGTTTATAATGAACAATGTACTGCACCGCCACCCTCTGTACGTTACTGAATAACTAGGAAAGGCTAAATTTTCTGAAGAAAATTTGTGTGCTTTGTTCAGCCAGAAAAGTTATGGAGGCTGGCTTATAAAATGAAAGTGCTTGAAACATATTATCTGGCCTAGGAATTGTTCAAATTTTACAGAATTAGAACAATCTATCCCAACCCTGTTCAGTTTTAGGTTACAATGGCCATAATGTTATAAATATTATGTACATGGGAAACGTAGAGATCTGTTATCAGATATTGCAGGATGTGTAGGAGCCACTGGCTCAACAGTGAATGCCATTTCAATGGATATAGAATCTAATAACCATGATTGGGCTGACAATCTGTTAGCAACAGGCACAATATTGGTGGCAAAGGGAGGACTACTTTCTAACCAAGCTACTCGCCATCTTGCTTCTGCTACGCATGACACTGGGGAGGTGATCACTGTTTTGCTCCAGCGTTCACCTGAAAATGCTAAAACTTACAAAAAGATTCAATTGGTAGAGCATGTGCATAGGAGGGTAGAGGAGATGTGTTACAGATCTGGCATTCAGCATGGAGGTGATAGGTGACCTGCTCGCGTCACGTGTACCAGGGTGGGTACGGTCTGCAGTCCTCCTGGAGGCTGAGTCAGCTCCTTGGGTGGCGGCTGGGGACTATCCATAGTTGAGGCATGTCACGATGGCGAGGACATCCGTGGCGGTGCTCTAATTCCAGTCGGGCGGAAGCCCATACTGAAAGCACAACCCATATACCCGCTTCCATTCCCATGTAACAGACGTGTGTGCCAAGTGCACAATGTCAAATACATCATCACTGACAACAACAGAAACATTTTTTCTGAACACCAGTGCTCTACTGTAGGAGGCTGGGTACTATGCTCAGCCTCAACTGAGTCAGGACAAGCCTTATCACATTTAGTGGGACCTGAACTACAAATACATGTATTACCTGAATCTCCTGGAGCAATAGCAGTGAGAACCAACACTACCACTTGGTGCAGGTTGGGGCCTTTATACTCTGGTCCAAAGCTTTGTGCAATGACTAACATTTCCTACTGCATTAACCCTAATGGCACTTCTATTACTATCGGCTCCATTCTAGTCACTCCCAATGTCACCACTAACACTTCTGTTCCAGCCTTGGAGAGCTGGGTGCTGGACCTTAATAATTATTTTGAGAGAGTTCTCATGGCGGTCTCTGACAGAATTGAGAGGATGGTTAAGGAAAGCTATGCTAGAATCAAACATGCTCTCATTTCTGGGAGTAGTGTCCACTGGGGACGACTTTGGGTGGTACTATCCCAGGGCGTCTGAGGACTAGAATTGTAAGCTTTGTTTTAGTTATTTTTATGTATTATAAATTAAATAGGCTAATCAGGAATGAACAGCACAATCTAACATTTGCTAATCTGACCCATCCACTTGCAAAGTGGTGTAACTGGTGTCTAAATCATGGTGGGATGGCTCACCACTAATACAAAATGAGGGAATGATAGGATTGAGCTACTGGATTAAGGTTTTTCTCTCAGCACACACAGATCCACACACGCACCCATTCCCAGCCCCCTCCCCTTGCTTACCCCAGCCCACACACACACACACTCAGATCAATATCCTCCCACAGTGAGGGCCGCCAAGCACCTGGTCACACTTGGTAATTGCTGTATTGTGCTCAGAAAGAAGGTACATGATCCAAGGTTATATCAACATCCTGTAAGTTTGGCTGGATGTCTGCGGGAAGGTGTTACATCCACCACTTGCTCTGCCACTGATCTAGTACTTAAACCCCGAGATGTGAACAGTGTGTCAGGATTCTCTGTGAACGCTATGTCGGACGCTAGAATCCTCCCTTGCGCATTGTAATAAAAGCCTTTTCAATTGGAAAGTGGTCATTGGTGTGTCACTTCTATCAGTCCCGACTTGACTCCACGACGGAAAATATTATTAACAACGGCGTATACCTGCGTATCTCGTAGACTACACCATACACCACTGCATAGAACTGCTGCTCGGCATGAATCTCATTTAGCAAGGTTTAGCAAGGAAGTTTAGTTCGATCAGTCTTTCAACGTGGGTTTTGGCAGATTTAATAAAAACATTTTTAAACTTGTCGCTGGTCTTCAGCCCTCCTTTCATGCGCAACATATCAACCTTTTCTCGTACCGAGGAAAACTCAACCTTAATCGCGCTGGGTCGCCCTCCCCGATCCGCGGCCACCACACCTGGTTGAATCTCTTAGCCCAAGCCGTGGGAGAGCAACTTCGCAACCACGTCCAGCATGTTTTCCTCCTCATTGTATTTTATACCTGAAATGATGACGATACATCAGGATAAAAGTGAGAGTTCGCTTTTGTTTGCACCTGGTCAAGTTTAGCTTCCATTTGGTCTATTCAGGCCAACACATGACCAATCTCCATATCCAGGTTGCCTTGCACTTCCTTTATTTTTTGGGCAAGTTCAGCTTTCAAGCAGTCCATATTTTTATTAATTAAATTTGTCATAGAATCGCGCAGGCCATCCACCTTGGCAATCAATTGCTTCTCAAAAGACGGTTTTAAATGATCCATCTTGGAATTAAGCTGCCTCAACTCCTGCAGCAGGCTTGACATGTTATCAGCAGCGTTTCTTGTAGTAGCGCCTGTTATGACTTGAAAAAATCACAACAAAGAAAACCAGCAAATAAACTTAAACAAATGTATTCTTCACTAAAAAAAGTTCTTCAAAAAATATCCACTATTTAATTCTCTAATAACACTCTGATGCCGCTAATTAACTCTGTTGCCAGAACAAAAATCTGCCTCTCTCTGCTCTGCTCTGCTGTGCTTAAAATCACAGCATTTATGAAGACGAGCAACATTCTGGAAAGATCCACAGGATTCCTGGGTAATCCCGCCCCCTCCAGGCCGGAAGGTGCCAGAAGGTTCTAGAAAGCACTAGTCTATTACATCAGATTATGTTTTGCTAGCCGGTCGTAGGACGGGCCCCGCAATGGCATGCCCACACTGTTTTTAATGCACCACACGTCCAGACACAGACAAACACAACCATACATATATAGGGCAGGTGGGGCGTGCGGCGGGGGCCTGGGGTGCCTGAGGTGGAGGAGTTGGCCATGAGGGGAAGATTGGTGAGTGACTGTGGGCCAGTACCGCATTGTGTAGCTGCTCCCCTTACATCCCATAGCAGACATGGGTGGGGGCCGGCCTGCTCTGTGGCTGTGTGGGGATCTGAGGCAGATCCTTGTTTCAATTCTTCCAATTGTTCACTATTATTATTATTATTATTATTATTATTATTACTGTTAATTTATTCTCTCTCTTATTTGCTTATCTTATTTATTGGTTTTTCTATTCTCTGTTTTGCCCCCTCTCTTCAATGCCTGTGATGACAATGATGTAACTGATCATTACTGCTTTTATGGTTATCATCATTATTAATAGTGTTATGGCCCCAATTTGTTATTACATTTATAACACAACAGCAACAGCAAGGGATGACAAACACAGTTTTAACAACTAAAACACATTTAATTTTTAACAAAGACAAAGACTAATAACAACCTACAACTAAAGACCAAGATTGATAAATAAGAAAAAACAGAAATAATTACAGTCCCTTTTTAGTGGGGTGGCTTGGTGATGTCCTGGATGAAGAAAATGCTCAAACACAGGCAAAGAAATCCACAAAAGAAACGTCACAGGTCTTGAACAGAATGGCAGGTCTGGTCATCTTCTTGCAATTTCTCCTACTACTTTACTGTCTCAATTCTTTTCCTTATATACTCTTTTGCAGACCCCACCCACATTTAGACCTCTTTTTTTTAATTTTCTGAGACTTGCCCCAGACATGTCCAGGACATGTCTAAACATGACTCCAGTCTGAGCTTAACAAAAAAAAGGTAAATACTGTCATCTAGTGGCCTATATTCACATTACACCTCCATTCCAAAAGGGAAAAATTTTGACTCATAAAGGCAAAATTTTTCTTTTCAATACAAAATGGTAAAGTGAACACTTGTCTATATATACATATCATACACATTCAAACACGGGATAAGCAATCAGCAATTACATTGTCTGTACCCTTCACATGTTTAATTTCCAAGTCAAACTCCTGTAAAATCAAACTCCAATTCAACAATCTCCGATTCTTGTTTTTCATCTTACTCAAAAACATTAACGGATTGTGGTCAGTGTACACAATCATTGGCTTTTGTCCTGTACAAACATAAACCTCAAAGTGTTGTAAAGAAAGGACCAGAGCCAACAGTTCCTTCTCTATTGTGGAATAGTTCCTTTGGTGGCGATTGAACTTCCTGGAGAAGTATGCCACGGGATGCTCAATGTCATCAGAGTCACTTCTCTGTAGGAGCACAGATCCACAAGCTTGGTCGCTAGCATCGACCGCGATGGAGAACGGTTTGTTGAAGTCAGGAGATTTGAGCACGGGAAAGTGACACAGCAGAGACTTCAGGTGATCGAAGGCTCTCTGGCATGCATCATCCCAGGTGAACTTTTCGCCTTTCTTCAGTTGGTTAGTTAGACTGAGAGCAATCTCAGCAAAGTTCTTGCAGAACTTGCGGTAGTACCCGATCATTCCAAGGAAGCGGCACAAAGCTTTTTTGTTGTCAGGAACTGGAAAGTCCATGATGGCTTGGACTTTAGCATTTATGGGTGCCACCTTACCCTGGCCTATGACGTAGCCAAGATAGGTGACAGTAGCACAACCAAAGTCACTCTTGCTCAGGTTAACAGTTAGGTTAGCCTGGGTCAGGCGCTGGAACAACGTCTCTACATCTTTTAGATGTTCTTCCCAGGAGTCACTCCATGTGATCAGGTCATCGATGTACGCACCCGTGTGTGGCAATCCGGCGATTGTAGACTGTATCATCCTTTGGAACGTGGCTGGGGCATTTTTCATGCCAAAGGGTAGGACTTCATACTGGTACAATCCAGATGGTGTGGCAAAAGCAGAGATGCTCTTGGCCCTCTCAGTTAAAGGCACACACCAATAACCCTTCAATAAATCAATCTTGGTCAGAAACTTTGCTTGCCCTACACTATCAATACAATCATCAATCCTAGGTATTGGAAACACATCAGTTCTAGTTACAGCATTGACTTTGCGATAATCTGTACAGAATCTAGTACTTCCATCAGGTTTTGGTACTAGCACACAGGGTGAACTCCAATCGGAGTTGGAGGGTCTGATAATATCATGTTTTAACATGTACTCAACCTCTTTCTCAGCAATCTTTCTTTTTTCAGGATTCATCCGGTATGGATGCTGTTTTATTGGTTTGGCATCACCAACATCTACATCATGAGAGGCTATAGTAACTCTCTTTGGAACATCAGGAAACAAATCCTCATATTGCTTGATCAACCTTTCAAACTGATCTCTCTGTGAGGGTTCTAAGTGCTGGAGTTTTACATCAAGATTTTGCAACACTTCAGTGTTTGACAATTTACATGAAAGAACTTCAGCTTTAATTCTTGGTTCATCATCTTGAAACTCCCCCTCATCTTCACACGTTTCGACCATTGGAGAATCTGAAGTGACAGCTGCAACCCTAGCATTTCTGTCATGATAAGGCTTTAGCATGTTAATATGACACAATTGTTTTGGTTTTCTCCTATCTGGAGTCTTCACAATGTAATTGAGATCATTGAGTTTTGTCAGAATTTCATATGGACCATGAAATCTAGCCTGCAATGGATTGGACTGCAAGGGAAACAACACAAGGAACTTGTCTCCTGGTTTAAACTCACGGCTTCTAGCCTTATGATCATACCAAGTTTTCATTTTTCCCTGACTTGATTTCAAGTTCTCTTTGGCAAGGTCACAAGCTGCACGCAATCTTTCCTTGAACTTGCTAACATAGTCTAACAGACTGATTTGCGGCTCTTCCTCTTGCCATTGTTCACTCAATAATAGCAAAGGTCCTCTCACTTCATGACCAAACACTAGCTCAAATGGACTGAATCCAGTAGACTCCTGCACTGCTTCTCTAGCTGCAAACAACAGCAAATGAACCCCTTCATCCCAGTCTTTCTCATGGTCATAATGATAAGTCCTCATCATTGTCTTGAGAGTGGAATGAAACCGCTCTAAGGCACCCTGACTTTCTGGATGATAGGCACTAGAAAGAATCTGTTTTGCACCTAGTTCATACACAACCTGCTGAAACAATCCTGAAGTGAAATTGCTACCTTGGTCTGACTGAATTTCCCTGGGGAGACCAAACAACGTGAAGAACTTTATCAAAGCCCTCGAGATTGCAGTTGCCTTGATGTTACGTAGAGGTATGGCTTCGGGGAATCTGGTAGATGCACACATGATTGTCAACAAGTACTGATTTCCAGATCTAGTCTTGGGTAATGGACCAACGCAATCAACAATGACCCTAGAGAATGGCTCCCCAAATGCTGGGATAGGCTGCAATGGAGCTACAGGTGGGTCTAACTGGTGTTTTCCAACTACCTGACAAGTGTGACAGGTTTTGCAAAAGTTGGAAACGTCTTTCCGAAGCCCAGGCCAAAAGAAGTGTTTCATGATCTTATCAACAGTCTTGTTAACACCAAGATGACCTCCTAAAGGTAAACTATGAGCCATTGTTAAGATCTCATTCCTATAGACCTTCGGAACAACAATTTGCCTGACCACTGCCCAATCTGCATTGGCAGGGATATCAGGAGGGCGCCACTTCCGCCTCAACACACCATCCTTGAGATAATACCCAACTGGAACTGCGTCTATTTCTTTATCAGGAAGGGCTCTCCTCTTTAGTACACAAATTTCAGGATCATTATTTTGCTCCTCAATCAACCGCTTTCTGGACAGAGACAAGTCTCCAGACACATCAGAATCACCAGACCCATCCGGCTGGCTGAATAGAGAACTGATAAAAGTATCTGATAAGTCCTCAAACGGAGAAACCATAGTAGGCCAATCAGAGTCATGAGGCGAACCACCTGAGTCCTGACTATTCAATGTACTGGACGGCACCACAACATCATCTTCTTTAGCCTTCTTGGCCATAGCACGAGTCACTGCGCAAGAAGGATACAGAGATGGGTCCTCATCCCCATTTTCAGTGCTCGGCTGTGAAGTAAGATGTACAGGGGGAACTACTTTGCCCCCAGCCAGGTCATTGCCTAGCAACAGAGAAACACCCTTTATAGGTAGACTTGACATAAGTCCCACCTTTACCTGTCCTGTAACTAAATCTGACTTCAAGAATATAGAGCGCAGGGGTACAGATACAGTCCTCCCTTCAATACCTTGTACAAGTATGAAATCCCCTGAAGCGGTCTCATCACGTAACTCCAAGGAGTCCATCAACAAAAGTGACTGAGAAGCTCCGGTATCCCTTAGGATATATATGGGGACAGGAGTAGTAGGCTCATTCAGAGCCACAAATCCCTCTGACACAAATGGAAGAAATTCCTCCCTCACAAAGTCAGCTGTATTAGGCTTTTTAGCCCCACAAGAAGCAGGCAATTTAGCAGATTGGTTATCTACTACAGGGGTTTCTAACCTTGTTTTCACAAAGGCATTTGGTTTGGTATCCTTTTCTTTTTCTTTCTTAGCTTTAAGGAACCAACAGTTAGTTGTAACATGACCAGATTTCTTGCAATAACTGCAAACTAGACCACTTTTGTCACTGTCAGCTTTCACACTTTGATCAGACCTGTTACTGGATTTCTGAGCACCATCACCAGATTTGGCTTTGTCTTTGGGTGAGGAATCTTGGGTATCACCGTAACCCTTTTTCTGAAATTGGGACCATTTATTGTTACTGCTAGACTGAAATTTGGACTTATGAGTGAGAACATATTCATCTGCAAATTTGGCAGCTGATTGCAAATTCAGTGCTTGCTTCTCATTAAGGTAGGTCTTAACATCATCCTTAACACAGTTCTTGAATTCTTCAACTAACACCATCTCTTTTAGTGAGTTGAAATCATCCTTGACCTCCATAGAAGTACACCAGCGCTCAAAGCAAACCTGCTTCTCATTAGCAAATTCAACATAAGTCTGATTTTCAGATTTCTTCAGACCTCTGAATTTCTGTCAGTAAGCCTCTGGAACCAACTCATAAGCTCTCAAAATAACCTTTTTGACAACCTCATAATCAGAGGAATCATCTGCAGACAAAGCCGAATAGGCTTGTTGAGCTTTACCCTTGAGGACAGTTTGCAACATCAGAGGCCAGTGTTCCTTTGGCCACTGGCAACTCTTTGCTACCTTTTCAAAACACTGGAAATAGTTGTCAACATCCTTTTCTGAAAATGGAGGCACCAGTTTTACCTCCTGACTGGCACAAAATTTATTTTTAGTTTCAATTTTAATTTTTAGTTGCTCCATTTGGAGTCTTTCTTCTCTATCGAATTTCTCTAATTCAAAATCTCTCTGTCTCTGTCTCTCTCTTTCTGCTCTTTCCTCTTTCTCTCTCTCAAATTCTCTTTGTTTTTCTTCTCTTGCTAATTTTTCTATCTCAAACTGCCTTTGTTTTTCTTTTTCTTCCCTCTCAAATTCTCTTTGTTTCTCTTTTTCCTCCCTTTCTTTTTCTCTTTCTTCCCTTTCTTTCTCTTTTTCCTCCCTTTCTTTTTCTCTTTCCTCCCTTTCAATCTCTAGCATTTTTAATTTAAGTTCCATTTCTATATTTGGATTTTCCACTGGAAACTGGTCCAGATCTCCTGGTGCAAACACATTTTCATCAATGTAATATTCAACTATCTCTCTAGCCAGTCTTGCTTTTCGCATGGCTGGTTTTACCTCTGTCAGCTCCAACTGTCTGCAAATTTCTAGCAGTTCTGTCTTTTTTAAAAGACTTCAAAACCCCTACGGTTGGTGATGCCAAGAAATCATCCATTGCTGTTGTCAATATATATCTAGGAAAATTCACAAAAACAATTTCACAATTTGGAATGTTAGATTTTCAATAAATTACTCACACAATGGTCTATCCCGGACCTTGAGCCCCCAATTTGTTATGGCCCCAATTTGTTATTACATTTATAACACAACAGCAACAGCAAGGGATGACAAACACAGTTTTAACAACTAAAACACATTTAATTTTTAACAAAGACAAAGACTAATAACAACCTACAACTAAAGACCAAGATTGATAAATAAGAAAAAACAGAAATAATTACAGTCCCTTTTTAGTGGGGTGGCTTGGTGATGTCCTGGATGAAGAAAATGCTCAAACACAGGCAAAGAAATCCACAAAAGAAACGTCACAGGTCTTGAACAGAATGGCAGGTCTGGTCATCTTCTTGCAATTTCTCCTACTACTTTACTGTCTCAATTCTTTTCCTTATATACTCTTTTGCAGACCCCACCCACATGTAGACCTCTTTTTTTTAATTTTCTGAGACTTGCCCCAGACATGTCCAGGACATGTCTAAACATGACTCCAGTCTGAGCTTAACAAAAAAAAGGTAAATACTGCCATCTAGTGGCCTATATTCACATTACAATAGTATTATTATCATTATTACCATTACTATTATTACTATTTTTATCATTATTATTATTATTATTATTTATTACTATCACTATTATTATTACTATTATTATTATTAATTGTTATTTTTGTCCCTACCATTTATATTTGTTGCACGCACCCACCCATGCACACACGCACCCACGCATTCATGCACCCACTATCACTGATTGTTGTTTTTTCATGTTCTGAATGTGTCTTTATGTATTGTTTTCTTTCACAATGAAGAAGAAAAAAAAAAGATTATGTTTTGCTAGACACGCCACCAGAGTTTGCCAAATGAACAAAATAAATAGCTGACCAGCAAGGCAGCAAAAACAGCATGTTCTCCAAAAACAGCAAATCTCCATTTACAAATGATATACAATGCTGTACATAAAATACTCATACATAACACCTCCCCTCTTTAAGAAAAGAAAGGTTTGCTAGAAGCTTTTTTTTGTTAAAACTAACAAAGCTTTATAATCAGTATAATCTTGAACTTCACACAAAAGTATCATTGATCATTATAACAATCATATACATAACAACCAGTGCAATTTTCACAATCAAATAGAAAAGTAAAATTACATTTTTCATAATCAAATCAAGAAATAAAATTACATGCATGAAAGTGTATCTGGGATAACATTATCTTTCCCCCTAATGTGAGAAATATCCAAATCATACTCTAGCAAAAGTAAACTCCATCTCAGTAATCTTTGATTCTTGTTTTTGATCTTATGCAAGAATGTGAGGGGATTGTGATCACTGAAGACCTTGATGGAAGTAGCTGACAAGTCAAATAGACTATGTTTAATGTTGTAAAGCCAAAACAAGTGCCAAACATTCTGTTTCAATTTTTGAATAGTTTTTCTGATGTTTATCAAACTTTTTGGAAAAGTAACAAACAGGATAATCTACTCCATCAGTGTCTTCTTGCAATAAAACTGCGCCTGCACCAATGTCACTGGCATCAACTGCCAACTTAAACTCCTTTTTGAAATTAGGAGATAAGAGAACTGGTGCATTTTTGAAGATAGTTTTCAGCTGGTCAATTGAATTTTGACATTTTTCATCCCTAACAAATTTAGCATTTTTCTTCAGTAAATCTGTCAAAGGTTCAGAAATGATAGCCAGCCATCCCTTTTAGTTGTCTTTTAGTTGTAGGCTCAGGAAATTCAGTGATAACTTTTACTTTCACATCAATTGGTTTGACTTGACCCTGTCCTACAACATGACCTAAGTAAACAACTGTAGCTTTACAAAACTCACTTTTAACAAGGTTGATAGTCAGCTTGGCATCACTCACTCTCTGAAAGAAGTTTCTGATGTAGGTGAGGTGCTCTTGGAAGCTGTCACTGGTGATGATAATGTCATCAATATAGGCCTCACATCCTGGCAGTCCATCAATCACTCTGTTTACCAGACGTTGGAAGGTGGCCAGAGAATTTTTCATTCCAAATGGCATGACCTTGTATTGGTATAATCGATCTGGTGTGACCAAGGCAGAGATCTCCTTTGCTCTATCTGTTAGAGGGATCTGCCAGACGCCCTTGAGGAAATCAAATTTTGTCAATTTTGTCAAACTTTGTCAATGCAGTCGTCAATCCTGAGAATGGGAAATGAGTCTGTTTTTGATAGAGCATTCACTTTCCTATAGTCTGTCACCATGCTATGCGTTCCATTGAGTTTCGGAACTAGGATGCATGGAGAACTCCAGTCACTGTTACTTGGTTCAACAAAGTCATTTTCAAGCAGATATTTGACTTCTTGTTTAAGGTATTTCTGCTTCTCTTGATTCATTCTGTAAGGATGCTGCTTTACAGGCTTAGCATCATCTTGTAGGATGACATCATGGTAAACCATATCAGTCCTTGATGGAACGTCAGGAAATTTGTGACTATATTCAAATATGAGCTGCTTTAGCTGCTGTTGTTGAAAAGGATCCAGGTGGGACAACTTGCTGTCAATATTTTGAAGAATGTCTGAGTTTTCAAGTTTGATTGGACCAGGTTCATTTTCTAAGGGGCAGTCACAATCTTCTTAGGAATTTTCCAGTTCAACTGTTTTTACCACATTGACTGGCTGTTGCTGAGTGTCTCTGTCAATGTATTCTTTCAGCATGTTGATGTGACACATTTGTTTTTGTTTCCTCCTTCCAGGAGTGAAAATAACGTAATTTAGATCACTGACCTTTTTGAGGACACTAAAAGGGCCCAAATATCGGGCTCTTAGAGCAGGGGTGTCAAACTGACCCGTAAAAGGGCCAAGAGGCTGCAGGTTTTCACTCCCACAATGCAGAAGCGCACCTGATATAACTAATCAGTTGTGCAGGCCTAGATCAGTTGATTAAATCAGTGCTTTCAGGTGTGCTTCCGCTTGGTAGGATTGAAGACCTGCAGCCTCTTGGCCCTTTTACGGGTCATTTTGACATCCCTATCTTAGAGGGTTTCCAGGAACTGGCAAAAGTACAAGAACTTTGTCACCAGTTTTCAAACTTCTGTCTTTTGAATGAAGGTCATATCTGGCTTTCATTTTGCCCTGAGCTTCTTTGAGATTAGACTTAGCAAAGTCACAAGCCTTAGAGAGATGATTACGGAAGTCAGAGACATACTGAAGCAAGTTCATTGGGACATCATCTTCGGCCAGAAACTTTTCCTTCAGAAGCTTCAAAGGTCCAGGGACTGTATGCCCAAAAACGAGCTCAAAAGGACTGAACCGAAGTGACTCCTAAACAGCTTCACGGGTAGCAAACAGAAGAAGATGGACACCTTCATCCCAGTCTTTCTCTGTGCCAAGGCAGTAAGTCCTCATCATGTTCTTCAGGGTTTGATGGAACCTCTCCAAAGCACCTTGACTCTCAGGATGGTAAGCTGATGTACTGTATTGTTTAATACCAAGCTCATGCATAACTTGTTGAAATATGCCAGACATGAAATTTGATCCTTGATCAGACTGAATAGACTTAGGAAGACCAACAAAGCAGAAAATCTTAGTAAGAGCCTTGATGATAGTCTTTGCCTTGATATTACGAAGTGGAATTACCTCAGGAAACTGAGTGGAAGCACACATGATAGTCAGTAAGTATTCACAACCAGACCTAGTCTTCGGCAATGGTCCAACACAGTCAATGATGATTCGACTGAAAGGTTCTTCAAAAGCAGGAATGGGCTTTAGTCGAGCCTTGGGAATATTCTGGTTCAGCTTCCCAACCATTTGATAAAGTATGACAGGATTTGCAGTACTCCTGTACATCGGACCTCATGGAGGGCCAGAAGAAATGGTTTCTGACATGTTGAAGGGTCTTCTTGATACCCAAATGACCTGACATAGGATTGTCATGGGCCAGACTAAGAGTTTCTTGATAATAAGACTTTGAAAGAACAATTTGATGGGTGATCATCCAGTCTTCATCTGCAGAAACATCAGGTGGATGCCACTTTCTCATAAGCACACCATTTTTGTAGTAAAAACAGACAGGAACTTGAGTAGCCTCTTGTTCACTTGCAGCCTGTGGTAGAAGATGCGCAAGATCACATGCTTGTAGTTGCTCCTGAATAAGTTTTTTCCGAAACAGAATGTCATTAGAATGACCTGACAAGGACAAGTCTGAAGATTTCCCAGACATCTCAGGACTGGAAGGTTCCTGATGAAAAGACTGCCTAATGAAAGTGTCAGCCAGGTTAAACTCCAGGTCAGCATCATCTTGAATAGCCTTTTTGGCCATAGAATGAGTAACTGCACATGAAGGATAGAGGTCTGGAATTTCCTCCTTTATAGAGTCAGATTCTTGATCAATCAAAGGAGTGTCAGTTACAATAGGGTAGGGCACGACCTAATCCCCAGCAAGATCATTACCAAGAAGCAAATGAACACCTTTGAAAGGAAGAGAAGACCTAACACCAACAGTAACAGGTCCAGAGACCAAGTCTGATTTGAGATGAACATTATGGAGAGGTACACTTGAAAAACCACATTCTACTTCTTTAATAAAGACATTAGCCTGAGTAGACGATTTGTCCAATAAAGGCAGAATATCTGCAAGAATAAGAGATTGGGAAGACCCAGTATCCCTTAGAATTCGAACAGGGGCAGATGAGGAAAAATCATGTCTGACCCTAAGGATCCTAATAGAGCTACGCTCTTGGATCTTATTATAACTAACTAATAGGCCTCATAATTTTAAAGCTAATGGCGTTTTCCCTTTGGATTTTAGTGACCATTGTCCTGTAGCTTGTGTCAGGAATAATAGTAACCCAAAATCAGAATCTAGGGTCATAGTCAAAAGAAATTTTAAACATTTCACGGAACAAGCTTTTTTACATGACTTGTATCTGAGTGACATGCATTACTCTGCTGTAATTCCTGACCCTCATTTAGCGTTAAGCCATTTTATCACATCTTTTAATACATTGGTGTATAAGCATGCCCCTTTTAAAAAGTTGAGAGTTAAGAACAGGGCGAATCCCTGGTTTTCCCCTGCTATCTCGGAGCTGTTAAAGGCTCGGGATTTCGCTTGGAAAAAAGCGTGTGTTTCTGGGTTGCGTTCTGACCAGCAAGGTAGCAAAAACAAATGCAAATGCAATCAAATGCAACAAATCTCCATTTACAAATGATATACAATGCTGTACATAAAATACTCATATATAACACCCCTTCGGTCAGCATTTTGAGTGCTCTGTACTCTTTGCCCAGATTTTCTTTTGATTAGTTCTTTTTAAACTCTGTTCTGTTGTTAATTAGTCAAAAATTCTAAATTAAGTCCAAATTCTAAATAAATCACACCAAACAGTCAGAGCACACCAGCAGCAGCTGTTGACATGTCCGCCATCTTCTCTAGTATTTCACCTGTTTCAGATACAATTGTAAATATATCTAGGTAGTGCAAACAGTTGCTTGTATATACACAAATAGGAGCTCAAGCAATTTTTTTCTGCTTTGCAATTTTTTACTGTAACGTGTTCTCATGGACCTGCCCGGCGAAAAGAATGGTCTTTGTTGCCCTAAATGTGCTCCTGGAGCAGGTTTAAGCGACTGTAAAAAAGACAATATCGAAAATTCTTTAACGAGTTTGATGCAGAAGTTTGATGCAGAGATTTGTCTAACAGTCATATCAATCTGAAGCCGAACGTTGATAATGCTGAGGTCAAGAAAAAGTCCAGCAGAGGGCAGAATTGAGCCGCAATACCGCTGTGCCACAATTTCGCTGAGCCATTTGAGTCAACACTTAAAGCATTTGGTCCAACAGAGATTTTAGCTAAGGCATCTCTTACATACTACTGCACCTACCTCAAAGATAGTAATTCCAATCTACAAAATTCAGATGCCATACTAAAGATAAGAGTCTGCAGAGCAAAATATGTCAAAACTGAGTGTGTGCCAAAAATGTGGGAGCAAGAACAAGTCATAAGAGCAAGTGTTTTTCAACTTTCCAACTGGAATTTTCTGTCTGATTTAATATAGGAGTTAATGGAGTTTTGGTTTGTGCTCCCATTGCTTTTGGGCTCATACTGTCAAAACAGTCTGTCCGATTGCTTGCATAGTTACGTTGCAGTTACGTTGTTTTCGTGACCAGCACAACTTTTGCTACAGCTTGGATATAAAAATATTTATGAGGAGTGAAAACTGTGGGAGTTGGAGCAAGTTGAAGGGAAGACGACTTGACAATTTTACAGCTGTTTGCCACTCTAGCAGTAATGTCACCAGGCTATAAGTTCCCAGAATGTATTGTAACAGAAATTATTGTAAAAAATTATAATTCAAAAAATTATAAAAGTAATGGAAAATTCGGGGGCGGCACGGTGGCACAGTGGTTAGCATTGCTGCCTCACAGCAAGAAGGTCGTGGGTTCGAATCTGGCCTGGGGCCTTTCTGTGTGGAGTTTGCATGTTCTCCCCGTGTTGCGTGGGTTTTCGCCGGGTACTCCGGTTTCCTCCCACAGTCCAAAGACATGCATCTCAGGCTAATTGGAGACACCAAATTGCCCATAGGTATGAGTGTGAGAGCGAATGGTGTGTGCGCCCTGCGATGGATTGGCAAGCTGTTCAGGGTGGGTCCCTGCCTTTGCCCGTAGCCAGCTGGGATTGGCTTCAGCTCGCCCCGTGACCCTAGTGAGGAATAAGCAGGTATAGAAAATGGATGGATGGAAAATTTGAACAATGAAAAAGTTATACAAGCTTAACTTAACATTTTGCAGTTTGAAAGACATTTCTAGCTAGAAGTATGACAGAGTAAAAAAAATAGCAGAAAATAGCTGAATCTACTGTATCAGCACAAATGTGGCTTGATTTAATGGGACCCCAAAAGAAGACTTTTAAATTTAAATATCTAATAAAACACTAAAAAGAAAATGAAAAATCTGTACAGATGCAACGTAATTCAAAACAAGCAGAATTTTTTGAAGAAGTTTGAACGGAATCAACCGGTTAAATGGTGTAGGAGGAGTTTGTTGGCTAAAATTAGGCAGAACCAGAAAAAGAAGAAGAAGAGAATAGTGTGCTGCTTCTGCTGAAGCAAGCGCACAATTATCTTCTCATCTTAATTGCGTTGCTAAAAACCGACTACTTGTCCCGATCCGATTCATTTTCTCTCTAAACTGACAGCAAGACGTCTGGAGCTCTCTCAAGCCTTTCTCCAGATTTTCTTGAATATTCTCTCCCTCTACATCTGTTATGCCCAGTATCTCCCGAGCTGCATAAACCACAACTCTGATACCTGCTTTTGTAACCATTTCGCTGGCACAGTTCAACACCATTGCTATGAAAGATAAAAACGGTCTCCTTTCCGTTAGCAATTCTTTGTCATGTCCGTTTTCTGTAATCATCATCCCCACCGTGCTCTGTGCTTCGGTCAACCTGTCCCCTTTTCCACCCTGATGCTCTTAATAAGCTTCCGCTTACGGTATTTTACTTTGTGACCGTGTCCGTTCTACCTATTACTTGAATTTCCTTCTTTCACACTCCTTTGCACCCGTCTCGTGATTTCAGTCAGTGATGACATACAGCTTTTTCTTTTGACAATGCTCACACCACCTCAATGCAACCCCTCTCTGCCACATCCTCTACATCTGAACTCTCTTATCATACACTCTGCCACCAGACTCACGTTTTCTAAGCTCCAATAACGCCATAACAGGACCCTTTCTACTGGTGGAGATTTCAACTCTGAAGTTCTATCTGTTTAAAACGCATTTTACACTTCCAGTATTGAAACAGGTTTGTAACACCGTCTTGGAACTTCAGTCACATGCACCACAGAAAGGTGTTGAGTACTAGTGGAGATTATTTTTGGCAATGAGGTTTGAGAGATGAACTGTTAAAATAGTCAGCTAAATGGATATTTGGAAATTCGAGGATTCAGAGCGCTATTGTAGTGCTTTAGCCGAAGGATACAAATAATGCAAGCTGGTTTGTTATTGCTAATGATCATAGAAGAAAAATGCCTTCTATGATAAATAGGCAACAGGCAAACCACTTTACATTATGCATATCTCTCAGCTAAAGTGCTAAAATATTGCTTTGAATACTCAAATTTCCATAGAAAACCCTTTAGTACAGAAAGCATGATGCCTGAGTGACAAAAATATATTGAAGCATTCTGTTCATGAGTTGTCAAGTTATAGTATTGCCTTCATGTTATTAAATAGCTAAGCAAGGGGGACGGTTGCTAATGCTCTGTCATTGTGCTGTTGTGTACTTGGAGAAGAAGTTTTTTTCCCCCTGTTTAGCGAGTGGCAGTTCAGTTGGAGTACTGCATGTGGCAGTCTTTAGCGTGACAGGTGTTCCCAACAGTTGACAAATCATTGTACAGCATAGTCTCCGCCTACAATGACTGAGTTTGCTTGGATTAAACATACCATTTGCACGAGCATCCCCTCTGCTGCGTTCTCCCAACCGGTCAGTCCTGGGCGAAATTCTATAAATGCAAAACGACAACCGATTTTCAAGGATTGAAGTTGACTGACTTGCATTCAAGCGGATTTACTTCCTTCAAAGTTGTTAGTAAGCATGCGCAGCAATAGTGACACAGCTTCTTTATCCTTCAATGCCCTTTCTTGTTGCTTCCGTTTTACATTCAATGATCAATCCACTCCTACACACCCTTACTACCTTCACATTCCCAACTTCTTGTTTTATGAATTTACTGATGAAGTCCAGAGTTGCCAACTTTCATGCATTCGGTTATAGTTTTTGTGGCATATTCACTTTTCCATGTTGTTGTCAGCAATTATTCAATTAGCGCATATGTGTAATGACGGTGAAAGTAGGAGCCCAAACGCATCAATTTAACAGGGTAAAAAGCTGGTGAAGGAGAGAAACCTAGCCACTTAGATTACCAGAAGGGAAATAGGAAAGTTAAACTCTCGCAGCAGAGTAATGCAGCTCAGCCAACAAGAGGCGGGTACTGAGCAAGGCGAGAGTCAGTAGACAAGGAGAAAGAAAACTAGCTCAGCACGAAGCAATGGAGCTTAAGAAAGTAACCGTCCAGAAGGGAGAGAAAAACCCCCTAAGGCACCAAATACCGGCCTAGAACAGGTGAATAACTAGGAAGAAACTTCTGAAAAATCTTTCTCAAAATACTCCAACAATAACCGCAAAACAATTACTAAATACTAGAGTAGTTCTTTCCTGGCTCTCGTGAACATCTAAAGATAAGACCCTCAAGTAAAGAGGCCTGGCGAATCTCCAGCTTATATAGAGTCAGAGACAGGTGCCACCCATAGCCAATCAACCAGCCAGTGAAAAGAATTTGATGTCGTCCCCGACTAGAGAAACAGAGAACCCTGCACAAAAGTTTCCATAAACCATGACAGTATGTAAGAGATTCTAAGGCGGAATTGAAGTCTCTCAGTTTAACATGTGTTACGGTGTGTTTGACCTCTTGGAAATCAATTATGACTCCGGACTTCTCAAACTTTTCTTTACTCAGGGGTTGGAAGCAATGGAATGGAACATTTCAAATGGTCTAATTTCAGTTCAACAATTTTAAAGATAGAAGAACACATGCATTGCGTTGATTGAATAATAGCTGACTACAGCACGGGAACGTGAATATGCGACTAAAACTAATGCCGAATGCTTGAGAGTTTGCAGCCCTGGAAGTCTCCGTCACTAAATACGCAATTCGTTTCTTGACTTTTTCCAGCTAGTTCCATCCTTAGTATGAACATTTCCTCCTACACATCATTTTCTTTTCTACCCTCCATCTGTCCCTTCAAACTCCATTTTTACGCAGCTTTCCAGCCAAACAATAACTCCTTGTGAGAATCATACCCACCGTACTCAGCCAATACGCTAAGATAGTTGTTTATAATTCATTGCAGAAAAATTGATTTGTGTCAGTGTTCACTGCAATGTTTTCATTAACATAATGTGACAGAATAGATAAAAGGTCAGTCAAGGCTCATTGTTTTCAATCTCTATGGCAAAAGCAATGACAAAAAAATAAGAGCATGGCTTACTCCTATGGCTTACTGGTAAGCAGTCAAATAGAGATGATACAAGTTATGAAAATTTGATGTGAAGTTTTTACCTTCAAAGCATCTGTGGTCAAGTTTAAGATCACTAAATGAAAGTTCACATACATGCATATGACCTCTGATATGCCTGTAATACAATCCTAAGCTCAGAAGAAGTCAGATGCTTACAGATATCTGTAAATCAAGGCTCTATCTGAAACAAGTTTGGTGATAAAAGTAATTGAATTTTCACAATAAGGTTTGGCCTTTAAAAGTCACTGAGTTAAAGGTCACAGAATGAAAGTTCATACAAGACTTCCTATTGTACTTGGCCGTTTTTGAGCATTAATTTTTTGAAATTTTTATTTTTATGACTTATCTTTCAACATGGGGCCAAATTCAGGGGCCCATAAAATTGGCAAAAATGATTCAATCAAAAAATTTGAGGAAAAAAAGTCAAGAGATATGGTCTAGAAGTATGTTATGACACATTTACGGGAAAATTCATCTGGCCAAAAGGATACTAGCTTGGTGAATCCAAAGCACAGCTCTGAACTTTTTGCCGTTCATCCATTCACTTGGCATTTGCGAGAATGTTACTGTTGCAATGCAAGCAGACAAGAGAGTCCATCGGTCATTTAAAGTTGGTGTACCTCAATCTTTGATAAAGTTTGTGCTTGACAAGGACATGTGGCCGAATGGAGTGGTTGTTTGGCCCTGTCATGGAGCAAGCTTCTCATTGCGTGCTGCGGTTCACAAGTCTGGGTGAAGGGACTGGCATCGTTCGAGATCAAATGTCTTTCACTCACACTGTCAACTCAATTCAACATGAGAGGACAAGACTGTCATACCAGAAGGAATTTCGGAAGGCACACAATGTATATCAAGGGCAGCAGTCACCGGTACAATTATAAAAAATTTTCCAAAGA
The DNA here is from genome assembly GCA_029721435.1 of Gymnothorax reevesii. NCBI lineage: Eukaryota > Metazoa > Chordata > Actinopteri > Anguilliformes > Muraenidae > Gymnothorax > Gymnothorax reevesii. The sequence continues at coordinate 155,258,904 of CM056575.1, forward strand.
CAATTATACATGTAGGGCCTACCAAATGTCTAAGGGGTTTTTCCAGGAAGTTGTCCATTTCCCTATGCGTGATAATCGCCAGGAGTTAAAAATCAGTTTCAAGTGTAAAAAATAAGTTGGTAGACTTCCAGCAAATGGTGTTAAGATGTATTTTGATATTGTGGGCTCTCTAGTGATGTTGGAGATCAATAACTCCTGCCTTTGCATTTATTTAGTATCCACCGTAGGGACAGGGTTACTGGTCCAGGTGGATGTGCTCTTTTGGCAGTGAGTAAGGGTTTGTCTTCTGTCCGCAGACAGGACCTTAAGACTGATGGAAATGAAGTTCTTGTGTGCGAACTTCAGGCTAATAACGCAAGTGAAAAAATTGGTTGAGTCATGTGTTACAGACCCCCAAAAGATAAAGAGTATGTAAATATCTCGAGGGATGTCCTTTATGGTTGCAGAGCACAATTTGGTACCCTGTGCCTGATAAGGGATTTTAACTACCCAGACATAGCCTGGGAGACGGTTTCTTCCCCAACAGGCGGTGCAGCAGGTGACTTTTGCAATTTGATTAGTCAGATGATATTGTGGCAACTTGTCAGTAATCTGATTCATAGAGGAGGAAATATTCTTGACATTATACTGGATCTTCCGGAATTATTTTCCTCAGCGGAGGTATGGCCCTATGATTTTGATTCAGATCATTTTCCTGCTGTTATTAATTTAAGGTTACATCTCAGCCATGGATCAGGAATGTCCCTTTATTCCAAAGTTCACTATTCGTGACACCCATAGACCAAAATGGATAGATTCTGATGTAAAGCACCTGTCAAATCGTATGAAGTCCGTTAGGCGTAAGGCAAAGAGGGTAAATACGCCCTCAGCTTGGAGTAAATTTAAGGCTCTTCGCAACAAGCTGAGAAATTTAAGGAGGTTAAAGTACAAGACTTATGTCGAGTCATTAGGTGAAGAGGTGAAAGTTAACCCTAAAAACTATAGTCCTTCTATCGTTCTAAAACCAAGACTAAGACGATTCCGCAGAAAGTCAAAGTGGGTGATGAATGTAGTGCTGATGCTCAGGAAAAGGCCGGAATGTTCAATTAATGTTCTTATTCAGTGTTTTCCCATGACTCGGCTACTGTACTGCCTGATACTCTCATTTCAAACCCTGATCTGGAATGTTTATATTTTCAGTTTGAAGATATTTTTGATGTGTTAGGGAATTTGGATGCATCTAAAGCATGTGATCCAGATAATGTTTCACCAAGGATACTGAAAATTTGTGCAGGTGTGCTGTGTCATTCTCTAGCAGTTATTTTTATCATCTCTATGCAGGCATGTACCCCACCTGATAACAGGAAAATTGCCAATGTCATGGCTATAATTAAAAAAGTCAACCATGAAATGGTGTCAAATTACCCTGCAGTGTCATTGTTGTCCGTAGTATTCAAGGTTATGGAGAGGTGTATATTTAACCAGATATCTTCTATTCTTCAACCCTTGATGCACCCCTCTCAACATGGCTTCAGTAGGTGGTGGTCTAGCAGTACCAGCTTGTAGAAGTTTTGCATAAAACAGGCCAGGTTTTGGATAACGGTGGTGAGGTTGATGTCCTGTATTTAGATTTTGCCAAGGCCTTTGATAGTGTGCCGCACAATTAACTTATTCATAAACTTCAGATATTTAGTATTAATGCCTGACTTCTAGAGTGGTTCAGGTCTTATCTGACAGAGCAGAAACAAAGAGTCGTCCTAGAAGGTTATGCTTCATCACACCTACCTGTGGTCTTGGGGGGTCTGTGGTCTCAGAGTTTCTGCCACCGCAACATAACCAGGTGATCTATCCCCAACTTTGGCCACTCACTGCATGAAAAAAATACTTCCTTATATTGTGGAAATGGATAAAATATTCAGCTTGAGCTGACTAATCCAGATCATTTTCATCACCGAAAAAAAAAAAATTCAGCCTTCATAACAAAATGAAAGGCATGTCATTACAGCAATAACGTTTAAACAGTAATGCCGTACTAATTAAGACCAGTCAGTTGACCATTTCTGAGCACATTGCACAAAACTGAGCCAACCCCCAGTCCAAAAATGAGCGATGCTGTAGATACTGGAATGACTTCTTTGGGTTAAACAGAATGTAATGCATGTGACCGTAATCAATATTAATACTGCAGGGAGCAGAGCCAGACACTGAGCTCAAATTAGGCACATTAAAACACATCTCTTATGAACAGAATCTTTCCCACTGTGCTCATTGTTTTTTATTAATAAAAGTTGATGAACACAACTGAATGTTACATTTGATATATACTGACCAAAACTTTCAACGCAACCCTCGGGTTTATTGCAACACATGTCATTTTCTTACGATAAATTTAACAATACATGACAAATATTAAGATTCAAATCAAAAACACAGTTTTAGAGTCAGGAATGAAGAACAGATTTTTCCTGGTTTCCAATTCATTGCATCAGTTGAAGGCGCAATTCTGGATCACCGAAGTCAGTATCTTATATGGCCTCCTCTGGCGTCACACCCAGCCTGGATTCTGCGATGCATGGAGTCAATCAAATGCTGAATTTCAGCCTGTGTGATGCGGTCCCATTCCTCCTGGAGTGCTTGACGCAACTGTTGGACTGTGGCTGGTTCTGGATCACGCCTTCTCACCCGATGATCCAGAATATCCCATAGATGTTCTATAGGGTTTAAATCTGGGGAATACGCAGGCCAATCAAGACACTGAACATTATTCTGCCTCAGGTAGTCCTGACAGACTCTAGCAACATGTGGTCTCGCGTTATCCTGTTGCAGCGTTAGGCGATAGCGATGGATGAGTGGAACTGCGACAGGGGTAAGGATGTCGTCACGGTAACGGGCCGCACTGAGGTTTCCATCGATGAAAATGAGGTCTGTCTTGTGTCTACTACTTATTCCAGCCCAAACCATCACACTGGGTCCACCCCAGCGGTCACGCTGCAGGATGGTATCGTCAGTATAACGTTCCCGTTGCCTACGCCATACACGCAGTCTTCCGTCAGACACACTCAAATTGAACCTCGATTCATTGGAGAAGAGCACCCTGTTCCACATGAGTGGAACCGGCTGCCCACACGAAAAAATCAAAACAATTTTCTGAGCTTTTTTTTCTTTTTTTTTAAATTTGGCATCTCCAATCCCACCCGAATCTGGAATGCCCAATTGGTGAACTATGAAAAAAGCTTGCTCGCATGTGACCCCTTGCTGCCAACTCAGGATAGTGAGGACAGTTCATGGCTCTTCTCCGAAGCACGTGCTTGTCAGCCACTAATTCTTATACACTCATTGGTTGAATCCTCGTAAGTTCAGAACGAGGGCGGAGGATACCCGGACATGAACAAACCCAGAGTCTTCCTGACGAGTGCCTGTCTGGCCAACAGGAGGTGCTGGAGCAACGAACAAAGCTATTATTATATCCCCAAATCTGACAGTCCCTCCCCAATTTGGAACCCTGTAGCACGATGGCCAATTGTGCGCTACTCTGAAAAAGCTGCCGACCCCTGCCGGTGGATACACCGGGGCTCGAACATACGACGTGATAGTCACCTCTGCACTGCAGCGCAGTGCCTTAACCGAGTGAGCTATCCGGCAGCAATTTTCGGAGCTTTCAAGTTGTAGATGATGTATCATGGCTCAAAATCAATATCTATTTTAATTACACCAAATATTTCAAAATTTTATGCGTTGCGTAGGAAGTTTTGGTCAGTGTACATAATTAATTTATTTTGATTTATTATTTTAAATTCCATGTATGCATGTATAATATTTTCAAATGTACTGTGGAGCTTAATTATTCTGCGGCTCTCACTGCACATCAGATCTTCTGAAGGCTGAAAAAAAAAAAAATCAATTTTGCTAGGGGACATTTTGTTTGTTTGATGGTTCAATTTGACTGTTTTTTTTTTCTGTATGACATGTCAGAATTTTATGAATGATATCAAGAGAGAAAATTTAACAAGTAGATCAGAAGGATCTAATAGCTGCGACCTCGCCTAGCATCTGTCACGAGGCCTAGTGTCCATGACTGGTGGTTTCTTGTACAAGTGTGATGTCGAAATTGGCAAATGACCTTGAAAATCAATAGGGGACCCTTCCTCTGTACCAAGAAGCTTGTTCTAAGATGTAATAGCCATCCATGAAGTTAAAGTAGAGTTACGGTGTGAAAACTGTGAAATCGGGGCAAAATCGACACTTTTTTGACCGGTGTGACCTTGGGATTCGACAGATGATCTTGAAAATCAGTAGGGAACCCCTCCTCTATACCAAGAAGCTTATTGTAAGATTTCATAGCCATTCATTGAATTAAACTTGAGTTACGGAGCGAAAACCGTCAAATCGGGCAAAATTAACACTTTTTTTACCTTTGTGACCTTGGGATTTGACGGATGACCTTGAAAAACAATAGGGAACACCTCCTGTATGCCTAGAAGCTATTTCCAAAATGTCATAGCGATCCATGAATTCTAACTGGAGTTACAGCGCGAAAACCTGCAAACAAGGTTGTGACCTCTCTGAACTTGACCTTTGACCTCGACCTTGCGTGGACATCACTTTGGTGAAGGTCAATGACTCCTGAAAATTTCATGATGATACGACGACAGGAACATGGAGAAAAAGGTGTCACAGACAGACGGACGGACAGACAGAAGCGTTCATAGAGCTGCTTGGTCGCAGCTAAAAAACTAGGAGCATTGGTGAGGCTTCTGACCTGGGTGCTGAGTTCTCAAAATATTTCAAGTATGCATCTTCTACACCTATAAGAGAACAACGCACCTGTATTAAATCTATAGTAATTATTGCAATTTACTTAAGAAAACATTTCTCATTGAGAATTTTAGGCCTTTCTTGTATGAACTGTTTCACAGAATATTCAGTGAGACTGACACAGAAAACGCGTCACACACAACGCATTTGCATTACCATCCATACGTTATGATTAAGAGCCATATTCTGAGAGAATGGCACTTATGAGATACCGAGTGGAGTTTACATCTCAAAATTGCATTACATTTGGTGGAATGGTGCCCTTATATGTGGAACAGAAAATCCCGGAGTTACAGCTCACAATTTTTACCGATTTGGCTACAGCGCCACCTAAATGTGGATAAATTAGGTACCAAATTGAGCATTTTTGAGGAAAAATACCCATTTTTGAAGGAGTATTGTGGAAAACTGCTTCAGTGTGCCAAACAAGTTATGATTGTGTCTGATATTGCAATACCTATTTTTTAAAATGTGAAAGTGCCACCTGGTGGTCATGTTAGTTATACGTGCAATGTCAAGAAATATGCGTACAATGGGACAAATATTTTCACACATTCAGGCTAATTTTAATTTTTAAAACAGACCAGAGCCAAATTCATCTTACCGGTTTCGTTTTCAGACATTACAGGTGAGAAAACTTTTTAGGTATTTTGTCCGGCACTTTTTTGGTGTTTCGAGATATTTGCTCCCAATGTTGGGTGCAGGCTAATTTTTTCCTGTGTGTACAGTGGATTAACATTAATAACTAGACACCTGAGAAGATCGGTAGACTATTAATTTGAACCTTCCTTTGGCTAAATAAAGGACACCAGAAACATCTTTGGCACTATGCTCCATCTTGGAGCAGCAGCTGCAGACATTTTGACAAAATCTCCAATGTTGCATATGTCTGTTTGAAACCTAAAAAATTATCTTGCATCAGTGCCTCTATGGGCACCACCTATCTCTGTAACTAGTTAAACCAGCCAACTGCCAAAGCAAAATCAGTGTTTTCGCTATGTATACTGTACAAAATTCCCTATAGTCTCCTTTTTTCCTAATTTAGAGCAAGCATGTTTAAACTCCTTCTAGTTAGGACCCTGCATTTAGTTAAGGCACCTGTCTGGGCACCCCTAGAGCAGAGGACCCCAGTTGTTGTGATTCACTGCAGCCTATGTGGAGCACTACACAAACATAAGCACTGAAATGCGTTCTTGAGGAAGTAAGTTTGTTTTCTGTATACACAGTGCAATATTGGTTCATGTACTAACAGATTCTTTAGTTAGTATTTGTCTGTGTTTGGTTAAAAAAGATTTTTGCTATTCTTTGAAAGGCCTAAATTCAGTGGTTAAGCTAACAGTAGCCATTCCGTGTGGGAGAGAATGCTTTGTACATCTAAGCTAATATGCTGTATGTTGAATTCTATTGCTATAGTTGTTAGCAGTTCTTTGCTTCTTTCTGTACCTTTATACTTACAGTAAGTCTATGTATTACTTCTCTACAGATACCATTCATCACAGCTCTTGTTTGTGTCTGCCAGAAAATTCTACATAAACCCACCATAAAATGCCATCAGGTGTCATTCTTTGATAACTCTCTGACCGGAGCCCTGTGGTGGGCAATACCTCTACACCCTTTGGAATATACAGTCCCCACCTTTATTGAATTATAATTTTCACAATACATTACACAGACCTTTCATTTCAAGAGATTTCTCTGCGGCACATCTGGTTTTGCGAGATCGGAATAGGGTGGCACGTATTGGCATTTCTAGTTAAACCAACATAGAGGCAGAACAAAATCAGTGTTTTCACAATGTACATAAGATGCATATTCCATTTCAAGAAACTTCTCTGTGGCACGTCTGATTTTGTTAGATCTGACATATTGGTAACAGTGCCCCCTATACCGATTTATTTTTGAAAATTTGTCCCCTTATATCCAGGCATTGGCAAATAGTGCCATGAAACTTCCTTTGACAAGTTAAAATATTCTGAAAGGGCTGGAGACTCAGCTAATTTCAAGGCTCTGTCTTCTTGGTTAACATTTTTATGGGCCCCTGAACATCACTGCAAATAGGCGAATTGGAGATTTTGTCAAAATGTCAGCAGGTGCAGCACCAAAATGGAGCATAGTGCCAAAGATGTTTCTGGTGTCCTTTGCTTAGCCCATAGGAAGTTTCAAATTAATGATCTACCCATCCCACAGGTGTCTGGTTATTAATTTTAAAAATATTTTTTTCCCGTTGTACACAGATTTCTTGTTATTGCACGTATAGCCAACATGATCACCACGAGGAACTTTCACATTTTAAAAATATGGATATCCCATTATCAAATACTATCGTAACTTCTTTGGCACAATGAAGCAGATATCCGTAATATTCATTCAAAAATGGGCATATTTGTTCAAAAATGCTCAATTTGGTACCGGACTTCTAGGTGGCGCCGTAGCCATGTTGATAAAAATTGAGAGCTGAAACTACGGGATTTCCCGTTACGCATGTATGGGCACCATAGCGTCAAATTTCATGCAATTCTGAGATATAAACTCCACTACCAGTGTCACACTCTCAGAATATGGCTCTTAAATTAAGTAGTCATTTTAAAGCGGCTTTTTTAGCCAAATACTTTTGCTGCTGAAAATGCTGTATTCTATCTTTGAATTTGGTCACACTGTTCCAAACGCTCATACCGTAGTTGCTTCTTAAGTGAAGGAAATTGCGACTAGTGTCGACACAGATTGTAATAATTGGCAACGCTGTCAAAACTACAAAAAAAAGACTAATGGCCCTGAAGCTCACTATGAGATGAAATTAGATGTACATCTGAGAGGTGACTAAAAAAAAAAAAAAAAGATTTAAGAAAATTGGTTTGAAAAAAACTTGAAATTTGGACACAATTGCAATGATTTAGCCCCTGACAATCATGCACCATATTGACATTGTCTGAACGAAGCTCCCTACCAAATTTGATGTGAATCTGGTCAGAAGTTACAAAGCTTTCTAACTTTCAGATGGAAAAAAATAAATAAAAACAAGAAAGAAAACAATATTGTTCAATACTGTGAACAATCTTTGCACACACTGTCCCAAGGAAGCTCCACACCAATTTAGAAGTGAATTAGGCTGGTATTTAAAAAAAAAAAAATACATAAAAATTTGAGAAACCAAAAAAAAAGTAAACCTCTGAACAATCTACAGTATGTACACATTTCTCAAGGCACTTCATGCCAAATATCAAGTGAAGGTGACCAAGAGTTTCAGAGAATATTTGACGAATCCCAGCGTGAACCCGGAGACAGACGACAGAGGATGCTGTGCCACGAAAATAGCTCATGACCAGTCAGCCAATGAGCTAAAAATAAATAAATAAATAATAACCATTATGTCGCTTGCAACTTTTTTTCATGAAACGAATTCTGATATGAAGTAATTGAATTCTGTGATGATTAGCAAGTATCCTACCTAGAATTCATCTTGCTCTGTGGGAAAGCTTTTACCTTTTTACTTTACTGCCTCAGTTGCTGAAGCCGTTTGGCTTACGTTGTCATAATTGATACAGTCTCCCCCACCACCAATTGTAACTTTGCTGTTTGGGACCACTGCACTAGTTATAATTTTTGCAAAATGTTCATTTTTCCTGGTTTTACAGCATTCTAATACAGTGGGCTCCAAAGTTTCTCAGAGCAGTCGAGTAGAAGTCCATAAGATGCCTGCGATTGGTCCACTTTCCATTATTGCTCAGCTCGCCTCCTCATTTTTCTCAGGGGGCAATTCCATCAGAATCAACAACAACTGACCAGCAACCTGAATTGCTTGAATTGCTTCAAACCCAGAACAAAATATAAATGTTCCTGTATTCAGTGTGTGTTATATGTAAACATTTTAGACCCATATTTAAATTAGCTTTGAAGATACTGAGACTTGTGTAAAAATGAGTGTTAATATACAACAGACTTCCCACACAGATCAAATTTATTGGGCTTTTCACCAGTATGTTTCCTCTGATGATCATGAAAGGAGGATTTCCAAGTAAAAAATTTCTCACACTTATCAGAGTTTATTTATAGCTCATTTATAGGGCTTTTCACGTGTGTGCACCTGATCATGACGTTGCAAATGGTCTTTCCGAATAAAGCTCTTCCCACACTGATCACAATGATATGGCTTTTCACCAGTATGTTGTCTCTGGTGGTCATTTAAGGAAGATTTCCGCGCAAAAGACTTCCCACACTGGTCACAGCTGTAGGGTCTTTCACCTGTGTGCACCTGATTGTGGCGCTGTAAATGGCTTTTGTCAATGAAACTCTTTCCACACTGGTCACATTTGTAGGGCTTTTCACCAGTGTGCATCTGATCATGACGTTGTAAACTGCATTTTGAATTGAAACACTTCTCACACTGATCACATTTGTAGGGATCATCACTGGTATTTCGTCTCCGGTGGTCATTTAACGAAGATTTCTGAGTAAAAGACTTCTCACACTGATCACAGTTGTAGGGCTTTTTACCTTTGTGCACCTGAGCATGGCGTTGGAACTGGCTTTTGTTACAGAAGCTCTTCCCACACTGATCACATTTGTAGGGCTTTTCACCAGTATGTTGTCTCTGGTGATCAAGTAACGAAGATTTACGGGCAAAAGACTTCCCACACTGACCACAGCTGTGGGGTCTTTCACCAGTGTGCACCTGATTATGGCTTTGTAAATGTCTTTTGTCACTGAAACTCTTTCCACACTGATCACATTTGTAGGGCTTTTCACCTGTATGAATTTTTTCATGGCAAAGTAAACTGTATTTTTTAATGAAACTCTTCCCACAGAGAACACATTTGAAGGGCTTTTCACCTGTATGAATTTTTTCGTGGCACTGTAAACTGAATTTCAGACTGAAACTCTTCCCACACTGATCACATTTGTAGGGCTTTTCACCAGTATGAATTTTTTCATGGCATTGTAAATTGGTTTTCTGACGGAAACTCTTCCCACACTGAACACATTTGTAGGGCTTTTCACCTGTATGAATTTTTTCATGACATTGTAAACTGAATTTCTGACTGAAATCCTTCCCACACTGAACACATTTGTAGGGCTTTTCACCTGTATGAATTTTTTCATGGTATAGTAAACCACATTTCTGACTGAAACTTTTCCCACACTGAACACATTTGTAGGGCTTTTCACCTGTGTGAATCTTTTCATGGCATTGTAAACTGCACTTCTGACTGAAACTCTTCCCACACTGATGACATGCATAGGGCTTTTCACCTGTGTGCACCTGGTTATGGCACTTTAAATTGGTTTTCAGACGGAAACTCTTCCCACACTGAACACATTTGTAGGGCTTTTCACCTGAATGAATTTTTTCATGGCATTGCAAACTGTACTTCTGACTGAAACTCCTCCCACACTTACAACATGTATAGGGCTTTTCACCTGTGTGCACCTGACCATGGCGTTGTAAATGGGTTTTCTGACTGAAACTCTTCCCACACTGATCACATTTGTAGGGCTTTTCACTCGTAAGTTTCCTGCTTCTGTAATTTAAATGAGACTTATGAGCATAAGTCTTCTCACACTGATGGAACTTGGAGGGCTTTTCACCCACATGAACCTCCTGTTGACTTTTTAAATCAGATTTCCAAAAAAAGCACTTCCCACTTGTAAAGCATTGGTGAGGTTTTTCCATTATAGGGATTCCCACATCAAGCATTAAGTCAAACTGATTGCTCCCCGATTTTTTGCAATTTGGATAGAGCTCTCCTGCACTAGAATGTGTTTCATTCTTCCCTTTTTCATCAAAACCAGCTCCATTAAGCTCGGTATTCATGAGATCACTCCCTAGAATTTCACTTGATTGAACCATAATGTCATCACATTTAATGCAGACATACTTAATGTCTGGCAAGACACTGACATGTTCAGTCTTAATATAATCTCCATCATCAGTTTCAGTTTTGACCTGGTCAGGATACAGAGTTACACAGGCCAGGTCTGTAAAGTCTCGACTCTCCGTGTTAAGATCCTCAGTGTTGCTGGGGCTCAGATCAGTTTCTGTTTTTATCAGTGATGCTTCTGTGTGACGTAAATCACTGACCCTGCTGTTTGGAGTAACACAATCTGGCTCCAGTGAGTTGAGTCCTGGTGCAGTACATTTTGTCACTGACTCTGCCATGTGGACAGACTCCAGTCCATGTAGTTCCTCTTCTTTCTCTCTGATCCTGTGCTGCTCGGGGAGCTCTGGTAGGGTCGTCTCAGTGTCTTGTCTCAGACAGACTCTTGCCTGCATCATTCTGCTGATCAAATGTGTTCAGAAGTGCAGCTCCTGTAGGGAAACAGTGGAAGGGATTTTAGCTTTGAACTGGTCTACCTGCACAAGACATTTTCCTCGTACGTTTTAGGTGCTTCTGGGAATCTGATCTTTAATATTAATGATTTTACTTCTTCTCTGTATGCCAAACAAACTTATAGAAACCAAAATTCCTTCAATAGATCACTGAAATGAGTTAAATTCCAGGTGATAGCACTACTACATACAGCACGGAATCAATATGAAACTGTATAAATGCTGCCGGTCAGTGTTTCCCAAACCTGGCCTGGCGTACCCCTTGTCCTGCATGCATCTCTCCCGACTCCAGCTCAAGTGATTCAAATGATCAGGTCGTTATTAATCCCTGAAGCTGCTTGATAATAAGCTAATCATTTGAATCACTTAAGCTGGAGTAGGGAGAGATCTAAAGCATGCAGAATAAGGGGTACGCCAGGAGAGGTTTGGAAAACACTGCTGTGGGTGAACAACTGCAGAACATAGTGTAGTAAAGTGATGTCACACTGGCGTTGGAATTAAAATGTCCCATTCATTTCACCCATAGACTATTTAAAAAAATAAATAAATTTGGCATCTCCAATCCCATCTGAATCTGAAATGCCCAATTAGAGACGTATGTACTATGTACAAGGCTTGCTCGTATGGAACCCCCTATTGCCAGCTCAGAAGAGACAGTAAGTTCAAGGCTTTCCTCCGAAGCGCATGTCTGTCAGTCCTTGCATCTTTACACTCATTGGTCAAAATTTTCGCAAGTTCGGAAAAAGGGTGGAGGATACCCGAATGAGACAAGTTGCATAAACTAAAGCAGTGGTTCCCAAAGTGGGGGGCGCAGAGCAATTGCAGCGGGGGTGCAGGGCGTGGGAGGAGACTTTTTTTTCCCCACTGGAGTTCCAGACACCAACAAAAAATTATTTGTATACAGCAAATCAGCAGCCTTGTTCCAGATCACTGAAGGAGTGTCTTGAGACAGTTGAATTTTTTTCTGTCTTTACTGGCCTTACACCGAGGTCCGGTCTCGGAACCACAGACAGCACAGTCCATTCGCTGCCCAGAATACTGCGATTACATCGTAAATGTCTCGGCCTAACTGTTCGCCAAATCATTCATCTTGCCTGCTATTTTCATAAATAAATTGTTATGAATGAAGTTGTTCAAATATTTGAAGCTGGTAAAATGAGCTGGTTACAATCAATGTGGTCTCGCGATACCCAACTCGCCGCTTTTTTTTATCCTTCACTGATCTGGCATATTAATAATAAACCAGTGAAAGACACCGAACAAAAATCCGATGAATATAAAGTAGAAATAACCAAGATTGCACCATCTTATTCTCAAAAATATTAATGCTCTGTAGGCCTACAGATTATTTTTATCTAGCCTAGCGACTGAACGTAACAAAGATATTAGCAGGTTTGGCTAGCGGTGTTCATTAATTTTTTTTCGCACTTCGCTGTTGGCTATTAATATAGGTGGTTGATTATGGTGCTTTCTTTCTGCATCATTGAAAAATAATTTTAAGTAGACGGCTATACTCAGGCAGAGGGGTGTGATACAGCCTAATGATTTTTTACTTTAAAAAATGTTTTGAATTATTAAATCTTCGTGTCCTTCATTTGAAAATGCAGTGGCCGTTTCCAAACGTGCCAATCATTTATAATGTTTCCAACTAGACGAGACAAAAATCTGTTCAGAACATTCATATTTTCTAGAATAAACTAACGCAATCTCGGTTATTTTTACTTCATAAGTGCAAGGCCAGTGAAGCGAGAAAAATTTAACCGTCTGGAGACACTCCTTCAGAAGTACGGCACAAGATTGCTAATTGGCTGTATGCAAAAGTTTCTGTTGGAGTCTGGAGCAGTAGTGCGAAAAAAAAATTTCACGCGCGGCAAGAATGAATGAATGAATAAATACAGTAAATGACACTGCTAGCATAACATGGACAAATTTTTGACGGAACTCCCATGTAAACGTAAAGCAGAGGATTAAGCACCGCCAAATGTGCTTCTAAAGCAATTTTCTTCCAAGGCAAAGACTAGAAAATATGACGACACATATTTTGCCTTTGGCTTCACCAATACAACGGTGGGTAAAAAGGAGAGACCGCAGTGTGTTGTCTGTCTTAAACAAACCTTTAGGTTTTTGGGGTTTTTTTTCCCTCTCAGGGAGTTGGTCAAGTTTTAAAACCCATTTTTGCAGAGGCGCAGCTTTTCAAAAATGCATTCATAGCAATGTTGTTGAACATTAAAAAAAAAAACCTGTTACCCTGAACATAATTACATACTTAAAGTGCTTGAAAACTGTTACATTAAAATCATCACACTGTTATGGCCCCAATTTGTTATTACATTTACAACACAACAGCAACAGCAAAGGATGACAGACACAATTTAAAACTTAAACACATTTAATGAACAAAGGCAACTAACTACTAACTAATCTACTGACCAAGATTGAATATACACAAAAAAACAGAAATATTTACAGTCCCTTTTTGGTGGGGTGGCTTGGTGATGTCCTGGGTGAGGAAAATGCTCAAACACAGGCAAAAATCCACAAAAGAAACTTCACAGGTCTTGAACAGAATGACAGGTCTGGTCACATGTATCCTTCTTCTTGCAATTTCTCCTACTACTTTACTGTCTCAGTTCTACTCCTTATATACTCTTTTGCAGACCCCACCCACATTTAGACCTTTTTTTTTTATTTTTGGGGACTTGCCCCAGACATGTCTGAAACATGTCCAAACACAGCTCCAGTCTGAGCTTAACAAAAAAAGGTAAATACTGCCATCCAGTGGCCTATATTCACATTACAACACCGTAAAGGCGGTTTGTTATTTTGTTATTTATTTCTAATTCTAAGAGTTTATTACAACCAGCAGTTTATGGCAATTTACTTTAATTTTTTTCAAAAAAGGTTGAGGTTTATATAAATTACAATGTGTGAAATAAACTGCAATGGACTCTGAAAACAAAATATGTGCATGTTTGGGAACCACTGAACTAAAGGCAGATAAGGAGGCGGGTCCAGATGTCTTATATCCTAGAGTGCTCAGGGAAGTTAGTGAGATCATCTTTAAACCGCCATCCAACATCTTCAGACGGTCTTTAGAAGCTGAAGAAATACGAAATGAAGCAGGCAATATAATACCAATATTTAAGAAAGGGGACCGTACAGAGCCAGGAAATTATAGGCCAGTCAGTTTAACTAGCATTGCATGAAAAATACATATCGTGCCTGACAAACCTTTTGGAATTTTTTGAAGAAGCCACCAAGACTTATGACTTAGACTCAGAGGAGGGCTTATAAGGTCATAAGCTTGGATTTTCAGAAAGGACTTGATACAGTACGGCATAGGAGATTAATTTTTAAAATGAGCTCCATTGGAGTAACAGGAGGTATTCTGGAGTGGACTCAAAACTGGTTACAGGACAGAACACACAGAGTGGTGGTCAGTGGAATCTCATCTCAGGGTTTTAGCCAAAAATTTTACTGAAGGTACCGGAGCAATACTTCTCGTGATGTCACGAACCGAGTCATGTGGGTTTGTTGACTACCGTGGTTGGCAAAAAGTCAAAACATGACAACTGATTTTATAGGTGAAGTAAAGTTGTCTTCCACTTTTTGTCACAATGCCAGTCAGTTGCAGCGTTATTAACTGCACAAACCATTTCGTGAACGGTTCAGGAATACATTTCCTACGTATTCCTGATCAAGAACCAAAAAAATCTACTTGGATTGATGCAATTCGATCAAAGAACTGGATGCTGTCGACCCACTGGCGCGTTTGTACTATTCACTTTCTGTCGGTCTTTTTTGTGTTGGGTAATTCGATAGGTTCCTTACTTTTCAAAAGTGAGTATTTAAGTGACAGTTTGGATATTAGTATTGGAAAGAATTCTGTTTCCAACCTTCATCAGTATCGACTAAGATCAGTACTTTATCGGCTTGAATTTTGGGTACCCAGAAAAACATTTGAGTATGTAAAAAACGTCCATTGTACATCAAGTCAAGAAAATTTAGAGTTAAATGTCCACTGCAGCTGTAACGGCGGCAGCCTTGTTACTGATGACACACCAGGTGACTAGGGAATGCGCAGTATAAGCATTCACGATATGAAATATGAATCCTACATTCTAAACCCCCTTATCACAAATTAAACCCTCCAAAATATGTTGGTGCGCCTTTTAAAAATCCTTCTGGTAAGCGTACGAATGTGAATTACTTTGACTGATCAATGATGATCAACAAATGTTGAATTTCTGTTCACTGTAGGAAAATCAAGTGATTATCCAGCTGACCCAGACCCAAAGAGGGGTCGTTCATCCAAACTTTCAGCTCGTGAGGATCCGGAAGCCTACATAGACCTTCATTGTAGTTTAGCTGAGAAATATCTTGCCTACGCAGTATTGTCAAGGTCTTGCACATATTGAGAGACCGCTGAATCGGTTACACAACTGCAGGATGCCACACTTCACCTGTTTTGTTGTATTGATTTACACCACACTAATGCGTAAGGCAGAATATGAGGCCAAAAGTTTCATTCCGTTTCCCCTGTAAAGTTAATTTGGGTAAAAGCATTGTGCTGTATCACCGGTTAATCTATTTCACCATCTCAGCAATGGCGTATTATTTTTTCCCAAATAAATGCTGTAACATACACAAAACATTGGCAGCGACGGCAAAAATACAAAAATCACTAAACACAGAACCCTACAAATAGCTTAACATTTCATGATCATTTAACTGCCTTTTTTCTCCCGGTCATAGAGTCCAGTTTTGGCCCAGAACCCAATCCCAGCATTACAGATTTTCTTCCTTCATTCATGGGTATCGCGCATAATTGCAGGTGTTGAAATGCCTCTTGACAGCCAAGGTTTGTTGCATCAAATTAAGGTCTGGTGTAGGTTTTCCCATGCTGATCAACTCAAACTCCTCATTGAATATTAGTCTAGGAAACGTTCTTCTAACTCGAAACGATTTATTTTTTTATTTCACTAGCTGGTGATTCACCTGGGGGACAGCAGGCAATAACCAAGCCCTCCCATTCATAAGGGAAATATGATTGGACAATTTTACTGACATTTTAAAATGACTATTGTTCGGAGCCGAGCCCTCTGTAAATTGTAATGCGAATGGAAGCCACTAGATGGCAGTATTGACCTTTCTTGTGTTGAACCCAGACTGGAGCTAGGTTTGGGCATGTCTAGGGCATGTCTGGGGCAAGTCCAAGAGAATTAAAAAAAAGAGGTCTAAATGTGGGAGGGGTCTGCAAAAGAGTATATAATGAGGAAAATTGACAGAGTGGAGTAGTAGGAGAAATTGCAAGGAGAAGGATACATGTGACCAGACCTGTCATTCTGTTCAAGACCTGTGAAGCTTTTAGTGGATTTTTGCCTGTGTTAGAGCATTTTCCTCCCCCAGGACATCACCAAGCAACCCACCAAAGGGACTGTAAATATTTCTGTTTTTGTATATGATCAATCTTGGTCTGTAGAGTAGTTTGTTGTTAGTTGCCTTTGTTTAATTAAATGTGTTTTAGTTTTAAAAATTTTGTCTGTCATCCTTTGCTGTCGTTAATGTCATAACAAATTGGGGCCATAACAAAATGCACAGTGGACTAGCAGCATTTCCCTCCCAGTAGCTGCAGAGGGAGACAATTCAAAGAATTTAGGCATATGAGACACGAATTACTTCGACCATGCATAAAGACGAGCAAGAACCATTAGCGAAAGGTATACCTACATTCCAAATTCACAAGCTATATCATGGCAAGGTCGCTTAACACACATTACAAAGGTCTGCACATATTGATTCAGCAGCAAGTTTAGCTGGGAAATGTTAATTGATATTGGAAAGATACCCTTGGCTAAAATGACGAGCCACCAATAATATTATTTTTTCATCTTTGTGTATGGGGTAAAGTTACTATCAAAAGTTTAGTGCGTGTACACATAAAAATCACGCACATATTAAAAATGCGAGCGCGTTAGTCTATAGTTGTGCATAAATAAAAAAAATTGTATACTCTTCTTTAAATCAAATCATGCATAGATTATGCAATGTATCGTGGAATCATTTTTTATTTGATTCATTTAATTATTATTAATTGCTTATCCTGGCTTGCTCTTATTCTGCTTTAGTTCATAACTTCATAGGCCTTAGTGTGTACTCTTGCATATTTCTGATTTAGCATGGGCCTGCATAACTGTACTAGTGCGTCATAGCATATAGTCTATCTAAAGTCATGCAGACCTGAAGAGCCTGTACTAAGGACAAGATGTTTTTCTCTTTCTCTAAGTTTGTGTTCATAGAAAGCTCCGGAATGTATGGCGAGATAAGCTGGAGCCAGGGTTGATAGAGAAGACAGGTGTTCTCCTCCCTAACGAGATGTATGTGTGCACCCCAGGACAGCTTGACGTAGGCTGCGTGAGATGGCGAGGGCTCTCCAGATTACCTCATGATGTGTAAATCAGCACGGGGGGAGGAGAACGTCATGGAGTGCCCCGACAAATACTAGAGAGAGACTAACTGTATTATCCATGATTTTTGCTGATTTGGACTCTGTGTGTGGGGATCCTTTTTTCCGCAAAAAAAAGTAAACGGACTTTGGCTTGGATATTAACTTCTCTGCCTCCGACTGATATTTTTCCTCTGAGTCGTCTGAGTTTCTTATTGTGAAGGTAATACCTGGAATATAATATCAAAATTCCTACAACAGTGTAAATTCTCTGTGAGAATATGACTCAAAGTTACAACTTCACACAATTACAAATAAGGATTGCGGTTTACGGACATCACTTTCTTCAGAATGAATATGAATCTGAATAGCATGAAATAACTGTCAAATAGTGGTGGGCGGATCGATCCAAATATTGATAATATCAATACCAACGTTGGTATTGATATTGAATGATACCAGGCTAAAAATGTCGATACTCTTGTTTTGTTTTCTCTCTCACATGCACTGACTGCTGCGGTTGAATAAAGAGGCGACCTGGCTGTCCGTGTGCTTTCAAGTGCTAGTCCTGTCACAGTGCGGAGCACTCACTTTGCTCCTCCTCCCCCTCTTGTGTTTTGATGTTGCGCTGTCACGTGTCTCAGCGGCACCAGGCAAACATCATAGACTGTATAAAAAGATGGACAAAGCCCTCGGGTCTGAAAACTGAGCCCAATGCGGAAATTTCAAAAATTTGCATTCTATTAAATGGTCAGCAGACGGCAATGTCGGTGGTTGCAGAAATAAGTTCAATACAATGAAGTCTATGAGAAAATGACTCTACTTTCACACTAGATTAATAAATAATGATTTTCCACATTACTTTATTGTATCTACCACAAGTTTCAAGTCTCCTTCGATATATCATGATGTTCATTTTTGTAAATTATGGTTCCAATTAGACTAGAACAAAATAGTGTCACGGGCCCGGTAGCTCACCTGACCACTCAAGGGAAACACCTAGAACAAATTTAGTGTCCTAATGGGTGGGAAGATACTTGTCAAGTTTCAGCTTCATTGGTCAAGGAGTTTTAGCGAAGAAGAGTTTTAAAGGTTTTAGTGTAACTTAGAGGGGTCGTACAAAGTTGAAGGTCAAAGCGAGGTCAAAATTCAAAATATGGAAAATCTCGTATCATATGTGATGTATCTTGCTACTTACTACCTACATAGCAAATTTCAGCTGAATATGTGCAATAATAGCTTTCCGATGGCCAATTACGTTATTTTCAATATGGCCGCCGTGGCGGCCATGTTTGAAATTGGAACGCCTTGAACAAAACTTAGTGTCCTCAAAGGCAGGAAGGTAGCTGTCAAGTTTCACCTTCATTCGCCGAGTACTTTCGGAGAAGATGATTTTGAAAGATTTCAATGTAACTCACAGGGGTTGTATAAAGTTGAAGGTGAAAGCAAGGTCAAAATTCGAAATACGGAAAAAGCCGTATGAAATGTGACGTATCTTGCCACATACTGACCATATAGCAAATTTCAGCTGAATATGTGCATAAATAGCTTTCAGATGGCCAATTATGTGATTTTCAATATGGCCGCCATGGCGGCCATGTTTGAAATCGGAGCGAAACTCCTTGAACAAAACTTGGTGTCCTCATAGGCAGGAAGGTACATGTCAAGTTTCACCTTCATTGGCCAAGCAGTTTCGGAAAAGATGATTTTGAAAGATTTCAATGGAACTCACAGGGGTTGTATAAAGTTGAAGGTCAAAGCAAGGTCAAAATAGAATCGGATCGGAACGCCTTGAACAAATTTTGGCGTCCTCATGGGTAGGAAGGTACCGGTCAAGTTTCAGCTTCATAGGCCCAGTGGTTTCGGAGGAGAAGATGTTTACGGACGACGAACGACGAAGACGACGAACGACGGACAAACAGGCCATGACATAAGCTCATCTGACTTCGTCGTCAGGTGAGCTAAAAAGTCATCAGAGGATGACATATCTGCTCTGGAAACAAACCCAGCCCTGCGACTGAGTCCAAATCCATGTCGCTTCCATGGAAAGGAAAAAAAAAAAAAATTTCAGAAATTTGAAAATATGAAAAGGCACCACTTCAGTACTTGGGTAATGAACATACAAAGTTTCAGAAAGATATAATGAACGGTTTTTGAGTTCTGCTCCAGAAACGAACCCATTTTTGTGCAGAGTCCAAATCCAACTTGTTTCCATGGAAATGAAAATTTTTTTTTTTCAGAAATCTGAAATTATCAAAAGGCACCACTTCAGCATGTGGGTAATACACATGCAAAGTTTCAGAAAGATATAATGAACGGTTTGTGAGTTGTGTTCCAGAAACAAACTTATCTCTGTACTGAGTCCAAATCCAACTCGTTTCCATAGAAATGAAAAAAACATTTTTTTTTTTCAGAAATCTAAAAAAAATAAGAAAGGCACCACTTCAGTATGTGGGTAATACACATGCAAAGTTTCAGAAAGATACAATGAACGGTTTTTGAGTTGTGCTCCGGAAACTAACCTATCTCTGTACACAGTCCAAATGCAACTGGTTTCCATGGGAATGAAAAAAATAACATTGTCAGAAATCTGAAAATATCAAAAGGCACCACTTCAGTATGTGACTAATACACAAGCAAAGTTTCAGTAAGATATATTGAACGGTTTTGGAGTTTTGCTCCGGAAACATAATAGGCCTGCTGTGCACCAAGTCCAGATTTGTTTCCATGGAAACAACAAAAATAGGAATCCCGGAATTTCCAAAGTAGCAAAAGGCACATTTAGACTATACAGAGAATACATGTACCGAGATTGGTGCTGATATCTCGCATAGTTTCCGAGTTCTGCTCCGGAAACAAAATGATTACAGATGGACGGAGGGACGGTCAGACGGACGGACAGGCGGACAAGGCGATGCCTATATCCCCCCGCATTCTATGCCGGGGGATAATAATAAAGGATAAACGTGGCTATCCTCTGGTCCTTGTCTGATGCAGTCAGATCCAACTGTAGATCCACTCCTCGCTTCTCCCCGGATATTCAGTTCACGCTCTTGTCCAATAGTAATCGCATCCGGTTTCAAAATGACAAAATGGTGCAATTCAAATTTCCAAAATCAAGCCTTCCTCAGTGGTTCTGAACAAAAAGGTTTATCATGATAATAAAGTATTTTGTAGTCATCTGTAAACTTTGCCCATATTCTGTCCTAGGTTTTTACAAAATAATCCAAAAGAAAAATCAGAGAAACACCTAAAAGTCAGTAGTTTGATGATACATCAACCAAAGAAATTAAAAAGTATCGGTATCGGCAATACTGGCCCTGTAATCTTGCAGTATCGCCCACCACTATCCGACAACCTCTCCAGTTCTATCACTCATTGAATTGAGCCCATGGTCAAATTTGACACATGCACAGTTTGTAGAATCGATGTTATCTTCCACTCGATACATAATGCCCGTGACCTCGTGACGTAGTTTATCGGAGCGAAAGTTGAAGAAACAAATCTGGCGTCCAGTGCACCGCACCTCAGAGCAACTATCTGGCTAAAATGAAAGCGAGTTATCATTTTCAAAGTTTCTTCAAATTCCCACAAGCTCTATAAATCCATGCAGGGCGTCTCGTGCGCAATGCTGATACCTTGATTTATTTTGTAAAATTGAGCCATGCAATGGAAAAATGTTGTTACCAACTGGATACAGGTTTCATAGGCCTACCCAGCTGACAGAAACTATTTGTTCACTTGTTATTTGTTGCTTTTCCACTACAACATGAAATAATTTGTTATTTTGTCCCGTACACAAGGACAAGGTTTTTTTTCCAGCAACTTCAAATTATGAAGTTCTAATTATGGCATGGCCATCTCACCCCTACTTATTTTGTATTCTGACAATGTTTTATTTCCAACAATTAGTGCATATCTGAGACTTACAATTTCAACAGTTTCATTGTGGTTTACCTTTCTTAGATTTTTGGCTGTGGGGGTACCTTTGACCCCCTCTCGTGGGGGGTTGACCCTTTTTTCTCAATGAGGGTGTCCTTCAATTTTGACCAGACTAAGTTTATTTCAAAGACCTTCCAGGTAACTTTCACCATGTAAAATTTCTAAGTGGTCCCAGCACTTCAATTTTCATGACAATACAAATAATGGGTTTGCCGCTTTAAAAAGCCTTTCTGCGAAAGCATTTTTGTTATTAGATTAGTGTTTTCATTTGATTTTTCGGCAGCTCTATCACATTGAACATACATTTTTGACAGTTTAACAATATTTTAAAATGCTTATAATCAAAAAGCAGATTTTCATTTTCAATAAAGGTATCAACTACTTGGTACGATGACTTAATAATAAAAAAAAATCACCCGTTGGCATTATTACTCTTGCAGAGATAGACTCAAAACACCATTGAGTTGAGAATGATCAGATAAAGCAGATTTTTATTATTATCAATTCTACTATCACAAACTCTGATGTGCAACTATCTCAGCACAGGGGAGCCCCTGGGATCAACGTTCAGAACCAAAGACTTAGAGGACAGTTAGATATGCCAGGGGGGAAAAAAAGGCTTTACACTTTTCATCCTAATCCTGAACACATTCTTTGATCAGTATTCCGTCCAGCCGAACATTTATGTAATATTCATAGAGCGCTCATAGTTGGGGCTGAAAAAGCAAAGATGAAAGATGTCATACAACATGTCAGTCTCTGCGCATCTGGAAGGTTTCCAAGTGCCAAAAACGTTAATTTGTTTGTAGATAGGCCCCAAGTCTAGAAAACAACTGTCCATGACTTCCAGTATCAAAACAGATAGAAGTAGCCGAAACATTAGACATGGCGTGCCAAATTGGACGGATTCACAAGGCGCAAGGATAATCAATTGTAACAGTAGATGAAAAATTTAGGGCCTTTCATAAATTTCATTCAGAGAGGGGAGAAGGTGTGACTAATGACCTCTGATCATGACGGCTTTGGCGAGTTGGGTATTCGATTATTTTATGATCAGCGCATATCAGCCCGGCTTCAACATTTAGCTTTTCCCATATATATAATTAACCCAAATAATATCAGTGTCTTCTTGGTTAGTTTTCTGTTGTGAAGGTAAATTGTAATTAGATGTGGGGGAAACCCTCCATTACCTGGCCCCGACTGAACCAAATAAATACAAAACAAACTCTCGCAGATTCTGAATCTTACCAATATTGATTCAGACGAATTTGCTCGGCCGGATAAATTTCACTGGCAAAAGAATATTACGTTTCCAAATGATTTAGCAATCAAGTGTTAAGACTGACTGGGAAAGGGTAACGTTAGCGATGGTCGAGACGGTATAAAGACGTAACTCACTGTCTGATGAACAGAAGAATTCCGGGATCGACTCATCTTCGTACATTTAGTTAATTCAGTTCTTGCCAAAAACTTGACAGGTTACATATCTGCGGAGGTTAGCCAGCTGAAAAGGGACTTTTCTCACAATTCCTTGATGAAACACCAACAAAAGCTATGTTTCTTCTTCGTTGGAGTTGGTATATTTTGCCAGCGTAGTGTAGTACCGCCACCCACTGTACAAGATGTAATAATTATCCCCTCACTTTAATTACTCGGCTAAAACCGACTACCTGTCCCAATCCGATTCATTTTTCTGTCTAAACTGACTGCATAACGTCTGGAACCCTCCGAACCCTATCTCCAGAATTCCCTGAATATCCTCCTTCTCTACATCTGTTATGCCCAGTATCTCCCGAGCTGCATGCACTCCACTAGTGATGGTCCATTTGAAGCTGAAACTTCGGCGCATGTGTATGAAAGAACACCACCAATGCCAGGGTGGCCGGGAAGCACTTTATTCACTTGGAGCCGGCCTCTTTACATTAAATTTTAGATCGACTGCCTATCTCCTGTGGCAACCATACCACTTTAAGAAAAATGCATTTTTTATGAACTGTAACCATATTTGAAAATATTCCTTTATTACGCAATTCCATACGTTGTTTTTATATATACCTGATCAACATAGTCAAATACTCACCCATGGTGACTCAAGATGCAATGTAAATCTTCATTCGTGACGTGGGAGGCCTAGCTACATTGTCCAATGCATTTTGATAAATTGTTACAAAAATAAATTGTTTATAAAGGCATGTAAAAAGCGATCAAAACACAGCCTATAGGCCTACTATATATTTTGCTTGTTTTGCTCTCAGAAGTTAGGCTACAGTGGCACAAGGAATGATGGGAATGGGAGCTGGATTGTCCAATCATAGCCCTTCTGCCACTCGACGTTCATGATCAGCAAGCGTGTACTGTGCGTGCACGGGAGTGATTCTCGGGTTATGCGTAGTTGTACCTGAGAGGTGCGTTGTGGATGGAGGGCAAGAAAAGGCCAGGATTAAAAAAGAAAGGCACTAGAAGAAGATGCTTCCAAATGAGTAAAGCTGCCAGATCTGTTTTCTCAAGGACAGAGCCACTTTTCATCTGATAAAGAAACATGGTTAACGTTTGCAAAGCTATAAGAAATGATAAGGCTAGACGTTTGGAAAACTAATACCTGTTCTTATAAGCACAGTGCAGCCTAGGCTAAAATTCAATCTCCTTCAGTGACGGTTCGTCGGCCGTAAGAAAGGGAAGCCAAAACCTCGCCCTTCAAAGCATAATGACTTAAACCTTTCGTAGTTTACTTTCCTTGATCAGCAGGTGCTTATACCAATTGGTAGAGGGACAGTCAAATTTATTTTTGATAGCAAATGAGGTCGCAAATTATCAAGTACGTCTTTATGAATTAGTTTGCGAGGCTTCTTTCTCAACAAGCCACGAGAATCCGTTTTCTACAATCGTAATTCAGTGGCGTAGCCAGCGGGGGTGCTGAGACACGTCCCTTTTTGACTGCAATTAGTAGTTCTCAATCATTTTCTTTTTTGACGCGTTTTCCAATTATCGTAATTGGCAACCGAAGACACGGTTTCTCTCCGTATGCGATCTAAGAGCGATTAAATCATGGGCTAAATTCAGTCCAGTTGCGGAACACGAACAGAGAATTGGATCGCAAAAAACTTCCGTTTAAAACAATTATCAGCCCTGACCTGTTCTCAGTCATTTTCTTATTAACAGAGGGTTCACTCCGAGAGCACTCCACATTTAACAGGTGCGGCTTGTTCTCCCCGATCAGGAACAGGTCAGGACTAATAATTGTTCTAAATGGAAGTTTTCTGCAACCCAATTCTCTGTTCTTGTTCCGCAACTGGACAACTTTGCAGTCTACTTTTAACATATTTTAGGGTTGAAAAACTCCTTTCACATGCAACCTGTGTGCTTGAAAGTGTCAAAGAAACTGGTATGCCATACCAATGAAATGGTAGGCATCGGTGAAGAGGTTGTACTGTGAGAGAATGAGGTAGACACAGATGGGGCAGTTTTTGCAAGAAGAACAGGTCCTGCTTTGAAGTTCAAACTCCATCTCTGTGAGTCCACCATCCTCCTCATCTGCCTCTGTCTCCTCACTTCCTGTCCTAACCACATAACCCTCCAGAGGGGCTTTCTTTAGCTGCACCCACTGAGATGCCACACTGCGGCTGTTGATGCTTTGAATCAGGTACTGTCTGATCAGGTACTGGCATAGGCCTGTTGTACGACCCAAAAACAGAGAGAGTCTGCAAGGAACCCAAATATAGCTTTCTTTTATTTCAAATTATTTATTCAATATTTTGTAACATTTGATTTCACTGCTTATATGAAAGACTATTCTTTTCAACTTGTACATTTCTGAGTTTTGTATTAGGGAGTTTCCAGTTGGAAATGTGGACTGCGGTTTGAACTTTCCCACAAAGATTTATGTTGTATAGGTCACTAGGCTACATTATGCACTTTTTAGTTAATTAACAAATTCAACAGAATGTTTAAGTGAAGTGTTATTCCATTAGTGGTCAACAAAAACCCAATAAAAAGGGACAGAAAATATTAAGTTGATCAATTACGCTTCATTTAATAAAATGCCTCCACCGTAAAAAGTGGGCCGGTTTATGCATGAAATTCCCGGGCTGAAAAATGATCCCACCCCGGCCCTGTCCATATTCTGTCTCGTTTGTTGACTAGAACTCCCGGGTTTCGGCACCAAAAATTGTTCTTTCTATTTCTAGTCTAGCCAGCAATAAATGGTTTAGGGAAGCCGTGTAAAAACAGTAACTTTACTTGGCAGAAATCACTTGTGCATTACATCTCATCTCTCGTCAATATCCAAAAAAAAAAAAGCTCACGTAGCAAAACATTCCATAGAACGTACAAAGCACCTTGGGTAATGTAGTTTAACCCATGAACTTATTCAGTTTCAGATCTAGTCTGCAGTAATAATTACTAATGAACATTTCCAATGCATTTAAGCAATAACTTTCTTTCATAAACTAAATGGAATATGCAATATGCAAATTCCACAACTTTAAATATGCAAATATGTAAACCTTCAACTTAAATGGCCCTTAAATATACAACTAAACTTAAAGTTACAAAATCACCTCACATAAAAAGGAAAGCAAATTGTTAGCAGAAAGAATTTAATTTCAAAGTGTATAAAGCTGCATGGATCTCCATTCTAGTTTTTCTTTTCTTATGTCAAACCTGCCATTTGAAAAACTGCCAGGTGTGTGGGTTAGCACGTGCAAGTTAGTTTTACCGCTGTCATGTTAGGGCCGACTGCACTTCAGGTTTCAGAAATAAAAAAAGAAAACATAATTATCATGGTCACAGAAGCCGCCAAAACACTGGGTAACACGGAGGTTTCCCAGGTCCAGTGAAGCCTTGGAGGATGCTTCAAGCAATTCTTTTGTTTAATTGCTGGAGACTACCTCTTAAGTAATTTGGAAATGAAAAACTGATGAAAATGCTTGTCAAAACTGCTCAACTTTGCAATGTCACTGAAACTTGCAATGGTTCTGTTAGACAGTAATTTTCACTTGGAGGTAGACAAGTCCATGTTGATTGAATAACAAGAGCCATCTGGCAATGGCGGATCCCCCCGGCTGTAGGTTGTGTAACCTACAGGTTGCGTGGACAGACGGACGGACTGAAACCCCCAAAAGGCACAACTAGACCATAAGGAGAAGCTCCTTACCAAATTTGGTGTTTGTAAGTGGTATAGTTTTCGAGTTCTGGTCCGGAAACCATTTTATTACAGACAGACGGACGGACACACTGATCGCTATATCCCCCCCCATTATATGCTGGGGGGATAATAATGGACATGTACAGTGGGGCAAAAAAGTATTTAGTCAGGCACTGATTTTGCAAGTTCTCCTACTTAGATAGATGAGAGAGGTCTGTAATTTTCATCAGAGATACACGTCAACTATGAGAGACAAAATAAAATAAAAAAAATCTATGAAATCACATTGTAGGATTTTTAAAGAATTTATTTGTAAATAATGGTGGAAAATAAGTATTTAGTCAATAACAAAAGTTCAACTCAATACTTTGTAGCATAACCCTTGTTGGCAATGACAGAGGTCAAACGTTTCCTGTAAGTCTTTGCCAGGTTTGCACACACTGTAGCTGGTATTTTGGCCCATTCCTCCATTCAGATCTCCTATAGAGCAGTGATGTTTTGGGGCTGTCGCTGGGCAACACGGACTTTCAAGTCCCTCCACAAATTTTCTATGGGGTTGAGGTCTGGAGACTGGCTAGGCCACTCCAGGACCTTGAAATGCTTTTTACGGAGCCACTCCTTCGTTGCCCGAGCGGTGTGTTTGGGATCATTGTCATGCTGGATGACCCAGCCACGTTTCATCTTCAATGCTCTCACTGATGGAAGGAGGTTTTGGCGTAAAATCTCACGATACATGGCCCGTTCATTCTTCCCTTGACACGGATCAGTCGTCCTGTCCCCTTTGCAGAAAAACAGCCCCAAAGCATAATGTTTCCACCCCCATGCTTCACAGTAGGTATGGTGTTCTTGGGATGCAACTCCGCATTCTTCTTCCTCCAAACACGACGAGTTGAGTTTTTGCCAAAAAGTTCTATTTTGGTTTCATCTGACCACATGATATTCTCCCAATCCTCCTCTGGATCATCCATATGCTCTCTGGCAAACTTCAGACGGGCCTGGACATGTGCTGGCTTAAGCATGGGGGACACGCCTAGCGCTGCAGGATTTGAGTCCCTCTCGGCATAGTGTGTTACTGATGGTAGCCTTTGTTACTTTGGTCCCAGCTTGCTGCAGGTCATTCATCAGGTCCCTCCGCGTAGTTCTGGGATTTTTGCTCACTATTCTCATGATCATTTTGACCCCACGGGATGAGATCTTGCGTGGGGCCCCAGATCGAGGGAGATTATCAGTGGTCTTGTATGTCTTCCATCTTCATACAATTGCTCCCTCAGTTGATTTATTCACACCAAGCTGCTTGCCTATTGTAGATTCACTCTTCCCAGCCTGGTGCAGGTCGACAATTTTCTTCCTGGTGTCCTTCGACAGCTCTTTGGTCTTGGCCATGGTTGAGTTTGGAGTCTGACTGTTTGAGGCTGTGGACAGGTGTCTTTTATACAGATAACAAGTTCAAACGGGTGTCATTAATACAGGTAACGAGTGGAGGACAGAAGAGCTTCTCAAAGAAGTAGTTTCAGGTCTGTGAGAGCCAAAAATCTTGCTTGTTTGTGGGTGACCAAATTCTTATTTTCCACCATCATTTACAAATAAATTCTTTAAAAATCCTACATTGTGATTTCCTGGATTTTTTTCCCTCATTTTATCTCTCATAGTTGAAGTGTACTCTGATGAAAATTACAGACCTCTCTCATCTTTCTAAGTAGGAGAACTTGCAAAATCAGTGCCTGACTAAATACTTTTTTGCCCCACTGTAACTGGCTTCTATTATGAAGGCTTGTTCCATCTGTTATGGCCCCAATTTGTTATTACATTTATAACACAACAGCAACAGCAAGGGATGACAAACACAGTTTTAACAACTAAAACACATTTAATTTTTAACAAAGACAAAGACTAATAACAACCTACAACTAAAGACCAAGATTGATAAATAAGAAAAAAACAGAAATAATTACAGTCCCTTTTTGGTGGGGTGGCTTGGTGATGTCCTGGATGAAGAAAATGCTCAAACACAGGCAAAGAAATCCACAAAAGAAACGTCACAGGTCTTGAACAGAATGGCAGGTCTGGTCATCTTCTTGCAATTTCTCCTACTACTTTACTGTCTCAATTCTTTTCCTTATATACTCTTTTGCAGACCCCACCCACATTTAGACCTCTTTTTTTAATTTTCTGAGACTTGCCCCAGACATGTCCAGGACATGTCTAAACATGACTCCAGTCTGAGCTTAACAAAAAAAGGTAAATACTGCCATCTAGTGGCCTATATTCACATTACACCTCCATTCCAAAAGGGAAAAATTTTGACTCATAAAGGCAAAATTTTTCTTTTCAATACAAAATGGTTAAGTGAACACTTGTCTATATATACATATCATACAATATTCAAACACATGATATACACATTCAAACACGGGATAAGCAATCAGCAATTACATTGTCTGTACCCTTCACATGCTTAATTTCCAAGTCAAACTCCTGTAAAATCAAACTCCAACTCAACAATCTCCGATTCTTGTTTTTCATCTTACTCAAAAACATTAACGGATTGTGGTCAGTGTACACAATCATTGGCTTTTGTCCTGTACAAACATAAACCTCAAAGTGTTGTAAAGAAAGGACCAGAGCCAACAGTTCCTTCTCTATTGTGGAATAGTTCCTTTGGTGGCGATTGAACTTCCTGGAGAAGTATGCCACGGGATGCTCAATGTCATCAGAGTCACTTCTCTGTAGGAGCACAGATCCACAAGCTTGGTCGCTAGCATCGACCGCGATGGAGAACGGTTTGTTGAAGTCAGGAGATTTGAGCACGGGGAAGTGACACAGCAGAGACTTCAGGCGATCGAAGGCTCTCTGGCATGCATCATCCCAGGTGAACTTTACGCCTTTCTTCAGTTGGTTAGTTAGACTGAGAGCAATCTCAGCAAAGTGCTTGCAGAACTTGCGGTAGTACCCGATCATTCCAAGGAAGCGGCGCAAAGCTTTTTTGTTGTCAGGAACTGGAAAGTCCATGATGGCTTGGACTTTAGCATTTATGGGTGCCACCTTACCCTAGCCTATGACGTAGCCAAGATAGGTGACAGTAGCACAACCAAAGTCACTCTTGTTCAGGTTAACAGTCAGGTTAGCCTGGGTCAGGCGCTGGAACAACGTCTCTACATCTTTTAGATGTTCTTCCCAGGAGTCACTCCATGTGATCAGGTCATCGATGTACGCACCCGTGTGTGGCAATCCGGCGATTGTAGACTGTATCAGCCTTTGGAACGTGGCTGGGGCATTTTTCATGCCAAAGGGTAGGATTTCATACTGTTACAACCCAGATGATGTGGCAAAAGTAGAGATGCTCTTGGCCTTCTCAGTTAAAGGCACACACCAATAACCCTTCAATAAATCAATCTTGGTCAAAAACTTTGCTTGCCCAACTCTATCGATACAATTATCAATCTTAGGTATTGGAAACACATCAGTTCTAGTTACAGCATTGACTTTGTGATAATCTGTACAGAATCTATTTCTTCCTTCAGGTGCTTGAACTTGCTAACCTCTGGCCATCTTTACTTCTGAGAGTCTCAGCCTCTCTAAGACATCCCTTTTTATAACCAATCATCTTACAAACCTGATGCCAGTTTATTACTTGTGTAATGTTCTTTCAGCTGATTCTCATATTAATAGCCTTTTCTGCCGTTTCTGTGTCTCAACTTTTTTGGGACCAGTTGCAGCCAGAAAATTTGAAATAAGCTCATTTTATGGATAAAAATGTAAAATGTCTCTGTTTCAACATTTGAAATGTGATCCATGTTCTATTGTAAATAACAGTGGCTCATGTGATTTGAAAGTCATTGCATTTTGATTTTATTCACAATTACACTTCGTCCCAACTATTTCGGAGTTGGGGTTGTATAATACACTTGCAACATGCACACACATGCCATTTGTTCTTTTCCCTGCAGGGCACGTGCCGTAAAAGTCTGTAATAGGGTCATTAACTATAGGAACATCAAACTCAATCCATATGTTAGTTTGACTCCTGTAACGTGAATGTATCTGAGAACGTATAAGGTTCAGGTGTTTGTACACCCAAACTTCATAGTCTCCCTCATCATTAGTATTCAGCAATGTATCCA
This sequence comes from Gymnothorax reevesii, assembly GCA_029721435.1. Classification (NCBI taxonomy): domain Eukaryota; kingdom Metazoa; phylum Chordata; class Actinopteri; order Anguilliformes; family Muraenidae; genus Gymnothorax; species Gymnothorax reevesii. The sequence continues at coordinate 155,289,674 of CM056575.1, forward strand.
AGTGCCTGTTTGATCTGATAACATCCACATGCCGAAGTCAGTAAGTATTCCAGAGGAAGTTCAGGAAACTCGACATTGGCACTTTCCGAGGATGGTAATAATAATAATAATAAATTTTATTTAAAAGCGCCTTTCTCAGCACTCAAGGACACTTTCCAGAGTGATTAAAAACATAACACAGTAGAGAGAGAGGGAAAAAAAATGGTGTACATTCAGCTGTCCGGCGACATTGTTGCCGGTGAAAGAATTTCTTGAAATTTTATGCAAACGAACTTGACATACTGCACCTACTTTTTACACAATATTTTGGGTGGATCACTTTGGGAACTATGTTAATTTTAATGTTAAACTTTCAATTTGTGATGAATAATTTTTACAGCTTCAATTCCTCTTGGGTCTCATATTTTCAAAGCAATTAAGCCATGTTTGGTGTCAAAGTGATCCGTGGGATGGCAGCAACAATTATAGTCATAAATTTTAGAACTAGCACTGAAATAATTGGGAGTTATTCAATTGATTTATCCCCATGTGTTGGTTTTAGGGGGGTCTTCATCTAAATTTGGCCCACATCTGTCCCAACACATATGATACAAAAAAACAAATGCATTTTACAAGCCCACATACATCTCTCCACACAGTCAATATGGTAAGGAATCAAAAGCTTTCATGGGCATCTTTGGACACCATTGGAATAATTTATATTCACGATGGCCTCCGGCAACCATGCATCATAGTGACATTATCCCAAAGAACCTCCACACTGAATCAGAAGTGAATCTGGGTGGAAGTTTCAGAGTAGATTTGGAAAGTTGTAATGTAAAAATTAAAAAAAAAAAATAAAATTATATATTTATCAAAACTGTGAACAATCCTTGCACACATTGTCCGAAGGAAGCTCCATTCCAAATTTGAAGTGAATCAGGTCAGTAGTTTGACAGATTTTTGAAGTTTCAAATGGAAAAAATTTTTTAATAATTTTAAAAGCAAGTAAGATTTATAAGCGAAAGATGTTGCACATTGATCACAATTGCTGGGCTGTGTGAACCCGGTCATGGCGTTGTAGAAGGCTTTTGAAACTAAAAGTCTTTCCAAGTTGATGACATTTGAAAGAATTCTCACCAGTATGTTGTCTCTGGTGGTTATTTAACGAAGATTTCCAGGCAAAACCCCACACTGATCACCGCTGTAGGGCTTTTCACCTTTATGAATTTTTTTGTGGCAGTGTAAACTGTATTTCCAAATGAAACTCTTCTCACACTGATCACATTTGTATGGCTTCTTGCCTGCATGCATTTTTTCATGGCACCGTAACTTTGATTTCTCCCGGAAACTCTTCCCACACTGATCACATCTGTAGGGCTTTTCACCTGTATGAATTTTTTTGTGGCAATGTAAACTGTATTTCCAAATGAAACTCTTCCCACACTGATCACATTTGTGTGGCTTTTTGCCTGCATGAATTTTTTCATGGCATTGTAAATAGGATTTCTGACTGAAACTCTTCCCACACTGATCACATTTGTATGGCTTTTTGCCTGCATGAATTTTTTCATGGCACCGTAACCTTGCTTTCTCTCGGAAACTCTTCCCACACTCATCACATCTGTAGGGCTTTTCACCTGTATGAATTTTTTTGTGGCAATGTAAACTGTATTTCCGAATGAAACTCTTCCCACACTGATCACATTTGTATGGCTTTTTGCCTGTATGAATTTTTTCATGGCACCGTAACTTTGCTTTCTCTCGGAAACTCTTCCCACACTGATCACATCTGTAGGGCTTCTCACCTGTATGAATTTTTTCATGGCGTTGTAAGCAGGTTCTCCGACTGAAACTCTTCCCACACTGATCACATCTGTAGGGCTTTTCACCTGTATGATTTTTTTTGTGGCAATGTAAACTGTATTTCCGAATGAAACTCTTCCCACACTGATCACATTTGTATGGCTTTTTGCCTGTATGAATTTTTTCATGGCACCGTAACTTCGCTTTCTCTCGGAAACTCCTCCCACACTGATCACATCTGTAGGGCTTCTCACCTGTATGAATTTTTTCATGGCGTTGTAAGCAGGTTCTCCGACTGAAACTCTTCCCACACTGATCACATTTGAAGGGCTTTTCACCAATATGTTGTCTCTGGTGGTCATTTAACAAAAATTTCCGAGCAAATGACTTCCCACACTGATCACAGATGTGGGGTTTTTCACCAGTGTACACCTGATTATGTTGCTGTAAATGGCTTTTGTCACTGAAACTCTTCCCACACTGATCACATTTATAGGGTTTTTCACCGGTATGTTTCGTCTGGTGGTAATTTAAACAAGATTGGTGAGCAGAACGCTTTTCACACTGTTGACGCTTGTAAGGCTTTTCTCCAGTATGAACTCCCAAGTGGCCATTTGAATCAGATTTCCAAAAAAAGCACTTGCCACTTGTAAAGCATTGGTGAGGCTTTTCCATTATTGGGATTCCCACATCAGGCAATAAATCAAACAGATTTTTGCCTGATATTTTGCAGTTTGGATTGGGCTTCCCTGCACAGTGATACAGTTCAGTCTCTCCTTTTTCATCAACACCAGCTCCAGTTAATACAGTACTCATGAAATCGCTCCCTGATACTTCACTGGATTCAAGCATATCTTCATCCGATTTGATTTGAACACACTTAATGTCAGGCAAGATACTGACCAGTTCAGTCTTAATAGAGTCTCCATCGACAATTTCAGTTTTGACTTTGTCAGGATACAGATGGGTAGCGTAGGCCAGTTCTGTAAAGTCTAGTCTCTCTGTCTTGAGAACCCCAGAGCTGATGGGGCTCAGATCAGTTTCAGTTTTTATCAATGATGCTTCTGTGTGATGTAAATCACTGACCCTGCTGTTTGCCAAAACACACTCTGGCTCCAGTGTGTCGAGTCCTGGTGCAGTGCATTTTGCCTCTGACTCTGCCATGTGGACAGACTCCAGTCCATGTAGTTCCTCTTCTTTCTCTCTGATCCTGTGCTGCTCGAGGAGCTCTGGTAGGGTCGTCTCAGTGTCCTGTCTCAGACAGACTCCAGCCTGCATCATTCTGCTGATCAAATGTGTTCAGAAGTGTAGTTCCTGTAGGGAAACAGTGGAAGGGATTTTAGCCTTTATCTGTTCTACCTGCACTAGAAACTTGGGTTTTCAGGTGCTTCAAACAATCTGATCTTAAATGTTATCAATGTTACTTCTTCTCTGTATGCCAAACGAACTTCATTGAACAATAATTCCTCTTTCAGATGACTGAAATTACTAGTTAAATTCCAGATGATTTACACAACTACATACAGCAAAGAAGCAATACAAAACTAGACAAATTTTGAGAGTTCATAACAGTGGAGTATATCCCCAAAATAACAGTATTCTTTCGAAAGGCAACTTCATAGTTTGGCTAGATGGATAAGCAACAGGAAATGGTATTTGGTCCAGAAAATCAACAGAACTACGTACTTGAGGTCTCAATGACCTATCGCAACAGCTGGACATTGCATTCATTACATTATATTAAAAGCGTAATTAAAAAGTACAATGAGCCATTCAGGCCAGTTCCCATCAGAGGTCTGTAATTCCCAACACAGCAAGGTTGCTAACTTGAGGGAGTCGCCTCTCCATGGTAATGACATTTAATGACACTCACCTAGTGGCTAAAATTGCAAATTTCCCACAGAATTACATAGCTTGATTACTGAGGCACTGCATAGTTCCTTTCTGTTTATTTCAGTGATATTTTTAATGATTTACATGGGGACGGGGGGAGAGGATTCAGTGATCATATTACAGGAGTCGACGTTAATCCTTACGAACAATTATTGTTTCATCCGACCCACCCTTTTGAATACTCAATTTGCATATCATTTGTTGTAAAATATTACAAGCTTTCTTTTCCAAATATGGCAAGGATAAAAGGCAAAAAAATAATGAATTTAAATTTCCTTCAACTCCCTGCCCATACCTCAGTTACCAGCAACAGCACACACGGCTAAGACATGTAAAAAAGGAAGCCAGAAGAAAAAAAGTAGATCAGAGGGATCTAATAGCTGCGACCTGGCCAAGCATCCGTCACGTGGCCTAGTGTCCATGACTGGTGGTTTCTTGTACAAGTGTGTATTGTGTTGCTCAAAATTGGCAAATGACCTTGAAAATCAATAGGGAACCCTTCCTCTGTACCAAGAAGCTTATTGTAAGATTTAATAGCCATCCATCAAGTTAAACTCGAGTTATGGTGCGAAAACTGTGAAATCGGGGCAAAATCGACACTTTTTTGACCGGTGTGACCCTGGGATTCAACAGATGACCTTGAAAATCAATAGGGAACCCCTCCTCTATACCAAGAAGCTTGTTCTAAGATTTCATAGCCATTCATTGAATTAAACTTGAGTTACAGTGCGAAAACTGTCAAATCGGGCAAAATTGACCATTTTTTTACCTGTGTGACCTTGGGATTTGACAGATGACCTTGAAAAACAATAGGGAACACCTCTATGCCTAGAAGCCATTTCCAAAATTTCATAGCGATCCATGAATTCTAACTGGAGTTACAGTGCGAAAACCCGCCCCGGAATTTTCAGGTCTAACGACGCGCCTGTTTGCTGGCCAGCAGTGTTGACTGTTCGCAACAGTAACGTCTAGCCTTGGCAACTTGGCCGCTTTCATAATGTGAACGTGCAAAATCTCTCCAGTTGCATGCATAACAGCTTGCGTGCCTTCGCGTGCACGGCAGCTTTCTGGGGGAGGGTCTGAGGAGTGCAGTGGAGAGGGAGGGAGAGGGATCTGAAAGTTGCTTTTTTCAAATTTTGGCGCAAAGTCCCCTCTCTCCTCAAAGTTACCAACTGCAGCTTTAAAGACAGTGTATTTTAATGCTAGCTAGGTTGCTAAATGACAGTAAGTGACATTAAAATAACCATTTACTGTTTCTATTGATTTAGCAATGTAAACAAGATGTAATGAGCTCACTAACTGGCTAACTAGGTGGTCCGCTAGCATAGCTAAATGCTAGCTAGCTAAATAACTCATCTTGATCCATTCATTTCTAGGCATGTAGTTAGCCAATGGTGGCCCCCTAAGTACGTCTTCAGAAGACCCAGCGCCCGTAGTAGCTAGCAAAGATGTTCAGTCTTAGGTTCGCTCCGGAGTACGGACCACGCTGGATTAGCATGCCCGCTAACACAGCTGGAGCCACCAGCGCAACCACCACCAGATCCTGCAGAAGCCTCACTTCATGTCTCGCTGTCACCTCCACCGGCACCACCACACAACTACCCGCCTCCTCCTCCTTTCGTTCTCTACAGCCGCCTCCCAGCTTATTACCATCCGATACCGCAGGCCCCACGCACGCCTATTCCGTTCATAATTTTCATGGACAGGATATCAAGGCGCAGCTGAGGTTTGGAGAGTGTCCAGTTTGGTGGCCTCAGGATTTAATCTCTGTTGTTTGCAGATAATGTGGTCCTGTTGGCATCATCTCGCTGTGACCTCTAATGCACACTGGAGCGGTTCGCAGCAGAGTGTGAAGCGGTGGGAATGAGGATCAGCACCTCCAAATCTGAGGCTATGGTTCTCTCCCGGAAAAAGGTGGGTTGTCCCCTTCAAGTGGGGGGTCAGTTATTACCCCAAGTGGAGGAGTTCAAGTATCTCAGGGTCTTGTTCACGAGTGAGGGTAGGAAGAAGCATGAGATTGACAGACGGATCGCTGCAGCGTCTGCTGCGAAGCAGGCATTGTACCAGTGACCAGACTGTCGTGGTGAAAAAGGAGCTGAGCATAAAAGCGAAGTTCTCGATTTACAATCTACGTTCCAATCCTCAACTATGGTCATGAGCTTTGGGTAGTGACCGAAAGAATAAGATTGCGAACACAAGCGGCTGAAATGAGCTTTCTCAGCAGGGTGGCTGGGCTGACTCTTGGAGAGAAGGCGAAGAGCTCAGACATCCGGGGGCGGCTCAGAGTAGAACTGCTGCCCCTCCGCGTTGAGAGGAGTCAGTTCAGGTGGTTTGGGCATCTAGTCCAGATGCCTCCTGGATGCCTCCCTTTACAGGTTTTCCAGGCATGTCCAACTGGGAGGAGGCCCCAAGGCAGATCCAGGACACACTGGAGGGACAGTGATTGACCTTAACGCCGGTCTGTCGACCATTGGCCGGAAATTTTCATTTTGGGCCGACAATTTTCTGGGTGAGTCAGTCAGTTGGGCCGACAGCATTTTTTTGCCGCAAAATTGGCTCCAATGAACTGCAACACTCTGTCCATCATTATGGCCAATGACGTCACCCCGAGTCAAGCCAGGCAGCGTATTTTGTGCTTAAACCACAGCGAAGGGTTCGCTCAGGATTGTAACCTACTGAGTATGCGCAAAGGGTTCCCCTACAACAAAGGCCTTAACATGGCAGGCATAGGAAGCAATGGACAGCGATCAATAGTTTTAGCTAACGTTAGTTCGCTCACTCAGCGAGAAAGTTTGCTAGCTTATCTAGCCAACAGTTCTATTTGAGACAAGAAAGTCAGAAAAAAAGTGAATGGCCATTATTTTGCAAAATAACTTAGCTAGAGTTGAATCGCAAGCATTTAGCTTGCTAGCTGCCATTAAAATGCACCAAATAAAAAAAATTTGCAGATGGATGCAAGGAAACCTAGATTAAAGGTTAGAAATTATGCCTTGCCGTACCTAACTTGAAAGTAGATAGCCAGGTGAGACTATACTAATTTATTTACTGCATGGTCCAACATACTTAGTCCGACTAAGCTTTCTAGATATCAAATTTTGCTACAGATACCAATTTACATGAATAGCCAAGTATCTTAGGCAAACATTCGTTCGCGTAAAAACTCTGCAGCCAGCGAACAAGTTGATCAGTCTCCTCAATGTGTAACAGACCTAGCAACACAGCTAATTTATGACTACTTAGAAATCTGACAAGCCCGAACTTGGCTCCTTATTCACAATTCTCGTTGTTAATCATACTAATTAAGTAGCGGAATAATTGCAATTCACTGTTTACTTATATGCACCACAAAAAGCTATCTGAGCTGGCGAACTAGCTTGCTAGCCTTGCAAGCAAGTTTAGTGGTTTATGTAACGTTGGAAAGCTAGAAAGCTTTTTACCGACTTTGCATCGCTGCATGGACAAAACCCAAAACCAGTGAAGTCGGCTTGTTATGTAAATCGTAGATAAAAACAGAATACAATGATTTGCAAATCCTTTTCAACTTATATTCACTTGAATACACTGCAAAGACAAGATGTTTAATGTTCAAACTGAGAAAGTTGGCACAGGGGCCTTTTTACCACTGTGTTACATCGCCTTTCCTTTTAACGACACTCAGTAAACGTTTGGGAACTGAGGAGACAATTTTTTGAAGCTTTTCAGGTGGAACTCTTTCCCATTCTTGCTTGATGTACAGCTTAAGTTGTTCAACAGTCCGGGGTCTCCGTTGTCATATTTTACGCTTCATAATGCGCCACACATTTTCAATGGGAGACAGGTCTGGACTACAGGCAGGCCAGTCTAGTACCCGCACTCTTCTACTAGAGAGCCATGCTGTTGTAACACGTGCAGAATGTGGCTTGGCATTGTCTTGCTGAAATAAGCAGGGGCGTCCATGAAAAAGACGTTGCTTGGATGGCAACATATGTTGCTCCAAAACCTGTATGTACCTTTCAGCATTAATGGTGCCTTCACATATGTGTAAGTTGCCCATGCCTTGGGCACTAATACACCCCCATACCATCACAGATGCTGGCTTTTGAACTTTGCGCCTAGAACAGTCCGGATGGTTCTTTTCCTCTTTGATCCGGAGGACACGACGTCCACAGTTTCCAAAAACAATTTGAAATGTGGACTCATCAGACCACAGGACACTTTTCTACTTTGCATAAGTCCATCTTAGATGAGCTTAGGCCCAGCGAAGCCGGCAGCGTTTCTGGGTGCTGTTGATAAATGGCTTTCGCTTTGCATTGTAGAGTTTTAACTTGCACTTGCAGATGTAGCGACGAACTGTAGTTACTGACAGGGGTCTTCTGAAGTGTTCCTGAGCCCATGTGGTGATGTCCTTTACACACTGATGTCGGTTATTGATGCAGTACCGCATGAGGGATCGAAGGTCACGGGCATTCAATGTTGGTTTTCGGCCTTGTCGCTTACGTGGAGTGATTTCTCCAGATTCTCTGAACCTTTTGACGATATTACGGACCGTAGATGATGAAATCCCCAAATTTCTTGCAATAGCTCCTTGTTTGTGAATGACTGAGCATTTCAGGGAAGCTGCTTTTATACCCAATCATGGCACCCACCTGTTCCCAATTAGCCCGTTCACCTGTGGGATGTTCCAAATAAGTGTTTGATGAGCATTCCTCAACTCTGTCTTTTTTGCCACTTGTGCCAGCTTTTTTGAAACATGTTGCAGGCATCAAATTCCAAATGAGCTAATATTTGCATAAAATTACAAAGTTTGCCTGTTCAAAAATTAAGTAACTTGTCTTTGCAGTGTATTCAATTGAATATAGGTTGAGAAGGATTTCAAATCATAGTATTCTGTTTTTATCTACGATTTACATAATGTGCCAACTTCACTGGTTTTGGGTTTTGTAAATGCTGGGTAGCGAACTAAATCGCAAGGTAATTATTTACCGTTATCCATGGATTTCTTTGCATCACATATACGGCCATAGTCGCGAGAAACCTTTGCGGAGGTTCACAAGGTTGCAATTCTGTGTGAACCAAATTCACCCAGGTTTGTTTTAATTTTGTAGATAACATCCAGTTCATAAAAAAGACACTGCCTTACCCTGGAGTAATAGAACATTATAACCATAAACTAGCTGCTTCTCCGCCGCCACTGCTCCACCACAGTTCTGATCCACCCCGTTATTGCTTTTCTAAAAAGGCTGCTGAACCAAAAGTATCCCACCAAATCAAACAAAGCTGGTGGCAAACGAAAGAACTTCAACCGCTACAATTTGATACCAAAATTACAATAAAAGACCTATGAATCCTAGAGAAAATACATTTTGAATAAGCAGTTTCTTGGCGGAGTGTCACAGATCCACCCTTTGAGTGCCCATCTCATGAAATGCAATGGAATGGGTCATCATTATGTGCAGTTATGAAGAATGTAAATATATTAAAAAAAACAGTAAAAAGCAACACTGTTGCTGCTAATAAGGCCAGAGAGGAATTTTGGGGGAAAATTGCTGACCTTAAGTCCTCTGATGAAAGACTAGTGGAAATCACATCAGTTTCTCAGCCACATCAAACAAAATGAAATTAAATTATAAAATGAACTTTCTTATTTCTCGGCCAATTCTCATGATCTTGCTGTTAACTACAAGGCCTTTGAGAGCTTTCAATAGGTCATAAATTCATTAAAATGTATTGCATTTCAATTTTTTTTTGTCACATAGTTAACCATATCCATTCATCACCGATATCAAATAATGCTCTATGTAAACACATGGCAGCTCCTTCACTCGAACATGATTATTAAGCGGTTTTACTCAAAAGTCCATAACATGCCCAAAGACGAAACATGGGGGAAAAAAAGGAATCTTTGAAGTTCATTCTTACACCCTCACAAAATAGAAACTGCCACGTGTTCACAAAAGTGACGTCACGATCCCGGTTAGCACAACTGTAACAAGTGTTCGCCACTAACGTGTCTTAGTCCCCCGCCAGGAAATGGCAAATCGTGTCAAAATGAACAGTGGCTCGGTGTAACCTTGAGAGTGACGCGATGGTCACCAAAATCGACTGGCGCCGGGGCACCACCCTAATACATGTTGACATGAAATTTGAAGGAAATCCGTCAATTTGTTCTTGAGATATCTCGCCAACAAGGTTTCGGTTTCGGGACGTACGGACGGATGGACGGACGGACGGTCTTGAATACTATCTACTAATACTACTGAATACTAATACTTCGCGCATTCGCGCGGCAGGGGACAATAACTTTGTTGTTTCATTACCATTCAGGAACATACTTTATCTGCTGTCTACATCGGTTGCTGCTGTCTCTCTCAAATTCACATCCACAAAATCAATAACTGCTACCCTTACTCTAGGTCTTTGTCTATTCAAATGTATAACTTGCTTTTGATATGTTTTCCTGACTCAAGACCCCCCCCCCTCCACCTCCCACTACCTCACACACACTCACTCACTCAGACTCCCTCACTCGCAGTCTCACTCTCCTCATCCACTTTGTAAATCATTTATCAGCTCCAGCTCATAACTGAACTTACACTTGATATAATTACGTGAGCTTTGCCCCATTCAGCACCCTTTTCTTGGGCCCTCATTCTCATACAGCACTTGGCGGCCCAGCTGTGTAAACGTGCCCAGACGCTGACTTTCAATATCAAAATAGAGAAATCACCAACACGTGAGACATGGCGAGCCAAATTGGGTGGACTCACAAGACGCAAGGATAATCACATGTAGCAGTAGATGAAAAAAATTAAATTAATTTGATTTAATTTTTTAATTAAAAAATTAAATTTCAGACAGATTAGGGGATAAGAGGTGATTAATAATTTCTGGTCATGGCTGCATTTGTGTGTTGGGTGTTTGATTATCTGCACAGATCAGCCCGGTTCACGTTACTTTTGCGTTAAACTAACCCAAATAATATCAGTGTCTTTTTGGTTTGTTTTCTGTTAATGTAAATTTTAATTTGGTGCAGGGGAAACACTCGATTGACTGGTCCCAACTGGGCCAAGAAACGGCAACATAAAAATATTGGGTCATTCCATGTCAATTCAACAAATGCCTCCCACCTGACCATCTCAGATTTGTCTAAAAAAATTATCACAGAAAGGTAATATATTTAGTAGGTTGTGTGCCAAATTTCAGTAAAATATGTCTATTAGTTTTGGCAGAAAAAAATGAAGATGGTTGTGTTGTGTGAATTTTCACATTTGTTTTTGCAGCGACAAATAAAAGGGAGTTTTTAGGAGGCAACATCTCCTGTTTCAATTACGCCATTGCCTCAAAATCGTGTGACACCAACTTCAAAGGCCAAAGTTATGCAGGTAGAGGGCTGATTTTTTCTGGGCAAGCTCTCCTCTCACAGTGCTATTGGTACAATGAACAGCAAGCATGTCAATTTTTTTGGTTGTCCAGAAAATACACAGCAAAATCCAAAAAAAGCCAAAATTTCCTCAAATTTACATGAAATTGCCGAGGTGTGACAACGTGTAAATTCTTGAAATCTTCACCATCTTAAAGATTACATTCTTGGATATCCTTGGTTCAAAGGTGGTTGTGGTGCAACTCTTCATTAAATAATAATGAATTTATTTGTAACACCTTATAAACGCTCGTTTTTCCAACTGTTTTTTAATGTTAGTACAAATTTGAGATCTGATCCTAACAAACATTGGTGTCTGAAAGTCCACACCAAGGTGCTCCCTGTTCCTTTGGGGTTTCTCTGTCTTTTTCCAGTGTGGAGCACTGGATACAACGTGCCTCAATTTTATGTCCCATGGGAAAACAAACACTGCGGAGGGGATTCAAACCTGCATATGTATTTCTCTGTCAAAAGATATATTGAGCACAAACATGAATTTTCCCAAATAATAATTATGTGAATCTGGCAGAGAAATGGGTACTTACAAGTATCAACCTTTTAACATCCTGGGCCATTTCTATTATATATCAGATCATTTATCAAAATCAGGAACACTTTAATTAAACAGCTATTGATGCGTAATTATAAATGTCAATTTGGGGAAATAAAATATTTGTAAGTCCTCCAATGCCATCCATTGGTTGAGATTATGTCTTCATTCATCAGTTCTGCAAAATAAATTTCAGACAAGTTTGATATGGCATTTCCTGACCTATATGTGGTGCTATAACCAATGTATCTAAATATTGCAGATCTTTAAAGTGACTTTCTGTTATCTGATGTTCTGATCACAGCCTCAGAAACTCTTGCAATATGCAAGGAATCACATAGAAACAATTAATATTACAGATATATATCAATAATATATTACCATCCGATGCATCCTCGGAAAAATTGCGCGTCAAGAACACTTCCGGGAGTGGTAACCGTTCTCGTCGAGATGCTAACTTCGAATTGAGACAGTACATGGTCTCAGAGGGATGACTTTCTCAAGTTCACAAGAAGAGATATACTGAGAAGAACGCATATTGAGAAACGGTCAATGGTTGCCTTCGCAGCTAGGCCACCAATCATGGTCGGATTGTGCTGATAATCAAAAATCGAATGGAACCATTTAAAAGACCGGAATGCTTGCTAGGGCGAGCGTAGCATATGCATCCGCTATATTAAGATTTACATTGAAACCACCAGACTGTCGGACACGAAGTTATATTAAAACCCTGTCCGAATTTCGGACACGTAGACTCTGCGACCTGAACCTCATGTAACGTTAAGAGAATAAAACTGGGTTGCTAAATTAATTTGAGGAACACTGATTTCGGAAACGTAGACGCTGCGAACAAACATCGTAGCCTACTGTAACTGAACTCACGGTGAAATGCCCATGCAAGATAATAAAACTGGGTGCTTAGCTTAATTATCGAGCAACATGGCGGACCCGCAAAAGCCCTAAACAAACAAACACGTACTATGACTTAACTCATGAAATGACCACGTTTTTAAATGGGTGAACTTTTTTCAAGCCATGAATTTCAAAAGGTCTGACTTCACCGAGGCACACTTTCGTAAGTCAGCAAAGTGAAAATTTCACTTACCTTCGAGAGACAAATCCAAAATCCACCAATGGTAGAGATGGCAATTTCGACACGCAGATTCGAATGGTTTCGAACCAATGATGTTTTAAATTTCACTGGATATACAATTGGAAAATGGTCAATGGCGCAGCACCAAGGATGTTTTATATTTCACTGGATATACAATTGGAAAAAGGCCGCCCATTCATTTCAATGGAAATTGCTCAGTGGCGCAGCACGCCGACATGGGGGCCAAACTTCCGGAGCCACGCGGACATGCGCTGTGTGATTTTTGCTCACACATGCGTAGTGGGGGGCTCGTGAACGCGCTGGTATCCGAGGTGTGCATGAAAACGGCTCGGGCTCGTGGAACTCCGACCTAGGATGCGTGTTCACGATCACTTTTCACCGGAAATGGAAGTCTGATCACTGCAGACTGCACCCTGATGTACGGAAAACAAAACATAGCCGCCGGTAAAGGTTTAATTATGGTTTGAGATACTATTTTAAAACACAAATGCAATAACAAATGTTAAAAACTAGTGCTGGTGAAATGAAGCTTCATGAAGCGTTGAAGCTTTCCAGCCAGATGTGTCGAAGTGTGGTTCATTTCTTGATGTTTCGAATGCACTCTAGAGACCCCTATTGGTCAATAAAAACACATACGAATTGTGCTTCGTAGGAAATGGTCGTCAAGCATAAGCCTTCATCGGGAAAGTGGCAGAATCAATAAATGCAAAATAAAATGAAGTATTTTGACCACATGTTATGTCACAGCGAAACTGAGAGATACTTTCGGGGACAGGACAGAGGCAGTGAATGCGCATGTGAAACAAAGAGCCTTGTATTTTTGTTCAAAAATAATGAGCGATTGCCCAAATATTAAAAATGGAAAACTATCAAATTAAGGGAATTTATTATGTATTGGAAATTATCTGAAAAGGTTTGAAAATATGACGTCACATAATAGTCGAACAATTTGGCCAAATAGCCTCACTAAGCGACCTTATTCGGTGAAATCAAATCAAAGTATTCCCGAACGAGGAACAACTTTCTCTTTCTCGCTGGCTCCATCGCACGCAATGAAAAACTCGCAAACCGCACCGACAAACGTCAACTACTGACAACAACCCACGAGCTGCAGAAGAGAACTGGGGGATTTTATAGTCGACTGACTGATTGACTGACGTCATTTCGCCGAGACGATACGAACCTCGACACGGAGCTCCGTCAGGAAGTGCTTCACATTTTGGATACAGGCTCCGAAGCCTTGGTATCGACGGTAACAGCACTATTAAAAACGACTTTGACTGGGAAGTAATACTATTGATTTCAACTAAAAAATCTCGGCAAAATAGTTGACTTGCTGTTGCGTAACTTTAACATGACATTGCTCAGGGGTACGCTTCCCGAAATCACAGATGCTAACTTCCATCGTTGGAACCACTGACTGAATGGACGTATAAGTTACATTTCTGCAACTACGCTATTGGGAAAAGCGCCACAGGCTCGTGTTCTCTTTAGTTCAACGTCGAATAACCACATTATCGGACTCAGATAAGTCTGCGAGCGAATGCCATTATCTTTTTCCGGATTAAAGACAATAAACCGAACACACAACACAACGCACTTCACCTACCTTATGAACTGATATGTTTTAAAGTCTGGAGCTTTAAACTTTTGTCAATTCTGGTAAGCTAATTTACTTTTAGCTTACGTAACTTATAACCATTCCGTGGAGTATAATAAAATGGGTCTACCGTGAAATGTTATGCACGTTGTACTGCGTTATTTTTCCCTTAAAGCTCCTTTTTTCTGTCCTTCCCCAGATATCTGAGCCTCTTGGAGTGCACTGAACATTTCATCCATGAATTTCTGCATGTCAGCGAACCAGAGGCCGTGCCTTTCTATCCATCCCCAAAGCCCTTTCCAATAAAGTCTTTCTCGGTAATAATTTTAATACCATCTCTACGTTTCATTTCTAAGTGCGAGGTAACATCGATTGTATTTGTGGTGCTTAATTTTATGATAATGGCCGGCTCTGCGAAAGTTAAGCATTAAACCCCATTTTGATTTTGAGTACTTGAGTTCATCTTTAAATGTTAAGCAGAGCTGGCAAAAAAATCAAAAACTGACAAAACACAAATAATTCTACTTGAAAACATTTTTAATATATACATGTAAATAATGCCTTGGTGGTGACAATAATGACAGGTGGTGGGGGTGAGCAGATGGATGATGACGGCTACATCCGACATGGAGTACAGAAAACACACTGTGGGGTTGTCAGCAGCTGAGGGAACAGAGAGGTTTGGCTGGGCAGTAATGGAAATATACAACTCATTACAATGATAACCATGAACTATGAAAAAGTGAGGTGAGTGTTAGCTGCGTAAACATGCTTCTAGGATATCACAACAGCGGCCTTAGCTTACTGTACATTTTGCGGCACTACATAATTGAGTGTGGCAATCGAGTATATTACGGCCATTCATCAATTAAAATAAAATGGATAAAATATTTGCACCGTAACGCCAGCTCGCTTGATTGACTTGGTCACATATAGAATGTTCATCACAGACGGACAGCAAGGAATGCGCATTGTTCTACCCACTTGGTTCGGGTCATGAACAAAAAATAGTTATCATTTTGGATCTCATAAGTCAAGTTGCCGAAAAGTTTCGTCATCATGTATGAAGGTCGGTAAGTAATTTAACAACGAAGAATGGTTAGGCTGATAAATGGATCGCTAAGCAGTGTTCGAAATGAATTTATATACTGCTATAAATGCACATTACCTTGCGTTAGATGCTACTCAGCTGACACGTTAAGCAAAACGCATCAGAATAGAGTGAAGCGAATTGGTGCTATTAAAAGTAATGGAAATACACAATGCAATTAATGGATTTAACCATGTCATTTTAATATGAAAAAGTAAGGTGAGTGTTGGCTGTGTACATGGCTCTAGGATGTCACAACAGCGGCCTTAGCTTACTGTACATTTTGCGGCACTACATAATTGAGTGTGGCAATCGAGTATATTACGGCCATTCATCAATTAAAATAAAATGGATAAAATATTTGCACCGTAACGCCAGCTCGCTTGATTGACTTGGTCACATATAGAATGTTCATCACAGACGGACAGCAAGGAATGCGCATTGTTCTACCCACTTGGTTCGGGTCATGAACAAAAAATAGTTATCATTTTGGATCTCATAAGTCAAGTTGCCGAAAAGTTTCGTCATCATGTATGAAGGTCGGTAAGTAATTTAACAACGAAGAATGGTTAGGCTGATAAATGGATCGCTAAGCAGTGTTCGAAATGAATTTATATACTGCTATAAATGCACATTACCTTGCGTTAGATGCTACTCAGCTGACACGTTAAGCAAAACGCATCAGAATAGAGTGAAGCGAATTGGTGCTATTAAAAGTAATGGAAATACACAATGCAATTAATGGATTTAACCATGTCATTTTAATATGAAAAAGTAAGGTGAGTGTTGGCTGTGTACATGGCTCTAGGATGTCACAACAGCGGCCTTAGCTTACTGTACATTTTCTCGCTCTGCATGAAGTTCAGCAGTCGAGGTGCTAAGTTACATATTATTACGTATTACGGCCATTCATCAATTAAAATGGCAAAAATATACTGAGCAACAAGAGAAACGCAAGTTAGCTAACTTAGTTAATGTGCTCTTATGGTTACCCAGATAGCAAGCACCTCTGCTTTGGATCTGCCCTGGCTCCAGCTGATTCGGCTCAGAGCCAGGGCAAATCCGGAGCGGAGGAGCTTGCTATCTTACCGCAAAACAAAGAAAAGTTTGATAAAACGAGTGTAAATGCGCACACGCTAGTAATAAATTTGATTTTCAATAACTACGCGCAAACTTATTTTACGGTTTGCTTTTGATTAACTTGCGTTTCTTTTGTCGCTCAATACATACGCTCCGTTACTTGCCAGCTCACTTCACCGACTTGGCTACGTCTTTAATGTTGAACAGACAGACGGCAAGGAAAGCCCATTGCTCCACCCACTCACATTCGCTGCAGTGCTAAATTCGGAGGAGCGGGTACGTGCTTACATATGAGGACCCGTTGGTGTTTGCATAGCCTGAATATAAATAAAAGATTTTGTCTTTGCCGAGAAACCAGGCATTAATGATTTAAAAGAGAAAAATAAATCGTTTCTGTATTGATAATTTGTGGCTGTAAAAAAAAATTATTCATGGATTTATCAGCGTGTCTTTTTCAATTATTCCCTATGGAGAAATTTCTTTTTGGCCCCAATGGCATCACGTGACCTGCAATATCACATTCGCCGCTAGGACCATGGAGGATTATGTGGTCGACCCGAGTTGTGCGTCCAGATCTCCTTATAGGTCCATGCGCAGCACGCCGACATGGGGGCCAAGCTTCCGGACCCACGCGGACATTCTTCTTCTTCTTCTTTCCTGTTTTCTGGCGGCTTACCTCCTGAAACATGGGGCATTACCGCCATCTACTGGGTTGACGGTTATGGCGAGAGATCAGGCAGTTACAGACTATATTCCTGTTGCTCAGTATCTCCTTCTTAAAGGAACAGTCCACCGTACTTTCATCATGAAATATGTTTTTCTATGAAATGAGATGAGATGATACGTACCTCTTCGAGCTTTGAGCGACCACCCAGTCAGCCAGACGCACTGCCACTCCTGTTAGCATTTGTAGCTAGACTCATAGTGGTCATCGGTATTTTTCGGGGCTGTAGTTAGATGCGACCAAACTCTTCCACGTTTTTCCTGTTTACATAGGTTTATATGACCAGTGACATGAGTTCGGGTTCGGGTACGCAAATCCAAACGTGGCTTTTTCTATGCTGTGGGAAGTGCGTACTATAATGACAGGCGTAGTAACACCTTCTGCGCGCTTCGACAGCGCATTCATACCTTCACTTCTGATTTCTTTTCTCTCTCCCACGACCCCCCCTACTTCCATAAATACAACCAACGTGACTGCACTGCACTACTTGTTACACAGTCAGGAAGCCAGAGCTTGCAGAAAATTATAAAAGAAAACAATCAAGTGTGCTACTATGGAACATTTTCAAATGGAGGACATAGATGCCGACGACTGGCTTGTGGCGGAGCCGGAGCCATATCTATTTGAACCGGAATATACCGAGGAGGAGCTAGCCGAAATGGACCGTGAGAGGGAAGAAGAAACGGACGAAGATGAATCGTATGTGAAGAAGTGAAGTGAAGGTATCAATGCGCTGTCGAAGCGCGCAGGTGTTACTACGCCTGTCATTATAGTACGCACTTCCCACAGCATAGAAAAAGCCACGTTTGGATTTGCGTACCCAAACCCGAACTCATGTCACTGGTCATATAAACCTATGTAAACAGGAAAAACGTGGAAGACTTTGGTCGCATCTAACTACAGCCCCGAAAAATACCGATGACCACAATGAGTCTAGCTACAAATGCTAACAGGAGTGGCAGCGCGTCTGGCGGACTGGGTGGTCTCTCAAAGCTCGGAGAGGTATGTATCATCTCGTCTCATTTCATAGAAAAACATATTTCATTATGAAAGTACGGTGGACTGTTCCTTTAAAGAAAGAATAACTGCCTTGTGGGACCCAGAATACTTGCTGTGTGGTAGGGGGTTAAATACTTATTTTTCCTCATCAGATGGTTATCAATTTTTATAAATTCATATGATGTGATTTTCGGGAATTTTCTTTGTGATTCTGTCTCTCGCTGTTAAAATGTATATACGATTAAAATTGTAGATCGTTGCATTCTTTCTAAGTGGGCAAACCTGCAAAATCAGCGAGGGGTCAAATACTTATTTTCCCCACTGTATTTGAATTAGAGATCTAAAATTTTGCATGGTATGTTCTTTTGGCATTATCTTTAAGTTAGTAGAAGCTTGTTAAATTTGAAAATGGTGCCACAACCACCCCTGGGTGATTTGACATGGACTGATCCAAAAGTTTTCTTGGGCAGTTTTCCCATACTGATGCAACACCACCTTTGGACACCATCGCAATAATTTATATTCACGATGGCCTCCAACAATCATGCATCATAGTGACATTATCCCAAGGAGCCTCCACATTGAATTTGAAGTGAATCTGGGTGGGAGTTTGAGTAGATTTTCAAAAGCTTCAGATGTGGGGGAAAAAAAAAAAAAAATCATAAAAATTTGGGGGAAAAATTTTTTTTTCTTCAAAACTGTGAACGATCTTCCCACACATTGTCCGAAGGAAGCTCCATACCAAATTTGAAGTGAATCAGGTCAGTACTTTTCAAAAGTAGAAAGTTTCAAATGGGGAAAAAAATAATAAAAATCATAAAAATGTTAAAAGTAAGATTTATGAGCAAAAGATGTTGCACATTGATCACAATTGTTGGGTCGCGTGAACCCGGTCATGGCGTTGTAAACCGCTTTTGTTTCGGAAACTCTTTCCACACTGATCACATTTGTAGGGATTCTCACCAGTATGTTGTCTCTGGTGGTCATTTAACAAATATGTCCTGGCAAAAGACTTTCCACACTGATCACAGCTGTAGGGCTTTTCGCCTGTATGAATTTTTTTGTGGCAATGTAAACTGTATTTCCATATGAAACTCTTCCCACACTGATCACATTGGTATGGCTTTTTGCCTGCATGAATTTTTTCATGGCATTGTAAATTGAATTTCTGACTGAAACTCTTCCCACACTGATCACATTTATAGGGCTTTTCACCAGTATGAATTTTTACATGACATTGTAAACTGTATTTCCGAATGAAAGTCTTCCCACAATGATCACATTTGTAAGGCTTTTTACCAGTATGAATATTTTCATGGCTTTGTAAACTGAATTTCCGAATGAAACTCTGCCCACACTGATCACATTTGTAAGGCTTTTCACCAGTATGAATTTTTTCATGACATTGTAAATCGGGTTTCTTTCGGAAACTCTTCCCACACTGAACACACTTGTAGGGCTTTTCACCTGTATGAATTTTTTCATGGCATTGTAAAATGTATTTCCGACTGAAACTCCTCCCGCATTGAACACATTTGTTGGGGTTTTCACCTGTATGAATTTTTTCATGGCGTTGTAAGCAGGTTCTCTGACTGAAACTCTTCCCACACTGATCACACTTGAAGGGCTTTTCACCAGTATGTAGCCTCTGGTGGTCATTTAACAAAGATTTCCGAGCAAAAGACTTTCCACACTGATCACAGATGTGGGGTCTTTCACCAGTGTGCACCAGATTATGTCGCTGTAAATGGCTTTTGTCACTGAATCTCCTCCCACACTGATCACATTTATAGGGCTTTTCACCAGTATGTTTCCTCTGGTGGTAATTTAAACGAGATTGATGAGCAAAACGCTTTTCACACTGTTGACACTTGTAGGGTTTGTCCCCTGTATGAACTCCTTGGTGGCTATTTGAATCAGATTTCCAAAAAAAGCGCTTCCCACTTGGAAAGCATTGGTGAGGCTTTTCCATTATTGGTATTCCCACATCAGGCAAGAAATCAAACTGATTTTTGCCTGACTTCTTGCCATCTGGATTGGGCTGTCCTGCACAGAGATACAGTTCAGTCTCTCCTTTTTTATCAACACCGGCTCCATTTAATTCAGTATTCATGAAATCGCTCCCTGATACTTCACTGGATTCAACTATATCTTCATCAGATTTGATGTAAACACACTTAATGTCTGGCGAGATACTGACGGGTTCAGTCTTAATAGAGTCACCATCGACAATTTCAGTTTTGACTTTGTCAGGATACAGATGGGTAGCGTTGGCCAGATCAGTAAAGTCCAGGCTCTCTGTCTTAAGACCCCCAGCGCTGATGGGGCCCAGATCAGTTTCTGTTTTTATCAGTGATGTTCCTGTGTGATGTAAATCACTGACCCTGCCGTTTGCCGTAACACACTCTGGCTCCAGTGTGTTGAGTCCTGGTGTAGTACATTCTGTCTCTGACTCTGCCATGTAGACAGACTCCAGTCCATGTAGTTCCTCTTCTTTCTCTCTGATCCTGTGCTGCTCGGGGAGCTCTGGTAGGGTCGTCTCAGTGTACTGTCTCAGACGGACTCCTGTCTGCATCATTCTGCTGATCAAATGTGTTCAGAAGTGTAGTTCCTGTAGGGAAACAGTGGAAGGGATTTTAGCCTTCATCTGTTCTACCTGCACTAGAAACAGCCCTCAATTATCACGTAGACTTTTTTTGTCTCCAGTTGCCATATTGTTGCTCAGAATTGTGCAACTGCATATTGACTGGCATCCGTACTTTAAAAAGCCTTGAGGCTTTAAGTTATATGTAGGTATCAGGAAATGCTAGTTGAGCGGGACACTTCGCTAATGGTGACGGACAAAATGGGTACTAAAGATGGATCGCAAGCGATTATTGATGGGTTTTATTCTGAACATCACGGACTCTCTTCCTCATTTAAATGTATCGCGTTCGTTGTCATGAGGGAAGGAGAAAAGTGGAATCGGACACACATATGGCGGCGGCAACATCGGAAGTGATTTTTTGGTACCTATGAATACGCTGTACACGTAAGTAACTCTTTGTCTAGTTTAGAAAGAAAATTGTTTTTAATGGAGTCATGCTACCATCCCGAGGCAAGGTTGGATAAGTAAAGCTGGGCTACAAAAATATAGTAGCCTATTTTATTAACGCGATCGAGTGGACTCTCATAACAGTGATTGACTGACATAGAAATATGGCGTGACAAGGTCGATGCTATTTAGAACACAATCGTACCCCTCAAATATCTCCTCCCAATACCTCTAAAGCAGCCAGAATCATCCGCCCGTACCTCTCATGCACTCAAGTTCAATTTCAGGTCTTAATAGCTTTTATAGTTGTGGTATCTCTTCACATGGTTCTTTCTTCAACTTCTGGTCCTTCCTCTTCCATGATGGCCAAAAACGCTGCAAGTGCATGAACAATATGTATTCTTGCGGGAGTCAAGAGAGAGAACACATTCTAAAAAACTTCCCTTCTTGTTCTGTCCTCGCTCTTGTGAAGTGTACTCATCGAAAAACTATAATACATTAAGGTATCAATCCTTCCCCTAGGGTTTCCGCTACATGTAATTGATCGTGGCGTACCGCCATGGCAAAATGAAAGCCGCCAAGCTTATGTAAAATGACTTCACTTAAACTCCAAAAATCCTAAGGACAATCAGGTATTGCCAGTTCTCAGTGTTAAGTTAAAATGAGCGCCAATAATTCTTGACCTGCTGTCAATCATTTTGTAAGATGAACATGTTTTCCACTGGATAAAATTAGCCATCGGCAGGAAAACGCGCTGCTTTCTTCTTAATGCAATGTGAGCAACTATTAGAGAAAAAATACTCTTTTCACTTTCCAAAACGATAAACTACAATGTTAACTTCTGTGTTTGCTGTGAGCACATCCTGCGCTTCCTAATTGTATCTTCATGATTATTTAATTCCAATTCCGGAGTCACAATCGGTTTTCATATTAGCCTAAGTGAAATCCACCGTGATTAATGAGAGACTGATAAACCTCTGTGCATATATACTTCCATTGTTACATCGCCTACGTGCTGATTAATGAAAACTGGCCACACCTGATAATACTGAGTTTTGACCCCACGCTGAAGCCCTTTGCCAGTTTCAAAAAAATCCTGAAGGAAACCTCCGTATTTACACGATTTCCGTCTGATCGTTTATATGTCCATGTTAATCTTTAATTCAGGCTTCTAGGCCTATATAGAAAATGAGAGTTTAAATTTAAAAAAAGACAGATAAATGTATCTCCATAAATATTTATCCATCTCAAGTAAAGTACGACTCAATTCTTCTTCTTTGTCTTCATTTCTTTCTTCTTCTACTGAATTTGTGTGTTAACCACAACCATTTTAGTGCATTACCGCCACCTACCGGACTGGAGTGTGGCTCGGGAGATTTGCCGCATCTAAATAACATTAAATTAAATACCTAAATGAATGTCTATTGAAATAAATAAATAACCAACACAAAACTTACGATACTTTACTATATTCTTTCCATCAGCCTGGTCTTCTTTAAATAATCAACTAATTCTCTGTTTACTAGCTGTCCTGAATTTCCTAGGATACTCCCCAGACTGACACTCAGTTTTACTTTTTTCTAATGCTGATATCAATGTCTTCCTTTCTTCCTCATAACCCCTTCATTCCATCAGCACGTGTTGAACAGATTCTACCTCCTCACACTTTAAGCATTTCCCTGTTGCGTGTTTCCTTATTTTTTGAAGTGATGAATTGAGCCCTTTATGTCCTATTCTAAGTCGGGTGATGACTGCCTCCTCTCTCCGATTCCTGACGATATTTATACCCCTCCTTACCTGTCTCTGGATGTTATAAAGATGTCTTCCTGTGTCCTTCTTTTCCCCGTATTTCTGCCATATTTTTTTCCGTTTGTTCTCTGATTATGTTTTTACTCTCATTTTTAGACAAAGGGATTTCCAGGTCTATTGTTTACAATTTGAGTGAATGTTTGGCCAATTTGTCTACACCTTCATTTCCCTCTACCCGTACATGAGCTGGAACCCATACACAGCCGACAGTCGTATCTTGTCTATGCAGTCCGTATGCAATATTATGGATTTGAAAAATTAAGTCTAGTCTGCATGATTTAAGTGTTTTGATGCTTGCCAGTGCCAAGCTGTCAGAAGCTAGAGTTATTTTCATTATTCCTCTCCAGCCATTGCAGAGCTGTTATTGTTATAACCTCAGCTGTATTCATGGACAATTTGTTTGATGATCTTTTCTTAATTTCTACCTCATATTTTGGGATACATACTGCTGCTCCTGTCCTTCCTGACTCAGGATCTTTTGAGCCGTCTGTAAATATTAATAGTTTATCTCCAAAGTGTTGTTCGATCTATATCTCTGCTACTCTCCCAACTTTTATCATTTTAGATTTTAGATTTGGCAGGGATGATCCTGATACTGTAGAGCTATGCTGAATTTTGCTTAATCCTATATTGTCCGCTTTTATATTGCCTATCCACCCAAAGCTTCTAAGGTTTGACTCATTATGTTCCCAGCAACTCCTCCGGAATATTTTTCCTTGGATGAGATTGCCTGTGTCCTTGCAAATTAACTCAGTATCCCATCATAAGTTTCATTCGTCTTGTTCGTAATAGTTGTTCCCCCGTTTCAACTTGCATGGCCGATACTGGTGATGTTTTAAAGGCACCACTGCATATCCTAAGCCTGTCTCCACATCCAGTTTTTTCAGGTGACTCTCTGCTGCTGACATATATGCAATACAGCCATCTATCGTCGCTCTCAACATTGATTGATATACACTTTTTAATGATGACTTGGCTGCTCCCCAGTCTCACCCAGACTCCCCAGTCTCGCCCAGACAGACATCTTAAGAGGTCGTTGACCTTTTTACATTTCTCTTTTATTTTACCAACGTGTTGTTTCCAAGTTATTTTTTTATCAAACATTAGTCCAAGGAATCTCATTTTACTAACCAGTTTAAGTGTTTGTCCTTATAGTTTTAAGGATATTTCCTTATGTCATCTAGAAAAACGTATGACTTGTGTTTTTGCCACTGATAATTTGAACCCCCATTTGTTTGACCATTGTTCTACTGAATTTATAGCTGTTTGTAATTTCCTCTGACAATAGTTTACGTTCCATCCCCTTGTCCACACTGTCCCATCATCTGCATGCAATGATTTCCCAATTCCCTCCTCAACATGTTCAAATATATCATTTATCATTATGTAGTAGGCCAGAGGGTTAAGGGAGAGTGAATGAGGAAGAAAATATAAACTACTGTAATAATTTAATTAATCAGCTACCCAGTCAGCTGATAATCCGAATGAGCAGCAAATCAACTAATAATTCATAATTAACCATTAAATTAAATATTTATTGCCAACAACACCGCCCCAGGAATTTCACCTAGAGAGTAAGATTGAACCCTAAATGCAATGGTTAGGGCACACACGGTTCGTCTGCTATTGAAGACTGGAGACTGTGGTCAAGTGTACAAGTATAATGAATTTTTATTGACAATTAATCATTTAGAAGCAGTCAGTAAAATATCTTCACAATCACACATTCACACTCATTCACACAAACACATCTCTAAAACATAGCAACCATGTAGCCTAATATAGCAATTTGATGTGCAAATAGCAGATTATGGATTTAAATCAATTAAACACAGAAATAACCCACAAAAAAAAGAAACTGGCAAGTAAAGAGAAAAACTTTAGAAATAATCAAACCAATAAACATGCAAGTAAACCAAATAACACTAATGATTAACCAAAGATAATCAAACCAAAAAAAACAAACATGCAAGCACACAAAACAAAATAAAAAAATGAGTTAAACCACAATAGGCTAAATGCCAACAAAGTTAGCAAGCTAAGGCAACAAGGTTATAAAATGAAGTCCAATATGTAGTGATAACGTCACTCTACCGCAAGCAAGACGCCACAGATGCAAGCTGGATGGGGGCTAGGTGATAGCCTTACCAACAGCGGTGGAACAGCAGCAACAGTGGAGCAAGCAATAGCGGCAAGCAGAAGTACCCACAGCAAAGCAGCAGCAAACAGCAAAACAGCAAAACAGCAGCCCAGCCGACAGCGGCCCGAGAGGAGGGAGGAAAATTTAATGCAGCCCGACGCGGCTCACGCACACAAAACCTATTGTGGAAAAAAAAATATATAATTTAGCACTAAATAATGCTTAAACATTCGCATGAGTTGCAGTCATTGAAGACACATACCATCAGTAGGTTGAATAAACCTCACTGGTGAGAAAATGAGGCACCCACAACACAATCAATCAAATCGGCCACTCAGCTGATCACCCCCAGCTGTGCGGGGATGAGAGAACACACTCTGGATCCCGCAATCGGTCCAATGAAGTAGAGAGAAGACCCGCTAGGAACTGCATTGAGACAAAAACCAACCCTGATAACAACCGCAAAACTTTTAAAGCAGTACAATAAAGTAAATGATTAACATACCAAGAAGCAGCAAGCTGAACAAGCAGAGCAGCCCGGCGGCGAGGCAATCAGGTGAGGTGACTAGGTGTTGTGATTACAGGAGAGGGCGGGGGGCCGACGAGAGCTTCCAAGCCAAAGAAAGCTCCCAGAAAACAAGCACCCACATTTAAAAACTACGCCCTCTGAAGACATAGGCTGAGACTGCAGCCTAATTAAAGAGCAGCTGGGCTGTAAGCCCATACTGCCACATTCTAACCCCAGCAATTTAATCGTCGCCCCGACGATTGAACAACTGATGCCTCAGAACGGCACCACTAATCCCATGGCCTATAGAATGCAGTAACAGCACTGGACACTGGAGCAGGGGGTAAACCCCGTACGGGCCTCGGAAGATGATGCACATTTGGGTGCTGACCAGCCGTTGACCTGGCTGACCGGCGGACTGCACCATCGCCAGGAGGACTAGTTAAGGGCCCCACCAGAGGAACGACGGGAAGCTCTGCCGTTGCAGCAGAGGGGGTGCTGGAAGGCCCCAGATCAATGGGATCCGGCAGTGATAGCATCAACCGAGGGGTGGTTTGAGTCTCCACGGCTGTACGAGCAGGGGCGGAAATAGAGGTTCGCGGCCCCACGAAAAACAAGTCCCCATCACACGAATGCTCATCCTCTAACGGAGGATGATCGAGAGAAGGAGAGCACGAGGAAACTGCCTCACCCTGAGGGGCAGCTCCAGCCACAGGTTTCAACAGGGTACGATGAACCTGCCTAACCTTAGTCTGATCGCTAGTTGGTGCGATGGTGTACACAGAACCCCCTTCTTGGGGCGCCCTTTTGACTCTGTACACCACAGGACCCCACAGATCCTGAATCTTGTGGCGTCCCCTTGCACTATAATCACGCAACCACACCAATTGTCCCACCTTTAGTGGGGCTTCCCTAACAAGACGATCATGGTTCTTCCCTCGGCGCTCGGCCGCAAGCTTTATCCTTTCCCGTGCCCCTTCAAAGGCAAGCTGGAGCCGGGCTTGGTGTTCTTGGATCCACTCATGGACCTCACCGGCCACAGGTTCTGAAACTCTACCCAAAAGAAAATCAACTGGCAGCCTGGGTTCTTGCCCGAACATCAGGTAGAATGGAGACTCGCCAGTTGACTGATGGGGAGTGGTGTTGTAAGAATAAAGCACCTGTGGCAGACAAGAGTGCCAGTCTCTTTTCCGTGACACAGGTAAGGCGCGCAACAAGTTGTGAAGAGTGCGATTGAAGCGTTCGCATTGACCGTTACCGGCCGGGTGATAAGGAGTGGTGCGAGACTTCACAGCACCATAAAGGACACAGAGCTGTTGGATGAGGGAACTCTCAAAGTTGCGGCCCTGATCAGAGTGAACACGGGCAGGGACCCCAAACTTATAGAACCACTCCGAAACCAAAACCTGAGCCACCGTGGAGGCCCGTTGGTCCCGAGTAGGAACAGCCAAGGTGTATTTACTGAAAACATCAGTCATGACTAAGACATTTTCCATCCCGTTCTGGCTAGGTTCCAACAAAGTAAAGTCAATGGCCAAGATTTCATTTGGACAAGAAGCCACCAAATGCCCCATAAAGCTAGGAGCAGGTATGTGTGTGTCTTTGGCAACTTGACACCTCTCACATTCTCTGCACCACTGTGCCACCTCTGCAGACATACCTGGCCAATAGCACCTCTGACGCAACAGCTCCAATGTCCTCTCCACACCTTGATGCCCGTGCCCTTGATGCACCTGAGCTAGCACCTCTTGTTTTAGCACAGCAGGCAAGAGAAGCTGCAAAACTGCTTCAGCGCCATCAGGACGGAAGATACGCCGGAAAAGGACCCCATCCTGCTCCACCAGTCGACTCCACTGGCTTAGGAGGGTAAGTGCTGGCTGGGACATGCGCTTCCGCTCCTGATAGTTCGGACGCCGCTGCTGCCCCCAGAACTCCAAAACCTCCTGGATGACCGGATCAGCGTGTTGGAGGGCGCGGAGGTCAGAAGGTGCATGGTGTGGTAGAGCAGCAATTGCAGCTTGAGTGACAGCATTTTCACGCTGCAAGACTAGCCTCAAAGGCTCAGGGAACAAGGTACCAGGAACCATTGTTGCTAGGTCTGGTGGCTCAGTTGGGTGCTTCCTAGACAGAGCGTCAGCATTTTTGTTGCTCCTCCCAGAGCGGTATTTAATCTCAAAATCAAATGCAGCCAACTGAGCGGCCCAACGCTGCTCGGTAGCTCCAAGCTTGGCAGAAGACAAATGGCTAAGTGGATTGTTGTCAGTATAGACAATACATTTATGACCAAGCAGGTACTCACGAAATTTCTCTGACATAGCCCACTTTAGAGCCAAAAACTCCAATTTCATAGAGCTGTAGTTTGACATATTTCGCTCTGTGGGCCTCAACCCCCTGCTAGCATAGGCTATGGGCCTGACCTTCCCATTCTGTTCCTGGGAGAGCACAGCTCCAAGACCACCGTAGCTTGCATCTACCTCTAGAATAAAAGGAGAGGAGAAATCAGCATAGGCAAGCACCGGTGCTGTAGTAAGTTTGGTCTTCAATATTTCAAAATTGCGCTGACACTCCTCTGACCAATGCTCTGCCACTACTCGCTCCACCCCCCTAGACTCCCTACCAGCTAGTTCGGCCACCAGCTTGTGGAGAGGGGCCGCCAATTTGGCGAACCCCTCCACAAAACGCCGATAATAACTGGCGAACCCAAGAAAGGAGCGTAGGTCAGAAATGGTGGCAGGAGGCTGCCAGTTGGCAACCACCTCGACCTTACTGGGATCTGTGGATACCCCCTGGTCAGAGACAACATGGCCCAAATACCGCACCTCCCGTTGGAAGAAAGCACATTTGTTGAGCTTGGCCTTAAGGCCTTGTTCTTGTAACCGTCCCAGCACCACCTCTAGCCTCTCCAAATGCTGCTCCACTGTGGAGGAGAAGACCACGATGTCATCAAGATAAAGGAGCAGCGACTGACATTGTTGGTCACCAAACAGTCGCTGCATTAACCTCTGGAAAGTACTGGGGGCGTTACAAAGCCCAAAGGGCATACGGTTCCATTCGAATAAGCCAAAGGGGGTACAAAACGCGGTTTTGTGCCTGTCTGCTTCAGTGACCGGAACCTGATTGTACCCGCTGGCCAGATCCAGAGTGGAAAACCAGCGGGCACCGGTCAGGGCATCCAAAGATTCCTCGATACGGGGGAGGGGAAAAGCATCCCTCCTGGTTTTGCTGTTGAGCTGCCGGTAGTCAACACACATGCGTAGACTACCGTCTTTCTTTCTCACCAGCACAATTGGGGAACCGTAGGGGCTGCTACTTTCCCGTATGACCTGAGCTTCCAGCAGCTGGTTAATGTGGTCTTTAACCACCTCGTACTCGGACGGTGGAATGCGCCTATAGCGCTGTCTAACGGGCACGTCGTCCAAGAGAGGGATGTCATGACTGATCAGGTTGGTACACCCCAAGTCTCCCTCATGAGCTGAAAAGACGGAAGAGTACTGCCTAAGAAGAGATTGCACCTTCCTTCGACCTTCAGTTGGCAACGCAGACAGATCCAGGGCCCCAACCTGATCTGGAACAGCCCCGGACGCGACCTGGGAAGCCACTGTGGCGGTATCAGAAGGTACCTCTGAAACTCCGGCTGGCAAGCTGACAACCCGGACTTCATCCAGGTTGCCAACAACAGTGCGAGGGTACAGGAGGACACTGGTAAAGCCAACATTGATGATTGGAATGTATGCAGTACCTCGAACAACCCGAACTAAAGCAGATGAGGCAAGCAATCCACCTGGGAGACCAGACTCCGAGGGCTCAAACAATGCACTAGTACCGGAGTACTGCTCTGAGCATGTTGCTGCAACAATCTTCATGGTACCACCCGGAATGCGCCATGTCCTTCCACCCCGAACCTTAACCTGACCCAATACACCCCGAAGAGCGTTCCCACCGACCTGATGACACTTCTGCAGTGCCTGGGTGACAAACTCTGGTGCACCAGATACAGAGGGCAATTTGAACAAGGCCAACCCATGCTGCCCAAAAAGCACTCGATAACATCGGCGAATAATGTTCATTCCCAGGATACCAGGAACCTGAGAAGACACCGCTCCAGGAGGGTCTTTGACGACCAAGACACCACAGCGTGGCACCAAAGTGCCACAAAGCTCCACATCCAGCTCCAGGTAGCCCGCATAGGGAATGTCCAACCCATTGGCTGCTCTGAGCTTCAGCCAATTGCAAGCTCTGAGCTTCTCATACCCCCAAGACTGAAAATGCTTGAGGAAAAAGCTCTCTGTAACTGTAGACACCATGGACCCGGTGTCTACCAAGCAAGGGACCTGAGCTCCACCCATGTTCACAGCCACATGGGGACAAGATGACATCAGCTCAACAACTTCCTCTGAGCCAGTGGCTACCCCCTCCGAACTGTGGCTCTGCAGTTCGGCGGGCGCTAGTTTTCCGACTCCTGGGACTGGTGGAATAGCCTGTTAGAGGGTTGAGGAGCAAGCAAAGAAGACTGTTTTTGAGCAGGGACCCGAACACCATCACACTCACTTGCATAGTGGCCTGGGTGTTGGCAGCGCCGGCAAATCAAAGGGCCGTGACGAAATGCGGGACGGTGCAAATGAGAGTTCTGTAAGGCAGAAATACTCTGTGTAAGTTGGTTCAGCTGTTCTTGCTGCCGTCTCAACAATTCTCTCATCTCAGCCAAATCCCGCCCCTGGGATGGGGTAGTTGCTTCCCGGAAGCCACTCTGCACCCCACACTGGAGACCAAAAGCTGAAGGGACAGAATGACTTCGACCCCTGCAACCCCCTGGCAAGCCCTCTCGTTCCCACCGGATTGCCTCACCCCGGACATCAAGCAAAGTAACAGCAGGCTGCCTCCTCACCAACTGTTTCAGCTCACGACGCAAAGCTCCGTCTAAGACATGCTCAACAAATTGGTCGCGCAGCAACACGTCGGCATTTACCATCCCGTCAGGTGCACGTTCCTTCACAGACGCCATCAAGCTCATTAATGCGAGGGAGAACTCATGCAATGTCTCCCCCTCTTGTTGCCGTCGGGAAAAGAATGCCTCCTGTAACGCAACATACGACGTTGAGCACCCATACAGTTCCTGTAGCACAGAAATGATCTTACCTGGGTCCTCCCTCTCCACCCTGGACCGATATTTGATCTCTTCGCGAGCCTCACCCTCAAGATGATCAAACAAGAAAAATGCCTGATCGGATACAGATAAATGACGTGCCCTCATGCAGGCTTGTACCTCCTCAAGCCACTCAGTCAATCCTATACCTGACTTTCCCCTGAACATAGGACATTTTCTGTCCCTTGGCACAAAAACCAGTCTCTCCCCTAAAGGATTACTTGAATTAACAGGGGCTATAGGTGGCAGAGAAGACGTGGAGGGTGCGGTACTAGGACCAGGCACGGCCGCAGCCTGCTCCTGCCGCAACCTCTCATTGTCTACTTTTAACTGTGCCACCAGCTCCCTCAAATCCTGCAGCTCTCCCTCCATAACTAACCCTAAAATCAGGCTAGGGCAGTAAATGACTATGCAGAACAAGAGAAAGAGAGAGAAAAAAAAGGAACTGGATTCTCACTGGGACTTACCAGACCACAAAAGGCTAAGCTGCTGTTTTGCTTCTGAAACAAATATTTACAACACAATTTACATCAAATATACACCATGGGGGACCCTTAAAAGAAAAAGAAAAAAAATAACAATGGACCACACGTCTCTGCCTTCCAAAAGCAGTAATCCTGCCGATTACGCCAAAATGTAGTAGGCCAGAGGGTTAAGGGAGAGTGAATGAGGAAGAAAATATAAACTACTGTAATAATTTAATTAATCAGCTACCCAGTCAGCTGATAATCCGAATGAGCAGCAAATCAACTAATAATTCATAATTAACCATTAAATTAAATATTTATTGCCAACAACACCGCCCCAGGAATTTCACCTAGAGAGTAAGATTGAACCCTAAATGCAATGGTTAGGGCACACACGGTTCGTCTGCTATTGAAGACTGGAGACTGTGGTCAAGTGTACAAGTATAATGAATTTTTATTGACAATTAATCATTTAGAAGCAGTCAGTAAAATATCTTCACAATCACACATTCACACTCATTCACACAAACACATCTCTAAAACATAGCAACCATGTAGCCTAATATAGCAATTTGATGTGCAAATAGCAGATTATGGATTTAAATCAATTAAACACAGAAATAACCCACAAAAAAAAGAAACTGGCAAGTAAAGAGAAAAACTTTAGAAATAATCAAACCAATAAACATGCAAGTAAACCAAATAACACTAATGATTAACCAAAGATAATCAAACCAAAAAAAACAAACATGCAAGCACACAAAACAAAATAAAAAAATGAGTTAAACCACAATAGGCTAAATGCCAACAAAGTTAGCAAGCTAAGGCAACAAGGTTATAAAATGAAGTCCAATATGTAGTGATAACGTCACTCTACCGCAAGCAAGACGCCACAGATGCAAGCTGGATGGGGGCTAGGTGATAGCCTTACCAACAGCGGTGGAACAGCAGCAACAGTGGAGCAAGCAATAGCGGCAAGCAGAAGTACCCACAGCAAAGCAGCAGCAAACAGCAAAACAGCAAAACAGCAGCCCAGCCGACAGCGGCCCGAGAGGAGGGAGGAAAATTTAATGCAGCCCGACGCGGCTCACGCACACAAAACCTATTGTGGAAAAAAAAATATATAATTTAGCACTAAATAATGCTTAAACATTCGCATGAGTTGCAGTCATTGAAGACACATACCATCAGTAGGTTGAATAAACCTCACTGGTGAGAAAATGAGGCACCCACAACACAATCAATCAAATCGGCCACTCAGCTGATCACCCCCAGCTGTGCGGGGATGAGAGAACACACTCTGGATCCCGCAATCGGTCCAATGAAGTAGAGAGAAGACCCGCTAGGAACTGCATTGAGACAAAAACCAACCCTGATAACAACCGCAAAACTTTTAAAGCAGTACAATAAAGTAAATGATTAACATACCAAGAAGCAGCAAGCTGAACAAGCAGAGCAGCCCGGCGGCGAGGCAATCAGGTGAGGTGACTAGGTGTTGTGATTACAGGAGAGGGCGGGGGGCCGACGAGAGCTTCCAAGCCAAAGAAAGCTCCCAGAAAACAAGCACCCACATTTAAAAACTACGCCCTCTGAAGACATAGGCTGAGACTGCAGCCTAATTAAAGAGCAGCTGGGCTGTAAGCCCATACTGCCACAATTATATTGAATATGACTGGGCTACAAACACTGCCTTGCGGGGTGGTGTCCTCAACTTGATATCGTTTTGAATATTATTTGCCAACTCTTACTTCTATTGTTCTTCCTATTAGGAAATCCTTAACCCAGTTATATATCTTGCCACCCACCCCCAATGCATTTAATTTGATGAGCAGTCCTTCTTTCCATATCATATCATAAGCTTTTTATGTGTCGAAAAATACTGTGACCACTACTTCTTTATTGGTCAGTGCTTTCCTAATTTCTGACTCTAGTCGTAATATTGAGTCCATAGTGTTTCTTCCTTGACGGAACCCACTTTGATAGGGAGAGAAACTATCTTGAAAGAAGGGAATTTATGTTAGTCTATCCGTTACCATTCTCTCCATTGTTTTCCCTAGTTGTGATGTAAGCGCTATTGGTCTATAATTTAAAGGTTCCGTTGGATCTTTTCCAGGTTTTAATATTGGCATAATTATTGACTGTTTCCATGCACTTGGAATTTTCCCTGTTTCCCAAACTCTGTTAAATAATTTTAGTATAACCAGTAATGCGGTGTCATCCATGTGAGCCAACATACTATAACACATGCCGTCCTTTCCTGGTGCAGATTGTTGGCCCTCCTTAGCTCAAACAAAGTGAACAGTAAATCTAAACTATTTGTTGTGATAGTTTTCTTAACGTTTATTTTTGTATCCTGCTTATTTCTGTATTCTGTTCAAGAATGTTAGCCCTACTTTGTTTAGCAGCCATTGATAAGTTCTCTGAACTATGAACTTTGATGAATGTTTTTGCCTTTTCTGTTATGCAAATACCCACACACACAGGGAGAACGGGGGGGAGAGACACCAATTGCAGGGAAAGCCAGGTTTTAATAATAAAACTCAAACTAGGGAAATGCGAAAACGTGGCACTCAGCCCAAAACAATCACCGTGCACAAGCACTGAAAAGGGGACAACTCAGGGACTAGCAAACTATCAAACACCTGGGAAACTCGAGAACACTGAAAGGGTACACGAACTGGGGTACTCGGGAACACTAGAAGGGGAACACAAGCAGGGACACTTGGATGCAGAGGGCTGGGGAAGCACAGCTGGCGCAGATGGCAGACTTGGAGGCACAGCTAGCAACAGATGGCAGACTCGAGAGGCACAGCTGGCGCAGATGGCAGACTCGGAGGCACAGCTGGCAACAGATGGCAGACTCGGGAAGCACAGCTGGCGCAGATGGCAGACTCGAAGGCACAGCTGTCAACAGATGGCAGACTCGGGAGGCACAGCTGGTGCAGATGGCAGACTCGGAGGCACAGCAGGCTACAGATGGCAGACTCGGGAGGCACAGCTGGCACAGATGGCAGACTCGGGAGGCACAGCTGGCGCAGATGGCAGACTCGGGAAGCACAGCTGGCAACAGATGGCAGACTCGAGGGGTACAGCTGGCAACAGATGGCAGACTCGGAGGCACAGCTGGCAACAGATGGCAGACTCGGGAGGCACAGCTGGCGCAGATGGCAGACTCGGAGGCATAGCTGGCTACAGATGGCAGACTCGGAGGCACAGCTGGCAACAGATGGCAGACTCGGGAGGCACAGCTGGCGCAGATGGCAGACTCGGAGGCATAGCTGGCTACAGATGGCAGACTCGGAGGCACAGCTGGCAACAGATGGCAGACTCGGGAGGCACAGCTGGCGCAGATGGCAGACTCGAGAGGCACAGATGGTAGACTCGGGAGGCACAGCTGGCACAGATGGTAGACTCGAGAGGCACAGCTGGCACAGACGGCAGACTCGGGAGGCACAGTTCGCACAGATGGCAGACTTGGGAGGAACAGCTGGCTCAGAAAGCAGACTCGAGACGACCATGGACACTCGGATGCAGAGGGCTTGGGAGGCACAGCTGGTGCAGATGGCAGACTCGGGACGAACAGGGACACTCGGACACTGAGGGCTCGGGAGGCACAGCTGGAGCAGATGGCAGACTCGGGACAAACAGGGACACTCGAACGCAGAGGGCTCGGGAGGCACAGCAGGCGCAGATGGCAGACTCGGGAGGCACAGCTGGCACAGATGGCAGACTCGGGAGGCACAGCTGGCGCAGAAGCCAGACTCGGGAGGCACAGCTGGTGCGGAAGGCAGACTCAGGACAACCAGGGACACTCGGATACAGAGGGCTTGGGAGGCACAGCTGGCGCGGAAAGAGCCAAGAAACGTCTGCCAGTCTGGCTTAGTCTGAACTGGTCTCAAGATAAGTCTGGACTGCCCTGCACTGAAGTCAAGTCTGGCTCTGCATCCGCTGAGCAGAAAATATAAAGGGAGGGGAAACACTCAAACACAGGTGCAGAAAATAATATAAATTACAAGGGGTAGAACACAAGGGAAACCTAATTACATGAAACAGGAAAACACCAACACACGGACAAGGATCACAAGACGTTCCCATAGATGGGATAAATAAACTGAATAAGGACTTCTAAGTGCACAGAGTGAGAGGCAGGACAGATGAGATGATTGCAGAGAATCTGCAAGAAACGCAGCGAAGGAGATAAGGCGAAAATGAGAGGCGGAGCCTAGAACAGGGCGAAATGCGGAGAGGTCGTTAGTCAATAAGTAAGTGCAGCTGTACAATCCCGAGTGCTCATTAGTACGTTAGTCTTATATACAATGTTAGTATTGGTTAGTAAATTCTAGAAAAACAACAAACTGTTAGTATGATTAGTAAGATAGAAAAGTAAGTTGAAGTAAGCAAATGAGATCGGAAAGAAGGCTGAAACCCAGAATCCATTAAATCACCCGAAATAGTGACACGATCTATTAGGACAGAAAAGGCAACAAACTAATGACGCGACAGGGGAAAAAACAAAATACCGTACAAGGGTAAGACATGGACCGGAATAACACGGGAGAGATAC
Organism: Gymnothorax reevesii; assembly: GCA_029721435.1. Classification (NCBI taxonomy): domain Eukaryota; kingdom Metazoa; phylum Chordata; class Actinopteri; order Anguilliformes; family Muraenidae; genus Gymnothorax; species Gymnothorax reevesii. The sequence continues at coordinate 155,325,573 of CM056575.1, forward strand.
GAAATGTGGAAACACTAAAACCGTAAGACGAAAACAGACATCACAATAATAATAAAACCAACATTAAAAACACAACCCTAACCTAAAACACGAAAGGCCACGGACAAAAACCTACCTAAACACGGAAACCCACTGAACACAACACTTTTCTATGTTGCTAACTGCCGTTTTATCGTTACTTCACGGTACTGGCGTTAAGTTATTTTGCCGAATGCCACTCATTTTCCTGATCATTGCCCATACTTCAGACAACTGGGTCTTTCTTCCTATTTTATTGCAGTATTGTCTCCAGTGCTCCCGTCTAACTGTTTTTATTGTTCTCCACACCACAGCCTGCGATTTCTTTTACTGAATTAATGTTTCTAGTGAATGATGCCTTTTTAATTGTCTAAATGCTTTATGCCTATTCTTTACCACTTTCGTGCAGTTTTCATCCCACCATGGTACATTCTTTCTCATCCTGTTTCCTGTACTCGTAGGTATCATTTTCTCTGCTGACTGCATAATACTTGGGACTACTTTATTATTAAATTCATCTTCGTTCACTATGTTTTCCTTACCATAGATCCTAGTAAGCCTATTGGCTTTACCTTGTTGAGTACTGTTTCTGCATATAATTAGCAGGGAGCCATTACGCAAAACTCTTGTTCTTTCCACTTCACCTATTAACATGTTAATAGATTTAGTTAATTTGATTGGGTTCCTCTCACCGAAAGATGCACCCTCTTGAACTAACTTTAAAAAGACTTTGTATTGATACCTTCGAACTCCTATATCTCTCTCACTCTCTGAATTTCCTGATTGTGACTGATTATTTATCTGCAGTAACTTTTTACATTTTTGTTTCACATCTTTCCTCTGCATGCCTTCCTGACTCCAACTTGCATCATTTTCCCTGCCACCTACTTCCATTCCTTTCCTACTTCCTGAACCGTCACTTCCTTCTGCTACCTCCTGTCCAATCACTGTCTGGGCCAAACACGCAATCATTCTCCGATGTCCTTCACACCAGACAAATAGACCAGTACAACTCAATTTTAACCTTTAACAAAATATAAAGCTTTGAGAGAGACGAAGGCAGTGGCGCAGATAGAACTGGGAACTGGGGTTTCTCTCCATATGCCATCTAACAGCAATGAAGTCATGGGCCAAATTCAGTACTGAAATGGGCTACTTGCGTCAGGGTCGACAGGTTTGCAATTTTGAATAACGTTGATTTAAATACAGCAAATACGGGTCCAGATGAATGATTGCTGTCTTACTTAATCAGAGAGAACAAGCAGCACCTGTTAAGTGTGGAGTGGTCTCGGAGTGAACCTTCTCAATTCTCAGTCATTTTCATAATTTACAAATTACCCTCTCGCAAGTAGCCCATTAGAAGAAGAACAATTGAAGAAAATATATTAACTTGAGTAAGAGTAGGATATACAGGTTTAAACAAGACACTCCACTTGATAAAAAAGCATCTGACAGGACTTTGTGAACAGTGCAACCTTGAGGAATCAGTTGAACATGTATTATTTTATTGTCAAAAGTATAAAAACAAAAAAAGATATACTGAGAAGAGAACTCAGGAAATTGAGAGTTGAGATGACACTTAAAAATCTTTTTATTGTTGGACAAAAATGGCTATTCAAGTACCTTAAGGAGATAGGTTTAATGTAAAGAATTTAGGGTTGTTGTGTCAAAATTTTTTCCAGTATTATGGGTTAAACAAGAGCAATCCAAGATTTCTGATCTTCGCCAAAGGATGACATTGGTACAAATGCAAGATCTGTCTTGAGTATTGGAGCAGTGGTCTAGTAGGCTTGACTTGAGATTGAAAGGTCCTGAGTTCAAGCCCTGGCCATGGCCTTTGCAATCTGTTCATGGGCAAAACACTTCACTCCACCCAGATGTATAAATGGGTGCCAGCAAATAGTCAAGGAAACCTGACTAAGAGCTGGAGGAGTACCTGCGATGGACTGGCATCCCATCCAGGGTGAGTAGTAATACTCCTAGTCGCTTCATGCCACAGAAACCAGGGTTAAGCACCACTGGCTTGAAACAGGCTTACATACTTACTCTACTTACCTGATTGTCTGATTGGAGTCTTTGAAATATGTCCTCTGACACAGACATTTCAACTGAATTGATACCATCGCTCAACTTGATTTTTGTCTCGCCCCAAAGGGATTTACGAGTCATAGGTGCCGCTTTTTCCGTCCGCGGCGTCGGACACCTCAGTGTCCTTCAGTCTCCACCAGGGTCTGATAATAAACCTACACCTCAGTGTCCTTCAGTCTCCACCAGGGTCTGATAATAAACCTACACCTCAGTGTCCTTCAGTCTCCACCAGGGTCTGATGATAAACCTACACCTCAGTGTTCTTCAGTCTCCACCAGGGTCTGATGATAAACCTACACCCCAGTGTCCTTCAGTCTCCACTAGGGTCTGATGATAAACCTACACCCCAGTGTCCTTCAGTCTCCACCAGGGTCTGATGATAAACCTACACCTCAGTGTCCTTCAGTCTCCACCAGGGTCTGATGATAAACCTACACCTCAGTGTCCTTCAGTCTCCACCAGGGTCTGATGATAAACCTACACCTCAGTGTCCTTCAGTCTCCACCAGGGTCTGATGATAAACCTACACCTCAGTGTCCTTCAGTCTCCACCAGGGTCTGATGATAAACCAACACCTCAGTGTCCTTCAGTCTCCACTAGGGTCTGATGATAAACCTACACCTCAGTGTCCTTCAGTCTCCACCAGGGTCTGATGATAAACCTACACCTCAGTGTCCTTCAGTCTCCACCAGGGTCTGATGATAAACCTACACCTCAGTGTCCTTCAGTCTCCACCAAGGTCTGATGATAAACCTACACCTCAGTGTCCTTCAGTCTCCACCAGGGTCTGATGATAAACCTACACCTCAGTGTCCTTCAGTCTCCACCAGGGTCTGATGATAAACCTACACCTCAGTGTCCTTCAGTCTCCACCAGGGTCTGATGATAAACCTACACCTCAGTGTCCTTCAGTCTCCACCAGGGTCTGATGATAAACCTACACCTCAGTGTCCTTCAGTCTCCACTAGGGTCTGATGATAAACCTACACCTCAGTGTCCTTCAGTCTCCACCAGGGTCTGATGATAAACCTACACCTCAGTGTCCTTCAGCCTCCATAGGCTCTTTGCTGCTCTGTATTTTCCTTTTCTACACTCAGCCCCTGGTGTTCTTTTGCCCCACATGATAAACTGAGTAACTCTTTACCTTTACAGTAAAATGCACTGGGATCCCCACTTTTAAAAACCAGAGAGCACATCTGCATAGTTCTCAATTCTTAAGGGAATTAAATGTGAATAAATGTTAGTGTTGTAAATGGTATGGTGTTGAATATTATATGCTAAATGTTTTCACTCACCAGAAGGAAGGTGGTTGTGGTATGATGCAGAAGGCAGCCTCTTTATGATCTAATTAGAGATGCCACTTTGTGTTTTTTGTCTTTGTGATTTTTAAAAAGCTGTTTTTTTGTTTTGGTTTGGGTTTTTTCTAGGTTTGTTTTTGTTTTCTTGCTGTGGAAAATAGTTTTTATTTTATCTTGATTTCTTGGGCTGTATGTATCTTCTGTTTAGTGGGGACCCCAGGCAGAGTAATTGTTGCCCTGGATAATGGCTAATGGGGACCCTAATAAACTAAACTAAACTCAACTCCAGTTTTGTGTCACTCAATCTTTTTCCATGGTCTACAAGGGAGCTTTTCATTACCAAGGCCTCCTGTGATCTCCTAAGTTACTACTTTAACCATGAAATTAATGTGTGCAATGAAAACCTCCAAGATCTGTAACTGTTTAGCATGGGGGAATCTGAAGATAATCATTTACTCAAGAAGATATTATGCATTTTGCATCCAAATTACAGAACGTAAATGGCCCTCCTATGGAGACAGTGATGTAGAACTGATGCATATTACAGATGGAAGGGGAACATGACTGCACGCCTTGTGTATTTCAACTAGCAGAAATAATCAGTGACCACCTTTTACTCCTCTTACATCTGTATTTTTTGTAGGATGCAGAATATTGTGGGATTGCATGAATAATTTAAGAATAATGTGCCATTTGTCAGTCTGTGCCAATTATTTGTTCATCTTGATGATACTGCCAAGATTTTTGGTTATCCGCTTACTCAATATCCCTCCAATAAACATTTGTGTCCCGTCTACCCTGCATTACAGCCCCTCTCAGTTAAATGGACAGACATTTATGAGAGTAGATGAATATCACAAAAGCCAATGACTTCACATCAGAATCTGCCTCTCGCTAAAATCAAGGTTTAAAAAATAAAGGGCTAAACATAGCAAGTGCAGTGAGTTGGCAAAAGAAAAACAAAAATGGAATTTGAATAAGATGCAGACTGATGCGTCATTGTTTCAGCCAAGCAACATAATGTCAGCATGGATGAATCAACCACAAAAAAGTGTTTCACATCTTGAAAAGACTTAACAATTACACTGGGTAGTTAAGGGAGGCAGAGAATTATTTGACAACTGAATATTTGAAGACAGGATGCGAGTAGGAAATCATACGCCGACAATTTTGTGAGACAACAGCTTCTTGAGTTTTATTCCAGTGGACACGTCACCATAATGACTCTGACTTTCATAGACAATGAACATAAAGAAGCATTGACAGGAAAAACATCCCATCTGATTATGACAGTCATTATAAAACTTCACCATTGAGGTTATTATAGAATAAACTTGGAAGATGTCCAAAGTAATGTACAGCAAAGCAGGATGTAACTTATGGAAATATTAGCCAGGGATAGATATGAATTGAATAATAATGCACACAGCTGATGAAAACAAACCATCAAAACAAGGACCTGGATGTTCACTCAGGCATAATACTATAGTCAGTTCTTTAATTGGTTTAATTTATTAATATTGAGTGTCAATCTCATTGAAGTAACATATGTCAATGTGGGGTTGTTACATTTCCAAGCGCAAGTGTTTAGCCATGTGATATTGGCAACAAGTTCAAGACAGATCTAACAACATCTGAAGTTTTGATTCAAGATTTGAATCAATTACATTGTAACAATTGAAATATTGATTTAACAACATAAATCTCTTCCTTCATTCTCAACGTATTTTCCTACACAATGGAAAATACACTATAGCGTGGGCAAACAGGTATGAGGACAAACAAAAATCTATGAATTAAGTACTGCCCTACATTTGTTTTTCCATTAGGTAGCGCTATCGGCAGCACTGATCATGAGTGAATCCACTCTTGCCCTGTGCCGTTCTCTTTGTTCCTTTGTAACTTCTGCAGCCGAGCGCAGCACCTCTCTGGATTTTCCTTCATTGATGCGTTTTCCAATTATCGTAATTGACAACTGAAGACACGGTTTCCTTCCATATGCAATCTACCAGCGATGAAATTGTGGGATAAATTCAGTAGTGTGGCGGAGCCAGAACTGAGAATTGGGTTGCACAAAACATCCATTAAAAACATAGTCCTGACCTGTTCTCAGACATTTTCATAATTAACATAAGGTTCACTCCGAGAGCCCTCAACACTGAACAGGTGCTGTTTGTTCTTTCCCATTAAGTAACATGGCAATCATTCATCTGGACACGTATTTGCTGTATTTAAATCAAAATTATTCAAAATTGAATAATTAACACCATCAATCCGCAGGCCCTCGCCAATAAGCTGTTGCTGCTCGGACAACCACCAATCATGTGCAACTGGATACTGGACTTTTTGACTCACCGGCCACAGTCTGTCAGAACCCACAACTCCTCATCCACTACCATCATCCTCAACACCAGATCCCCCCAGGGCTGCGTCCTCAGCCCCCTGTTATACACTCTATTCACACACGACTGCTCAGCCAAACATCCGGGCAGTCATATTGTGAAATTTGCCGATGATACCGTTGTCGTGGGACAGATATCCCACAGTGATGAGTCGTCATACCGGCAGGAGGTGATGGACCAAATGGACTACTACAAGGAGAATAGTCTTATCATAAACGTGGATAAGACTAAGGAGATGATCGTGGATTTTAGGAGGGGCGACCACACTTCCCCCTCTGACTTGTTTATCAACGGAGCTGAGGTGGAAAGGGTTTCCACTCTTAAGTACTTGGGAGTACAGCTCTCTGAGGACTTGAAGTGGACCACAAACACCAAGACCATCTTAAAGAAGGCCAACCAACGTCTTTATTTCCTCAGGAGGCTGAGACAGGCTGGCCTCAATACCTCAGTGCGGGAGGCGTTCTACAGGTGTGTGGTGGAGAGCACACTTATATTCTCCATCACCACCTGAAATTACAGTACGGAAATTGTTCGGCTGCGGACAAGAAAGCTCTGCAGAGGGTGGAGAGGAACGCCGAGAAGCTCACAAACAGCAGTCTTCCGTCCATCGAGGACAACTTTGTGAAAAGGTGCAGGAGCACCGCAGCCGGCATCTTGAAGGACCCCACTCACCCGACCCATGGACTGTTTATCCCACTCCCTTCAGGCAGGAGGATACAACATATAAAAACTAGAACTGAGAGGTTCAGGCGAAGCTTCTACCCGGAGGCTGTTAGTTTGCTGGACTCTTAGGCCCCAATAATGCACTTTTTTTACCGCTTCTGCTGTGTCATGCTGCTATGCTTAAAGTTTTAATGTTGTTTTTAATTCTGTTCAATGTGCTCAGTTTTAATCAACATACACGTTGGCTTTTATGTATTAATTTTATTAGTGACCTTTTATTATACACTGAATGGTCCTGAGTACGTTTTTTGTTTTTTTCATGGAAACATGTAAAAAATGACAATAAAGTCTAACCCTCTAAATTGCATACCTGTGAACTCTCAGGCAAATGGCTTCAGCCGCACGCTTTTTATAGCCTATTTGACTGCCGAGTGCCACTTTTTTTATCAACCCATGCAGAACCGAGAGTGAAAGGTGATATTTCATTAGCATGCGGACCAGTTCAATCAAGGTGAAGCATTTGATATTAAAAAGTAAATTATTTTTCTGTACTGAATTTAGCCCATGATTTTGTAACGCGACCGTGCATCTGAATTTTCAGCATGCGCCATACTGCCAGTGTTCTGTCAAATTTTGCTACCTATCAAACTGTGCTACCCAGTGGTTCTGTGCTTGCGCACACCTAAAATCTCGGGCTGTTTCTTCACTCATATCTAAAGTATCTTCAAAAATCCTATATATATACAGTGCCGTGAAAAAGTATTTGCTCCCTTGCTGTTTGAGATCTATTAGCCGACTTCACTTTGTCAAACAGGTTCTATTTAAGTGATTTCCCAATTCAATAGGTCTGGCAGTAATCAGGCCTGGGTGTGGCTAGTGAAATTGGACTCAAAAAATGTGGTCAATCATAATTAATTCATGATTTAACAAGGGGGGCAATTACTTTTTCACATAAGGCCAGTTAGGTTTGAGTAGCTTTTTCACCTTAATAAATGAAATCATCATTTCAAAACTGTATTTTGTATTTACTCGGGTTACCATTGTCTTATATAAAAATTTATTTGATGATCTGAAACATAAGTGTGAAAAATGTGCAAAAAGGTAAGAAATAAGGAAGGGGGCAAATACTTTTTCACGGCACTCTATATATATTTGCATGTACACGCTTGGTTTTCCTGATAATGCAGAAAATAGATGATAATGGTGTATATGGGCATATATCCTCAAACAAACTTATCCAACTCATTACAACATCTGCTTATGTTATAATAAGCTAACAAATAACAAAGTTACTACTGTAAACTGATTCATATTGCAATATTACGGCAAAAACAAAGACTTTACGATCGCTTTGCATTACGGTTGCATTTTTTTTCAAGGCAGCACAAATTGTCAGAACACCGGGATTCGGGATGCCCCGGTTTCATTTTGACTCGACCCAACTCGTTTTGCATAACAAGCTAGCCGGCGGTCCAACGATCAATATGCGTTTCAGACTGAATTCCAGGCCTCCCAGTGTCCACACTTTGCACTACTTTCAGTGCAAGCGACCAATACTGGATCCGAGGTTGAGTATGAAAATGAAGGTGTGTCAGTCAGATTGAGGAGATCCTCAAAGTATTCCTTCCACTGGCTGACAATATCCCCAGTCGAAGTCAACAGCTCCCTACGTCCACTGTAAATAGTGTTGGCAGGGCACTGCTTTCCCCTTCTGAGGTGCCAGACGGTTTGCCAGAATCTCTTTGGAGTGGACCGATAATCCTCCTCCATGGCGTCCCCTAACTATTCCCATACCCAAGTTTTTGCTTCCGCCACCACCCGTGCTGCAGCACACTTAGCCTGCCGGTATCTGTCAGCTGCCTCAGGAGTCCCATGAGCCAACCAAGCTCGATAGGACTTCAGCTTGACAGCATCCCTTTCCCTGTGTCCACTATCGGGTTCGGGATTGCCACCACGACAGGCGCCGGAAACCTTACGGCCACAGCTCCGAGCGGCCGTATCAACAATGAAGATGAAGAACATGGTCCATGAGATCTGGTCAAAGCTCTCCCGGAGGTGAGAGGTGAAAACCGTTTCGCCAGAGGTTCCCAACAGACCCTCAGAGCACGTTTGGGCCTGCCAAGTCTGTCCAGCTTCCTCCTTCGCCAGTGGATCCAACTCACCACCAGGTGGTGATCAGTGGACAGCTCAGCCCCTCTCTTCACCCGAGTGTCCAAGACATACAGCTGAAGGTCAGATGACACGATCACAAAGTCAATCATTGACCTCCGGCCGCGGGCGTCCTTGTGCCACGTGCACTGATGGACACCCTTTTGTTTGAACATGGTGTTCGCGATGGACAAACTATAACTACCACAGAAGTCCAATAACAGAACACCACTTGGGTTCAGATCAGGGAGGCCGTTCCTCCCAATCACGCCCCTCCAGGTAACACTGTCGCTGCCCACGTGGGCGTTGAAGTCCCCGAGCAGAACAATGGAGTCCCCAGTTGGATCCCTTTTGAACCCTCCCGCAGGCAATGGGCCCACGGGAAGGCGGGCCCACGTCGCTCATTCGGGCTGTGGCCGGCCGGGTCCTGTGGGTGGAGACCCGACCACTAGGCGCTCGCCTGCCAGCCCTAACCCCAGGCCTGGCTCCAGGGTGGGGTCCCGGTGACGCCAATCCGGGCGACGTGAACGTCCTTGTGACATGAACCGCTCTTAGTCTGACCTGTCACCAAGGACCTGTTTGCCCTGTAAGACCCTACTAGGGGCAATAAGCCCCAGACAACATAGCTCCTAGGATCATCCAGGTGCTCAAACCCCTCCACCACGATAAGGCGGTGATTCAAGGAGGGGTTTGGGAGCCAAACATTTTTTACTTTCGATATGGCGAATTTGGTGAGCACCAGTGGAAGCCCTGCTGTCAAGTCCCATCCAGCTCCGCCCTTCACAGAGCTGGCCAATCAGAAGAAAGTGGACACACAAGGAGGGGGGGCAATAGCAGAAGAGCCGCCAAAATGAGGCGTTTCAGGCAGAGACTGCAATGGACTACAAATGGGTTTTTTGAGGATGGCAGTATGAGCCAGATAAGGACCCTTTTTTAGACTTTGAATGATCAGGAGTACTCCAGGGGAATCTAAGATCAAAATATAAACTTTGAGATGCAGCATAATAGGACCCCTTTAAAAATGATAACAACAAAAATGTGAGGTGAATCATATTCAAAAACCCACTTGCACTTTTTCACAAGCAAAGACTACACAATTTGGAAGCTCATTGTCCAGTTTATTAAAAGTAAGGAAGAGGGGAAGGCTTGCACTGATTAGGGAGTTAAGACTCCGGGTGCAGGGTGAGTGTCGTCTGTCTCATTGCAGGGAGTTCTCTGGCTCTTATTGAATCGCCTGCAGCTCTTCAGCTGAAAGAGAGAGAGAGGGGAAAAAAAGACAGGAGAAAGGGTTAGACACATCTACATAGGCTTGGATGGGAAATTGTGCTGTTAGCGGCCTTGTTCTCAAAGCAAACCTCACTTCACCACCTTCACTACTATAATGAGCCTGATGTTATATTTACATTACTTCTCCAACATTTCACTACCTCACCCTACTCCACAAATAAATAAAAATAAAATAATTATGTTTAAGAAGCATTTTTTTTCCTCTAATTTCATGTCTTTGGACGAAACCTCACTAAGAGGACAGAGTTTACAAGTATGCTGCAGCTCATGGCTAGCACTAGTAACTATGTCGCTAATTGTACCTACCTAACTAGTATCCTAGCCTAATTTGTTGTCCATGAACGTTAAATATCTCAAGAATCGTGAAGGGAATAATCTAGTAAAACACTTTACTTTACGTGTTAATTCAGATGTGCTGACAATACAAAGTCTTATTCCTTCAAAATCTTAGCTTTTGATCATCATGACGGACTGGTTTCGCTGTTAACTGGTGACCTTTGTTTACAAAAGTCGGGTCTTTTTCACGCAACAGATTTTCGGCTGGCCTTAGCTGTCCACGCAAATGCCTTAACAATTACAATCCTATTTTACTTGTTCTATATCCATCCGTTTCAAATATTTTGTTGATTGTTGGCAGTTATGACACCATGATGACAATTTAAAAATCAAGAATAATCCTCTTGCTCTGCAAAATAAAAAAAGAAAGAAATGTAACCTCACTCGGGATTCGATACCGATATGTGATGTAAAAAATATACTTACAGGGCGGCATAATGGAGACCTATTTTGCCATATTTCCATTTTTATATTTTGATCTTGGACTCCCCTAGAGTACTCCTGATCGTTCAAAGTCCAAAACTGGGTCTTTGTTTAGCTCATACTGCTGTCCTAAAAAAATGTATAGTCATATAGACATTTATAGTCCATTGTAGTCTCTGCCTGAAACGCCTCGTTGGGGTGGCTCTTCTGCTATAGCCCCCACTCCCCGTGTGCCCACTTTCTTCTGACTGGCCAGCGTTGTGGAGGGCGGAGTTGGGCAGGACAAGGCAGAGAACGCAGTTTTCTGGGTCCTCCTCCCCAGAGTGAAACATGAGACACTGCTGCCATCTGATAAGGAAGTGGCGGGCAAATTCCGCTTTGTAACGCAGTACATGTGTATAGATCTAATGAAATGACCATCTAATAAACTCAGCGGTGAAAGTGGAGGACGCATTGCAAAAGTCTGGCAGCTAAAGCACGATTTTGCTATCGGCTACAGTTTGCTACGGCAACAGTGGTGAGTACAGCGGTGCTTCTACTCTATAGCTAGGATGCAGGGAAAGCTAGAATCCTCCCCATATAGAAACATTTGTAGAACGGGTCAACATGCCCAAGTGTGAACCGGAGACCATAGAAATCCGGTGGGTCTGAGTTTAGAGGGAAACATGGACAGTGAGGAGCAGCTAAAAGTGGAACAACAGCGTATGGACTGCTTCGGTGTGTATTAGGACCTGCTGGTTTGTGTGCATAGCTGTGGTGTGTTGTTAGTGTGGAGAAACGAACAGCTTCCGCACTGGCATATGACGGAGGGGCGAAAGCTCCAGGCTAAACGGCCTTTTCGGAAATTTCCCATGGTAATGGTTTATTTATTGCTTCGGAATGACTCGCTTTTCCTTACGGAAAATGGGCGCGCTATGGATAGTGTGTGAGAGCAAGATGGAGCTCTGGTTATGTTATGAGCATAATACAGGTTTTACAAACCGTAAGTTCCGTTTGTGCAAACCGTTGCTTATGTGGAGCTAGTGAATCGATCACTTTTACAAGAAAGAATTTAATATTCAATCAATGGCAATGCAGAGTAATCGTTTGTTGTACCGGACACGTAATAGATTGTGCACTTCCCTATTGCTTTCATCTGAGGCATCAGAGAGTTTGCTCAGACATTGGGGATGTATCAGGCTGACCCCGGTCAAGGATAATTAAAGCGGTCTTTTCACAAGCACCCAAAAACGCACCCAGAGCTCTGCAAAACCTACGTCTGGTCTAACTGCAGCCCAACTCGAAAGACAAATACAGCACCTTCCCGGTTAGCTTCAACTGTAGTGGCTACAATCGGGCAATGTTATGATGAAACTGCCTTATTGATGCTTACCGATGTAACACAAGCATACCGATCAGAATTACTGCATATGAGTTAACCAGGAGCATTTTTAATTAGCACGGCACACAAACTAACATGCAGTAGCTGCCGGTAACCAAGCGGTCATAACCCTTGCAATACAGGTTTTACAGACAGCAGGTTCTGTTACTGTGAACAGTTGTACCAAGCATCCAAAGTACAAACAAGTATTAAAAGTTAGCTTCAAATGAGGTTTATGTTCACACACCATCTGTAGAATTTCCCCTGATATCATTCTTGCATATTTAGGACACAAACATTAGCAACAGAAACTTGGCTATGCTAGCCACTGCGCTACAGCCACAATCAACTGGCTATCACGTGAGGTTGGCTTATGGAGTAAAAGCAACTTGCAGCGTCTGTGTCTGTGAGTCACAGACAGTTGCGACCGACAGAGGCTTTATCTTCAGATATTTTACAAAGCCTGCGTATAAGGCCAGTTGTTAGTGCTAACTATCGCTAGCGGTTCTGCTAGCCACCCATATCACGTTAGCTTCACTTACATTATTTGCTGTTATATCGTTACTTACGGCTTGTGGCTCGGAGCACTTGATCGATGCAGCTGTTTCAGGTTTGAGAAGCAGCTGAAGCGCTTATCCTATGTCGAATTATCCTTTAGGTTGCTGAGCACAATCAGCTAACGTGCCCTTTGGCCGTGGCTGTTTGCTGCCAGCAAACAACAAAAGCTACCCACTGATTTCCAGTGGCATTCTCTTTTGGAAGAGAAATTAGTGTTTTTCTTTGCGTCTGAAAGTAAATGGACAAGCAGCTTTGGGAGAGATACTGACAAAGCTGCACCTCAAATGATCTGCGGTTCTTCTTTTGTATTTCCAAAAAGTGTAGACGCTACTGAGGCATGGTATGATCCGCCATTGTTAGTGCAAGTGTTTCCGATGTGGGCAGGTCCAGCGCCGTAATTGGCTCTGGTTAGGTCTTTACTAATTGCACGGCACAACCTCACGTCAGGTTTTCCCCAGATCTTGCAAAGATCTCGGGAGGAGCTGTTCAGAGAGGAAATCGTGTTCATGAAATCACGTTCTTGGATTATGGCAAAACCCTTGTATCTTAAGTTTTGAAACTTTTCAGAGGTTGAGTATGGACAACTAACACTGTAACATTACTAATATGTATGAAAAGAAGGATCAGCATAATAGGTCCCCTTAAACCGAGTGAGCCCTCACTGCGAAGTGCCGGACATCAGTCCCCGCCCCCTGATGTCTGACCCCGCCCCCTGATGTCCCACCACTGCACGTTCCCTACCATTTTGTGGCGGTAATACCCCTAAACACTGTTGTCAAACAGCCCAAGTTTATCCCGAATTTCTGAAGAGCAGGGCTGTGTCCGAATATTCTTTTTTGCCTAGGAAAGTTCCTAACTCCTAAAAATTGATCAGGAAATAATTACGTGGCAGCCATGACAAGGGGATTCAAATTCTTTAAATGTTAAGGAAAGGTGTCTCAGTGCTTCCTAATTTACCTCCTTTTGCACAGGGTACAGAGAACCATCCTTTTTGAAAAAAAAGGAGATAATGCTATCCCACAATTCTGCGCAGCAGCAATATTTAAAGCGACAACCATTCACGGTCAATTGCGTAAAAAACTTACATGATGGGCAGGGAACTGATGATTACGTTGCCTGGAGTAAGTACATTCGGATTCTCTACTTAGCCGTATGGAATTACCCTTTACACCTTTCCTTTATCTTATGACGTTTTTTCCACAAAGGTTAATAAGAGGTGGTTCGGTTTTAGTGGATAGGACGTAATTTTTTGTCTTTTCAGACGCAGCCCGGGACTCGTATTTCAGAAAAATGACAAACTGGTTACCCGCCGGGGGACTTCAATTTTCTAAAAGCTGGAGGTGTCACCGCATTACTTTTTAAAATCTGATTCCTTGCTCCAGAACACGACGACCACCCGGCTGAAGAGGGTGACACCGGTTCACCCCTTTCCCTGCTGCCCCCAAGCCTGGGGCCTTTTGGGGGGAGTCACCTGGCAGAGAAAGGCGCGCTGGGGAGGTTTTTCGGCAAATAATTCCACGTTGCAGCACGCCACCGAGACGGGGTTTGGAAGGGCCAAAGGTGGGGGGGAGCCCTTGCAGGGAACCCCCAGCTGGACCCGAGGTGCGGCGGTAGTTCGCCGTGGCAGGCGCGAATGTGTTTATGGCCCATGGCCAGGTGGGCCTGAGTTGCTACCTGGCCTGGCGCTTCCAGGGGGATGGGCCGGATGTCACAAGGCCCCTCTAGGAGGGCTGTGGCGTGGCAGAGGCCCGGGGGGGCCCGTGGAAGGTGGCCGCACCCCGTCAGATTATTACCTGTATCTCCACCCTGCCGCCGGCTATTAGGATGGGGTTTGTGGCGGGGCGAAGCTGAGAAGGAGCCCTTTCGCCAGGCCCCTGGCTCAACCCAGGGCACGGCCGCAGCAGGGCCAAAACCAGCCCCGTCTGATTCCTTTTGGCCGACACCTTCCCCTTCCGCCCCGCACGGCTCCAGAGGGCTGGGCCTGCTCCCCAGTCGTTCCCAGGGGAACTTCCATGGGGAGTACGTGAGAGGGGCGTCCCACAGCCTTATCAGCATTTAGGAGCAAAAGATTCAGGCGATGAACCACTTCATCCAAATTGGTGAACACCTCAGGGTCAACTTCTGTGTCATTAAATGAAAATATGTGCAAAATACAGTTCCTCGAGGCTTCCATGCAAAATAGCCAATAATCAAAATTGGCGTTTTCATTTTCTGCAATGTCAGCTAAAAGTCTCAAATCTCTCGCTACTGCTCGTCTTTGTGAAGCCATTCCCAAATTTAGAGAATTGACTATTCTAAACAGCAGGCTGATGCCAGGAGGTAGGCCTGTGTAATCAATCTAAGCACTCCGTTATGGATCAACCAATAAGGCAACGCAATGACAGGGATGAAAGCCACACCCCCTCACTACCATTAAATTTCTTGATTTCTTGGTCCGGGACTGCCACGGAAATAAATATATTTAGAAATAAATACATACCTAAATAAGTATATACAGAAAGAAATAAATAAATTAAGAAATAAATATAAATGGAAATAAATTAATTAAGAAATAAATGAATATGGAGATAAATATAGAAATAAATAAATGAGTTGAGACCAATTTATACATACTGTTGTGATTCTGATTCTGCCTTGCCATGTTCCTGATCTGATTGCCATGTGTATATTTAGATTTTTGCTATGTCTGACTATTCTTGAAATGTGTATTGTGATTTGGTTTCTCAGATTTATTCATACATTGTTTTAGTTTTGTTTTTCCATGTTTTACTTTTTACCATAGTTTTTCTCCGGTCCATGTTTTTGTTTATACCATGCTTTGCACTTTATCTCCTTCTGTCTGGTCTTTGGTCTTGTCATTGCTCACAGCCCCAGTAATGCGTGCAACTCCTTCGGGTGATTTAATGGTTTCTGGATTTCAACCTTCCTTCCAATCTTGTTTACTTCCTTCGCCTTGCTTTTTCTATATTACTAACCAGTACTAACAATTTGTTGTTTTTGTTAAATTACTAACCAAGACTAACATTGTATATAATACTAACTTACTAACGAGCACGAGGGATTGTATAGCTGTACTTACTAATTGATTAACAAGCGCTCAGTATTCGCCCTGTTCTACTCTCCGCCTCTTGTCTTTCCCTAATCTTCTCTACTGTGTTTCTGTGGGTTCTCCACACTTGCTCAAGCTATCCTTTCTCTTAGTATCTAGGCACATTAGAACTCCTTGACTGGAGCTGTGTATTTGTCTATAGGATTGTCCCGTGATCTCTGTCCGCATTTTGGTTTCTGCCAATTTCATATGATCAGGTTCTCCCTAATGTATTGCTCCCTTGTAATTAGTCTGACTGCCTGCACCTGAGATCTGTTATCATGTGATCTCGCAGAAGTGTATATTAGGTGTCTCTTCACAGCACTTCCTCGTCAGATCGTTCTCCCTTGTGCCACGTTCATTTTCGCCTAGTTCTCATTGTGATTATCTTTCTGACTGGACCGTCCTTGATTATCGACTTTTGCCTACTCCCTGTACTTCGCCGCCTTCTTGTTACCGAACTCTATTTTGTATGACTCAGATTTTTGTGATTGGTGCCCTGGTTATGATTTTGGATTTCGCCCTTTGGTTTTTGATTTTGGATTGTGGACTTTGTACCATTGCCTGCTCTGTTGGGGGTTTCCCCCCGTCAGAAATAAAGCCTCATTTTGTATTTTACTGGTTCTCACTCGTGGTCCCTTTTGTAATCCTCACACATACATTTTATTTATGTATGTTTCTTGTATTTCGCAATTTTAATGCATTTAAATATATATAAATTCATTTATTTTTAAATTTTGGCAGTTTTGGGCTTCTATACGATTCTGCCCTCTGCTGGCCTTTTTCCACACCTCAACACTGTCGTTTATAAAAGACAAAGGTAGAGACGACTCTGAAAGATTTATTCTGCGTCCATCTCTGTGAAAGAATTACCGGTATAGTAGTTGGTACAGTCGCTGAAACCAGCTCCATGACACGAAATCTTCGTGTACTTTTGTACTTCATTTAAAAATGCAGTGGCCGTTTCCAATCCTGCCAATCATTTGTAATGTTTCTAGCTAGGATTGGTTAAAATCATCTGTTCAGACCATTTATATCTTGTAGAATAAGCTAACGCAATCTTGGCTATTTTTACATTATTAGTGCTAGGCCAGTGAAGAGAGAAAAATTCACTGTCTCGAGACACTCCTTCCGAAGTTCAGCACAAGGTCGCTGATTGGCTGTACGCAGAGTTTCTGTCGATGTCCGGAACTCTAGTGGGGAAAAAAACATTTCGCCTCCAGCAAAAGCACTATGGCATTGTTAGCATAACGGCTAACAACATTAGCTAAGTTAGCTGAATAACATGGTTAGCATGGTCACATGGTTAGCATGGTTAGCATGTTAGCAAAACGGCTAGCAACATTAGCTAAGTTAGCTGAGTAATGTGGGTACCATGGTTAGCATTGTTAGCATAACGGCCAACAACATTCGCTAAGTTAGCTGAGTAACCTGGTTAGCATGGTTAGCATTGTTCTTTCATTCATTGTACAGATTTCAGTTTTTTAATATACATTCAAGTATTCTATGTCATTCAAAGATTATATTTTCATGGCAGCTATTCAGTGTACCATCAGCAAACATTCAAATCATTCAAACTTTACTGTATTCAAGAAAGCATCACAGTGTGGCTTCAGCTTTCAGCATTCACACTCGCCATTTCTTCAGAAATTGCTCCTCTATTTTATTTTGTTATTAAACAGTCAAAACAGATTCAGTTTATGGGATTATCCCCGCCATCTGAAAACTGAAGATAGGAACCATGTCCTATCGGGTTACCCCTTATCAGTAAGTAACCAGCCATTATGAATACATAACCAGCCAAAGCAAAGTTGATGCATTATGTATTTAAGATGTTTTATAGATTTAGCAGAAACTACCTAATATTAATTTGTCAGTAGAGAACACCTCGGATAGATTAATTTGTGACCTCTGTTTTGGCAGTGATTTCGGCAAAACCTCAGCGTGTTGCACCTCTGAAGTGCAGCATCTCATTTCTTTGGGAAGAGTCATGTTGAGTCATGTTGAGTTACCCCTTCATAGATTCGATTTAATTTTTTGGTTAAGCGACCAAAAAAAAAAAAAAAAAAACACACGCACAAGGTTATCACAATTTGAGTTTATTTTAGACTAAAACTGTTTTCATGACTTTTCACATCCCCTCCCATCTCCGCCAGCTGAAAAAGGAATCGTAAACCGATGTTTACTTCAGAGGTGCAACTAACTCAGGTTCAGCTACTATCTCTGCGGAAACAATGGTCACAATCCAGCCAAGATATTTTCAAACAAGAAATTTATGTCCAGTTGTTTTTGTTCGACCTATGGACTGTACTTGCAATTTTAGGCTATTGTTATGTAGCTATGACCTAGCGCAGAGGTGGGCAGCGAGGGCCGTATCTGTCCCTGGTTTTCACACCAACGTCTGGTCTTTAATTAGTTGATTGTCTCAATTAGCCAAACCATTTATGAAATCTGACGTGTCATGCGCATTTCTTTAAATTATCATGAAACTACAAAGACTAGTCTTGTCTCCCTTCATAAAACATTTTCCTTTGATCGAATCATTGCGAAAATCTATATTAGTGCATGCAATCAATTAACTCAATTAGTCAGGGTAATTGATAGGAATAAAAACCTGCATACACACCGGCCCTCCAGGACCGTGATTGCCCACCCCTGACCTAGCGGGTTAACCCGTCATACCTTATTACACTATATATTGGTACCGAATCCCGGGTGAGGTTTCATTTCTTTTTTTTATTTCTTTATTTTGAACAGCAAGAATATTAAACTTGATTTTAAAATTGTCATCACAGCATCACAACTGTCAACAATCAATGAAATAATTGAATTTGATGGATAGATGACAAGTAAAATAGGAGTGTAGCCTAATTGTTAAAGCATTTGTACGGACAGCTAAGGCCAGCGGAAAATCTCCTGTTGCTGTGAGAAACACCTGACTTTTGTAAACAAAGGTCACCAGTTAACAGGGAAACCAGATGATCTGAAACACTGGTCCATTCTGCTTCAACTCCGCAGCTAGACGAGTCTTGTCGCTAACTTCCAGGAACTATTGGGAGACTGCACGACCTGCCATTGCTGTAAAAAAGTGGCCCATCCGAATGAATAGAGTTGCTGAGACTCTCTCTACATGGCTCTGCGCTGAACTAAGCCTTAACCGCTAATTTCTGAGCCTACACGTTTGAATTTTAAGGATCCCTCAAGGTCACCATTGATTGACATTATCTTAACAAACAGACCACAGAAATACTCTGCCAGTGGTGTGCTTCCACCATAGGCCTGCGCGGGCTAACTTCTCTACCCCAAGCCTGCCCCACACCTACGGCTTTTCAGCCCACACCCACACCCGCACCCACATTTTCTCAAGGTTTGAGCCCGCACCTGCCCCACACAAAACAAAACAAAATAGTTAAACACACAAGATGGGCTAATATACTTCTCATATGGGTTATTTTTTGTGCTCACGTATTGAATAGAATGATATTTATTGTTGTGAATTTGACAAACTTGAGCTTGAGATGTAATGAATCCGTGTCTCAAAGGTTGAAAATTTTGCCATGGACATTTTTTTTTTAAACCTGCACTTAACCTGCAATTTTTTTTTGTACCCGCACCCGCAACCGCAGTAAATTTACACTTGCCTCCGCAACCGACCTGCACCTGCATACTTTTTTGGTGGGTGGCCGGAGGGGGCCTGCGGTCCACCCATGCAGCCCTATGGCTTCCACTGGATTGGAGTGACCATTGCCTGATTGTATGTGTTAGAGATTTCCATTTACCCAAATCCAAGTCATGCATAGTTGTAACAAGAAATTTTTTTAAATTTAATACGGATTCTTTTTTACATGACCTTAGCTGTTGAAACCTTTTTCACACATTTGAGATTCAAGATGTGGAAACTGCCTTAAATTATTCTATGAATGCATTTAACTCAGTAATGAATGCACACGCACCTTTTAAAAAGTTCAGACATAAGGATAGATCCAACCCCTGGTTCATTTCTGAATTTTCTAACTTGCTTCGCTTAAAAAATAAAGCTTGGACCCAAGCTGGGCACACTGTGGACCATTTACACTGGCCTTCCTTCAGACAGCTAAGGAATCAATGTACATCCTTAATAAGAAATGCAAAGTCAACCTACTATCTAGATCTTTGCTCCAAAGTAAGTTCTGATCCTGGCAAATTCTGGAAATTGGTAAACTCTACTAAAAGGAAGAACATTACTTCACTACCTGCTCTCATTACTTGCAGAGACACAGTTCTGTCAGGACAAAGGGAAATCATTTCAGCATTTAGAGAGCATTTTGCTTCAGCTGGTCTCCTTTTTGAACGAGTATGCCCTGGGTCTACCAACCAAATGCCGTCAAACGCAACAGAACATTCGAACCTAACCTCCCTCCCTCATTTTGTTCTTCATCCTGTTTCCTCTTTCGCAGGTGCAGAAGCTCTCAAAACAATCAATGCCACTGAAGCAGCAGGAGCAGATCACTTAGACCCTTTTATTCTGAAATATCTGCTCCTTTCATCTCTGACTGCTTATCTCACATTTTCAACATAAGTATTCATACAAGTATCATTCCAAAAGTCTGGAAAACAACCCATGTTATGCCTCTTCACAAAGGTGGGCATAACTCTGTTTTAAAGAACTATCGGCCTATCTCAAAACTACCCTGCCTTTCAAAGATTCTTGAATCTCTAGTTAATTATCAGCTGAAATGTTTCCTGAACAAATATTCTTTACTGAGTTCATATCAATCTGGTTTTAGGACAGGACATAGTGCAATCTCCACTGCCTCCCTAATTAAATGATATTGTGTCCTCTTAAGACAATAGGAATCATTGTGCAGCCCTTTTTATCGATCTTTCAAAGGCTTTTGACACTGTTGATCATGTCACGCTCCTAAATATACTATGAGGTATTGACATGAATTCAATGACTTTGAGGAGGTTGAGCAACTTTCTCTTAGATAGAGTGCAGTATATCAAAGTAGGTCACATTCAGTCTGAGTTCCTACCAGTGTCGAAGGGCCTTCCACAAGGTTCCATCCTGGGTCCAGTATTATTTGCCATTTATATCAATGACATTGGCATTACCCTTAATACCTACAAATTAACTTTTTACACAGATGACACTATTTTATACAATTCTACAAAATCAATTCAATCAGCTATTGAAAACCTACAAATCTAATTTAATTGTACAACTACAATGTCAAGTTTGATCTGTGATGGCCACCAACAGTAAGTTGAATATCATGAAATTAAAGCTCATATGTGGCTTCCCATACATCTTCAATACAATCCTAGGCTCGATCTGTGACCATTCACTGAAGTCAGTGAATTTTCAATAGGTCACATTTGACCTTCGAAGGTCACTATGAAGGTCACCAAATGAAGGTTCATATATGTCTTTAATACAAACCTAGGCTCCAACTGTGATTGTTTTGGCAATACAAGTCATAGTAATTGTATCAAGTTTGACCTTGGAAAGTCACCAACAGTCATGCTGAATGTCCCCAAATGAAAGTTTATGTCTTTCCTGTATGTCTGTAAACCTAGGCTCTGTCTGAAACAATTTTGGAGATTAAAGACATTGAATTTTCTCAATAAACTTTATCTTCAATATTTTCAAGCCTTAGAAAATTGCATTTTGCTTTACCTCATTTGACCATTCAAGGTCAATTTTAATATTGCCAAAATATACACTTCTGGTCAAAAGTTTGAGGACAGCGCAATTTTTCATGTTTTTTAATGGAAAATTATGCAGTATAATGTCTCATTGTTCTCTGGAATGAAAGCATCATGATAGAACAAATTAACGATCGCAGTTAAAAAAGAAAGCATGGAATCTATGTATGAACCAAAACGTATTTTAAAATTTTGATTCAAAGTACCCGCCTTTGGCAGATATAACAGCTGAACACACTTGTGGCATTTTTTCCACAATGGAAATCAAATATTCTTCAGAAAGTTCTTCCCAACTCTGTTGCAGAAATTTGACCAGTAGTGAAGGTCATGTCTCTGTAATACAAACTTAACTCATTTGGCGTGTTGTGTTCTGTGGTCTGTGTGCCTGGTTAGTTAATTTTAGGTTTTTATTATTTTGTTATGTCAGTTTTTAGTCCATGTCTTAGTGTTCACATTTCATTCCTCTCCCGTGTTAGTCCAGTCCACGTTTTACCCATGCACTGTCTTTGCTTTCTCTCTGGTCGCGTCATTGTTGGTAGCAGTTTCTGTGGTAATTGATTGTGACACTGTTTCGGGTGATTTAATGGGTTCTGGGTTTCATCCTTCCTTCCCTTCTCGTTTACTAGTTTCCCCTTGCTTTCCTATATCTACTAACAATTACTAACAGTTTGTTGTTTTCTCTAAATTTACTAACCACTTCTAACATTGTATTTAATACTAATCTACTTACGAGCACCTGGGATTGTATAGCTGCACTTACTAATTGACTAATTATCTCTCAGCGGTCCCCCTGTTCTTGTCTCCGCCCCTTGCTTTTCTATTCACTGGCTTTGGTAAATTTTCTGCAGACCCTCTGCATTCTTATCTATTCTGGCTGTTATTCTGTACACTTATGAGTCTTTTTACCCAGTTTATTTATCCCGTCTTTGGGATTGTCTTGTGATCCTCGTCTGTGTGTTAATGTTTATCTGTTTCATGTAATTAAGTTTCCCTTATGTTCCACCCCTTGTTAATTATATTAAGTTCCTGCACCTGTGCCTGTCCATGCCCCCTACCTTATATCTGTCAGCCTCTGCAGCAAGCCTCCAGATCTGACTTCGCTCCCACTCCCATCACTACTCCCGGCCCTGTGCACTATCCTCTGGTCCCCACACTTCTTTTCTGTGTTCCAGTCAGCTGCTTACCCAGCCCAGCCTACCCATCCTGCTGCTCAGCCCCTGGTGCCCTTGTCCTCCAGAGCCCAGTGTGCCTGTCCCCTTCGCTGTCCCCAGAGCCCAGTGTGCCTGTCCCCTTCGCCGTCTCCAGAGCCCAGTGTGCCTGTCTCCTTCGCCGTCTCCAGAGCCCAGTGTGCCTGTCTCCTCCGCCGTCTTCAGAGCCCAGTGTGCCTGTCTCCGTCTCCAGTCCCCAAGTGTGCCGGCCGCCTTCGCCGGCTTCCCAGCCAACGTTCCTGCCGTCTTGTCTGCCCCCCTCCTGATGTTCTCTCTTACCCTTCTCCCGGCCAGCTGTGCTATCCGAGTTAGCCATCTGCCAGCTGTGCCCACTGTCTTGTCTTGTGCCTGCCCTAGACCCTGCGTGACCAGTGTCCCCTAGCTCCAGTTCCCTAGTGTCCCCTTTCCGAGTCTGCCCCTTCCGAGTGTTTCCCTAGCTCCCCTTCCTGAGTTGTCCCGAGTGTCCCTAGTCTGCCCATTGCGGTTCAGTTTTTGGATTCCTTAGTTCTCCCCTTTCAGTGTAGTTGCATGGTGGTTATGTTGGCCTGAGTGCCCAGTTTTTTTTTTTTTTTTTTTTTTTCTTTCTTCCCCTCCCCCCCCCCCCCCCCCTCTGGTTTTCTGTTTGTTTTAATAAATTAAATTATTTTTGGATCCCCCGCATCTGGCGTCTCTCCCAGTTCAGTTCCGAGTTTTCAAAGTTCACCCAGTGCTCCTAGTGTTTCCCTCCCCTATCCAAACGAGTTAGTCTCACTCAGTCGGACTGACTGGCAATGCACAAACAATACAAAAACAAATATACAAAGCATATAATTATAGAGAAACTGAATATACCAACATATTTCATTAATGTCTCAATGGTAAAATCCAAAATCATTACAATCATTTAGAATTAAATAAAAATCAAGTTCACTTAATAATTGGAATCCTCCATTTAGGACTTTGTTCAACCACCTCTGGCAAGGATGGCAGCATGAAGTCTTTTCCTGTAATTTCAAACAAGGTTAAGGCACGCATTTGGGAGGGATTTTGGACCACTCATCTATGCAGGTCCTTTCAAGATCCTTCACATTCTTAGGTTGGAGTTTATCAACTGCCCTCTTCAAATCAACCCGAAAGTATTCCACTGGACTGAGATCCGGCAACTGAGGTGACCATTGCAGTGTGTTGATTTTGTTGTCTCAGAACAATTTCTGTGCGGATCTTGAGGCATACTTTTAGTCATTGTCTTGTTGGGAAGGCCACCTAAAGCCAAGTCCTCACCGTCTGGCAGAGGGAACCAGATTGTCAGCCCAAATATCTTGATACTTGGTGGAATTCATACGTCAATCTAAACTAGTGCTCTACATAACTGACTCACCATATTTTATTGTGTATGAGATGCTTCTCATTGTATGCATCCCTGTTTTAATGCCAAACATGCTGATGCTGTATCTGACCAAAATGTACAATTTTGATGTCATTTGACCAAAGCACCTTATTCCAGTCATACTTTAAATGATGTTTGGCAAACTCCAAGTGCTTGCATCTGTGTCCTCTGATCAAAAAAGGCTTTCTACTGGCAACTCTTCTCAAGAGCCCGTGGTTGTGGAGGTGGCACCTGACTGTGCTTTTTGAAACCAGCTGACCCCAAGATGCCACTGAGGCTTGCAAATCCTTCAGTCATTCTTGCGCATTAAGGTGCTTCTCTCACCATCCTCCTCTGTATCGTGGGGGGCAAAATGCAGTTGCGTCCTCTACCCTTAACTTTTTCAACAGTTCCCTACCATCCAAATATTTTAAATAATTGTCCTGACAGTGCTCAGTGGCATATTCAATAGTTACTGAATCTTCAAGTCATTACCAGATTTATGGTCTATGACCACCTGCCAGTTTTAAAATGAAGCTTGTTCTGTTTTCTTCATGGTGTTTGAAGACATTTGGTGCATCTCAAAGCGTAGGCTGCAGCCTTTGAAGGCTGCATTTTAAGGGGTCGTCACTTAATTCCATCTGCCAAACCGACATTTGGGTAAGAGACAAGGGTAAAATGGGGTTAGAACTAGAGCTTGGTGTTAGAGTTAAGGTTAAGGTTGGGGAAACCAGTGACGACTTGCTTAAACCAAAGAAATAGCATTACGTCAGTTTGGCAGATGGAATGAAGTGATAACCCCTAAAAATGCAGCCTTCGAAGGATGCAACCTAGGCTTTGAGCTGCACCCAAAGGGATAATGTATGTGTGTTAACTTATTTTTATATCCTAGTGAAACAGGAAGTGATGTAATGGCTCATTATAGTTCCTTAACCCTTTGATTTAAAGACTTAATGATGTGGAATTTAATGCCAGGTTTAATTTTGGAAGATGTTATTTACAATGATGTTTAAGGGTGCCATTGATGTGAATATCTTGATTTGGAAGAAATGCATTTTCAATTAAATCAGTAAATGATTTTGGTTGGTGCTATTGGTACACTAGTAACATACAATATTTCACAGTTATTTCTCCATAAATGTATTTTCAAGAATTTTTTGAAATATTGTCAGTGCATTGCCAGTCAGGCGTGCCAGTAATTTTGGAGCCCACTGCATTTTTCAGAGCAGTCGCACAAAATTTCATGATATCTGCAATTTGTCTCCTTTCCTTTAATGTTAAGCTCTCCTTCATTTTTTTCTCAATGGGTAATTCCATCCGAAATCACCAGAGGCCTCTACACTAACAACCACAGAATTGCTTCAAATCTACAAAACAATATTCTAGTATCCAGTATGTGTTATGCATAAAATTTTAGACCAATATTTTCATTTGCATTTATGATATTGAGACTTGTGTAAAAATGAGTGTTACGATACAAAAAACGTCCCAAACAGATCAAATTTGTAGGGTTTTTCACCAGTATAATTTTTTTTCATGGCTTCGTAAACTGTTTTTTAGACTGAAAATCTCCCCACATTGAATGCAGTTTTATGTCTCCTCACCAGTTTGTTTCCTCTGGTGGTCATTCAAGGAGAATTTCCCTGCAAAAGACTTCTCACCCTGATCAGAGTTGTGAGGCCTTTCACGTGTGTGCACCCGATCATGGCGTCGTAAATGGTATTCCCTACTGAAGCTCATCCCACACCGATCACATTTGTAGGGCTTTTCACCAGTATGTCTTCTCTGGTGTTTATTTAAATGAGATTTCCAAGCAAAAGACTTCCCACACTGATCACAGCTGTGAGGTCTTTCACCTGTGTGTACCCGATTATGGCGTTGTAAATGGCTTTTGCAAGTGAAACTCTTTCCACATTGGTCACATTTGAAGGGCTTTTCACCTGCGTGCATCTGATCATGACGTTGTAAACTGCATTTCGAAGTGAACCACTTCCCACATTGATCACATTTGTAGGGATCATCTCCGGTATTTTGTCTCTGATGCTCAATTAACGAAGGTTTCTGAGCAAAAAACTTCCCACACTGATCACAGTAGTAGGGCTTTTCACCTCTGTGCCCCTGATGATGGCGCTGTAAACTGGTTTTGTAACTGAAACTCTTCTCACACTGGTCACATTTGTAGGGATTACCACCGGTATGTTGTCTCTGGTGGTCATTTAATGAAGATTTCCATGCAAAAGACTTCCCACACTGGTCACAACTGTGGGGCTTTTCACCTTTGTGCACCTGATTATGGCGTTGTAAATTGCCTTTGCAACTGAAACTATACCCGCACTCATCACATTTGTACGGCTTTTCACCTGTATGAATTTTTTCATGGCAAAGTAAACTGCATTTCGTACTGAAACTCTTCCCACACTGGACACATTTGTAGGGCTTTTCACCTGTGTGAGTTTTTCCATGGCATCGTAAACTGTTCTTATATCTGAAACTCTTCCCACACTGATCACATTTATACGGCTTTTCACCTGTGTGCACCTGATCATGGCGCTGTAAATTGGTTTTCTGACGGAAACTCTTCCCACACTGATCACAGTTGAAGGGCTTTTCACCTGTATGTCTCCGCTGGTGGTAATTTAAACGAGATTTCAGAGCAAAGGTCTTCTCACACTGATCACATTTGTAGGGCTTTTCACCTGTATGCACTTGCTCATGGCGTTGTAAATGGCTTTTGTTACTGAAACTCTTCCCACACTGACGACAGTTGAAGGGCTTTTCACCAGTATGTCTCCTCTGGTGGTAATTTAAACTAGATTTGTGAGCAAAAGATTTTTCACATTGATAACATTTGTAGGGCTTATTTCTAGCATGAATTATCTGGTGATTATTTAAATCAGATTCCCAAAAAAAGTACTTTCCACATGTATAGCATTGGTGCGGCTTCTCCGCTATAGGGATTCCCACATCAGGCATTACATCAAAATGATTTTTCCCTGATGTTGGACAGTTTGGATTGAGTCCTCCTGACCTATAATACGCTTCATTCTCTCCTTTTTTATCAACACCAGCTCCGTTAAGCGCAGTATTCATGACATCACTCCCAAAAATTGCACTGGATTCAAACATATCGTCATCAGATTTGATGTAAACACACTTATTGTGTGGCCAGTCACTGACACATTCAGTTTTGATATAGTCTTCATCATTGTCAGTTTTGACCTGATCGGGATACAGATGCGTAGTGTCGGCCAGTTCTGTAAAGTCTCGGCTCTCCTTGTTAAGATCCCCAGTCTTGGTGGGGCTCAGATCAGTTTCTGTTTTTATCAGTGATGCTTCTGTGTGATGTAAATCACTGACCCTGCTGTTTGCAGTAACACACTCTGGCTCGAGTGTGTTGGGTCCTGGTGCAGTATATTTTATCTCTGACTCTGCCATGTGGACAGACTCCAGTCCATGTAGTTCCTCTTCTTTCTCTCTGATCCTGTGCTGCTCGGGGAGCTCTGGTAGGGTCGTCTCCGTGTCCTGTCTCAGACGGACTCCTGTCTACATCATTTTGCGGATCAAATGTGTTCAGAAGTGCAGCTCCTGTAGGGAAACAGTGGAAGGGATTTTAGCCTTTAACTGGTCTGACTGCGCAAGACATTTTCCCCGTATGTTTCAGGTGCTTCTAGCAATCTGATCTGTAATATTATTGACTCTTCTTCATCTCTGTATGCAAAACTAACTTCATTAAGCAATAATTCCTATAACAGATCACTGAAATGATGACTTAAATTTCAAATGAGTTACATTACTACATATACAGCAAGGAAACTATACAAAACTAAACAAATGCTGTAGGTTAACAACAATGGAGTATACCCCCAAAATGACAGCATTCTTTCCATAGACAAGTTCATAGTTGGCTGGGTGGATGAGCAACAGTACTGGAACCAAAAAATGAACAGAACTACTCTGGGTTTCAGTAGCTCATTGTAACAGCTGGACTTTAAGCATTAATTATGTTTTAGTCGTGCCCATTAGGTTTCAGTTGTACTCTCGATATCAAAGAAAATTAGAACATGCCACTAATGTATTCTTGACATTAAGTAAAGTTTGAATGAATAAGATCTGTCTTAAGTCAGGTTGCATACTCCAGACTAAACAACTTGTTGAAACTAGCTAGTTTGATGCTAAAGCTGTGTCGACGATTAGGTGCGCCACAAAGACATAAGGTTCATCTTTACTACTCTGTGTAATGTCCAAACCATTGTGTGTAAATAGGAACTGGAGAGGCCATTGGAGCGAAAAATCACAGAAACCAATTTGGCGTCAAGTGCACCGTAACTCTCTATTTACCCTTTGGTTATCATGGGAAAACTCAGGGCACTATTTTGTTAAAATAAGGGGTACACAATCATATTTCCTTTATGAATTATTACTGAAATACAACTCCAATACCAATGAGGTTGGGCCATTGTGTAAAAGAGCCATTCTCAAAAATACATCGATAAGGTGCTGTGAGACAAAGTAAGGCAAAAAATCTTCAGTGGCACTGTCTGAACTAATACGATTTTCTGGCAGACCGCAGACCCTATGGTGAAAACAAAAACATTGTGAGACTCTGCTGAGCGTCCCCTTGTATTTTTTTTTTCTTGTAGTGTCAGGTATGTGGTCAGGATGGCGTTTTCAAAAAAGGTGTTTTTCAACTTTCTTCCCAAACTTTTCTGCTCCTATTATGGCCACCTATGGGGCACTTGGTCGGCGCTCCTGATGCACTGACTTGTATGGGGGGGAAAAAAAAGGGATGAAAAACAGGGATTGCGAAAGAATGAAAAGGGGCTATGCAACTGTTTATACAAGGCCCAGAGACACGGTTGGGCTTGATGTTTCGGCATTTGTACCGCATCTCTATCGAAAACACTCGGCAGTTTATATGGGACAAAAAAGTATGTTGAAATGGAAAAATAATAGTAAATAAATGGACTTGAGAAGAACAATATGTTACCTCTGCTTGCCACAAGCACACAATAAGCTCCATCAAAAAACTTGTGCATTTGTTTCTAACAACTATTATTCT
Source organism: Gymnothorax reevesii (assembly GCA_029721435.1). NCBI lineage: Eukaryota > Metazoa > Chordata > Actinopteri > Anguilliformes > Muraenidae > Gymnothorax > Gymnothorax reevesii. The sequence continues at coordinate 155,354,542 of CM056575.1, forward strand.
AGTGAAGGATAATAAATGCCAAGTTCAGAAAAATGGCATTTAGGGGCAGATTTTCCCAATTTTAAAGTCCTTTACTTTTTCACCATTTTTTGAAATATGGGTCATTCTTGAAATTTAAGTCAGCTGTTTGTGATTTGGATGAGTTTCAAACTCAGCAGCAGAAATGATCTATTGTTTAGGTTGTTATTTTTTAGCTTTTATAGCTTAAGTCCCTGCAGACTTAAAAGTTGCCCTTTTTAAGGGGTCAAAATATATGATGGTGAATGACGTCACACATGTAACACATGGCAACAAAATTTTTTATAAAATGAATAAATCTGAGGGAAGATATGAAAAACTGGATATTATTAATTACTACCATACCTTCCATGCTTGGAGGGCATAACTTCCTCAGTCCCGCAAATAGAACCTGTTTTCTGGCCAAAAATGCACCCGTCACACACGTAACATGGTGTTACGTGTGTGACATTTATGACGTTACTTGTGCGACCAAATTACAAAACCCATGCCCATTATGACATTAATGACCTGTTTCCTTTATCTTTAGACTAATAAAGGTTCAGTTCACAAACTGTCAAAAGGAGGTCTTGGTTATCACGATCCAGAAAAACAACAACAACGACTAAAGCCTTCAACATGAAAGTCAGCCACCCCATTACTTGTCTTAAATATTTTGCCAGATTTTTGCAACATTGATGTGTATACCCATGTGCAAAGCATGAAAGAATTTAGATGTAACATTGCAGAATATGTCAAGTTAAGGAAGTAATGTGAAAATGCTGTAAGTTGGATTAAATTAAACCTTAGGCACAGAAGCCAAATATAGCTATTAATGTGTTAACCTATTTAATGTTTTATAATTCAAGATTTTAGCTTCATAGAGAGACCTAATATGGCTCAACTGAGACAATAGACTTGAAGCATTCAGTATTCCATCTTATTTCATGTTATTTTATTCAGATTTTGGTGGAGAAAAGGGGCTGCAAATAGCTTTGCTGTTATGCAGATACCAGTGAATCACCACTGAAGTGATTGTATATCCGTGAGTTTTACATTGTTGTAAAACCTCTATATACTTTTCAGCATTGATAATGCCTATCCAGATGTTGTAAGCTGCCCACGCCATAGGCACTAACCCAATTCCATCAGAGGTGCAAGCTTTTGAACTGAGCACTGATAACAAGCTGGATGGTCCCTCTCCTCTTTAGTCTGCATGACATGGGGTCCATGGCTCCCAAAATGAATTTCAAATTTTGATTCACCTGACCACAGAACAGTTTTCCATTTTGCCTCAGTCCATTTTAAATGAGCTTTGGCCCAGAGAAGACGGCGGCATTTCTGGATTGTGTTCACATTTGGCTTCTTCTTTGCATAATACAGCTTTAACTTGCATTTGTACAACCCCAAGTTCGAAATAGTTGGGACGAAGGGTAAATTGTGAATTAAATCATACTGCAATGACTTTCAGATCACCTGAGCCAATATGTTATTTACAACAGAACATAGATTACATTTCAAATGTTTCAAATGTTGAAACTGAGAAAATTTACATTTTAATCCACAAAATGAGCTTATTTCAAATTTTCTGGCTGCAACTGGTCTCCAAAAAGTTGGGACACGGGCAAAAAAAAGGGCTGAAAAAGCAATTAACATATAAGAGAATCAGCTGAAAGAACTTTTAGCAAGTAAAGTTAGTTAACTGGCATCAATTCTGTAACATGATTGGCTGTTAAAGGGATGTCTTAGAGAGGCTGAGTCCCTCAGAAGTAAAGATGGCCAGAGGCTCTCCAACCTGTGAAGGTTTGCGTAAAAAAAAAATAGTGGAATCAGTAGCGGAGCTACAGGGGGCGCAAAGACACTCCCTTTTAGTCCTGGGAAGATCTCAATCATTTTCCTATTGACGTCTTTTCCAATTATCGTAATTAGCTACTGAAGACACGGTTTCTCACCGTATGCGATCTAGCAGTGATGAAATCATGGGCTAAATTCAGTGCAGAAAAATAATTTACTTATTAATTAGCCAGTGCTTCGCGTGATTGAACTGATCCGTGTTCCAGTGAAATGCAGACTTTCGCTCTCGGTATTTCGTGGGCTGATTTAAAAAAAAAAAAAAAAACAGTGGCACTCGGCAGTTAAATAGCCTAGATTATAAAAACTGTGTGGCTCAAGCCATTTGCGTGAGAGTCGACAGGTAGGCAATGCAACTGAGTAGCGTAGTGTTATGGTCCCAATTTGTTATGACATTTACGACAGCAAAGGATGACAAACAAAATTTTAAAACTTAAACACATTTAATAAACAAACACTTTTCACAAATCTACTATCTACTCAAATGACCAAGATTGATAAATACAAGAACAAAAATATTTACAGTCCCTTTGGTTGGGTTGCTTGGTGACGTCCTGGGTGAGGAAAATGCTCAAACACAGGCAAAAATCCATAAAACTTCACAGGTCTTGAACAGAAATGACAGGTCTGGTCACATGTATCCTTCTCCTTGCAATTTCTCCGACTACTCCTCTCTCTCAATTTTCCTCTTTATATACTCTTTTGCAGACCCCTCCTACATTTAGACCTCTTTTTTTTATTCTCTGGGACTTGCCCCAGACAAGCCCAAGACATGCCCAAACCTAGATCCAGTCTGAGCTTAACATAAGAAAGGTCAATACTATTCTATTCGCATTACAGTAGATTTGAATGCAGCAAATACGCATCCAGATGAATGATCGTCGTCTTACCTAATCAGGGAGAACAAGCAGCACCTGTTAAGTGTGGAGCGCTCTCGGAGTGAACCTTTTGTTAATCATGAAGATGACTGAGAACAGGTCAGGATTAATAATTGTTTTAAACGACTGTTTTGTGCAACCTAATTCTCTGTTCCGCCACTGTACTGAATTTAACCCGAAATTCAATCGCAGTTAGATCGCATGTGGAGGGAAACCGTGTCTTCAGTCGCCAATTAAAATAATTGGAAAAGACGTCAATAAAGGAAAATGATTGACATCTAGCCAGGACTAAAAGGGACGTGTCTTCACCCCCCCTGTAGCTCCGCCACTGTGTGGAATACTTTAAAAACAATGTTCCTCAATGTCAAATTGCAAAGGTTTTGAAGGTCTCATCGTCGACAGTGCATGACATCAAAAGATTCAGCGAAGCTTGAAAAATGTGCATAAGTAACAAGGCTGTAGACCTTTACTGGATGCCTGTGATCTTCAGGCTCTCAGACACCACTGCATCACTCACCGCCATGATTCTGTCACTGACATTACTAAATGGGCCCAGGAATACTTCAAGAAACCACTGTCTTTAACACAGTCTGCTGAGCCATCCAAAGATGCCACTTAAAACTCAATCATGCAAAACGGAAGCCATTGTTGAGCAGGATCCAGAAGTGCCGCTGTGTTCTGTGGGCCATTTAAAATGGACTGTAGCAAAGTGGCATAGTATCCTGTGATAAGAAGAGACCAAATTGACTTTCTTGTCCTCCAGGCTAAAGAGTAGAAAGACCACCCCTCCTGTTATCAGCGTTCAGTTCAAAAGCCAGCATCTCTGATGGCATGGGGATGCATTGGCGCATATGGTGTGGGACAATTATGTTTTTTTTGTTTGTGAAATTATCTTTATTGGGTTTTCTCAATATAGACAGATAGGATTTTTGAACATACGTATCAGATCCAATAAGACAACCAAAACCCACAAAAAGAAAAAAAAAAAAAAACAATAATCAATAAATAAACCACTAAAAAACAATACCAAAAAAAAAAGAAGAGAAAAAGAAAAGGGCAACACATTAGTAGTAAATGAGAAAATGTCACCAAAAATATACATAACCAAATTCAACAAATGACATCACAGGACAGCCCAAAAATAAGTATAATAATTCAAAATAAAAATAAAAAAGAGGAAAGGAAGAAAAGAAAAATAAAATAATAATAATAATAATAATAAAATAATAAAAATCTTTCTTCTATATTTTCATTCATTGCACCTCGAAACCGCACTCCCCAACGATTGCCCCCGGTCACCCACCATTTTGTCCCTGCTCCTTCAAACCCAACTAACGGGTCTCTAGATAATCAATCCAAGGTTGCCAGGTTCTCAAAAATAATTGTGGGCTACCTTTCAGGTTGTATGTAATCTTTTCTAATGGCATGCATGAACTAAGTTCATTAATCCAATGTGATACACTGGGGGGCTCCTCATTCTTTCATTTTGATGCACTTTTTGGCTGCTGCCATGGGTAACAAAAAGAAATAAGCTAATCTCAGTGAGGTGAATTTTAATTTGCTGAGATCCCCAAGAAGGGCTATGGATGGAGACAGAGAAAGTTCTATATGGAGAATCTCTTTGAGAATATTTTCTATTTCTGACCACCAGTTTGCTAGTTTTGGGCAGGCCCAAGTCATGTGTAGTAAGTCTCCTGTGTCGATCCTGCATCGAGGACAAACTGGAGATGCATCCTTCTTGAAATGACTAATTTTTTCAGGTGTGTAGTAGATCCTGTGAATGTATTTGAAATTAATAAGCTTATATCTTGTATTAATATATCCCCTTTGAGCATCTACAATTACATGTTTTAAAAAGCACCATTAATGCTGAAAGGTATATAAAGATTAGACAACGTCTATTCCAGGGAAGGCCTTGTGTATTTCAGCAGGACAACGTAAAACCACATACTGCTGCTATTACAACAGCATGGCTTTGAAGTAAAAGAGTCCATGTGCTGAACTGGCCAGCCTTTCTCCGATAGAGAACAATTGGCGCATAATTAAACGAATAGTCCGTCAAAGGAGACCCAAAACTATCCAGCAGCTGGAAGCCTGCATTAAACAAGAGTGGGATCAAATTCCGATGACTAAACTCAAGAAACTTGTCTCCTCAATGCCCAGATGCCTCCACTCTGTGTTAAAAAGAAGAGGGGATGTTGCACCATGGTGAACAGGCCCCTGTCACAACTTTTTTTGAGACCTGTAGCAGCCATCAAATTTGAAATGAGCTCATTTTGTGAAGAAAATTGTGAAATTTCTCAGTTTCAACATTTGCTGTGTTATTTCTGTTTTATTGTGAATAAAATACTGGCTAGTATGATTTGAAAGTCATTGCATTTAGATTTTATTCACAATTTACACTTCATCCCAATTATTCCAGAATTGGAGTTGTAGATTGCACGGCAAATTGTGTTCACAGATCATGATTTCTGGAAGTGTTCCAGAGCAGCTGCAGTGAATGCCAGCGCAGTATTATGCCTGTTTTTTATGACTTTTTGAATAAAATTTTATTGGAATTTTCCTAAACTTATTTTGGACTTACATAACAGGTATTTCACAATTGAGTATAATAATTATTGTGTGATATCAATAATAATAGCAAAATAAGTACAAATAAAAAAAAAAAAAAAACAACAAAAAAAAATACACACACATACCCACCACTGCAAAGGAGATGGCAAAACATTGATTCATACATTGGTGCAACAAACCTCGAACAATACATTTATCACACTGGGCCATGAGCTCCACACCTATAACAGGTAACACACCATCATAAGAAATTTAAAAAGGCCCCTGGGGCTCCAATCCAGGGAGTCGGTGCCCCTATTAATCACGACACCTAAGTCCCTGGGCAAATAACTAATCAACGTCCACCATATATTCAAGAAATTATCATCCTTTTCTTTTAATTTGGCAGTAAGTCTTTCCATTGGGAGAACTCTAAAAATTTCCTTATACCACTGTATTACCGAAGGAGGGTTGTCCTGGATCCAATTAAATAATATACATTTCCGAGCCAAAAGGAGAAGCTTATTTAACAATTTTGACCTCTGAGAGTCTAAATCCCCTATTTTGGATGGAGGACTAAATAAGAATTTCCCAGGGTCTTTACAGATCTGACCTTTAAAAATTGCATTCAATTCCTGTGTTATACATGACCAAAACTTGGCTATTATGGGACATTCCCAGAAACAATGTATATATGTTCCAACCTTATTCTTACATTTAATACATAATGGGGACCTAGTAGAGTCAAGTCTATTCAAAAAGTGTGGTTTCATATGTTGCCTATGGAGAATACGATATTACATTTCTTGATAACTGTTACCCAAGAAAATAAAATGAGATGATTGGATGCATGAATACCAAGTATCCCTTTCATATACAATCTGTAAGTCCTTCTCCCATTTTTCCAAAACAGTATAATTATTTTGCGGATCATAAGACATAAAATAGTTATAAAAATGTGAAATGAAACCCTTCGTACCAGTAAAACAAATGATGGCTTCCTCTATTGGCCCCAACAAAGGTTTATCCTGAGGTAAATTACAGTCTGAGAGGATAAAGTGGCGAAATAGAAAATGAGCAAAGAAATCTATACGCATCAGACCATACTTTACTGTCACCATTTCGGAAGACATGAGAACATTATTATCATCAAATATATCCCCTATAACTCTGATACCCTTATCATACCATGACCGAAAATTGCCAGTTTTAACACCTGGAGGAAAGTTTCTATTATTCTTAATTGGAGTGAAATATGACACAAAATTCCTATTAAAAAATGGGACATAGCTTTCCAAACTTTAATTGTATTAAAAACTATAAGATTATTTATCAATCCAAGGCTTGGTTTGCCAGTATTAGTAAGCTCAGCTAATATTGTATATGGGGCACACATTCCCATGCTTCAGATGGTTCAGGACCTCCCTTAAGCTAAGAATGAACCCAATCATGAATAATATGACTGTGACGGGCCCAATTATAATATAAAATATTTGGAAAAGCCATGCCCCCCCTATCCTCAGGCAACTGTAAAGTTTTCATACTCAATCTGGATTTTCTACCTTTCCAAATAAATTTAAAAAAGGCCCTCTCAATTTCCTTAGCTAACTTTTTTGTAATCTGTAGAGGCAGCATTCGCATAGGGTAGAGAAGTCGAGGTAGTGCATTCATTTTAATCAGATTCATCCTACCCAACCAGGACATTGGCAGGTCCATCCATCTGGCAAGTTCAGTTCTGACATCCCGAAGCACAATAAAAAAAGTTCCTGCTCAAAATGTATCTAATATTTGACGTAATGTATATCCTCAAATATGTAAATCCAGAGGCAGACCAAGAGAATGGAAAATTTGGTATGTCCGGTGTTTCGATACCATACCCCAATGGCAAAACAAATTGAAATGCCAAAATTTATTTTAAAACCTGAAAATGATCCCAACATATTAATGGTTGACATCACAGCTGGTATTGACTCCTGAGGGCAAGAAATAAATAATAACATTTGCATATAAAGCCATCTTATATATAGTGTATCCGATTTCAAACCCAGAAATATTACCATGTGCCCAAATAGTTTCTGCCAATGGTTCAAATGCTAAATAGAAGATCAAAGGTGAAATTGGATCCCCCTGTCTGGTGGACCTACTCAGTGTAAATTCTGAAGATTGCATACCATTAACAATCACACCGCCCTCGGGGAATAATATAACAACTTCACCAATTAATGAAGTCCCTGCCAAGACTTAACTTTTCCAATGCACTAAATAAATAGGGCCATTCTATCCTATCGAATGCTTTCTCAGCATCGAGTGAAATTACAAGACCTTTATTTTGCCTATTTGCTTCTCCAGCAGCTGGAAGCCTGTATTAAACAAGAGTGGGATCAAATTCCAGTGGCTAAACTCAAGAAACTTGTCTCCACAATACCCAGACGCCTCCACTCTGTGTTAAAAAGAAGAGGGGATGCTACACCATGGTAAACAGGCCCGTGTCCCAACAGTTTTTGAGACCTGTAGCAGCCATAAAATTTGAAATGAGGTCATTTTGTGAATAAAATCATAAAATTTCTCAGTTTCAACTTTTGCTATTTCTGTTTTATTGTGAATAAAATAGGGCTGTAGCGATAATTAATCGCGATTAATTTAAGCACGGTAAAAGTAACTGCCACTATGAGGCAAACAGACATGATTGCTTATTATCTTTTCTATGACACTGACCTAATGCGGTCATTTGAAATGCTTCCGGTAAGAAAACTGTGGTTTGAAGTCCGCTAATTACCAGCGAGGCTGGACTGCCACCATCGCCTTGGCATAATTAGCTCCCCTTAAATCATTTCCCGTGTACTTTGCCTAACTTGCAATCAAGCCATTTATTCAGCCAACTGACTAATCAAAATCAAAATGTGGCCTATAATGAGAAGCAGACGGACCTAACCAGGTTGCCTGTTAGATTGAAAAAATTTCAATAATCTGAATAAATAGCAGACCTCTGAATTCCACCTTTCATCAAGGAATTTTGTATGCATTATTAAAGATATTTAAAAAAAAAAAAAAAAAACGTTATTCAAAGATTGCTCTGGTTTTAAGAGCTTATAAATATAGGCTACGTGAAATGTAAAACATTTTGTGAAGCATACCGAACATGAATGTGAGAGCGAATACGTTTGCATTGCAGGCAATAGTCAAATGCAACGAAGATTTGGCAATTAACGTTCAGGCAAATCTTTGCCGCAAATTTGAGGCATTTTTTATGAGATGATTGAACGAGAGTAATTTAAAATAATGTAACTCATAGCACTTGATTTTATTTACTTTTGAGCATCTAAATAACCAACAGTGAAGGTGGAAAACATTTTGTTTAAGCTTGTAGAACGTGACATGTAAATAGTTAACAAATTTGAAAATCTTACAACATCAGCGGCAGCCTGGTTAGGTCTGTCTGCTTCTCATTATCTCTTCTTAATCATTATAGGCCACATTTTGGTTTTGATTTGTCAGTTGGCTGAATAAATGGCTTCTAAATAAAATTGACATCTGCTAATGTAGGGTAGGGGCTAATTAGGTGAGGTCAAATTTGACCCCGTGGGTTCTCCAGGATTAAAATTCAAACCATTATCTGTGATTGTAACAGTCAGCTCGCCTTTCATATTGAAATCCCGGGTGCACAACTTCCAACGTCAGCCAAAACATCATCTCTGTGGTGTCCTATGATCCTATAACAGGCTAATGCCCAGGAGTAGATGCTTATGACTTGTTGGGCTATCCAGTGGACAGTCAGGCAATGAAGCTCCTGTTTATTTCGAGACCATGCATCTGTTGTGGTGCATACATGGCTCTTTGCACCCACTGTGATCAGGCTATTGAAGCGCTGATATCAGTGTACATTTCTCCCATACATATAGGCTAGTTGGAGCCCACTAAACCAGAGGTCGTCAACCCTGGTCCTGGAGAGCCGCAGTGTCTGCTGGATTTTGACGTTACACAGCACTTAATTGATGAATGAAAGCAGTTGATTACACCCTTAACTCATCTCACCTGGTGTCTTCGGTTTAAATAGGGTAGAGAAAACCAAACTCGGCACACCCTGTGCTGTTAGCAATACTCCCGCACTGAGGGAATAATAAGCCAATCAATAAATGACCAGGAAATACCCATAAGACTCCTAGAGCCAATTAAACAGACATGCAGGTTGTGACAGAAGTCTATGTGGAAACCAAGATTTGTCAATGTAGTTGGACATTTAGCATTGTTGTAATCTGAACAAAGTAGAGGTTCAAAGTAAAGATAAAAGTTTATAGGGAAGGGGCAGCAAGCGCTGGTCCTGGAGAGCCACAGGGTTTGCTGAGTTTGGTTTTCTCCACCCTATTTAAACCTAACCTAAGACACCAGGTGAGATGAGTTAAGTGTGTAATGAAATGCTTTCATTCATCAATTAAGTGCAGAGTAACGTCAAAAACCAGCAGACACTGCGGCTCTCCAGGACCAGGGTTGACGACCACTGCACTAGACCTACCAGTAGCTCAGGAGGCAGTTATCACCAATTCATATAAGTGACCCAATACATGTGACACCCATTAACATCAAGAAACAAGAGAAGATTTTCAACTATGCACTGCTATGCATTTTCAAGCCAAGAAGCTTGGTAGCTAGGCAAGTTCTTCTGATGTCAGCGGGGTCATTACATATCAATTCACACATCATAAAAACACACAAAACATTATCCAACGAAATGTACTTATTTACAGGTGTGTGTATGCATGTGTGAGAATTTCAAAAAGTTAAAGACGAAACACAATGGCGCACAAAGGAAAAACCGGCAACAAGATTGCAGAATCAAAGATGGCCTCTGGGACCTCACGGCACGAGAGTGGACAAAGGGAGCGGACAAAGGGAAAACGGCCGACCAGATGGGAGGATGACAAAATTTAGCCTGAGTCCAGAATGAATCCATTGTGTGGCACACAGTGCGGTTCTTTTATTTGAAGTCTGTGTTTGTGAGTTTGTGTCCTGGAGGGATGCCAGGTGAGAAACTTGAATTATTAGGCTGCATGAAAGACCCTGCATCAGCGTTAAGCATAGTCACTCCCATCACTTTGCAAAGTGGCTAGCCAATAGCCAAACAATTAAACACATTACGACAATCAGGCTCAAGGAACAACATTAAAGCAAGTCAATAGATGTACACTGATTTCAGTTCAGCAGTTCTGTGCGTAGCCATGTGCACCATTACGCTATGCTTGCTAGGTATACCCAGTTCAGGATAATGCTACCAGTCTTTTGGAGGGAGAGGCCGCCTTGCTGAGTAGCTTGGTATGCTAGCAAATCCGTTGATGATCCAGGCAGGAAAAGGCTGACCTTGCAGAGCAGTGTTTTAAATGTGGGGTCCAGAGGAAACCTAGTCGCTCCTTTGGGGCTCTGTGGAGTTAGCAGCTTAGCACTAACTTGCTTTGAGCTGCTGTTTGTAAAGTCAGCAGGCAGGCTGCCTGCTCCTGCAGCTGGCACTGGAATAAAATGTCTCAGGCAGGCCCTCATGCCGCTGCCGTAAGAAGAGTTTGGTCTGTGGCTGCGAGTGCAGGCTTCACAACGAACACGACTTCTGTACAGAGGTCAGAGAGCCATGAAATGAGAGCCGGTGAGAGTCTGAGGCAAGTTCGAGATCGGGGGGTCTCACGCCTAGGTCTTGCATGGGAAGACTCCGAAATATTGAATGACTCTTGAGTTCTTATGCATTTTCCAACATGGCTGCCAACTACGGTTTGCATCAAGTTCCATCGAACAAGCTGCGGCATTACGAGACGCCATCTTGAAGAGAGACTGTTAGCAAATATTCTTGCTCGTCTCTGCAAGACTAAAGGTAGTTTATTCGTTCAAGATGCTTGAATGACCCCGCAATCCTGGACGTGAGAGCCGGAAAGAATCCGGGAGACATACCCCTCGTTTAACATCACCTGATGACATCATGGGTCATATGCCACATTGACTAAAGGCAGCTGAAAGCTGGGAGTCGGGGAAATGGAGTTCATTCATGAGCAAATGAGCTGCAGCCTATTGGAAATGTCTGGATCACGCGAGTCAGAGTCAGTCTAGTGCACCCACCACTGGAACCTAATTTGACTGAGAAGTCTAATACTGATGGTATTAGTATAGCCTAAGCTTTGTCTACAACTGTGCAGAAATACCATTTTGGCTAAGTCTTCATTACCTTCGCCAGCGACTTCGCTGACGAAGGTAATGTTTTGATCCCCGTGTATTTATTTGTTTGTGTGTCTGTCTGTCTGTCTGTCTGTCTGTGTGTATGTATGTGTATCGAATAACTCAAAAAGTACCAGACGGAATTTCATAAAATTTGGTGGGTTGATTTGGCATGACCTGAGGATCAATCGATTAGATTTTGGGAGTGATCGGGTCAAAGGTCAAGGTCAAGGCCACGAAAAGGTCAAAACCGACTTTCGGCCATATCTCGGTCAATTTTTATCCGATCGGCATGAAACCAACGCCAGCGTCGAGGGATTCAGTGGCGTCGGCGAAGGTATGCGCTCTACCGAGTGCCCGTTCTAGTTTCAGAATAGATTTATATATAGCGCCTTAAACAACAGCCTAATGCTGCCCGCATCCCACAGTGATCCCAGTGCTTGTTGAAAAAAAAAAAAAAACACACACGCGCGCACACACACAAAGAAACAAAGCAGTTATTTAAGTGCTCTTTAAGGGGTCAAGACTAGGTTCAGAATTGAAAAAAAAATTTTTTTTCATTTTGTAAAAAATCTTTCAAAACATTCATAAAAGGTGATTTTTAAGACCATAAAACGATCTTTTAAGTGGACTTTTATCACGTAAATGCCTCCAGTGCATTCGTTTTGTGACAATAATGCATTTTTTTTGCATCGCAAAATTTCAGTTTATCAGGCTTGTGGTGGGCATAAAATCCACATTTCTCAAGGTATTACTCTGAAATTTTCACCATAGCATCAGTTTGTTATGTTCTATACAATGACATAGCCATTTCTGGGTAGGTAGCTACATGGTGTATTTATGATCCATCTGCCAGGCAGGTTCTGCCACCCATTTCTAAAATTCTATGACCAAATAATTTTTCAAAATATTTTCCCATGAAAATACCCAGAATGAGTATGTCGTTGCATAGCTGGTGATATTAGCTTCTAAACAAAAAATTACAGGATTACAGGGAAATATGGTATAGTTTCTGAGATATTGTTGCCACAAGATTTCACATTTTTCGCCAATAATGTATTGTTTTCAAGGTAACAAACTTATTAAATTTGATTAAATTCAAAGTCCATTCTAAGCTTTTTTTCAGTTGACACAATTTTTATGTGTCTTTAGCGTTTAGAAGTACTTAAATTGAGTGACTCAGGATGGACCCCTTAAACCAATGGGATGAGTATTCAGTTAGGAGAAACTGTTGAAGTTCTGTACCCCTAGTTCGGAAAAAAGACCACTTTTACAGCCAATTTCAGTTGGTCTTTCAAAATCATTGTGGGACATTGTAACTTATACATATGCAATGTCAAGGTTAAATCTGTTCTTGAAGTTGCACTTAAGCTCTGAGCAAGTCTTTAAAATGAGTCAAAAGGTGGTTTCTTCTCTTAAAATAGCTGTCAAGCACTGCTATCCATGATTTTACACCTCCTTTTGAAAGAACCTAATCACTAAATAATACCAAACTTATCAAATAAACACTTGAATATGCATCTGCATGGCAAGAACTCCTGAGAATGACTGAGATCGTTTTTGGAGAAATACATTTTTTTTTCACGTTCTTTAATTATTTAGGGGGGCCGAAATCCCATCCACTACCATGAAGGGGGCGGGTTTATAACCTACTGCAGCTAGCCACTAGAGGGGGATCAAGAGGTGTCTCCTCACTTTTACTGAGCTATTAGTTCATCCATCTGTCAGTGGTCCCAAATGGCAACAGAAAAGCCAGTCAGAGATCAAATGAACACATTTGTTCATCATAATAGGAAATTTTGGGGAGACAGAAAATGTTACATGGTCCTCATGATATACAGCAGTGGTTCTCAAACATTGTCCTAGTGCCCCACTCTGTGTGCTGTTTTTTGTTCTCAGGATTTGAACAAGCTGTTGATTTGTCTTCATTAGGTGCATTTATGTTTACAGCAGTTCTTTATCCTCTTCAGCCACATTTGACAAATACATGCCATAAATAAAGAAAATTCATATCCACATTGAGATATATTAGAAACTAATAGAAATAACTGCAGAGGGAAAGCAAACATTTAATCAACCTGAACAATCAATAGGTTCTTCAATGGTGAAACTGTTGACAAATGGTTGCAAAAACTATCAATTTATTTGGCATACAATAGAGTCGCACCTGTCTTGTGTCATGTTTATCTTATTAATTTCAGGCAAATTATTTTGAAAGACCTCAAAACACCTGTGTTCAGCCATCTAATTTGGAGCTTACTGATCTTCCAACAGTCTAATCTGATCTGTTCAAAAATATTTTTACCTGAAAATCCTCACAGTATAGAAAATTAAGCATAAGATATTCAAGATTCATTAGTCTTTATGGCACAAGGGTACATTCATCAACAGGTGGCTTCAGATGGTTAATAACATGGAATGCAGCCAATTAAGACAAACTAACAGGTTGTTGAATTCCTAACATTGCAATTGTGGTTGGAACAAAAACCAGCACAGACAGTGGGGAGCCAGGACAGAGCTTGAGAGCCACTGGTATACAGTATATCATTGTAACTCCTGGTCCAAGTCAGGGAGGGAAAAAGAACCTTGGAGAAATACGTCAGGCACAGCAGGCCTTCACTGTCAGAGGTGCTTCTGATGTTTTGTCCACCCCTTGGATTTTTAACCCCTTGATGCATACGCCTCACATACCTGAGGATTTTTTCATCCCCCCTCCAAGCTTTCACAAGGCATCCACCCCTGGATGGAGGAACATGCCCTACTGACCAAGGGGTCAGAGCCCACCCACACCAAAATTTAGATTTTGATAAAACTTTGCACATTTCAAGAGATATGCATTGGCAGTACTGAGGTCAAATATATCAATTTGAACAAAATTGCCTTAATTTTGGAGGGAGTTTGAGGGCCTCAGATATGGATTTTCAGAGCCGACAGACCCACACGTTTCATTTTGCCATCAGAAAATTTGCTGAAATCTTGGCTTAAGCTACTTTTCTTCAGTAAGTATGTTTAGTTTACCTGTACTTTGGCCAGGAAAAAGCAAAAAACACCAATCATACTAATTATTTTCAAAAATTAAATGCATTTATAATTCTGTAACTAACTAAGACCGAGCCCTAAGACTTGGTATGCAAACTGTCGGTCAACTCTCTGAAGACCACAAGAAATATCAAAGTCACAATGGTTGTATTAAATGTTTTAATGACCTTGGAATTTGTGTCATCAAAAGGGACATCATTTGTGTCCCTTTTTGAGATATATATACCCACTATAATGACCCAAAATATACACTTTTCATTCTGAAGCCAACTTCCAAGGTTATTAAGACATTTAATATAACCATTGTGACTTTAATTTTTTTTTTGTGGTCTTCAGAAGGTATGCAAACTATGGGTCAACTAAGTCTCGGGGCTCTATCTTAATGAGTTACAAAAAAAAACATAAAATTTTGAAAAAATCTGTATGATTGGTGTTTTTTTGCTTTTTCTAGGCCACAGTACAGGTGAACTGAACATACTGGGTAAAGAAAAGTACCTTAAGCCAAGAGTTCAGCAACTTTTCTGATGACAAAATGAAGCTTATGGGTCTGTCTGCTCTGCAAATGCATATCTCAGGCCCTCAAACCTACTCCAAAATTATGGCGACTTCCTCAAAACTGACCCCTCTCCCTAAAGGAAGCTCTTACTTCACCGTTTCACACCAGATATATAAATCTTCCACGGTGGGGAATATAATAATAAAAAATATTTTTTGGTGGGGAAGTTCCGAAAATTTTGTTGATTTGATATGGAATGACCCCAAGGGGAAAGGTCTCATTCATCAAAGGGTTAAACCTTTGTAATTTTCCTCACTGTTAAATGATACTTTCAGGACTCATGTCACCAGCCGTTCTCCTAATGAGTAGGAAGTGAAAACACAGACCATTTATTCATACTAACGGGCAATTTGGAGTCTCCAGTGAGCCCAGCATTCGTGTTAGGAATATGGGAGGAAAGCGGAGTGCCGAGAGAACACACAAACTAGATTCAAACCCGCAGCCCTCTGACTGTGAGGTATCGGTACCACCCACTGAGTTGCCTAATTAGAAGCCTTTTTGTCTATATGAACTCTGTGGTGGACATTTATCATAAAAACACATCTCACAATTGTCACAATTATAAGGCTCATCACCAGTATAAATTTGATTATGGTGTAGTCAATTACTTTTCAGACTGAATTGCTTCCCACAGTGATCACATTTGTGGTTTGTCACCAGAAATGTTTTCCCTGGTGATTATTTCATTGTTCTTTCTAAGCGAAAACACTCCTCGCTCTGATCACAGTTGTGGGGCTTTTCACGCGCATGAATTTGCTCATGGCGTTGTAAATGGCTTTTTTTACTGAAATTCTTCCCACACTGATCACATTTGTAGGGCTTATCACCGGTATGTTTTCTCTGGTGTTCATTTAATTGAGATTTATAAGAAAAACACATCTCACAGTGGTCACAATTATATGGCTTTTCACCAGTATGAATTTGATTATGGTGAAGTAAATTCCTTTTCAGACTGAATCGCTTCCCACAGTAATCACAACTGTAGGGCTTTTCACCAGTATGTTTTCTCTGGTGATCATTTAAATTATATTTCCGGGCAAAAGACTTCTCACACTGATCACATTTGTAGGGCTTTTCACCAGTATGTTTTCTCTGATGGTCATTTAAATGATGTTTCCAAGCAAAAGACTTCTCACACTGATCACAGTTGTAGGGCTTCTCACGTGTGTGAATTTGATCATGACGTTGTAAATGGCTTTTTTTACCAAAACGCTTCCCACAATGTTCACATATAAAAGGCTTATCCCCGGTATGTTTTCTCTGGTGGTCATTTAAATGATGTTTCCAACCAAAAGACTTCTCACACTGATCACATTTGTAGGGCTTGTCACCTGTATGAATTTGTTCATGGCGTTGTAACTGCCTTTTGTGACTGAAACACTTCTCACACTG
This sequence comes from Gymnothorax reevesii, assembly GCA_029721435.1. Classification (NCBI taxonomy): domain Eukaryota; kingdom Metazoa; phylum Chordata; class Actinopteri; order Anguilliformes; family Muraenidae; genus Gymnothorax; species Gymnothorax reevesii. The sequence goes on from CM056575.1 coordinate 155,370,997, forward strand.
TTTACATTTGTAGGGCTTTTCACCTGTATGTATTCTCTGGTGGTCATTTAAATCAGGTTTCCTTGCAAAAGATTTCTCACATTGATCGCACTTGTAAGGCTTTTCACCAGTATGAATTCGATCATGGCACTGTAAGTGGCTTTTGTGACCGAAGCTCTTCCCACAATGGTCACATTTGTAGGGTTTATCACCAGTATGTTTTTTCTGATGGTCATTTAAATAATATTTCTGAGCAAAAGACTTCTCACACTGATCACATTTGTAGGGTTTTTCACCTGTATGTATCCTCTGGTGGTATTTTAAATGAGTTTTGTGACCAAAACACTTCTCACAGTGATCACATTTGTAGGGTTTTTCACCTGCATGTCTTCTCTGATGGTCATTTAAATAACATTTCCTCGCAAAAGACTTCTCACATTGATTACATTTGTAGGGCTTTTCTCCAGTATGAATTGTCAGGTGGTAAATTAAATGAGATTTTCTAAAGAAACACCTCCCACATATATAGCATTGGTGGGGCTTTTCTCTTTCAAGGTTTCCCACATCATGGATGAAATCAGACCGATTTTCCCCTGATTTCTTGCCATCTGGACTGGGCTCTCCTCCGCAGTGATACAGTTCAGCCTCTCCTTTTTCATCAACACCGGCTCCATTTAACACAGTATTCATGAAATCGCTCCCTGATACTTCACTGGATTCAAGCACATCTTCATCAGATTTGATGTAAACACACTTAATGTCTGGCGAGATACTGATGAGTTCAGTCTTAATATAATCTCCATCATCAGTTTCAGTTTTGATTTGGTCAGGATACAGATGGGTAATGTCGGCCAGATCTGTAAAGTCTAAGTTCTCTGTCTTAAGACCCCCAGAGCTGATGGGGCTCAGATCAGTTTCTGTTTTTATCAGTGATGCTTCTGTGTGATGTAAATCACTGACCCTGCTGTTTGCAGTTACACACTCTGGCTCCAGTGTGTTGGGTCCTGTTGCAGTACATTTTGTCTCTGACTCTGCCATGTGGACAGACTCCAGTCCATGTAGTTCCTCTTCTTTCTCTCTGATCCTGTGCTGCTCGGGGAGCTCTGGTAGGGTCGTCTCAGTGTCCTGTCTCAGACGGACTCCTGCCTGCATCATTCTGCTGATCAAATTTGTTCAAAAGTGCAGCTCCTGTAAGGAAGCAGTGGAAGGGATTTTAGCCATGAAATGGTGTAACAGCACAAGAAACTTTCCCTGTACGTTTCAGAAGCTGCTGACAATATGATCTTTGGCATTATTTTCCCTCCGACATCTGTCTGACCATCTGTCCGTTCCTCTCGATAAGTGAGGTCAAGTTTTCTGAGAAACTACTCAATTATATTAAAGAAAGTTTGTGTCTGGGACTCACAGGGCTGCCCCCTGAAAGTCGATGTTTTGAATCGTCACTTGATGTATGGCTGCTAGTAAAATTGTCCCATCGCCATTTTTGCGTCGCCTGCGAAGCATAGCGGCACATAGGGATCACTTTGTCCGGTGTCTGTCGGTCCGTCCGTCTGTCTGTCTGTCCGGTAGTCACACTTTCAGTTGGTAGTCACACTCCAAACTAAAGCTTCGCAGGCGACACGTGTTCACCTGAACACCTAGTTCATATAAACATAAGAGAGTCATCTCACTTTGGGAGCATTTCAAGCAGAGTGCAGATATCAGGAATTGATTTTTTAGTCATCTCATTTCGACAGAAATATAATCGCTGGCTGAACCTCTGCCCGACATCGATACTGGTGATATTTATGCTTGTGTTGGTTCCTGCCTAGCAGCTAGCGATGTTGGCTAGCTTATCACTGGAGTTTACTACACTTTGTGCCACAGGAATGCAAGTTTTCCAAGTTTAATTTTGTTGACGAGCTGTTTAATGTCGATTAGCATGCCCCATCATTCCTGTATGTTATTGCCTGGTGTTGGCAGCTTGGTGAAAAACAATGACAATCCAAGAGCAGATTGTAGATTCCTGTCGGTGTAATGAAAGATTGCAATATTGGCTGTAACTTTATCGATGTCATCCCCACCTTGCGGAGATCTGCTTGGATACTGAAAGTTAGCCATCTAATAGTTCCTTCTTATGCTGGAGAGTAAATAAATATTGTAAAGGCAATCTCACACTGAGTAAGCCTTGAAAGTATGCACCCTTGCAAACCAATCTCTGCCAATTTGTATTAAATTATATTTTCCAATGCGCAATGTAGCTTATATATTGAAGCAAATAAGTCACATATTTGAATCTAAACAGCCATTAAATTCTTAATGTTGAAATACTGTAACGTTTTCTGCTTCGTGCACAGTACAGATGCACAGAGGACAGGAAGCTGAGGACTGGACTCAAGTGCAAGGATGGACTTCGTAGCATTTATTAAGCCAACTGCATGGCAAATAGCAGAAACTTAGAAATGTAAAACAATAAGGAACTGAGGTTCCTAAAAATAAACACCATGAGTAATACCAAGTCTGGGCTATGGCTACAGGAACATTGCATTACAAATAGGAAACAAAACAGGAATCGAGGTTCCTGAAACAATAATGTGAAGGAAAAACAACAAACAGCACAAGTTTCTAGGTTTTAGTATAAATTAGCAAATTCGGAGAATAAGCCTATACAAGACTTCTATGTCAAACAGGCATGCGATTACACAGACTTAACAATATCCTTGTCTTCATTAGAAGAAAGTCTCAATTTAGCTAGCTAAATTGTGGCTTTTAAAATTAGCTTGATGTCAAATTAGCTGGCTATTTTGCAGTGAAGATGCAAATAGCCTGCCAATTTGATTGGGAATTTTTCCCAACAAATCTTGGTCTAGTTTGCAAAATAGCCAGCTAATTTGAGAGTTGGTCCGCTATTTGTGTTGCGTCTTCATTATACCAAATTTGAGCCACGCACTCTATCTGGAAATGATGCAATGTCTCCATGTATCAACTTCAGGCAAAAATCTCGAGCAGAGGGCTTTCAGGCTAATTGAGACACAAATTCATACTATTGGGGTAATTTCCCTGACCACAAAATAGCAAGCTAGTTTAAGTTCGTTATGATGAAGGCAAACCTAGGGAGACTGAAGGACGTTCAGTCTTAAATACACACTACTACCACCCAGCGGTAATGAGAAACAGGTGTGAATATAGTGTGATCTGGGATTTAGAAGACCGGTGAGCTGGATGGCTGGAGGCGTGTCCTTACAAATATAAACACCATTGAATTCATAGTGTTGAAATATTCTACTCTGAAAACCACCCATCTGAATTTATTTGCTCTGAATTCATGCCTTTGAAATTAAAATGTGAATTGCTTTACATACAATTTCAAAGGCTGAAATTTGATGCTTCTTTTTCAATGTTGTCAAATTCAGATCCGAAAATTCAAGCTTTAATATACTGAAAAAAAAAATAGTGGCCAAGCCACTGCGCCCTGAGCTTTTTCAATGCACACTAATGAACCCTTGGCAGGACAACCTACAGTAGGAATTTGAGCCTCTTAGCTTGTAGAATAAGGGAGCTAGAGCTGTTTCAAGTTTTGCAGTAAAAGCCGCCTGGTGGCCAAACCAAGAATGGCAGCACACCAAAAAATGGAACTCGGGCTACATCTTGGGCCCATATACATGCATTTAAAATAGGAAAAGGATCTGTTGAGAACTAAGGACGCTAGGGTGCAGAAACAAAATTGGCATATTTTATGACCTTTGACCAATATCACCTTTAAAGAACAACCTACAGTAAGAATTTGAGCATCTTAGCTTGTAGAATCAGGGAACTAGAGCTGTCTGAAGTTTTGCAGAAACAGCCACCTGGTGGCCAAACCAAGAATGGCAGTATGCCCAAAATCGAACTCGGGCTAGATCTTGTGCCCATATGCACGCATATGAAATATGAAAAGGATCCGTGGAAAACTGAAAGCTGTATCGCTCTGAAACGACAATTGTGGATGCATTAATGCACGCACGCATGCACAACAGACCACCACTAATGCCCTAATCAAAGCATAAGCCCCTTGGGCCGGCCGGCTGAGCGGGCTAAACAAATTGGTGGGTCAAATTCAATTGGTCAAATTCATACTGGAAAATTCAAGTTGGGAAAAAAAAAAAACCTTACTCAAATTACTACTTCTGGCCAATCAGAGCACGGTCTGTCAGAGATGTGATCCAAAAAAGCAGCTTGGAATTCAAATTTGCCCGTCGCATGTTAGTAAGGCCACCAGTATCTTTGACCGAGCCCTTCTGCAAAATAGAGGTCGTTAGATTTTCCCGTTCTTTTCTCGTAAGGGAAATGCATACATTTTGGGGCGAAAAGAATGAACCATATAGCAATGGTATCAACAGGCATAACAGCGGAAAATGTCCGGACAGCAGTCAAGATAAAAGGGAAAAATGGCGAGTAGGAGTGGTGTAACATATTTCACTCTCCTCTTAATAAGCAATGTATTTTAGAGTTTCTCTCCATGCGAAACTAGGATCCTTTTCAGTGGTTTTCTAAGGTTGAGAAGAACTTCTGTTTGAAAGTAGACCTATTGCGTTGTCTCATTGCAAGGTAAAGCGGTCAAAATATTCTTTAAACACCATAGGCCTACACTTTAACTGATATTGATATTTTAGGTCAGTGATTTTTGGGTGGTTAAAACGCAATTTTTGCTGCTGGCCCAACAACAGAAAAACTCTTCAGATTCTATTACATTACTAGCTTCCGATCCTGGGGGCGTTCCAATCATTGGTAACACAATGACTATGGATAAGTAATTCACACACACACACGAAAAAAAAAGAAAAACCATCCGAACTAACCTTTTAACACTACAACGGCTGACAATACAGTACCTCCTAGAACGGCCGTGAGGCCATTTTGACCTCCCACCTCTGCGGGCCTTATGATTGCAAATTAGAAGTCTGTTACTGGAACAGTTGTTAATTATTTTAAAATAGCATGTAAAAATAAATGAAAAAATATCTTTTTTTATTAATTTTGCCACATTAGGATTTAATTATTTTTTTATTTTAGAACAACGTAAATTCATTACTGTATTGTTTCATGAGTGTATCATTAAACAATGGAAAAATATACAATTTGATGAAGCTGTCAAACATAAAAAAGACAATTGCACATAAACATTGAACATTAAAATAACAATACACCTCTGCTCTCATAAAAAATGAACATTAACACAGAGCACATGGGAGAGAGCCTTGATCAAAATGTCTGGGAACCACAACCTGTTCCTCTATACTGTTTTGATGCACAGTCTACTCGCATCCAGCACAAAAACTGAACACCTTGATGGTGCACTGATCACACACAAGTCGCCGGCACTTGACGCAGGATTAAGGATGTTTTAATTGCAGTGAATTTTCACTGTACACTGCCTTCTCTTGTCTTGAGGCTGCTCTGCCTTTGAGAGGCACCAGCACAGACTCGGCTGCCTATTTCATCTGCATGTGATCGCTGCGTATGCCCTTGCACAGCTGCAGAAGGAAATTACGTTGAGTTATTTCCTCCATCGTCCATCATTTTTATACGCATCTACCCACTAATCAAACAGTAACAAAATGCATTGCTAGGCAAGTAAGATGCAGTTGACTGCCTTGCACAGCTGTCAGTGTATGAATGCGTTGTATAAATGGGCATATGTGAGGTATGTCTTCGGTCAAGTGATTTGAGCCGTCTGTCTGACCAGCTATAAAGTCAGCCAAGCCAGGCTGACAATATAGCCTGGCTACAACCGGGCTAAATGGTCCATTTTCAGTCTTTTGCACTAGGAGTAATGGAGGTAAAAGTGGCCATTCTAGGTAAATTCTGTGTTTTTTTTCCCTTCTCTTTTATTCCAGAATCCCCATAACTAATAAGTTGATGAATAACACCAGTTTAGGAAAATTAAATCACTTAGAGACATAGAGTTATGTGCGACCTCACAGCCGTTCTAGTGTTAAGGTGCGACCTAGCTAAAGTAATTGCTTCTTACTTTAGGAGTGCATAATTTTTTGAGCGAAATAGGAGAGAAATATGTGGACAAACGATGAAAATAGCTTCATCGCAGCTTATCACAATAAATGTGAGTCGTTGTCACTGAGCTCACGCTGAGGCTCTATGACAGATGGATGATTAACGTTACATGCATTTCGCGATTCGCTCCTCTTAGAACAGCCAGTTTTCCTTACATCGTTCGAATATCACCAGTCTTGGCGAGCTAAACTCATCAATCCACTGCCAAGTAGCCTATATTACATGTATTTATTTATTTAGTCAATAACAGGGACTTGCCTAACAATTAAACGATGACAAGGTTGGTTTCCACCATGTAGTTAATGATACAGTTCATTCTGATCAGCAAAACCCCGTATTTTTGGTAGCCTTTCTCCGACCTCTTGCAGCACTCCAGGTGCGGCGTCCCGTCATATTAACAAATTTTTAATGCGCGTCTTCAAATTTTTGAGCTCACTCACTTTGAGACTGCACCAGATATCGCGATGAAATCAACATGGTTTCAAGACCAGATTTCCTCTAGTCCTCTTGTCGCAAGACTGTGTGTAAAATCTCTGACCTATAGTAGCAGGTAAATTTAGCTGGTAGAAACGTCAGAAATACTAAAATTATCCCCATAGGAACCTCCCAATTCAAAACGAACGCAAAAATACATTCTTACCTATTTTAATTATCCTCCCAGATAAATTCTATTGGTGAGTGAGTATTCCAGTTTCAAATTATCTCTGGCGAATGTTTCAGTGAAAACGTTTGCGAATAGCTAATGGTACGGTAAATCACTCTCGGATGAAAAGAAGAAATCTGACATCGGCTCATCTCCGAGCACGTAATTCCCTTTTCTCCCAAGACTTAACAAGCTTCTTATCCGCGGGCGTTAACAGACTGACAATGGAATTTTCCCACGATTCCTCGATAAAACATGAACAGAGACGAAAGGCTGACTATTATGATATACATACGCTCACAAATATGTACAACAGCCGGCTTCCGTTTGGTTTCAGGAATTCCTGCTCTGCGGTCCATGAAGCCAAATCGAGGAGGCCGCCATGTTGGTTGGACAGCTTCTTTTCCTGCGGTCATCACTGACCTCCTAAAATAATTTCAGATTCAAAACAAAACGTTTTTTGCTGAGTATGTTCAATGAATAGGATCTGACTCGCTAAATAGGTTGCTAGCCCAGATTTGTGGAACTGTCAAGAGTCAGATGATGGACCAATCTGCTGAGTTTCATTTTGCTTCCTGTCATATAGTTGAGCTTCGAGACACTGGAGCGGACACGCTATTGGCCGATTGCGGCAGAAGTGGAAGATGTACCGCGCGGCCGCCATCTTTGGAAGGTAATCGTGCCGAGCTCCAAGAAAACAAAAAACATTGACTGGGTTTGCATCTCGATTCTGAATCTACATTTTCATCCAAATTTGTTGATTGCTACATCGCAAAATGCATGCTTACATGCATCCAGAGTAGACCTAAAAGATTTCATCCCCTGTGCGGAATTTCTATTATTTTATTCATTTAATAAATTAATTAATTTTGCGGAATTTTGAATAATAAAAAGTTTAACATAACATAACAATACAAAACATGAATGGCAAGAACAGGCCTTTCAGCCCAACTAAGCTTGCCAGTTTCATTAAACTATTGTGAATATATCCATTCAGATAGTGAATTACTCAATGGTATCTAGCTTTAAGTCAAGCCTGCTCTTGAAAACCCCCAAGGTCTCTGCCTCCACAATATGGTCAGGCAAGCTATTCCACATTGAAATTACTCTTTGGGTGAAGAAATATTTCCGAATATCAGTGCTAAATTTACCTTTGGTCAACTTCCATTTGTGACCCCCAAGTTCTACTCACAGCACTTGGTCGAAGGAATCCTACATTATTCACTTTGTTAAGCCCTTTAACATATTTAAAGACCTCAATCAAATCAACCCTGAGTCTCCTTTTCCTAAGACTAAAGAGTTTAAGGATCTTCAGCCTCTTCTCATTGCTTTCATCTTTTATACCTGGAATAAGCCTAGTGGCTCTTCTCTGAGCTTTCTCTAGTCTAGAGCCTCTATATCTTTCTTAAAGTATGGTGCCCAGAACTGTACACAATACTCCAGATGTGGTCTCACAAACGTGTTGTACAAAAGAAGCATCACCTCCTTAGATTTGTACGCAATACTTTTGGCAATGTATCCCAGCATCCGGTTAGTTTTTTTAACTGCTACGGCACAATGGCTAGAACCTGTGAGGGTTTGGTCAACAATCACTCCCAGATCTTTCTCGTGTGCAGCACATTTCAGTTTTAAACCTCCCATGAAGTAATCCCATCTAATGTATTTATTATCTACATGTACAACATTTCACTAGATTAACTTTCATTTGCCACATTTCTGCCCAATTCTGGATTCTATCCAAATCATCCTGAATCACTTTAGTGGACCCTAAACTATTTGCCAAACCCCCCAATTTAGTATCATCTGCAAATTTAACCAATCTGTTCTCAATATTACAATCAAGGTCATTAACGTAGATGAGGAACAGCAGGGGTCCCAACACCGATCCCTGGGGGACACCACTCCCCACCATACCTAGCTCAGATGAGATGCCACTGACCACCACTCTTTGTATTCTGTCCTGTAACCAGTTTTGAATCCACTTCAGAATACCTCCAGTAACTCCAATGGAGCTCATTTTAAAAATTAGTCTCTTATGCGGTACTGTATCAAATGCTTTCTGAAAATCCAACTATATGATGTCATAAGCCCTGCTCTGGTCATAAGTCCTGGTGGCCTCTTCAAAAAACTCCAGAAGGTTTGTTAGGCATGACCTTCCCTTCCGAAAACCATGTTGGCTATCCCTCAAGATACTGTTACGTTCAAGAAATAAGTCCAGCTCATCTTTTATGATAGATTCCAATATTTTGCACGCAATGCAAGTTAAACTGACTTAATAATTTAAGTCTCCCATAATAATAGTCCCACCACCACTAAAAGCTTGTGTAATCCTCCTAAAAAGCATTTCATTGATTGTACTGTCCAAAGCTGGAGGTCGATAGCATACTCCTACGTTTAAACCTGTCTCATGTTTGCCAATAAGCCTGACCCAGATATCTTCACAGGACAAGGAATGTTCAATTTCGGAAATTTCCTGTACATTAATGTTTTCGTTCACATAGAGAGCTACGCCTCCTCCTCCCCTATTACATCTATCCTTACTAAAGAGCTTATAACCTTCTACATTATAATCATCTCCATCCTCATAGCCCTCACTAATAATTACAGCCTCAAGTTCTGGAAATTTATTTTTTATGCTTCTTGCATTTAAGTAAAAACATTTCAGGTTATTACTAACGCTCTTTCCCCTTGAATTCCCATGTGGCCGCAGCTTCGAGCCCCCCACTACGCTTCGTTGCTTTAAAAGTAAATCATCGATAGTGCATGTAACGCCGTCCGCTTCCATCGGGGCAGTCCGCATTTCCCTATGAGTAACACTCACTAACCTTAGTGGAAATTGGATCAAATCAAAAAGTGACAGTAATAATCCACCCTAGAAACAATCACTCCTTGTCAACTTTGGCGTAAGAGGTAAATTAACACATAAGTGCGGAATTCACTGACAGTTGCATCAATATTTAGTAGATCCTCCTTTTGCAGAAATAACAGCCTCTAAACACTTCCTACAGCTTCCAATGAGGGTCTGGATTCTGGTTGAAGGTATTTTTGACCATTCTTTTTTAAAAAACATCTCCAGTTCAGTCAGGTTTGATGGTTTCAGAGCATGGACAGCCCACTTTAAATCACACCACAGATTTTCAATAATATTCTGGTCTGGGGACTGAGATGGCCATTCCAGAACGTTGTACTTGTTACTCTGCATGAATGCCTTAGTAGAATTTGAGCAGTGTTTAGGGTCATTGTCTTGTTGAAGTATCAAGCCCTGGCGCAACTTCAACTTTGTCACTGATTCTTGAACGTTGTTCGCAAGAAGCTGCTGATACGGACTGGAATCCATGCGACCTTCAACTTTAACAAGATTGCCAGTACCTGCACTGGTCACACAGCCCTACAGCATGATGGAACCACCACCAAATTTTACTGTGGGTACCAAGTGTTTGTCTTGGAATTCTGTGTTCTTCTTCCGCCATGCATACAGCCCATTGTTATGTCCAAATAACTCAATTTTAGTTTCATCAGTCCACAGCACCTTATTCCAAAATGAAGCTGGCTTGTCCAAATGTGCTTCAGCATACCTCAAGCGACTCGGTTTGTGGCCTGTGCGCAGAAAAGGCTTCTGCCGCATTACTCTCCCATACAGCATCTCCTTGTGCAAAGTGCACTGAATCGTTGAACGATGCACAGTGACACCATCTGCAGCGAGATCATGTTGTAGGTCTTTGGAGCTGGTCTGTGGGTTGAGTCTTTGGAGCTGGTCTGTGGGTTGAGTTTGACTGTTGTCACCATCCTTCGCCTCTGCTTATCTGAGATTTTTCTTGGCCTGCCACTCCGGGCCTTAACTAGAACTGTGCCTGTGGTCTTCCATTTCCTCACCATGTTCCTCACAGTGGAAACTGACAGCTGAAATCTCTGAGCTAGCTTTTTGTATCCTTCCCCTAAACCATGGTGTTGAACAATCTTTGTTTTCAGGTCATTTGACAGTTGTTTTGAGGCTCCCATGTTTCCACTCCCCAGAGAAGATGCAAAGAGGAGAACAACTTTCCACTGGCCACCTTAAATACCCTTTCTGATGATTGGCTTCACCTGTATATGTAGGTCAAGGGTCAATGAGTTTACCAAACAAATTTTGTGTTCCAATAATTAGTGCTAAAGGTATTCAAATCAATAACACAACAAGGGTGCCCAAATTTCTGCTCCTGCCTACTTTTGTTTAAGTAATTATTGCATACTTTCTGTAAATCCTATAAACTTCATTTATTTTCTCAAATATCACTGTGTTTATCTGCTATATGATATATTTAACTGAAATTGCTGATCCGAACAACCAATGATTTATAAAGGAAAATCTTGAAAATGATCAGAGGTGCCCAAACTTTTTCATACAACTGTGTATTTATGCTGTCATTTCTGCTGTTCTCCAGAAGATCCCTCCTGGAGCGGTGGCTGTTCATGGACAATGGTTAGGCTATGTAATCATTAAATGACACATCGTCTAAAACAGTGTGTGGATCATCCATCACACAAAACTGAAATTGTAACAGAATTAATGTTTTAAGTTCTGAAAATGCACTTCAGATCTTTGGATATATGGAATGACCTGTTATCCGCAATTATCTGAAAAAAACATTTTTGAATCTGACCCAATTTATTAATGCAGTATCTGCAACCCATCAGTCCCACTTCTATAATCAAAAATACATCTCCCTGCATTTCATTTGAAATGTCTTCATTATTATTTACAGTTTGGCTGAAAAATGAAGTGCCCACAAAAATCAACCCTCTTGGTGGCAGCAAAAGCATCGTCGCCATCCATAATTATTCAAATTTCTTCAATTTTTCTGACTTGACCTTCAATCATCAGCAAGTTTATTTCACTCTTGTCGGATATTACTCACAGGGATACAGTACCGTAATCAAATTTATCATAATTTCTGTCTCACATTAGAGTGCGGTGAAAACTGCAGGGAGAGGAGCCGGTCTCTGAAATTTGGCTGAATTAAGGTACCATAGGACACATCTTAAAGACCAGTCTACCACACAGTGCTCATTGTCCTTTTTTTTGAGTTTATGGAGCAGTTCATGGACACAAATGAACAATAATTTAAATTTGATGTACATTTAAAAGTTTTCTGATTTTGTTTTTGAGATCCAATAATCTTCATTGCACATGCATATCATATATTCTAAATACAATGTACTCCAAAGCTTTGTTATCCTGTGTTCCTGACTGCACAAGTGACTTTCAATAACTGTTCTCATCCTCCTCTCTTCATGATGACCTTTACAACTAACCGCCTGCGGCATCGTCTTACCAAAATCAACGCGCCAAGAGGCCAAAGACCTGCACACTGTGGCAGTTTGGGTCCCTCAGGCTGAATTACTGGGCCTAAAAAACATTCTGGGGGAAACACTGAAGAATTTTAGTTCTTGAAGGAGCCTCTGACAATAATTTTGCTTAAGGAGATTTTGGTTTGTTTAAAGACTGAATTGGCCAGTTTTTTCCATAATAAATATCAGGCAGTTACTTCAGAGTTTGGGAAAAGAAGAATGCATCTCACACTGAAAACATAAATTAAATCTATGAAGGAAATTCCAAATTTTGGTATTCTGCCACGCTTTTGATCTGAATGTTGAATTCTCAAGTATTGAAGCACCCTCAACATTAATCGCATTTATAGGATTTAGTACCTTTACGAAATCTCTGGTGGTCATTAAAACTTACGTAAAAAATGCTTCTGATATTTATAGTATTTTCCGCCTTTCTTCTAGGACTCATTTATTGGATAATTAAATAAGAAAACACTTCACAAACTTGACACTCTTCTAGGGCTTACGGTCAGTACAATCTGATCAATTTTCAAAATTGCTACAGCATAATATTTAAAGCTGCTGATAATATTTTGCGTGCTGTATGAATTTATTCATGGTTTACTTGGAGCGGAACGGCCATAGGATCAATAGATAACCTGGTTCTATATGACCTACATATAGTTTGAGAAACTGTCTGACGTTCTTTCATTCTGATGTGCCAGGATTCATGTATGCTTGCACTCATCATTGTACTATTCAAATATGGTTATTCTCTTAAGAACGAAGTATAATATTTGATGTCTCTCTACATCTCACTCATGGTTGCTCGAGTGTCAGACTCACTCTCCCCAATCCAGCCTGCTAATTTTTCTTTTGCCTCCTATCATGATCTAATTCTTTTTATTCAGACGTTACATAACTTTCATGACCACAGCTATCAAATTTACGGCTACAAAATTTGTTTGTTCAAAAATGAATGTAGAATGGTCGGAGCAAAGCCTCATGGGAAATGGTAACTGGGTATCACTTTATCCAATGAACGTAGGGGGATGAATGAGCGGCTGTCACACAGAGAAAGCGGGCTGGTTAACCCCTTAAGAACTGAAATCCTTAAGAACCCCGGTACCGGGGATAGTTATTACGCATGATAAATACAGCATTTTTTCAAATCGCAATATTGTCAAGCGGCATATCCACATTTCGCGAAGAAACTCGGCCAAAAGCTCATGTAAACCATTTTTACCTCAACCGAACTCAATTCATGCACCAAGCAAGTAAATAAGCATGCAGCAGAACATAGGATAAAATCATATCAGTGCTGAATCGCCAGGATTTCTGCTGAATTCGTGCTATGCATAAAAACGATGCCTCAAATAAAAGAGGAAAGTCCACAGAATGCAACGATATGAGCCCTGTCATTTTAAACCGACACCACATTGAAAAAACAGCAGGCATACACTTTACAGTCTACAGAGATGAGCAGAAAAAAATTCTTACCTTTGATATTTTGCAATAAAAAAACTGTTCGAGGGTAAATCTGCGCTTGCTATTGTTAGCCCAATGTGTCCGTGTTATAACAAAACTAGATCTGCCGGGATCCTTGCATGTTCTTTCCCAGGGCGTTGCTTCAAATATCTCAGCTCCGTAGCATTCTGCCTCCATGCAATGTATTATTCTTTCTGAGATCGGCTTGTGATGCTGTCAGGAAGATTATGCCGGTAGGAATTTGATTGTATGAGTCCTGATGATTCTAACGAACTCTAAACCACCTTAATGGCAGAAACCTAGCCTGAGCTACAGCGTTGCGTTCCGAGTGCGTCAAGCTGAGTCCATGGGACATGATGAATGTTCTTGAATAGCGCGACAATATAAACGCGTAACTAGTTTGTTTGAGGTATTGTCCGAATAATTATCCGCTAAATATTCAACATTCATTTTCAAAGTCGTTTTCTGACAGAATCTTTGCACTATTCCGCACAAATACTGAGCCTACAACAGAACAGTAGCTTACGTATTTTCCTTACCCATTCGTTGAATGGGCAATTTGACCATAGACTGTTGTCAATTGGCGCAGCCTATTGGATAAAATGCTACACTGCTGAAAGGAAATTGTAAAGGTACGATTCCTGATCAGGGTACCTTTTTTTATTTATTTTTTTGGAAATAATCGCCGTTGCCTTCTACAAATAATCGCTGGGGTTTTTGTTATTCTCACTTTTCTCTAACATATTTTCACATTGCCTTTGTATTTATCATTTTACTTATTTGTTTTGTTTTTTAATTAATATGCTCCAGTGGAGTCAAACTTAATTTTCATTGTATGTATTATCTTTGAATGGGGAATTGTATAGGCAACAAAACTGGCAGAAATAATAATCATTTTTTTTATTCTAAAAATTAAAAAATGTTGTATTTGGTTGGAATGGATGCCTGTAGTGATATATAAGTGAACTTTTATGGGTTTTACAGCTTGGTATGTAAGACATCTGAAATGGAACACAAGGTACCTAAATTGCCAAAGTGGAGAAGCCACCTAGACATGCCTCTCTAATTTTGTTCTGATTTACCTGATCAGAATAAACTTTGGCACAGATAATAATGACATTCTGTGCTGTAATTTTTGGAGGTTTCAGGCTGCAACTCAACAAATTTACAAGGGATGGAAGTAAAAATTTGTTATCTTTTGAGATTTGTTAAATTTGAGATCTTTCATTTACACTGTGTTCCATCTCCACTTACTCTGACTCAGTGACATATACTCAGCAACAAAAGTTTCTGTGACACCAATATTGTTAATTATTTTTCATAACGCAATTATGAAATTGTCATACATGGTGATATCAGACTGAAACAGTACACGTAAACACAACATTGAAATGGAAATCATGAAAATGCGAGAAAATGACTTTGCACGTGAAAATGTGCGTAAATCATGCTTGTGGATGGCAATAAAAGAGGAGAATTTTTGGAATGTTCACATTGTGCCTGATGAACGACGGAAGCATCACTTATCGAAAACACAGCCATTTCGGATCAGGAACTCTACCCTCTAAATGCCAAGACTGTCTGAAAATGATCGGTGGAGGGCCATTGGGATGATTGAATCCGGAACCTCGCAGAGGGAAGTTGCTCATCGCCTGAATGTCCACCGAAACACCATTTGGAACTTATGGCAGCGTCATCAGCAGACAAGACATGTCAGAGACCGTCCTCGCAGCGGCCGTCCACGAGTAACCACTCCCAGACAGGACAACTGGATTCGAGCAACCCATCTCCGAAATCGATTCCAACCTGCAACCATAACTGCAAGAACGATACCTGGTTTGAGGCGACTGTCTGCACAGACAATCCGTCGCCGTCTCCGTCATTTTGGCATTGTCCCACGTCGGCCAGCAAGACGTCCAATACTTACAGTACAACAACGACGACTGTGTCTACAGTGGGCACAACAACATCGACGGTGGATCCAACGTCAGTGGGATCTTGTACTCTTCACTGATGAATCAAGATTCATGCTTAACCGATGTGATGGTCGTTTACGTGTATACCGTCGACGTGGAGAACGTTATGCTAACAACTGTGTTCAGGAATTTGATCGTTTTGGAGGTGGTAGTGTCATGATTTGGGGAGGGATCACGGCTAGAAACAGAACAGATTTGCTTGTTATTGATGGAAATCTGACAGGTCAAAGATATCGCGATGAAGTGCTACGGCCATTGGTGGTACCGTTTTTGATGCAACATGGTCCCGGAATAACGCTGCAACATGATAACGCCAGACCACACGTTGCAAGGATTGTACAGCAGTATCTGATGCAACAACATGTCAATGTCCTGCCATGGCCAGCCAGATCCCCAGACATGTCCCCAATCAAGCATCTTTGGGACGAGATGGATCGACGTTTGCGGCGGTTGGATAACCCGCCAGCTACACTCCAGGAATTGCGACAACGTCTACGTCAGATTTGGAATGACATCCCACAGCAATTTCTGGCACATCTGATTCGGTCCATGCGCCGGAGATGCGTTGCTTGCATCATGGCACGAGGAAGTCACACCCGGTATTGAAGTGTGAAGGTCACAATTGGTTAGACGTCAGACAAGTGCTTCATGACGCATGAAAATGACATTTTTCGTTTTGAGTGACGTTGGCACTGAAAAGTCAGTGTTTCTCCTGTTAAATAAACATATTGATTGCATTGAGATCTTTGCGTGTCATTTATAACATACACATAAATGGTGTCACAGAAACTTTTGTTGCTGAGTATATATAGTGATTTTTACACCAGGCATGAAATCCCAAATGGTTTTACCTTTATTACGATACCAAAATTATTAAAATGGACCAAGCAGTCGCAGAGATATACTCATTTATACTCATTTCATTTTGGGCTTGCCATTTTCAAAAAAGAGGCTCAGGGCTTAAGGGGTTAATTTCTGGATTTTTTTACACTCGAAGATGGAAAGCAAGAAGAGTAAGGAGAAAAGAGGAGCCGAAAAGGCCAGAATGAAGAAGCAGACGCTGGAGGAGGTGCATCAAAATGGTCAAGAATCACAGATTTATTCCAAAACAACCAGGCGTCAGTGATGCAGGTGAGTTGGCAGAAAACAGCTCAAGCCTTGACAGTATTACTTGGTGCAAATTAGCATAACATTACAGCTGAGTTCTTCATAGATCCTCCTCAGCGGGGGCGGTGTCATTACGGCGGCTACTGCGGCCACGCTGCTCCTCGCTCTCTTTTTTCTCTCTGCTCGTCAGCTCCAAACCGTCTGCATCTGCACCGCGATTACGGACTACGGAGTTTAACCCGTGTTAGAATAACAACACCCTCAGTACAGATCAGTGGGCGCAGCAATCTACCAGTTGTTATTTTACTGATATTGAAAACATATGATTTTGTCTTAAAAAAGTATTTTCAAAAAAAATAAATCTAATGCTTTTTTTTCTTGATTGATTAGATTTTGGCAATTTGGCCTATGTTTAATCACATCTAGAGGACATACAACTATAGCAATTGAATGGTTTTGGTGTGTAATTAGTTTTTCCTTAAATCTAAACTGCCAAAATTGCTCACTTGATTTGCCTTTGTACAATAGAGGATTTTATTGTGAAGGATGTGATGGCGGAAGATTGGGTAGGTCTCAGTCATTTTTAAATCACATCTAGATGTGACTAAATCAACTGACATGCATGTGTCCATGGACATATCCTATCTGATGTTTCTCGGTCATGGATGGAAAATATTATAATGTGTGGCGGAAGGTGGGGTGCATTGTATACCCCCTAACTCACAGCCTATATACAATCAGGGGAAAAAGCAATTACCATCTCATTCTGTAAATTGGGGATGGGTTGGGGCAGTGATGGGCCAGTGCGGTCAGAATTTTCCCGGTGGATTTTGGGGTCCCCCCTCCGCCACTTCAAATGCTTACATCATTGGGAATGGATAATACAAACAGTGTGTATACAGGTTGTTAAAATCAGAAACACTGAAAAAAATTTTTGTGGGTTGAGCTGATCAGTGAACGGTCAGGTCCACGTGGCCCCCTTAAAGGTGGAGCTTGGTACAGTTAGAAGCTGCCAGAGAGCAGTTCCTGTCAGCACGGTATGATGTAGGCAAGCATCAAAAGAATAGTGGGGACTCCTCGTTTCTACATGGTTCTGTATACGTATCCAAATTGTAGAAAAAATCTCTGCACATCTAAAAGATAGAACAGGTGCGTAAAAGAGGCATGAGCTGATTAAAAAAAAAAACACACAAACTCCCGCAAAGCGTCCTACTTGCAAAAATATATAGTGGTGATTAGCAACATTTCATAGCAATTGACCATTAAATATTTTTTCAAGTAGGAGTGCAAGAAAGTGTGGCAATGACCAAGTCAAAGTCCAGACCTCAACCTGATTGAATTGCTGGGGCGGGACCTTAAGAGAGTTGGCAAACAAACACCCTCAAACAACAATGAACTCAATAATATTGTAAAGAAGAATGGGCCAAAATTCCTCCACCACGGTGCGAGAAATTGATAAATTCATATTGAAAACAATTATTTCACGTAAATTCTGCTAATGGTGGTACTGCAAGCTACTGAATAATAGGGAGTACTTATAGTTTCTCACAGAAGACTTTTGCATTTTGGCTGATTTTTTTTAGGGCCTGATTAGGACTAGCTGATTTTTTTAATGTCCTGTTATGTTAAACTATAGAACTGAAGACAGGGGAAATTTCTTCTTATGACTGAATGCATCGTTCGCCACCGGATTTTGAAAACGAATACGCAACTGTTTAATTCAATAAAGTCGCTTGACTATGTTTACTGTCAAATTTTGTTGGCCTAATTGTTTGTATAATTAAAAAGGAACAAGTACAGCTAATTAAACACATAGAGAATTACAGCCGCATTATTTTGATTAAAAATATTCACCCTTAATTTTAACTTGGAAATACACTGAGGTAGATACCTCATTTACAATATAGCCAAGTAAACAATAAACAAGATCCTATAGCCAGCCTACAGGATACACCACCTAAAGCAAAATCTAAGTTAAATTAGGTCTTTAGTGGGAGAGTTTTCTTTTTTTTTTACCACATTCATAGATATGAATTTATCTGCATACATCAATAAATGCAATAAATAAAGCTATATTGTTGGTCCTGTTTTTATCCCGGTACTACTCCAGGCACATATTCCACAATACAAGACGGCTAAAGTGAACAATTTTTCATCCATGGCAGCGGTGACCTCTCTCTATCCATATGCAAAGAAATAGATTTCCTTGCATTGATCACTGGGGTCCAGAATGACAATATCATAGGTAATTACGCACACAAAACAAACTCACGTGGAAACGAGGCCTCAGGTGTGCAATTATTTTTGAATAATGGCCAGCATGTCATTATTTATCGCACTTATACCACAGTTACTACACACAAATACTTCGAAAAACACTTACTGTGCCCTCCATAATGATTGGCACCCCTTGTTAAGATGTGTTAAAAGCCTTAAAATAAATTCAATTTTTATTACAAAAGCACTCTCTCACACTGAAAATTGTAGAAAAATGTAACCTTCAACTCAAGTGAATTTTAAGGGAAAAAAATCCCTGACTAAGAAATAATTATTTTTTATAAAATCACCTGTTCCACAATTATTGGCACCCCTAACAATTCCTTGGAAATAAATGAAATTGAAGCATTTCTGTCATTTCGACAGTAGTTTACAAAGTTGGTCAAAGTATCTAGGAACATTTAATTAGTAATTCATCACTTCCTGTTTCCCTGGGGTATAAATAAGACATGACACAGAGGCCATTTCTCTTATTCACTCTTCAACATGGGAGACGTGAAGGAACACACCATTCAAGGCAAATGTGTGTCGACCTTCACAAGTCAGGCAATGGCTACAAGAAAATAGCCACTCGCCTGCACCTGCCCATATCAACTGTCAGAGGAATCATTAAGAAGTTTAAAACAACTGGAACAGTGGTAAACAAGCCTGGACGAGGACGCAAGGTTATTTTGCCACCACGCACAGTGAGGAGGATGGTAAGAGAAATACAAAGTTCTCCAAAGCTCACTGTTAAAGGACTGCAAGAAATGGAAGCATCTTGGGGTCACAAAGTCTACAATACAACCATCAGGCGCTAACTACATGCCAACAAGCTGTTTGGGAGGGATGCTTGGAAAAAACCTTTTCTCACTCACAATCATAAACGCAAACGTCTGGAGTTCGTTAAGTGGTACTGGGACTTCAACTGGGACTGTGCTTTCGTCAGATGAGACCAAGATAGAGCTTTTTGGCAAAAGACACTCTAAGTGGGAGTGGCAGAACACAAAAGGTGAGTATGCAGAAAAGCACCTCATGCCCACTGTGAAGTATGGGGGAGGATCGGTGACGCTTGGGGCCTGTTTCTGTACCAGAGGCCCTGGGAACCTTGTTAGGGTGCATGGCATCATGAACGCTTTGACATACCAGGACATTTTAAATCAAAATCTGGTGGCCCCTGCCCGAAAGCTGAAGATGGGTCGTCACTGGGTCTTTCAGCAAGATAATGACCCTAAACATGTGGCCAAATCTACACAGAAATGGTTCACCAGACACAGAATCAAGCTCCTCCCATGGCCATCTCAGTCCCCAGACCTCAACCCCATTGAAAGCCTGTGGAGTGAGCTGAAGAGGAGAGTGCAGAGGAGAGGATTGAGGTCGCTGGATGATTTAGAGAGATTGTGCAAAGAGGAATGGTTGAAGATCCCTCTTTCTGTATTCTCCCATCTTGTGAAACATTATAGGAAAAAATTAGGTGCCGTTTTGTTGGCAAAAGGGGGTTGTACAAAGTATTAACATCAGGGGTGCTAATAATTGTAGCACAGATGATTTGATGAAAAAGAATTATTTCTTAATAAGGGATTTTTTTCCCCCACTGAATTATTGCACTTGAATTAAAGGTGAAATTAAAGGTGTTTTAAGGTGAAATTCCTACCTAGTGGGGTTTTAACCAATCAATGCAACAACGTGCAATAGGAAATACATAAATACAAAAGTCAGCACCACGAGGGGGTCAACAACTAACATCAAATGTACGACAGCGCTGATAGATAAATGTAACTACATGCTGGCTTATTCAATACTGCTGACATTCACCATCACACACTTGGTAAAATAATGCTGGATATGCAGTCATTTAAAGTTTTGAGTCACTCTTACATTTAGGCCACTGGGCAGCAGGGTGGCCTAATGGTCGGTTGCTTGACTGGTAGCTGAAGAGTGGCTGCTTCTAGTGGCCAGTGGGGCTTATGACTTAATCTGGAGTGATTAAATTAGAAAGAACTCTTCCATTGGGCCCTTGAGCGAGGCCGTTAACCTCAAAACTGCTCCGGGGCTTTAGACCCGTTTCACTCAGTCCCTCCACACTTACAACTCTTCAATCCGGATTTTCTCCCAGGGCATCCTTGAAAAACAGAAATGATGTTCTTCTTGGAACTTATATGTTAAATAAAAAATAACCAACGTATCCTATAGCTAACTTAATATAACTTCCTAAATGCATAGCAAGTGTAACATAATGGTTTACTGTGTCTACTGTACTTGAATTGCATATTATGCGCATGTTCAAAGAATTGAAATAACTTTTGCGTTGGCCTCACTTTGATGAACCCGTACCAAGCATAGATGTCAACATAATTGTCTATGTGGGAGGATCTAGGATAGCTTCTTTCTTAAAAGGCATTGATGGTGACTCACAACTTTATACTTTGTTAGTTTTGCAGAGTGATGAAAGGTTACCTTGGTTCCGTCGCAAGTTCCACTAGATTGACAGTGACTAATCTGATTGGCCTAAATGGAACCAAATCCTGGCTACGCCCACAGGTAATTAATTTTAGTCCAGCCCTTTTGTCAACAGCACCACAGCTGCGCAAACGCCCCGTCACAAAATTATCAGACTGGAGTTAGACATACCCAGTTTTCATGGGCGGCACCGCTAGCTCTTGCATTTGCCGGCTGCATTTAGGTCGCCAAAATGAAGCCCGATAGCTGAAAAGTTGAAATTACTCATTTCAACTCTCAGGGCAATGATTAAGATGTTTATGGCATATGGCAAGCCATGGCCACGGTTGGGATTTCCAACAGGACTATGATCTAGTTCACTCCGTGGTGGGAGATAATTACGGCACCACCTATTTGGTCCAATACAAACTCAGCATTTTCCTTTCAGACTGCTTTGCAAACAGCCAATTAGCATGCAAACTAACAGGAATCGCCTGAATTGATGCTTTTGCAATTGTGGTTTAGAGACCTGGAAGTTAAAGCAACTCTTCAGGGTTGCTTCTGATTTTCTCCCAACGTATTCGGAGGACTTTCAGCTTCTAAAATTCTTTGGTATGCGGTTCAAACCCCTTAAGACCTGACACAAAGTCTGTGCTTCTCCCTTTAAGACCTGATGTGACATGTGAGTGCTTCATTGTTGAGAAACGAGACAGAAGATGTGCAACATGATTCACGATAATACATGTGGGAGAGGCGAAATGCTTTATGGCTTTGCCTTTAAAATTATTTTTTTTTCGCCTCTGTGAGGACTAAAAAAAAGCTTCCAGTGTGCTGCACCTCTGACAGCGGTAATGGCTGACAACCTGATCAATGGGAGCAACATTGACAATTTATGACATAGGTATACAAGAAGCAGTTTAAAAAAAAAAAAAAAGTAACTATCACTGTAAAATTGTTTTTTTCTTCTTTTTTTTCATTGTGTTTTTAAAATATGCTCGCGAATATGTGAGTGAAGGCCATTTTTTACAATAAAAGCCAACAGTTTAAGCTCTCAAATGATTTTGATTTCAAGTTTCAATGGGCAACAGAGGTGGAAAAAGAAATCTTTTCGTGAACAATGACAATTCTGTCAGGTTTTTCAGAGAACCAATAAGCGCAGTCAGTTTCAAACAAGTCCTTAAGTTTTAGAAAGCTTTTTTAGAGCGCACCCTAGGTCTTCACGGGTTGAAGAATGATTATGGCCAGAAGACCTCACACCGATCACATTTTTAGGTCCATTAACCTGTATGAATTCTCTTGTGGTCAGATAAATAACTTCTACGACTGAAACTTTTCTCACACTGCCCACATTGAAAGGGCTTTTCACCGGTATGAATTCTATAGTGGTCATCTAAATAATGTTTTTTTGCAAAACACTTCTCACACTGATCACATTTGTAGGGCTTTTCATCTGAATGAATTCTCAGATGGTAATTCAAATACCTTTTTGAACTGAAACACTTCTCACAATGATCACATTTGTAGGGCTTTTCACCGGTATGTGTTCTCAGGTGGTCATCTAAACGGGGTCTCTGAGCAAAAGTCTTCTCGCACTGACCACATTTATAGGGCTTTTCACCCGTATGTATTCGCTGGTGCTTATTTAAAGCACATTTTCGACCAAAACACTTCCCACAATGCCCACATTTATAAGGCTTTTCACCTGTATGAATTCTTTGGTGGTCAATTAAATACCACTTACATTTGTAACTCCTCCCACATTGATTACATTTGTGGGGTTTTTCATCGGTATGAATTTGCAGATGGCGATTTAAAGTAGCTTTGGATCTGAATCTAATCTCGCAATTATCACATTTGTAGGGCTTTTCACCTGAATGAATTATCTTGTGGAATTTTAAATTACGTTTCTGAGCAAAACTCTTTTCACACTGATCACACTTGTAGGGCTTTTCACCAGAATGAAGTTGCAAATGGGACTGTAAATTACCTTTAAATCTGAAACTCTTCCCACACTGATCACACATGTGAGGTTTTTCACCAGTATGAATTTGCAAATGCCGAGTTAAATTAGTTTTCAATCTGAAACTCGTCTCGCACCGATCACATTTGTAGGGCTTTTCGCCTGTATGAATTTTCTGGTGGGATTTAAAATAAACTTTGTCGGAAAAACTCTTGTCACATTGATAGCATTTGTATGGCCTTTCGTCAGAATGAATTCTTAGGTGGTTATTTAAATGAGATTGAATAACAAAACACTTCCCACACTGAGCACATTTATAGGGCCTTTCCCCTCCTGCATGAATCCTCTGATGGCAATTTAAATATTTTGTACAGCTGAACCTCCTTTCACACTGATCACATTTGTAGGGCTTTTCACCTGCAGGGATATGAACTCTCTGGTGGTCATTAAAAGATCTTTTACAATGGAAACCTTTCTCACATTGCCCACATCTGTAGGGTTTTTCACCTGTATGAATTCTCTGGTGGCTACTCAATAAACTTTTACAATGAAAGCTTTTCTCACACTGAGGACATTTGTAGGGCTTTCCCTGTCCTGCATGTACTCTCTGGTGTGACTTTAAAAGAGATTTTTTCAAAAAGCACTTTCCACACTGAGGGCACTGGAGGGGCTTTTCCCTCACACGGATTCCCACATCATGGATTAAATCTGACCGATTTTTCCCTGATTTTTTCTGGTCTCCTGCACAATGATACAGTTCAGTCCCATCTTTTTCATTAACTCCACCTCCGTTCAGCTCAATATTCAAGTGATCACTCACCAAACCTTCACTGGATTCCAGCTTAACATCATCAGTTTTAATGCAAACACATTTTATGTCTGGCAAGACACTGATGTGTTCAGCCTTAATATAATCTTCATCATCGGTTTCAGTTTTGACTTGGTCAGGACATAGATGGGTTATACAGGCCAGTTCTGTAAAGTCTCGGCTCAGATCAGCTTCTGTTTTTATCAGTGATGCTCCTGTGTGATGTAAATCACTGACCCTGCTGTTTGCAGTAACACACTCTGGCTCCAGTGTGTTGAGTCCTGGTGCAGTACATTTTGTCCCTGACTCTGCCATGTGGACAGACTCCAGTCCATGTAGTTCCTCTTCTTTCTCTCTGATCCTGTGCTGCTCGGGGAGCTCTGGTAGGGTCGTCTCAGTGTCCTGTCTCAGACGGACTCCTGCCTGCATCATTCTGCTGATCAAATGTGTTCAGAAGTGCAGCCCCTGTAGGGAAACAGTGGAAGGGATTTTAGTCTTTAACTCGTCTAACGGCACAAGAAACTTTCTCTGTGGATTTTGGAGCCTGGAATTCATATAACTGCACATGAAAACAGGCCATCCAGCTCAATAAAGCTTGCCATTTTCCTATCACGTATACCTAACACAAAGCATACTTAAGGTATAGACAGTATCAAACATGGTGCTTGGTCTTGAGTACTTCCAGACATTTCACGACAAGTCTCCACTCTCAGTGTGAAAGAATACTACCTAATCCATTCAATCTCTATACCGCTTCTTCCTCACCAGGGTCGCAGGGGGAGCTGGAGCCTTTCCCAGCTGACTATGGGTGAAAGGCAGAGACCCACCCTGTACAGCTCGACAATCCATCACACACACCACTCACATACCATTCACTGTCACACTCATACCTATGGCTATACAATTAGCTTAACATACATGTGTTTTGACTTTGGGAGGAGACCAGAGTAGGACCAATCCATGACAATTCACACAATTTGAGAAAAATGAAATTTTACAGCAGCCTTATATTTATAATTATTTTCAGACAATGTGTACAACCCCAATTCGAAAATAGTTGGGACAAAGTGTAAATTGTGGGGAAGAAAAAAAAAATCAAATCGCAATGACTTTCAAATCACACTAGCCAGTATTTTATTCACAATAGAACGGAGATGACATAGCAAATGTGGAAACTGAGAAATTTTACAATTTTATCCATAAAATGAACTCATTTCAAATTTCATGGCTGCTGCTACAGATCTCAAAAAAGTTGGGACAGGGGCCTGTTTACCATGGTGTAGCATCCCCTCTTCTTTTTAACACAGAGTGGAGGTGTCTGGGCATTGAGCAGAAAAGTTTCTTGAGTTTAGCCTTTGGAATTTGATCTTACTCTTGTAAAACAGGCTTGTAGCAGCTGGAGAGTTTTGGGTCTCTTTTAATGGACTTTACGTTTAATTATGCGCCAAATCTTCTCACTCGGTGAAAGATCAGGACTGCAGGCAGGACAGTTCAGCACACTGACTCTTCCACTATGAAGCCATGCTGTTTTAATGGCTGCAGTATGTGGTTTTGCATTGTCCTGCTGAAATACTGTAGGTTTTTTGGCCTCTATTTGGCGAACGTTTGAACTGCAAATACTAATGCTAAGATTGAAAAAAATGCCGCAAAATATGGCCACCCTCCTCGGGAGCAAATGTAACAATGTGTTACAATTTCCCCTTGGGCATTTTATTTGGATTGAACGTTAGCACACATTAGTGCATTTATTTACAAGGGAGTAGTTACTTTCTCTATTGCCACAGTTAAAGGGCCAAGCCACAACAATATGCAAAATAACTAGG
This sequence comes from Gymnothorax reevesii, assembly GCA_029721435.1. Lineage (NCBI taxonomy): Eukaryota > Metazoa > Chordata > Actinopteri > Anguilliformes > Muraenidae > Gymnothorax > Gymnothorax reevesii. The sequence continues at coordinate 155,396,813 of CM056575.1, forward strand.
ATAATTTTCTCCCACATAACTGGGAGAAATATAATGTTAACGAGTCAAGCATTTGTCGTGTTTTATTATAATTAGTTTATTAGGGTTCTATCGAATGCTGTTTAATTGTTGAAAGTCCGTCCAGTGAGTCAACCTTTATTACGGAAATATAAGATTTGTTGGTACAATTTCATGTGTTACAATTGCCCCGTGTTGTGGGGCAGATGTAACATTTGACTTCTGTTTTTGAAATGATAATGGCTTCAAATTAAATTGTTTCACTTTACCCAAACCTAGTCATATTTCAAGCCAAGATATGCATCTTTCATTTCATACACCTTTAAGGAAGTATTTAACTATGATGAAGTTGATATGTCAAATTTGGAAAAAAGTGTTACAATTGTCCCCAGTCTCCCCTGTAACTTAAAGGATTGCGGTTCAACTCTAGCTAATTGAGCTAGCAAAATAATGGATAATTTGTATTCATATATTTTCTACTGACATCCATGCACCAAACTGTTGGCTTGCTCGGCTACTGAACTTGGTAGCTAAGCAAGCGAACTAACTTTAGCTAGGTAGCTGGCTAACTAGCCCGAAAGCCTAGCAAGCAACCAATCAGAGGCGCCAAATCGGGCCGAATGGATATATCGGGTAGTAGAAAAAAATTCGCCGACGGCTTGATCAAAGTCTGACTTGAATTCGGTGCTCTGCGCATGTGCAAACAGAAGGACGTAAGAATAGTCTAACGGAGTATCCTGGCGGCTTCCATAAGAATAGACACTGCCTAAATTTAAATCCGAACACACTTATCATGGCTGCCACGTGAATACTTCCGGATCGTTTTCTTGGCGTAAGGAACTTTCCTTAGAGAAAAGACTATTTGGACGCAGCCCTGGTTGAAATCAAATACTTGATGTTAAGTATATTACAATGACAGGAAGCGAACAAAAGCTCATAGGAATACACTAATTTACACACATTTAGGGCATTTAATTCCAGTGCTTTCAATACCTGAGTAATGAAAAGCGTGAGAAATCCGGAGTCATAATTGATTTCGATGTTGCTGGAGATGAAATCCACCGTAAAGTATGTGAAACTGATCCATGCACAAAGACTTCAATTCCGCCTGAGAATCTCCGACAAACGCGCAGATTGAATAATTGCTGACAGCAGCACGGGAATGTGAATTTGCCACGTATGCCGAATGCGTGAAAATGGGCAACCCTAATTATGCATTATAGCTTGCGTATTCAAGGTAGCGATACATTTTTTTGGGGTAAGTGTCGCCTGTGTTACCCTCTCCGCATACCCACATTGTCTCTATGTGACCAGGGATGCGTTTCCCGAAATCACAGATGTTAACTTACATAGCTGGACTCATTGACTGAGAATAGACGGCCTATTTAACTTGCTAACCAAACGCTTTAAGGAAACGCACTCCAGATTAGCTATAGTTGCCCAACTCGGCCATTATTTGCTATCCAGGATGTCAAGAGGTGAATAAATGGTGGGAAATCCCCTTTCTGCTCCGAACGGCAACAAAGGTTTTTACCTTGGGAGCAAATAATATTGCTTTTCCCTTAATTAAAGCTTCTAAACACGAGGTAACATCAGGAAACCCCGAGAAAACAATGTAATCTTTCATCCAAGCTCCAGAGAGCTCTAGATCTCCTTAAGAAGAAAACAGGAAGTGCATGTCAGTCGCAAACTGGCTATGGAGTAGGATAAAGGACAAACTTAACGCTGCGGTCTATTTACCTCGGAAGTTGGGAGTCATGCTGCGTTACAAATTTGGCCCAATTCCAATACGCCCCCTGAACACTCAAGCCCTGAACCCTCGCTGACTTAATTGACGTCAGCTGTAAGGGATTGAGACTGAGAGGGTTCCAAACCCTATAAATTGGAATGAAACAGCGCTTATCCCTTTCACGTTACAAAATTACACGCAGTTGTGACAATCAACATCAGTTCTTACACTTAAACTTTCTCTTACTTGCTCCTTCCATTGGGTCTACCTCGTTTGGACCGCTCTTTGGTTTATTTACCGTATTTTATTTTTTTGGTGCGTGTGTGTGTTTGTTTACATTTCCGGTATTCTGACGGCATTCCCTGTATTTGACTTCACAACGCTATGAACTGTGGGTAATTTCCTTAGCCAAAGGCATCATCGGTGCTGACTTTGGGTCAGGTGACAGTAAGGGCTCATTCACAGACTTTGATGATCTGACGAATAAAACAGCCCTCACACACTCACAAACTTCCACCCTGTGAACTCGCCTCTAAGTCAGTGAGTCCGTTAGGGTTCGGATTGGAACTGGGCCTATGTCATGGGAAGTCGGGATTTCCGTGCTTCAAGTCGGTGTGCGTTCGATTGTACAACCCGTGTCACGCGGGTTGAGCTATCGACCCATTTACACCAGACGTCATCAAAAAGATGCATGCGCATCTTGGCAATGGAAGTAGCGGTCTCCCCAATTCAGTCCGACGAGTTGTGGATCTGCAAACATTGAATTAGATATTTTACCAGCACCAAAATGTCTGATTGTTGCGTGTACGGCTGTCAGAATTAATATTTCATTGGTGGACTCAAGTTCTACAGGATTCCGAGAGGATCACATTCGTATAAAGCCCACTGGCCGCAAGCGAAGCATCAGGTAAAACTCCCCTGATAGCAAAGAGTCATTGAAACAATGTTAAATCAACATTGTTTTGTCAATGTTAAGACATTGAAACAACGTTGGACATGCACCCTCAATTAACATTGAATCAATGTTGATTTCCTAATTAAAGATCAATGGTATTTCAATGCTATTTGATCAAAAAGAACATTGAAACAATGATGAGATTTCAACCTCACCATAGACCAATGTGCTTTCAATGACTTTTCAACATTAGTATCATCACCCTGTCAACCAGAAATCGATGCTCAATCAATTATAATCATAAATTTAAATTAATATTATTTCAATTTTGCTGTATCAACGTCGGGTTTCCATCGCTATTGTAACAGTGATTCAACATTGATTTCGCATTGATATTTCAATGTCAACCATTCTGATGATTCAGATGGAAAATCTACATTGTTTCTATGTAGTCTTGCTATCTGGGTCCGAACAATGCCTTGATGCTTTTAAACGCCCACTGAAAGCGTCAGCAGCATCAACATTGACAGCTGTCAACACGACGAGAAGCCATGGGCGTCACACTCAAAAAATTCATCAAGATAAACGTTTAATTTTGAAAACACCTACCGATAAAGCTTATTTTAAGTGATGAAAAAATGCGATGTTCAGGTTACTGCGCACTATATGTTATATACAGGCATAATTTTCCTCCTAAATTTAGCTGTCTAGTAAATTAAGATTATGATTCACTTTACTTCACCCAGCAGCAAATTAGCTAGCTAGCTAACTTAGCAGTGTTAAATTCTTAGGAGTTAGATTCTGTCTGAGTTAGGTTCTGTCTAACTGTAGAACGCATGATTACTTAAATGCGCACAAAATAATGGATTTCCTCTCAAAACTGCGACTTGGTTAAACTATATCGGTTTCGACAACCTCATGTGAGGTTTACATGTGTGCCACCAACCATGACAAGGCGAAATAGTGAAATAGCTAACCTAAAAGACAAATGCGTTTCTATTGAGTTGACGGTAAAGAAATTGAGCAATAGCAAAAAGTAAAAATCTGAAGCGTGTCACACGCTGCCAGTGGGCTTTGCTCCATTGAAATGAATGTAACAAATTTGTTGACGCGCATCTCATGGTTACAGACATTAAATGAAATATGTGAGACTAATGGTAAACCGAAGCAGATTTCATGTTTGCATGACAACTACGCAGTCAAACTCGCTAGCTAGCAAGCCAACCATACAAAATAACTTAGCCGGCCATGCAGGTACTATTTGCAGTCAGGACGTAGTTTTCTGGGTTTTTTAGTTATTATTATTATTATTATTATTATAACCCACGCGTCATTCACAGCGGTTTTATGCCCTTGTGTTTGACTAGGAAGGACCTCTGATTTCGAGACACAAAACACCAAGTCTGTCGTGGTATTTAACATTCTGCTTATGTCTGTAGATAATGTAGTCATAAGCATCCAGTGACTTGTATGCTCGTAGTTCCTCCCTAGTGTACACGGTTGGTTTCCTTTGGTAGAATTTGTGATATTTGATGGCTAATGCATTTGCAGAGGTTGAGAAGCTATTATGGTATAATATAATATGGTATTATACTTCAGTTGCCAAGCTGCACGCACAACCTGTCTTGTTTGCAAACAGTAAATGGGTCTATTGAACGGCGTTAAATAGAATGCAGCGTTAAGTTTGTCCTTTATCCTGCTCCTTAGCCAATCCTAGGGTGCGTTTGAGCGCGTCGCCCAGTAAGGGGGAAGCTAGATCTGGAGTAATTCAAGTACACTGCATTAAAGCAAATGAATTTTGTCTTCGAAGCTATTTCATATGATCTTGTCAGTTCATTCACAAGATTGATCAGTCCTTCTGGATCTTTGGTCTCCACAAAACTTCTTTTCAGAAAAGAACTTTGCCTAAACCGAGCCACCCGCCATTATTGATCATGGCTGTGCGGAATTCTGGGAAAGCCGCATTACTACAGTGGGTGCGTTCGAGCGCATCTGCAAGTAACCCGGGTGCGCGAGATTCCCGAAAAATTACGCAAGAATCTTATCGATTATAGTGCCCTATAAAGGGTTAATCAAGGATTCTTTATTGTCACAGCAACAACAGATGCATGCACATGAGGAGGTACAAAAAACTGAGGCCCGGTCAAGCTAAGAACAATACAATGAAAAAACACAATATACAAAAAAATATATTAATAAAGTATAAAAATATGCAATAAATAGTAATATTCACATTAAATATAGTGCAGAAGAACAGTCCGGTCGGCTAATTTAGCCAATATTGCACCTCTCTATGTGATGGGATAGGGGTGTGTGTTCACTCGCCCTTGATGAGTGGGGCGATGGTGAGGGGGGCAGGGGTGTGTGTGTGTGTGTGTGTGTGTGTGTGTCACAAGGGGGGTGTATAAGTATTCACAGGTCCATGGAGAGGGGGAACAGGGGTGTGTGTGTGCGTGCGTGTCTGAAAGGGGGGCAACAGAGTTTAGCAGCCAAACTGCTTGTGGGTAAAAGCTATTGTTGGGTCCTGTCGTTGAGTGGCCTGAGGGGAGGGGGAAGCAGTGAGTGTGCGGGCTGGCTGAGGTCCATCAGGACGCTAGAGGCCCTTTTTCTGTATCTGGCTGTATAGATGGTCACAGTGCTTTGTAGGCTGATCACCACAATTTTTTGTGCCGCGATCACCACTTTGTGCAGAGCCTTTTTCTCTGCAGCAGAGCAGCCACCTGTGATACAGGAGCAGGGAACTCTGTCCACGGCACATCTGCCGAATGAGTTCAGGACTCAATGCCGGAGAGACTAAAATATATACATATAATGCATAACAAAGATGGAGAATAAGTTTATGACTTGCAGTCAAGCAGATTCACCCCTCCATTGGAGGACAAATGATCACAAAGAAGCAAGCATTTGTTTGGATTGGAACGCAACCTCAAGGGCTTGAACAAATGAAAATTCCTTTCCTCAACAAAACTGGATTGGAATCACCCTTCTGATGGCGACCATCTTACATTTGGGATTTTTTGGAGATTACCCACTCCACTGGTGGGGGAGGGAGCACAAACATAGACTGTTCAAGAAGATGGATGAAGTGGCCATGACGTCACCCATTGGTTTCTGCATACCATTTAGGAAGCCCCGATTATGGCAATTTGAATAGCGCCATTTTGTCATTTTGAAACCGGATGTGATTCCTATTGGATGAGAGCGTGAATTGAAGATCCAAGGAGGAGCGATGGGTGGATCTGACCGTATCTGATGAGGACCAGAGGATAGCCATGCCCCCAAAGCATATCTGGCTTTATCCTTTATTCTAGTTGATTTGGGACCATAATTTACAAAAATGAACATCATGATATACCGAAGGAGACTTGAAACTTGCAATAGATACCATAAAATAATGTGAAAAATCATTATTATATTCCCCAACGCCGAATGGCGTTCCGGGGGAAATTATGTTTTTGGTCTAGCTGCCGCTGCCGCCGCCCTACGTGTTAACGCGATAACTTCAGTAATATTTCAATTACAAATTCCAAATTTTGCACATAAGTAAGTATCATAAAGAGGAAAAACTGATTTGATTTTGGACAATTTACAATGTCTAGATTGGCCACCAGGGGCCAAAAACTGATTTCAGTGTTAATGCGATAACTGCAGTAATAACTGCAGTAAGTAGGAGAAATTGGTCCGTAATATCGTCAAAAGGTTCAGAGATTCTGAAGAAATCACTGCACGTATGCGACAAGGCCGAAAACCAACATTGAATGCCCGTGACCTTCGATCCCTCAGGCGGTACTGCATCAAAAACCGACATCAGTGTGTAAAGGACTTCACCACATGGGCTCAGGAACACTTCAGAAAACCACTGTCAGTAACTACAGTTCGTCGCTACATCTGCAAGTGCAAGTTAAAACTCTACAATGCAAAGCGATGTCCTCTTGACAGTGCTGGTACTGCAACTATTAAAGCATATTAAACTATCAAATAGTATTTTATGCCACAGGACTACTGTACATTTGCAATGGTGCAACTGGTTAGGGTTAGTGGTGGAATAGGATTTTAATAAAATCATGCTGAATAAAAGAATAGCAATGGATAAAAATACTTCAAACCAAAAATGATGAAATGAATAAAACGGAGTTTACTATTTGTATTTATCAGTCAGATAATATCCAATCTATAATATCACTTTGTTTCATTCGGCCGAGAAACAAAGGTGATTTCCAGTAGTCATTCACCAGAGGACTTGCGCATTTACATGGTCAGCAATTTTCCGCCAGAATTCCTCTCTGGCCTTATTACAACAAACAAGAACACATATACTAACATAAATCTCAATTACAATTTCCCAAGTGTCTATCCAAGTAAGCGGAAGCATATTTGTGCAGTCTTTCAAAGTGTCCAACCAATCAGTGTAATACTTCACTTCTCCCATTAAGCCCCTGAGACGCCCTCAGTAGCCGCGGGGGGAGACATCCCGCAGTCTCCCTGATCCTGGATCAGGGATATCCTACTCGGACGAATATGCAGCACGCGAGCTGGTTGATGACAAACATACATACATACATACTCACATACAAACACAGGGCACATTGACCTGACCAATAGGGATACGGCGGATACCTTTAACACTCACTCTGTTGAGAATTTTATCTTGGAGCGGGTTTCTATTTGGCCAGAGGGCAGTCCAATTCTGAACTTTATTTAGTGAAAATTGAGGTGAGGGATGAAGTATTAGACAAGTTTCATGAACTAAAGGCAGATAAGGCAGCGGGTCCAGATGGCTTATATCCTAGAGTGCTCAGCGAACTTAGTTCATCTTTGAACCTCTCTCCACTATCTTCAGACGGTCTTTAGAAACTGGAGAAATACTAGGTGATTGGAAGCAGGGCAATATAATACCAATATATAAGAAAGGGGGCAGTGCTGAGGCAGGAAATTACTGGCCAGTCTATTATGAAAGATGTGCTGGACTTATTTTTGAACATAATAATATCTTGAGTGAGCCAACATGGCTTCCATAAGAGAAGGTCATGCCTGACAAACCTCTTGGAATTCTTTGAAGAGGCCACCAAGACTTATGATCAGAGCAGGGCTTATGACATCATATACTTGGATTTTCAGAAAGCATTTGATACTGTACCACATAAGAGACTAATTTTTAAAATGAACTCCATTGGATTTACAGGATCCAGTATTCTGGAGTGGGTTCAAAACTGGTTACAGGACAGAACACAAAGAGTGGTGGTCAGTGGTATCTCATCTGAGCTAGGCATGGTGGGGAGTGGCGTCCCCCAGAGATTGGTGTTGGGGACCCTGCTGTTCCTCATCTACATTAATGACCTTGATAAGAATATTGAAATCAAATCAGTTAAATTTACAGATGACACTAAATTGGGAGGTTTGGCAAATAGTCTAGATTCCACTATAGTGATTCTGAATGATTTTTGTAGAATCCAGAATTGGGCAGAAATGTGGCAAATGAAATTTAATGTGGGGAAATTTACAGTTGTACATGTTGGTAATAAAAACATTAGACAGGATTATTTCATGGGAGGTTTAAAACTGGAATGTGCTCCACATGAAAAAGATCTGGGAGTGATTGTTGACCAAACCCTCACAGGCTCTAGCCATTGTGCCGTAGCAGTTAAAAGAGCCAATCGGATGCTGGGATACATTGCCAAAACTACTGTGTACAAATCCAAGGAGGTCATACTTCTCTTGAGCAACACATTCATCAGATCACATCTGGAGTATTGTGTACATTTCTGTAGACCATACTTTAAGAAAGATATAGAACCTCGATCCTTAATCGCTTTAGTCTTAGGAAAAGGAGACTGGGGGTTGATCTGATTGTTAATCCCTTTGACATATTTAAAGACCTCAAAGTGAATTAAGTTCTGTTAGTAGAACTTGTGGTCACAAATGGAAGTTTACTATGGGTAAATTTGGCACGGATATTAGGAAATATTTTTTTCACCCAAAGAGTAATTTCGATGTGGAATAGCTTAAAATATTTCCTAATATCGCTTCACCCAAAGAGTAATTTCGAAGTGGAATAGCTTGCCTGACCATATTGTTGAGGCAGAAACCTTGGGAATTTATTTTGATACCACTGAATCAATGAGTATCTGAAGTGATCTATTCACAATAGTAAAAAGAAACTGGCGAGCCAAGTTGGGCTGAACAGCCTGTTCTTGCCACTTATGTTAGGTTATGTTACATATTCATACTGACAAAGGAGGAGTTTCGTTAATATACGATTTTGGGCCACAGGGCTTACATATAGGATCGGAAAAATTAATTATGCATAAACACCCAAATTCCTGTCAAACTACCCATGCTGTCAAACACTTCCATAAGATTTCACGCGATAGTTTCCATATTTTTCCATGACTCGTGCTGGAAGCGATGAAAAACAATTTTGTGCAAAATGTGGCGAAATACGCTTATTCAAATAAACATCTATACACGGAGGACCATGAAATAAGATACGATCTTTCTAAAATATTCTTCGGTTGTAGTGACTTTGTATACATTGTGTTGTTTGAGTAAAAAAAAAAAAAAAGAAAAGTCGCTGACTGCCGTCAAGTAAAATGTGCGCATGTGTACTACAAATCGAGCAGAAATTCTATGCACTTGCGCAGTACTAGCATCGCATATGCACAGAACCGCTTGGGCAGGACGGATTTGGAGGTTTTGGAGGGAGATTTGAAATAGATTTATGGATTGTTTGGTATTTGAATGTCTTGCACGGCTTTCGTCTAGAATTTGGATTGCGTATGAATGGTTTTTGAAAATGGATTGTGATGTGGCTGAGGGAGTGAAAAAGAAAAGGAAAAAAGAAGTGATAGTGAAAATGAAGAAGAAATATGTTGTAGGAATCCAGGCAGATGTGAAGGGTGATGAAGCAAACGGTCTCTTTAGTTATGCGCATGAGATCAGTACATTTGTGAAAATAGAAATCGGGAATGTGAAAGCAGTAAGGGTATCGAGAGGAGGATTAGTGATAGTAGAATGTAGAACAATGAAACAGAGGGATAATGCATTGAAAATTAAAAGCTATGACTGTACAAGGATAATTAGTTTTCCTTGGAGGAAAAAACCCAACCTTAAAGGGTGTGATCAGTGGTGTTCCTTTGGGGGTAGAGTTAGATGAGTTTTTGAAGGTGGAGGGAGTGTGTGGGGTAAAGCGGCGAAAAAGCTATAGGGAGGGAAAGATGCTGGAAAGTTGGTCAGTGCTACTTGAGTTTAATGGTGAGATACCAGATTTTGTCAATTTCGTGAGTTACAGAGTGAGAGTGTTTTAAATGAACTCCATTGCGTTGTTTTAGATGTCAAGAGTACGGACATGTGGCAGCAGTTTGCAGAAGGGAGATGCACAGGTGTCGACGGTGTGGATAGGAAGGATGTATAGCGGATGATTGTGAATTGGTAAAATGCTTTGACTGTGGGGGAAATCATGAAATGGGCTCATTGCAGTGCGATAGAAGGAAAATGGAAAGGTAGGTGGAAAAGACAAGAGTACAGGATAAAATTTCATATTCAGAAGCCACAAAGATAATCCTGAGCAAAAATGAAACTTTTGAGAAAGAGTGGGCAAAAGTGCAGACTGTAGGAAAAAAAAACAAAAGGACATGAGGAAGAAGAAATTAGGATGGGAAGAAGAAGATTTTTGGCTTTTATTTCAATGGTGATGAACTGTGCTTGTGAGATTGAAAGCAAAACTGGGAGAATTAAGATGGTGGTGGAAGCAGCAAGAGAGATATTGGGTGTTGTGGATGTTAAGAATGAACAGGCAAAACATTTTGGATTCGGTGGTGGTCAGACTGTAGAGAAATAAGGCCATACAGAAAGCGGGAGTGGAGTATTTGAAGGAGATAAGGTTAAATAATTGGATGTAGTGAGGAGGGCTTTTATTAAAGTGCATAACTCCGTACAGTTGGTGGCGGTATGTACTTATAACACACTTTCAATACGCAATAAAACAAGAAGAAGAATAGAAGGAGAAGAAGCATAGAACTGATCGGGAATAGCGTACGGATTAGGCAGTGACAACGAGGTCGTTTATTTCATTCACAGAAGAACCACTGAGTTTGATTGGCTACTTTTCCTGCACTTGTTTGGTTCATTTTTCCTAAAACTGGATGAATTGTTTACCCACCAAAAACAGGGTAATCAGAAAGCGCACAGGTAACATTCTTCATATTTTTAAAGGTTTAATTTGCTCAGGATTTCTTTCAGCCATGGCACTAAATTTATTGTTTGCATAATCTAATTTGTAAATTGTAATTATTTTCCCAATTATGCGGGAAAATCTTGTTTTTGCTCCGTACGTTGAATGGTCTCTATGCACGGCAGCTCTTGACGTATTTTCCGGTCAAGTATCAGGCTGCTTGGTAATTTCCGGCAAGCGTTGAATCCTGTGTGAGTGTAGGAATTCTAGTCATTGACACCTGAAACGGTCTAAACAAAATGAATTTTCATTTTATATGGTCTCATTGTGTATGCTGTTGCGATTTGTGTATCACTTTTTATGTCATGACCTCAAAACGAGCGAAACTGTCTCTTCAAAGACGCGAGGGCAGCACTTAAGGACACTAGTGCTGTGTGCCGAAATGTATAGCTTTGGCTAAGTTGAATTATTTCCGAAGTTTCCTCACGTTTCCCGAAGACAGGCGGATGGTTATGAAACCACATTACAATTTCACCTAAACGAATCACACCAGAGTAGACAGCCGACATTTCTCGACGTCAGACCTGATCCACTGTATCACATTCGCGCGATCAGCGTTTGGCTCCAAAAGAAACTGATTTTCCTTTTGGTGAAGATGGTGGAGCTGCGAATCTGGGGTTACAATATGTAACTAACGTTGTATTTCCTGGAGTCAATGTATAGAGTCTAATTGGGGCCAAACGTTTTGTGCTTGTGCAAAAAAGTTTTGAACTTGTGGAAATATTTTGTGCGTGAGTGAATATTTCTCACCTTCCTGTGTGACAGTGCAGTTGCGGTTGCGCTCAAATTCCTTCCTTCGAATGCGACACTTTTTTTTTTTTAACAACCACGGACCTCTAGTTACAAACCTATGGCCTTATGATAGACTAGCCCAGGGGTCGTCAACCCTGGTCCTGGAGAGCCGCAGTGTCTGCTGGGCTTTGACGTTACTCTGCACTTAATTGATGAATGAAAGCAGTTCATTACACGCTTAACTCGCCTCACCTGGTGTCTTAGGTTAGGTTTAAATAGGGCGGAGAAAACCAAACTCAGCACACCCTGCGGCTCTCCAGGACCAGGGCTTGCTGCCCCTTCCCTATAAACTTTAATCTTTACTTTGAACCTCTACTTTGTCTGTATTACAACAATGCTAAATGTTCAACTTCATTGACAAATCTTGGTTTCCACATAGACTTCTGTCACAACCTGCATGTCTGTTTAATTGGCTCTAGGAGTCTTGTGGGTAGTTCCTGGTAATTGATTGATTGGCTTATTATTCCCTCAGTGCAGGAGTATTGCTAACAGTACAGGGTGTGCCGAGTTTGGTTTTCTCCACCCTATTTAAACTGAAGACACTAGGTGAGATGAGTTAAGGATGTTTTCAACTGCTTTTCATTCATCAATTAAGTGCTGAGCAAAGTCAAAATCCAGCAGACACTGAGGCTCTCCAGGACCACGGTTGACGACCACTGGACTAGCCAATCAGCTGTTGCCCATTGAATAGCCAAACAAAATGTTGCCCACTTTCACAGGAGGTCAAAATGTCCAATCAGTGGCCAAACGGTTCTGACGGTATTTCGCTCTAATGTCTACAGACAAAAATGCTTTGCTCATTGATTTCTGTTTTTATTCTACTGCAATGTCATAATCATATATTCTCGCCAGCACTAGCCAGATGTGGAAACATCTCCGGCAGTTGATGTGAGCGCTTTTCACCAACACTGTTCCATTGACTCATGTTACAATAATTAGCTGGTTGACAAGCTTGCAAGTAACTCTCCTGCAAGCTGGCGAACATTACGAACAACCTTTGTATAAAACTTGATTCCACTTCATTGAACCGGATTAGATTGCGATCGGTCACCAGAAACTACCACTTAAGTGTCTTTTGCGCAGTTTGTAATGGTTATTAACGTTAAATCGGAGTCATTCGTAATAATGGACTGTTTCTCAGTCTGCACAAAAAGTGCAAGGAACAATTCGCAGTTCAAGAAATGGGTAGTGTGGGTGAAAACACTTGTGGACCAAGTGTTCTCATAACCCCTGTAAATCTACTTTCAAGGAATGGACACATCCTCCAGAGTCTGATGCGATCGGGTTTATTTTAAGAGCCAGATTCTGTAAGATTCGCCTAATATATAGAACCATTCAGTTTGACAATGAAGCTTTTTTTGTGGATAGATATATCCTACAAACTGACAAAAATTACGTTTTTTTATTCGAAAGAGCCCTCCCGTTGAAAAATCCACCCCTTTTTAGGGTAGGGGTCTGAAGGGATTAAATGGGGCCAAAGTCAAAAATTGGACTTTGTCCTCTGAATATCTTTGTGTTCCCTCAAAAAACCACCTTCATCTTATGGTATTTTGATATAGGGGCAGAGTAGTTCCAAATAACGTTAAAATTTTCGAGGCTAATTGAAAGGCGCCTCAAATCCCAATTTTTGGCATTTTAGACCATGTTTGAGGCCCTCCCAGTTCCTCAAAACGCCTTGCTGGTGTATGTTTATTTAGACATATAGGGGACTTCCAGTTTTAAAAATGACGTTAACAGCGAGGCTTAATTAGGGCGCTTGTGAGGGTGCGTTTTGCAGCATGGAACACCATTTAGGTCGATGTTCATCGGGCCACACCATATAGCTTATAATCACTTCGTTATTTGCTGTTATATGGTTACTTACAGCTTGTGGTTCCGAGCGCTTAGTCGATGCAACTGCTTCAGGTTTGAGAAGCAGCTGAAACACTTATCCTGTGTCAAATTATCCTTTATTGACAAAGCTGTCTTTGGTGAAATGCTGAGCACAAACAGCTAACGTTCCCTTTGGCCGTGGCTGTTTGCTGCCAGCAAACACAAAAAGCTACACACTGATTTCTGGTGGCATCGTCTTTTGGAAGATAATTATTTGTTTTTCTTTGCGACCAAAAGTAAATGGACACGTAGCTTTGGGGGAGAGAGTGACGAAATTGCATCTCAAATGATCTGCGGTTCTTCTTTTGTATTTCCAAAAGTGTAGACGCTACTAAGGCATAGTATGATCTGCCGTTGTTAGTGCCTGCTACAATAGTTTCCGGTGTGGGCAGGTCCAGCGCAGTGGTTGGCTCTAGCTAGGTCTGTACTAATTGGACGGCACAACCTGATGTCAGGTTTTGCCCAGATCTCGGGAGGAGCTGTTCAGAGAAGAAATCACGTTCACGAAATCACGTTCTTGGATCACTGCAAAATCCCGGTATTTTATGCTGAGAAACTTTTCAGAGGTTGAGCATGGACAACCAACATTATAACATTACTAATATGTATTAAAAGAAGGATCCGCATGTTAGGTTCCCTTTAAACTTTTGCCGGATTATGTCTATTTTGTCTCGGAAAAAAAGCCGTCACTCTATCTGCAGTCGTTTCCTTGAAGCTTTTGATGTTGCTGGAGATTCTACTTTCCATACTCTCAATCGCATGTAGGATGTAATCATATTTGTTTGAATCATCCTCTTTATTATTTTGAGAGTGCAGAGACACAGACGTTTTGCTGCTTGCGGCCATCTTGAGAAATGTCGGAGTGTTCTGTGAAATCATGCTTGTTGTAATAGCTGCAGTATGTGGTTTTGCATTGTCCTGCTGAAATACACAAGGCCTTCCCTGGAATAGATGTCGTCTGGAGGGGAGCATATGTTGCTCTAAAACCTTTTATATACACCTTTCAGCTTTCATGGTGCTTTTTAAAACATGCAAGTGTCCCACACCATATGCACCTGATGCATCCCCATATCATCAGAGATGCTGACTTTTGCACTGAGCGCTGATAACAGGAGGAGTGGTCTTTCTCCTCTTTAGCCCGGAGGACACGACGCCCATGATTTCCGACAAGAATGTCAAATTTGAACTCTTCTGACCACAGGACACTTTGCCACTTTGCAACATTCCATTTTAAATGACCCTTGGCCCACAGAACACAGCAGTGCTTCTGGATCATGCTCAACAATGGCTTCCTTTTTGCATGATAGAGTTTTAGGTGGCATCTATGGATGGCACGGCGGACTGTGTTTACAGAATGTCATTTCTTGAAGAATTCCTGGGCCATTTTAGTAATGTCAATGACAGAATCATGAATCAGATTTTGAAAGATGAATCAACATTGATTTCACAACGTTTCTTCAACGTTGGGCATGAGTACCATACACAACCTCCACTTTTTTGGGCACACACGTGTACCATCACTGAGCGGAGTGTTGCGTACCATGTTTACGGCCCTCCCTCCAAGGTCAAGGTAACGGACAGAGGTCAAAGCTCACATGGGGCTGTTGTCTGTTGGATATTGGTATCATGTTGTCTGTCCACTTCCTGATCCATGTTCATTACGGGCGTATTATGCACCGTTGGCGGTGCTCTTCTTGTTTATGTGTGTTATCTTTATTTTTCTCCTCCATCGGTGAGGCTGTGATCAAAGGTATACATGATAAGTTGGACATTACGTAAGGGTCTGCAGCGGGATTCAACGTTGAATTCAAAATCAACGCTGATTCATCTTTCAAAATCAAAACATAATTCAACGGTGATTCATCTATGATCTATGAAGTTGACTCAACGTTGTGTGTGGTACTCATGCCCAACGTTGGAAAAAACATTGCAAAATCAACATTGATTCATCTTTCAAAATCAAAACATAATTCAACAGTGATTCAGCTATGGTCCATGACATTGATTCAACAGTGAAAAAAGCCTTAAAAGTGCCTGCTGGGTTCTCAAGTGCAACAGCAGAATCACAACGGGTGGCGAAAATGGGAGGCTCCAAAGTTTTCTCATTTCGAGCGATTGGAGAAAAAAAGCCGACTCTTGGTCAACCAAGATTTATTTTGGTAGGGGACAGCCCCAGTGATTTATTAATTAAATCATGGCAAAAACTGCTGTCGAGATGTGAATGGAGCTAATCTGGTTTGCATTTCCTGAAATCGCTGATGGTAACTTCCATACCTTCCATGGTTGGAACCATTTACTTCGAATGGACGAACTACACTAGTTGCCAACGTTAGCAATTATGCTTCGAAAAAATGCACAGGGCTCCATTTATTAGCAGGAATGACCGATTGATCACGCCAAGTTTCACCGTTAAAACAACCAAAATTCGGCAAGGAAAACTTGTGTGATAGATAAGAGGAAGCTTAACGTTACTGCCATTATCTGCTCCTTCCCATCCTTTCCGACAGTTTTAACAGGTTTTATGCTCTTGGTTTCGACATCCCTCGTTTTATGAGTGGAAAGCTGGAAGATATGACCAACCCGCTTCGCCATCTTTGATGGATTTTTATTTTTTTTTTAATCTTAAATGGTTGATGTGGGCAGTTCCATTGGTTGAAGTCTCTTGTGTCCACACTCTGTTTCTCATGGGCCTTTGCGCGTTATGCAAAAAAGTTTGGAAATGCTCTCTTAATGGCGCTGCAGTTTGGATAGCTAAGTGCGCAAAAATTGAATGTTTTTTGATGGAAAGGCGTGCATTTATTTGCGCACCTAAAAAGCAGTTGCGCTCCTTTCATAAAAAGGCCTGATATTTATCTAATGTGAAAATATGGAAGCAATCTTTGACTACATGGTGACAGATGTTTTGCAAATCTGTTGATTTGATGTGGAATGACCCATTGGGCCTTGTGGAGCATGGGCAAAATGGCCTGTAGAAACAAAATCGTTGCAGATGGAAGTAAATTTGTATTATCAACATAGGAAGCCTCATATGACCTAGATATTGGTTGGGTTCAAGTTAACCTCAGATGACCCTGAAAGGTGAAACTTGAGGTCAAAGCAAAATGCTACAGTTTTCTAGGCTTCTAGACCTGAAAACATTGAAGATTGTGTATTGAACACTATTTGGAAGCCACGTATTAGAAGAAAGGTTCTGCACATTGATAACAGAAATGTAAATTACCATTTAAAACAGAAACCTCTGCACACTGTCATACTTGCAAAAAAGATTTTAATCTTCAAACAGCATCATTTTGGTCAAAGGCCAAAGGTCATCGGAAGGTCTTTGACTGAAACATTGCTGTTTGAACATTAAAACCTTTTTTTGCAAGTAAGACGGTGTGTGGAGGTTTCTGTTTTAAAAGGGAGCCACATATGATATTTCATTTGGTAGCCTTACTTGACTTTGGATAACCTTCGAAGGTCAGACTTCTCATTGTGAAATTTCTATGACTTCTATCACCAAAACTATTTTAGGTGGAGTTTATATTTGTATTGTGGGCATATTGGAAGTCATGTATGAAGTTTCATTTGGTGACCTTGAACATGACCTTTGGTTACCTTCAACAGCCAAACTGTACAGTGACGTTTCAATGACTTATATCAGCAAAATCATTACAGATAGTGTGTAGGTTTGAATTGGAGACATATCGAAAGTGATATATGAACTTTCATTTGGTGACCTTCATTTTGACTCTCTAAGGTCAAACTTACCTAGTGAAAATTCAATGACTTCTATCACTAAAAAGGTCTCAGATGGAGCCTATGTATGTATCACAGTCTTGAAGGAAGTCACACATGAACTTTGGTTTTGTGACATTCAACTTGACTGTTGGTGACCTTTTGTGGGTAAAACTCGTCAGTGAAATTCCAATGACCGTATCACCAAAATGGTCACAGTTTTGTATAGAGACATTTAGAAAGTTGTATATGAAGTCCATTTGCTGTCCTCAACGAGAGTTTCTGTGACTTTTTAAAGTTCACAATTTACACATTGAATTTTCAATTACTTCTATCACCAAAACTGCTTCAGAGCTTAGAATTGTATTATGAGAGATCTTACTAATTTATATGAACTTTTATTTAATGACTTTGACATTGACCTTCAGTGATTCGAATCTCAAACTTCATATGACATTTTCATAAATTGCATCATCACTATAATATTACTTGGCGGCAAGTTACAGGACCCTTAGTCGCATTTCTTTTTCCTACTCACTGTAGCTAGGTGTACATCTTATATTTGCGCCAATCTGGAGAGCAAAATGAAATGACTTTTTTTGCAATAAAACCCTAATCATCTGTTCGTTGATTAAAGTTATGTCTACTGCTTGTCAACTGTATGCAATTTTGTTGACTTTTAATCTCGCTAGTGTTATGGCCCCAATTTGTTATGACCTATCGGACAGCAAAGGATGACAGACAAAATTTTAAAACTTAAACAGATTTAATAAACAAAAGCACTGACCAAGATGGACATATCAAAAAAAAGATATATTTACAGTTCCTTTGGTGGGGTTGCTTTGCGATGTTCTGGGACAGGAAAATGCTCCAACACAGGCAAAAATCCACAAAAGCGTCACAGGTCTTGAAAAGAGTGACAGGTCTGGTCAAATGTATCCTCCTACAATTTCTCATTGCAATTTCTCCTACTATTTTACTCTCTTAATTTTTCTCCTTATATACTCTTTTCCAGCCCCCTCCCACCTTCCAGACTTTTTTTCAGTTCTCTGAGACTTTCCTGATGCCCAGGACATGCCCATAACGTAGCTCCAGACTGGCTTAACAAAAAAAGTCAATACTGTCATCTAGTTGCTTTTTTTCAAATTACACTAGAATACTGCAAGAATTTTTCAAGAATGATCCAGAAACACACTAGTAATTTTATACTATTTATTGCCCCAATATAAAAGCTGCTCCTCAAATTTTCTTTTTTTTTTGGCATGTCCACATGACCAAATCATGCCTTTTTAATTTTAGCCATTTTTGGGCTTTTTTTTTTGGCATAAGGATCATTCCACCTCAATTAAACGGATTTAGAAAAAAATCCCTGCTCGACCATCTTGGATTTGCTTCAAATTTTTACCATGTGAAGTTAAACCATGAAAACTAGCCCAGGCAAAATTTCAGACCGATATATCAAATGTATCCAAAGAAAAAAATTCTTGAAGATACTCCCCCTCCTTGCCGTTTTTGGTGCATTTCGCGATAGTCTTAAAATGCAGCAACGTTTAAAGAGCAATATCCCAGTAAGTTTTCTTGCTAAATGCATGAAATTTTCAGTAAAGGAAGACTATCACATGTAGATTGCATATGTCTATTCTCAATAACATTGTCTTTATTGGGACTGTGGTATGACCTTGTGAAATCTGGAAAATAAACTTGAAACTTTTACAAACCCCTATAATATTGACCAGTTAAACACAAACCAATTATGATGTATTGCAAATAATTACACATCCTTCTACATAAGTATATAGAGTAATCAGATCAGCATTTATTCATGGGTATGATCTTTTTTTTGTTGTTGTTTTTGTCGTAATAAAATCACAAAATAACATTTTTCATTAATTTTCACTTTCAAATACCACAGGTATGACAAAAAGTACCAACCAAAAGACCATTCTGAAAGACCATCACATATGCTTACAAAATGTTAAATTTTATGATAATTCGAGGATTCTAACCTACAAAAAAATATTTTTGAAATACCAGCACATTATGGAATTTCGCTATTGTGTTTCATGCCAGTTTTTTTCAAACCACGACAAATATGATTCTTCTTTTGCATATCCCATGTATTGTAAACCACTTATTCTTCATCAATTACCAGTGAGGCGATGATGTCACCAATACAAGTATCTACTGAATGAGTTTTGTTTTCTTGGTATTTTGGTTGGCATCAGATTAGATCAGCTGCCTCATTCAGGAGATTTCTCTGACATCATCATTGACTATATAAATCTGATTGCTCTGCTATTTTATTCAGTTCAATCAAAACAGCCCTGCCTTTTAGACACTAAAGCAGTGATGGCTTTTTCAGCAGTCTTAGTTCCATGCACTATTGGAGATCATCTGGGTCTCAAAGACGAATGTCATAAATTGGATTATGTACACAAACTTAAAGTGTTAGTATATACATGATATGCATGTACATTAATCATAAATAAATAGTAGGCTCATCTGACTTGAAACTCTTTTTACAATGAGTGTGTTTATTATAACATTTGAGAATGTTATTCCTCTGATATGATTATTCGCTGTGTATAGTTGGTAACATTTTTCAGGACGGGTTTTGGTTATCAATGGTTATATTCTAAAAGGTGTTTTCTGGGGGGGGGTAATTCTTTTTTTCTAGTTATGGTGACATTTTAATATTTTGTCATGATATTCACATATAATTCTTTTACACAGTCCCATGAAACTGAGCGAGGTTGAAGAACTCACAGCTGAAGATCAGGAACTTCTGAAAAACAGATGTGAATTGCTACAAATATCGTCTGAAACAACCATATGTTTGCACCACAAAAAGGTCTTTCTCGATCTGTACGTTTCACTGCGGAAAAAGTGTTGCAATCCGTTTGATTTGCATACGTCAACATGCAAAGGAAGCCTGCGACCGCTGTCTCTCGCACAAGTTCAGAAGATCAACTCTGTTCAAGGACAAAACCACATTCATGCAGGAATGAAAGTGTGCCCCAAGTGTCGCATTCATCTGTCTTCCATGGAGACCTGCAGCTCAAGCGAAACTGAGGGTGTTGGCACACAAGATGAGTATATTCCAGACGATGTGGCAGGGAGCAGGCTAGATGCAAGTTTCACAACAGTAGGCCTGACGCTGATTAAGGCCAAAAAATTGAAGACCCAAGAGAGAGCTTCATATGCAAAAAGAAAGCTGAAGCAGATGCACGAACAGTCCTAGGAACTTCTTTCTGCATCCCTTAATGTACCAATTTCATCAATATCAAGCTCGTTGAAGGAAATTTACAGTTGTCCAGCTAAGAGTGATCTTGATCACTTGCTTGGAGAGCTCAGGAAGAAACTGGCAGGTGCCAGTAAAGCACTAAAAATATCTCCGTTAACCCTGTCACCTGAAAGCTGGAGCATTGCAAAGACTGCCAGAGAGTTTGGAGTCACAGAATACATTGTTCGACGATCGCGGCAACTGAAGAAAGAGCAAGGAATTTTACCCAACATTGTACACGCAAAAGGGAAGCCTCTCAGCCCACAAACTGTGAAGGATGTTGAAGCATACTACAATGAAGATGATGTATCCCGAATGATGCCTGGGTCAAAAGACTACAAAAGTGTCACTGAAGAAGGGAGGAGAGTTCACAAGTAGCAAAGATTGCTTCTGATGAATCACAATGAAGCGTATTCACTATTCAAGACCAGAAATCCTGAAAACAAGATTGGAATCTCAAAGTTCTGTGCACTCAGACCCAAGGAATGTGTCACAGTTGGAGCAAGGGGTACTATTCAGTCTGTCTGTATGATCCACCAAAATGTGAAGCTGATGCTGGTATCATTTCCATCAAATGACAACGTAAAGGTATCTTATGATTTGCTTCAACAACTTGTCTGTTCAGTGGAAAACAACATTTGTATGCTACACAGATGTGATGCCTGTCCAGGTTCCCAAGCTCTTGAGGAATTTATCAACAGCAGGATATTCAATGAAGTAGACCGTGTGAAGTACAAACAGTGGGAGTCCACAGATCAAACAACTCTGGTAGATCATCTCGCCACAGTAAGTGAATACACTGAAGCTCTCGTCTCGAAAGTAGAAAAACTAGCCGCTCACCACTTCATATCCAAACACCGGAGTGATCATCTTCGGCACCTCAAAGACACAATCACTGATGCCTGTATCATTTTGTTGGATTTTGCAGAGAACTACTCTTTCATAGTCCAAGATGCAGCCCAAGGTTACCACTGGGACAACAGCCAAAGTACCCTCCATCCATTTGTGGTGTACTACAGGGAAGCCCATGTCGATGGCCCAGGTGAGCTTAAGTGCTTGACCCTGTGTGTGGTCAGTGACTGCCTCAAGCATGACACAGAACCCGTTCACACATTCTTGTCACGTATTATCCCAATTGTTCTCGGCTAATGTCCACACGTGTCCAAAGTGGTATGCTTCAGTATGGAGCCGCCTCCCAGTACAGAAATTACAAAATTTTTCGGAATCTTGCAAACAGATGGAGCATTTTGGTGTTCAGGCTGAGTGGCACTTTTTTGCAACCTCCCATGGCAAATCTCCATGTGATGGTATTGGGGGAATAGTCAAGCGAGCTGCTGCGAGAGGGAGCCTCCAAGCCACTACCAACAATCATATCATGACACCGTCAGACCTTTTCACCTGGGCTGAGTGAAACATCAAAAGCATACACTTCATCTGGGTCAGCAAAGAAGAAGTGGAAAAGGGTTCTGAGCATCTTGCAGCCAGATTCGAATCACCCAGCACTGTCCCAGGAACCAGGGGGAACCATTGCTTTATTCCGGTTGGCCCAGCACAAGTTGAAGTCCGTAGAGTGTCAGGAGTACGAGGATTCATTGTTGATGTGTGCAAGGGTTGCAAGATTGTGGAGCAGACACAGGAGGAATCTCCTAACCCTACCATGAAGCTGCAAGACATGATACCTGGAAAATGCATAATTTGTTTGTACAGCCGGCAGTGGTGGAAGAGTAACATCAAGGGGGTCAACCATGATGAAAATGACGTTCAAGTTTTGTTCATGCACCCACATGGACCAAGAAAAACAACAACATGATGTCTGCCACATCCCACTCCCTCACATTCTGGCAATCATTGATGCACCAGTTACAACCACTGGGAGACGATACGCAGTTCCCGAGGACATACAAAAGTCTTCCACAGAACAACTCGCCGATATGTTATAACTATTGTCATGTTCACTGTTGGAAATATGTTACAAACAGATTGTTCTATTACATTTGGTGTTTAGTAAATAAATCGCCATACTCTGCACTGTCAAACAGTTCAAGCAACTCAAATTTCATGATCATGATGATAAGAATCCCGAGCGATATAGCTGGGTTATTCAAAAATATTTTTTGTAGGTAGGAGTCCTAGAACCATCATGAAATTTTACATTTTGTAAGCATATGTGTGGTCTTTCAGAAATGTTCTTTTGGTTGGTACTCCTTGTCATACTTGTGGTATTTGAAAGTGAAAATTAATGAAAAATGTTATTTTGCGATTTTGTTATGACAAAAACGACAACAAAAAAGGATCATACCCATTAATAAATGTTGATCTGATTACTCTACATACTTATGTAAAGATATGTGTAATTATTTGCAATTTATCACATTTGGTTTGTGTTTAATTGGTCAAATATAGGGGTTTGTAAAAGTTTCAAGTTTATTTTCCAGATTTCACAAGGTCGTACCACAGTCCCAATAAAGACAATGGTATTGATAATATACATATACAATCTATATGTGGTAGTCATTTTTTGCTGAAAATTCCATGAATTTAGCTAGAAGACTTACTGAGATATTGCACTTTAAAATTTGCTACTTTTTTAAGACAATCGCGAAATGCACCAAAAACGGCAAGAGAGGTACCCTGTTCATGATTTTTTTTTTTCTTCAAATGTATTTGATGTATCAATCTGAAATTTTGGCTGAGGTTTTTTTAGTGTTGAACTTTATATGGTAAAAATTTCAAGCAAATCTAAGATGGTTGAGCAGGAGGCCCTTGTTGAATTGAGGTGCAATGACCCACAAGCATTTTCAGATGCGAGTCATGTTGTTGAAGAAAATCCACGTATTGAGATTCCCCTATCCTCAAGCAATTGGAGAGACACAGATTCTTGAAAAAGGAAAAATTAGGCTTTATTGTGTCATGTTGAAAAATAGAAAGCCGAGTTCCTCTTACGCAAGAGGAACTGCCCCCAAGACGAACTGCAGAACTGTCCGATGAACTCTCTCGATCTCCTCCCTCGCGAACTGCAAGACGAACTCCCCTGTAGACCTCAAGAAACTAGCTTGTGCACACTTTTTTAAACCGGCAAATCTGGTCCTTCCCCTTTTCATTCTCGCTCCACAATTGGACAGGCAACCTGAGATTCTCTGTTATTTCATCCTACAGGAATGCATAGCAAAGACGCATGCGCATTACAGTGGACAGCCACACCCAGACGAAAAAGAAAAAGATACCAGTGGATGAATTCGATGCATATCAAATTATTACAAGTAATTCAATTGAGTATGTTTTCAGTAGCAAATAATGATTTTTCCTGAACAAATATTGATCAAGACTACAGAAATCAAATACATCCTCTGATTATGTTTTTTGAATCAACTAAACAAAAGCCTGCTTATGTGTGTTGTAACAACCTCTGCCTTTCGAAAATGTAATAGTTTGTTTTTTTTCTGAAGTTATTCCTGTCAAAGCATTGTGGCAGATTTGCCTGGTCTTTCAGTGTAATGCCTAGACCAACCATATGTTGGAGTGGCGCTGTTGCGCTAAATGTCCTCCCCACTTTGGTATAAATACGAAGAAGACACCGGCTTAATGTCGTAGCCAAGTATCCTGCTGGATGTCTCTGGAGAACTTCCCCGTGCGTTTTTTGTTTTGTGTCGCCATTTGTCACGACGCCGTCGTCCTGGGGCCAACTGCTTCTCTGTGGATTATGCAATATCAAAAAAACTAACCAATACCTCTGCTGTCTGCCTTGAATACGGATTATACCGGAGGAAGAAAGTTGTTGCTTGCTGCTGAAATTCTGGACTGGAGTAAGCTATGCTACGCATCTGGTTGGCTTGCTGACACTGACTGACGCTAACACTGACTATCTTTTTTTATTTTCACTGCTGCTTCGTCTTTGAAAAGTTGACTTTGCGGGTGTTGGGCTTTTCTATTGATCGTGGATGTGAAGACTGTGTGGGATCTGCTAGTTCTTTGCTATGCGAACTGGAATGACTGTTTGTTTATTTCGGAACGGATTCTCCGGTGATGGACTGAACTGTAGTGCTATAAACTGAACGAACTTTTGGGTGAACTGAACAATATACTGCAGACGTGAAATTGGGTTGGTTGCTGAGTATTCTTTCCTTGTTGATGTGTTTATTATCGTGTGTTGCATTGCAAACTTTTGAATTGTTACATTTAAAAAGGGTACATGTTGAATTTCCTACTATTTAAGCTGTATGCATTCATACATGTAATTTTGTGACGTTTTTTCCGACCTGACGTGACTTAACTCGCTTCCTAAGAAAATTATTGCCAGTTTTAAGCTGCCTGGCACCCCGGCAAACTTTTAATATGGAAAAACCGTTACAGTGTGTGAGCTGCTCATGTAAGTGTGAACTGAATTGCTTGTATTTGTGTGTCTGTTTGTGAACTGCTTGTATGTATATTTGTGTTTGCACTGCAGTATATGAACCACTTGCATGTATGTGTGTGTTATATGTGTGTGTCTTTTTGCTGCCTACATAATATGGTTATTGATTATGAGTATGAGCAATGACTGAATAATGATAAAATATATATATATAATCAATATTAGTAAACAAGCATTCAGAGAATTCATAGTCTCGCCCATAGTTATCCGCCAACATGATGACCTTGACCTTGACCTTTGACCTATGACCTTCAAATTTATGTCATGCCGAAAGACTCTCACAAGGAACCCGCCTGTGTAATATGAAGGCAATCGGCCTCGCGGTTCCAGAGATATCAGTCCGGACAGACACACACACAGACACACGAAGCGATTACAATAGTCTCGCGAAACCCCTTCGGGGGCTCGACGAAATAAAATCAATCATGCTGAATTTATATCTTCAACATTCCCCCCTTTGAGGCCATTCAATCATGGCCTCACATTAACCACGGTTGAAAAATGGCACAGTATTGTTTACCCCTGCCCCCATACTACACACAAATGAATTTCTTATGAGCTCAAACATAAAATCATTTGTTGGTCCTTTTCGACAGTAACATATTGAGTAAAAACAGTCTGTCATGTTTGCAGTATGTGAACTTCAGTTGTTTTTAGTTGCTTCCAGGCCTCTAGGTCTTTCATTGCTGTGGTGAATAAAGTCCCAGTCTAATGTCCCACTTGAATCCAGTAATGTTTTCAGTCCAAAGTTCAAGTCCATTGTCCACATTGATCTGCGATTTTTCCATCTCATTGTTTTGATAAACGGGCCTTCATGACTGTAATCACTGTGTCAAGCTCTTCAAGCTGTAGTTGTGAAACAGCTCCCCCTATGGGTCCCCCTTAATATATTCACACAGCACAGTGTCCTGTTTTTTCTTTTTCCTGTTTGAAGCATGCTCCACTGTTGTGAACAGCTCTACTTTCTATTGGGGAAATCTGGGCGAATATACGTCTGTAAGTCCTATGTTCATGAATATTGTTTATGTGTTGATGAGACATGATTATTTGACCTTTGTCAGAGCCCACTGCGTATTATGTTTGTACTTAGGCTAAGCTGTTGTGAGCTAATGCTAAAGCCATCACACAGCAATGCTGTGTCTTATTTTTCACCCAAGTGATTTGCATTTGTGCAAGTTAGAATTAATGTGTGCTTTATTATTGGAATGTTGATTATGTTCATTTCAATTACAAATCATGGCATCTTAATGCAGTTTACAGTAGTTCTGTGTAAATTTAATGCATTATCTGTGCATCTCAATTAAGGATTGCGTTACATTTCTGAGAGCTAAGCTATTTCATTCATTTGAGGTTATATATGTTCGTATGACAACTCGTGTATAAATGTTTAGCTGCTTAATTAATTGCATTGCCAATTCATATTTATTTCATAGATAAATAAGTTAAAGTATTTAGTTACATACATATTGTAACCAATCATTTCATTCTCTGTACATGTCATTTCATTGCAGTTCTACAACAAATTAAAAGAAGGAAAGTGCAAACAATTAAGACCAAAACAAGACTTTGCCTTCAAGTTGCAAATAAGTCTCCAACTGGTCTTATTTCTAACCACACCTTCTGATGTCATCTGTCTGCCTAGTTTTGCAAAAGGTGGCTCACGCACTGCGAGGGCAGAACACACTGTCCCAGCACATTTATTCAAAACTTTGGGGAGGCTCCAGGAAGGAGCGGCCTTGACCGGCCAGGCTGTTAAACTGCCACTTGCCGTCACTGGAGTGAGAAATAAAATACAAAGGCAGGCAGGCATATGCACATGCAGATTCACTATGCGGCACATACAGAACGAGGGTCATCTGTTCATGCATGATTTCACTTTTAAGTCTTAGGTGTACCAAATTTTATATTTACTTTTGCAGTAAAGACTGTGCAGACACTTTTGCCAGAGCATTTTTATTTTTTTTTTTAAACCATTTCATCTAGGCCTTCTCAAGGACCTACATTTGGAATGTCATAGCGTCCTTCATGCGATAGCCCATAATAACAATCTCCAAAAAGATTTTGATTTCAGCAGTCACCTGGGAGTCGATTCACCCCTGCCTTAGGTTGTCTCCTCCTGGAGGAGATCTTACCCGTCTCTGGAGTGAGTCTCTCACATACGCAGATGTTCAGCACTGAGTTCTGTACTCGTGCGCTTCGATCCTTCGAACCTCGGGGTACGGTTTCCTCGCCCCTCATAATGGGACAGTTATGATATCATTCCAGTTGAACTGGGGCTATGGCAACCACTTTGTTGGAATAATAGATGAAACATTTAAAGTAAAAAAACTCAAAGACCATTTGAAACAGATGCTGCAATTGTAGTTCTGACAGTCCGATTCTAACCAGCTAAATCACATAAGTCCCAATTCAAGAAATTTTTCTTGTGTATTTTTCCTCTCGGACTGAATGTGCTTTACAAAATCTTCAATGTCACTATAATTATTTGGAATACAATGAGTTGTCAATATGCCACCCTGATAAATTACTGTTATTCAAAAATTCATAATTACCCAAATAGCTCACCTCATTACTGACCTCCTGTCAATTTTAAATCTATGTATATATATATATATATATATATATATATGAAGAGTTTGGTTCCAAAACGCAATAAGTGCCAAAATTACAAAAATTGAGATAATACCATAGAGCGATAGTCCAGCGCTTCTTACACATGGTGCAAAAACCCATCATTAGAAATGCATACTATATGGTGTATTTTTTCATGGTCAAAGTTCGTGTTTTTCTATAAAATACTATAGATGCCAACATAGAAAAAGCTGATTTACTCAAAATGACTAAAATGGATATATTGCATATTGGAACCAAACTCTTCATATATATATATATATATGTATGTTTTTTCCCATTATTGTGTGTACCCATAATTTTATGTTTCAGTGTATTCTGGGTCAAAAGATAGGGCAGTAACAATAATATCTTTTCACAGTGTATTTTTCCCATTAATTTTGATTTAGAAGCCCACCACAGTCTAGGGTTCCTCTAACAGAATGGAGGAGATGCACAGTCAGGACTTATTAGTCCCAGCCATAACAAATCCCCATATCCTCAGCAGAACCGGGTGTAATTGCTTTAGACCGTAGACCAGGTGTTACAATTCGCAGTTTTTTTATTTTTTTTCCCCAGACAATTCACCAAACGGGCATATATTGAATATTCAACTGTAATATAGTTTTTTCATAGGGATCCCAGCACATAAAGGAAAACAATCATTCCAGATTTATTCAGTTCAGTCTGTTCCTGTCTGTCTCTTTTATTCAAAAGTCCCCGTCTTTCTCACCATTCCGTTTCTGTCAGTCACTTTTTCGTTTGAAAGTCCCCGTCTTTCTCACTACTTTTAAATCCCCTCCCAATGGAAAATATTTTGTCAACCTAATCAGATTTTTTTAATTTAAATAAATTTAATAAAACGTTATTAGTCGACTTTTCCAATTATATGGAGCACCATTGAATTTAGTCTTCACTTGTGTTAATACTCCAAATTTATTTCCCCAAATTTTATTTAATAAGATATTATATTTATTAGGTTGCAACCCCCTTGGTGGAATCCTTAGCTGGCCAGCTTATCTTTTCAAGGTCGTCCTACTCCCCCCTCCCCTAGAGTACGGAAGGAAAGAAGAAATCACTTCAATTTAAATAAATCAGCTCTTCCAGAGAGGTTCCTCAATTTTGCTCTACGTCTTATCATTTGTAAGTTTGGTACTAATTACTAGGGAGGCACAATATATCGGCATTCATATCGGTACCGGCAGATGTTCGTCATTTTTTAACATATCGGCATCGGTCCGATGAGTAAAATTGGGCCGATGTATGTACAAAACTCAAAACCAGTGAAGTTGGCACGTTATGTAAATCATAGATAAAAACAGAAATACAATGATTTGCAAATCCTTTTCAACCTTTATTCAATTGAATACACTGCAAAGACAAGTTACTTAATGTTCAAATAGGTAAAATTTTTGCAAATATTAGCTCATTTGGAATTTGATGCCTGCAACATGTTTCAAAAAAGCTGGCACAAGTGGCAAAAAAGACAGAGAGTTGAGGAATGCTCATCAAACACTTATTTGGAACATCCCACAGGTGAACGGGCTAATTGGGAACAGGTGGGTGCCATGATTGGGTATAAAAGCAGCTTCCCTGAAATGCTCAGTCATTCACAAACAAGGATGGGGCGAGGGTCACCACTTAGTGAACAAATGCGTGAACTGATTGTCGAACAGTTTAAAAACAACATTCCTCAACGAGCTACTGCAAGAAATTTTGGGATTTCATCATCTACGGTCCGTAATATCGTCAAAAGGTTCAGAGAATCTGGAGAAATCACTGCACGTAAGCGACAAGGCTGAAAACCAACATTGATTGCCCGTGACCTTCGATCCCTCAGGCGGTACTGCATCAAAAACCGACATCAGTGTGTAAAGGACATCACCACATGGGCTCAGGAACAATTCAGAAAACCACTGTCAGTAACTACAGTTCGTCGCTACATCTGCAAGTGCAAGTTAAAACTCTACAATGCAAAGCGAAAGCCATTTATCAACAGCACCCAGAAACGCCGCCGGCTTCGCTGGGCCCAAGCTCACCTAAGATGGACTGATGCAAAGTGGAAAAGTGTTCTGTGGTCTGACGAGTCCACATTTCAAATTGTTTTTGGAAACTGTGGACGTCGTGTCCTCCGGACCAAAGAGGAAAAGAACCATCAGGACTGTTTTAGGCGCAAAGTTCAAAAGCCAGCATCTGTGATTGTATGGGGGTGTATTAGTGCCCAAGGCATGGGCAACTTGCGCATATGTGAAGGCACCATTAATGCTGAAAAGTACATACAGGTTTTGGAGCAATATATGTTGCCATCCAAGCAACGTCTTTTTCATGGACGCCCCTGCTTATTTAAGCAAGACAATGCCAAGCCACCTTCTGCACGTGTTACAACAGCATGGCTCTGTAGTAAAAGAGTGCGGGTACTAGACTGGCCTGCCTGTAGTCCAGACCTGTCTCCCATTGAAAATGTGTGGAACATTATGACGCGTAAAATACGACAACGGAGACCCCGGACTGTTGAACAACTTAAGCTGTACATCAAGCAAGAATGGGAAAGAGTTCCACCTGAAAAGCTTCAAAAATTGGTCTCCTCAGTTCCCAAACGTTTACTGAGTGTCGTTAAAAGGAAAGGCGATGTAACACAGTGGTAAAAAGGTCCCTGTGCCAACTTTTTTGCAATGTGTTGCTGCCTTTAAATTCTAAGTTAATGATTATTTGCAAAAAAAAATAAAGTTTCTCAGTTTGAACATTAAATATCTTGTCGCAGTGTACTCAGTTGAAAAGGATTTGCAAATCATTATATTCTGTTTTTATCTACGATTTACATAACGTGCCAACTTCACTGGTTTTGGGTTTTGTATATTATTAGTTCTTGAGTTAATATAACACCAATTACCCTACAACAAAATAACTGTTGTGTCTATTAACATACAAACCCAGTGGCTATATGCATGTGTGAGATTAGCAGATGATAACAGATCACCTAGTCTACCACCCGCCCCCATGTACATGTACTTATGTACGTTGTACATGTGAGTGAACTCATTATTCTGTAGGCAGGTGTTGGGGGGGTAATACCCAAAAACAAGCAATCCTATTTACATTAAAGATCTTATTTGCCTGAAAGATGTTCTGAAATAAACTGAATATTATTTTTCAATAAGACCACTGCACTATTTGGATTGATTCATACATAGCCTTCAAAAATGAAGTTACGTATTTTACCAACAGACTCTAATGGACGTAGAATAGCTCACTAGCCTCAGAACCGCAGAAACTTGGTTGCACGTTTAATGGCAGGTGATTCTGAACGACAGGGTTTTGGAATTGAAAATTTGTGAAGTCTTAACCAATTTTATTTGGCACCGTAAAACAACGAATAATTATGCATCAAATAGTATGCAAATAACTGGAGACTGGACGCCTCAAGAATCTTTGCGGGTCTCGAGAGGGGCACACGCTGCACGGACCTAGTATGACGCATTGAAGTGCGGATGGCTGTGAGGAAATCGCTGTGTTACTTTCGTCCAGAGTTACTTTCACACCGGAGCTCCCAAATTCGAAAAACCTTTTGCTATATTCGAATCGTATTCAGTTAACCGGTGAAATTTTCGAGTTTTGAAGTTTACACTGCGCTTTCTTACCGTCATCGACCAGATTGAACCGTTTCCACACTTCGGATAGCCGCTTGTCCATTGTGAAGACTAATTGAAAATTAGCGCTGAGCAGACGACAAGCTATTGTGCACTGTAGCGTATCAGTCCAGCTGAGCTACGTATTTCATAATGGAAAAAAAAAAATCCTTCCTTAATTGTGTTTTGATTTTTTTTTTCTGTTTCGGCGAAAGATTTTGTGGTAGTAATAATAATGATAATAATAATTCTAAAATTAATAATGAAATGAGGTATGGTTTTTTTCGATCTCTAATGAGCTGCCGTGAACCTATCAGGAGAAAGCTGAGCTGCTCTGTGTTCCGGGAAGTGCGTAGTGTAGGGTATGAGTAAGGAGAGCAGTGAGTTGCGTGGCATGAGTATTCAAAAAAGCAGACGGAAACTGGCGAGTTAAAAATACTACTAGGTAGTACAGGAGAAGAAAAAAAAAAAATCCTTTGATGTTCCATTGGAATCAGCCTGGGAAGGAATTTTTTTACACTTAAAATACTCCGTTATTTGGTTCCTGAAGAAGAAATCCTTCTGCCTTGGGGAAACGGCAAAGGTACATCCTTATATGGAGAGTATACTATAACGTATAGCCTGTGCGATGATTTCTGATTCCTCATATGAATAACACGGAGCAATTTCAACAACTTCAGAAGTTTACTTAGTTTCAACTCAACTTTACATAGCATCCTGGGTTGGGAAGAAGATGCCGATCACACCAAAAAAAAGAACCCTCTTCCTCCTTCCTCTCCCCCCTCCTCTCTCCTTCCGCCCCCGCCCCCCCCTCTCCCACCTACACATCTGGCTAATAACTAGGGCATTTTTTCCCCCCAATAACACACCTCCAAACCACAGTGTCCATGAACCTGCGCCTGAACAACCACCAGTTCCGACTGCGTCCGGGTCGCTACACAGCCCCCCCTCAGTTCCTCATTCCCGAGGAAGGACATAGCCTTGGAAGCGACCCGGAAGCCTCCTTTCTCTTTTGGGCTCGTTGAGGCCTTTGTGGGAGAGGTGTGGAAGAGGCAGGGCTGTTAACTACGGGCTTGTCAAATGTCTGCTTGCTCCCACGGCAGGGACCAGTGACGATGCTGCTGAGGGAGTTAGGAGGCACTACGGCCCCCAGCGGAGTCACCACCTCCCCTTGGTGGCATGTCAGTGATGGCCGGGGAGAGGGGGAGGCAACTTGGAACGCTGGCTGTCCCAGACTTCGGTAGGGTGCCATGCGGTCCCGATGTATGACAACCTTGCGTCCACGAGGGCTGAGTTGTACACGGTAAACCACCTCCACAACCCGCCCGACCACATAGCATGGCCCAATCCAACTGCTGTCAAGCTTTGGGCACCGCCCCTTTTTCCGCTTAGGCCCATAAACCCTAACAATGTCCCCGGCAACAAAGTGCTGCCCCTTTACATGAACATCGTGCAGCCTCTTCTGTTTGCGGGCCGCCCCTTCCGCTTGACCACTGGCAAATCGATGAGCCAATTCCAGTCTATCCTGTGACTGACGGCCGTACTCCGGGTCTGCTGGGGCGTCATAGGCCATCTCTGGCGAAGTGCGGAGTTCTCTGCCTAGCATGAGGAGTGCTGGGGTGCAGTTGGTCGACTCCTGCACAACAGTGCGGCAGGCCATCATTATCAAGGGCAGCTGGATGTCCCAGTCTCTCTGGTGTTGCGATGTGGTCATGGCTAATTGGGCACTCCGAGTACGCATAAACCGTTCGGCTAGCCCATTGCTTTGAGGATGCAGAGGGTTAGTTCTCGTTTTGGTCATTCCCAGCCATTCACACATCTGGGCGAAGACCCTCGACTCGAAATTCCGGCCCTGGTCGGAATGGAGGATAGATGGGATGCCGAATCGGCTGAAGAGCCCCTCCACTAGAGCATTGGCGACGGTCTCCGCCTCCTGATCAGGCAGAGCAAAGGCTTCGGGCCATTTCGTAAAATAGTCAATTGCTACTTGAGCAAACCGATTACCGCGATTGGTCCAAGGTAAGGGGCCCAAGACATCAATTGCTACTCGGTCCATGGGGGCCCCCACCAGGTGCTGTTGGAGGGGGGCATGAGATTGACCTTGGGCCTTTCCTGGCCGCACATGTATCACAGCGCCGGCAGTGATCTTCCACATCCCTCCGCATCTGGCCCCAATAGAAGGTTTGCCGAAGGCGCTTGAGAGTCTTTGTAACCCCAAAGTGTCCAACACCGAGTGGCCCATGGTTTAGCTCCAAGACGTCTGTCCTCTGTGCCCTGGGTACCACCAGCTGCCATCTGGTCTCTCCGGTAGCCGGCTCAACCCAGCCTCTCATTAGCAGCCCATCCCTTAGCTCCACTTTTGGCCACTGAGACCACAAACCACGGACAGTTGGAGAGTGGCATAACACCTCTTCCCAGGGGGGGCGAGCACCCTTTTCCACCCACCCTGTCACAACTTTGAGATCCGAATCCGCCTGTTGGTGTTCCCTCCAAGGTGTCTGCGACACAGGAAGTAGTGCCCGACATCTGACCGTGTCAGTTAGTTGTACCGCACCTTGGTTTGCTTCAGCCCGCTCACAATGCAGACACTGGGGGGCACAAGGGCGACGAGACAACCCATCGGCATTTGAGTGGCGCCCCCCTTCACGATGCTGAATGGTGTACTGGAAGGCTTGCAGCTGTTCAATCCACTGAGCCACTTGGCCCTCTGGCACTCGGAAGGAGAGCAGCCACCTTGATGCAGCATGGTCGGTGCAAATGGACAAAGGGAGGCCGCAGAGATAGTGGCGAAAGTGCTTTGTAGCCTCTACAACTGCAAGCAGTCCCCGGTGAGTTACACAATAATTCCTCTCTGGTTTAGAGAAGCTGCGGCTGTAATAAGCGATAACTCGCTCACCCTCTGGGTTCGCCTGAGTGAGCACTGCTCCGAGGCCCTCGTCACTGGCATCTGTGTCGAGGATGAAGGGGCGCTGTAGGTCAGGTGTGGCCAGTACAGGTGCCTCACAAAGGGTCCTCTTCATTGCATCAAAAGCCAATTGCCGTTCACTACCCCACTCAAACCCCCTCCCCTTCTTCATTAGCTGGTGTAAAGGGGCTGCTACCATGGCAAAGTTGGCCACAAATCGGCGGTAGTATGAGGCCAGCCCAATGAATGCTCTCAGCTGCTTAAGGTTCTCTGGGCGTAGCCAGTCCCGGACGGCTGCAATTTTATCATCCTCGGTTTTTATCCCCTCACGACTGACTTAATGGTCTAGGAAGGAAACTTCCTGTTGTAGCAGTGCACACTTGGCTGGATGGAGTTTGAGCCCTGCAGCAGCAATTCTCTTCAAGACCTCTTCCAAGGCCTGGATTGCGGTCTCAAAATCCGGCCCATGAGCCAGCAGGTCATCCAGATACACCAGACAATGCTCAGGAGGCATCCCGGACAGAACCCTTTCCATTAAACGTTCAAAAGTGGCAGGGGCGTTGCACAACCCGAATGGCATTGTGCAGAACTGCCACAACCCAGTGCCAGTGGTGAACGCTGTCTTGGGTTG
This sequence comes from Gymnothorax reevesii, assembly GCA_029721435.1. Taxonomy (NCBI): domain Eukaryota; kingdom Metazoa; phylum Chordata; class Actinopteri; order Anguilliformes; family Muraenidae; genus Gymnothorax; species Gymnothorax reevesii. The sequence goes on from CM056575.1 coordinate 155,431,511, forward strand.
ATCTTCTGGAGCTACGGCCACCTGCCAGTAGCTGGAACGCAGGTCCAATGAGGAGAACCACTGGGACCCTGCCACCTAGTCGAGCGACTCGTCTATCCGGGGCATTGGATAGGAATCTTTGGTGGTGACCTCATTCAGCCGGCGGTAATCGATACAAAACCTCTAGGTCCCGCCCTTCTTTGGGACTAAGACGACGGGTGAGGCCCATGGGCTTGTGGACGGCTCAATGATACCAGCAGCTCGCATCTCTGCCAAAGCCTGCTCTGCTGCAGCCTGCTTCATTGGTGGGAGTCGTCGAGGGCGTTGACGGATGGGACGGGCGTCACCCGTGTGGATCTGGTGTTCTACCAGGTGCGTGCAGCCTACATCACTAGGAGTAGCAGCAAAACAGTGTTGGAACTTGAACAAGAGGTCCCATAACTGTTCCCGCTGCTCTGGCTCTAGCCCCCCTTGATTTGTCTCCCAGACACTGTTGACAGTGGCTAGTGCTAAAGCTTCGGATTCCAATTGGGGACCCGGTTGGCTGGTCTGAGGTGGTGCTGCTGCTTTGATGGGGAAATCTGGTGGCAGGTCAGTTAGGCTTATCCCATCAGGGTGCTCTACAACCCCTGTGATTGCCTGGTGCTCCTCCAGGCATGTGAGTTGACCTTCATAGTGGAGAGGGATGGGTACGCCACCGTTCAGCTCCATCGTTCCATTTAGGAAGTCTAGAGACGCCTGTCCCCCCCGGAGGAAGTCCATACCAAACAGGCAACGTTCACCCACTACAGCAACCCAAACAGGATGACGAATGGAAAAGGTGCCCACCTGTAGTCTCACTTCACAGGTTCTAAGTACTGGAGCTGTCTCCCCAGTCACAGTCATTAGCGGAACATCAGCGGCCTGGGGTTGAGCATTGGATGGGAGGAATGTCAGGGTGGATAAGGGTAACAGTAGAGCCTGTATCTAGCAGTGCACTCATTGGTTGGCCCTCAACTAGTACGGGGACCCGGCAACAACCGAAGGACAATGGGGTGAGTGTTGTTAAAGAGCGCCAACTGGGGAGTGGTACATGGGGTGGCTGAACGAAGGGTGTAACATGGGGCGAAGAATTTTCGCCCAGCGTAGCCCCCCCTACACTGGGCTGGTGGAGTTTCCCGACTGGGGCAGGGCAGAATCAGGAACAGGGCAGTGTGTGACGCCGTATGTGACCCTTCTGGCTGCAGCGCCAGCATGTTGGCTGTGTCGTGTTGTCAGGGGGTATTTGGCTGGTGGGGTAGTTCATTACCCCAGCTGGTGCGCCAAACGGCCGCAGAGCACGAGTCTGTGGGGGTGCAGCTATGGGGGCCCGCCTTGCCTATCCATGCCTTCAACTAGAATTTCCTCGACGGCTATGGCCCGTTCTAATGCTTCCTCTAGTGAGGGCGGGTCCATCAATCTTACCTGTTGGCGGAGGGGAATAGGGAGCAGGCCATGGACAAATGCCTCTTTTGCTAAGATTGATCTGGTCATTTCATCAAAGTCAGCAAACCCTTTTTGGGCCATATAACGCAGCTCAGCTGCAAAGACTCCTAATTTCTCCCCCGGCGCACGCGTCTGGCTGTTGAATTTCTGACGCATGACCACTGCTGGCGTGGTGTCTTCGAATCTCCTCTGCGGGGCTAGTGCAATGGCATTGGGATTGTCCAGCTGTGCTACAGTGACATCTCGCAGCACGCTCCTAGCCTCTCCCTCCAATGCTGATGCAAGCTGCACAGCCCTCTCTGCAGGGGCCCACTTATTAGCTGTAGCAACAATTTCAAATTGAGCCCAATATTTTTCCCATGCAGTGAGACCGTCATATTTGCTGATTTTAAGGCGCCTCTCTTGTGTATCATTTTGTGACGATATGCGCTCTTTAGCCAAGGCAGCCGTGATTGCTTCGGTGAGGGCATTCACCAGCTCTGGCTGGTTAGGGGCGGGGCTCTGTGGCTGGTTAGGAGCGGGGCTCTGCACATTAACATCAACTCCAAAATTAATTGCATGCATAGGCATGAATTGGGCATCTGCAGCTGCACCCTCCCTCTCACACAATTCCACATCCTCGCAGCTATCGGCGCGGCACCAATGTCGGGGTTTCCTCTCCCTATCAGTCATCACATTTCCATCTTTCATCATTCTCTCAAATGTGCGTTGCATTACCGCTTCCATCCGTTTCATAAACACATCTTCCAAATTTCTAGCAATGCTATTCTCTAATTCAGTTATTGAATCAGTCTTTTGTGCCCCCATTCCTTGCATTTTCTCTCCGTTTCCACTATTTCTTTCCCCGCCTGACTTTCGTGAACGCGGCTGTCTTGAGCAATTGCATCACTCCCATCTAACGGCTGCATTGGGAACAGCGGTAACTTAAATGTCCGTGACAAGTTTTCGGTTTTAGGTCTCACCGCAGCTTGCTCCTGGCCTGGGAATAGAAAAGGTGTTTCCGGCATTGTGTACTCCACGAAAATGTCGAGGGTTTCTTTGACTTTGTCCGCCATCCCGAACTTAGCAGGGTCGGATTACTTTTTTTTTTTTGCTAGCAGGCTACCGCGGAAGGACGGGCGGCTTTGCGAGAGTCTGTAATCCCGATTCTGAACACCAATGTAACGTTTAGCCTGAGCGATGATTTCTGATTCCTCATATGAATAACACGGAGCAATTTCAACAACTTCAGAAGTTTACTTAGTTTCAACTCAACTTTACATAGCATCCCGGGTTGGGAAGAAGATGCCAAACACACCAAAAAAAGAACCCTCTTCCTCCTTCCTTTCCCCCCTCCTCTCTCCTTTCTGTCGAATTCGGCAGCAAATGCCGCGAGTGCCGTCGTATATTTCCAGGCCTGATATTAGATATTAATTAATACGTTTATGTTGATTTTGTTTATGCGCTGGATAGATTTTCTTGTGCGCTGAGAATGTGCGGGCAGTGCGCGATTGCGCATGTGCGCAGCTTAGAGGGAACATTGGTCTGGCCCCATCCGAAATTTGATATTTTTGTGCGGTCGCAGGTGCGACCCCAAATACCGAAATGGCGCCCCTAAACACGTTTCAAAATTCCCAAAGGGAAATTCGGTTCGTAGGCAGACGAAATTCGGTAGTTATATGTTTTGTACAAAGGCAGACAAAAAACTTCATTGGAGCCTCGCCGTAAACCCAACAGGAAGTCGGCCATTTTGATTTGACTTCTCCTAGGGATTACGCCGGATCGACTTCAAATTTGGTACACATCATTGTGAGACCAAGATGATCAAAAGTTGTGGTCTGTAGGTCAAAGGGCGTGGCTGCTAGGGCATGCCAAATTTTAGTGACTTGACAAAAAAATTTCACAATGCTCTCACACCCAAATACTTGATAGTGGTAGCTTCAAACTTGTGGAACATGATGACTGCTTCGCCCTGAACGTCCTGACATATTAACTTCCAACTTTGCTAATAGCGCCCCCCTGTGGTAACAGGAAGTGACCACTCGTTACTTACACTTGTAGTGATGACACATTGTTGAACCCATCAACTTCATTCTACTTCTAAAACATGCAGAACAAGTAGCTGAAGGTATATTATGAACGCTGTGTAGCTACGAGTAATGGCGTCCGTGTGGCGACGCGGTGACTTTGGATCCCTCGCCATGAAATTACAGTTGGGATTCCCAATGCTCTCACGTTTTTTTGGAATAGGATGATGAAAATTGGTACTCATATGTATGTTGCTAATACGAATAAAAAAGTCTCTGGCACCATTGGTCAACTCCAAACAGGAAGTCAGCCATTTTGATTTTAGCGTGTCATTTTGGCCTGATATCCACACATTGTATTTTAACGAACTCCTCCTAGCGATTCCATCCAATCCACCTTATATTTATATCAGATCATCAAGAGACCATGCTGATCAAAAGTTGTGCTCTGCATATCTGTCGCAAAATGGGCGTGGCCGCCATGGTGTCCCCATTTCAGATGCCTCGCCAAACATATTCGAGCAGCTCTCTCTCCCTCATACTTCATCCAAATGGATTCAAAATTCCAGTACATGGTTAAAACCCTACTCTGAACACCTCGATGTGCTGCTAAGCAATCTAACTCATGGCGCCCCCTTGAGGAAACAGGAAATGCCACATTTTAAGTTGAAATTGGCCGATTTGCTCAAAACTTCATATTTGTGCTTAGGGTCTGCCCCTGAATGTGCCTTTCCACATTTGGTTACACTCTGAGGGCCCCCAGGTGGATGAACTATCAACTTGTTATAACTCCTTCAGCTTTGTCCGATTCGCGCGACACTTTCTCTCCGGTTGGGGCCAGCACTTGACCTGTCCAATGCTCATGAGTGCAGAGCTGCACCCGCCAGGATCTCACCACAGCCCCAATGTGCGCAAGGGGGCGATGGCCCGCTGCTTGCAGCTTTAATTATTATTATTATTATTATTCCTCCGACATTTGAAGGGCCAATTTCGCCCCTTTCTCAAAATTGAAAACGCTTGTAACTTTCAACATTTGTCCGGCCACATCCGAAATTCTATATTTTTGGGCCCTCCTTCATGGTCGACGCAAAATGCCAAAATAGCGCCCCCTAAACACGTTTCAAAAATCCCATACACATATTTCCCATTCCCTACACATAATGGTGTCCGTGTAGTGTCGCGGTGACTATCCATCCCTCGCCATGAAAATACGTTTTGGTTTTTGATGTCTTTAATAAATTTTAATCATCATAAAAATTGATTGACAGGTCAAAAGTGGCCAGCTCTCATATCTGATTGGGGCGTTGTCCATGAGGGTAGCAAAATGCCTCGATGGCGCCCCCTTGAAATTTTCAAAAACCCCTCCCCATAGGGGTTTTTTTTGGAGTAGGAAAATGAAAATTAGTATACGTGTATTTGGCCAAGATGCATAAAGTCTCTGGCATCATTTGTCTACTCCAAACAGGAAGTTGGCCATTTTGATTTTAACATGTCATTTTTGCCTGATTTCCACACATTGTATTTGAACGCACTCCTACAGATTTCATCCAATCAACACCAGATTTATTAGTAAAGATCGAGAGTCTATGCTGATCAAAAATTGTGCTCTGCATGTCTGTAGGTCAGTGGGCGTGGCACGTAACAAGAAGTGACCGGTTTTTACTTTCACTTGTACTGATGACACTTACTTGAACACATCAACTTCATTCCCCCTCTACAAAATGTAGAACAAGTGGTTGAAGCTACATTAGGAATTCTGTGAAGCTATGAGAAATGGCGTGTGTGGCGACGTGGCGACTATGGATCCCTCGCCATGAAAATACGTTTGGGTTTTGGATGTCTTTAATGAATTCGTACCATCATGGAAATTGATATGCCGGTCAACGGTGGTGAGCTGTAACATCTGATTGGGGCGTTGCTCATGAGGGCAGCAAAATGCCTTGATAGCGCCCCCTTGAATTAAAGATCATCAAGAGACCATGCTGATCAAAAGTTGTGCTCTGCATGTGTGTACCTCAATGGGCGTGGCCATGATGGTGTCCCCATTTTTGATGCCTCGCCATCCACATTCAAGCAGCTCTCTCTCCCTCATACTTAATTCAAATGGATTCAACATTTCTGTACATAAGAGCCCCGCCCTAAAAGTCTACATATGTTCGTTGGAAATCTTGCTCATGGCGCCCCCTTGTGGAAATAGGAAATGCAATATTTTACATTGAAATTTGCCAATTTGCTCGAAACTCCATATTTGTGCTGAGGGTCTGCCCCTGAATGGACCTACCCACATTTAATTACACTCTGAGCCGCCACCTGATAGATGAAGTATCAACTTGTGATATCAACTCCTTCAGCTTTGTCTGATTCGCTCGACACATTATCACAGGTTTGGGCCTGCGCTTAACCTGTCCAATGGTCGAGAGGGCACAGCTGCATCCGTCAGGATCTCACCACAAACCCCAACGTGCTCAAAGGGTGCGAGCGCCCGTTCAACGCTGCTTGCAGCTTTAATATCCCTTATGTTTTTGGTCCCACCGCTGCCGCCGCCGCGCTACGTCTTAACGCGATAACTTAATAATTTGTAATATTTCAATTACAAATTTCAAGTTTTGCATAGAACTAAGTATCATAAAGAGGAAAAACTGATTTGATTTTGGACAATTTAAGATTTCTAGATTGGCCACCAGAGGCCAAAAACTGATAAAAAATCACTGTTCCGCAATAACTTCAGTAATATTTCAATTACAAATTTCAAGTTTTGCACATAAGTCAGTATCATAAAGAGGAAAAACTGATTCGATTTTTGATAGTTTACGATTTCTAGATTGGCCACCAGGGGCCAAAAACTGATTTGGGTGTTAAAGCAATAACTGCAGTAATATTTCAAGTAGAAATTCCAAGTTTTGCATATAAGTAAGTATCATAAAGAGGAAGTTACAAAGGTAACTTGAATTAGCTACTTGCGTTAAGATTTTTTTATTTATTTTTTTTTTTAGAACTTCTTGGTCATTGTTATTGGTTATTGCATACCACTGTTTATAGACGTGCAATTTAAATGCTTTCTGTTTTTTCTGTTTCTCTATTTTTAATATAGAAAGCATGCTAAAATCTTGTTGTTTACGAATTTATGCTTTAACCTTCAAATATATATTGCGTTATACAAATGAAAGAAATAATCAACGCGATCGCTTGTTTTGCTTGTTTCTGGTTATTCCCGTAGTGGCGTGAATTAAATTCTTCAGTTGGCAGTTAAAGGCTGCCTGGCGCCTGAACAAACTTTTTCTTGAGTTTCCCCATTTTATTAGTGCTTAAAATAGGTTAGGGGCTGTTGGAATATTCGAAAAGTAATTTATTATCCAAATACCCCAAATCAAATGAACAGATACGGCTAACCGTTTAAGCACTAAAAGAAAGTAAAGCTCAGAGACGTGAAAATGCATGGCGAGTTAGGTGGTGTGTGCGTGTCAGGTCAAAAATATGCTTTATGAAAAAAAAAAAAAAAAAACAATCACGATCATCCCTTCGATCGCCGATATGCGATCTGATCGAAAATCGCCCGTCCCTACTCAGAAGTAAAGATGTCTAGAGCCTCTCCAACCTGTGAAGGCTTGCGAAAAAAAAATTGTGGAATACTTTAAAAACAATGTTCCTCAATGTCAAATTGCAAAGGCTTTGAAGGTCTTATCGACCGTGTACTGCATCATCAAGAGATTCAGAGAAACTGGAAAAATCTCTGTGCGTAAGGGACAAGGCCGAAGACCTTTACTGGATGGTAATGATCTTCGGGCCCTCAGACGCCACTGCTTCACTCACCGGCTGAATTCTGTCATTGACAATACTAAATGGGCGCTGGAATACTTCAAGAAACCACTGCCTTGAAACGCAGTCCGCCATGCCATCCACAGATGCCACCTAAAACTCTATCATGCAAAAAGTAAGCCATTGTTGAGCATGATTCAGAACCGCCGCCGTGTTCTGTGGGCCTGGGCTCATTTAAAATGGACTGTAGCAAAGTGTCCTGCCTTCAGACGAGTCCAAATTTGACATTCTTGTTGGAAATCATGACAGTTGTGTCGTTTGGGCTAAAGAGGAGAAACGCCACCCCTCCTGTTATCAGCGTTCAGTTCAAAAGCCAGCATCTCTGATGGTTTGGGGTGCATTTGTGCATATGGTGTTGGGACACCTGCATGTTTTAAAAAGCACCATGAAAGCTGAAAGGTATATAAAGGTTTTGGAGCAACATTTGCTCGCCTCCAGATATCAATTCCTTGGAAGGTCTTGTGTATTTCAGCTGGACAATGCAAAACCACATACTGCAGCTATTACAACAGCATGGCTTTGTAGCAAAAGAGTCCGTGTGCTGAACTGTCCTGCCTGCAGTCCTGATCTTGCACTGATTGAGGAGATTTGGCGCATAATTAAATGATAAGTCTGTCATAAGAGACCCAAAACTCTCCAGTAGCTGGAAGCCTGTATTAAACAAGAGTTGGGATCAAATTCCAATGGCTAAACTCAAGAAACTTGTCTCCTCAATTCCCAGACGCCTCCACTCTGTTAAAAAGAAGAGAGGATGATGCATGGTAAACAGGCCCCTGTCCTAACTTTTTTTTTTTTTGAGATATGTAGCAGCCATCAAATTTGAAATCCGTTCATTTTGTGGATAAAATGGTAAAATTTCTCAGTTTCAACATTTGCTATGTCATCTCCGTTCTATTGGGAATAAAATGGTAGTGTGATTTGAAAGTCATTGTGATTTTTTTTTTTTTTTTTCTCCTCCACAATTTACACTTTATCCCAACTATTTCTGCATTGGAATTTTACACACTATGAGAATAATTATAAATATCACGCCGCTGTCAAATTATTTTTTTCTGAAACTCTGTGAATTGACATGGATTGGCCTACTCTGGTCTCCTCCCACAGTCAAAACACATGTATGTTAAGCTAATTGTATAGCCATAGGTATGAGTGTGACAGTGAATGGTATGTGAGTGGTGTGTGTGATGGATTGGCGAGCTGTACAGGGTGGGTCTCTGCCCTGCGACCCTGGTGAGGAAGAAGCGGTATTGAGATTGAATGGATTAGGTAGGATTCTTTCACACTGAGAGTGGAGACTTGTCGTGAAATGTCTGGAAGTACTCAAGACCAAGCACCATGTTTGATACTGTCTATACCTTAAGTATGCTTTGTGTTAGGTATACGTGATAGGAAAATGGCAAGCTTTATTGAGCTGGATGGCCTGTTTTCATGTGCAGTTATATGAATTCCAGGCTCCAAAATCCACAGGGAAAGTTTCTTGTGCCGTTAGACGAGTTAAAGACTAAAATCCCTTCCACTGTTTCCCTACAGGAGCTGCACTTCTGAACACATTTGATCAGCAGAATGATGCAGGCAGGAGTCCGTCTGAGACAGGACACTGAGACGACCCTACCAGAGCTCCCCGAGCAGCACAGGATCAGAGAGAAAGAAGAGGAACTACATGGACTGGAGTCTGTCCACATGGCAGAGTCAGAGACAAAATGTACTGCACCAGGACTCAACACACTGGAGCCAGAGTGTGTTACTGCAAACAGCAGGGTCAGTGATTTACATCACACAGAAGCACCACTGATAAAAACAGAAACTGATCTGAGCTCCACCTGCTCTGGGGGTCTTAAGATGGAGAGCCTCGACTTTACAGAACTGGCCTGTGTAACCCATCTGCATCCTGACCAAGTCAAATCGGAAGTTGATGTGAAAGACTATATTAAGACTGAACATGTCAGTGTTGTGCCGGACATTAAGTGTGTCAACATAAAATCTGATGAACTGAAGCTGGAATCCAGTGAAGTTTTAGTGAGTGATCTCATGAATACTGCGCTTAATGGAGCTGGTGTTGGTGAAAATGGCCAAACTGGACCATGTCAATATCCCGTAGAGCCAAATCCAATCAGTGCAAAACAGACAAATTTAATCCTAGATGTGGGAATCCTTCTCAGTGAAAATCCCAACCAATGCTCTCGTATAAATGATCTCAAGAGCGTTCCTGCAACAGAAAAGCCCCTTAAATGTGATCGATGTGAGAAGTCTTTTGCTTGGCAGTCTACTTTAAAATGCCACCAGAGGATTCATACAGGGGAAAAGCCTTTCAAATGTGAACAGTGTGGGAAGTCTTTTACTCAGAAATCTCACTTAAAAACTCATCAGAGGATTAATACAGGTGAAAAGCCCTACAAATGTGGACAGTGTGGGAAGTCTTTCACATTAAAATGTACATTAAAATTCCACCTGCATCTTCACACTCGTAAAAATTTGTACAAATGTGAACCGCGTGGGAAGTCTTTTGCTTCAAAATCTTGGTTAAAATCCCATCAGAGGATTCATACAGGCGAAAAGCCCCACAAATGTGATCGATGTGAGAAGTCTTTTGCTCGGCTGTCTACTTTAAAATGCCACCAGAGGATTCATACAGGGGAAAAGCCCTTCAAATGTGGTTGGTGTGAGAAGTCTTTTCCTCAGAAATATAATTTAAAATGCCACCAGATGAATCATACAGGTGAGAAGCCCTATAAATGTGAACAGTGTGAGAAGTCTTTTGTTTCAAAATCTACGTTAAAATCCCATCAATATGCTCATACGGATGAAAAGCCCCACAAATGTGATCGATGTGAGAAGTCTTTCACTCAGAAAGGTCATTTGAATTCCCACCAGAGTGTTCATTCAAGGGAAAAGCCCTACAAATGTGATAAATGTGAGAAGTCTTTTGCTCGGCAATCTCATTTAGAATACCACCAGAGTATTCATACAAGTGAAAAGCCCTTGAAATGTGATAAATGTGAGAAGTCTTTTGCTCGGCAGTCTACTTTAAAATGCCACCAGAGGATTCATACAGGTGAAAAGCCTTTCGAATGTGAACAGTGTGGGAAGACTTTTACTCAGAGATCTAACTTAAAATCCCATCAGAGGATTAATACAGGTGAGAAGCCCAACAAATGTGAACAGTGTGGGAAGTCTTTCACATTAAAATGTACATTAAAATTCCACCTGCATCTTCACACTTATAAAAAGTTGTACAAATGTCTACAGTGTGAGAAGTCTTTTGCTTCAAAATCTACGTTAAAATCCCACCAGTATGTTCATACAGTTGAAAAGCCCCACAAATGTGATCGATGTGACATGTCTTTTTTTTGTCCATCTCGTTTAAAATACCACCAGAGTATTCATACAAGTGAGAAGCCCTTGAAATGTGATCGATGTGAGAAGTCTTTTGCTCGGAAATCTTATTTAAAACACCACCTGAGGATTCATACAGGTGAAAAGCCTTTCAAATGTGATTGGTGTGAGAAGTCTTTTGCTTGGAAATATCCTTTAAAATGCCACCACAGGATTCATACAGGTGAAAAGCCCTACAAATGTGATCAGTGTGAGAAGTCTTTTGCTCAGAAATCTCATTTGAATTCCCACCAGAGTGTTCATTCAAGGGAAAAGCTCTACACGTGATAAATGTAAGAAGTCTTTTGCTCAAAAATCTCATTTAAAATCTCACCAGAGTTTTCATACAGGTGAAGAGCTCAATTATTGTGATCAGTGATTACATTTACATGCACTCTGTATTCCATGAACTGACTGGGGTATTGAAGAACACTGGTAATGTAGTCACCCGTGTATACATGTTACACCATGTCAACATTATGCAATTAAGCCCTTATGTCACGAAGAACCGGAATATTGCAACATGTAAGTTACTCCAGTTACTAATGTCCATAGGGGCTCTGAGCATGTGCAGTTTTAAAGGCATTATGGGAAAGCTTACAAGTAATTCATTGATAAACTTGGCACACAAATAGAAAAGTCAACATTTTTGGTTAAGATGAGGAGACTGATTTCGTTTGATCTTGCTTGAAAGAGATGAACATTATGAAGCACCTTGGAAGTATGAAACGTAACTGATTTATTTAAATCGTTTTCTTTGTAATTGAGTGCTGACTTTGTCAGGATTGTTGAACAGATCAGGCGGTATTGGAAAACCCTGAGCTGCTTGCTGTAAAGCAAAAAAATCACACCAGTGGGTCTGATCCCTCCATCATTATATCCCCGAATGGCGTTCCGGGGATATTATGTTTTTGTTCCGACCGCCGCCGCCGCGCCGCCCTACGTGTTAACATGTAATATTTCAATTAGAAATTTCAAGTTTTGCAAAAAAGTAAGTATCATAAAGAGGAAGAACTGATTCGATTTTGGACAATTTACAATTTCTAGATTGGCCACCAGGGGCCAAAAACTGAAAAAATCATATCACATCTCTGGAACTATTTTTCCAATTGACATGACACTATGTGCTACTCCAAGGTCATGACCTCACAACGTGTCACATGATGACATCATACCTGTATGGTTCAGTATTTTGCCACCAGGTGGTGCTTTGTGATGGAAAATGACCATTTTGGCCATATCTTCAAAACCATTTGTTCGATTGACCTAAAGTTAAGTTCAAATGAAAGGTCATGACCTGAGGGGCTTTATATTGTATTGGATCTATTCAAGGATTGGGGAATTGGAGGATTGGGGGCGTTCGGGGATGTACCCTAAGCCGTCGCCTCCGACTGCATAAGCCTAGTTAAGTTTTGTAAACTTGCAGCTGCAAAAATAAATGTACACTAAGGGTGTAAAATGAGCAGCATCTTCAGCAGGAGCAACATGCTAGGGAAAGTATGCATATGTGTTTTTTATTATTTTTCCTGGCTACAGGGTGCTTTTGGAATATGCAAGTGTATAATGTATACAGGAATATGGTTGGGCTACTGCCAGTCGATGTCAAGTAAACCGGGATGTTCAAAATCTGGTCATTACCGGGGTAAGATCAGTAACTGGAATAATGACCACATGTAAACATGGTCATTGTGAAGAACCGTTTCTTTTTTATCTAATTTACTTCAGCCTGAGCAGCTGCATCTCGATAAAATGCACTACAAATGTGATCAGGTGTGAAGAGTCTTTTGCTCAGAAATCTCTAATCCAAGCAGAGTCTTCATTCAGGTGAAAAGCTCAACAAATGTGATCGCGGTGAGAATTGTTTTTCCCCAAAATAGAATTGCTAATCCTACCAAAGTATTCATACAGTCGAATAGCCCTCTAAGCGTGAACAACATGGGAAATCTTGCTCAGATTGGGAATTTGAAATCCCACTGGAGTATTAATACAGGTGAAAAGCCCTACAAAAGTAAACTGTTACTGGTACTTTTGTCAGAGATCATCTTTAATTAACCACCAGGGTTCAAACAGGAGAAAATCCTCTCCATTCTTTACCTAATTTATGTCAGCATCAGAAAACAGATCCAGGTAAAAAGCCAGAGGAATTTGATCAGTGTCTTTTGATCTCACACCTGTATTTTATTCCCACCAAAGAATTTATACAGTTCAAATGTCACAGATTTGCAGTAAGTCTGAGAGAATATTTGTGGGGAAATCTCATGAAATATCCCAGTGAAGAAGTGAGTCAATGGTTTAGTACGGCTGTCTGAAAAACATACAACTCACCTGGATTTATTGGGATGAAACTGTAATTGAATAGTCACTAAATGTTGAATGGCAACTAAATGTTGTGAGCTGTAATTTATCTGATTTTAATTGCTTACCTTTTCTTTTAAAGAACGAAGTTGCTGTGATGAAAATGAGAAATATTTGCTGTGAAGACGTTTAGTACAGCTGCTTTGATACAGAAATAAACATGATGTGTAGTGACACGGTCAGTAAGAGGAAACCCTGAGCCTCTGCTTCCCTGTGTTTTATTACCGACTGTAGAAAGATGTGTTGGTTCTCTGCTCCACCAGCACCTCCACACAACCTCTCATTCTCTCCTCTATGGCTAAATCTCAGAAATGCCCTGTGTCTTTAACACTGTGCAGTGTCATCCATGATGGCTCATTCACAGAAATCCAGATGCTCTCCTATCGCACTATATGGTCATCATTATAATGCTAATGCAGAGCAAATGTCCCCTGTAGGTTTCATCTGAATGTCCTCAAGTGAAGCGTGTGATGGTGTTGGACTGATCTCTGCCCATTTTTATTAGTTCCCTGCCGGGAAACGGAGGGGACTATAGGATTGCACTCCGTCCGTCAGTCCGTCCGTCCACATTCGTGTCCGCTCCATAACTTCAATACCGTATGACCTAGGAACATCAAAGTTGGTGTTTGGATGCATCTTGGGGAGAGGGTGTATCATGTACCCTATTCAGGTCACTGTACAATATTGGCACAAAATAATATGCATACAACCGTAGGGGACTAGTATTGCGCAGCAATCCGACATTCGCCGATAGGCGGTGAACTTTTTTTATTTTATTTTATTTCGTACTCATGGTACAAGGAATAAAAGAAGGTGAAGAGGAACAAAAAGAAACGGAGTAAAGGAACAAGAAGATGGGGGCAGGTGCCTCTGCATTACATTTTACTCTGTTATGGCCCCAATTTGTGATAACATTTATGACAGCAAGGGATGACAGACACAATTTTAAAACTTAAACAGATTTAATTAAACAAACACTTTCAACTAATCTACTATCTACTCTACTGACCAAGATTGATAAATACAAGAAAAAAAAAATATTTACAGTCCCTTTGGTGGGGTTGCTTGGTGATGTCCTGGGTGAGGAAAATACTCCAACACAGGCAAAAATCCACAAAAAGCTTCACAGGTCATGAGAAGAATTGACTAGTCTGGTCAAATGTATCCTTCTCCTTGCAATTTCTCCTACTACTTTACTCTCTCAATTTTCCTCCTTATTTCCGCTTTTGCAGACCCCTCCCACCTTTTAGACTTTTTTTTAACCCGTTGCCACTCCGACAGCCCGTATTCGGGCCGTCAGGGAAGTTAAAAATATATTACGTCATTTACACAGCTTGTATGTAACGAAGATACTCATGCCACATATAGTCGGAAAGCTAAGATTCTTGAGATTCAAATGATGCCAACCATTTTAAAGTATAATCATCACAGCAGGTTTAATCAACGCCTATGTCAGACCACAAACAAACAAATGAACAGTTTCAAAACTGATGTAATTCACCAATGAAGCCTCCTAGTACTCTTCCAGTCCGACATATCCCCTCAAACATGGTCTTGTTACATCCACAAAGTTCCAGTAAATCCGCCCCAGTAAAGTTTTTAGTCCAAAACGCACTATTATACCGGTAAATATCCATGAACAGCTGCTGCATCCTTTGAAATGAGTCGGTGGTAATTCTCAAAGTTCGCTGTATTTGCAGTCGTGGCTCCGGTGCATATGTAAACAGTATAAGGCCTTTGCCTTCAAAATGGAGTCTGCACTCTAACCTTTCGATTGACATGTCACTCGACCAGTTACGAGCTTCCCTGCCCTGTCTACAGCCTGCTATAGCCAATGAGTGCCTGTGTTGAAACAAAGCTCATGCCTCCTTTTTTTGCGTGTAGCCCGAGCAACCAGCAATCTCTCTGTCTTGATAATTTTTCTAACTCAAACTGCCTTTGTTTTTCTCTTTCTCTTTCTGCCCTCTCAAATTCTCTTTATTTTTCTCTTTCCTCCCTTTCAATCTCTAGCATTTTTAATTGAAGTTCAATTTCTACATTTGGATTTTCCACTGGAAACTCTTC
This sequence comes from Gymnothorax reevesii, assembly GCA_029721435.1. Classification (NCBI taxonomy): domain Eukaryota; kingdom Metazoa; phylum Chordata; class Actinopteri; order Anguilliformes; family Muraenidae; genus Gymnothorax; species Gymnothorax reevesii. Next base: position 155,446,567 of record CM056575.1, read on the forward strand.
CAGATCTCCTGGTGCAAACACATTTCTATCAATATTCAACAATCTCTCTAACCAGTCTTGCTTTTTGCATGGCTGGTTTTACCTCTGTCAGCTCTAAATGTCTGCATATTTCTAGCAGTTTTGTCTTTTTAAAAGACTTCAAAACCTCTACGGTTGGTGATGCCACAAAATCATCAATGGCTGTTGATCTGTCAATATATTTCCAGGAAAATTCAAAAAACAATTTTACAATTTGAAATGTTAGATTTCCAATAAATGACTCACACAATGGTCTATCCTGGACGAGCTCCCAATTTGTTATGGCCCCAATTGGTTATGACATTTATGACAGCAAGGGATGACAGACAAAATTTAAAACTCAAACAGGTTTAATTACAAAACAAAGACTAACACAAACCTACAATTTATACCACTGACCAAGATTGAGAATATACAAGAAAAAAAATATTTACAGTCCCTTGAGATGGGGTTGCTTGGTGACGTTCCGGGTGAGGAAAATGCTTCAACACAGGCAAAAATTCACAAAAAGCTTCACAGGTCTTGAGAAGAGTGACAGGTCTGGTCAAATGTATCCTTCTCCTTGCAAGTTCTCCAACTACTTTACTCTCAATTTTCCTCCTGATATACTCTTTTGCGGATCCCTCCCACCTTTTAGACTTTTTTTTTAAAATTCTCTGGGACTTTCCGTCTCAGACATGCCCAGGACATGTCCAAACCTAGCTCCAGTCTGGGCTGAACAAAAAAAAGGTCAATACTGCCATCTAGTGGCTTCTCTGCACATTACACCTCCATTCCAAAAGGGAAAAATTTTGACTCATAAAGGCAAAATATTTCTTTTCAATACAAAATGGTTAAGTAGACACTTGTCTATATATGCATATAATACAATATGCTCATAAACACATGGGATATATATGTGATAGTTTGACTATTAGTTTTACCCTATTTTTCCTTGGGGTTTTTCTTTTTATTTGGGGTGCCAGCCAGGTCTCTCTCCTGACATTAGAGATTCACTTAGTTTGGGTTTTATGATTTTCGTTAGTCAACCACACAAAGGATTCAGTGTTTTGGTTTCTCTATTAAACATCATACACCCTCACACCGAAAATTTCCCAAATGTAGCACAATCAGTAACCACACACTTTTCAAACAGATAGCAAAACAGATTGACTCAGATTCATAGATCCGGTATGGGTTTTGTACCACATACAGTTCACATACCACAAACAATTCACTTAATTCATTCTTCATTCACTAAAACAAAAGTTCACTTCTCTGAAGCATTCAGCTGAAAAGAAAATGGGTAACTGCAACCAGTTCAGTTCAAAAAAACATTTCAGTTTTTTTCCCACTCACAAAAAAAAAAGATTGCTCAGTCAATGCACTTCAGTGCAGTTCAAAGACAGAAAAACCTTAAGTTTGTGATGCAGCACCACATGCAAAGAAACTCCGTTCTCCCAAATGCCCAAACAAAAACAATTAATTCCGTTTTGCGATTCCTTTTTTTTTTGTGTTTTTTTTAAAAAAACCACGAAGTCAATGTATTCTCCCCAACTACTCACGGCCCTGGATCCGTTCCGGGTTTTCCATATTGTTCTGCCTCCAGTGATAACGGTATTTCCATGTTGTGGGGTTTTAGTGATCGGGCGAATGAACTGCTGGAGGACGTGGAGTGAAGGATCAAAGTTTTAATTTAGATAAGAGAGCAAGCGAGCCGAAAGGAAATTATACTGCCTCACTTTTTTTCTTGATACTCAAAGAGCTGTGTGCTCAGACCGCAGACTGCACTGCCATTGACGCACTCACGCACTTCCTGCTACTCCGATACTGGCTAATTTAAAACTACTTTCAGTCAGTCACGCGAAACGGGGACAAATCAGTGAGACCGACTTGTTGTAGGCGTATGAAGTGAGGTTACAAAGCCAGGTAAGACTGGTCGTCACATATACACGTACTCAAACACGAGATAAGCAATCAGCAATTACATTGTCAGTACCCTTTACATGCTTAATTTCCAAGTCAAACTCCTGTAAAATCAAACTCCAAATCAACAATCTCAGATTCTTGTTTTTCATCTTAATCAAAAACATTAACGGATTGTGGTCAGTGTACACAATCATCGGCTTTTGCCCTGTACAAACATAAACCTCAAAATGTTGTAAGGATAGAACCAGAGCCAACAGCTCCTTCTCTATTGTGGAATAGTTCCTTTGGTGGCGAATTAACTTCCTGGAGAAGTATGACACGGGATGCTCAATGTCATCAGAGTCACTTCTCTGTAGGAGCACAGATCCACAAGCTTGGTCGCTCGCATCGACCGCAATGGAGAACGGTTTCTTGAAGTCAGGAGATTTGAGCACGGGGAAGTGACACAGCAGAGACTTCAGGCAATCGAAGGCTCTCTGGCATGCATCATCCCAAGTGAACTTTACGCCTTTCTTCAGGTGGTTAGTGAGACAGAGCAATCTCTGCAAAGTTCTTGCAGAACTTGCGGTAGTACCCGACCATTCCAAGGAACCAGCGCAAAGCTTTTTTGTTGTCAGGAACTGGAAAGTCCATGATGGCTTGGACTTTAGCATTTATGGGTGCCACCTTACCCTGGCCTATGACGTAGCAAAGATACGTGACAGTAGCACAACCAAAGTCACTCTTATTCAGGTTAACAGTCAGGTTAGCCTGGGTCAGGCGCTGGAACAAAGTCTCGACATCTTTCAGATGTTCTTCCCAGGAGTCACTCCATGTGATCAGGTCATCGATGTACGCACCCGTGTGTGGCAATCCGGCGATTGTAGACTGTATCAGCCTTTGGAACGTGGCTGGGGCATTTTTCATGCCAAAGGGTAGGATTTCATACTGTTACAACCCAGATGATGTGGCAAAAGTAGAGATGCTCTTGGCCTTCTCAGTTAAAGGCACACACCAATAACCTTTCAATAAATCAATCTTGGTCAAAAACTTTGCTTGCCCAACTCTATCGATACAATTATCAATCCTAGGTATTGGAAACACATCAGTTCTAGTTACAGCATTGACTTTGTGATAATCTGTACAGAATCTATTTCTTCCATCAGGTGCTTGAACTTGCTAACATTGTCTAACAGACTGATATGTGGCTCTTTCTCTTGCCATTGTTCACTCAACAATAGCAAAGGTCCTCTCACTTCATGGCCAAACACTAGCTCAAACGGACTGAATCCAGTGGACTCCTGCACTGCTTCTCTAGCTGCAAACAACAGCAAATGAACACCTTCATCCCAGTCTTCTCATGGTCATAACAATAAGTCCTCATCATTGTCTTGAGAGTGGAATGAAACTGCTCTAAGGCACCCTGACTCTCTGGATGATAGGCACTGGAAAGAATCTGCTTCGCACCTAGTTCATACACAACCTGCTGAAACAATCCAGATGTGAAATTGCTACCTTGGTCTAACTGAATTTCCCTGGGAAGGCCAAACAACTTGAAGAACTTTATCAAAGTCTTCGAGATTGCAGTGGCCTTGATGTTGCGTGGAGGTATGGCTTCAGGGAATCTGGTAGATGCACACATGATTGTCAACGAGTACTGATTTCCAGATCTAGTCTTGGGTAATGGACCAACACAATCCGCAATGACCTTAGAGAAGGGCTCCCCAAATGCTGGGATCAACACACCATCCTTGAAATGATACCCAACCGGAACTGCGTCTATTTCTTTATCAGGAAGGGCTCTCTTCTTTAGTACACAAATTTCGGAATCATTAGTTTGCTCCTGAATCAACTGCTTTCTGGACAGAGACAAGTCTCCAGACACATCAGAATCACCAGACCCATCTGGCTGGCTTAACAAAGAACTGATAAACGTGTCTGATAAGTCCTCAAATGGAGAAACCATAGTAGGCTGAACAGAGTCATGAGGCGAACCACCTGAGTCATGACTATTCAATATACTGGACTGCACCACATCATCTTCTTCTTGAGCCTTCTTGGCCATAGCACAGGTCACTACAAGACGGATACAGGGATGGGTCTCCATCCCCATTTTCAGTGCTCGGCTGTAAAGTAAGGTGAACAGGGGGAACTACATTGCCCCCAGCCAGGTCATTGCCTAGCAACAGAGAAACACCCTTGATAGGTAGACTTGACATAAGTCCCACCTTTACCTGTCCTGTAACTAAATCTGACTTCAAGAATACAGAGCGCAGGGGTACATATACAGTCCTTCCTTCAATACCTTGTCCAAGTATGAAATCCCCAGAAGCGGTGTCATCACGTAACTCCAAGGAGTCCATCAACAAAAGTGACTGAGAAGCTCCGGTATCCCTTAGGATATATATGGTTACAGGAGGAGAATGCTCATTCAGAGCCACAAATCCCTCTGACACGAATGGAAGAAATTCCTCCCTCAAAAAGTCAGCAGTGTCAGGCTTCTTAGCCCCACAAGGAGCAGGCCAGGCAATTAAGCAGATCGGTCATCTACTCCAGGGGTTTCTAGCCTTGTTTTCACAAAGGCATTGGGTTTGTTATCCTTTTCTTTTTCTTTCTTAGTTTTAAGGAACCAACAGTTAGTTGTAACATGACTAGATTTCTTGCAATAATTGACAAACTAGACCACTTTTGTAACTGTCAGCTTTCACACTTTGATCAGATCTGTGACTGGATTTCTGTGCACCATCACCATATTTGTCTTTGTCTTTGGGCGAGGAATCTTAGGTATCACCTTTCCCTTTTTCCTGAAATTGGAACCATCTATTGTTACTGCTAGACTGAAATTTGGACTTATTTGTGAGAACATATTCATCTGCAAATTTGGCAGCTGATCGCAAATTCAGTGCTTGCTTCTCATTAAGGTAGGTCTTAATATCATCTTTAATGCAGTTCTTGAATTCTTCAACTAACACCATCTCTTTTAGTGAGTTGAAATCATCCTTGACCTCCATAGAACTACACCAGCGCTCAAAGCAAACTTTCTTCTCGTTAGCAAATTCCACATAAGCCTGATTGTCAGATTTCTTCAGACCTCTGAATTTCTGTCGATAAGCCTCTGGAGCCAACTCATAAGCTGTCAAAATAACCTTTTTGACAACCTCATAATCAGAGGAATCATCTGCAGACAAAGCCGAATAGGCTTGTTGAGCTTTACCCTTGAGGGCAGTTTGCAACATCAGAGGTCAGCGTTCCTTTGGTCACTGACAACTCATAGCTACATTCTCAAAACACTGGAAATACTTCTCAACATCCTTCTCAGAGAATGGAGGCACCAGTTTTACCTCCTGGCTAGCACAAAATTTATTTTCGGCGTCTATTTTTATTTTCAGTAGCTCCGTTTGGAGGCTTTCTTCTCTATAGAAATTCTGTAAATCAAAAACTCTCTGTCTTGCTAATTTTTCTAACTCAAATTCTCTTTGTTTTTCTTTTTCCTCCCCCTTTTTTCTCCTCTCTTGCTAATTTACTTCCACTAACCTACAATCTACGCTACTGACCAAGATTGATATATACAAGAAAAAAAAAGTATTTACAGTCCCTTGAGATGGGGTTGCTTGGTGATGTCCTGGGTGAGGAAAAAGAAAAGGTCAATACTGCCATTTAGTGGCTACTATTCACATTATATGAGTTAGAGAGTGAGTGTATTTTAAATTTACTCCATCAAGATGTTTTAGATGTCAAGAGTACGGACATGCGGCAGCAGTTTGCAGAAGGGAGATGCACAGGTGTAGACAGTGTGGACAGGAGGGATGTTTTGAGGATGATTGTGAAAAGGCAAAATGCTTTCACTGTGGGGGAAATCATGAAATGGGCTCTTTGCAGTGTGAGAGAAGGAAAATGGAAAGAGACATGGAAAAGATAAGAGTGCAGGATAAAATTTCATATTCAGACGCTACAAACGTATTCCTGAGCAAAAATGAAACGATAGGGAAAGAGTGGGCGAAAGTGCAGACTGTAGAAAAGAAACAAAAGGAATATGAGGAAGATGAAATTACGTTGGGAAGAAGATAACCTGAGATTTCAGTTAGGTAATCCTTCTGGAATGCAATGGAAACTTAGTCACACCCAGATGAAAAATATACAGAGATCAGCGATACAAAGACAGAAAATACAGCCAAAAGAAAAAGATACCAGTGGATGAATTCGATCCATATCAAATTAAAAACAAATAATTCAATTCAGTATGTTTTCAGTAGCAAATAATGATTTTGCTGAACAAATATTGATCAAAGCTACAGAAATCAAATACATCCTCTGATTATGTTTTTCTGAATCAGGAAAACAGAAGCTTACCAATCAAAGCTACAGTAGCATGCTGCTTGTGTGTGTGAGCTGCTTGTATGTATATTTGTGTTATGTGTGTGTCTGCACTGCAGTATGTGAACCACTTGTATGTATGTGTGTGTGTTTATATGTGTGTCTTTTTGCTGCCTACATAGTATGGTTATTGATTATGAGTATGAGCAATGAATGAATAACGATAAAAAAAATTATAATCAATATTAGTAAATATAATCAATAATGCTGAATTAATATCTTCAACAATTTAAATGAGGTAACATGTTTTAAAATGCGCAATCAACCAACTGTTAAAGGAGTTGTTAGTGGCGTTGTCCACTCGGTGAAAGCTGATTCATTTATGGAGGTAGATGGTGTTTGTGGCACTAGACGCTTAAAAAGATAGAGTCGGCAAAGAAACTGATAGCTTATCAGTTTTATTAGAGTTTGAGGGGGAACTTCCGGAATGAGTTTATTTGGATTACGTTAGTTATAGAGTTAGGGCTTATGAACGGACTCCATTAAGATGCTTTTGGTGTCAAGATTACGGTCATGTGGCGGCAGTTTGTAGGAGAAGGATTTTTTGTTGTAGACGGTGTGGGAAGGATGGCTGTAATGAGGACGATTGCAAATTGACAAAAGAGCGGTATGTCTTCACTGTGGGGGAAATCATGAAGCGGGTGTAAAACAGTGTGAGCGAAGGAAATTTGAGGGTGAGATTGCACGGATACGTGTACAAAGTAAAATTTCGTATGCGGAGGCTGTTGAGAGTGAGAGATGAAAAAGGAGTTGTAGAGAAGGATGAACAGGCGAAGGTAGATGAAGTCCAATACACTGAGCAGATGGCGGGGGGTTTGAATAAAGAGCGTATATGTATTGTATTAAACCTTGTCTCAACAACAAGAGTGTAAAGCACTTACACACGGAATACATATACCAATCCACATTAGGAAGAAGGAAGCCCAAGGATTACAAATAATAATCTTTATTCATACAACAAAGGCACAGAGTAGCTGGCATAAGATGAAGCTAGGGGCAGGCCCAGTGTCGATATGTGGCAATCACAGCATTTAAATTCTAAATTCTAAATTCTAAAATTAAAGGCTAAATTCCCTACAACACAGTATCACACAATAAGTTCAGCACACTTCCCAGAAGGTTATACAGCAATTCAAGGACTACCTTACCCAACATTCCATCACACAAGAGGCACCAAATGACAAGCCCTCCTAGCAGCCCAAATCACTTCCCTTAACCAGCCCTCCCTCAGCTCTTCATATCTAGAATAAATTACACAATCACAATACATTGACAAGACAACATATATAAAGATTAAAAAGTACTCAACTCGCCCACATTGACGAGAACCACCCCTGGGGTCTGGGCTAATGGTACCGTCTAATACCCACAGGACTTATTGGGCTGAAACCATCCGCTACAGTGGCGTTAGTAGGCAGGTTGCATAATGGCCCCACGCGAGCAACCACAAACTTCAATTGCAGGCTACTAGTACCCACAGTCCGCACGCTTGCATAGAGCAGCCAAGAAGGGAGCCATTGTGACATTCCTAACCCCACCCCTCTCTGTCTAAAGGAGGCACCTAGCCTCCCGTCCTAGCGCTGGAACAGCTATACCCCCTGATCTCACTATCTTCGTCACCAGCGACTCTCATTACAGTATAGAGAAAAAGAGGTTTTTAGCGTTCATAGCAATGGTTATTAACTGTGCAAATGAAATTGAGTCAAAAACTGAGCGCATAAAGATGGTTATTTATGCAGCCAATGAGTTCCTAGGAGTTAGTGAATTTAAGGGAGAAGAAATCCAGGAAATGTTAGAAAAAGGGTCTGGAGGGACCCAGAGCGGGTAGAGCGGGACCCAGTACTTAAGCAGGTATAACATTCCAAGTGAGTTGTTTGAGAAGGGCCTGGGGGAGTGTAAGGAATTTTTTTTTTTTTTTTTTTTTTGAGATTTGGAACGTTAGAATCCCGGAGTCATGCTCCAGTACAGTTGGTGGCGGTAATGCTCCAATCTGGCATCCTTATCGCCATAAAACAAGAAGAAGAAGAAGAAGAAGCGGAGACAGGAGATGGTTGGAGGCAAGCACGGGCTTTCCGGAGATTGTTGAGGGTGCGAGTAGTACAATAGTGCGCGGCTTCGAATACGGACATGGAATCGATGAGGTTGACTGGGGAAATAGGAAAAGAAAAAAGGGTTGTGAAAGTGAAAAATGTTGAAGATTCATTTGTGGTTGGAATGAAAGCAGTGGGCGAAAAGCACGAAATTAACCGTATTTTTGGTGATAATCATTATGTGGGGCAGTTTGTTCGGAGTCAAATAGGAGAGGTGAAGTCAGTGAAAGTGTGTAGAAGTGGGATTGTAATTATTGAATGTCGTAGTAAATAAAGGGAAAAAGCTCTCAAAATTAAGTTTTGATCTTGGAGTTTTGATCTTGTGCTAGTAGTAATCAACGGGAGAATGTGAAGGGTGTTATTGGGGGTGTCCCGTATGCTGTTAAAGTTGAGTGTTTTTTGGAGGTAGAGGGTGTATGTGGAGCTCGGCGGCTGAAAAGTCATCGAGACGGGAAAGAACAAGACAGCATGTCTGTGTTGTTAGAATTTGAAAAAGAGTTGCCGGACAGGATCCTGGTGGATTATGTGAGTTATAAAGTGAGGGCTTTCTAGAGGATGCCACTACGGTGCTATTGGTGCCAAAAATATGGGCATGTAGCAGCAGTGTGTATATCAAGTTCTTTTCGATGCCGAAGATGTGGAAAAAAATTGTTGTAATGGAAAAGAATGTAACGTTAATCTTACGGTAGGACAAGCTTTGTGTATTAATTGTGGTGGGAATCATGAAGCTGGAAGTAGACAATGTGAGCGGAGGAAATTTGAGTGTGAGGTGGAACGGACACAGCCTTTAAACAAGAAGTCATATGCTGAAGATGCTAAGAAAGTTAAAGAACAGGGTGTAGTGACTCAAGAGAAGTGTAGTATAAAGACCGTGGCTAAAGAATCAAGATCCAACAGCGAATATATCAGTGTTGACAAAAGGAGGTTTTTAGCATTTGTGGCAATGGTCATAAACTGTGCAAACGGGTTAGAATCAAGAGCAGATAAGATTAGAATGGTGGTACACTCAGCAAGGGAATTTCTTTGGGTTACTGACGTGAAAGGAGAAGATATCCAAGAGATTTTGGAAAAGGGGCTGATTGGGAGAGGGAGCCAAATACAAACTGACTAGTTGCGGTTAGGTTACTTATAGATAAGAGAATTGCAGATTGTTTTTTTTTTTTGTTTGTTTGTTTGTTTTTTTCCCCCTTTCTCCCGGTTTCTTTTCACAATAATGTAAGCGATTATATAAACTCAGTAGGTGGCGGTAATACACCATATGGTTTGTGAATTTACACAAAAACCCAAAAAGAAGAAGAAGAAGGAGAAGAAGTATAGAACTGATCGGGAATAGGGTAACGTTACGGATTGGGCACTGACTACGAGGTTGTTCGTTTCATTCACAGAAGAACCACTGAGTTTGATGGGCTACTTTTCCTGCACTTCTTCGGAGCATTTTTGCTGAAACTGGGTGAAATGGCTACCCACCAAAAAACGGGGTAATCAGAAAGCGCACAGGTAATATTCTGCATATTGCTAAATGTCTAATTTGCTCAGGATTTCTTTCAGTCGTGGCACTAAATTTATTGTTTGCATAATCTAATTTGTAAATTGTAGTTATTTACCCCATTAAGCGGGAAAATCTTGCTTTTGCTTCATACGTTGAATGGGCTCTATGCACGGCATTTCTTGACGTATTTTCCGGTCAAGTATCAGGCCGCTTGGTAATTTCCGCCAAGCGTTGAGTGTGAGGAATGCTAACTTAGTCATTGACACCAAAAACGGCCTAAACAAATGAATTTTCAAAACATTTTATTTATTCTCTTTGTATGTTTTATTCCGATTTTCGTATCACTTTTTATGTCATTAACCCAAAACTGTCTTTTCTAAGACGCGAGGGCAGCACTTCAGGACAATAGTGCTGTGTGCCGAAATGTATAGGTTCGGCTAAGTTTAAATTATTTCCGTAGTTTCCTCACGTTTCCCAAAGACAGGCGGATGGTTAAGAAACCACATTACAATTTCACCAATACTAATCACACCAGAGTCGTCAGCCGACATTTCTAGACGACAGACCTGATCCACTGTATATCACATTCGCGCGGTCTGCGTATGGCTCCCAAAGAAACAGTTTGTCCCAAAGAAACAGTTCGGTGAAGATGGAGCTGCGAATCTGGGGCAGAGAATTTCTAATATTGAGGAGAAGTGCCACTCTCGTTCAACTTCCGCTTCTCGGAACACGTCTCTGTCTATGTGGGGGCGCTCGCGGGCGAGTGAAGAGTGAATGGGAGTCGATGGGGATACACCCCTAAAAATCAACTTTTCTTTGGAAATTTTTTTCCCAAGTAATTTGAATATTATATTCAAAAGGGGGGTGCAATAAAATGCACTTGGCTGAATATTGGATTTTTTAAGTTCACTTATCTGTTCTAAAAAGCCGTTCTTCGTAACCTGATGACGTCACTGCCGTGAAGCAGCATCTCGGGCTATTTCTGAGTCACCACAGAGCCCAGAGCCCGATGAGCCTCCAGCCTGTCTACGGAGACAATCAGTCACTTTGGCTGGATTTACACTGCGGGTTAAATATGACACACATCGGATCTTTTGCTCAAATGCGGTCAATATCCGATCTGTCACATGGTTGTGCAAACAGAAAAAAAAAACACATTGATTAGGTATGTCACTAAAATGGTTCTATGCGGAAATTAATTATTTATCCTGAAAGAGCTTGAAATAAACTTTCCAATGATACCAAGATCAATGTGATAGGTTAAGAAATGACAAAGTTATTAAACTTGGAATTTGGCTAAATGAGGGGTATAAATTGTCCTTAGTTTCTATAGAATAAAAGAGAAATCTGTGACAGAAAACATGGTTTGCATAAACTGCTATAACTTTCTTAATTCTTTAGATATTCCCATGAAACTTTCAGATAATGTTCGTTGGAATATTACCTGCCTATTCCAAAATGATGAATGAAAACAGAATTGAATTTCGCTGTGCAACCCTCAATGGGGGCGCTATTTCTGGAATTTTTACTACAGACAGTTTTTTTGCTGACGGTATAAACAGAGTGCTGGCACTCCAAATCTCAATTTTTTGTCTGTTGGATCTTGAGTACTTATTCTACTAGTCTGTGCAGTTTTTATTAGAATTCCGACTTAGCTTCTCTGAAATTGAAGGGTGTTTTTGTCACCTCAAACTTTGAAGTGCTGAGGCGGCCATCTGAGAAATCGGAAATTGAAAACAAGGTAACAAGGGGAATTCGGGGTCATTTTTATCTGCGTCTTCTAAGGGATTTCCGGGAATTCCCCTCCGTTTGCCGATTAAAGGCGGTTTTGATGGGTATACCATCAAACTGGTATACCACTCCGGGTAATTACGCAACGCGCTATGGGAACCAATATCGCAGCGGCCGATACGCTGATAGTACATTGATTGTAGGTACATACCTACATTGATTCCGCCCTCGATCGGATCCAGGCCTCATTCAAATGTGGTTTGTGTTCGGATATGTATCTGATCAGTGACGTGCGGTGGAGGTTAGTTTGGTGAGGCAGAAACCACCCAATTAGCAATCAGACAATTAAATAGTTTAGTAAGACTATTCGGCAGAATGACGGGCCAGTTTAATTTTCCGCGGCGTTATTGCGCAGTACATCGAACCTGAAATGTTCAACAACAGATTTGCACGTATTTGCTTCCAAGAAGCCGAAGCAATGTCATCAAAAATTATTAACACAGTTCGACTTATGCAGAGTTCAATGCTTAATCAATAGCTTATACAATGTATTATCCCTTAAATACACACTTTTACACCTAAACAAAAAGCAGGCGTTTATTTTCAGTCTTCTTTCATAATCCGATTAACAAAATGTTTAAACGATATACAGAATTACCGAGAGAATTTTTCCTAATTTATTATTCCGATTTCCATCCTTGCAGTCTCGAATTGCAGCGTATACGTGAATGAAGTCGTTATCTCCTCTATCAGTATCAGGCTTCCTACAGGCTTGGTCTTAATTGTTTTCATTGTCAATCAGGAATAGTACGTGGGAACAGGTTCACAAAATCCTGTGATAAAAGTTTGGGTCACTGCCTCACCTCACCGCACCCTCTGGCTTCCTGTAAGCAAATACTCGCAAATCTGCAGTTTCGTGAGCATTTCAAGTTCGATGTAGCCAATACTGAGTAATAATGCCGTGCAAACTTAAACTGCCCATCATTTCAATTTCAATTTATTTGTATAGCGCTTTTCACAGATAAACTGTCACAAAGACACACTTCAGTCAGAGATGAGTTACTGAAAGGGCAGTGCCCAGCCTATACCCCACTGCAGCAATTGAGGCAAAAAACTCCCAATAGGGAGAAAAATCCTCAAACAGTGGTGAGAAAAAACTCCCCAGTGGGAAGAAATCTCAGGAGGAACCCGGCTATAGTGGGGAAGCCCATCCTCCGCGGGCTAGCTAGTTAATAACAAGATAAAGCAAAATAGGATAATGACAATACAGTTCCATTAAGGTCCATCTAAACAGTGGCATCAGTAGCTCAAGGAAGTGGCATGCCGAGGATGGTGCTGAACAGGACACCAGCAGCCAGCGCTCATGGTGAGGGACAGGTCTCAGACGGTCCAGGACTCTGGGTAGTGGAGAGAAAGATCCTCGGAAAGAGACACAAAAAAATGAGGTGAGGCACTGGATAAAACTACTGCGTATTAATAAAAATATAGTCCTGTGTCATGTGCTGTAGCAAGCCCCACTGTCTCCGTTACTGCATGCTCATTGCCACCAGTTCCACATGGATTTGCTTAACACTACACCAGTACCATATGGACCTCCCCAGTGACTAAGGCTGTAGCAAGCCCCACTGGCACCGTTAATGCATGCTCAGTGCCACCGGTTCCACATGGATTTACATCACGCTGGCTTCCAATATCTTGTGAACATATCATAAAACAAGGTTGTAGTCAGTCCCACCAGAGCCAACACATAACTAATCACGAACTAATCATAGGCTTGACTACTGCGCTGTCGAAGCGCGCAGAAGGTGTTACTACGCCTGTCATTATAGTACGCACTTCCCACAGCATAGAAAAAGCCACATTTGGATTTGCGTACCCGTCCCGAACCCGAACTCATGTCACTGGTCATATAAACATATGTAAACAGGAAAAACGTGGAAGACTTTGGTTGCATCTAACTACAGCCCCGAAAAATACCGATGACCACAATGAGTCTAGCTACAATGCTAACAGGAATGGCAGCGCGTCTGGCTGACTGGGTGGTCGCTCAAAGCTCGGAGAGGTACGCATCATCTCGTCTCATTTCATAGAAAAACATATTTCATTATGAAAGTACGGTGGACTGTTCCTTTAAATTGGTGCTTTGTAAGAGAATACTCTGCCGCCAGTTGTAATTCTAGATATATTTGGAATTTTCTAGTAGCCAGCGCCTTGTGAACGAAGTAATCTTCGTGGGGAGTAAGGAATGAGAAGACTGCAAAGATATTCCGGGGCCGAGTCATTTAAAGCTTTGTAAGTTAGAAATAGTATTTTGTACTCAATTCTGAATTTTACAGGCAGCCAATGAAGATTTTTGAGCACCGGGCTAATGTGATCATATTTCTTAGTCCTATTCAGAACCCTAGCTGCAGCATTCTGCACTAATTGAAGACGTTTCAGGGCTGAGCTCGTGCAACCAGACAGTAAGACATTGCAATAGTCCAGCCGAGAGGACACACATGCGTGAACCAATTTTTCAGCATCTTGAAGGGTCAACATTTTTCAAAGTTTAGATATGTTTCAAAGATTGAAAAAAGCCACTTGAATGATATTGTTGATGTGAGCCTGGAAAGAGAGTTCTGAATCAAGAGTCACCCCAAGGTTTTTCACGACAGCTCTGGCAGAAACAGAGAGGCCATCTAAGCTAAGAGAGTGAAGAGAAAACTTAATGAATGAGTCTCTAAGAGATTTGGGAGCCAGTACCAATATTTCAGTCTTATCTGGGTTTGGTGAAAGAGAATTGTGTGTCATCCAAGCTTTAACAGCTTTAAGACGCATCTCTAATCTAGTAACTGGATCATTTTCACCCAGTTTAAAGGATATATAGAGCTGTGTGTCATCTGCATAACAATGGTATTAAACAAGTCTACTGATGATATTTCCAAGGGAAGCATGTAAAGAGAAAAGAGCAAAGGGCCCAGAACAGATCCTTGAGGTATTCCAAAGTTAACCTTGGAATACTCTGAAAACTTATTATTTACCCAGACAAACTGAGATCTATCAGACCGATAAGACTTAAACCATGAAAGGGCAAGCCCAGAAATACCAACTAATTTTTCCAACCTACGAAGAAGAATATGGTGGTCTACAGTATCAAAGGCGGCACTTAAATCGAATTGGACGAGAGCATAGATGCGGCCACTATCCATAGAGAGAAGCAGATCATTTATTACAACAGTGAGGCCTGTTTCAGTGCTGTGATGCTTTCTATAGGCAGACTGAAAACTGTCAAATACCTCATTAGTTTTGCTGGAAAGAAGAGAGCTGTTGGGTGACACATTTTTCAAGGATCTTGGATAAAAATGTGAGGTTAGAGATTGCCCTGTAATTGGCAAGGACTGTCAAATCTCGTTTTTTAAGCAGCGGCTTGATTTCTGCCATCTTAAATGAAGTGGGAATAATACCTGAAATCAGAGAAGAATTATGTGAAGAATTGGACCGCCAAGAACGGGCAGGAGTTCTTTCATTAGCTTTGTGGGAATGGGATCCAAGATACAAGTAGATGATTTGGCAGTAACAACTAATTTGGCTAGTTCACTCAGGGAGATAGGAGAAAGGGATTCAAACTGGTTTTTGTGTAACGTGGAAGACTCCATATCATGAGAAACGCCATCGCAAACTGGTAAGGAAGCAGTGATCTTCTCTCTAATTCCAATAATTTTGCCATCTAAGAAATTAACAAAAAATTGTAAGACCCCAACAAGCTACACCAACGATGGACATTGCTATGGGTGAAGGCATCACGTGTTCTCTTGGTCTAACTTTATTCACCCAGCCAGAAGAATGCTTTAATTAATCTTCACCGTCTTTGGACGGGGCATAGAAACGCAACGGTTACAATCAATCTGACTCCATCAAACAGTTAGTATACCAAATTTAGTTGTATCCTCGTAAAATATCTGACTCCAAATTAGAATTAGAATTGATAATTTAGGGAACACCTGCGTGGATTTCGAGACCAATCTGCCATCAGATACGGCAGCGCAAACCATCATTGCTCAGTAAATGCGTCCCCAGGGTTAATTAAACACAACTGTCCTGGAATCAATTTGACGATAAATCCATTGGTTAAACGGGACTACCTTGATAGCAGCATCGAGGCTTAAACAACATACCACTGAGCGTGAACGTATCAAGAACCCAGATTTATATATATATACCCGAGGGCTCCTTTGAAGGATCAACCAGATACCGGCATATAAATAAAATATACGCCCAAGGGTATCCTTAATAGCTAAACCTTAAGAGCCGGTATTCCATAAATCATTAAGGGGTAGAACATAATCCCAAATCTAACTTAGAATTATCGATACCTAGACATGTCTTGGTAGGAATTTCCCCTTAAGTCCCGGTCGCTGCAAGGCTAGAATATACGAGTGTTCCAAATCAAGGAAAATCATGCAGGCTGAAAAAGGAATAACAATAATTTATTCTCAAGGTAGGCACAACTTGGATCAAACAAATCAAAGTTAAGCCAATTACCAGTTACATATAATTTAGAAGGATTTAGAATATTTTCATACCTGGAAAAGATGAATGGCCACGCAGAGCTAAAGTCGCCCCACGTGGTCGGGGAGAACTCAAATGCCCCCTCGCTCCGGAACAAGGCGACATGTGACTTCCCCCACTTACCCTTTCGAGCGTCAGATCACGTTAAAAAGGAAGGGCAGGAAAGAAGAGACTGCTTCCGGGTAGGATCTCCCACCTTTAAAGATTCCAAACCACGCCTCCGAACGAGGTAGAGGAAGGGGTGGCCGAATCAGAGTTTTACTGGCCTAGGTGATAAGATTAATTTGCATAGAGAGGAGACTAGGTAGTCACCCGAATGAATCTTACAAACAAGATGAACCATAATTCCATGGGAAATGAGACCTGTTCCATTCAACTCCTTGGACTCCCCGGAGAATAACAAGACCAAACATGAAAGGAATATGTGCTAAAATGATACAGTTGTCATGGGAAAGCCTTAAAATGGAGTATTATAGCCCCAATTGTGTTATCAATATATAAGTGGCTCCTTTCTAGGATATTAGACATAAACATATTATGAATTTGACCGAGATTTAGATTGTTTTAAGAAGATTAATATAGCTGGGCATAAATTTCAATGGGACCAGTGATGGAACTCTGAGGAACACTGGGCAGCCTGGACGTAATGGCTCCGGCTTCCTGCTGTGAACAGGGCTAAAGATGCCACTCTCACCGGCAGGCTGTAGGATTATAAAAGTTAACTGCTGGCTCTGGATTGTGTCAGATCACCCAAACATTCAGATTTTACCCGCGTGGGCACGTGTTCCAACAATATGATTTTTGCTACACACTACATGCTACACATCATTGGAAAATCCTCATTATGCACTGTACATTTAAAAGATAAAAAGTATACTTTCACTTCGTTACTTTGACACAGACCACTTTGTTACACGTTACGCATTAAAATATGAATGCAATTCCTCATTTAAGGATTATCTGGAAATGGTGCGTTCGAGCAGAGCAGCGGTGTTCAAAGGGTATCTTAGCCGCTTTGTGCAGATGTGGATGCCAGTGGACATGGAGCTGCAAATTTATGCACGCAGTTACAATATTGTATCACTAGACGGTACACTCGGATCAGTTATTGAACTGTACTATAACCACATTCCAAAGAATGGGGATGAAGAAGAAAGACAAACAAGATTTTTTCGCCGGCAAAAGTTTGCCGTCGTTTAGCGTCCATGTAAAGTCATAATTAAATACGTCTCCTGAGTTTCTCTCAGCAGAGAAAAGTGTGTTATTAACCACCCAGCAAAATTTGAATGATCAAAAAATTCGCCAAGTATTAAAAATTAGGTTTCAAAAACCTGAAAGATGAAGGAGTTATCTCTGCTCTAAGACGCTGGGGGCCCTGAAACGACGCCCACTCTCAATTGTCACCTGTCAATCAAGTACCACCACTACGAAGTGAAAAAATGGATGCTAATGCATGCATCAGCTTCATTGGGGTCATTTAATTGACAATTAAAACGCCCACTGGAAGAACAGTTACAAATATTAAGTTTGACAGAAAAATCCACCATAAATCTGTTTCTGATTATCTTGACCGGCCGGCTCTGTTGTCTTGGTCTTCAGATGTCATCAAGTGGGTTCTCTTGTAAATAGTCGCAGGTCCGTAACTTACCAATCAGCATTCATTAGCAGAATGCTACCATGTTGTGGCCAACAGCAGCCCAACCTGTTGCAAATCGAAAGGACATAACTTCTTGGCAATTTCACTTTTAACGTCTAATCCATATTGAACTTGCAGAAAATGCAACAGTATTTGCGATTTTTCAACGATTACAAGGTGAAAACGATAAATTTAGCCTTCTAGCTCCATAGGACTCCATTCATTCTGCACTCGCCCGCGATCACTCCAAGTGGAATTCTGGGGGAACTGCAACCAAGTTCGATACAATGGGGCTAAATGGAGAGTGGTAAGGCTGTAAATCCTTATTTTTTGAAGATTGGTATGAGAGGAATATATGGTCTATAGTTGACTTGATGGACACGAATGGCAATTTCTTAACTTATGAAAAATTCTGGATGAAATATACAGTGGCTCCAATAAGTATTTGGACACTACTGTGCTTCATGGAGCCGGTTACGGATGGCCTGGGCACAAACATGGCTTCCAGTTGCTTCCTCCACTTTGGTGGCAAGACTGGAGGCCGAGGACTGTCTCTCCCTCTGTACCAGCAGGGAGATGTACCGGTCAGTGCGCTGGCTGGTCTTCCTGGGACGTCCTTTCCTGGCTGCATTGGCTATGCGTTCAGACTGTTTGTACTTCTTGATGATGTACTGCACAGTCGTGTGGCGTAACGATAGCCGAGTTCCAATTTTTCTGGTGCTTTGGCCCTCTTTATGTAGCTGAATGATTTGCTCCCGCTTTCGACGGGGTATCTCGTCTGTCTTAGCCATATATCACAGGAATACATTATGGGCATGGTCAGGCCATTTACATAGGCCTTTCTGACCATCATTCTGAACGGTGTCACATGACCATTCCATATGCTTGTGTAGTGCTGTTATGGTACATAAGTCAGCATAGGTGTCAGTTTGAATTCAATGCCAGTCGATGATTTTTAGTGCAGCAATTAGCAATTTAAATCTCTCTTCTGTACCACTGGATAGGGTCCGGCCTTCTGCAGACTTCCTTTGGAATGTTTAGAAGATTTTTAGAATGTTAAGCATCCTGCTTGGATTTGCTGTTTACCCCCAAGACAAAATTCCCTTTGATTGCATACTTTCGCTCCCGCACCAACTGGGCCTGCAGAAGTAACTGGTCCTAGCTCCAGTTGGGCTTTTGCGTCCTTTCTGAACTTTCATCCATGACAGCAGTGCCTTTTTTACACGGGGCCCTACAGGGGCCTGTGCCCCCCTGCCGATGTCCTGTGTCTCCATGCTGGCCCCTGTGCTGACTGAACAATGAAATTATACTGTATATTTTTTACGATTATATTCGCTAGCGCCAAAATCGGACTTAATGTCATTCAACATTCTACACGGACTGATTAGAGCGACGCACCAAAGTGTGTTGGCTACCTGCGTTTGCTTTCACTAATCTCAATACATTGGCTGGGATTTGAATGAGCGCAGCAACCAGCAAGAACAACCTGTTGCGAAAGACGAAGGTTAGCTAAACGACTGCACCTTTTAAAGTAATTTGTTGTTGATGTGGCCGTGTTGCTGTTGTTCCCCATTCCGGCAAAGAAAGCTTGTTGTCAAGTTTGTAAATGTCTCTTAGATTTACGTTACGAATCACACTCGGCAAAATACTAATGAAAAGTTCCACACGATGATGTGATGTTAACCACTAACCTCATCTGACTAGGCTGTTCCATTTTGAAAAATAATAGGCTACGAAGGAAAATAATCAACAGTAGCCTATCTGCCGATGATAAGCAGGGATGGTGATTTGTGAGATGAGATGTTTGCATCGCTGTATTTTTTTTTTTTCTTCTTCTTCTTCTAAGACTGTCATGAAATGAGCAAGGGATATTGCCTCCTTTTTTGCCCGAGTAAAAAAAAATAAATAAAAAATTGAATTCCAGGAAGCAAATAAATCGCATATATGGCAATATTTGCAATTCACAAACCTATGATTATATTTCAGTTGACCGCATCATTTTTCCAATTCATATTTTCAATCAATCGCTCCACAGTAATATTGGCTTCCATAAATGGAAATGGCACATTGTGTCTGAGAGAGTGGAGGGTATATATATGTATGTTTTATGATTATGTTGATTACTTATTTCATTGTGATTACAGTAACTAGAACCAGTTATTTTGTTTGTTCTATTTTGTTACATTTGTATGAATGAACACCTTTTCAAAACTAGCTTCAATCCACAGATGGCCTACTGTATACTGTATATTTGTAATTCTGATTTATGTTTGAAGAACTATCACTCCTCAATTACCAGATCCTTCCAAGTACTGTAGCTCTGTCTGTCACTAATTAAAGTCAGCATGACATGCACACCTGTGTGAGCTGCTATGTATTCAGGCACTGGCAGCATATTTTGTTAATAAGTACGAAGACTGGACTCTCAAGTCAGTGGCCATGAATACAGACGAGTTTGTACAAATGTTATTTGTGTGCCATGGTTCTGATAGGCCCAATAACTGATGAGGAGTTTTGTTATCTAAGAACGAGTCGCCCATTCTTAAGGCCATAAGCCGTTTGATTTGTCTGATACTTCACTCTTTATTATGTTGTACAAAACCCAAAACTAGTGAAGTTCGCACGTTATGTAAATCGTAGATAAAAACAGAATACAATGATTTGCAAATCCTTTTCAACTTCTATTCAATTGAATACACTGCAAAGACAAGATGTTTAATGTTTAAACTGAGAAACTTTTTTTTTTTTGCAAATAATCATTAACTTAGAATTTAAAGGCAGCAACACATTGCAAAAAAGTTGGCACAGGGGCCTTTTTACTACTGTGTTACATCGCCTTTCCTTTTAATGACACTCAGTAAACGTTTGGGAACTGAGGAGACCAATTTTTGAAGCTTTTCAGGTGGAACTCTTTCCCATTCTTGTTTGATGTACAGCTTAAGTTGTTCAACAGTCCGGGGTCTCCGTTGTCGTATTTTACGCTTCATAATGCGCCACACATTTTCAATGGGAGACAGGTCTGGACTACAGGCAGGCCAGTCTAGTACCCATACTCTTTTACTACGGAGCCATGCTGTTGTAACACGTTCAGAATGTGGCTTGGCATTGTCTTGCTGAAATAAGCAGGGGCGTCCATGAAAATGACGTTGCTTGGATGGCAACATATGTTGCTCCAAAACCTTTATGTACCTTTCGGCATTAATGGTGCCTTCACATATGTGTAAGTTGCCCATGCCTTGGGCAGTAATACACCCCCATACCATCACAGATGCTGGCTTTTGAACTTTGCGCCTATAGCAGTCCGGATGGTTCTTTTCCTCTTTGGTCCGGAGGACACGACGTCCACAGTTTCCAAAAACAATTTGAAATGTGGACTCGTCAGATCACAGAACACTTTTCCACTTTGCATCAGTCCATCTTAGATGAGCTTGGGCCCAGCGAAGCCGGCGGCGTTTCTAGGTGCTGTTGATAAATGGCTTTTGCTTTGCATTGTAGAGTTTTAACTTGCACTTGGAGATGTAGTGACGAACTGTAGTTACTGACAGTGGTTTTCTGAAGTGTTCCTGAGCCCATGTGGTGATGTCCTTTACACACTGATGTCGGTTTTTGATGCAGTACCGCCTGAGGGATTGAAGGTCACGGGCATTCAATGTTGGTTTTCGGCCTTGTCGCTTACGTGCAGATTCTCTGAACCTTTTGACGATATTACGGACCGTAGATGATGAAATCCCTAAATTTCTTGCAATAGCTCGTTGAGAAATGTTGTTTTTAAACTGTTCGACAATCAGCTCACTCATTTGTTCACTAAGTGGTGACCCTCGCCCCATCCTTATTTGTGAATGACTGAGAATTTCAGGGAAGCAGCTTTTATACCCAATCATGGCACCCACCTGTTCCCAATTAGCCCGTTCACCTGATGTTCCAAATAAGTGTTTGATGAGCATTCCTCAACTCTCTGTCTTTTTTGCCACTTGTGCCAGCTTTTTTGAAACATGTTGCAGGCATCAAATTCCAAATGAGCTAATATTTGCAAAAAATTACAAAGTTTACCTGTTCAAACATTAAGTAACTTGTCTTTGCAGTGTATTCAATTGAATATAGGTTGAAAAGGATTTGCAAATCATTGTATTCTGTTTTTATTTACGATTTACACAACGTGCCAACTTCACTGGTTTTGGGTTTTGTATTTTATTTTTCATTTTTGATGGCCATCAGTCAATGCATTTTCTCTTCATGAAAAAATCTTCAGCATGATTTTATAGGCTAAAACAAAATAGAAGTTTTCAATGCTTTAATATGCCAGCAGCTATGCCACAATTTGATCTGCTTCAGCTGCGTAGCTGAAGCTAAGCAGGTGTGGGCTTGGTCAGTACTTGGATGGGAGACCACTGAGGAAAACCAGGTTGCTGCTGGAAGAGGTGTTGGTGGGCCAGTAGGTGGCGATCTTCCCTCTGGCGGGATAATCCCCAATGCCCCAGTGCAGTGATGGGGACACTGTACTGAAGGAGATGCGGTGTTTCGGATGAGATGTTAAACCGAGGGTCTGACACAGTGGTCATTAAAGATCCTATGACACTCTTCGATAAGAGTAGGGGGCTCCCGGTGGTCATGGCTAAAGTCCCAACCTGGCTCTTTTGATCTGCCGCCTAATCATCCCCTGATCTAATTGGCTGTGCAATTCCTCTGTCCCCACAGGGCTCCCTTGAAAAAGAGATTCAATCTCAATGGGAAATCCCTGGTTAAATAAAATAAATAAAATATTGTTGTATATAGGGGTCATTCCATGTCAATTCACACGATTCCCTGGAAGCTCCCCAGGTGACCCTCTTCGATTTGCCCGATATTCAGCACACAGGCACCTTTTGATGCCAATGCAAAGAATCCAAAGTATTAGCATCCTACGTCTAACAGTTTTGGAGATGAGCCCCTCCAAAGTTTGGGTGCCACGCCCACTTTTCAAGCCTGTGAATTGCATACAGAATTCACAAGCAGGTTTGGACACCTCTAGTTTTAGTTTGAAGGAAGATACAGGCCTAAAAATCACCATATCCCCTCAGCATGATCTTGTCTATCAGATGGTGTGCTTAAGAATAGCATAGCTTGACTATTTCTGGATATATTAAGCTTTGAAAACTGTAAGTGTGAAAAGTGTGATGAAGAGTCTTGACATTTTGGGATTCCAGATCTTGGAAACTATGTATGCTGTTGGGGGTATAATTGATTTTCCATCATATTTGGTAACTGTATAGTGTATTCAAAAGAAGTGTGTGGATATTCAGACCTTAAATGACAGAATAGGAGGCACTCAAAATGGCTTTGGGAGAAAATGACCCTGCGGTACCCCCTACTTCATGCCCCAATGTAACCATGTGGGCACTTGATGAGTGGAATGCCCTTTTAACCCCATGCACAGTGACACTGTATCAAACAGTTAAGCTTTGAAGAACTTTGTTTATCAGAGTTCTTCATACCAATTCCGGCCTTCAAAATATGAGAAAATTTGTCCCCTTTTCACAACAGTATCTGGGTTTCTGCTGCCATCTGCTGGTAAAAAAAAAAGTAACAACAGCCTAAATCATGAAGCAAAAGCGACTGGAAAGTCTTGACCAATAAACCAATATAATTATGTATTAATATAATATATTATTATTATATTAATATGTTTTAGGGAGTTAAATTAACAGCCACCCCTAATGCATTTATGAAAATAACACTAAATAAACATTTAATGTTGGAAACTCAGAGTGTTTCTAGTTTAAATATTTTCTAAACTTTGACTGCATGGTTCAGAAATAGGTCAAAATCAATCAGGATCAATTAAGAATTCAGTCAATCAATTGGGCGATTACAATCATGTGCCAGGTGATGAACCCAGGTACAGCCTTCATTTCTGTCTTCACTTCAATTCAGCCTCTATAAAAAGGCTACAACTAGCTCTTGAAACTGCAGATTTCTACAGCTTAACCTAATTTTTAAGCTAAGCATATGGAGAATGGAGCTACCAAACAGTAAAATTGGCTTGTCTCTACTGAATGATGTCGGCCATAAACTTACCTACTGTAGGCAGAAAGGTCTGATGACTCTTCCTCCTTCTGAAAGGAAGATGCTGATGTGGCGATCAGGAGTGTCATTTTCAGATAATGATGTAATTTGCTACCACCATGAAAAAGTGTTTCTGTCAAGGTATCAATGTTTGCAAAAGGCATGCTGTGATCCACTGAAGATGCACCAAAAACAATGCAAAAGTAAGTATATATTGCTCAATAGATTTCCTCTAAAAATGTCAATGCTATATGGCATAACTACCATTAATTCAATGATTTCCTAAAAAATTATTGATTCCTTCAAATGATTGATTAATTCTTTCCTCTTTTTAGAAGACCTCCGGGTTGTAGATGAAGCTAAGGCAGTGACATTCAACTTGAAGCCAGGACAGAAGCTGTGCAGCAACTGTTGCACCAAGTTAAAGGAACAAGTCACCATGGGTGAAATGAAGGATTCAGGAGACAGATTCCAGCCACAGACTGAAGTTCGAGAATCCATGGAGTTAAGTAACAAAGCAATGGGGATGTTCTCCTCTGAAATATACGTCATCACGTGATAAAAAGAGATACTGGAAACGGAAAATTAAAGACTTGCATCATGCCACACAGACCAAGGCAGCCCGATTGGCTGATGTACCAACTGATGAACTTCTTTCATCGAGTACAGATAACTGCCAAGCATGTGAGGAGTGGGAGGAGCTGCTAAAGTTGCTGAAGGAGAAGTGTAAAGTGGCATCAAAAAGTGAAAAGATCAAGATCCTCACACTTCTCCCAGCTACATGGAGTATCAGTAAGGTAGCCAAAGAATTTTCTGTGTCTACTCATATGGTGAGGAAAGCAAAGGCTGTTAGACAACAACAGGGAATACTTGGTGAGCCACATGTGAAAAGGGGAAAACCACTGTCAGCTGAAGTTAGGGAACGTGTCATGAAGTTTTACCAGATGGATGAATATTCGAGGATCTGCCCTGGGAAAAAGGATCATGTATCTGTAAAGATCAATAAGAAACGTGAACAAATGCAGAAGAGACTATTATTGGTAAATGTAAAGGAGCTATATACACAACACAAAGCACAATACCAGGATAAAATTGGCTTCTCTAAATTTTGTCAGCTTCGTCCAAAGTGGTGTCTGCCTGTAAACAGTGCTCTCTGTATGTGTATGCCAGTCGCATCAGAATGCAAAACTTATGGTAAATGCTGTTCCAACACAGGATGACTACAAGGACCTTTTGAAGGTAATGGTGTGTAATTTGGAGAGTAGGGAGTGCATGCTTCATCGTTGTGACTCTTGTCCTGGAAAGGATGGACTTCAAAATTATTTGATGACTGTCTTCACAGCAAATGACGTGGACATGGATGACATGATCACATACATGCTGTGGGTTTACACAGACAGGACTACACTTGTTTCTTTGCAACAACCTCTGCAAGAATTCCTTCAGGCTGTGTGTCATGCTTTTGACCAACTTCGTCATCATCATTTTGTGATGAAATCTCAGGCTTCCTATCTGCGGATGCTCAAAGAGGGACTGACACCCAACATTGCCGTCATATTGCTTGACTTTGCCGAGAATTACAGCTTCATTGTGCAGGATTCTGTACAGGGTCACCACTGGGACAATAGCCAAGCTACAGTGCATCCATTTGCAGTTTACTCCAAGAATGGTGACCAACTTAAATGTGACAGTCTTGCAGTGATCTCGGATTGCCTGAAGCATGACACAACTGCAGTGCATGCCTTTATTTCAAAGGTTTTGCCGAGACTTCGAGAGCATTCCTGGTCTTGAGAAGGTCATCTACTTCACTGATGGGGCAGCCTCACAATACAAGAACTATAAGAACCTTGTGAACCTATCGTACCAGGAAAGTGCCTTTGGAGTAAAGGCTGAATGGCACTTTTTTGCTACGTCACATGGTAAGAGTCCCTGTGATGGTATTGGTGGCACTGTGAAACGTCTGGTTGCACGAGCCAGTCTTCAGGCCACAGATGACAACCACATTCTAACTCCTCACCAAATGTATGAATGGGCAAACAGCAATATTGAGAATGTGAAATTCTTATATGGGAGCACTGAGGATATACGGCTTCATGAGACAGGGCTTGAACTTGAGAAGAGGTACACATCAGCCAAAACCGTGACTGGAACTCAGCCTCACCACAGTTATATTCCAATCCCTAATGGAAAACTGGAGATGCGAAGGATCTCTGAAGATGTGACTTTTTCCATTGTGTCTATGAGGAATTCTGATGACGCTGTGGAAACAAGTACAACCCCTGGTGATGAGAAATCCGAGGATTTCAGTTGCTATCAGCCTGGGCAGTATGTTGCTTGTGTGTACGATGCAGACTGGTATGTGGCCAACATTATTGAACGTTCAGATGAACACAATGATGTCTACTGTCATTTCATGAAGCGATCAAACATGACTTTGTCTTGGCCTGCTGAAAACCGTCAGAATCCACCATGTTGGATCCCATTTCAAGACATCATATGCCGCATAAATGCTCCAGAGATTCAGGGTCGTAGTGCTCGGCATTATAAACTTGTTTCAGCTGATGTGGAAAGAATTAAGATGCTCCTTCCTAATTTCACCCATAAAGTTTAAACTTGAGTACTAATTGTCATGTCATGTCATCCTTCCTGGATGTTTTCATAATTTATGCTGTTGTTACTTTTTGACCAGCAGATGGCAGCAGAAACCCAGATACTGTTGTGAAAAAGGGCCAAATTTCCCCATATTTCGAATGCCTAAATTAGTATGAAGAACTCTGAAAAACAAAGTTTTTCGAAGCTTAAATGTTTGATACAGTGTTACTGTGCATGGGATTAAAAAGGCATTCCAGTCATCAAATGCCCACATGGTTAAATTGGGGCATGAAGTAGGGGGTACCGCAGGGTCATTTTCTCCCAAAGCCATTTTTGAGTGCCTCCTATTCTGTCATTTAAGGTCTGAATATCCACACACTTCTTTTGAATACACTATACAGTTACCAGATATGATGGAAAATCAATTATACCCCCAACAGCATACATAGTTTCCAAGATCTGGAATCCCAAAATGTCAAGACTCTTCATCACACTTTTCACACTTACAGTTTTCAAAGCTTAATATATCCAGAAATAGTCAAGCTATGCTATTCTTAAGTACACCATCTGATAGACAAGATCATGCTGAGGGGATATGGTGATTTTTAGGCCTGTATCTTCCTTCAAACTAAAACTAGAGGTGTCCAAACCTGCTTGTGAATTCTGTGTGCAATTCACAGGCTTGAAAAGTGGGCGTGGCACCCAAACTTTGGAGGGGCTCATCTCCAAAACTGTTAGACGTAGGATGCTAATACTTTGGATTCTTTCTATTGGCATCAAAAGGTACCTGTGTGTCGAATGTCGGGCAAATCGAAGAGGGTCATCTGGGGAGGGTGTGTGAATTGACATGGAATGACCCATAGATTGTTGTGTATATGTATTGTTGTTTTTTTAAAGTATTTTTGGGCTTTTTGCCTTTATTCACACAGGAAAGTTTAGAAAGCCAGGGAGTGAGTGGTGTTGCAGCATGTCTCAGCTGCAGGCCCATGTGTTATTATTATTGTTTTTAATGTGCCCCTCTGATTAAACACTGGCCCCACCTGGGCCCCCCCACTAAAATTTGTTTAGAACCGCCACTGCATGACAGTTTAGGACAAAACTAACTTGAACGGCTCGACATTTCAGTGATCGTAACATATTCTCATTGGGTATTAAGTTGCCAATAATTGGGGAAAATGACGTGTTTTATTATGAATTTGTTTTATGCTATTGGTGTTTTTACAACGATCTCTTTCCTATGTATGTTTATTTGCCTTGGGCGTGATATGTGGGGACTGTGCATAGTGCATTTTCAGGAGTACTCAACATGCTATCATATCATGGGACAAACCAGCCGCTTGGACCATTTCCTCATTTTTTCCTCCATGGGTTGTATGTGGGATATTTTTTTCTCATGTCTTTCTCATTGTCCCAAGACATTGTCTCAGCTTTGCGAATCACTGAAGATTTTACTCCTACATAAAATGTTTTAGCGCGACTTAGGAGTACTCCTAGCGGTAAGATAAGATACTTTGTGAACAGGGGCCCAGATCTGTAATGTGAATTGTTAACCTATTGGCCATTTCACTTGTTTTTAGGGCCCATTACAAGTCCCCGCCCCCTCTGCAATGTGACACTGGCTCCGCGCCTGCAGCAACATATTTCATAATTGAAAAAAAAAAAAAAAACACTTCGTAATTGTAGTAATAATAATAATGATGAAATTCATATTGAAACGGGGTATGGTTTATTTTCTCTCTCTCATGAGCTGCCGCGAACCTATAAGGAGATGACAGGTCAGGGAAAGCTGAGCTGCTCTGTGTTCCGGGAAGTGCGTAGTGTAGGGTATGAGTAAGGAGAGCAGTGTGTTGCGTGGCGCGAGTATTCAAAAAAGCAGACGGAAACTGGCGAGTTACAAATACTACTAAGTCGGTTGTACAGGAGAAGAAAATAAAAATTAAAAAAACCTTTGATGTTCCATTGGAATCAGCCTGGGAAGGAATTTTTTTACACTTGAAAAACTCCGTTATTTGGTTCCTGAAGAAGAAATCCTTCTGCCTTGGGGAAACGGCAAAGGTACATCCTTCACGGTATGGAGAGTATACTTTTCAGCGGACTGAATGAATGAGGACTGCGATGAGGTCTGTAGAAGCCCAATATTTCATTTTACAACAAGCTTTTCGCTCTTGCGTTGTCTGCCCCTTAAATTCCCGAACTAACTGCATCAAGTTTGAAATCCAAAACGAAATATTATTAAATGCCTTACCCCGCCTTAATTTGTTACATTTCGTTTCATTGCTTTATTCTGTCTTTATGCATTCTGGAATATGGATGTTTTAGCATGGGGGTTGATTTGTTTTTCTTAATCTTCAGTTGTATAAGTGTCTTGTCGAAATTGTCGCGTCTTAGTTTCTGTTTGAATTGCGTGACTGAAAGTAATAAAGGTAACTTGAATTTGCTACTTGCGTAAAGGTTTTTTTTTTTCTTTTTACCCCTCAGGGTAAAAAATACGGGGTATTGCTATCCTTCGTGCGGTTGGGTGGGCGGGCGGGCGTCTCCAAAAAACTTTGACATCGGGCTGAGGGGTATTCCGTGCATTGCGCGCCATTTTTATTTATTTTATTTTTTTTTATAGAGCTTCTTGCTCATTGTTATCGGTTATTGCATACCACTGTTTAGGAAAAAGACGTGCAAATATATATTGCGTTTTTGCAAATGAAAAAAAAAAATCAACGTTGTTTTGCTTGTTTCTGGTTATTCCCGCTGTGGCGTGGATAAAGAAATTCTTCAGTTTGCAGTTAAAGGCTGCCTGGCGCCCGAACAAACTTGTTCTTGAGTTTCCCCATTTTATCTGCGCTACAGCGCGCTGCTCATCACGTGCTTAAAATAGGTTAGGGGCCCTAGGAAAATTCGAATAGTAATTTATTATTAGAATATCCTGAACCAAATGAATAGATACGGTAACCGTTTCAGCACTAAAAGAACATAAAGCTCGGAGACATGAAACTGCGTGGCGAGTTAGGGAGTGTCTGCGTGTCAGGTCAAAAATATGCTTTATGAAAAAAAAAAAAACAATCACGATCATTCAATCGCCGATATGCGATCTGATCGAAAATTGCCCCATCCCTACTGAGAAGTAAAGATGGCCAGAGCCTCTCCAATCTGTGAAGGCTTGCGTAAACAAAATTGTGGTATTGAGGAATGTTCCTCGACCTCAAGTTACAAAGGCTTTGAAGGTCTTATCGACCGTGCATAATATCATCAAAGGATTCAGAGAAACTGCAAAAATCTCTGTGCATAAGGGACAAGGCTGAAGACCTTTACTGGATGCCTGTGATCTTCGGGCCCTCAGACGCCACTGCATCACTCACCAGCAGGATTCTGTCATTGACATTACTAAATGGTCCCAGGAATATTTCACGAAACCACTGTCTGTAAACACAGTCCGCCATGCCATCCACAGATGCCACCTAAAACTGTCAAGCTAATTGTATAGCCATAGGTATGAGTGTGACAGTGAATGGTATGTGAGTGGTGTGTGTGATGGATTGGCGAGCTGTACAGGGTGGGTCTCTGCCTTTCGCCCATAGTCAGCTGGGAAAGGCTCCAGCTCCCCCTGCGACCCTGGTGAGGAAGAAGCGGTATAGAGATTGAATGGATTAGGTAGTATTCTTTCACACTGAGAGTGGAGACTTGTCGTGAAAAGTCTCGGAGTTTTCAAGACCAAGCACCATGCTAGATAGTGTCTACTCCTTTAGTATCCTTTGTGCTAGGTACACATTAGTGATAGGAAAATGGCAAGATTAATTGGGGTGGATGGCCTGTTTTCATGTGCAGTTATATGAATTCCAGGCTCTGAAATCCACAGAGAAAGTTTCCTGTGCAGTTAGACCAGTTAAAGGCTAAAACCCCTTCCACTGTTTCCATACAGGAGCTGCACTTCTGAACACATTTGATCAGCAGAATGATGCAGGCAGGAGTCCGTCTGAGACAGGACACTGAGACGACCCTACCAGAGCTCCCCGAGCAGCACAGGATCAGAGAGAAAGAAGAGGAACTACATGGACTGGAGTCTGTCCACATGGAAGAGTCACAGACGAAATGTACTGCACCAGGACCCAACACACTGGAGCCAGATTGTGTTACTGCAAACAGCAGGGTCAGTGATTTACATCACACAGAAGCATCACTGATAAAAGCAGAAACTGATCTGAGCTCCACCTGCTCTGGGGGTCTTAAAATGGAGAGCCTTGACTTGGCAGAACTGGCCTGTGTGACCCATCTGTATCCTGACCAAGTCAAAACGGAAGATGATGTGAACGACTATATTAAGACTGAACATGTCAGTGTCGTGCCGGACATTAAGTGTGTCGACATAAAATCTGATGAACTGAAGCTGGAATCCAGTGAAGTTTTAGTGAGTGATCTCATGAATACTGTGATTAATGAAGCTGGTGAGAATGAAAATGGCCAGACTGGACCATGTAAATATCCCGTAGAGCCAAATCCAGTCAGTGCAAAACAGATAAATTTAATCCAAGATGTGGGAATCCGTTTCAGTGAAAATCCCAGCCAGTGCTCTCGAATAAATGATCTCAAGAGCGTTCCTGTAACAGAAAAGCCCTACAAATGTGATCGGTGTGAGAAGTCTTTTGCTCAGAAATCTAACTTAAAATCCCATCTGAGGATTCATTCAGGTGAAAAGCCCTACAAATGTGATCGGTGTGGGAAATCTTTTGCATTAAAACGTACATTAAAATTCCACCTGCATCAGAATCGTAAAAAGTTGTACAAATGTGAACCGCGTGGGAAGTCTTTAGCTTCAAAATATAGGTTAAAATCCCACCAGTATATTCATACACTTGAAAAGCCCTTGAAATGTGATCGATGTGAGAAGTCTTTTAAGAACAAGTCTCATTTAAAATACCACCAGAGAATTCATACACATGAAAAGCCCTACAAATGTGAACAGTGTGAGAAGTCTTTTGTTTCAAAAGCAACATTAAAATCCCACCAGTATGTTCATACAGATGAAAAGCCCCACAAATGTGATCAATGTGAGAAGTCTTTTGCTTGGAAATCTTACTTAAAATCCCACCAGATTAGTCATACAAGTGAAAAGCCCTTGAAATGTGATAGATGTGAGAAGTCTTTTGCTCAGAAATATCAATTAAAATGTCACCAGCGGATTCATACAGGCGAAAAGCCCTACAAATGCGACCAGTGTGGGAAGTCTTTTGCTTCAAAATCTACGTTAAAATCCCACCAGTATGTTCATACAGATGAGAAGCCCCACAAATGTGATCGATGTGAGAAGTCTTTTGCTCAGCAATCTCATTTGAAATACCACCAGAGTACTCATGCAGATGAAAAGCCCCACAAATGTGATCGATGTGAGAAGTCTTATGCTCGGCCATCTAATTTAAAATACCACCAGAGGATTCATACAGGTGAAAAGCCTTTCAAATGTGATTGGTGTGAGAAGTCTTTTGCGCGGGAATATCCTTTAAAATGCCACCACAGGATTCATACAGGTGAAAAGCCCTACAAATGTGATCAATGTGGCCAGTCTTTCACTCAGAAATGTCATTTGATTTCCCACCAGAGTGTTCATTCAAGGGAAAAACCCTACAAGTGTGATCAATGTGAGAAGTCTTTCGCTCAGAAATATCATTTGAATTCCCACCGAAGTATTCATTCAAGGGAAAGGCCCTACAAATGTGATCAATGTAAGAAGTCTTTTGCTCACCAATCTCATTTAAAATACCACCAGAGGATTCATACAAGTGAAAAGCCCTTGAAATGTGATGGATGTGAGAAGTCTTTTGCTCAGAAATATCATTTGAAATGCCACCAGCGGATTCATAGTGGTGAAAAGCCCTACAAATGTGAACAGTGTGGGAAGTCTTTTGCTTTAAAATCTACGTTAAAATCCCACCAGTATGTTCATACAGGTGAAAAGCCCCACAAATGTGATCAATGTGAGAAATCTTTTGTTTGTCAATCTCGTTTAAAATACCACCAGAGTATTCATACAAGTGAAAAGCCCTTGAAATGTGATCGATGTGAGAAGTCTTTTGCTCAGAAATCTCATTTAAAATACCACCTGAGGATTCATACAGGTGAAAAGCCTTTCAAATGTGATTGGTGTGAGAAGTCTTTTGCTCGGGAATATCCTTTAAAATGCCACCACAGGATTCATACAGGTGAAAAGCCCTTCAAATGTGATCAATGTGGCCAGTCTTTCACTCAGAAATCTCATTTGAATTCCCACCAGAGTGTTCATTCAAGGGAAAGGCCCTCCAAGCGTGATAAATGTAAGATGTCTTTTGCTCAGAAATCTCATTTGAAATCTCACCAGAGTCTTCATACAGGTGAAGAGCTCAATTACTGTGAACAGTAATTAGGTTTACATGCACACTATAGTCCATGAGCTGACTGGGGTATTGAAGAACACTGGTAATGCAGTCACCTGTGAATACATGTAACAGCATGTCAACATTATGCGATTAAGCCCTTATGTCACGAAGAACTGGAATATTACAACATGTAAGTTACTCCAGTTACTAATGTCCATAGGGGCTCTGAGCATGTGCAGTTTTAAAGGCATCATGGGAAAGTTTACAGGTAATTCTTTGATAAACTTGGCACACAAATAGAAAACTTAACATTGGGTAGATGAGGAGACTGATTTTGTTTTATCTTGCTTGAAAGAGATGAACCTTATGAAGCACCTTGACAGTATGAATCATAACTGATTTATTTAAATTGTTCTCTGAGTAATTGAGGGACGCTGGCTTTGTCAGGAGTGTTGAACAGGTCAGACAGTGTTGGAAAACTCTGAGCTGTTTACTGTAAAGCAAAAACAATCACACCAGTGGGTCTGATCCCTCCATCATTAGGTGTTGCAAAATTGCAGCTACAAAAATAAATTTACACTAAGGGTGTAAAATGAGCAGCATCTTCAGCAGGAGCAACATGTTGCTTTTGGAATACACAAGTGTGTCATGTATACAGGAATATGGTTGGGCTACTGCCAGTCGATGTCAAGTGAACTGGGATCTTCAAAATCTGGTCATTACCGGGGTAAGATCAGTAACCGGAATAATGACCACATGTAAACATGGTCATTATGAAGAACCGTTTCTTTTTTATCTAACTTACTTCAGCATGAGCAGCTGCATCTCGATAAAATGCACTACAAATGTGATCAGGTGTGAAGAGTCTTTTGCTAAGAAATCTCTAATCCAAGCAGAGTCTTCATTCAGGTGAAAAGCTCAACAAATGTGATCGCGGTGAGAATTGTTTTTCCCAAAAATAGAATTTCTAATCCTACCAGAGTGTTCATACAGTCGAATAGCCCTCTAAACGTGAACAACATGGGATATGTTGCTCAGATTGGGAATTTGAAATCCCACTGGAGTATTAATACAGGTGAATGCCCTACAAAAGTAAACCATGTTATTGGTACTTTGGTCAGAGATCATCTTTAATTAACCACCACGGTTCAAACAGGACCATTCTTTAGCTAATTTATGTCAGCATCAGAAAACCGATCCAGGTAAAAAGCCCAAGGAATTTGATCAGTGTGTCTTTTGATCTCACACCTGTATTTTATTCCCACCAAAGAATTTATACAGTTCAAATGTCACAGATTTGCAGTAAGTCTGAGAAAATATTTGTGGGGAAATATTAAATATCCCAGTGAAGAATTCCGAGTTGAAAAGGTTTTTTACGGCTGTCTGAAAAACATCCAATTAACCTGGATTTATAGGGACGAAATTGTAAATGAATAGTCACTAAATATTGAATGGCAACTAAATGTTATGAGCTGTAATTTATCTGATTTTAATTGCTTACCTTTTTTGTAAAGAACGAAGTTGCTGTGATGAAAATGAGAAATATTTGCTGTGAAGACGTTTTGTACAGCTGCTTTGATACAGAAATAAACATGATGTGTAGTGACACGGTCACTAAGAGGAAAGCCTGAGCCTCTGCTTCCCTGTGTTTTATTACCGACTGTAGAAAGATGTGTTGGTTCTCTGCTCCACCAGCACCTCCACACAACCTCTCATTCTCTCCTCTATGGCAAAATCTCAGAAATGTCCTGTGTCTTTAACACTGTGCAGTGTCATCCATGATGGCTCATTCACAGGAATCCAGACGCTCTCCTATCGCACTATATGGTCATCATTATCATGCTAATGCAGAGCAAATGTCCCCTGTAGGTTTCATCTGAATGTCCTCAAGTGAAGCGTGTGATGGTGTTGGACTGGTCTCTGCCCATTTTCCTTCTTATATTGTCATTATGCATTGACATTCATGAAACGTGGACGTTACATCACTGGAATTTCATGGGTAATGGCAAGAAAGTACAAGAGAAGAGAAAAGACTCGCGACACTGTTATTGCTCCCAAAGTATAAATATGTACTTTATTTTAACATTCTAAAAAGACGTTAAAAAGGCTACGTTTCAAACCGACAGGCTCTTTGTCAGATCACTCAGCCATGGTCTGAGACCTCATGTTTTTGGGTTGTCGTCTGTGTAACTCCCATCCGTCCTCATTTCATGAATGTGTTATTTCCAGAAAGCCTTGAGGGAATTTTTTTTAATTTGGCAAAAGTGTCCATTTGGTCCCCAGGATGAACTGATTATATTTTGGCAGTGAAACGTTAAGGGCGCCGTCACCTCCAGTCCATCTCATTGTTGGGTATAAAATATCTCAGGCACACCTGTGGGGAATTTCTTCACATTTGCTGCAAATCTCCACTTGGACCCCAGGATGAACTGATAAGATTTTGATGGTCAAAGGATGAGTTTGCTGTGACCTTAAGTCTGTCTCATTCTGACTATTACTATGATCTTCTCTAACTCCTCATCTGTGAATAACGATAATGTATTCCTTCCAACAGATTATCTAGAAATTTGCTGTTTGCAAAATAGCATTGAAATTATTTGTCTTTCATTTGTTTACCCTGCATTAGTCAGTGGTAGCACCCATCACCAAGTGAAACCTTTCATTTCTTTATGCTATGACTCAAACGGTTTGGCTGGGAATCATGTCATCCTTCTTGTGATAATGTTTGGTGCAGTGAGAAAGGCTGGTATCAGTGTTGATCTCCCTGTGACCTTTGCTGTAGCACCATCATCAGACCAAGCTTTTAATTTTTGACAGATTTCAGCAAGTGAAACTGCTTTACTAGCAATCATGTCAAATCAGCTGTTGACATTCCTGGTGCGTTGATGAGGAAAAATTTGATATTGTTGTCTCTACTTTCTTTTTGTAGCGCCACCACTCAGCCAAATTTAATTTCTAAATGCTAATAACTCAACAGTTCTGATTAGCCTGGGAACTAGACAAATATGCGAGCTCATGCTTCATTTGCTCAGGCAAATGTATCTGGACACCCTCTCATTCAGACTGTTTACCATCTAAACAGTGTTTGGTTGGGCCAATCACAGCCGTTTATTTAATATGGGGTTGGTGTCCTGTGGTGACTTTGCTTCAACAGCATTCATTTGTATTCTCATGAGCAATCACTTTGGCTTTCACTAGAGACGGCTGTTTCAAACCTTTGAAACAACCACTGTTTCGATATGTTTTGTAATGTCTTGAAACAATGTTCCTGCCAGTAGTACACAGCATACTGGCTAAAACTTTTATTGCAGAAATTATTTTATTTTGAACTGCAGAAAGTACAGCTAACTGCTGATGAGCCTTAACAGCAGGTTGCTATTGCTAATGGTTTTACAACCATAATTTGTGAGAACAGCATTTGCAATAATGCACAGCATTGGCCAATTTATTGAATTTATTCATTGAGATTTGCTGACTTTTGAATTGTGCAGCCTCTAATTCCATTGAAATCACTTATTTTAGCTACAACTATTTGCCCATCGGGTAAGGAACCAGATTATCTTCTTACTGAACAATCAACACAAGGCCCTATTTCAACAATCAAACTGCAAGGTCTGAAGCGTGTGGCGCGTGAGCGTTTAGGGAGCGTCTCAATCCATTTTTTCTGGTTTAAAGGTGGGTTATCTGGGTGCTTCGTACGGCGCATGGTTCAAAATGTTGGACTTACTCTTGATTAATCATGGGTGTGTTTTGGGTATAACATGAAATAAGCCAATCAGAGTGTCATCTCCCATTCTGATCAAAAACCAGATGCCCTTACTCCTTGGCAAATTGCTATAATAAGGGTGCATTAGCCTACACTTTAAAGCCAGATTTTATATATCATATATGTAAACTTTATTGCTGGCTTAGCCCAATAAAATAACAAACCACATTTAAAAACATACAGACAGATCAAAAAGACACTAAATTCATGATAGTCTTAGCAGGTACTCATACCAATGTTTCCACAAATGCGAGCAGTATCTAACCGAACTGCACTTGGGGTTACACAGCATCATCATGATACAGTTTTGTGACTCTATGAGTCTGTACATAAACATCAGGAGAGCCTGTAAAGTGCTTAACCCTGAGTCACAGAAGAGCTCTCTGGCAAGGCTGCTCCTTGGCTTCTGCAGCAATATCCTGGAACAGTCATTGTACGCCACCTGGAGTTTACGCAACGTCTCCTTTTTATAGTTGACTCATAGCAGTGCTGTATACATTGTGAAGCAGTTGGGTCTGAACTAAGCCACTTTAACATGATCAGAACAGCAGTGGAATTTCCTGACTAATATGTTGGCTTGCACATTCAACAAACGTCTCTGTCAGAGCATGCCGGCATCATCATCCATCTTGTCAGTCATGATGTGTCCCAGATATTTTGTACTGCTACACACACAAAGGGTTTGCCCTGACAGGTAAAACATTGAAAAATTAAGCTTCTGATCCTCCTTGGTCCAACAAATCAACACGACGTTCTTTTTGGCATTGTACTTCACGTCAAAAAATATTTCTCACACACTGTTCGATAACTCTTTTTTTTTCTAACTCTGTCAATCAGCTCATTTTGATACACATGATGCACAGTGCGAGTGCTGCTTTGAGTTGACAGAAGTGGGTCTAGTGGGGGGTCGTCCTGTACTTTAACATTGGGCCTTAAAAAGAACGGGCAAAATGGCCCGTGGAAGCAAAATGGTTGCAGATGGAGATTAAGTTTCTATTATCAACATATAGGAAGTCATACACGACCGATATCATGATGACATTGAAAGGTCAAAATTGAGGTCAGAGCAAAATGGTGCAATTTTCTCAGTCTTCTAGGCTTCAAAATATTAATGATTGGGGACATACGTGTATTAAACAGTCATAGGAAGTCATATATGAAATTTATTTTGATGGCCTTGAACTTGACATTGGGTGACCTTTGAAGGTCAAACTTCCCATAGCAAAATTTCAATGACTTCTATCAGCAAAATTATTATAGATAGAGTATTGTGGGCATTTCGGAAGTCATGAAGTTTTATTTGGTGACCTTGAACTTGACCTTCAATGGCCAAACTTTACAGTGAAATTTCAAAGACTTACATCAGCAAAATCATAACAGATAGAGTGAAGGTTTGTATTGGAGACATATAGAAATTCAAATATGAACTTTCATTTGGTGACCTACGTAAAGACCTTTGAAGATCAAACTTGGCCAAGTGAAAATTCTATGACTTCTATCACTAAAAAGGTATCACAGCCTGAAATGAAGTCACACATGAACTTTCATTTGGTGACCTTCAACTTGACTGTAGGTGGCCTTTGCCGGTTAAACTCGACAATGGAATTACAATGACTTGTGTCACCATAATGGTCACAGATTAAGCCAAGGTTTCTATAGAAACATTTAGAAAGTTGTATCTGAAGTTCATTTGCTGACCTCAACTTGAATTTCTGTGACCTTAAAACCTCACAAATGACACATTGAATTTTCAGTGACCCGATTCACCAAAACTGCTTCAGAGCTTAGGATTGTATTACAGGAG
Organism: Gymnothorax reevesii; assembly: GCA_029721435.1. Lineage (NCBI taxonomy): Eukaryota > Metazoa > Chordata > Actinopteri > Anguilliformes > Muraenidae > Gymnothorax > Gymnothorax reevesii. The sequence continues at coordinate 155,484,882 of CM056575.1, forward strand.
GTCTTATAAATGTATGTGAACTTTTATTCAGTGACCTTGACATTGACCTTCAATGATTTGAATGTCAAACTTTACATGAAATTTTTATAAATTGAATCATCACCATAACATTACCTAGCGATAAGATATTATTGGTCCTATTTTTATCTACTCACTGTAGCTAGCTGTATATCTTACATTTGCACGAATCTGGAGAGCAAAATAAAATAATTTTTTGCGATGAAAGCACTAATCATCTGTTTGTTGATGAAAATTCTGTTTACTGCTTGTCAACTGTACATGATTTTGTTGACTTTTAATCTTGCTAGAATAATGCCAGAATTTTTTCTGGAAGGAGTTGGCAACACAAGATTAATTTTCGACTGTTTATTAAGGCTGCTCCATAAATTTTGTCAGATTCTTTTTCTGGAATGTCCACATGGCCAAATCGTGCCTTTAATTTTGGACATTTTTTATCATAAGCATTTTCAGATGCAAGTTAGTCCTGTACTAGAGACAGGAGATTGGATTGGATTTAAAGGGTCAGTGTACTGCAGCTGCTGAGGGTGAGGCTACAATATGAACCCTTGATTATGCAGACTTCAGTCAAGCGGATCAAGTAAAAATCAAATAAAAAATTTTGTTTCTGTAAAAATTGTCATTTAACAGCCTAGTACAAGAAAATCAAATGAAATACGCCAAATCTGAAGGCACATTCATACATTTCATACATACATGTGCACCCATTGACAGTAATTTAGGAGCTTTGTGTATTTGTATCAAAAATGTTCATAAGTCATTGCTACATTCCTTTGTGACTAGACACCCCCTCCTTAAATTGGCAATTACTCCATGAAAAATTGGAGTTGGAACTTAAGATCTGGGATTTCATCATTTGAAGTGATGGCAAGCACCCATGATTTTCTTTCAGATTTTCCTGTGACTGTGTGGTTGAAATTGGTCCACTTGGCATGAATGACCCTTTGATAAATGATTTCAAGATTTATCAAAGGTGTGCAGCTCATAATTTTTTGGGCAAAATCAGATGATTTTACAATTTGAGGGGCTTCGCATGCTCTTAATGGGGGGGATCCGTGTCCACACAAATATATTAGTTTATTTTTTTATTTGCTCTTTTATGTATTCTTTCACGTCATTATGTATTATTTGTTGTACAGATCTATAGACTTTGTCAGTGAATTTAGTCTCCAGAATTGATTTTATTTCTTTAAACCAAAAACTATCACTTTGGCTCAGCATGTTTTGTTTTTAAATATGCTCGATAAATAAACTTGACTTTCATTCCCGTGAGCAAAGGACTCAGTCGTTCCTTGAAAAACATGCTTTTGTGCTTTATTAGTCTGAGTGGCTCACTGTATTTATATGTTCTCTAATACCAAACCCTCGCCCTTATCCATGTCTACTCAAAAACATCATCACAAAGCCAGTTTCAAGTGGCCATTTTCTTACATCAGCATAATTAGGTGCACAGTGGTGCATGATGTTTCAATAATGTAAAAGGTCACATTGTTTGCAGCATCTGAAACATACGAGGGAAGTTTCTTGCCCAGTCAGACCAGTTAAAGGCTATAATCCCTTCTACTGTTTCCCTACAGGAGCTGCACTTCTGAACACATTGGGTCAGCACAATGATTCGGGCTGGAGCCTGTCTGAGACAGGGCACTGAGACGATTCAACCAGAGCTCCCCGAGCAGCACAGGATCAGAGAGAAAGAAGAGGAACTACATGGAGTGGAGTCTGTCCACATGGCAGAGTCAGAGACAAAATATACTGCACCAGGACTCAACACACTGGAGCCAGAGTGTGTTACTGCAAACAGCAGGGTCAGTGATTTACATCACACAGAGGCATCTCTGATAAAAACAGAAACTGATCTGAGCTCCACCTGCTCTGGGGGTCTTAAGATGGAGAGCCTCGACTTGGCAGAACTGGCCTGTGTGACCCATCTGTATCCTGACCAAGTCAAATCGGAAGTTGATGTGAAAGACTATATTAAGACTGAACATGTCAGTGTCGTGCCGGACATTAAGTGTGTCGACATAAAATCTGATGAACTGAAGCTGGAATCCAGTGAAGTTTTAGTGAGTGATCTCATGAATACTGTGCTTATTGAAGCTGGTGTGAATATAAATTGCCGGACTGGACCATGTCAATATCCAGTGGAGCCAAATCCAGTCAGTGCAAAACAGAAAAATTTAATCCAAGATGTGGGAATCCGTTTCAGTGAAAATCCCAACCAATGCTCTCGTATAAATGATCTCAAGAGCGTTTCTGCAACAGAAAAGCCCCACAAATGTGATCGATGTGAGATGTCTTTTGCTCAGAAATCGAACTTAAAATCCCATCAGAGGATTCATACAGGTGAAAAGCCCTACAAATGTGATCAGTGCGAGACGTCTTTTGCTCAGAAATCTAACTTAAAATCCCATCAGAAGATTCATACAGGTGAAAAGCCTTTGAAATGTGATCAATGTGAGAAGTCTTTTACTAAGAAAACTCATTTAAAACGCCACCAGAGTATTCATACAGGTGAAAAGCCCTTCAAATGTGATTGGTGTGAGAAGTCTTTTGCTCGGAAATGTCAGTTAAAATGCCACCAGAGGATTCATTCAGGTGAAAAGCCCCACAAATGTGACCGGTGTGAGAAGTCTTTTGCTCAGAAATCTTATTTAAAATACCACCTGAGTAATCATACAAGCGAAAAGCCCTTCAAATGTGATTGGTGTGAGAAGTCTTTTGCTTGGTCATCTAATTTAAAATCCCACCAGAGGATTCATACAGGTGAAAGGCCTTTCAAATGTGATCGGTGTGACAAGTCTTTTGCTCAGAAATGTCATTTGAATTCCCACCAGAGAATTCATACAAGTGAAAAGCCCCACAAATGTGATCAGTGTGAGAAGTCTTTTGCTCAGAACCATCTCTTAAAATACCACCAGAGAATTCATACAGATGAAAAGCCCCACAAATGTAATCAGTGTGAGAAGTCTTTCGCTCAGAACCATCTTTTAAAATACCACCAGAGTATTCATACAAGTGAAAAGCCCCACAAATGTGATCGGTGTGAGAAATCTTTTGCTCAGAAATGTCATTTAAATCGCCACCAGAGTATTCATACAAATGAAAAGCCCCACAAATGTGATTGGTGTGAGAAGTCTTTTGCTCAGAACTATCTTTTAAAATACCACCAGAGTATTCATACAAGTGAAAAGCCCCACAAATGTGATCGGTGTAAGAAGTCTTTCGCTTGGAAATCTAATTTAAAATACCACCAGAGGATTCATACAGGTGAAAAGCCCTTCAAATGTGATTGGTGTGAGAAGTCTTTCGCTCAGAAATGTCATTTGAATTCCCACCAGAGGATTCATGCAAGTGAAAAGCCCTTGAAATGTGACCCATGTGACAAGTCTTTAGCTCAGAAATTTTATTAGAAATCTCACCAAAGGATTCATACAGGTGAAATGCTCAATAATTGTGAACAGTGATTACGTTGACATGCACTCTGTATTCCATGAACGGACTGGGGTATTGAAGAACACTGGTAACGCAGTCACTCTTATACAAGTTACACCGTGTTAACATTATGCAATTAAGCCCTTATTATGCCACTGAGACCCGGAATATTGCAACACTAAGCTGCTACCTGGGCGGTGATGATGAATTTGCCACGGAGTCTTGTGGAGTGAAACAGTCTATTCAGAAAGAAATTGCCTTTTTTTTTTGTGTGCATGACCGTTTTTAAAAATTGGGCGACGTCAAGTCCTTCCTGGTGTCCAAGTGGATATTCCCACCAAATTTGGTGATAATCGGTTGAGAAATGAAGGAGAAAAACATGTATATACACACAGACAGACAGACATTGACCTCAAAAATATTTTTGATGTATGTACATTACCCCGGTTACTAATGTCGATGGGCTCTGAGCATGTGCAGTTTTAAAGGTATCATGGTAAAGTTTACAGGTAATTCCTTAATAAACTTGGCACACAAATAGAAAAGTTAACATTCTTGAGTAGATGAGGTCACTGATTTCATCTTGCTGGAAAGAGATGAACATTATGAAGCACCTTGACGGTATGAATCATAACTGATTTATTTAAATTGTTCTCTGAGTGATTGAGGGAGGCTGGCTTTGTCAGGAGTGTTGAACAGGTCAGACAGTGTTGGAAAACTCTGAGCTGTTTACTGTAAAGCAAAAATAATCACACCTGTGGCTCTGATCCCTCCATCATTAAGGGTTGTAAAATTGCAGCTGCAAAAATAAATTTACACAAAAGGTGTAAAATGAGCAGCATCTTCAGCAGGAGCAACATGTTAGGGATAATATTGGGAAAGTATGCATGCGTATTTTTATTACGTCCGCCAAGGACATAATGAAATCGCCTCGGTTTTTTTTCTGTCTGTCTGTGAACAGGATAGCGTAAAAACCTATCAACCGATTTCCATGAAAATCCACATATATGAGGATCTCATACCTCGGAAGACCTCATTAAATTTTGGTGTTGATCCGAATCCGGATCACGATTCGGCGAACGTCAGAAATCTCTGATTGCTCTTGTTTTTTATTTATTTTTTTCCTGGCTAGAGGGTGCTTTTGGAATACGCAAGTGTATCATGTATATAGGAATATGGTTGGGCTACTGCCAGTCGATGTCAAGTAAACCGGGATTTTCAAAATCTGATCATCACCGGGTTAAGATCAGTAACTGGAATAATGACCACATGTAAACATGGTCATTGTGAAGAACCGTTTCTTTTTTATCTAATTTACTTCAGCATGAGCAGCTGCATCTCGATAAAATGCACTACAAATGTGATCAGGTGTGAAGAGTCTTTTGCTCAGAAATCTCTAATCCAAGCAGAGTCTTCATTCAGGTGTAAACCTCAACAAATGTGATGGTGGTCAGAATTTTTTTGCTCCAAAATAAAATTTACAGTATCTCACAAAAATGAGTTCGCCCCTTATATTTCAACAATTAATTTATTATATCTTTTCAAGGGACAAATAACAGAAATGAAACTTGAATATATTCTTGAGTAGTCATTGTACAATATGTGTTGCAGTGTAGATTTACTGAACTGTTCAAAGAACTGAACAAATAGTCACCATTTCCAAAATGGATGGAAAAAAAAAGTGAGTACACACCCCAATTGTTAATGGCCAACCAAGCGATGAAACGTGTCTTATTCATCACGTTCATGCTTTTGTCTGTTCAACTGGGCCATATGAGGTTGTGTAACGTGTTGAAGGTTTAAACTGTGGTGCTTTAGGTGCAATGCTCTCATTCTGGTCACTGGATGGTCAACATGGCACCTCATGGGAAAGAACTCTCTGAGGATCTGAAAAAGAGAATTGCTGCTCTCCACAAAGATGGTCTAAGCTACAAGAAGATCTGTTAAACCATGATGAGCTACAGCACGGTGGCCAAGGTTATCCAGCGATTTTCCAAGGCGGGTTGTTCTCGGAACAGGCCTCATCAGGGTCGACCAAAGAGGCTGAGCCCTCGTGCTCTGTGTCAGGTGCACAAGTTGGCTTCAGAAAACATAAGTAGGAGTGCTGGCAGCATTGTTCGTGAGGTTGCAGCAGTGGGAGAACAGCCTATCAGTGCTTAGACCATACGCCGTGCACTGCATAAAGTCAGTCTGCTTGGCCGTCAGCCAAGACGGAGGCCTCTTCTGAAGTTAGCCCACAAGCAAGCCCAAAAACAGTTTGCTAAAGACACCCAGTCCAAGAACATGAACTAATGGAACCATGTGGTGTGCTCTGACGAGCTCAAGATAAACATGTTCGGCTCAGATGGTGTCCAGCATGTGTGGTAGCGCCCTGGTGAGGAGTACTACGACAAATGTGTACTACCTACAGTCAAACATGGTGGTTTCAGCATCATGATGTGGGGCTGCATGAGTGCTTCTGGTCCTGGGGAGCTGCGCTTCATTGATGGAATAATGTATTGTGACATTCTGAAGCGCAACGTTATGCCCTCCCTTTGGAAACTGGGCCGCACGGTAGTTTTCCAACAAGATAACGACCCGAAACACACCTCCAAGATGACAACGGCCTTCCCGAAGAAGCCGTAGGTGAAGGTGATGACGTGGCCAAGTATTTCTCCAGACCGGAATCCCATTGAGCACCTGTGGAGCATCCTCAAGAGGAGGGTGGAGGAGCAGCAGGTGTCCAACATCCACCAGCTCTGTGGTGATGTCATAGAGGAGTAAAGGAGGATCCCAGCAACAACCTGTGCAGCTCTGGTGAATTCCATGCCTAGCAAAATCAAGGCAGTGCTGGACAACAATGGTGGTCACACTAAATATTGACACTGTGGACACAATTTGGCATATTGACCGAGAGGTGTACTCACTTTTCTTGGCACCCATTTTGGAATTAGTGACTGTTTGTTCAGTTATTTGGACAGTGCAGTACATCTATATTGCTATACATATTTTACAATGACTACTCAAGAATTTATTCAGGTTTCATTTCTGCAATGTTGACCCTTGAAAGGATATAATAAATTGTCAAAATATGAGGGGTGTACTCACTTTTGTGAGACACTGTATAATCCTTCCAGAGTATGCCCACAGTCAACAAGCCCTCTAAATGTGAACAATGTGGAAGGTCTTGCTCAGATCGGGAATTTGAAATCCCACCAGAGAATTTATACAGGTGAAAAGCCCTACAAAAGTAAACTGTTACTGGTATCTGTAATTGACCGCCACGGTTCAAACAGGTGAAAATCCTTTCCTTTCTTTACCTAATTTATGTCAGCATCAGAAAACAGATCCAGGTAAAAAGCCTGTGGAATTTGATCAGTGTCTTTTGATCTCACACCTGTATTTTATTCCCACCAAAGAATTTATTCAGTTCAAATGTCACAGATTTGCAGTAAGTCTGAGAAAATATTTTGGAGAAATCTCATTAAATATCCCAGTGAAGAATTCCGAGTTGAAAAGGTTTTGTACAGCTGTCTGAAAAACATCTAACTAACCTGGATTTATTGGGATGAAAGTTTAATTCAATAGTCTCTAAATAATGAATGGCAACTAAATGTTGAGAGCTGTAATTTATCTGATTTTAATTGCTTACCTTTTCTTTTAAAGAACGAAGTTGCTGTGATGAAAATGACAAACATGCTGTGAAGACGTTTAGTACAGCTGCTTTGATACAGAAATAAACATGATGTGTAGTGACACGGTCACTAAGAGGAAAGCCTGAGCCTCTGCTTCCCTGTGTTTTATTACCGACTGTAGAAAGATGTGTTGGTTCTCTGCTCCACCAGCACCTCCACACAACACCTCATTCTCTCCTCTATGGCAAAATCTCAGAAATGTCCTGTGTCTTTAACACTGTGCAGTGTCATCCATGATGGCTCATTCACAGGAATCCAGATGCTCTCCTATCGCACTATATGGTCGTCATTATCATGCTAATGCAGAGCAAATGTCCCCTGTAGGTTTCATCTGAATGTCCTCAAGTGAAGCGTGTGATGGTGTTGGACTGGTCTCTGCCCATTTTCCTTCTTCTATTGTCATTATGCATTAACATTCATGAAACATGGAAGTTACATCACTGGAATTTCATGGGTAATGGTAAAGTACAGCCATACAGTGGAACACACTGGGATGTAAACTGGAAACCTGCTGTGTCTGACAAGAACATTTTTCCAATTATTTTTGAACATCTATGCCACTGACGGCCATCATCTGAGACCTCGTGTTTTTGGGTTGTCGTCTAACTCCTGCCCGTTCTCATCTCACATGTCACGAATGTATTATTTCCAGAACGCCTGGAGGGAATTTTTTTAAATATGGCAAAAGTATCCAATTCGTCCCAAGGATGAACTGATTATATTTTGGCAGTGAAACGTCAATGTCGTCGTCACCTCCAGTCCATCTCATTGTTTGGTCCAAAATATCTCAGGAACACCTGCGGGGAATTTCTTCACATTTGCTGCAAATCTCCACTAGGACTCCAGGATGAACTGATAAGATTTTGATGGTCAAAGGACAAGTTTGCTGTGACCTTAAGTCAGTCTCATTCCTGTGCCTATGACTGTGATTTTTGTTTTTTCAGTTTGCCATACAACATTATGGTATCAATTCTACAAGATTTCCAAGATTTCCCTGACTCACGATGCCAGACTGTGCGACCCTGCTAGCTGCTATTTTGGACTTGTTGCTGGGAACTGAGAGACAATGTTGCTCAAAGCTAGTTTTTTTTTTTTCTTCCTCATTGGCTGTTTGGTCAGGACCCATTATGGCTCAACCACAGTCCTGCATTCTCAGGTCTATTTCGATCGCTCCATGCCACTATAACCGTGCAGCCTCGCGCTCCCCTGCCATATTGAAGCTATGGGCTTAACATGTCTGTTTAGCCTTATTGCTCTCAAAGATAACTTAACTGTTTCTTCTAGTTGCGCTTGTGTCTTTGTATTAGGACTGCATATTAAGAGAGATACTTAATAATATAGATACTTAAATAATATAGCTAAACAGAAATGGTTGATTGTTTTATTACTACTTATGTCTGGTAACGTGCTGCCTAATCCTGGCCCGGAGCTGCAATGTATTTCAACCCCAGCTGACTTTAAACATCTGTCTGGATTAAGTATTATTCATCTGAATGTATGCAGCTTCTTATCAAAAATGGACATGGTTTGAAAATGGGTTAATTCAACTGAGGCGGTCATTGTTGTATTATCTGGACCTTGGTTAATGAAATCAGTTTCTGATTCAGATATTGACATTGACAATGTTTATCTCCCTGACAGACCGAAGAAAGTAGGCGGTGTTGCTATTTTCCTCAAATCTAGCTTCCACACCAGGGTTGTTATTTCTGAATTAATCTGTTAGCACTTGGAATTCCTGGCTTTAAATGGAGAAATTGCCAAAAACATCAACATAACTGTTGCTGGTCATTATAAGCCTCCGTCTGCCTCAAAATATGCGTCGCATTCTTTGTCTCACCTTTCATCCAGCCTAAAGTACAATTATCTTGTTTTAGCTGGTGATCTAAATTGGGATTGGCTTAAGCCAGTATCTGATGAATTCAAATCCTTTTGTGATTCTGTCAATCTTACCCAGCTGATTAACTCACCCACTTGTCCAAATCTTATATGTTTTGAGAAGTCTAAGTGCGTGCATTGGTCTAAGTGCGCGCACCATAAAGGCTGTGTCCTTCTCGCGGCGACCGGGGTTCGATTCCAGTCTGGGTCATTTGCAGCATGTCTTCCCCAACTTCTCTGTCTATCTCCACTATATAACTGTCAAATAAAGGAAAAAATCCCCCCAAAAAAACCAAATGTTCGTCATAAATTTTCAGCTATCGGTGTAATTTGTAATGACTTAAGCAACCACTGTGAGTTTTTGCTGCTCTAAGGAACACTAAGGTCCCCAAATTAAGGCCACGTATCGTTTCTAAGAGGAATCTTAAACTTTTTAATGAGCAAGGGTTTTATTGTGATTTAGACCATTTCAACTGGGGTAGAATCCCTGATCCCTGATGTGGAGACCACATTGAAGGAAGCCAAATCAGAATATTACTTTTCTGTCACCACTGAAAATTTTAATTACCCAAGGTGGTTCTGGAAAACCATTAAGTTACTTTCTGTGAGTAAAAATTCTCATGTTCTTCCTACCTGTGTTATGAAGGACTCTGTTGTTGTGCATGACAAATTGGAGATCTTGAATTGTTTTAATGTGCAATTTATATATTCTGCCTGCTTGTTTGATTCTGCTCATTCTACATCTCGGAAACTCTCTACTGGTGTGCAAGTGTATTCTGGACTAGTTTTTACCCAAGTTTTGGACAAGTTTGCAAATCATTAAAAATGTAGATCCGTTCCTTCCGATCCAATCCTTCGTTTAAGCGAAGAAGATCTGGTCATGATGCATTTACTGAACGTATTTACAGAAGGTAAGATGTTTAAAGAATTATATTGTATGTCGTCAGCACATCTGAATTTCATTTACCGTAACTAGCATTAACCACAAGCAGCATAATAGCCAATTCTAAATTCCGTTCTTTCGATGCCATTTCATACACCGCCGTCGTGGAACTGGAGAAAAATGTCTCTCAGATGTGATTACTGCGGGGTGGGGTATTAATTAATGATTTATTTTAAAATTGGCGGAAATATATTGGTTTTGTCAGTGTTATGATGAGTGGAGGCGATGAAGTGAGGTTATCCATTTTTTTTTTTTTTTTAAATTTGGCATCTCCAATCCCACCCGAATCTGGAATGCCCAATTGGGGAACTATGTACAAAGCTTGCTCGTATGCGACCCCCTGCTGCCAACTCAGGATAGTGAGACAGTTCACGGCTCTCCTCCGAAGCACGTGCCTGTATGCCACTGATTCTTGTACACTCATTGGTTGAATCTTCGCAAATTCAGTCCCTTCCCAATTTGAAACCCAGTGGCGCGAAAGCCAATTGTGCGCTACTCTGGAAAAGCTGCCGACGGGCACGCCGGGGCTCGAACTCGCGACGTGGTGATCACAGTGCCTTAACCATGTGAGCCGCCCGGCAGCTCGAGGTAATCCACTTTGAGATGAACCTGACGTCAGTGTAATAAAGTTGACATGCTTTAATAATATGAAGGGCTTTTATTTGTTGTGATAAATCGCTATTAATATTGATTTTATGTTTTTTTTTTTTTTACTTCTATGCAGTAAAATAAATCGTAACCATTAGTTTGAGTGTTTTGGGATTTGTGAATCAGTTGACTGTTACCTGCTTAGATCTTGTTGCCGCTCAGCTGATTCAGGATCGATGGCAAACAGAGAGGGAAGCTGGGGACCAAGTACAAGATTAAAACCAAATAAAAAGTCAAACTGGGCCAAACATACACGGCTAAGTGAGGAATCACAATGAATGCAAAAAAATAAAATAAAATAAAAAATAAGCTATACTGTATTACATGTCTAAAAGACTGAAGAACATGAGACATCTTTATATATATTCCCATCACATCAGTAACTGATGCCACTTTCCATACTTTGTTCAACGTCAACATACCAATGGTGTTCCATTGGGAAAGTGAGCCCCTCCACATCTCCTGAGAAATTTCCCATCTAAGCCAATATAGGTGTGTAACCCTCTCTTTTTCTCACCCTCTCTCTTTCAGCAGAAGAACCACAGCCAATTCAGTTAGAGCCAGAAGACCCCCTGCAATGAGACAGACCCCCTGCACCCTGAGTCTCGACTTCCTACGCTTTGGAAGCCTTTTCCTGTGACTTATTATCCCCCGCTATGAGATTAGCACAAAGCAAGGGATATAGTATTGGGCTCTGTCCGTCCGTCCATACGGACAAATAAAATTGAGGTGGTGGGGGATATTGCCATGTTAGTGGCAGACACTTGTTTTCAATAAACTGGACATTAAGCGTTCCAAGTGCGTGGTCTTTGGTTGTGAAAAAGTGTTGGAGTATGATTACCTCACATTTGTAGTTGTTTAAATTTTTTTATAATTGTTAGATTGGCTCCTACTAACTTGAGGCAACAGTTTTTTGCTCCTCTTCACATCACTGGGGAAGTTGACCCTGACACTTTTTTTGGCAACACATCGTCTTGAGGTTGTAATGATGCATGCTAAACATGTAATACTGTAACAGTGTTATCTAGCAGTCATAACGAAAAATGACTGAAATATAGTTAATATATAACAGGGCAGGCTACTTACCCTCAAGTGGCCTGATGTAGTTGTGGTGCTAATTGGTGAAAGTGACCTTGATTATCCTTTATAATATTATAGATCCTATGATATTACAAGAAAATGCCTGTAATGTTCTTGTGAGAATTTAAAGGTTTTGTTTGGCTTTTGTTCTTCCCTTACATAAAGGTGGTTCTTCAGATTTTCTGAACAACTATCGACCAATTTCAAAGCTGCCGTGCTTGGCTAAGGTTTTAAAGAGACTCGTTAATAATCAGGTTAGAGCATTTTTATCAGACCATGCTATCTTGAATGTGTTTAAGTCAGGTTTCAGACCAGGTCATAGTACTGTATTAGCTGCAGCCTGGGTATTGAATGATATTGTTTCTGCCTTGGACAGTAAGCAAGACTGCGCTGCCCTTTTAATCGACCTATCAAAGGCGTTTGACAAAGTTGACCATTTTAAACTTATAGAACGGCTAAGTGCAATTGGGTTTGATATTAAATCTCTGAATTGGTTTAAAGATTATCTGTCTGGTAGGTGTTAAGCTGTTGTGACCGATGGCTATCATTCCAACTTAATCTTAGCAAGGGGGTTCCACAGGGTTCAATTTTGGGACCCTTGCTGTTTGCACTTTTTATTAATGAGTTTGGTGCTAATTTTCTCAATAGTAAAATCCACCTCTATGCAGATGATACAATCATCTACTCAGCTGCCCCTTCTGCTGATTTGGCTCTGAAAAATTTGCAGTCAGATTTCCAAATCTTCCAGAAGGATCTTTTAGACCTTAAACTAGTTTTAAACTCTGAAAAAACTAAATTCATGCTATTCTCAATAAACCAGTAAATAAACCAGCTGCTAGGTTCCACAATGGTGGCATCACAACAGTAAATGGAATCCAAATCGAAAGATTTCCTTACTATAAATACCTTGGCCTTTGAGTGGATGACAATCTTAATTTTAGGAGGCATACAGATGAGCTGGTCAAGAATTTGAAGCCAAAATTGGCTATGCTGTACAGGAATAAAGCCTGCTTTCCGAAGATTTGCAGAAGACAGATTGTTCAAGCAACTATTCTCTCTAGAATAGATTATGGTGATGTGTTTTATATGCACACTGCACCCTCCTTGCTGAAGTCACTTGACGCAGTACACCACGCTGCTTTAAGGTTCATAACTGGAGATGGCTTCTGAACACATTACTGTATTCTTTATTTTCACACTGGTTGGTCTTTGCTGGCCATGAGAAGGGAGCAACATTGTTGCCTTTTTATACACAAAGCATCGTTGGGTAAACTGCCTGGATATCTGACTAGTTTGCTTAACATGAGGAAGGGGGAATACGGTCTGCGCACTCTTGACTTTTTGGTTTTAGATGTCCCAAGGGTGTGTACTGATCTGGGTAAAACTGCTTTTATGTATTATGCTCCACAGAAGTGGAATAGGATTCAGCAGTTTTTAAAGTTGGAAAGTCTAATTTCAATTGATTGTTTTAAATGTCTTTTATTGGCTGCCACAAAGCAGGAATGTGCATGTGTAATTGTAGTCATCTCATCAAGGCCTAAAAATGAACAATCAACACCCATTACATAAATCGAACAGGAAGTCCGCAGTTTGCACATCAAAATTTCCTTTTTCCCCTAAATTTGGCCAAAATTTGCCCTCGAAAAAACGCGAACTCCTTTAAGGGCGTTCATCGTATCAACCCCAAATGCTAATAGAAAACGTCATAAAAACTTTGTCAAAAGTCTTACGGTTTGGATTTTATGAGGCATCAAAGACAGGGTCCCCAGCCACTTTGACTGTCTTTTTTCGATGCGTACGCAATTTTTAACCTGAAAGTGACCCCTTAAACATGTTCAAAAACTAGCCAAATTTTGCCATTAATTGATAGTGGCTTCAAACATTTTTACAATCTGAAAATTCTACACCTAAGAGACAAAATGGCTCTCTAGCACCACCTAAATACACCAAAATGGAACTTTTGCTTTCATCACGGCCTGTCATAAAATTCTGAAAAAAATCACACGTCATTAGGGTACCATGCCCTAAAAAATTTTATATAAATAATATGCTGTACAGTAATACATACTTTCATGCTGTGGACACACCATTTATCGTATTATTGATTTTCAGTGTTTTTCTTTGTGCTGCTACACATTCTGTCCACCGGGTGGCAGTAGGATCACACGGCACTTCTCCCTTCACTAAGTTCATGAATGAGGGAAGATTGCTCAATAACCAGCCGTGATAAAATCTGCTTCAGAAACTTTGACCAGGTCGCATGGGTTGTAGCTCCATTTTACAAAAGAAAAATCTCTTTCAGTCAACAAAAAACATTTTCCTCAGTCTCGTACTGTCCAACGAATGACAATGCTCGACGGCGCTTGAACGCGTCTCGCCCCCGTTTCAACGTGCGCGGGTGGGCGAGGACCCGTCCAACGCTGCTTGCAGCTTTAATTGTACAAAATACTTGGTGTTTTCTGTTTTTTGCTACTGGGCTCAGTTGCAAAAGGGAGCTTGCTCTCATTCAGACTCCCTAGTCTGTGTTGCAATTGGCCAAGTTATCCTTTCTGCCTATTTGTAATGGTAGGAATATAAGGTTGATTGCACTGGTTGTGTTAATTTATTTAAGTTCTTCAGTTATTGACTCCCCCTAAAATTTTGTTGCGTTGTGCGCGACAGTACTGAAAATAGGCTACAAGACGTAGAGAAGTTAGTAGCTTTTATTAAACTCAGGCATTCTGGATTCCTCCACGCTCATCAGAAAAATATAATAATGAATCGACCTCCCCCTGTATAGAAACCATTTATTTACGTACGCATCCACCGTTTCTTATGCGTTGTAAGCTGTAAAGCAGGCGTCACACTGCCCCGAAATTGACAGCAGATGGACACACGATAAAAGAAATGTTCAAATTCGGATCTGATCGTAAAAACATCGGGCCATTCGTGAGGGCATCTTAAGCCGTTGTATGACTACTGGTTGAGTTTCTCAGCCTCCAGGAGCAACTTCTAGAGCAGTGGCAAAATCTTTGGCATGCCAAAAAATTGCTGGAAGACCATGCGAAGGTTCATTTTCATGTTGAATTTGTGTGTCCATTTTGCCCCTCGTAAGGCCATCGTGAGGACATCTTGTCAAATCGAAGCTGCCCGTGTCATGGCTATGGTTTATGCTCATGTTTATGTTCATGACTTTGTCTTTTATTTATTCTTGTTTGTTATCGTAAATCTCAGGCTTTAGTTCAGTCCATTTTTCAGTTCCATTGCACTTGTCTCCCCTGTCTAGTATTCTAGTTGGTTCAGTCTGTCTCCCTGGTCTGTGTGCTCACATGCCTCCGGTGATTAATGGTTTCGGGTATTTCATATTATTCCTTCAATCCTCGTTTACTTCCTTCGCCTGGCTGTTCTGATTACAAACAAGACTAACATATGTATTTTGGATTATGATCTACTAACCCAACTAATCCACATATATATATATATATATATATATATATATATGAAGAGTTTGGTTCCAAAACGCAATAAGTGCCAAAATTACGAAAATTGAGATAATGCCATAGACCGGTAGTCCTGTGCTTCTTACACATGGGGCAATCTCATTTTAGGAATTCATATGATAAGGTGTATTTCTTCATGGCCAAAGTTTGTTTTTCTATAAAATGCAATGGGCGCCAACATAGAAAAAGCTGATTTACTCAAAATGTGTAAAATGGATATATTGCGTTTTGGAAACAAACTCTTCATATATATATATATATATATTTATTTATTTATTTATTACTAACTCACTAATGAGCACTCTAGTTAAATCTGTAAAGTTGCACCGCTACTAATTAATATTAATCCCCCCTCAGCAATTGTTCTGTTCTACAAAACCCAAAACCAGTGAAGTTGGCACGTTGTGTAAATTGTAAATAAAAACAGAATACAATGATTTGCAAATCCTTTTCAACCTATATTCAATTGAATACACTACAAAGACAAGTTGTAGATGTTCAGAGGGAAAACATACACACAATTTTGGAAGGTTTTTGGCTTTTATTTCAATGGTGCTAAACTATGCTAGGGAGATTGAAAGTTAAACTGAAATAATTAAGATAGTGGTGGAAGCGGCAAGAGAGACATTGGGTGTTGTAGATGTTAAGAGGGAAAACAGAAAATTTTGGAAAGAGGATTCGGTGGTGGTCAGATTGTTGAGAAATAAGGGCATACAGAAAGCGGGAGTAGAATATTTGAAGATGATAAGGTTAAATAATTGGACGTAGTGAGTAGGGTTTTCATTTTTATTTTTATTTTTTTGCAAAGCAATTCAGTTGACTAAAGTGCATAACTCCGTACAGTTGGTGGCGGTATGTACTTATAAAATGAAATTTTGTCCACCATAAACCAAGAAGAAGAATAAGACTGAGAAGAACCATAGAACCGATCGGGAATGAGGTTCGGATTGGGCACTGTCAACGAGGTATTTTGTTTCATTCAGAGAAGAACCACTGAGTTTGATTGGCTACCTTTCCTGCACTTGTTTGGATCATTTTTGCTAAAACTGGATGAAATGTCTACCCACCAAATAACAGGGGAATTAGAAAGCGCGCAGGTAATATTCTGAAATATTTTTAATTGTATAATTTGCTCAGGATTTCTTTCAGTCATGGCACTAAAGTTATTGTTTGCATAATCTAATTTGTAAATTGCAATTATTTGTCCTGTTAAGCGGGAAAATCTTGCTTTTGTTTCAGACGTTGAATGATCTCTATGAACGGCAGCTCATGACGTTTTTTTTCCTGTCAAGTATCAGGCCGCTTGGTAATTTCCGCCAAGCGCTTAATCCTGTGTGAGTGTAGAAATGCCCGTCATCGACATCTAAAACGGCCCGAACTAATTAATTTTCAAAACATTTTATCACTTTTTATGTCATGACCTGAAAATGAGAGAAACTGTCTTTTCAAAGACGCGAGGGCAGCACTTCAGGACACTAACTGTTACTGCTGTATAAAGAAATGTATAGCTTCGGCTAAATTTAATTATTTCCTTTGTTCCCTCACGTTTCCCAAAGACCACATTAAAAACCACATTTCAATTTCACCTATACGAATAATACCTGAGTCTGCAGCCGACATTTCTAGACGACAGATCTGATCCACTGTATATCACATTCGCGCGATCTGCTTATGGCTCCCAAAGAAACAGTTTTTCATTTTGGTGAAGATGGAGCTGCGAATCTGGGATTACAATAGGCTACGTAACCAACGTTCTGTTTCCTGGAGTCAATACCCCACTGTGACACCAGGGTAGCATTCACACACACTGGACTTAACGCCAGGAGTGCAGGAATCAAATAAATTCTCAACATGACTTCGCTAACTAACCACATTAGGCGAAAGAATATGACGCAATGTTTTCAGCTTGGACCCTAAGCGGAGTTCTTTCCTTCAAGAGACGGTCTGTTATCAAACTGGGATAACCGATGTTGTAAATAGATTAGATCCACAGTTTTTTTCATCGGCATTATGCACCTGCTGCTGCGATAGAGCGGGACGAAAGTTACGTATTGTACCTACTACAAATGACAGCAGTGCAGGGATCAAGGGTGCCTGCCTGTCCGGTTCGCTCCATTTTTTTTTCCCACGAACGTTCTGCCATCATTTGCATAATTTATATTCGCGCATGCGCGCACGTGGACTTTGTTACTATCGTTTGTTGACATTGCCAACCAACCTTCGACGAACACTGCATGTAGTACAGTGTGTCTCATAAAACTAAAAGTCGACACCTCACAGTGCAGTTTATTCGGACATTGGATATCATTTTTTATCGTCATCAAGGGAAATTTAATCTATTTTTGGGGGACTAAAGGCGTAGGCTAGTGCTGCACTTAGAGACCACATGTCTTCTTTCTTCCACTGTTGAATTTTGATCCTCTCTTCCTCTTGAAGCAGGAAATAAATGACATGGCATAAGCTCTGCTTCATCAAGCAATTCTTTTCTCTGTGATTTTACAACAGACTACACCAAAGGTCACAGCGCTACAGCTGCTTTTGTGCAGTTTGAATGACCGACACAAAGTACATCTTTTTAATATCAGTTGAAATTTTGTTTTAATAAAATTGAGAAATTTTAACATCAAATCAATAGCGACTAAAACTCTCACAAGTTCACAATACAGACATAAAATCCCGCAGGAAAAATGTCGCTATGAAAAGCACTATTGTACAACCCAGTACTTACGGTATCTTAAGGAAACATAGGCACTGGCAGGGGATAAAATTGGTAATCTCTTTATATTGAAACCATCCGACTGTCGGAGATATATTAAAACCCTGTCAGACTTCGGACACGAAGGCACTGCGTTCAACGCAATCTGTCGTGCGAAAAATTCATTTCGCGTCCAGTGTCCATTTCGAAGCGCACAAGTCTATGAGTTGACGCATGCCCATTAGGTAAATATGCAAATGAAGGAAGAAAGTTAGTGTGGGAAAAAAATGTTGCATCCAGTTCTCCCTGATGACTAACTTTTGGGCAGCAAGCACTGACAAACGGCAGGTATTGTGACAGTCCCTCTGGCTCATACCAATATGTGATGGGAGAGCCTGAACATCTGTTTGCTATGAAACGCTGTCAATGTGAAACATCACAGTGCATTAATGACTCTTTACAGAGAGGGAGTAATTAGTACAACTCTGATCATCCTGTTGACAGAAGCGTATAAAAGAACATGAAAATGTCCTTGCATAGCGACGACTCTGCCATTCTTCTGCTTTCAATCTTGCGGACCGGAAGTTGAGGAGCAGCCTTAACTCAAACACGGAAGTGATGCGTGCATAGAGCCTGAGAGTCAGTTGTGAATAAAAAGAGAATATGTATTACATAAATCCTAGGCTGTGTCATAGCCTACGGCAGCAGGGTTGCCAACTCTCACGCATTCGCTGTGAGTCACACGCCTCTTACAGGCATTCACGTTCCCATGGTAGTCACCATTATTCAACTGACGCATATTCAAGAGATTCTCACGTGGAATTGAATCCTTGGGCATGGAAGTTAACCAGTTTAACATGCATTACGGTGGATTTCACCACTCGAGACGTGGAAAGCCATTATGACCCTGGAATTCTCATGTTTGTCTTTACACAGGGGTTGGAAGAAATGGAATTGCATAAAGTCATTTCAGATGGTCTTATTTCATTTAAACAATTGAAACAATTATGAAACGCACACATTGCTTCCAACACCTGAATGAGGAAAAGCGCATGTTTGGAGTCACAATTGTATCCATGTTACTCGTGAAATCCACCGTAAGGCAAATGAAACGAACTGCCACTCACAAGGACTTTAAAGGGGACCTAATATGCTGATCCTTCTTTTAATACATATTAGTAATTATAATGTTGGTTGTCCATGCTCAACCTCTGAAAAGTTTCTAAACATAAGATTCAGGGATTTTGCCGTAATCCAAGAATGTGATTTTGTGAGCATGATTTCCTCTCTGAACAGCTCCTCCCAAGATCTTCACAAGATCTGGGCAAAGCCTGACGTCAGGTTGTGCCGTGCAATTAGTACAGACCTAGCCAGAGCCAACCACTGCGCTAGACCTGCCCACACCGGAAACTATTCTAGCAGGCACTAACAACGGCAGATCATACTATGCCTTAGTAGCGTCTACACTTTTGGAAATACAAAAGAAGAACCGCAGATCATTTGAGGTGCAATTTTGTCAGTATCTCTCCCAAAGCTTCTTGTCCATTTACTTTTGGACGCGAAGACAAACAGATATTTCTCTTCCAAAAGGCGATGCCACCAGAAATCAGTGGGTAGCTTTTTTTTGTCCCCCATTGCCCCGGCGGGACGGGGGACATAGAAATGCTGTTTGACTGTCCGTCCGTCCGTCCGTCCGTGCGTGCGTCCGTCCGTCCGGGAACAGTGTACTCGCAATAGCTTTTGACAGCTTTGATGGAGGATCGCCAAGTTCACACCTCATATGCCTCTCATGAAGGCCTTGCTCAGGTTCAATTATGATTGACCTTGACCTACTTTTCAAGGTCACTGAGCAAAAACATGTGAAGAACACTGTACTCGCAATAACTTTTGACAGCTTTGATGGAGGATCACCAAATTCACACCACATATGCCTCTCGTGAAGGCCTTGCTCAAGTTAAGTGATGAGTGACCTTGACCTAGTTTTCAAGGTCACTGAGCAAAAAGATGTGAGGAACACTGTACTCGCAATAACTTTTGACAGCTTTGATGGAGGCTCACCAAATTCATATGACCTTCTTATTGGTTTGTTAGGTAGATCTCAGCCATGGGCACAAAACTATGCCTTGGCGATGCGTCCATCATCCACAAGTCATGAAAATTGTAATCTCTCTCATAACCCATGGTTATATTTAGCTCATATCACAATGATCCATCCCTCATCCATCTCTCTGTTCAACCAATGAGCTACAGTGTCATTGTACTTCACATTATCAGTGGTACAGTGCACTACATTATTTTCAGCCATCAAAACAGTTTTTGCCACATGTTTCTGGTCACTTGTGCGACGGGTGACACGGCCTTCAGGCCAGCAGGCCAAATTATTGTTTGCTGGCAGCAAACAGCTACGGCCAAAGGGAATGTGAGCTGTTTGCTCAGCATTTCACCAAAGACAGCTTTTTTAATAAAGGATTATTCAACTCAGTGTAAGCCTTTTAGCTCCCTATCAAACCTAAAGCAGTTGCATCGATCAAGCGCTCGGAGCCACAAGCTGTAAGTAACCATATAACGGCAAATAATGTAAGTGAAGCTAATGTGTTACGGGTGGCTAGCAGGACCGCTAACGATAGTTAGCACTAACAACTGGCCTCAAACGCAGGCTTTGTAAAATATCTGAAGATAAAGCCTGTATCGGTCATGACTGTCCGTGACTCACAGACGCAGAAGCTGTAAGTTGCTTTTACTGCATAAACCAACCTGACGTGATAGCCAGTTGATTGAGCTAACATAGCCAACTTACTGTTGCTAATGTTTGTGTCCTAAATATGCAAGAGTGATATCAGGGGAAACTTACAGAAGGTGTGTGAACATAAACCTCATTTGAAGCTAACTTTTAATACTTGTATGTAATTTGAATGCAGTTGTACAACTGTTCACAGTTACAGAACTTGCTGTCTGTTAAACCTGTATTGTAAGGGTCTGTCTCTGTGGTTAGGAGCACTCGGTTACCAGTTACTGCATGTTAGTTCCCTTGTCGTGCTAATTAAAAATGGTCCTGGTTAACTTATATATGGTAATTTAGATCGGTATGCTTGTGTTACTTCGGTAAGCATCAATGTGGCAGTTTCATCATAACGTCGCCCGATTGCAGCCACTACAGTTAGTGATTTCTTCACTTATCAATGACCGGGATCAGCCAGATACTTCACAAATGTTTGAGCAAGCTCTCTGGTGCTACCATGAAAGCAATGCGAAACGCAGAAGCTCTGCTGGTTTACTAATGATTTCTCTGCACTACCTTGACATAATTTCATCCCCCTTTAGCCACAACAATTGTTGTGGCTAATAAATAGCTGAAAAAGGCGGAGATTAAATAGATAATTCTTTCCTGTAGAAGTGATAAATTCGCTATCTCCACATAAGCAACTTGTCCGCGCTAACAGAACTTATGGTCTGCAAAATGTTTATGTTAACTCAACCGAGCTGTCTCTAGCTGGCGCGTACTATCCATAAAGCTGCTTTCACATCAGACACGAAACAAATTTTTCGCAGGACCGATTAGCCTACATTTAAAGTCAATGCAAAGACGCAAATACACATTATGGGTGAGTTAAGCAGCTTTCACACCGGACGCGAACCAAATTTTTCACGCGACAGATTACATTCAAAGTCATGACCGCTTATCAGCTACTGCATGTTAGTTCGTGCGCTATGCTAATTAAAAATGCTTCTGTTTAACATATATGCAGTAGTTGTGATCGGTATGCTTGTGTTACTTCGTTAAGCATCAGTGTGACTGTTTCATCATAACCTTGCCTGATTGTAGCCACTACAGTTGAAGCTAACTGGAGAGGTGCAGTTAGACCAGACGTAGATTTTGCAAAGCTTGGGGTGTGTTTTTGGGCGCTTATGAAACGATTGCTTTACTTATCCATGAATGGGGTCAATCTGATACATCTCCAATGTCTGGGCAAGCTCTCTGGTACGACCGGTGAAAGCAATAGGGAAGCGCACAGGCTATAATGTGTCCGGTATAACAAACGATTTCTCTGCATTGCCATCGATTGAATATTAAATTCTTTCCTGTAAAAGTGATCGATTCGCGAGCTCCGCATAAGCAACAGTTCACGCAGACGGAACTTGCGGTCTGTAAAACCTGTACTATGTTCATGACCTAACCGGAGCTGTCTCGCTCTCGCACGCTATCCATAATGCGCCCATTTTCCGTGAGGAAAAGCTGGTCATTCCGAAGCAATAAGTAAACCATTACTACGGGCAATTTCCGAAAAGGCCGTTTAGCTTGGAGCTTTCGCCCCTCCGCCATATACCAGCACAGAAGCTGTTCGTTTCTCCACACTAACAACACACCACAGCTATGCACACTGTAATGTGAGAAAATGCCACTAGATGGCAGTATAGACCTTTTTTTTTTTTTTTGGTTAAGCCCAGTGTGCAACTAGGTTTGGGCATGTCCTGGGCATGTCTGAGAGGGGAAGTCCCAGAGAATTGAAAAAAAGTCTTAAAGGTGGGAGGAAGCTGCAAAAGATTATATAAGGAGGGAAATTGAGAGAGTAAAGTAGTAGGAGAAGTTGCATGTAGAAGGACACATTTGACCAGACCTGTCACTCCTTTTCAAGACCTGTGAAGCTTTTAGGGGATTTTTGCCTGTGTTGGAGCATTTTCCTCACCCGGAACATCACCAAGCAACCCCATCTCAAGGGACTGTAAATATTTTTTTTTCTTGTATATTATCAATCTTGGTCAGTAGTATAAATTGTAGGTTAGTTGTGGTCTTTGTTTAAGTAAATCTGTTTAAGTTTTTAAAAATTTTGTCTGTCATTCCTTGCTGTCTGATAGGTCATAACAAATTTGGGGCCACAACAACATGAACCAGCAGGTCCTAATACACACCGAAGCAGTCCATAAGCTGTTGGTCCACTTTCTACGGTCTCCGGTCTACACTTGGGCATGTTGACCCATTCTACAAATGTGTCTATATGGGGTGGATTCTAGCTTTCCCTGCATCCTAGCTACGGAGAAGAAAAACCGCTGTACTCGCCAACTGTTGCCGGAGCAAGCTGTAGCCGATAGCAAATTCGTGCTTGAGCTGTCAGACTTTCGCACTGCGTCCTCCACTTTCGTCATTGCGTTTATTAGAACTGGTTAATTTCATTAGATCTATACACATTTACTGCGTTAGATTGCAGAATATGCCAATCGATTCCTTCAGAAGACACATCAGTTTCACTCTGGAGCCGGACCAGGAAAACTGCATTCTGCTGCCTCGTCCCGCCTAGATCCACCCTCCACAGAGCTGGACGGTCAGTAAAAAGTGGGCACACGGGGAGTGGGGACCATGGCGGAAGAGCCACCCCAATGAGGCTTTTCAGGCAGAGACTACTATGGACTAAAATGGGTTTTTTTGAGGATGGCAGTATGAGCAAAATAAGTACCCTTTTTTACTTTTTGACTACTCTAGGGGAGTCAAAGACCATAATATTGTTATGGCCCCAATTTGTTATTACATTTACAACAGCAAGGGATGAGGGACACAATTTTTAAACTCAAACACATTTAATTAAACAAAGGCAACTAACTACTAACTAATCAACTGACCAAGATTGATTAACAAGAAAAACAGAAATATTTACAGTCCCTTTTGGTTGGGTTCCTTGGTGATGTCCTGGGTGAGGAAAATGCTCTAACACAGGCAAAAATCCACTAAAAGCTTCACAGGTCTTGAACAGAATGACAAGTCTGGTCACATGTATCCTTCTCCTTGCAATTTCTCCTTCTACTTTACTGTCTCAATTTTACTCCTTATATACTCTTTTGTAGACCCCTCCCACCTTTTAGGCTTTTTTTTATTTTTCTCTGGGACTTGTCCCAGACATGCCTAAAACATGCCCAAACCTATCTCCTGTCTGGGCTTAACAAAAAAAAAGGTAAATGCTCTATTCACATGGCCTCTATTCACATTACATACAATCTTGGAAAAATAGCATATTTTTAGGCCACCTTTAATTAGTGAGTGACTCTACAGTCGACTTGGTAAGGCTTAACTTGCCAGATATCAAGTTTTACAATCAGCGCAAATTTACTTTCATAGCCAGGCATCTTTGGCCAATGTTGGTTTGCTTAAAAACTCGGGAGTCAGCCAACGAGCTAATCAGCCTTGTCTACGCATAACTGACAGCGAACTAGCTATTAGCCGGCTAACTTAGCCAGCGAGCTAGTTTACCGGCTTCGGTAGTTAGCTAACTTCATATTTGGCACATTTATTTAAATGCCAGCTTGTGAAATCCTCGCAGCTCAGTGTTTGCTGAGTAGCCAAGTACTGGCTTTTCTCTGTTTTTATTCACTTGGCTAGCTCGCCATTTTGTTAGCTAAGCTAGTGCTATGCATTGGATCATGCTAGCTAGCTTGCTAAATAACAGTAAGTGATGGTCAACAAACCATTTGCTGTTTCAGTTGGTTTAGGTATGTGCACAAGATGTGATAAGCTCACTAGCTGGCTGGCTAGGTGGTTTGCTAGTGTAGCTTAATGCAAGCTAGCTAAATGGCGAAATAACTATTCATTGTGATCCATTCATGTCTAGGTGTGTAGCTAGCTAATATTAGCCCGTTGTGTAGGAACGGGTGCATGGACATGCCGCACTTTTGGGCACTGATGGGCTGGTACGTTAAAACGTTTGCTGAAACTGAGGTACCTCATTGGCTTGGAACAAATCATGGAGTACTCGCGCACTTGTGTAGTGAATATCTAGTCCGGAGAAGTGGTCTACAAACTGGACTACAATTGCAAAAGCATATAATTTTTAGCAATAACGGGGCCGCCAAGCCAATGTTGACATTGAGATAAAAAAAAATTTTGAAGTATGTGTTATGATTGGTCATTATAAGTGGAAAACTCATTGTAATATATTGCTAACTGTAAAAATGTCAATAATTATGTATATATGTATAATATATTGAAATAAATACATTGAAACCAATTAAATCTATTGTTGTCATTCTGTGATAATTTGATCATTAAAATTAACAATATACTTGGTGTACGAAATAGTTCATCATGATTGTCCACATAACTGTCGCAGTGTAGAATTACATGCGCTTCTGATTCAACGGAGCCATTATTGCATTCAGTACAGTAACGTCTATCCACTGGGGTGTTCGTGTATCTACCAGGTTCTATTGCTAAAGGAGCAACTCCACATCTGAATTTAGCCAAGGCACTTCTAAGCTGTCTTGATAATATATGTTGCACATAAGGCTCTGTTTCAAATGTATCCTTAAAAAGGCAATAAGTGCGAAGCTAGTTATTCTCTGGTTTATTTATTAACTGTAGCCATGATCCCTCATCTGCCTTTGACACTGCCATATCAAAACACTTAAGGTCATTACTAGGGTAAACTATATGTGTCAGAGCAAGGGGAGATAAATTCATGGAGCTAAAAAATTATTTAATCGTGTGCCCATAGTTTTTAACATTGGTCAAATGAGCCGCCCACTGAAAAACTCGTTTACATTATCGGCTGTCAGAGTCTCTTCCAGTTTTGAAAGACACAGGACCTCTGATGTTGCCATGGCGTTTTCCAACCCATGATTTCACCTTGTACAGCAACATTTGGGGTGTATTTACCCGCAACTAAATGAGATCTACATGCCCGGTTAAGCACAGCATTAACGCAAGAATAACTTTTTGTAACTCCAGACGGCAGCAGCATATGTCAAAATAGGCAGAATCAGGGATTCAAACAATCTGGTATAACATTTAAAAGGAAAACCACCCATACATTTGCATACATTTAGCTACGATTGCACCTAGAGCTGTATTTGCATGCATTGCTAGATGCTTCACAGTTTCATTATTCTCAAAAAATTCTGTTAACATCAAGCCCAGGTATTTGTACTCTTTAGCTGTTTCTTAAGGAAACAAGCCATAGGATGAACCTAAATGCAGACGGGGCATTGATGGATTTCCCAAGTGCACCACTTTGGTTTTTTCGGGATTTACGTTTAATTTCCAGGCCTGTCACCAGCTTTGGCCGACATTGAGCATCTCCCGAAGCCCCTCCAGTTTCAGAAATCAAAACAATATCATCTGCATATTACGGTATGGATATTTTTTCATCAACAATAGAAACACCTTTGCTCAGGGCCTTTTAAAAAAGCTAAAGACGGGTCATTTATACACAACCTCAATTCCGAAATAGTTGGGACGAAGTGTAAATTGTGAATGAAATCAAAATGCATGACTTTCAGATCATGAGCCAATATGTTACTCACAGTAGAACACCGATAATGTTACAAATTTTGAAACTGAGACATTTTACATTTTTATCCACAAAATGAGCTTATTTCAAATTTTCTGGCTGCAAGAGGTCTCAAAAAAGTTGACACAGGCGAAAAGGGATGGAAAAAGCTATTCATATATAAGTGAATGTATTGATTGGCTCGTTTTTTATCCAATTCCCGAGTGTTTAAACTTTCCACAGTAAGTGAAACGCATTGATTGGACAAACACAGAGCATACAAGTCTATGCGTATCAGCAAGCTCGGTTGTATCCTGCCTACATTGCGCGGCTGAAATGGACGCAAGTTATAGAAAAAAAAGATTTGCAAAACTGGCCTTGAAGTGTTCAGTTACATTCACAGGATTTAAATGAGAATTATTTTGAATGAATGGGAAAGGAGGGTTCCTTCTACTGGGCACATTGGTCTCTGGAGGAGAGATTCAATGAAATAGGTTAGGCAGCTACTTTTGCCTTTTGTTTTGGAATGTATACCGTATTCAACAAAGTCGAATGCCGAGGTTTTTTCCGGTTTAAAATGTGAACTGCCCATATATTTGGGTGGATGCCCAGGTACATTCATTGCACCAGGGAGGCATATAATGTTTGATCTTCCCTGACAATGGAATGTCCGTTCTGTTAAAATAAGGTATATTTCAGAATTCAGATATTTTAGTGAGTTGTACTTGTTCCTTATAAGTGTTGAAATGAGTTTGTGAGCTCAGAAGTGGGAACTGGTAGCTTTTATTGCAGGGTGAATGTTCTGACTGTTTAATCAGCAGTTTAATTAATGACTGTGTGTGCTGGCTTTGGGGACTTTGAAGAAAAATGGACAAAACTCTAAATTTTATTATGGAGAAAAGGTGTATTTTGTATTTGGAGAGGTTACCGGTGACCACTGATGTTCAACTGCACTGATATTGTTAAATTCATGCTAAACTTAACCAGAAAATCATTAGTTCATTTTAAATTTTATGCCTCAAAACTTTATTTGTGTTAAATACATGATTATTTTATGATTTGACAGTGCACCATTTTGAGGGATCTCTGACTTTGGGGAGCCACTTGGAAAGTTGTATAATTTGGCTATGTAGCATGTTGATAATCTAGACTGTAAAGTTGGAGATGAATTCTTCTTCTGGTGAAGGAGTTTATGATCCCAGAAATGTATAGATTTAAGCCCCAGCAGTTTTTAAATTCTCAGTATTTTTTTTTTTTTGGAATTTCAATGGTGAATTCTCATGAAGATTTTGTTTATGTTTGCAGCCCATTTTCTCTTCCAAAATCATGAAAATAAACTGAAATATGATGTAATTCTAAATGCTGTAAGTGTCTTTTCTGTGTTGAGCCACAATTTTCCTTTTAATGAAGCTTCAACCTTGAATTATAAAGCATTAAATTGGGTCTCATAAATAGCCAAATTTGGCTTCTGCACAAAGGGGTTAATGTCTGTTAACTTTTATTTAGTGACCTTGACATTGACCTTCAATGATTCGAATGCCAAACTTCACATGAAATTTTCATAAATTGTATCATCACTATAATATTACTTTGCGATAAGTTACAGGACCCATGGTCCTATTTTTTTTTCTACTCACTATAGCTAGCTGTGTATCTTATATGCCCCAATCTAGAGAGCAAAATAAAAAATAAAGCTTTTTTGCAATAAAAACACTAATCATCTGTTTGTTGATGAAAATTATGTCTACTGCTTGTCAACAGTATGCAATTTTGTTGACTTTTAATCTTGCTAGAATAATGTGTGAATTTTTCTAGAATGAGTCGGAAACACAAGTAATTTTATACTATTTATTGGCCCAATATAAAGTCTGCTCCTCAAATTTTCTCAGATTTTTTTTTTTGGCATGTCCTCATAACCAAATCAGGCCTTGAATTTTAGGCATTTTTGGGCATAGTTTTATCATTAGCATTTTCAGGTGTGAGTTATTCCTAAACTCGAGACAGGAGATTGGATTTAAGGAGCCACTGTGTTGTAGCTGCTGAGGATGAGGCTGCAATATGAACCCTTGATTATGCTTACTTCAGTCAAGGGGATCAGCTAAAAATCAAATAAAAATTTTGTTTTGTAAAAATGGTCATTTAATAGCCTAGTACAAGAAAATCAAATGAGATATGCCAAATGTGATGGCACTTAAATTTTGGGTAATTTTATGAATGTGCTCCCATTGACGTTAATTTAGGAGCTCTGGAAAGTGTATTTGTATCACTTCAAAAATGCTCATAAGTCAGTGCTACATTCCCGAGTGACTAGACACACCTTCCTTAAATTGGCAATTACTCCATGAAAAATTGGAGTTGGAAATCAAAGGGCTTCAACAAAAGCAAGTGATTTTAATGTAAATATTTGACGTTCAGTGTCCCGTCTGAGAATCGACTTTGGATGCCCTTTAAATCCCTGAGCTTCACCATTTGAAATGTTGGCAAACACCTATGATTTTTTTTTTTTTTTTTCAGATTTTTCTGTGACTGTTTGGTGCAAACTGTCTGAAAACTGGACCAGGGCCATTTCGTGGTACAAGGTATTTGTTTTGTGTTGTAGAGACATTTGCAGGTTTTTTTCCACCATAGCTGTTACGTATAGTCAAGTGAATGGTAGTGTTTTTTGGAGGGCAACTGACAAGTGGGTAGCAACTGATCCTGTTCTAAGGTGTCTATACGTCCGGCGTACACCTACGTGGATTTGCATAGTAGCCCCCGTCTCAGTGTGGCTATAAAAAAAAATTAATAAAAAAACAACTTGTAATACGGCAAAACAAATTGAAACGTAACAACACAGGCCAACATGAGAAGTTCACAGAATTGGCAAAAAGAACACGCAAACACAACAGCGGTGAACTGCTGGGGAAGGTGATGTGGCCGAGAGGGTTTTGAATTCTCGGGCGTCTCCGAAGCGAAGGGAAGCAGAGCAGGGTGTGGCGGACGAATGATGATTGACTGCTGAGCTCACGAATGCTTAGCAGGTGGAAGTCACGATTCACAAATACGAGGGAGGGAGGGGTGGAGGCAACACTGGCAGCGAATCTTGAGGAGAGAGAGTGAGACCAAAAAAAACTACCATTCACTCGACACGAGTTTGTAACAATGGTCATTACAATAGGGAATGATAAAGAACTGGTCGTTTGAACTGGTCGTAAGCAAGAGCCATAGGACTACTTTATATGTTAAAAAACTGAAGTCTTTTGATTTTGATTTTTCCAGTTCAAAATGAAGCCAGAATGTTTGTGTTGGACAGGACAAAAAGTGATGTGGTATGTTTGCCATGTTGGAAAACTGCGAAGTTCTATCCAACCACATGGTATTCATAGAATTTAGCTAAGCAGTTGTGTTCCCTGATATCTTAGCTAGGTTTCAGAGGAAATTTTGGTTATTTACCCCTTGGCAGACTTCAGCCGGAGGGGTATTGTCGTCACGTGCTTGTCTGTCTGTACTCTGTCGTCCGTCCATGATTTTGTCCAGGCCAGTACTCGGCAACTAATTATTACAGCTTCACCAAATTTGGTATGGGAACTCACTATGACCCATAGATGTGCAATGTCAGGTTTTTTGCTGGATTTGACCTTTGCCCTTAGCGCTGTGACCTTTACTCTGGAAATATTGTACGGGACAGTACTCTGCAACTAATTATCACAGCTTCACCAAATTTGGTATGGTAACTCAATGTGACACAGATGTGCAACAAGGCTTTTTTTTGTTGGATTTTACCTTTGACCTTAGAGCTGTGACCTTGAGGCAGGAAATCTTGTACGGCCCAGTACTCAGCAACTACTGATCGCAGCTTCACCAAATTTGGCATGGTATCTCTCTGTGACACAGATGGTGCAACGTCATGTCTTTTGCTGGATTTCACCTTTGACCTTATCGCTGCGACCTTGAGAAATCTTGCACAGGCCGAGGGGTATTCAGCTACATGTTATTTTTAACTCAAAGTATAGCTAAGAGGGGGTCGAAAGTACCTGCTTGCTCAGCATGTCGGACTGGACACATCGGACAGGACACTTTTTTCACCTGGGACCAAAATAACAGAAGATACACACGATGATTATCCCCCGCCAGAAAGTGGATCGGGGGATATTGGAATGGTGCTTGTCTGTCATTCCGTCCGTCCGGGTTCAACATGAATGAAATTTGGTATGTGGCCAGTACTGAAGACCCTACTGAACGAGTTCGACAATTGATTCCGAGAAATTTATTTTTACAGAGTTATGGCCCTTGACTCTGTTCGTGGACTTAAGTGAATGGATGTTGCAATGGGGACAAGTTCTCTCGGCAACTATTGCTCCTACGTGGATGAAATTTTGTGGGTGACCAGTGCTAATGATCCTATTGAATGAGTTTGACAGTTGATTCTGAGAAAATTACGGAGTTATGGCCGTTGTTTCTGTTTGTCGACTTGGTTTATGGGATTTGCAATGGGGACATGTTTTCTCTGCAATTATTGCACCTTTGTGGGGGAAATTTTGTGTGTGGCCAGTGCTAATGACCCAATTGAATGAGTTCGACAATTGATTCCGAGACATTTATTTTTACAGAGTCATGGCCTTTGACTCTGAACTTGGTGTATGGATGTTGCAATGGGGATGCTGCAAAGTTTTCTCGGCAACTATTCCATCTATGAAACGAAATTTTGTGTGTGGCCAGTGGTGTAATGACCCTATTGAATGAGTTTGAAAACTGATTCAGGGAAGTTTATTTTCATGAACCTATGGCCCTTGACTCTGTTCGTTGATTTGAGTGTACGGGATTTGGGGACAAGTTTTCTCGCCATGGGTTTATGGAAGGTTCCATTGACTTTTGGATTTAGTATACTGTGTTTCATTCATTTTCTAATTATGAACCTAAAAGTATTTCCTGCCAAATGGAATTTTTTTTGCAAAAATTCACATCAATTGTTTCACTGCGAATCATGTTCTTCACCTTTTACGTGGAAGGGTTTTTTTCCTGGATTTGAGGGGATATATAAAATGCTTGTACCCCCCCACATTCTCCCGTCAGCACATTGAGGAACACTTACATTACAGTAACACTTGCATATGTTTCAGTGGATAATGTCTTGGCTCTGTTTTTTATTTATTTATTTTTGTATGAATATGGAATCTCCAGTGACCATTCTTACAGTGGAGGGGTATATTGGTGACAATGTTGCCTTGTTATAAAAAGCTTTTTTCTTTCCCTGTCCTTCTTTTTGGCTCCTCGTACTTCTCACTGTCATTCTTGATTCTTTCCCTTTTGATACGGCTCCTCTCAGCATCTGTTTTAGGTGGCATGGCTGCTGCTTCTCTCTGTACAGCATTTTAGTGATGGACCCATCAAATCTGGGGTGCAGTTCATAGTTCTAAGGAAGCTGACATTGTTTCTCTTGAGTTACGCAAACTTGTCAAAACAAAAATGTACAGTAAGAAACGCTTCAACTTAAAAAAAATCAGCTTTTACAGAGAGGTTCCTCAATTTTGCTCACTGTCTTCTAATTTGCAAGTTTGGTACTAATTACATGTACTTAAACACATCACCGCTTACTTAACCCATCACTGATTACTCCAACATATTTAATGACAGGTGCTAATTGGGAAGTCATCTCTCTAATTACTGGCAATTAAATCAGCCAGTGGTTTCTGAACTCAAAAAGAACAAAACAGCCTTTTAAAAGCCTTAATAGCAGTGGAAGTTGCAATATCAACTCAGGAATTGGCACTGGTCCATTACTAGAATACTAGAGTCCTGTCCGACACTTTTTTTTTTTGTCTTGTCCGACACACAATTGCGTCGGACAGGGCAAAAAAGATTTTTAAGTTCCCATGAGGTGTGTTCTATTTCTTTTCTGTTGAAAAACACTTTACTCGCATTGTTTTGCACCACATCAACAAAGAGAAAAATGATTCTTGCCCTCAAAAGCCTTTGGAAATAAATTAAACTTATTGCTAGTGAATTGTGTCGGACAGGACATCCAACTCCTGTGAAGTGAAGTTAACAGGTCTTTACACTTGAGAAAAAAATATTAGTTGGTGGGCTATTTGCTTTGATGTGAAACTTGTCCTGTCAGCAGGAAAATTTTGTCAAAAATTAAAAAATATCAGGAGAGATGAGAAAAATGTGTCCTCTCCGACACGCTGATTTTCAGAATTTCCTAATTAAATCCTAATTTACATAATCAAGGGGTAAAAATTTTGGCCCAGATTTTTGTTTTCTAATCAGTTCAGATGTATGTGTAACATATCCAATTGGTATTTTGCTCAGATTAAAACATTTATATTTCTGATACAACTTCCCAAATACCATGAAATGGCCCTACACTTGCAATCGAATGACCATTTGGTAAATGCTTTCTAGATTTATCAAAGGTGTGCATCTCATATTTTTTGGACAAAATTGGATAATTTAACAATTTCAGGGGGCTTTGCGAGCTCTTGGCGGGGGAGGATCTGTGTCCAAGGACACAAATTTTCTAGTTTGTTTTTATATTTTACTTCCTATAGGGGGAGAGAAATATACTGTTTTAGCTCTGCTTCTTCTCCTCCTGTCTTTTTCGTCAAATGGGCGCCACACTTTCATGTTAAAGCCAAATGACCTGAAATTTGGAACAGGGGTAGCTTAGCGACATACGACCTTTTTTATTTTCATTTTTTGGATGCAGAGAAATGATTTAAATAAGCTTTTTTGCCTCCTGTGGCATCACTTTTAGGCCAAATGACCCAAAAATTCGCAAGAAGACAGCTTGGCACAATGTGCTCAGCACCTAGTTTTCACTTTTTAGATGCAGGCCTTAAACTTCTGATATTTAGCTTCTTTGGGGCAAAAATAGTCAAGAATATGTATTTTAAACTCCTGTGCCACCATGGTTGGGCTAAATTACTTGAAATCTGGCATGGAGATGGTGTGGCACCATACGCTAAGACGGTAGTTTTCACCTTATAGATGAAGACCTTTGAAATGCTAGTATTATCCCCCGCGAACACGAAGGGGGATATAGGTTTGACCTCCGTCCATGCGTGTGTGCGTCCGTCCGTCCGTCCGTCCGAGAGAAAGGGGACAACTTTTCTCAGAAACTGTTACAGATGGGACAACCAAATTTGGTATGTAGCTTCAGACCATAAAGGCCTAGATGGAGTTTAAAAATAAGAAGAACACGATTGGCGGGGGATGTAGCTGACCATGTCGACTTGTTGAGCTTATTTTGGGTAAAAATAACCAAAAATGTGTATTTTTTTACCTCCTGTGGCATCATGGTTTGGCTGAATGGCCTGAAATTTGGCTTGGAGATAGTTTGGCACAACTGGCTAAAAGGATGATTTTTACTGTTGAAATACAGGCCTTCAGAATGCTTTTAAAAAAAGAAGATAATGTACATTTTTGGATCCTGTGCAATCATATTATTGCTAAATTAGCTGAAATTTGGCTTGGTGATTGCTTGGCACCATGTGCATAGTTATCACTTTTTACAACCCCAATTCCGAAATAGTTGGGATGAAGTGTAAATTGTGAAAATCAAAATGCGATGACTTTCAGATCACATGAGCCAATATGTTATTTACAGTAGAACATGGATAACCGTTCAAATGTTGAAAGCCTTGTGTATTTCAGCAGGACAATGCAAAACCACATACTGCTGCTATTACAACAGCATGGCTTCGTAGTAGAAGGGTCCGTGTGCTGAACTGGCCTGCCTGCAGTCCTGATCATTCAGAGACATTTGGTGCATAATCAGGGTGTGTGCTGGCCAAAAATTTCACTTAGCCACAGTGGCTAATCACCCCGAAGTTCAGTTAGCCACTCAGTTTAGCACTCATCTTCCTCCAATTGGTAATAATAATTGTTTTCAGAATTATTTTCCTATAACTCATAAGAGGGGCAGATTTAACAAGAAATGTGAATATTTAAATAATGCAAATTCCATTTGCTCAGAGTGCAATATGTTCAGGTTTGAACATGATTGCCATCAAGATAAAATTTTACCTGAATAACAAACTAGTTGTGGACAAAAATGTGTTATAGGCAAACTTATGCCAATATGAGGGAAATAATGCCATGTGTAAAGTAGCCCATGTGATATAAAATACCAAGGCAGCGCACCTATCAGTGCTGAAAAACAATAACTTCTTGTGTAGCTCAGCATTGTATTTTAAGGGCATCAAAACAAAGCTAAAGAACCTCAAGTGATGTAGCGTGATTTCGCTTAGGTTTCTCTAAAGCTTCTCGTTGTTACGGTAAACACTATCCATTATTTTCAACAAACTCAGAATATTTGTCCACATAGTAGAGGATGTCTTTATTGTTCAAAAAAATCATCATTGATCATAAATGAATTTAAGGCCTTTTACTTTGCATGACAGAATGAGCTCGAAGTTCCGCAGGTTTCAAAAAATAATGTTTTTCAAAAAATATGTCTGCATTTTTTAGATGTAAAAAAAGGTGGTTGCTATGGTGTTCTGAGTGGTTGCTAAGGCATTGCTAGGCAGTTGCTATGGTGTTCCAGGTGGTTGCTAGGTCATTGCTATAGTGTTCTAGGTGGTTGATAAGGCATCGCTATGGAGTTCTGGGTGGTTGCTAGGGCGTTGCTAGGTGGTTACTTTAGTGTTCTGGGTGGTTTCTAGGTGGTTGCTATGGTGTCCTGGGTGGTTGCTAGGGCGATGCTAGGCAGTTGCTATGGTGTTCTGGGTGGTTGCCATGGTGTTCTAGGTGGTTGCTAGGGCATTGCTAGACTGTTGCTATCGTGTTCCAGGTGGTTGCTAGGTGATTGCTATGGTGTTCTAGGTTGTTGCTGGGGCATTGCTAGGCTATTGCTATGGTGTTCTGGGTGGTTGCTAGATGGTTGCTATGGTGCTCCTCGTGGTTGCTAGGGCATTGCCAGGCGGTAGCTATGGTATTCCTGATGGTTGCTAAGACATTGCTTGGCAGTTGTAATGGTGGTATGGGTGATTGCTTGTGTGTAAATAGGCGGTTGCTATGGAGATCTGCCTGGTTGCTAGGGAGGGATGAAAATCCCTGTTTTTTGGGAATTATTGGAAATCCGTAAATCGGATCGCTTAGAAAAGACATACCACACCATTCCCGATCGAGCCGCATGATTTAATATATATATTGTATGGGTTTTCTCAAAGCTGTATAGGCCCATTTTTGGTCGCCACATGCCACACCACTTCGCCATTTGCAACGTAGCGAGCAGGTAGTGCGCACCCTGCATAATGAAACAAAAAGTCCGTTAAAGGAGACCCAAAACTCTCCAGCAGCTGAAAGCCTGAATTAAACAAGTGGGATCAAATTTCATTGGCTAAACTCAAGAAACTTGTCTCCTCAATGCCCAGACTTTGTGAAATGCTCTGTGTTAAAAAGAAGATGGGATGCTACACCACAGTAAAGAGTCCCCTGTCCCAACTTCTGTAAGACCTGTAGCAGCCATCAAATTTGAAATGGGCTCATTTTGTGGATAAAATTGTAAAATTTCTCAGTTTCAACATTTGCTATGTTATCTCTCTTCTATTGTGAATTAAATACTGGCTCGTGTGATTTGAAAGTCATTGCGTTTTGATTTTATTCACAATGTACACTTTGTCCCAACTATTTCGTAATTGAGGTTGTACATGCAGCCCTTTCAAATGCTATTATTTAGCTTATTTTGGGTAAAACTAGCCAAA
Organism: Gymnothorax reevesii; assembly: GCA_029721435.1. Classification (NCBI taxonomy): domain Eukaryota; kingdom Metazoa; phylum Chordata; class Actinopteri; order Anguilliformes; family Muraenidae; genus Gymnothorax; species Gymnothorax reevesii. The sequence goes on from CM056575.1 coordinate 155,520,664, forward strand.
AATGTGTCGCTCATTAAGGCCAAATGACGTGAAATTTGGCGTCAATGTAGGTTAGCACAATGGGATAAAAAGACTGTTTTCAATTTGATACGGGACTTCAAAAGCTTCTGAATAACTTCTTTTACGTTTTTGATAAAAGCTCACACATTGCATAATTTGCAATCAGTATGGCTGGCATTGCAATGTCATCTTGTTACTGCATGTCACATTCCACGGCCGATCACGCATACAATAGCCGCGGTGTTAATGAATTTAAAATAATTCACTTGCCACTGAATTAAATTCTACAATAAAGCACACTATGTCATTAAAATTAACCTCTTATAGTTTGAGTCTGAAAGTGATTTTCCCACCATTTTCCAAGGTTGAAATCATTTTACTTAGAAGATTTTAATTTTGTTTTGTTTTTGTTTCTTTTTTTAGATTTTATTTCCCAAAAAAATCTAATTCAGGCTCTTGTACGGTGGGAAATTATTAGATGGTAACAAAGTTATGCTATAACCTTACCATTGGAAGGCAAACATTTTGCTTTGATTAAAAATTTTAAATTTCATTTTTTTTCATGTCCGTTATTTTCACAAAAGTCTATTTTAGAAGAGCTGTGGGGTGATTTCGTAATAGTCCTTTTTAGCATGGGTGCAATTTTAGAGGAGGAATGAAATATCCTGACTTTGCTCGCAATTGTTGACTTTCTAGTTCTATTTGCTTTTTATGTATACTTTCACTTCATTATGTCTTTGTTTTACAGATAAATAGATTTTGAAGGTGAATTTAGTTTTTTTTTTTTGACCAATAACCATCACTTTGGCTCAACAAATTTTGTTTTTAAATATGCTCGATAAATAGACTTGACTTTTATTCCCAAGAGCAAAGGACTGAGTCGTTCCTTGAAAAACATACTTTTGTGCTTTATTAATCTGAGTGGCTCACTGTTTTTATATAATAATAATAATGTTAAAGGTCAAATTGTTTGCAGCATCTGAAACACACAAGGAAAGTTTCTTGCGCAGTCAGACCAGTTAAAGACTAAAATCCCTTCCACTGTTTCCCTACAGGAGCTGCACTTCTGAACACATTTGATCAGCAGAATGATGCAGGCTGGAGTCTGTCTGAGACGGGACACTGAGATGACCCTACCAGAGCTCCCCGAGCAGCACAGGATCAGAGAGAAAGAAGAGGAACTACATGGACTGGAGTCTGTCCACATGGCAGAGTCAGAGACAAAATGTACTGCACCAGAACCCAACACACTGGAGCCAGAGTGTGTTACTGCAAACAGCAGGGTCAGTGATTTACATGACACAGGAGCATCACTGATAAAAACAGAAACTGATCTGAGCTCCACCTGCTCTGGGGGTCTTAAGATGGAGAGCCTTGACTTGGCAGAACTGGCCTCTGTGACCCATCTGTATCCTGACCAAGTCAAAACGGAAGTTGATGTGAAAGACTATATTAAGACTGAACATGTCAGTGTCGTGCCGGACATTAAGTGTGTCGACATAAAATCTGATGAACTGAAGCTGGAATCCAGTGAAGTTTTAGTGAGTGATTTCATGTATACTGTGCCTAGTGGAGCTGGTGTTGATGAAAATGGCCAAACTGGACCATGTCAATATCCAGTTGAGCTAAATCCAATCAGTGCAAAACAGACCTATTTAATCGAAGAAGTGGGAATCCTTCTCCGTGAAAATCCCAGCCAATGCTCTCTTAGAAATGATCTCAAGAGAGTTCCTGCAACTGAAAAGCCCTACAAATGTGATCAATCTGAGAAGTCTGTTATTCAGAAATCCAACTTAAAATCCCATCAGAGGATTCATACAGGTGAAAAGCCCTACAAATGTGATCGGTGTGGGAAGTCTTTCACATTAAAATGTACATTAAAATTCCACCTGCATCTTCACACTTATAAAAAGTTGTACAAATGTGAACCGCGTGGGAAATCTTTAGCTTCAAAATCTAGGTTAAAATCTCACCAGTATATTCATTCAGGTGAAAAGCCCTTGAAATGTGATCGATGTGAGAAGTCTTTTACAAAGAAATCTCTTTTAAAATGCCACCAGAGGATTCATACACGTGAAAAGCCCTTCAAATGTGGTTGGTGTGAGAAGTCTTTTACTTGGAAATCTCATTTAAAATGCCACCAGGGTATTCATATAAGTGAAAAACCCTACAAATGTGATTGGTGTGAGAAATCTTTTGCTCAGAAATGTCAATTAAAATACCACCTGAGTATTCATACAGGTGAAAAGCCCTACAAATGTGATTGGTGTGAGAAGTCTTTTGTTCAGAAAAGTACTTTAAAATGCCACCTGAGTATTCATACAGGCGAAAGGCCTTTCAAATGTGATTGGTGTGAGAAGTCTTTTTCTTGGAAATCTAATTTAAGATGCCACCAGAAGATTCATACAAGTGAAAAACCCTTTAAATTTGATTGGTGTGAGAAGTCTTTTGCTCAGAAATATAATTTAAAATACCACCAGAGGATTCATACAGGTGAAAAGCCCTACAAATGTGAACAGTGTGAGAAGTCTTTTGTTTCAAAAGCTACGTTAAAATCCCACCAGTATGTTCACACAGATCAAAAACCCTACAAATGTGATCAATGTGAGAAGTCTTTTGCTTGGAAATCTCATTTAAAATCCCACCAGATTATTCATACAAGTGAAAAGCCCTTGAAATGTGATAGATGTGAGAAGTCTTTTGCTCAGAAATATAATTTAAAATGCCACCAGCGGATTCATACAGGTGAAAAGCCCTACAAATGCGAACAGTGTGGGAAGTCTTTTGCTTCAAAATCTACATTAAAATCCCACCAGTATGTTCATACAGATGAAAAGCCCCACAAATGTGATCGATGTGAGAAATCTTTTGTTTGGAAATCTCATTTAAAATGCCACCAGAGTATTCATACAAGTGAAAAGCCCTTGAAATGTGATCGATGTGAGAAGTCTTATGCTCGGCAATCTAATTTAAAATACCACCAGCGGATTCATACAGGTGAAAAGCCTTTCAAATGTGATTGGTGTGAGAAGTCTTTTGCTCGGGAATATCCTTTGAAATGCCACCACAGGATTCATACAGGTGAAAAGCCCTACAAATGTGATCAATGTGACAAGTCTTTCACTCAGAAATGTCATTTGAATTCCCACCAGAGTATTCATTCAAGCGAAAAGCCCTACAAATGTGATCAATGTGAGAAGTCTTTTGCTCAGAAATCTCATTTGAAATCTCACCAGAGGTTTCATTCAGGTGAAGAGCTCAATTAATGTGAACAGTGATTACGTTTACATGCACTCTGTATTCCATGAACTGACTGGGGTATTGAAGAACACTGGTAACGCAGTCACCCATGTATACATGTTACACTGTGTTAACATTTCGCGATTAAGTCCTTATTATGCAATGAAGAACCGGAATATTACACGTATATGCGTTAGTCCAGTTACTAATGCCTATATGGGCTCTGAGCATGCGCATTTTAAAGGCATCATGGGAAAGCTTACTGGTAATTCCTTTAACTTTTCTATTTGTGTGCCAAGTTTAACATTCTTTGGTAGATGAGGAGACATTTCTTTTTATCTTGCTTGAAAGAGATGAACCTTATGAAGCACCTTGACAGTATTAAACATAACAGATTTATTTAAATTGTTCTCTGAGTAATTGAGGGACGCTGGCTTTGTCAGGAGTGTTGAACAGATCAGACAGTGTTGGAAAACTCTGAGCTGTTTACTGTAAAGCAAAAAAAAAAAATCACACCAGTGGGTCTGATCCCTCCATCATTAAGTGTTGTAAAATTGCAGCTGCAAAAATAAATTTACACAAAAGGTGTAAAATGAGCAGCATCTTCAGCAGGAGCATCATGTTAGGGATAATATTGGGAAAGTATGCATGCATATTTTTATTTTCCTGGCTAGAGGGTGCTTTTGGAATACGCAAGTGTATCATGTATACAGGAATATGATTGGTCGATGTCAAGTAAACCAGGATTTTCAAAATCTGGTCATTACCGGGTTAAGATCAGTAACTGGAATAATGACCGCATGTAAACATGGTCATTGTGAAGAACCGTTTCTTTTTTATCTAATTTACTTCAGCATGAGCAGCTGCATCTCGATAAAATGCACTACAAATGTGATCAGGTGTGAAGAGTCTTTTGCTCAGAAATCTCTAATCCAAGCAGAGGATTGATACAGTTGATAAGCCTTCTAAATGTGAACAACATGGGAAATCTTGCTCAGATTGGGGATTTGAAATCCCACTGGAGTATTAATACAGGTGAAAAGCCCTACAAAAGTAAACCATGTTATTGGTACTTTGGTTAGAGATCATCTTTAATTAACCACCAGGGTTCTAACAGGTGAAAATCCTTTCCTTTCTTTACCTGATTTATGTCAGCAACAGAAAACAGATCCAGGTAAAAAGCCAGAGGAATTTGATCAGTGTCTTTTGATCTCACACCTGTATTTTATTCCCACCAAAGAATTTATACAAGTTCAAATGCCACAGATTTGCAGTAAGTCTGAGAAAACATTTGTGGGGAAATATTAAATATCCCAATTAAGAATTCAGAGTCAAAGGTTTTGTACAGCTGTCTGAAAAATGCACACCTCACCTGGATTTATTGGGATGAAATTTTAATTGAATAGTCACTAAATGTTGAATGGCAACTAAATGTTGTGAGCTGTGCTTTATCTGATTTTAATTGCTTACCTTTTTGTTAAGAACGAAGTTGCTGTGATGAAAATGAGCAATAATATTTGCTGTGGAGACGTTTTGTACAGCTGCTTTGATACAGAAATAAACATGATGTGTAGTGACACGGTCACTAAGAGGAAAGCCTGAGCCTCTGCTTCCCTGTGTTTTATTACCGACTGTAGAAAGATGTGTTGGTTCTCTGCTCCACCAGCACCTCCACACAACCTCTCATTCTCTCCTCTATGGCTAAATCTCAGAAAGTCCCAATGCCCGATCAATTTACTAGTTTTCCGGGAAAGTACACATCATAACTAATGTTTATTTTAATGATAAATAGATAAAAATGTGAAATTAATTGTATAAAAATCAGATTTTATTTGAAGTGTATTTATGTCACGCTTTTTGATGAAAATAGTCCCAGACATCAGCAATATTTTTTCCAGGAGATTTTTTCTTTTTGATTTTTTTTCTGTCTCGCGTATACCTTATGGTCATAGGCCTCTCCTAAAATGCCCCTTTAGATTTTTCCCTCAGGTTTTAAGACCTTACACAAGGGTTAAAAAGACACCCTTTGGATGTTTGGAATTGCTCCCAGTTAGGGGGAAGTACCCATATATAAAAAATCCAAAACCAGTGAAGTTGGCACATTCTGTAAATCGTAGATAAAAACAGAATACAATGATTTGCAAATCCTTTTCAACTTGTAGTCAATTGAATACACTGCAAAGACAAGATGTTTAATGTTCAAACTGAGAAACTTTTTTTTTTTTTTGCAAATAATCATTAACTATGAATTTAAAGGCAGAAACACATTGCAAAAAAGTTGGCATAGGGGCCTTTTTACCACTGTGTTACACCGCCTTTCCTTTTAACGACACTCAGTAAACGTTTGGGAACTGAGGAGACCAATTTTTGAAGCTTTTCAGGTGGAACTCTTTCCCATTCTTGCTTGATGTACAGCTTAAGTTGTTCAACAGTCCGGGGTCTCCGTTGTCGTATTTTACGCTTCATAATGCGCCACACATTTTCAATGGGAGACAGGTCTGGACTACAGGCAGGCCAGTCTAGTACCCGCACTCTTTTACTACGGAGCCATGCGATGAAGCCCCATGAAATGTTAGATTTACTTAATAATGTTATGTCAACAGGTTCCACACAATTGCTTTGCATAACCTTAATTTGACTTCTAAATTTTTTTGGCCAGTTTAATTAATTGCATTGAGTGGAATGTACTTAACTCAGTTTTGTGGGAAAAGTTGACATAATCTTAGTCAGTAAATCTAACATTTCAAGGGGTTTCATTTTTTTGAGAGCATGCTGTTGTAACACGTGCAGAATGTGACTTGGCATCGTCTTGTTGAAATAAGCAGGGGCGTCCATGAAAAAGACGTTGCTTGGATGGCAACATATGTTGCTCCAAAACCTGTATGTACCTTTCAGCATTAATGGTGCCTTCACACATGTATAAGTTGCCCATGCCTTGGGCACTAATACACCCCCATACCATCACAGATGCTGGCTTTTGAACTTTGCACCTAGAACAGTCTGGATGGTTCTTTTCCTCTTTGGTCCGGAGGACACAACGTACAGTTTCCAAAAACAATTTGAAATGTGGACTCGTCAGACCACAGAACACCTTTGCACTTTGCATCAGTCCATCTTAGATGAGCTTGGGCCCAGCAAAGCCGGCGGCGTTTCTGGGTGCTGTTGATAAATGGCTTTCGCTTTGCATTGTAGAGTTTTAACTTGCACTTGCAGATGTAGCGACGAACTACTGACAGTGGTTTTCTGAAGTGTTCCTGAGCCCATGTGGTGATGTCCTTTACACACTGATGTCGGGTTTTTGATGCAGAACCGCCTGAGGGATAGAAGGTCAAGGGCATTCAATGTTGGTTTTCGGCCTTGTCGCTTACGTGCAGTGATTTCTCCAGATTCTCTGAACCTTTTTTTTTTATTTATTTATTTATTTTTTTATAAATTTGGCATCTCCAATCCCACCCGAATTTGGAATGCCCAATTGGGGAACTATGTACAAAGCTTGCTCGTATGCGACCCCTTGCTGCCAACTCAGGATAGTGAAGACAGTTCACGGCTCTCCTCCGAAGCACGTGCCTGTCAGCCACTGATTCTTATACACTCGCTGGTTGAATCTTCGCAAGTTCAGAGCGAGGGCGGAGGATACCCGGACATGAACCAGGCCGGAGTCTTCCTGACGAGCGCCCATCTGGCCAACAGGAGGCGCTGGAGCAACGAACAAAGCTGTTATCGAATACCCAAATCCGGCAGTCCCTTCCCAATTTGTAACCCTGTAGCGCGATAGCCAATTGTGCGCTACTCTGAAAAAGCTGCCGACCCCTGCCGGTGTGATTCTCTGAACCTTTTGACAATATTACTGACTGCAGATGATGAAATCCCTAAATTTCTTGTGTTATGGCCCCAATTTGTTATTCCATTTACAACAGCAACAGCAACAGCAAGGGAGGACAGACACAATTTAAAACTAAAACACATTTAATTAAACAGACAATAACAACTAACTAATCTACTATCTACAACTAAGACCAAGATTGATTTACAAGAAAAACAGAAATATTTACAGTCCCTTTTTGTTGGGGTGGCTTGGTGATGTCCTGGGTAAGGAAAAATGCTCTAACACAGGCGAAAATCCACATTGAACAGAAATGACAGGTCTGGTCACATGTATCCTTCTCCTTGCAATTTCTCCTACTACTTTACTGTCTCAATTCTTTTCCTTATATAGTCTTTTGCAGACCCCACCCACATTCAGACCTCTTTTTTTTAATTTTTCGGGGACTTGCCCCAGACATGTCCAGGACATGTCTAAACCTAGCTCCAGTCTGGGCTTAATAAAAGAAAGGTAAATACTCCCATCTAGTGGCCTATATTCACATCACACCTCCATTCCAAAAGGGAAAAATTTTGACTCAAAGGCAAAATTTTTCTTTTCAATACAAAATGGTTAAGTGGACACTTGTCTATATATACATATCTTACAATATTCGAATAAACACGTGATATATATACATACTCAACCACGGGATAAGCAATCAGCAATTACATTGTCAGTACCCTTTACATGCTTAATTTCCAAGTCAAACTCCTGTAAAATCAAACTCCAATTCAACAATCTCCGATTCTTGTTTTTCATCTTAGTCAAAAACATTAACGGATTGTGGTCAGTGTACACAACAATTGGCTTTTTCCCTGTACAAACATAAACCTCAAAGTGTTATAAAGAAAGAACCAGAGCCAACAGCTCCTTCTCTATTGTGGAATAGTTCCTTTGGTGGCGATTGAACTTCCTGGAGAAGTATGCCACTGGATGCTCAATGTCATCAGAGTCACTTCTCTGTAGGAGCACAGATCCACAAGCTTGGTCGCTAGCATCGACCGCGATGGAGAACGGTTTGTTGAAGTCAGGAGATTTGAGCACGGGGAAGTGACACAGCAGAGACTTCAGGCGATCGAAGGCTCTCTGGCATGCATCATCCCAAGTGAACTTTACGCCTTTCTTCAGTTGGTTAGTTAGACTGAGAGCAATCTCAGCAAAGTTCTTGCAGAACTTGCGGTAGTACCCGATCATTCCAAGGAAGCGGCGCAAAGCTTTTTTGTTGTCAGGAACTGGAAAGTCCATGATGGCTTGGACTTTAGCATTTATGGGTGCCACCTTACTCTGGCCTATGACGTAGCCAAGATAGGTGACAGTAGCACAACCAAAGTCACTCTTGTTCAGGGTAACAGTCAGGTTAGCCTGGGTCAGGCGCTGGAACAACGTCTCTACATCTTTTAGATTTTCTTCCCAGGAGAAATTCCATGTGATCAGGTCATCGATGTACGCACCCGTGTGTGGCAATCCGGCGATTGTAGACTGTATCATCCTTTGGAACGTGGCTGGGGCATTTTTCATTCCAAAGGGTAGGACTTCATACTGGTACAACCCAGATGGTGTGGCAAAAGCAGAGATGCTCTTGGCCCTCTCAGTTAAAGGCACACACCAATAACCCTTCAATAAATCAATCTTGGTCAGAAACTTTGCTTGCCCTACTCTATCAATACAATCATCAATCCTAGGTATTGGAAACACATCAGTTCTAGTTACAGCATTGACTTTGCGATAATCTGTACAGAATCTAGTACCTCCATCAGGCACTAGCACACAGGGTGAACTCCAATCTGAGTTGGAGGGTCGAATAATATCATGTTCTAACATGTACTCAACCTCTTTCTCAGCAATTTTTCTCTTTTCAGGATTCATTCGGTACGGATGCTGTTTTATTGGTTTGGCATTACCAACATCTACATCATAAGAGGCAATAGAAACTCTTTTTGGAACATCAGGAAACAGATCCTCATATTTCTTGATCAACCTCTCAAACTGATCTCTCTGTGAGGGTTCTAAGTGCTGAAGTTTTACATCAAGATTACATGAAAGAACTTCAGCTTTAATTCTAGGTTCATCATGTTGAAACTCCCCCTCATCTTCACAAATCTCGGCCATAGGAGAATCTGAAGTGACAGCTGCAACCCTAGCATTTTTGTCATGATAAGGCTTCAGCAGTTTAATGTGACACAATTGTTTTGGTTTTCTCCTATCTGGAGTCTTCACAATGTAATTGAGATCATTGAGTTTTGTCAGAATTTCATTAGGACCATGAAATCTAGCCTGCAATGGACTGGACTGCAAGGGAAACAACACAAGGACCTTGTCTCCTGGTTTAAACTCACGGGTTCTAGCCTTATGATCATAACAAGTTTTCATTTTTCCCTGACTTGATTTCAAGTTATCATTGGCTAGGTCACAAGCTGCACGCAATCTTTCCTTGAACTTGCTAACATAGTCTAACAGACTGATATGCAGTTCTTTCTCTTGCCATTGTTCACTCAACAATAGCAAAGGTCCTCTCACTTCATGGCCAAACACTAGCTCAAACGGATTGAATCCAGTAGACTCCTGCACTGCTTCTCTAGCTGCAAACAACAGCAAATGAACACCTTCATCCCAGTCTTTCTCATGGTCATAACAATAAGTCCTCATCATTGTCTTGAGAGTGGAATGAAACCGCTCTAAGGCACCCTGACTCTCTTGATGATCGGCACTGGAAAGAATCTGCTTCGCACCTAGTTCATACACAACCTGCTGAAACAAACCAGAAGTGAAATTGCTACCTTGGTCTAACTGAATTTCCCTGGGAAGGCCAAACAATGTGAAGAACTTTATCAAAGCCTTTGAGATTGCAGTTGCCTTGATGTTACGTAGAGGTATGGCTTCAGGGAATCTGGTGGATGCACACATGATTGTAAACAAGTACTGATTTCCAGATCTAGTCTTAGGTAATGGACCAACACAATCAACAATGACCTTAGAGAAGGGCTCTTCAAATGCTGGGATAGGCTGCAATGGAGCTACAGGTGGGTCTAACTGGTGTTTTCCAACTACTTGACCAGTGTGACAGGTTTTGCAAAAGTTGGAGACATCTTTCCGAAGCCCAGGCCAGAAAAAGTGTTTCATGATCTTATCAACAGTCTTATTAACACCAAGATGACCTCCTAAAGGTAAACTATGAGCCATTGTTAAAATCTCATTCCTGTAGACCTTCAGAACAACAATTTGCTTGACCACTGCCCAATCTGCATTGGCAGGGATATCAGGAGGGCGCCACTTCCGCAGCAACACACCATCCTTGAGATAATACCCAACTGGAACTGGGTCTATTTCTTCATCAGGAAGGGCTCTCCTCTTTAGTACACAAATTTCAGGATCATTAGTTTGCTCCTGAATCAACCGCTTTCTGGACAGACAAGTCTCCAGACACATCAAAATCACCAGACCCATCCGGCTGGCTGAATAGAGAACTGATAAAAGTATCTGATAAGTCCTCAAACGGAGAAACCATAGTAGGCCGAATAGAGTCATAAGGCGAACCACCTGAGTCCTGATTATTCAATGTGCTGGACGGCACCACAACATCTTCTTCTTTAGCCTTCTTGGCCACAGCACGAGTCACTGCGCAAGAAGGATACAGAGATGGGTCCTCATCCCCATCTTCAGTGCTCGGCTGTGAAGTAAGATGTACAGGGGGAACTACTTTGTCCCCAGCCAGGTCATTGCCTAGCAACAGAGAAACACCCTTTATAGGTAGACTTGACATAAGTCCCACCTTTACCTGTCCTGTAACTAAATCTGACTTCAAGAATATAAAGCGCAGGGGTACAGATGCAGTCCTCCCTTCAATACCTTGTACAAGTATGAAATCCCCAGAAGCGGTCTCATCACGTAACTCCAAGGAGTCCATCAACAAAAGTGACTGAGAAGCTCCGGTATCCCTTAGGATATATATGGGGACAGGAGTAGTATGCTCATTCAGAGCCACAAATCCCTCTGACACAAATGGAAGAAATTCTTCCCTCACAAAGTCAGCAGTATCAGGCTTTTTAGCCCCACAAGAAGCAGGCAATTTAGCAGATCGGTTATCTACTGCAGGGGTTTCTAACCTTGTTTTCACAAAGGCATTTGGTTTGGTATCCTTTTCTTTTTCTTTTTTAGCTTTCAGGAACCAACAGTTAGTTGTAACATGACCAGATTTCTTGCAATAACTGCAAACTAGACCACTTTTGTCACTGTCAGCTTTCACACTTTGATCAGACCTGTTACTGGATTTCTGAGCACCATCACCAGATTTGTCTTTGTCTTTGGGTGAGGAATTTTGGGTATCACCGTTACCCCTTTTCTGAAATTGGGACCATCTATTGTTACTGCTAGACTGAAATTTGGACTTATGTGTGAGAACATATTCATCTGCAAATTTGGCAGCTGATTGCAAATTCAGTGCTTGCTTCTCATTAAGGTAGGTCTTAACATCATCCTTAACACAGTTCTTGAATTCTTCAACTAACACCATCTCTTTTAGTGAGTTGAAATCATCCTTGACCTCCATAGAAGTACACCAGCGCTCAAAGCAAACCTTCTTCTCATTAGCAAATTCCACATAAGTCTGATTTTCAGATTTCTTCAGACCTCTGAATTTCTGTCGGTAAGCCTCTGGAACCAACTCATAAGCTCTCAAAATAACCTTTTTGACAACCTCATAAACAGAGGAATCATCTGCAGACAAAGCCGAATAGGCTTGTTGAGCTTTACCCTTGAGGACAGTTTGCAACATCAGAGGCCAGTGTTCCTTTGGCCACTGGCAACTCTTTGCTACCTTTTCAAAACACTGGAAATAGTTGTCAACATCCTTTTCCGAAAATGGAGGCACCAGTTTTACCTCCTGACTGGCACAAAATTTATTTTTAGTTTCAATTTTAATTTTTAGTTGCTCCATTTGGAGTCTTTCTTCTCTATCGAATTTCTCTAATTCAAAATCTCTCTGTCTCTGTCTCTCTCTTTCTGCTCTTTCCTCTTTCTCTCTCTCAAATTCTCTTTCTTTCTCTTTTTCCTCCCTTTCTTTTTCTCTTTCCTCCCTTTCTTTCTCTTTTTCCTCCTTTTCTTTTTCTCTTTCCTCTCTTTCTTTTTTCTCTTCTCTCGCTAATTTTTCTAACTCAAACTGTCTTTGTTTTTCTCTTTCCTCCCTTTCAATCTCTAGCAGTTTTAATTTAAGTTCCATTTCTATATTTGGATTTTCCACTGGAAACTGTTCCAGATCTCTTGGTGCAAACACATTTTCATCAATGTAATATTCAACTATCTCTTGAGCAAGTCTTGCTTTTCGCATGGCTGGTTTTACCTCTGTCAGCTCAAAATGTCTGCAAATTTCTAGCAGTTCTGTCTTTTTAAAAGACTTCAAAACCTCAACGGTTCGTGGTGCCAAGAAATCATCCATTGCTGTTGATCTGTCAATATATTTACATAGGAAAATTCAAAAAACAATTTTACAATTTGAAATGTTAGATTTTCAATAAATGACTCCCACAATGTTCTTTCCCGGACTTGAACCCCCAATTTGTTATGGCCCCAATTTGTTATTCCATTTACAACAGCAACAGCAAGGGACGACAGAAACAATTTAAAACTTAAACACATTTAATTAAACAGACAATAACAACTAACTAATCTACTATCTACAACTCAGACCAAGATTGATTTACAAGAAAAACAGAAATATTTACAGTCTCTTTTTGTTGGGGTGGCTTGGTGATGTCCTGGGTAAAGAAAAATGCTCTAACACAGGCAAAAATCCACAAAAGAAACTTCACAGGTCTTGAACAGAAATGACAGGTCTGGTCACATGTATCCTTCTCCTTGCAATTTCTCCTACTACTTTACTGTCTCAATTCTTTTCCTTATATTCTCTTTTGCAGACCCCACCCACATTTAGACCTCTTTTTTTTTATTTTCGGGGACTTGCCCCAGACATGTCCAGGACATGTCTAAACCTAGCTCCAGTCTGGGCTTAATAAAAGAAAGGTAAATACTGCCATCTAGTGGCCTATATTCACATCACACTTGCAATAGCTTGTTGAGGAATGTTGTTTTTAAACTGTGCAACAATCAGCTCACGCATTTGTTCACTAAGTGGTGACCTTCGCACCCATCCTTGTTTGTGAATGACTCAGCATTTCAGGGAAGCTGCTGTTATACCCAATCATGGCACCCACCAGTTCCCAATTAGCCCGTTCACCTGTGGTATGTTCCGAATAAGTGTTTGATGCATTCTTCAACTCTCTCAGTCTTTTTTGCCACTTACGCACACTTCACGCCAGTTTACGACTAGTTTGCGCACTAGCACGACTCAGAATCGTGCAAGTGTCAGCCTTGCTTAAATCTACTGTCTGGTCCACACTCCGGAACAGAAGGTGGCGCTAATAACCAAAAATCCGTACACATCACGCCATTAAACTAGAAGAAGAAAAGTGTTTCCAACCACGCTGCTTCGGAGAAAGTTTACGCTCCGCACGGGAAACATCGGCGTGTCCTCGCGGCTGAGTCTAACAGGTAAGGTGTGGGCAATGGGGAATACATTGAAAGACAGATTTTTAAATAGCAACCATCAGAAATACGCAGGGTCTACCGACAGCAATAAGTTTACGAAACTGCGCCGTAGAAACAGGCTGAATTAGGATAATTTTACGTAGAGTAACTTCATCGCTTGTGTAAGCAGCTGAAATTGAAAGGCAGTTTTGTGATCTTTTAGGAATTCGACGTTTAATAATGTTTTAAATTTTGACCCAACGAACAAAGACTTCGTTGGTTATTTCCTGGACAATGATCTTGTGTGTTTTAAGTGTAATTTCCTGTTTTGTAAAACCAATGCTACTAAGCAGGTAGCCGCGCAGAATAAATTTGTGGATGACTAGCCCAGGTTTTGCTGCTCATTGCATGCAATGGCAGCCCAGGATCGTATTGGGTTTATCAAGCTTAGACTTTCGAAAACGTCTCGTAAAATGTATAAATCGTCCCAACCTTCCCATAATTTCTTGTTCTTCAGGTACTCCAGATTGTTATCCTTCGATTAGCTACATTTTGAAATTAATGTCTATCGATTGGGATGCAAAAAATACATTTGTTTTTTTGTTTTTTTTAATTTTGCGCTCTTCCCATTGAACAAAATTGCAACCGCGCGTGCTTAAATTAACAGAAAGGTAAGATCCAAGAAACTTAATTAATCCCCGAGGGGCAATTTTCAAGACAAGCAGAGCAATTTAATGTGAAGATTTTTTTGACTGCGCATACCCAGTTTGTTTTAAAATGGCAGTTTGAGAAGTTTATTGGATTCGTGGAGAAAACCTGGATTTATTCGGGGACTAAAGCAGCTAATCGTCATAATTTGTTTGCTAATTTTTAGAGGAACAGTAGAACTATCGAGCGGGGACAAGTTTTCGCAGTCAGCGCCTTCTGTATAGAACTATCACTTTCCTAAACAGTTCTAAGCTTCCCCCCCACAGTCTGTGTGGACTAGTATTTTCTTGCGAAGTGAACACGTTCAGCGTTACTCATGACTTCCGGTTACGAAAGTTAAACGTAAAAACGTAAAACTGGAGGGAAACAAATGGTATATTATTTAACTGGAAAGTATACGAAGAAACGAATGTTAAAGGGTAGGTCTAATATGTATGCCGAACCTGGCGCCTGTCTTCCCGTCGATTAGTTGTTGAGTGGCGTTACTTCGACTGGAGAATCAGAAATCCAGATTTTTTTTCGGTGCTCAATACCCACCGTTTTGCCGCGGTGATTAAAGGGCGCGTTCGAGCACGTCTGAAAGTAAGCCAGCAGCGCAAGATTCCCGAAAAATTTCGCTGGAATCATCATCTTTTTGGTTTTATGGCGGTTGACATCCCTTTTGGTGTATTACCGCCAGCCTCTGGATTTTATTTTCGCTTGGGGTACTTCCGAAAAAAAAAAAAAAAAAACCCTCAATATTACCATATCTAAATCCTGAATCAACTTAATGTTTCAGTTGTGTCTAATTATCGCCTATTACCCTCCGAACCCTTCCTCCAATATCCCCTGAAGATCATATCCGGTCACGTCTGTAATACTCAGTATCTCTGGAGCTGCACACACTACCATTTTTATCCTTTCCGTCTTTGTCTCGATCTCACTGGCACAATTTATCACCATAGCTATAAAACCCAAGAACCGCCTCCTATCGATCACTAACTCTTTGTTGCATCTGTTTTCTGCCCTCACTGTGCTCTGCACCTCCTTCCCCGTTCCCTTTTCAATCCGTATTCGCTTACATGCTTCTGCGTACGATACTTTATTTTGAGTCCTTATACTTCCCACCTCATTTTCAAATTTCTGTCTTTCACACTCCTTCGTACCAGTCTTGTGATTTCCCCCACAGTGATAACACACGGCCTTTTCCTCTGGCAATTCACACTCTAGTTCTGTGCAACCCTCTTTTCCACAGGTTCTACACCTGTATTCTCTTTTACGACATTCCGCAGCCACATGTCCATAATCCTGGCAGCGAAAGCATCTTAATGGGGCTCTTTCAAATGCTCGCACCCTGTAACTCACGTAATCAATCATTACTCGGTCAGGAAGTTCATTTTCAAACTCAAGCACTACTGACAAGCTATCTGTAGCCTTGCCATCTTTATAACTTTTTAAACATCGCGCTCCACATACCCCTTCAATTTCCAAGAATGTTTCTACATTTTTCGATAGGAACACTCCACTGATAACACCCTTAACCCTCTCCAGCCCAATTTATTATTTTGAGTTATGAAAAATCTTTCATTCATGGAGACTAGTTCTCATACACTAGTGGCTGCAGGTGGAAGTAACGGTGTATTTTTGCAATACTGAGCTGGAAGGGTAACTTTATCAAACCATTTCCCATCTGGCCTTTATATTTTATAGTCAGCCATCAATTGATTTATTGTTGCAAATTTGCAATATGAGCCTGGAGAGGGTTAACAGTGGGTCGGCTACGTAACGAGAAACAATTAACTGGCATCATATCAAACTCTCTAATCTTCAAAGCTCTATCTCGTTGTCTCAAAGATTTGCACTCAATAATCACCAGTCTACTTCTGCATACTCTTACTGTTTTTACATTTCCAACTTCTTGTTTAATGAATCTGCCCACAGTGTCTATCACTAAAGACACGACAGGTTTCTCCACTTTTTCCAACTAATTTCATTCCCACCAAGAATATTTCATCCTCTACTTCATGTTCTTTTTTCCTTTTCTTTTACCCTCCATCTGTCCCCTCCACCTCCATTTTCCCCTGCGCAAACTCCGCAGCACGCGTCGACCCCAGGAAGCGGAAACCGCTATACAGAAACACCGCCTTCGCTAGAATCTTGCCGAAGTTGCGCAAAAAACCCTCCAAACACCGCGATAGCTACAGCCATCGCGGGGTTTGGAGGGCTTATTGTGCGACTTCAGCAAGATTCTCGCGAAATATTTCGGGAATCTCGTGCAGCTGACTTACTGCCAGATGCGTTCGAACGCACCCAAAGTCCACGCTAAAAATTCACGGGAAGCCCACAGATATAAGAACAAGAGTGGACACGTGTGGGCTGGACTCAAGCGTAAACGTTAGAATTGCTGCGCCATCTTTTGTATGTATAAATGTCCAATGAAGCACACAAACAGTAGGCTAAACATGGGTATGGACAAATTAGAGACTTGTTTTCCGTTTTTTCTTTTCATCATTTTATACTTAAAGTGGACACTAATTAGGAATTGTAATCAAGCAACAATTATTATTTTTTTTTTAATCCGGTATATCTGATGTTTATTTAATTGGAAGACATTACAGAAAAATCTAAACTTAACTCGCTCATACAGACAACAGCTTTTTGTTGTATATGAGCACAGTTTAGGCCAGTTAAACTGCATTTTCCATTGAACGTCTGCCCCGATATACATACACAAGATGGCGACAGCGTGCTGCCTCAGAAATGACGGGATTGTCCACTCTCGTTTTTTTTTATATCTCTATGTGAAGCGCCATGGCAGCGTCACGTAGTGAGTGGCGTCACTGGTTGGTCCAAACTTTGAAACAGAATGGCGATGAATAAAAACACCAGAATGACTCACGCCAAAAAAAAAAAAAAAAAACGCCTAATTAAAGCTATTTCGGACAACCATGGACAATGGAACCTTCTAAATGGATAAAATCTTTTTTTTTTTTTTAATTCATTTTCGTGAAAATATTCAGTTTATTTTACCTGCATGACTCCAGTGCTGCTGCGCTTACGCTTGTCAAACAGTCTGGCGCAATGAGTTTTAGATCGGGGAAATATTCCGATCGCCGTGAATCAGTTAGTCAATCACCCACACAAAAGATTGATGAAACCGCATTTAAAGAAATCGGTGCCTATTTTAAGTTTGCTGAACTGTGATTGGGACACTTGTAAAACTTTACAACACATTTCTTAACTCTCCAAGTAATCTGTTAGTAAGTACATCTGTTTTTGCAGCACGGTCACGCAAGTTGCTCTTAAAAATGGACAGCTTTCCGATTGGAAAATGTAAACGGACAAAACCACGTACTTATCACCAGAATTGCCTTCATTCGCAGAGGAGTTCTGAAATGCAGCTCTCGCTGGAAAAAGTTACATCGCTGAGTGCCATTGAATTGGCCTAAGTATAAGTATTTATTTTTCTGGACTGAATGTAGCCCATTATTTTGTTGCTGTTCAATTGTATGGGGGAGAGAAGCCGTGTCTTCAATTGCCACTTGATTATTCTTGAATTGGAAAATGTGTTAATGAACGGAAATCACCTAGAATTACCCAGGACTAATTGTCAATAAAGGGATGGATATTTGCCCCTGAATTTTTCAGGTCTAGCGCCGGCCCTGACCCGCCATTGAGTTATCTCGTAGTCGGCAGTCAACGTGTTAAAGTGCCACCTCATGGTCTTGTTGGTTACATGTGCAATGACAAGATATTTGTGTACAACGGGAAAGGGTATTTTTTTACAAATTCAGACTTATTGTCCCCCGCTGCGCGGAACATAGTATTCACGACCGTACGTCCGTCCGTCCGTACACTCGTCCGTCCGTACGTCCCGAATCCTTGTCAGCGACATATCTCAAGAACGAATTGACGGATTTTCTTCAAATTAGATGTCAACATGTATTAGTCTGATACCCCGGCGCCAGTTGATTTCGGTGACCTTCACGCCATTCTCAAGGTCACACCGAGAGATTGTGCATTTTCACATTGATAGCCTTTTCAGCGAGATATCTCAAGAACGAATTGACGGATTTACTTCAAATTTCCTGTCAACATGTATTAGTGTGATACCCCGGCGCCAGTCGATTTCGGTGACCTTAGCGCCATTCTCAAGGCCACACCGAGAAATTGTTCATTTTGACACAATTTCTCATTTTGTTGCGGGGGACAAAGGCACGTTAGTATCAAATACTTGTTTTAATTTTTAAACCAGACCAGTGCCAAATTCATCTTGCCGGTTTCTTTTTCAGACATTTGCGTTGTGAAAAATTTTGGACCATTTAATCGGGCACTTTTTTTTTTTCTTTTTGAGATATTTGCCCCCAAAGTTTGGTGCTGGCTAAATTTTTCCTGTTTGTACAGTGGATTAACAATAACCAGATGCCTGTTGGGATGGGTAGACCATTAAATTGAACCTTCCTTTGGGCTAAACAATGGACACCAGAATCATCTTTGGCATTATACTCCATCTTTGAGCAGTGGCTACAGACATTCACAAAATCTCCTATTCGCCTATTTGTAGTATCAGTATAGGGGGCACCGTTACCAATATGTCAGATCTGACAAAACCACTAGTGCGAAGAGAACTTTCTTGAAATGGAAAATATGTCTTGTGTACATTGTCAAAACACTGATTTCGTTTTGCCACTTTGTTGGTTTTGTGCCACCTCATTCATGTATTGCCAAACCAGGCATGTGCCACTGAGAAATCTCTTGAAAAGAAATATGTGCAGCGCATACATAGCCAAAACACTGATTTTGCTTCAGCAGTTGGCTGGTTTAACTTTTACGTACTGTTCGGGTCAAATTTGACCTGTTTTGACATTTGACAGCAGTAAACATACCCTAAAAGTCATTCTCTTAGCGTGAAATTTGATGACTTTTCCTAAAGTGACCCAAAATACATAAAAATGAAAACGTTTTAACATTCTATATTTCTGTACTGGTTCTACAAATGTTTGTCCACTGAGGCTGTTCTGAGTCAAATTTGACCCGTGTCTATTTTCATGGATTTTATATCCACTTGTGTGGGTCAAATCAGGGACAGTGGTGGTTTTATGGGACACTCGTGACAGTTCAAGGGGGACCTTGATACTGGCACATGCACCGTTTGTGGTCCCACCACATTTGCACTGGTTCCTGCTGGCCTTTGAGGTGTCATGGAGGAATCTCAAAACAGTCAAATGGTGAAACACATTAGAAGTGATCATATATGATACAGGTAAGGAACAGAAGTCATTCAGAGGTCAGGGGGTGACTTGACAGACACGAACTGCACCTGCAAGCCGTTACAATGAAACAAAATCTAAAACAAATTTGTATTACTTTGGGATGGGAGGGTGGGGAGCCCTGATCACAAGGGGACAAAGTGAAGGATGCAATTTCTGCACTGGAAAAAAATGACCACAAAACGGGGACAACCTGCTGCAAATGTGGGAAATCCATCTGCAAGTCCCTCACATGCAAGGTTTCTACCACTGCTTTCACTGCACAGGCTGGTTTACTAATTTGCAATAAGTATTTGGTCGCATGTCAGAAACTGGTGGTAAAGTGTTTCAGGGTCAAAATTGGCCATTTTCCAATATTTTGTATGTGGATTGTGAGGCAACAAAGCTAACAGAAACAACAGTTGAATCTATGCAAATTATTCTATTTTTTGCAATGGGTGGCACCAAACACCCGAACTTTAATAGAAAATGCATTGTGTCACAAACACGTTTTTACTGTTTTCTCCGTTCAGCCTCAACATTTTTAGAATGGCACAGCTCGGCCATCTGTTCATCAATTAAGAAGCTGTTTTTGCAGAATGATCAGACGAAATAGATCCTTCAGGGAAAACCAATGCACAGCAGATGTAAAAACAGCAAGGCCCTCAAACATTGGCCCTATCTGGACCCTAAAATTTTTGTCTGACATCAGGTTCCTGAGCCACAACATTCAAAGTCATGTGATCTGACCTAACACAGAATATTTGTCGTCTCCAGCCTCAAAAATTTCTACTTAATTTCAACTGTTTCCATGATCAAACATTCAACAAAATGCAGAATATCTTCATGGTCCTGGGTTTGCAGCAGGAAAGAACCATGGTGACTTTCGTCCGGGATCAAGTCAATTCCAACATACAGAACACAAGCTGCTGGGAGAGTTCCTTGCTTGAAGATTCATTCCAGTACATTGCTCCTTGGAAACCCACATGGTTTCAAGATGCTTGGAAAAGCAATGGTTAAATTCTCATTTTCTCTTATTCTTGATGATTTTAACAGCATCTCTGAACTTCATATTGAAAAGACAACAAAAAAAAAACTCATTCACCTGTGCTTCTCTCGAAAAACCAAAAAAAAAAACACAAACTCCTCAAGGATAAAATAGCCTCTTTTGTTTCACACAATTGGCCTAATCAGCAACAGTGGGGACATCATTTAGCCAATTGGGGGACTAGAAGTTGATTTCAAAGAAAAAGAAATGGACATGTCATTGTAGTTTAACATTTACTCATTTCACTCCACCGCTGCCGCATTCTGCCGCAAGGAGATGCAGCTATGACTTCACTTGGTTTTAACCTTCTAGCCTCCACTTGGGACAACTGACAGATGAGCATCATCTATAACCTTCAGGAAGACTTAAAAAGGAAGAAAATGACCCCTCATTTGATGAAATAGGCCAACTGTAACATACAGAAAATTTGTCTTATCTGGAAATTGAGGGTGGAGCGCAACGAATGCAGCAAATCCTGAATTCGTTTGTGACATGCAACCATTTTCATGTTTTTTGTTGTGAATGTCAAATTGTTGAATTAATATTGATAATTGTGATTCTTAAAAAGTGTGAATTTTATGAAATAACAGTGAGGACATTGTTGGATAGTTGCAATGTTTATGCCATTCTCACTTTAAATTTATTCGTCATTATGGCTGTTATCTTTTCATGTCTTCAGTAAAACAGGATGTGGAATTGTGTGATATTAGATGTTTTTCACCAAATATGAGTGTTTTACAACCTTAAAAAAAACTCCTTGCTCTCTGAAAAATCAATTAACCCCTTTGCACAGAAGCCAAATTTGGCTATTTGGTTACCCAATTAAATGCTGTATGATTCAAGATTTAAGCTTCAGAAAGAGGAAAAATGTGGCTTTACTCAGAAAAGAGATTTGCAGCATTTAGAATTGCATCGTATTTCAGTTTATTTTCATGATTTTGGTAGAGAAAATGGACTGCAAACAAATCTTCATCAGAATTCACCATTGAAAGTGCAAAAAATATAAAATAAAATACTGAGAATTGGAAAAACTGCTGCGGCTTAAATCTATACGTTTCTCGGATCACAAACTCCCTGACCACAAGTAGAATTAATCTTCAACATTACATTCTAGATTACCTTCATGCTATTAGCCAAATTACACAGTTGTCCAAGTGGCTCCCCAAAGTCTAAGATGGTGCACTGTCAAATCATCAAATAATCATGTATTTAACACAAAGTTTTGAGGCATGAAATTTAATATGATCTAATGATTGTCTGGTTGAGTTTAGCATGAATTTGAGTGCAGCTGAACATCAGTGGTCACCAGTAACTTCTCCAAACACAAAAAAATGCCTTCTCTCCATAAAGTTTAGAGTTTTGTCCATTTTTCCCTCAAGCCAGCACACAGTCATTATATAAACTGCTGACTAAACTGTCAGAACATTCACCCTGCAATAAAATTATCATTTCTGACGTCCAAGTTCACAAACTCATTTCAACACTTAAAAGGAACAAATACAACTCACTAACTCAGTAATATCTTAATTCTGAGATATACCTTATTTTAACAGGATTGACATTCCACTTTCAGGGAAGATCAGACAAAATAGTCTCCCTGGATTCAACAGATCCATGCAATGAACGTACCAGAGGGTCCACCGAAATGCATGGGCAGTTCACATTTTGAACAGGAAAAAACCTCGGCATTCGACTATGAGTACGGTATACATTCCAATACAAAAAGAAAAAGTAGGCGTGCAATGCACGGAATACCCCTTAGCCCGATGTCGTCTCCAAAAACTTCAATGCCCGCCCGCCCAACCGCATGAAGGATAGCAATACCCCGTAAGCCTTGAGGGCTGAGGGGTAAAAAGTAGCAGCCTAACCTTTTTCCTGAATCCCTTCTCCAGAGACCAATGTATCCAGTAGAAGGAACCCGCCTGTCCTGTTTCATTCAAAATAATTCCCATTGACCATGTCCTTATCTCATTTAAATACTGTAAATGTAACTGAACACTTCAATGGCAGTTTTGCAAGTCTTTTTTCTAAAAATCGCGTCAATTTCAGCTGCGTAATGTGAGCAACGTAGACAGGATACAACCGAACCTGCCGGTATGCATAGGCTTGTATGCTCTCTCTTTGTACAATGTGTTTCACTTACAGTGGAAAGTTTAAACACTCGGGAATTGGATAAGAAAGGAGGCAATCAGTACATTGTTACTGGGGAAGTTTCACGAGGGCGTTAAGTATAACTTTGCAGTTAAGCAGAAAAGCCTGAGTGTATGAGAGATTGGCTATCAACACCAGTACTTGGGTGGATATAAGGAAGTGGTGAATTTATCAATGAAGGAATCTACACGTAAATCCATGGTAGGGAGCTTCGCATTTTTAGCTGCGACCAAGCAGCTCTATGAACGCTTCTGTCTGTCTGACCGTCCGACTGTCCGTCTGTGACACCTTTTTGACCATGTTCCTGTCGTCGTATCCTCATGAAATTTTCAGGAGTTATTGACCTTCATCAAAGTGATGTCCATGCACAAGGTCGAGGTCAAAGGTCAAGTTCAGAGGTCACAACCTTGTTTGCGGGTTTTCGCGCTGTAACTCCAGTTAGAATTCATGGATCGCTATGAAATTTTGGAAATAGCTTCTAGGCATAGAGGAGGTGTTCCTTATTGTTTTTCAAGGTCATCCGTCAAATCCTAAGGTCACAAAGGCAAAAAAGTGTCAATTTTGCCCGATTTGACGGTTTTCGCACCGTAACTCAAGTTTAATTCAATGAATGGCTGTGAAATCTTAGAACAAGCTTCTTGGTATAGAGGAGGGGTTCCCTATTTTTAAGGTTATCTGTCGAATCCCAAGGTCACACCGGTCAAAAAAGTGTCGATTTTGCCCCGATTTCACAGTTTTCACACCGTAACTCCACTTTAACTTGATGAAGGGCTATTACATCTTAGAACAAGCTTCTTGGTACAGAGGAAGGGTCCCCTATTGATTTTCAAGGTCATTTGCCAATTTCAAGATCACACTTGTACAAGAAACCACCAGTCATGGACACTAGGCCACGTGACGGATGCTAGGCGAGGTCGCAGCTATTAGATCCTTCTGATCTACTTGTTTGAAAAAGATGACTGTAATTGACCGCAGAATGTGAGAATCAATACAATGTCAAATTTTTTGCTTCAGAAAACTGGTTTTTCTGAAACACTAATTGGAATACCGTTGGCTCACTGTAGCTAAAGTGGCTGCTACATAGGACAACGATTTTTTTTCTGTCGCAAAAGATAATTTTTTTAAATTAATTTATTTCTTTTTAAACTGCTGGATCGATGCTATTGGCAAGGATATTGACCAGTTTACACATCAGGCTTAGCTGTGGAGTTTAATTCATGCAACTCTTGAAAAACAGGGAGTGTAGTGAACTTCCCCATATTCAAAAGCACGTTTGAAATCTGCTTGCTGGTGAATATTCAATAACTGATCCAGGGGTGCTTTCTAGTGGTCGAGTACAGTAACTGAGTGCTTAAATTTGCAGTTCCATAGACGCTAGCATCTACATCTGCAGACAGGGGTTAAGGATTAATCTAAGGATTAATCCATTTACTAATGTCAGATGGGCTATTTTGTACATTCAACATAGATCTGTAGTTCATAATTTAGTATAGACGCGTCTTATGAAGATATTCTCAGTCCTTGTGAATTTTGACCCAGACCAGACTGTGAGGGTATCAAATATCAACAGTATGCAGTGATATTGATAGGTTTTCTTTTTGGTGAGTCCATGGGACCCACAGGTGGTGGTCTGAGTGGGTTACTGGGAAATTCAGTGGGTCCCCAATGAAAAAAAATTTCTATTAGTTATATTCTTTGAATTCTTAAATTGTAGCGTTGAACTCCTTTGATGGTAGTATGGTATGATATGGTTATAATTAAAGGATACATTTTGAACATGCATGAATATATGTGAAATTAAATAAAATTTCAAATCTGAAAAGTTAATCGTAAAACAACTGTCACAGTGACATGGCATGCAAAAATCAAATAAAATGGCATTTTTGTAGCAACGTAAATGGCTCCAAATTAAATTACTAAAATTCAAATTAAAACAAAATGGTTTCTGTAGTACCAAAAAAATTTACAATAAGTTCTGATTTTAACAGGCAAACAAAACATTCTCATCAACATGACAGTCAACAAAGACATTGTCATCAAAATAACAACAAAATCTTGTCTGAACATCAACTAAATCAAATGAACTGAGTCAATCACTCAAACTTTTAGCACAAAAATGAAACTTGACTAACACAGTGGAAAGTCTGTTGAGAAAAATGATTAAGATATGTTTGTGGTGAGAGGGTTGAAACTGTGCTTATCTGGTCTCCTGAAGGCAAGGTTTCTTTTGCTAGGTACTGTGATTTTTAAACACGAGTTGTTCAATATGGGTTTCTCAAAACCATTTTTAAGCGATAGTAAACTCTGCCCTGATGTGTTTATCGAAACAATTATCCTTATTGTGTGCATTCATCGCATTAAAAAAAAAAAATAAAAAATTGAGCAAACAAATTTTATGTCGACGCTCCATCCCTCATGATCTGCACCATTTTGACTGGGCTCAATCTGAAACGTGACGTCAGATTGACCCAGCCACGCTCCAATGTCTGAAAACGATTAGCATCCAGCTGCAGCTCCAGAGCGGAAGCCCCTGACGTGATGCAAGCCCCTGGCTTGACATAAGTGAAATAATGGCTATTCACTGTTTTTATTCACTTGGCTAGCTAGGCTAGCGAACTAGCTACCTAGCTATTTCGCTAGCCTAGTGATATTTATTGAATAGTCAAGCTTCCTTCACGCCAGGGGCTTGTCACGTCAGGGGCTTCTTCTCCGGGGCTGCATCTGGGTGGTATTGCTAACTTAAAATGATGCTGTATATGCGCACTGCATTCTAACTCAACCAGCATGTTGAACAGAGAAGATGATGGCTGTGTTACAAGTTCGGACAAGGAAATCACCTGTGATGTACATTTGCAGGGATACCAGTTTGAACCTAAACGAACAGCGAGGCGTTAGAAGGGAAACGCATACAGTCCACCATTGTGAACTCGACTGGACTGGGTCACTCAAACGTCACAAGGAAAAAACATGTGACATGGGAAATGCTTTTGATTGGTGAATCCACTTCCGACCTTTCACTATGGCAGCGCAGTACAGTTTGCTACAGAACCCATGCATTCTCAATGTTCATCAATTCTAAATGCTTCGCATTTATGAAAAAAAAAAAAAAAAAGAAATGTAAAGTTTGCTTTTTCTGATATTGGAGATATATTTAATAGATAATAGAATAGAAGATTATAGAATACTCTGCGACGGTATACAATCACTTTAACATGCGTATAACTAACATGCATTTAAATTTTAAACGCGTGTTAAAATGCTGTTGTATGCGGACAGCTAAATGAACGTTTAAACACCATTTTACAAGATGGGATCATCGCACATTTAACTGCACGTGATTAACTTTGCATTTTGTCCTCCGACTAAACAGGTGCGGTCAAATTATGACAACCTGCCATTGCATAATGGGCATTTCCAAGTGTCGTTACCGGTTAATAACCCCATATATAGGGGTAATTGCGTTGTGGACACGAATTTCGCACAGAGATGTCGGCAAAGAAAATGTGGCGAGAATTTAACTTCACTTCAAAGAATGTCAAACTTTCTTTTTGTGTCCTGTGGATGTGAGCAAGATGCTGACGTCACCCTGCTGAAAATTCCAGCTTTGACCAGCCTAGGCTGGTCTGGCTGGTTTAAGCTGTGTTTTGGACAGTTTTAGCTGTTCGACCAACCCTACACCTGCTGACTCCAGCTGAAAACATCAGCTTAACCAGCTGTGACCACCTTCATCAAGCTATAGAGACCCGCTACATAAGCTATGACCAGCTGGGAACACCGCTCAGACATCTTAAACCAGCTCAGGATTCTAACAGCTAAAATAGTGACATGACATGCATTTCATGCATTGTGAGTTTACTGCGTCCTTTCAGATTTTAATGGGTCAGGGAAGTAGGACGCGTACCAAGCAACATCACTGAGATATCATAATTTATTTGCTGATTCAGTTAGTTTAATTGGTTCTTAATGTTTAAGGTTCAGACAGCCCGGATTGTTGACCCCCCTGGATTGGGCTGAAGTTTTTTTTGTGAGATGGTTATGGTACCCAAACTTCAAAACCCAAAAGGTTCCATGGTTGGCCTCTTATAACCTCTTGTAAATTACAGCGACCCCTATTTTGGACCCCCTGTGGCAGTAACAAAGTTCCCACCCATCTAATTCATAACTTTGAGGGTGTCCCAGGTCTTTGCTTCTTGATATGGAAATTGCATGGAGGGTACCATACAATAATAATGTTATTTTTCTGGGACACCTTCAAAGTTTGCCTATAGGGGGCCCTCAATACACTCTGGGCTGAAAATTGCTTTAATTAGGCCTCCAGTTATTTTGAAACTTTGAGGGCATCGTACAAATTTTATTGCAGGTATTGTTCATTTTGGAGGTGTCTGATAGGTATGTACTGTTATTTCAGTGGGACGCCCTCAAAGTTGGGAGAAAAAGGGGTCCAAAAAGGGTCCCGACTCAAAAAAAAGAGTAAACAGAGGTCTTTTCAGGACCCAATTTCTCAAAACTTTGAGGGTGAATTCATAAACAAGTTACAGCATTTGAAAGGCATAGACCTAAATATTAAAACAAAACAAGAAAATAACTGGGATCTGCTGTAATGAACTTTAAATAACAAAAAACAAAATTGCACTTGGCGGCAGTCACTGTTCAAATACTAGGGCACCATAAGGCCTACCGATAGCCAAGTGGCCTACTGTTGACCCCCAAACAAAATCAACTCCTTTTTTTCAAAAACAGTTCCTGAGGTTTTCTTGAGTAGCTGTATCTTAAATTTTGGTTCTATGCTGTTTTAGACTTCAGGAGTCACATGGGTGCACTTTGAGGTCACCAAGTGCAAATGCACAAATAAGTCAACATTGCATGCATGTTTTGGCTCATTTGCTCAAAGGAGGTGACGGGCTTCACATCTAAGCGAGATGTTTTCTGGATGTCAATTTCACTTTTGAAATTTCACTTAACCCGATAACCAGTTGGCTGTCTAACTAGCGAGCTATTGCATTACAGAGTTCGGTATCACTTTTGCGTTGCAAGCTATGTTGCTAACTTGCTCGCTATTTCAGTAGCCCATTGGCGATAAATTGCTGACTTTTTCCTGTGTGTTTATTTTATGGGCTACATGTAGGGTAACCACATCCATTGTAGTGAATGCTAGCTAATTGACAAGCTGGCTAGCAAACTAATGCACAATTCAACATTTTCCTGGACATCGGCAAGTGTGGAGGACAAAAGTCAATTGTTCCCTACTTGCTGCTAAACTTCGCTGACACTGAAATGGCGAGCTAAAAGTCTTGAAACAAACATAAACTAACGAGTCAGTTGAGTGCAGAGTAGTTTGTTGCTGCTTGGACTATTTCCACATTTTTTTCCTCCACGGGTTGTATGTGGGATGTTTTTTCAATGGGCCGCCCTGTCACCAAACAACCAATCGCTGTGTTATTGTCCCAAGACTTATGCATAAGAATTGACGTCATGTATTGCGACGGAGATTTACTTCGACTTATCTCAGAGTTACTCCTAGTCTAGGAGTTACCAGTTTTCTGAACTAGAAGTTGTTCTCGGCCGATTTGTGATTAAATTTTAAGGTTTTACTCCTACATAATGTTTTAGCGCTAATTAGGAGTACTCCTAGCGGTAAGATAAGATGCTTTACGGGCCCTGAAACGGTTGTGAAATTAGTGTCTTTTTCATTGGTGATAAATCTCACAAGATAATTACAATTTACGACACAAGAATATTACAGAAGGTACTTTTTATAAAGCGCAGTTGTATTCTCATGCATTTTGCACCCGTATTCATTTGAAGGGCTGTAATGAAACGTTTCATGCTTGCTAGCTAATTAGCCCTCCCATTGAATTGAATAGACTGCTGACTAAAACAACGCTAGCAATTGATAACGGTCTCCAGCGAGCTACTTTGGTACCATTACCGTCGCGGGGACTGCATTAACTGAACATTAACTGATTAAAATTAAAAAGGTGGCTAACAAGCTGGTTGCTTGTAACTGGCAATACAATACTTCCACAGCAATACTTACCGAGATAATATTTAAAACAGTGGACAAGTCGCTGTGTCTGTTTATTGAGTTCAAAAAGACAAGGAGGGTAGAAAGGCTTGGCTGTTCGCTAGAAATTAGGAGAAAAACATTTTCTCTGTCCCCTCGATCCGTGCTGTGCAGTGATCATTTCTGAGAGCAGTATTTAATGGGACAGGGACATAGATGAAGCTGAGGAAAGGAGTAGCCAGAGTTAACTAGCGCTTCCTTTTAACAACGTTGGCAAGAGCTGTATGATTCAATATGAACAATTCGGTTGACTGCAAATATACTCAACCAGGGTACAATGAAGTGAAGAAACCAGGGAGTAATTTGATAATGTACACGGAAATTCATTGACGTTCCTTATAACGGGGAAAACTTCCAAGCGCACATCTTATTAGAGGGTCATTAAAAGCCTCAATCACGTTAACTTTTTTGTTTGCACTTGTACATTGACAGTCACATTTCGATCTTCTCATTAGTAAGTGCGCCACTTTTCATCCTCCAAAAGGCACGTATTTGGGGAAACAAAATGTCCATGCCAAAATGACACTGACTCGCATGCTACACATCAGTGAACGGAACCTGCACCGCTATGCTTGTTTTGAACTCAGACGAGGCTGAAGTTTCCTGGTTAGTTGTCTGACCTAGCAACAGTAACTGTGAGGCGGGGCTTGGGATTGATGCAAACTTCCGTTCCGAGTGTGGTTCCTCACAGCCTGTAGTTCATGGCTGAGCTCTGTACTGAAATGCCAAAGTCTTGTCTGAATCGGCCTGTTTGAAGTTTTAGGCCTGTGGGAACGCGAACATTTCATCTTCAATAATCGGCGAAGTGTTAAAAAAAATAATGCAATCTGCAACATTATTTCAAATGTACTTTTACAATTACAAAATTTGTGTTTTAAACTCAATGAGTGCATAGCACAGGCAAGAAATTCAACAGTTTTGCTGACATCTCTTACATCACTCTTTAATTCTGATTACAGTAGCACCATGAATTTGGCTTGATAATCTGGCAACGCTGCCGCCCGCTCACGCCCATATGACTGGTTCGATGCATCTGGCAACACTCCTCCCTTCTTGGCCGCCCATTTTCTGCCCTTCAGGTCCTGCCCATCGGATCAGCCACCGGTGCCCACCCCATACTTCTAGTCTCTAGTCCCGCCCCTGCCTGAAATCCCAGCCCCCGCGTTGTGCCCCTGTAGTCTTTGACTCCAAGTCCACTTCCTTTAGCGCAAAGTTATTACATTAATGGTTGAGTGTTATTACATTATTGGGCAGTCCTTTTTTATTACATTATCGGTCAAAATGTCTTTTCATTATTGGGCAGGCGGCCATTAAATTATCAGTTGAAGTTATTACATTATCAGGCAGTTATTACATTATCGGTTAATTGTCCCCCGCCGCGCGGAACATAGTATTCACGACCGTCCGTACGTACGTCCGTCCGTCCGTACGTCCCGAATCCTTGTCAGCGAGATATCTCAAGAACGAATTGACGGATTTTCTTCAAATTTGATGTCAACATGTATTAATCTGATATCCCGGCGCCAGTCGATTTCGGTGACCTTCACGCCATTCTCAAGGTCGCACCGAGAGACTGTGGATTTTCACTCTGATAGCCTTGTCAGCGAAATATCTCAAGAACGAATCCACGGATTTTCTTCAAATCTTATGTCAACATGTATTAGGGTGATACCCCGGCGTTAGTCGATTTCGGTGACCTTCGCGCCGTTCTCAAGGTCACACCGAGAGATTGTGGATTTTCACACTGATAGCGTTGTCAGCGAGATATCTCAAGAACGAATCCACGGATTTTCTTCAAATCTTATGTCAACATGTATTAGGGTGATACCCCGGCGTTAGTCGATTTCGGTGACCTTCGCGCCGTTCTCAAGGTCACACCGAGAGATTGTGGATTTTCACACTGATAGCGTTGTCAGCGAGATATCTCAAGAACGAATCCACGGATTTTCTTCGAATCTTATGTCAACATGTATTAGGGTGATACCCCAGTGCCAGTCCATTTTGGTGACCTTCGCGCCATTCTCAAGGTCACACCGAGAAATTGTTCTTTTTGACACAATTTCACATTTTGTGGCGGGGGACAAAGACAAGTTAGTGTCAAATACTTGTTTTATTAGATTGTCGGGCAGCTGTTGCATTATTGGTCTGTTATTACATTAACAATTGTAACAAGGTCTGATTGCTTGCAGCATCTGAAACATACAAGGAAAGTTTCTCGCGCAGTCAGACCAGTTAAAGACTAAAATCCCTTCCACTGTTTCCCTACAGGAGCTGCACTTCTGAACACATTTGATCAGCAGAATGATGCAGGCAGGAGTCCGTCTGAGACAGGACACTGAGACGACCCTACCAGAGCTCCCCGAGCAGCACAGGATCAGAGAGAAAGAAGAGGAACTACATGGACTGGAGTCTGTCCACATGGCAGAGTCAGAGACAAAATGTACTGCACCAGGACTCAACACACTGGAGCCAGAGTGTGTTACTGCAAACAGCAGGGTCAGTGATTTACATCACACTGAAGCTTCACTGATAAAAACAGAAACTGATCTGAGCTCCATCTGCTCTGGGGGTCTTAAGATGGAGAGCCTCGACTTGGCAGAACTGGGCTGTGTGACCCATCTGTATCCTGACCAAGTCAAATCGGAAGTTGATGTGAAAGACTATATTAAGACTGAACATGTCAGTGTCGTGCCGGACATTAAGTGTGTCGACATAAAATCTGATGAACTGAAGCTGGAATCCAGTGAAGTTTTAGTGAGTGATCTCATGAATACTGTGCTTAATGGAGCTGGTGTGAATGAAAATTGCCAGACTGGACCATGTCAATATCCAGTAGAGCCAAATCCAATCAGTGCAATACAGACAAATTTAATCCAAGATGTGGGAATCCTCAGTGAAAATCCCAACCAATGCTCTCGTATAAATGATCTCAAGAGAGTTCCTAGAACTGAAAAGCCCTACAAATGTGATCAATGTGAGAAATCTTTTGCTCAGAAATCTCATTTAAAATCCCACCAGAGTATGCATAGAAGTGAAAAACCTTTCAAATGTGATCAATGTGAGAAATCTTTTGCTCAGAAATCTAAT
This sequence comes from Gymnothorax reevesii, assembly GCA_029721435.1. Taxonomy (NCBI): domain Eukaryota; kingdom Metazoa; phylum Chordata; class Actinopteri; order Anguilliformes; family Muraenidae; genus Gymnothorax; species Gymnothorax reevesii. The sequence goes on from CM056575.1 coordinate 155,552,574, forward strand.
TTAAAATCCCACCAGAGTATTCATACAGATGAAAAGCCTTTCAAATGTGATCAATGTGCAAAGTCTTATGCTCAGAAATCTCATTTAATAGGCCACCAGAGGATTCATACAGGTGAAAGGCCTTTCAAATGTGATCGATGTGAGAAGTCTTATGCTCAGCTATTTCATTTAAAATGCCACCAGAGGTCTCATAAAGGTAAGTCCCTGAATTGTGATCAATGTGAGAAGTCTTTCACTAAGGAATCTTATTTAAAATACCACCAGAGGAGTCACACAGGTGAAAGGCCCTTCAAGTGTGATCAATGTGAGAAGTCTTTTACCATGAAATATAATTTAAAATGCCACCAGATGATTCATACAGGTGAAAAGCCCCACAAATGCGATCAATGTGAGAAGTCTTATGCTATTAAATATCTTTTAAAATGCCACCAGAGGATTCATACAGGCGTAAAGCCCCACAAATGTGATCGATGTGAGAAGTCTTTTGCTCAGAAATGTCATTTAATATTCCACCAGAGTATTCATACAGGTGAAAAGCCCCACAAATGTGATTGGTGTGAGAAGTCTTTTGCTCGGTGGAATTGTTTAAAATCCCACCAGATTATTCATACAAGTGAAAAGCCCTTGAAATGTGATTAGTCTGAGAAGTCTTTTGCTCAGAAATGTAATTTAAAATGCCACCAGAGGATTCATATAGAATAGAATAGAAAGCCTTTATTGTCCTTATATATAGGTGAAAACAGGCCGCAAGGTGAGCTGGACAAGTTAGATTCTAAGACCAGGAAGACTCTCACCTTACACAAAGTGACTTACAGAAACCAGTGTATGGATAGGATGTATCTCCCTCGCAGAGAAGGCGGATTAGGCCTTACAGAGATCAACCACGCCTACAGGGCAACAGTTGTTGGCATGGGACAGTACCTAAAGAGCACTAAGGAGGATATGATGAAAATGGTTGCACAACAACATGCCGAAACTTTACCCCAGCAGACGTCTCTCATAAAACTGGCTGAAAACTTTGCTGGAGACATCTTTGAAGAGAGACAAGGAAACAAACTGACACAGGCAACCAAGCTAGCAAGAAATGCACGGGCAAAATTCAGCAAAATGGAACAGAGTTGCAGAATGGACAGATGGAAGCAGCACCGTAGGGCTGGGCGCTTCCAAGAACTGGAAAAGGATTACATAGACAAAGAAGGATCAATACAGTGGCTGAAGAATGGAGAGCTGGGATTCGATGGAGAGAGAATTATAGTTGGAGCCCAAGATCAGGGGCTTTTAACAAATGGCTTCAAGAAGATGGCAGGAATATCACAAAATGATCTATGTAGATTCTGTCATATAACAGTTGAAAGTGTGAACCATTTAGTATCAGGCTGCCAAACCCTCCTGGCAGATGGATATTATACCTCCCGCCACAATAAGATCTGCAAATACCTGCACTGGAAAATATGCAAAGAGGTAGAAGTGGAAGTCAAGGAGAAAATATGGGACCATGAACCTGCACCAGTGGTCTCTAACGGGAAAGTAACCATCTTCTACGACAAAGTCATTCCAACTGGAAGGTTCATAGAGGGAGGTGCAATAAAACCAGACATTGTCATCTGGAATAGGCAGGAGAAAAGTGCCAAAATTATAGATGTCACTGTCCCCAATGACTATGGACTTAACAGAGCAGAAAGAGAAAAGATAACAAAATACCAAGATTTAAAAAATGACCTAAAAACAACTTGGTCATTGAAAGAAATTCATATAATACCAGTGGTGGTCGGTGCAGCGGGGCTTATGAAGAAAAACCTGAAGAACTACATGGAGGCCATCCCCGGTTGTCCAAGTACCCAGGAAGTACAGCTATGTGCAATCAAAGGAACGGTTACCATCTTGAAAAGAGCCCTTGGATACAATGCCAAAAATGCTTAGGGTGTAACTATAGACCCCAGGAAAGGGGCCCGTTACACGATACAATAAGAAAATAAGGAAAATAAAAAGTAAAAAGCCAGTTCAAGTTGTAAAAGCTTTAGAAGTTCAAACATTAAAAGAAGACTATTTGCTCCGGAGGTATAACCTTTGTCGCATTATGGGAAGGGAGAATCCACCCCCCCAGCCCCCCCCCCCCTTTTTCCCCCGTGTAACAACTCCGTTAGCAAATAGCCCATTAAGTCGTTAATCTGGTCAAAAAAAGGTGACACAGGTTTTTTTTTTTTTTTTTTTTTCTTCCTCCGGGGGTTTCAGTCTCCTGGGAGCAAAGTGAAGTAAAATGAATGTTAACACTAAATAATTGGCCAACTAAGTGAATTGTACGATATACAAGGTAAACACATTGTTCTCAATGACTGCGCGACTGCCGCCTGGTTTCTCTGTAGCTGATTTCGCCAACAAACTTCAGCAAGGTCTCAATACTAAGAACATTATCGAATTACCTGAATATCTAGCTAACTATGACCTGGGTTGGTTTCATACTTGCCTTTCATACGGTCTTCTTGCCAGTAAATGGTGACATTCATCGGGGTTTTTAGTCTCCTCCTCTTTACTGTATTGACGCATTGCCAAGCTTGAATAAAATATTAACGCAAACCGAGGTTTTTGTCTTTTGCATCTCATTATTACCGAAGGGCTCTTCTGATTAAACACATTGCAAATTGTTATTTTTGCATTTCCCTCCGGTTGTGGTGCCTTGATCAACTGATTTAGTTTGGTTGCTTGCTTGAGTGCTTCATGACAGCTTGTTGGGGGAGATACCGTGTTTAGTTTGCTCTCATGGTAAACAACTTTTTCCGGTCCGTTTTGAATTAAAGGGAACTGGAGCTTTACTCTGCCTCAGTTGCCTTTGGTTGTTTTTGTGGCTAGTTGGCTAGAAATTTACTGTTTGCATTGTTGACTGGGGATCAGAGATTTAGCATGTATTCAGTAGGGCAGCTGTTACTTAAAGGAGCAGTGTGTAGAATTTAGATGGTTATATTCCATTTCTGCCAAAATATCTTTCAAAACTACTTTTTTTCATGTGATTATACACTTCTAAAAATCTTTGAGTTTCATTTCGCTTAGAATAAGCCCTTTAAACCTTCATGGGAGCGGGTCCACCTCGCTGAAGGACGCCATGCTGCACCGCCATTTTTTCTACAGTTGCCCAGAACGGGAAAAAAGTAAAGAAACAATGCACTGACATGAGAGCGCCTTTCACGTTTTTGTGAAAGGGACAGTGTGTGTAGGAATTACTCCCATCCAAATTACTCCCAAACAAATTTCTCTGTTCTTTTGGAGTATGAATCAGCCTTAAGGCTAATGCATTGCCTCGATTGAACTGGTCCGGACTGTAATGAAATATATCGCCTTTCACTCTGTATTGCATAGGTTGATAAGTGTGGTGCACTGCTGTCAGCTTGAGCCACACGCTGTTAATAGCCAATTTATTTGCGTGACAGTTGACAGGTGTACGATTTTTAACAACGTTGATTTAAATGCAGCATACGCGCGTCCAAATGAATGATTGTCGCCTTACTTAACTGGTGCTGCTTTTTCTATCCGATTAATCGTGGAGCGCTCTGAGTGAACCTTTTGTTAATTATGAAAATGACTGAAAACGGGTCAGGACTAATAATTGTTTAAAACTGATGTTTTGTGCAACCCAATTCTCAGTTCTGGCGACGCCACTGTATACTGAATTTATCCCATGATTTCATCGCTGTTAGATTGCATATGGAGAGAAAGAAACGGAAAACGCATCAAGGAAAGGGAAAAAGATTGAGAACTAACTAACAAAGTCGCTGTGATAGCCTCTCTTCCTGATTCCTCCCGCGTCTCAATCACTCTGCACTGGCTGGCAGGGCAAACGTGGATTAATTCCGCGTTTGGTGCCATTTGTCCCTTGCCGGCAGCAACGGTTTCAAGATGGCTGACTGTCATGGCGCTCCCCTACCAGCTTACCTGTCCAATGTAGAAGGGTATTTCAGCCAAACTGGGAGCAATTCCAAACATCCAAAGGGTGTCTTTTTAACCCTTGTGTAGGGTCTTAAAACCTGAGGGAAAAATCTAAAGGGGCCTTTTAGGAGAGGCCTATGACCATAAGGTATACGCGAGACCGAAAAAAATCCAAAAGAGAAAATCTCCCTGGAAAAAAAAATTTTAAAAATATTGCTTATGTCTGGGACTATTTTCATCAAAAAGCGTGACATAAAAACACTTCAAATAAAATCTGATTTTTAGACAATTAATTTCACATTATCTATTTATCATTAAAATAAACATTAGTTATGACGTGTACTTTCCCGGAAAACTAGTAAATTGATCGGGCATTGGGACTTCCCTTCTCAGCAACTCAATCAATAAAGCAATACCGACGCTACAGTGGAGTCCCATTATACGATATAGGTAGCATCGGTAGAACCCTTGATGCACATCCCACAGGAGAAATATTATTAATTTTATTTTCCACCATGGTATCGAAAAAATATTGTAAAACAATAGTCTGTGTTTTCCGCAAACTGATTGGTTAATTACCCTTGTCGAATAGTGTTCGACATCCCTGAAATGACAGGACCTTTTCACCTGCTCATGAATTCATTAGCATGCAGAGGTGTATAATCCAGGGGTCAGAAAGTAAAAATCCTACCATGTTTTCATTCCAACCGTAAACTCCTGTCAGCAGATTTGACTTGTTAGTTTTACCACCCAGCTGAAGAATAGTGTCAGCTGCCAGGTCTTCTGTGGCTGGAACAATATCCTGGGATGGACTTTTACTTTCGGAACCTGGATTATACAACTCTGTTGGCATGAAAATGGACCTACTTTCGCTCATTCAGCCCATCAGTTCAACTTGACAGGTTGCGGAATTCTAGCGCGCGACTCGATGACCTAATTGTGACGGATCACGTCACGAAAAGAGTCCGTGCAAAAAAACGTTTTTCTCGCTTATGGTTTACAATATCGATAAATAGTTACGTTTGTGAAATTTATGGTTTACAATATCGATAAATAGTTACGTTTATGAAATTTCCTGGGATTCATTGGAATTCAGCGCCCGCAAATTTAAACGTTTAAAACCTCCGACTAACGTTGTCGGTTTTAAACTAAATTTGCGGGCGTTGAATTCCAATGAATCCCGGAAATTTCAAAACGTAACTATTTATCTTCATATTGGAATAAATATACAAGAAGTAAAAAACCATAGCGAATAATTGTTTTCGTGATATTTACAATATCGTATTCACACCACGGCGTGGTGTCCAAGACGTAAAATGTAGCATTGGTACAAAACGCGCACCGGTTTCGAAAAAAAATTACACCCGGCTTCAAAATGGAATATTCCGGCAAAGAGGCTTAAGTCATACTTCATTGACAACAACACGCTGTGGATTTTTGTGCATGGTAAATCATATCGGCAGGTTGTTGTTGTGGTGTCACGTTGTAGCATCGGCGTTGTGATAGGTGCAGATGCGGCTCAATTATATCTCTGGTAAGTATTTTCATTATTATTTCTTAGTTCCGGGGTGGATTTTAAGCGTGAACTTTTACAGTAAAGTACCTTTTTGTGTGAAATTAATTCTTTTTTCCGTCCCGATTTTCGAGGTAAACATTGATGTGGACGCCATCCAAAATGACGTCCTGTAGCATCGGTAAACTGAATTGCGATTTACACTGCTGTTTTAATTTCAATTTTCAATTTCAATTTATTTGTACAGCGCTTTTCGACAGAAACTGTCACAAAGACGCTTTACAGTCAGAGATGAGTTACTGATAGGGCAGTGCCCAGCCTATTACCCACTACAGCAAATGAGGCAAACTCCCTGTAGGGAGAAAAATCCTCAAACAGTGGTGAGAACTCCTCAGTGGGAAGAAATCTCAGGAGGAACTCGGCTATAGTGGGGAAGCGCATCCTCCGCCGGCTAGCTAGTTGATAACAAGATAATGACAATACAGTTCCATTAAAGTCCATCTAAACCAGGGGTGGGCAATCACGATCCTGGAGGGCCGGTGAATGCAGGTTTTTATTCCTATCAATTACCCTGACTAATTGAGTTAATTGATTGCATGCGCAAACACAGATTTTCGCAATGATTCGATCAAAGGAAAATGTTTTATGAAGGGAGACAAGACTAGTCTCTGTAGTTTCATGATAATTTAAAGAAATGCGCATGAAACGTCAGATTTCATAAATGGTTTGGCTAATTGAGACTAATTAAAGACCAGACGCTGGTGTGAAAACCAGGGACAGATACGGCCCTCGCTGCCCACCTCTGATCTAAACAGTGCCATCAGTTGCTCGAGGAAGTGGCATGCCAAGGATGGTTCAGAACTGGATCAGGACCGCATCAGGACAGCAGCAGCCAGCGCTCATGGTGAAGGGCAGGGCTCGGATGATCCAGAACTCAGGGTTGTGGAGGGAAAGATCCTCGAAGAGAGACAGAAAAAAGTGGGGTGAGGCACTGGATAAAAATACTGCGTATTAATAAAAATACAGTCCCGTGTCATGTGCCAAATGAGAATTTAGGAGCAGACTGGTCAGGAAACAATCAACACCCCTCCATCCACTTCCTACAGCACAGAGGCCTTACACTTATTCCAGGAAGATCACTTCAGATTTTCTAGACACTGGTACCATATGGACCTCCCCGGTGACTAAGGCTGTAGCAAGCCCCACTGGCACCGTTAATGCATACTCGGTGCCACCGGTTCCACATGAATTTGCTTAACACTGGCTTCCAATATTGTGAACACATCATAAATCAAGGTTGTAGTCAGTCCCACCAGAGCTAACACACAACTAATCATGAACTAATCATAGGCTTGACTAAAAAGATAAGTTTTCAGCCTACTCTTGAAGACTGAGAGTGTGTCCGAAGCCCGAATTTGTCTCGGGAGATTGTTCCATAAAATTGGTGCTTTGTAAGAGAATGCTCTGCCTCCAATTGTAATTCTAGATATAGTTGGAATTTTCAAGTAGTCAGCACCTTGTGAACAAAGTAATCTTGGTGGGGAGTAAGGAATGAGAAGACGGCAAAGATATTCCGGGGCCAAGTCATTTAAGGCCTTGTAAGTTAGTAATAGTATTTTGTACTCAATTCTAAATTTTACAGGCAGCCAATGAAGATTTTTGAGCGCCGGGCTAATGTGATCATATTTCTTGGTCCTAGTCAGAACCCTAGCTGCAGCATTCTGCAGTAATTGAAGACGTTTCAGGGCTGAGCTAGTGCCACCAGACAGTAAGACATTGCAATAGTCCAGCTGAGAGGACACACATGCGTGAACCAATTTTTCAGCATCTTGAAGGGACAACATTTTTCTAAGTTTGTGTGATAGTTGAGGGTCCTGTCACTAGGAATGTCTCCTAATAAGTACGTGCCCTGGCTACCTTGCCAGCCAGGCTCTTTGGCGATGTGGTCAGCGCGCATGACTCTCTTCCGGGAGCTTGAAGGTTCAAGTCCCCGCCCGGGCCCTCCTTCGGCCTGCTACATTCAGATATGTTTCGAACATGGAAAAAAGCCACTCGGATGATATTGTTGATGTGAGCCTGGAAAGAGAGTTCTGAATCAAGAGTCACCCCTAGGTTTTTATCGACAGCTCTGGCAGAAACAGAGAGGCCATCTAAGTTAAGAGAAAACTTAACGAAGGAGTCTCTAAGAAATTTGGGACCCAGTACCAATATTTCAGTCTTATCTGGGTTTAGTGAAAGTAAATTTTGCGTCATCCAAGCTTTAACAGCTTTAAGACACATCTCTAATCTAGTAACCGGATAATTTTCACCCGGTTTAAAGGATATATAGAGCTGCATGTCGTCTGCATAACAATGGTAATTAACATCAAGTCTACTTATGATATTTCCAAGCGGAAGCACGTATAGAGAAGAAAGCAAAGGGCCCAGAACAGATCCTTGAGGTATTCCAAAGTTAACCTTGGAATACTCTGAATACTTGTTATTTACCCGGACAAACTGAGATCTATCTGACAGGTAAGACTTAAACCATGAAAGGGCAAGTCCAGAAATGCCAACTAATTTTTCCAACCTACGAAGAGGAATATGGTGGTCTACAGTATCAAAGGCAGCACTTAAATCGAGAAGGAAGAGAACTGAGATGCGGCACTATCCATAGAGAGAAGCATATCATTTGCTACCACAGTGAGGGCTGTTTCAGTGCTGTGATGCTTTCTATAGGCAGACTGAAAACTGTCAAATACCTCATTAGTTTGCAGGAAAGAAGAGAGCTGTTGGGCGACACATTTTTCAAGGATCTTTGATAAAAATGTGAGGTTAGAGATTGCCCTATAATTGGCTAGGACTGTGGGATCCAAATCTGGTTTTTTAAGCAGCGGCTTGATTTCTGCCATCTTTAAATGAAGTGGGAATAATACCTGAAATCAGAGAAGAATTAATTATGTGAAGAATTGGGCCGCCAAGAATGGGCAGGAGTTCTTTCATTATCTTTGAGGGAATGGGATCCAAGATACAAGTACATGATTTGGAAGTAACAACTAATTTGGCTAGTTCACTCAGGGATAGAGGAGAAAGGGATCCAAACTGGTTTTTGTGTAATGTGGAAGACTCCATATCATGAGAAACGCCATCGCAAACTGGTAAGGAAGCAGTGATGATCTCTCTAATTCCATTAATTTTGCCATTAAAGAATTTTAAAAATCATCACTGCTGCAAGAGACTGGAATTTGAGAGTTACTTGCAGCATGATTGTTAGTTAACTTGGCCACGGTTTTGAACAAAAATCGAGAATTATTTTTATTTTCCTGCATGAGATTTGAAAACTAGCAGGACCCTGCACAAGAGAGAGCATGCTTATATGCAACAAGGCTCTCTTTCCAAGCACTATGGAATACCTGGAGTTTAGTGGAGCGCCTTTTGCGTTCTAGTTGACGAGATTTTTGCTTTAGTGTCCTTGTCTGGTCAGTGTACCACGGGGCTGGCCTCTTCTTCTGATTAACCTTTTTATATTTCAGTGGCGCGACTACATTAAGGGAACAATGGAGAGCATCAGCAAACTCTTCTGCGGTATCGTCAATAGAGGGCACTGATTGGATGCTCAAAATAAGATGGGAAAACCTCAGTGAATTTTGTAGAAGTTGTTGCAGTAAAAGTACGACCAGTGTACATCCTAGTTTCTAACAAGGGTGCAGGGTGGGTCAGTTGTAAACAGAATGTGATAAGAAAATGATCAGACAAACTGGGATTATTTGAATGAATCCTGACCTGCCCAATGTTAATGCCAAAGCTTAAGATCAAGTCTAAAGTATGACCATGAAAATGAGTTGGGCCAACGACATTGAGCGAAGCCGACTGACTCCAAAATGTTAGTGAATGCAGATGTTCGAGAATCATCTGCCCTCTCAAGGTGCAGGTTAAAGTCGCCCAATATAACTATTCTATCATAGCTTAAAACTAACTCTGAAAGGAATTCTGAAAAATCTTGAATGAAGGCAGAGTAAAGGCCAGGGGGCCTGTAGACTGTCACCAGAGCTAAAGGCTGATCAGGGGCAGGGCTCACACCTGTATCCAGCACTGAAAAATTCATTGCTAAAACCTCAAATGTATCAAATTTATACTGTAGTTTTGGCACTGAGTGAATAGAGTCACTATAAATAGTTGCAACACCCCCACCTCTCCGGCCCAGGCGGGGGTTTCGAGTGTATATAAAACCAGGTGGAGAGGCTTCATTCAAAGATAAGTTTTCATCTGGTGTCAGCTATGTTTCTGTGAGACACAGTATATCAAGATAACAATCAGAGATTAATTCTTTCACAAGAGCTGCTTTAGAGTTTTTTGAGTTACCGTGAAGCTACGCATTTTTACGTGTAGGGTAGACTGAGTGCAGTTGAGACGTGTACAGTTCAGACAACGACAATATCCTGACTGCGCAGCATGCCTCAGCTGTGATTTTTGCTGTGCACATGAGTATTAGCATCCTCTTTGATAGTGCGAAAAACTCTGTGCGAAGCTCCGCTCTGAAGATATAAACAAAACTATGTTTTGGCAGGTTAGATTTTGATTTTACCATGTCCCTTCCACAATGAATATCTTATTACCCTTATGCGACTTCAGTTGAGACACAATTTATCGACTCTACCCGACGTATAACTCCATTGCTTCGCATGCAGTTTAGCTGCGCAGACTTATAACCGGTTTTAAGTCAGAATTACTCAAAATTAGAGGCAAATGTAAATTAATTTTGATATTTGTGATATTTGAAGGGTCTACTATTAATGGATGTATTTTTCTGGCATGAATATTATAAGAATAACAGAGTATGTACAAACCCAAAACCAGTGAAGTTGGCACGTTGTCTAAATCGTAAATAAAAACAGAATACAATGATTTGCAAATCCTTTTCAACCTATATTCAATTTAATACACTGCAAAGACAAGTTGCTTAATGTTCGAACAGGTAAACTTGGTAATATTTTGCAAATATTAGCTCATTTGGAATTTTATGCTTGCCACATGTTTCAAAAAAGCTGGCACAAGTGGCAAAAAAGACAGAGAGTTGAGGAATGCTCATCAAACACTTATTTGGAACATCCCACAGGTGAACGGGCTAATTGGGAACAGGTGGGTGCCATGATTGGGTATAAAAGCAGCTTCCCTGAAATGCTTAGTCATTCACAAACAAGGATGGGGCGAGGGTCACCACTTAGTGAACAAATGGGTGAGCTGATTGTCGAACAGTTTAAAAACAACATTCCTCAACGAGCTATTGCAAGACATTTAGGGATTTCATCATCTATGGTCCGTAATATCGTCAAAAGGTTCAGAGAATCTGGAGAAATCACTGCACGTAAGCGACAAGGCCGAAAACCAACATTGAATGCCCGTGACCTTTGATCCCTCAGGCGGTACTGCCTCAAAAACCGACATCAGTGTGTAAAGGACATCACCACATGGGCTCAGGAACACTTCAGAAAACCACTGTCAGTAACTGCTGTTCGTCGCTACATCTGCAAGTGCAAGTTAAAACTCTACAATGCAAAGCGAAAGCCATTTATCAACAGCACCCAGAAACGCCGCCGGCTTCGCTGGGCCCAAGCTCATCTAAGATGGACTGATGCAAAGTGGAAAAGTGTTCTGTGGTCTGACGAGTCCACATTTCAAATTGTTTTTGGAAACTGTGGACGTCGTGTCCTCCGGACCAAAGAGGAAAAGAACCATCCGGACTGTTATAGGCGCAAAGTTCAAAAACCAGCATCTGTGATGGTATGGGGGTGTATTAGTGCCCAAGGCATGGGCAACTTACACATATGTGAAGGCCCCATTAATGCTGAAAGGTACATACAGGTTTTGGAGCAACATATGTTGCCATCCAAGCAACATCTTTTTCATGGACGCCCCTGCTTATTTCAGCAAGACAATGCCAAGCCACATTCTGCACGTGTTACAACAGCATGGCTCTGTCGTAAAAGAGTGCGGGTACTAGTCTGGCCTGCCTGTAGTCCAGACCGGTCTCCCATTGAAAATGTGTGGCGCATTATGAAGCGTAAGATACGACAACTGAGACCCCGGACTGTTGAACAACTTAAGCTGTACATCAAGCAAGAATGGGAGAGTTCCACCTGAAAAGCTTCAAAAATTGGTCTCCTCAGTTCCCAAACATTTACTGAGTGTCGTTAAAAGGAAAGGCGATGTAACACAGCGGTAAAAAGGCCCCTGTGCCAACTTTTTTGCAATGTGTTGCTGCCTTTAAATTCTAAGTAAATGATTATTTGCAAAAAAAAATAAAGTTTCTCAGTTTGAATATTAAACATTTTGTCTTTGCAGTGTATTCAGTTCAATATAAGTTGAAAAGGATTTGCAAATCATTGTATTCTGTTTTGATCTACGATTTACATAACGTGCCAACTTCACTGGTTTTGGGTTTTGTAGTTTAAGGTGGTTGCCTCAAATGTTTTGGAATCAAAACTTCATGTGAAACTAAATATCTTTCATTGTTGATGTTGTAAAATTTACTTGGTGTTTAAATGAAAGGATGAAACTTTCTCAGTAGTATTTTGCCAGCGTAAAGCATTTACGACTAGTACAAATGAGACGATCAAGTGGAATAAGTCGGATGTCACGCACATTGATTGAGTTATAGTCATTGTTTCAAAAATCCATGAGTAACTACTTTTGAACCTCAAGTCCAAATATTTAGATTATTCTTAATGGTTGGTAACTTGTTTGTATTAATTTCATAATATAGAATGAACCTTACATAAAATGGAACTCGTATTACAGAAAACTAGATTTTGTTGTGGATTTACTCGGACACGGTGTCCATGTAGCATAGGCATGACTATTCAGTGGCATTTGAAAGCCACTTTGAACAAACATTGAGCGAATATGAGTAAGAGTTCATAAATATCTGCTTGTAAGGGATGTCAACTTGTTGTGGAAACTAGTTATTTTCTTGTATTGTACCATTGAAATAAAAATGGGAAAGTTGATGACCATATTAAAGCAACCTCCAACCGTAGATACCACAAACTCATGTATTCATATTCCATTTTTACCCCTCAGCCCTCTAAAGGCTGACGGGGTATTGCTATCCTTTGTGCGGTTGGGCGGGCGGTGGGCGGGCTGATTCTATATCAGCATTAATTAGCATTCAGGGTGGAAAGTCTGCTTGTAGACCAGACCTAGTTTATGAAATTCTCCAAAATTTGTTCAGATTACAGCAGCAATGCATTACAGTAAGTTTTATGTGGGTTCCATCCCACTCTGGTATCAAGGGTAATGATGCTGCGGACTGTCTACCGAAGGACTCAGATGCTCAGATTAACGTTCCTCTTAGCAAAGCCGAAGTAAAAACCATTATTGTGTCAGAAATTAATAGACCTTGGCAAAAGCAGTGGGACAGGGAAGTTAAGGGCCGCTTCCTTTACAAAATACAAAAACAGGTCATAGCAAGAAGACCAGGGAGATGATTTCCTCTTCCCTGCGGTTCCATTACACGTATAAGAACAGGTCACACAGGATTAAATCACAACCTTAATATAATGGGTAAACATCAAACCGGTCTATGCCCCAAATGCAACAGTAGGGAAACAGTTGAGCACATATTATTGGAGTGCCAAGCATATTGTTGGCAGAAATTAATGCTCTGAGAAGATGTTAGTGCCATAGGACAGACTAGTCTGACTCTTGAGGGCTTACTCGCCTTCTCTATTCTTAAGCCTATTGCCTGGTCCCATGTAATGACATTTTTAAAAAGAACAGGATTATTTAGTAGAATTTAATTTTTTTTTTTCTAAACAAAATAATCGTGTCCTTGCTCCATCGATGCTCCACACCTCTATAGTTGGTGGCGGTAATGCACCAAGTGTTTGCCAACAGCCAATAAAAATTAAAGAAGAAGAAGACATGGCGACAAGTGTCTGAACTGCCCCCCTTCGGAGGAGGTTTTTGCTCATATCTCCGCACGGAAAGTATCTACCGGCGTGTCCATAGCAGTTTAAGCTAAGGTAAGGTATGGAGAATGCAGTGTCTTTGTGGGCATACATTGAAAGTCAGATTATAAATATCAACCCACAGCGATACGCAGGGTCCACCGACAGCGATGTGTACAAAACTGCGCCGTGGAAACAGGCTGAAGTAGGATTAGGATCTTAACGTAGAGTAACTTAATCGCTTGTTACAGTTATGCAACTAGCTGAAATTGAAAGGCAGTTGTGTGATCTTTTAGTAGTTCGACGTTTAATAAGTTAGGGATAATTAACGAGAAGGTGTGCATTCCACGGTTTTAATTCCTGACCATATTGTTGAGGCAGAGACCTTGGGGCTTTTCAAGAGCAGGCTTGACTTAAAGCTAGATACCATTGAGTCATTCAGTATCTGAAGGAAGGGATATATTCACAATAGTAGAAATAAACTGGCGAGCTTAGTTTGGGCTGAAAGGCCTGTTCTTGCCATTCATGTTAATGCAGGGTTTTAATGCCGCTTCGTGTCGGGTGGTTATTTGCCTCCGCCAAGTGCCTTAAAACCGTGTAATGCTCACCTTCGAGTTGATTATCCCGCTTATACCATAGTCATTTGCTAGCAATATCAAATCGCAGCGTTCAGAAATATTTGGTTAAAGTTTTGCACAAAAAAAGAGTTGGTAATAATTAAATAGGCGCCGCGCCTTCTCATACCCAGTATTATAGGCCAAGCTTAATTGAACCAAATATCTTAGTTCATCTTAAGTTCATGCAGAAAGATTTTTTTTGCACATGCTTACATCCGTTTACTAGCTGACGATTTGATACCTGATTCCATCAGAAACAGATTATTCATTACACAACATTATGCAGACAGTAGCTAACTTGCTATCCACTATTACAATGAAGTTAGCTAAAATCAGTCTGCTGACATAGCACGTAGCTAGCGAACTGTCAGCAGTCGCTGATACATGAAGTGGACACGTTAGCTTCATTTGTAACCGTACACAATTACAATCGTTTAATGGATAAAGCCTGATTACTTCGCTGCTATAATATTTACGGTCAGTATCGCTTGAGTACCTATTGTTAACCACCCGGAAGGATGCAACTCATATGACGCCGCTAAATTTACTGGAGATAAATGTGCAGCTCAGTTTCTGTTATACCCAGTCAAATACCAGCTCTGATGTTGCTATGGTTACAAGATAGCTAGTGGATGAATTTCTGATGGTGAAACTACCGTATCCTGTGCGGTTCCAAGGTTTTAATGCATACCTGCCAGCCAATCAGAAAAAAGTATTCACCCAGACCATGATATAATGTTTGTTGATGATTTGATCCAATTAACAAACACTTTGAGTTATTTCCTGGACAATGATCTTGTGTGTCTTAAGTGTGTAATTTTCTGTTTTGTAAAACCAATGCTGTTAAGCAGGTAGCCGCGCAGAACACATTTTCGTATGACTAGCCCAGGTTGTGCTGTGCATTGCATGCAATGGCAGCCCAGGATCGTATTCACAAAGTCGGGCCCACTTCCGGTGCAGGGTGACTCGATGAAGAAAAAATCCTCATGGACCGTGAAACCGAATTGAAAGTGATGCGAACTAAGTAATAATCCATCAAAAAACATGCCCAAGTCGTGTGTAGTGTTTGGTTGTTCAAATCACAACATGAAACAGGGAGAGAAAATTATATTTCACGTATTTCCAAAGGAAAGTAAGCGGCGTGTAGCATGGATACAAGCTGTCAAAAGACTGAACCCTGATGCAAACATGCCAGCTCTACTGCTTTTGGCGGTAGACTACCACTTTCGGAGCATTTCATTCTGGAAAAAAAAAAAAAAACGCCACAAAAGCGGTAGAGTTGGCATGTATGCAGCAGCAAGTGGGAGCCGTCTGCTTATGCAGTGCCGCGTGGGAAGCATTTTATCGGAGGTGAAATAGTATATGGCTAAATATTTCGTTAGCTGGGAATTATTTTTGCCGTTTGCTGTCATGCTTTTAATTTACAACTCTAAGTACCTGCAATTTTTGGTTTCTGTGACAAAATGATCAAAATGGTCAAATGACATCTTTAGTACCTTAACTCTTACACAATGTATTTACTCGCAAAAATGAAAAATCGCTGATAAAGATACTAATAAGGTGGATGAGAAAGTGACATTTGTTGATGAGATGTCACGAAGATGAACACACAAGGTTAATTGTTTTCACCTAGTGCCGAATTGGGCCAGCCGGAAGTGACGACACCATGACTTCGAGAATTGGGCCTGTCCACAGAAATGGGGAACATAAGTGTGACACACAAGACGAAAAATGAACCAGTAAAGGAGAAAAAAAGATTCAACCTAATAAGTCACTAAAGGGACCTTAAATAACTTTCTGCAGTCATAAGGATAATATCAGCAAAGATGACGTTGGAACACACAGTTGAAATGGTCATGGCAACACCGATTTACGTATGTAACAAGACAGATATTTCAACCTAAAATCAACAAAAAAAATGCTTATTAGAAGTAGGTGAAAACATTAATTTATTCTAAAAGTCATAAAAACAATAACACCGATGAAAAAAATACATTGAGTAGTATTAAAAATCAAATTTTCTTCCAGATTTGCAATTTGTGGATTTGCCGCTTGCAAATTCTGGCACACACTGTTTTTCAACACTCAAAGCAAACACCTTGCAAAGTTAAAAATTGAGCGAAATGAACTCCATTGAACATCAGTAACATCAATCAATAAAAAAACCTAACATAAATCAACACCACAACTAACAATATTCGTTTTCCAAAACTAGCTGAGAGGTATTACGTATGTAACAAGACAGATGAGATAAACTGCTTAGACATTTCCTCGAAAATAATTTAATTTACTTAATGTAATTACTATTTAATGGTTTAAATATGCAAGACAGATTGCATTCAAATTCAATGCAAAGACGCAATTACGGGTGTTTCACGCGGATTCGCATCTTTGCATTGACTTTGAATGTGATCTGTCGCGCGAAATATTCGTTCGCGTTTAGTGTGAAAGCGGTTTTATTGTTAACATTCGCAACGATATTTTCAGGTAAAGAAATAATTAAACAATTCAGAACGACAAAAACAACGATTAAAAACAGTATTTTGATGAACATACATTCGGATTCAACATTTATAACAACATAACCATATGGAATATCTTATTTATTATGAAATAATTAATCGGAACAATGACACAGAATTAGAAAACAATTGGCCAGGGAGGTGCTGAACTTTTTTTCTGATTACCTTTTTATTTATTTGGGTGGCGTAGCATTTAGTCTAATCGCACAAAATTTTCGGCCGAAAGAGGCAAAAAATGCTTTTTCGGTTTTCGGCCGAAAGACTTTTAACACCGAAACAATACGGCCGAAACAGAATGTTGTGATGACGCAAACAAAAACTGCGGCCAGCACTCACCTGTCTGTATGTTTAAATCAGGGGACGCGCACCACCGTCACCATGTTATGGCACTAAAGTCTGAGAGTGCTGAATTGCAATTTCTGTTTGACACTGTCCTGATGTGTAGGACAGCAGCTGGTGTTGTCCGATTCGGTTGCACATAAAATACATACCACATAAAAACGCAAAGCAACGATATCTGTAAAAGGCATAGTGTATTCATAGACAATGGCAATATATTCTCAAGGCATTTGTGTACCATCAGTATTCCATAATGTAACTACAACCCTGGAAAAATATGGAGTCACTACACACGGATGTGAATTTACCTTTTTTCCTTCATAAAAATGAAGCAAATAACACACATGATAAAACAATTATTGTTTATTAGCTTGACATGCAGGCGTCATTTCGCATTTCACTTTGAAAGTGAAGGCAAAACATGTGGCAAACGCGCAAATCTCAGGAGAAGGCAGAGTATTAGAATTTATCGCTTTACGATGCATCATCTCATCTGTGATACCTTTCCCTTTCCTGAGAACAAAATGCTTCCTCGGCACCCGTAAAGTTATTCTCCGCGCAATTTTAGTAGAATAGCGGCAGCATTGTAACTTTCTCAAGGGGACTTGGGGAAATAGAATTGGACTCTTCTAATTTCGCTATGAACAGGGTCACGGACAAAGAAATGCATTTCATTTATGTAGCAGCTTCGGTGAACAAACGCAACCTTGTTTGAAAGGTAAGGCAACGCACAGTATATTTATCAAGCTGCCTAAAACAACACACGTTTCAAAACCAAAATCTGAAGACCTGTTTCAGTGATGGAAAGTGAAGCCTGTTTCCTAGCGATAATGCGGAAGCGAGTTGTCTATCGCAGCCAATTCTCTCTGACCAATCAGTGGGCTGCTGCTGTCGTCATGTAACCTATTTTACAATTTTTCAGCAGCCAGTAATAGGCCAATAAGTTATAAGCCTGTTGGTTATTCATGAGTGGGGCCAAGTTAAACATTTTATTTATAATTTTATTTTATTTTATATTGTGCTTTGTTGGAATGTCAGTACTCAATAAATATTTCCATAATTTTGTAATAGATTTATTTTTTGAAGCGTGAATGTTAATTTATGCCATTGCAATGCCTTGACTTTAGTTAGGTAAGTACACAGTCATAACCATAAATGCAATAGTACTAAAAATTGGTATAATTTCTTTTGGTGTTTCGGTTTTCGGCCAAGTGTTTCTCATTTTCGGTTTCGGCCAGAAATTTTCATTTCGGTGCATCCCTAGTCTGAAGCAATTGCAGCAGGTGACGCGTCTTATTTTGTGAGTCAGCTCCTGCGGACCTGGCACTGCCTCCGTTTCGGTGCCAGCGTATCCAGCTGCTGCTGGCTCAAACTTTGCCAGTGCTGCCCAATAAAATAAAATAATTCTAGACTACTCTACTCCTCCAACTCTGACAGGAGCATCGATTAGTTGCTAGGCAAACAAAAGATACATTTTTCGAAAAAAATTACAGCCACAAAACTGTACAGTCAGTGAGACCGCTAATGGCAGAAATAGGTAGATTGGGTGATATTTTATGCTCCGTAGGTGTTATCTATATAAAAAGCTGGCGAATTTGCTCCATGTTTGCAGTCCAATCTGAGACTTCAAAGTGCATTATTCGCCCAAACTATTGTGTTGATTATGTCAAATAAATGATGTGATCGTTGCTCATTTTCTATTATGTTCGTAACAGTACTTGCGTGAGTAATATTCGTGACAGATTCAGAGAAAATCATTCCAGCATTGCAGACGATGCTTGCATGACCTTCAAGCAATGGGGTGAACGTCGAGGCGCACACGCATATTTAGTATTCAGCTGTGACTGAGTTCAGTCATAGAGTCACATGAATTTTTCTTGTTTAGGTGGGGTTACGAACGTAATATTTTTTGGACAGACTCGCAACGCAAAATTTTTGACAATCATTGAAAGAAATCAGAAGGAAAACTGAAATCAATAATTATATCGTATATCAACAAATGGACTCTTACTTTTCGTACATGTATGGGGGTTATTTCTGCAAGTATATTCCAGTCTGACCCATTTTTATGTTCGTAACTGCAAGGACAGACGATGGTTACGAACGTAAGCTTTTCAAATAGGGTGTCATTAAATTACCCGTCATTAAATTTTTTTAGAAAATGAAGAGGAACTGAAAGAAACTAAGTTATTTATTCCAGCTGACAACTTTAATCAAAATAAGGGTGCCCTTTGATGGGCTGAAACCGCCCTGAAATGAACTACATCTACAATGTCACAAACAATGTCAAAAACCAGTGTGGACATTTTCTTCTTTCTGCAAGTAAAAATAAAACTAGGCAAAGCATTACTTCAAAAATGTTCTTATACATATGACAAAGATATAATAACACAATAAACATACAAGTCAGTGAATTGTCGAACACTGTAACGTGTTATTTAACCGTAAATGTACCATGCCCCTTAGGTACCCCATTTCTGTGGACAGGCCCAATTGGGTTTATCAAGCTTAGACTTTCGAAAACGTCTCGTAAAATGTATAAATCGTCCCTACCTTCCCATAAATTCTTGTACTCCAGGTACTCCGGATTTTCATCCTTCGATTAGCTACATTTTGAAATAAATATGTCTCTTGATTGGGATACAAAAAATAGATTTGTTTTCAGTTTCTTAACTTTGCGCTCTACCTCTTGACACAAATTGCAACCGCGTATGCGTAAATCAACAGAAAGGTAAGATTCAAGAAACTATTAATCCCAGAGGGGCAATTTTCATGACGAGCAGAGCAACTTAATGGGAAGATGTTTCTACCGCGCATGCCCAGTTTGATTTAAAATGGCCGTTTGAGAAGTTTCTTGGATTCATGGAGAAAACCTGGATTTATTCGGTGAGTAAAGCAGCTAATCGTCTTAATTTGTTTGCTAATTTTTACAGGAACATTAGTACTATTGATTGGGTACAACGTTTTTGCAGTCAGCTGTATACAGAAGGCGCTATCACTTTCCTAAAAAGTTCTAAGCTTTTTTCCCCACATTGTGTGTGGATTAGTGTATGACCATTTTGACATTGGCACGTACCATTTTCATGCGAAGTGAACACGTTCAGTGTTACTCATGACTTCCGGTTACGAAAATTCAACATAAAACTGGAGGGAAACAAATGGTATCTTATGTTTAACGGGAAAGTATACAAAGAAACGTATGTTAAAGGGTAGGCCTAATATGTATGCCGAACCTGGCGCCTGTTTTCCCGTCGATTAGTTGTTGAGTGGCGTCACTTCGAGTGGACAGTCAGATTTTTTTCAGTACTACAGATCAGTGCCCAATACCCACCGTTTTGCTGCGGTGACTAAATAAAGGGTGCGTTCGAGCGCATCTGCAAGTAAGCCGGCTACGCAAGATTCCCGAAAAATTTTGCTAGAATCTTGCCGAAGTCGCGCAATAAGCCCTCCAAACCCCGCGATAGCTGCAGCCATAGTGGGGTTTGGAGGGCTTAGCGTGCGACTTCGGCAAGGCCGGCTTACTTGCAGATGGGCTCAAACGCACCCATAGTCTACGCTAAAAATTCACGAGAAGCGTCATGACAGCGTCGCGTAGTGAGTGGTGTCACTGGTTGGACTAAACATTGAAACAGAATGACGACGAATAAAAAAAGCCAGAATGGCTCACACAAAAAAAAACCTGATGACAGCTTCTTTAGGACAATCACAGACAATGGAACCACCTAAATGGATAAAATCTTTTATTTTGATTCATTTTCATGACAATATTCAGTTTATTATGTCCCTGAACTCCGAATGGCGTTCCGGGGGATATTATGTCTTTGGTCCGACCGCTGCCGCCGCACTACGTGTTAATGCGATAACTTCAGTAATATTTCAATTACAAATTCCAAGTTTTGCATATTAGTAAGTATCATAAAGAGGAAGAACTGACTCGATTTTGGACAATTTACAATTTCTAGATTGGCTACCAGGGGCCAAAAACTGAAAAAAATCACTGTTTTTATCATATCTCTGGAAATATTTGTCCGATTGACCTAAAACTCTCCTGCAGCTGGAAGCTTGTATTAAACCAGAGTGGAATCAAATTCTCATGGCTACATTCGACACCTGTCTCTTCAATGCCTCCACTCTGTGTTAAAAACAAGACGGGATGCAACACCGTGGTAAACAGGCCCCTGGGCCTGTCCCAACTTTTTTGAGATCTGTAGCAGCCATCAAATTTGAAATGATCTCATTTTGTGGATAAAATTGTAAAATTTCTCAGTTTCAACATTTGCTATCTCTGTTCAATTGTGAAATACTAGCTGATGTGATTTGAAAGTCATATTTTGATTTTATTCTTTTACACTTTGTCCCAACTTTTTAGCTCGCTGGGACGAGTGTCCGGAGAGCTATTGTCGTACCCCCGGCGTCCGCGTCCGTCCGCGTGCAGAAAAATTTTAACCTTGCCCCCCCGGCGAGCTTTGTTGTCTTTCTGACAACTCTTGCTTGGAATTGGGTTGTACATTTTTACAGATGCCTCTTTCCAATAAAGAGAGGGGTGCACGTTTCCATTCAAAGATCAGGGCAGACCCTGCTGCTAGAGGGGAGAGACTAGAAAAGGGAAGGGAAAGGTATGACTGTGAAAGTACATGATGGTAGTAATGTCTGGATACAGGGCAGTTATGTCATTACAGGCTGCATTCTCTTCAAGCCTGAATTATAGTCTTTATCAGCACTAGTATAAAGTGTCTTCAATGACTTGCAGTAAATAAAGATATGAATAAATAAACCATTAATGAGTATATTTTATTCATATCAGATTAATGTTATGAATATTAACACATATATAGTTTTATTATGATTCTTGATTTTCTGTTGGAAAATGCATTTTGCTTCACTTTGAAAGCCCTGAGAATCTTTGGCATTTTTCAGAAGTGGCCATCTTCAAATGGTTACACTTGTGTGTTCTGGTCTAATGCAGTTGTGCAATGTCATGCGGTAATACAAAATGTGTCATGCGGTAAAACGCTTAATTTTGAAATGAGTATACAAAATATAAGTTAAATTGTGAATGGACACAAATACACAATCAAGAAAAGCTAATAAAATCTAAAGAGATGCCAGATTTTCAAGCATTTTTGCCTCTAATTCAAAAAAGATGTAACGCATGTTGACAAATGACCCGCTGCTGTCTTTAACCCCTTTCTGCAGATGTAGACGCTAACGTCTGTAGACCTCCAAATTTAGGCACGCTGTTACTGAACTCGATCACTGGATGGCACCCCCGGATCAGTTGTTGAATGTTCACAAGCAAGCAGACCTCGAACGCGGTTTTGAATATGGGGAAGTTCTCTCCACTCCCTGTTTTTCTCGAGTTGCATGAATTGAACTCCTCAGCTAAGCCTGATGTGCAAACTGGTCAGTATCCTTGCCCATAGTATCCATCCAGCAGTTTAAAAAAAATGATCTTTTGCGACAGAAAAAATCGTTGTCCTATGTAGCATCCACTTTAGCTACAGTGGCTAACGGTATTCCAATTAATGGTTTAGAAAAATCTGTTTTCTGAAGCAAAAAAATTCAACATGGTATTGATTCTCTCACATTCGACTGTCAATTACAGTCATCACTTGCAAAAAATTCAAAGTTCCCTGCCGTGGATTTTCATGTAGATTCCTTCTTTGACAAATCCAGGGCTTCCTTATATCCACCTGAGTACTGGTGTTGATAGCCAATCAGTCAATCATACATTCAGGCTCTTCTGCATAACTGGACGGTTAGACTTCACGCCCTCGTAAAACTTCTGCGGTAACAATATATTGATTGGCTCGTTTCCTATCCAATTCCCGAGTATTTAAACGTTCTACAGTAAGCGAAACGCATTGATTGGACACACACACCGAGCATACAAGCCTATGCGAATCAGCAGGCTCGGTTGTGTCCTGTTTACGTTGCGCGCATTACGCGGCTGAAATAGAGGCTATATATAGAAAAAAAGACTTGCAAAACTGGCCTTGAAGTGTTCAGTTATATTTAGAGGATTTAAATAAGATAAGGACATGGTCGATAGGAATTATTTCGGATGAAACGGGACCGGGGGGTTATAGGCCACGTGCTAAGGCTCAAAATATGATGTTTCGTTCCACCATCTGGGGAATACTTTATTTTTGCATAATTCTAACCAGAAGCACATACTATTTAAGTAAACAAAACTTCTCTGAAAAGTCTGCAGTTTTTGCAGAAACAACTACCATTTCAGGGGCAAAGGGAAATAGAGTAGGGGTCGAAAATCTGATGTCATCAGATTGTAGCAAGTTTGGTATCAAATTGTAGGTCTATGAATGTGCTTCAAGGAAATATATGTCCCAATCCGCTGGCCAGCCCCTGTGCCCCTGCAGAGGGGGTTGAAATCTGAGAAAATGAGATTTTGGCCCCTTACCATGGGGCCCAGGGGCAAGTGAGGAGGATCAAATATGTTGTATTCAAGTATGTTTAGTTAGACCTTTCAAATGACACCCATGTCGCTGGAGTCCACAAACTCATTGCTGCCCAGGGGCAGGGAACCCCCTAAAATGGGGCCAAAATGCATGAACATTTCCCCTGAGTGAATGGGTTTGTGGACCCCATTGACATGGGTGTCATTTGAAAGGTCTAACTAAACATATTTGAATAAAATGCATTAAAATGTCATTATCATGTTTTGCGAGGGGCACTCGCAAAAATCCAAAATACACAAGGATTTACACAGGAAAAGCTAAGCCTGACTTATAACTTAATTTTTTTTTTTGCTGGTTTGAAACTCAAATGTCACTGACCTGGTCTTTTTTAAAAATTAAAATAAGCTGGAATTTGTAAAAATATTTTTTCCTGTTGTACACAGATTTCTTGTCATTGCACTCATAACCAACATGACCACCAGGTGGCGCTTTCACAATTTAAAAATGTTGGTATCTCTGTGTCAAATACAGTCATAACTTCTTAGGCACATTCAAGTAGTTTTCCAGAATATTCCTTCAAAAATGGGCATTTTTCCTCAAAAATGCTGAATTTGGTGCCTAATTTGTCCATTTTAAGGTGGTGCTGTAGCCACATCGATAAAAATTGTGAGCTCAAACTATGGTATTTTCTGTTCACACTCACCTCTCACTCACCCACTCATTCCACTCACTTCACCACTCATACCAGGCTAGCAAACTAGCTAGCCTGCCATTTAGCTGGCTAAGCTGGTGATATTTAGTGAACAATCCTGCTAGCTAGCTAGCTGAATAACAGTAAGTGACGTTAAACTGACCATTTATTGTTTCTATCGATTTTAGCTATGTGCACAAGATGTAATAAACTCACTAGCTGGCTAGCTAGGTGATTCACTAGTGGAGCTTAATGTTAGGTAGCTAGCTGAATGGCGTAATAACTATTCATTGTGATTCATTAATATCTTGGGATGTACCTAGCTAATTGTATCCTGCTACAGTGTTTCCCACAGAGCAGGAAGCAATGTGTGATGGCAGATCTGGCGTAAGGGGGTGATTTTCATTTTGTTGAGCGGGCAGGAGGAGATATGCGCTTTCCATTTTGTTGAGCGGAGCATGGCACTGTTATTGCGCAGGTTACACATCTTCCAGTATTTCCTGTAGGGATGCACGATATATCAGCATCCATATCGGTATCAGCCGATGTTCGTCATTTTCTAACATATCGGCATCGGTTCGATGAGTAAAATTGGGCCGATATAAACAACCGATGTTTATATCAGTCTAGTTGCCATTTGTGTATGTGCGTAGGGAGAGGGGGAGAGACGCTTTGTGCAGATGTTGATGCCAGCGGACATGGAGCTGCAAATTTATGCACGCATTTACAATATTGTACCACTAGATGTCATACCCGGATCAGTTATTGTACTGCACTTTAATTTAGTTTCACATTTGCTACTCTGTGCTTGCACTGGGGAAAAATGTGTAACACTGTTGGTTACTTGTGTTTTATGGTAGCCCTGTAACCTTGTTATTTCGAAGTAAAACACCTTTTAAAAATAAAAACATTTAAAAATTCAGTTTGCATGATTTTCAGTCTGTACAAAATTTTATCATCTCAAACTTTTTTAAAAACATATTTATATCAGCAAATATCGGTTATCGGCCATAACAGCAATACTAATATCGGATATCGGTATCGGCCAAAATGTTCATATCGTTGCATCCCTTATTTCCAGTTTTTTTTCCCATTTATTTATTTATTTTTAAAGTTGAGCTTAGATTATCAACAGGCGGCGATTGCGCAATGACTCAGAATTCACGAGAATAAATTTGTGGCAGTCAGTTTATTCTGTGGCGGCCCGCCACACAATGATATGTGTGTGGGAAATCCTGTGCTATGTAGTGACGGGTGCGCGGACATGGACAACGGCAATTTAGTGCACTGACCGCCTACCATTGTGGTACGTTGTGAATGTATGCTGAAACTGAGGTACCTCATTGGCTGGGAACAAATCACAGGGTACACGCCCACTTCTGTAGTGGATATGTAGTTTGGAGAAGTGGAATACAAACTGGACTTCAAGTGCAAAAGCATATACATTTGTGATCACTTGTATCTATATATATACCCTACGTATATATAGGCTTATCTCCGAGCGAGTCAGCTCTTAAAATTAATACGAGTTCGAGCAATGCTGGATAATGTCCAAGCCCCATTATAAATTCCCATAGGAATTTTACTTTCGACACCAGAAGCTAAGTAGCGGTGACATCAGCACTGTAGAACTCTATACTGTGGAATGGATTTGAGACCCCTTTAAAACCACCACAGTACATTTAATGGTCATTTTTTAATGTTGATGGAATGCCTCAAATTTGTTGCTTTTTCTTGAAAATGAGTCTTTTATTGTGGTCCCAGCAGAGGTTTCCGGAAACAAAATGAAGATTGACCAAACTTTGCGAATTGGCGGATATGGCGCAAAGGGAGGTGTTCCAAATGTGGAAGTCAAGCTGAAAAGGATTGGAAATTGTAATTAGCGTTAATGGATGAAAACAAATGTTTTTCACAACACAGTGGGAAAAGGAACAATGGTACAATTGGCCTGTAGCCACAGTAGGCTTTAAAAAATATTCTTCAATTCCAATTCATTTTGGTCAATTCCTTCAATTGGAATTGAAGAATATTTTTAAAAGGAATTGGAATTGACGAAAAGGAATTTGTCACAAGTCTGGTGGCGTTAGAAAGGTGAACTGTTAAACCCGAGAAAAACTGTCCCAACGGTCAAACGCGGTGGAGTGTCATGCTCTGGGGTTGCATTTCAGCGAATGGGCCCGGAAACCTTGTTAAAGTGAGTGGCATTATGAAACGGGACCAGTATATCCAGATCCTCAGTGAAAACATCAAGCAATCTGCCCAATAACTTGGTCTTGTGCAGGAATGGATCTTGCAGCAGCATAATGATCCTACGCACAGCCAAATCCGTCAAGAAATGGTTAGTGGACAACAAAGTGAAAGTTTTGGAGTGGCCAAGCCAAACCACCAACCTCAATCCTATCAGAAATCTGAGGAGGCAACTGAAGACCAAGGTCATGGCAAGGAAACCCTCAAAACTTAAGGACCTGGAGAATTTGCCCAAAGAGGAGTGGGCCAAAATCCCTGTGGAAACGTGTAGAAACCTTGTGATCAACCACAGGAAGTGTTTGGTAGCTGAAAACGTGAATAAAGGCTTTGCCATCAATTACTGAGAAAAGGGTAGAAATAATTCTGGAACTGGCATTTTTTTGTAAATCTGTCGAATGCCAAAGTCATTTCTCAATTTTTTTTACTGTAATTCTTACAGCCTTATGTCAACTTACTCGTATATATTTTTTTTTTCTGCAGGAGTACCTCCTCCTCTGGACTACCAAAGTGTTTTTTTTTTTTTGTTTTTTTTTCTCTTTTCCAACTGCGCTTCAATTGATTTACTTTTTGCTTTGGACATTTAGTTGTTTCCTCTGTATGACATCTGTGCCTGCTCACGGCCCTGCAGTTTCATGCCCTTTTATGGGCATTGATGGGCTAATATGTTAATTAGGCTCAAATAGCATGCACTCGGTTTACGAGAAGATGGAATTAATCAATTTAAGAACACAGCTGCGAACAATTCTGCAGTTTAAGAACACGTTAAAGAATCTGACAGTTTTCTGAAGAACCTTCTTTAGAACACCATAAGAAAGACTCTAAGAAGATTCTTAAGAAGTTATTGGTGAATGAGGCCCAATAATTTTTTTTTCTGTGGCAAGAGATCATGTTTTTGAACTGCTGGATCGATATTATGGGCAAGTATATTAAGCAGTTTCCACAGCAGGCTTAACTGAGGAGTTTAATACATGCAGCTATAGAAAAACGCGGATGGGACTGAACTCGCCCATATTCTAAACTGTGTTCAATCTCGGCTTGCTAGTGAATATTCAATAACTGATCTGAGTGTGCCATCTACTGACAGAAAAGGGTAACTGCATGCGTAAGTAGAGCAGCTCCATGTCTGCTGATGTCTACATCTGCTCAAAGGGGTTAAGAATCCGGGTGGATTTGTTGATTGCATCAAAGTCAGGAGTCGGACTGGTTGGAGTAGACCGAGTCTGTATCGGAAACATGAGTGACGATCCGGATTCAAACAAAGTTGGAATCAATTGGAACAACTGGTTTGCGTTGGGGCTAGTCTTAAACAGCCATTTTGTCCTCGGGGAAAGTCTGCCCAACGTATTTTTATATTTTGAGTGCAGCTGCAGGCGGGTAATTGACTGATCCCAAGCCCCGCCCACTTCCAGCCATGTCACAATAGGGCAAGCAGGGGTCTGACCGAACCTCGGACAACTTCCACCTCAGGCAGCCGTCAAACCAAGCATGTTGGGTTTTCTAACGATGGTAAAACAATGTAACATGTAACAGACACTCCATATAACAACCGTGTTAATGGCGTGTTTTTTCAAAAACCATAATAAGCTTTTTAATGTATTCCTAAAAAAAAAAAAATCGGAAACAGTTGTGAAATTAGTGTCTTTTTCATTGGTGATAAATGTCACAAGATGATTACAATTTACGACACAAAAAATATTGCAGAAGGCACTTTTATCAAACAAACAGACGCAGTTGTATTCTCATGCCTTTTGCAGCAATATTCATTTGAAGGGCTGTAATAAAACGTTTCATGCTAGTTAGCTAATTAGCTGTCCCATTCAATTGAATAGACCACTGACTAACAGCAAACGCTAGCGCGTGATAAGTTACCAGCGAGCTAGCTTGGTACCCTTAGCGTCGTGGGGACTGCATTAACTGAGCAGTTAGTAAAATTAAAAAGGTGCCTAACAAGCTAACTGCTTGTAACTGACATTGAACGACAATGATACTTCCCTACATAATAATTAAAATGGTTGACAAGTCACTGTCTGTTTATAGAGTTATAAAAGACAAGGAAGGGAGAAAGGCTTGGCTGTTAGCTTTTTTTTTTCTCCTGATTTCTAGCTTTCTCTGTCCCATCGATCCATGCTGTGCAGTGATCATTTCTGAGAGCAGTGTTTAACGGGACAGGGGCAAAGATGAAGCTGAGGAAAGGAGTAGCCAGAGTTAACTAGCGCTTCCTTTTAACAACGTTGGCAATAGCCGTATGATTCGATATGAGCCAATTTGGTTGGCGGCAAATATGCTCAACTAGGGTACAATGAAGTGAAGAAACCAGAGAGTAATTTGATAATGTACACGGACATTCATCGATGTTCTTTATTACGGGGAAAACTTCCAAGCACACATCTTTTTAGAGGGTCATTAAAAGCCTCAGTCACGTAAAATTAACTTTTCTGTTTGCACTTAAACGTTGACACAGAGTCACATTACGATCTTCCCATTGGTAAGTGCGCCGCTTTTCATCCTCCAAAAAGCACATATTTATGGAGACAAAATGTTGATGCCAAAATAACAGACTCGGATGCTACACATCAGTGAACAGAACCGGCGCCGCTATGCTTGTTTTGAACTCAGACAAGGCTGAAGTTTCCTGGTTAGTTGTCAGACCTAGCAACAGTAACAATGGGAGGCGGGGCTTGGGATCGGTCTATTGGGCAATCTAATGCGGGAGGCATTGGGCGGTTTCATGCAAACATCCGTTCCGAGTGTGGTTCCTTGCAGCCTGTAGTTCATGGCTGAGCTCTGTTCCGAAATGCCAAAGTCTTGTCTGAATCGGGGGATCAGTATGCCTGTTTGAAGTTTTAGGCCAGTGGGAAAGAGAACATTCCATCTTCAATAATCGGCGAAGTGTAATCAAAAAAATAATGCAACCCCGAACATGATTTCGAATGTACTTTTACAATGACAAAGTATGTGTTTTAAATTCAATGAGTGCATACCACAGGCAAGAAATTCAACTATTTTGCCGACATCTCTTACATCACTCTCTAATTCTGATTACAATAGCACCATGAATTTGGCTTGATAATCTGGTAACACTGCCGCCCGCTCACGCCCACATGACTGGTTCGATGCATCTGGCAACACTGTAGCCCGCTCACGCCCACATGACTGGTTTGATGCATCTGGCAACGCTGCTGCCCGCTACGCCCACATGACTGGTTCGATGCATCTGGCAACACTCCTCCCTTCGCCGCCAATTTTCTGCCCTTCAGGTCCTGCCCATCGGATCAGTCGCCGGTGCCCACCCCATACTTCTAGTCCCTGGTCCCGCCCCTGCCGGACATCCCAGCCCCCGCGTTGTGCCCCTGTAGTCTTTGACTCAAAGTCCACTGCCTTTGGCGCAAAGTTATTACATTATTGGGCAGTCATTTTTTTATTACATTATCGGTCAAAATGTCATTACATTATTAGGCAGGCGGCTATTAAATTATCTGTTGAAGTTATTACATTTACGGGCAGCTATTACGTTATCGGTTAGTTTTATTAGATTATCGAGCAGTTGTTGCATTATTGGTCTGTTATTACATTAACAGTTGTAACAAGGTCTGATTGCTTGCAGCATCTGAAACATACAAGGAAAGTTTCTTGCGCAGTCAGACAGGTTAAAAACTAAAATCCCTTCCACTGTTTCCCTACAGGAGCTGCACTTCTGAACACATTTGATCGGCAGAATGATGCAGGCAGGAGTCCGTCTGAGACAGGACACTGAGATGACCCTGCCAGAGCTCCCCGAGCAGCACAGGATCAGAGAGAAAGAAGAGGAACTACATGGACTGGAGTCTGTCCACATGGCAGAGTCAGAGAATAAATGTACTGCACCAGGACTCAAGACACTGGAGCCAGAGTGTGTTACTGCAAACAGCAGGGTCCGTGATTTACATCACACAGAAGCATCACTGATAAAAACAGAAACTGATCTGAGCTCCACCTGCTCTGGGGGTCTTAAGATGGAGAGCCTTGACTTGTCAGAACTGGCCTGTGTAACCCATTTGTATCCTGACCGAGTGAAAACGGAAGTTGATGTGAAAGACTATATTAAGACTGAACATGTCAGTGTCGTGCCGGACATTAAGTGTGTCGACATAAAATCTGATGAACTGAAGCTGGAATCCAGTGAAGTTTTAGTGAGTGATCTCATGAATACTGTGCTTAATGGAACTGGTGTGAATGAAAATTGCCAGACTGGACCATGTCAAAATCCAGTAGAGCCAAATCCAATCAGTGCAAAACAGACAAATTTAATCCAAGATGTGGGAATCATTCTTAATGAAAATCCCAACCAATGCTCTCGTATAAATGATCTTAAGAGAGTTCCTACAACTGAAAAGCCCTACAAATGTGATGTATGTGAGATGTCTTTTGCTTGTAAAACTCATTTAAGATACCACCGGAGGATTCATACAGGTGAAAAGCCCTACAAATGTGATTTTTGTGAGAGGTCTTTTGGTCAGAAATCTCATTTAACAAGCCACCAGAGGACTCATACAGGTGAAAAGCCTTTCAAATGTGATCGATGTGAGAAGTCTTTTGCTCAGAAATGTAATTTAACATGCCACCAGAGGATTCATACAGGTGAAAAGTCCCTGAATTGTGATCAGTGTGAAAAGTCTTATACTAAGGAATCTCATTTAAGATACCACCAGAGGACTCATACAGGTGAAAAGCCTTTCAAGTGTGATTGGTGTGAGAAGTCTTTTACCCTGAAGTATAATTTAAAATGCCATCAGAGGAGTCATACAGGTGAAAAGCCCCACAAATGTGATTGGTGTGAGAAGTCTTTTGCTCGTAAATATGATTTACAATGCCACCAGAGTATTCATACAGGTGTAAAGCCCTTCAAATGTGATTGGTGTGAGAAGTCTTTTGCTCAGAAATGTCATTTAAAATTCCACCGGAGTATTCATACAGGTGAAAAGCCCCATAAATGTGATTGGTGTGGGAGGTGTTTTGTTCGGAGGAATCGTTTAAAATCCCACCAGATCCTTCATACAAGTGAAAAGCCCTTGAAATGTGTTTAGTGTGAGAAGCCTTTTGCTCAGAAATGTAATGTAAAATGCCCCCAGAGGATTCATACAGGTGAAAAGCTTGTGAAAGTTGTAAAAGGATTAGAAGTTCAAACATTTAAAGGAAGTTTAAAAGAAGTAAGACGATTTGCTCCCGAGGTATAACCTTTGTCGCATTAGGGGCAGGGAGAATCCCCCCTCTTTTTTTCCCCTGTGTAACAACTCCGTTAGCAAGTAGTCCATTAAGTTGCGAATCTGGTCAAACACAGGCGATGGGAATTTTTTGGGTGTTTTTTTTCAGAGGGTTTCAGTCCCCTGGGAGCAAAGTAAAGTTAAATAAATGTAAACCCGTAATTGGCCAACTAAGTGAATTGTACAATATTGTAATGTGGAAAGAAGCCACTAGATGACAGTATTGACTTTTCTTTGTTAAGCCCAGTCTGGAGCTAGGTTTCGGCATGTCCTGGGCATGTCTGAGGGGGAAGTCCCAGAGGAAAAAAAAAGTCTAAATGTGGGAGGAGCTGCAAAAGAGTATATTAAGAGAGAAAGTGAGTGAGTAAAGTAGTAGGAGAAATTGTAAGGAGAAGGATACATTTGACCAGGCCTGTCACTCTTCAAGACCTCTGAAGTTTTTTGTGGATTTTTGCCTGTGTTGGAGCATTTTCCTCACCTGGAACATCATCAAGCAACCCCATTTCAAGGGACTGTAAATATTTTTTTTCTTGTATAAATTGTAGGTTAGTGTTGGACTTTGTTGAATTAAATCTGTTTTGGTTTTAAAACTCTGTCATCCCTTGCTGTCTTGCATGTCGTAGCAAATCGAGGCTATAACACTATACAAAGTAAAACCGTTGTTCTCAAGGACTGAGCCACTGCTGCCTGGTTTTTCTGTGGCTGATTTAGCTAACAAACTTCAGCAAGCTCTCAACACTAAGAATATTATCGAATTACCTGAATATCTAGTGAACTACGTCCTGGGTTGGTTTCATACTTAGTCGCTTGCCTTTGATTTGGGCTCCTTCGGTCTATCTCTTTACCATAGTAATAGTTATTTTTATTTTTCTGTAGATAAAAGTGGCGCTGCAGGCTAAACCGTGCAAGGGAGGGTGATGCAATTTGGAGGTTTGGTCCAAACCCCTGCACTCACCTCAATGGCAAAAAAATGACATGGGTCCACCTGCAGGGGGCGCTATAACCAAAGGCAACGCGTTTTGTGCTATAACTCCCACATCGTAAGTCGCCCATTCAAAAGTTTCATATCCACAGATTCACTGAATAGCGCTGAATCGAATGGGCTGGGCTCCGACCATTTTCGCCTATAATTTTTTTTTTGCAAAATCGCAAAAACTCGAGAACCTTTTTGAACTCCTCCTTGGGGTTTTGTCCCATCAGTGTGAAATTTGGCAAGTAGACTCTACAGCTTGACCTGATCTAAAGTTATCAAAAAAATTTGTTCGGTCAAAATATACGCAAATTATTAACAAATAAATTTTTCTAGCCAGCTATAGTAACGCTAACAGTTGCATATCTCAGCCAAAATAAAAGCTAAAAACACCAAATCTCAGATCCTTGGTTGGCATGGGACTGTGGGAGAATGAGCCAAATTTGGCTAATGTTGGCTTCTAGGGAGCGCTGCAAAAGTGGGAAATTTATCTCTGAAATGGCAGAACCGATGTTCGCCAAATTTGGTGGGTATAATGCTGGCTCATTCCTGAGGCCATATCTTGAAGGTAATGATTACTGGTCAAAGTGGGCGTGGCTTATTACAAGATAAACAAACATTTATTACAGCTCAGGTATTCTGCTGAGGGCTGCGAAATTCACAGCATATATATAGAATAGCACAAAAACCATTCCTACCAAAAATTTTGTTTCCACTCCACTAGGTGGCGCTGTAACGGATGTAAACGCATTTTTGCCTAAAACTTCCACATTTTCAATCAGATCTTCATAAACCTTATATCCACGTGTTCCCCAAAAAGAGTCGCATCTTCTGACATAGGCCACGCCCACTACCATTGCAAATTTCTCAGTCACTCCACCTACTTTTTCGAAATCCTCCTACTGTTAAAAAAACATACTGTTGCATATTTGAGTCAAAGTGAAAGCTATCAATATCAAACTCAATTCACTCATTTCAGAAGTCAACTAGAGGCTCTGTGCCAAATTTGCCGCAAATTGGCCGATAGGTGGCGCTATAAACAAAGAAACCTCAAGTGACATGAAGGTTGGATGGACAATCATCACCTGAAGCTCAACCCAGGCAAGACGGAGATGATCTACATCCCTGCTCCCCTCTCCTGGACCTGACCATCACCCTGCCGGATACCACCATCTCCCCCTCGTGGAGTGCGAAGAACTTTCGGGTCCTGTTTGACGACAGGCTCTCCTCTGCGGTGAACATCGCTGCAGTGACCCGGACCTGCAGGTTCTTCCTCTACAACATCCGTAGAATCTGGCCCTTCCTCACCAGCTACTCAACGCAGCTCCTAGTCCAAGCGCTGATCCTCTCCCGCCTGGACTACTGCAACTCCCTTCTCGCAGGCCTCCCAGCATCTGCCATCAGACCCCTGCAGCTCATCCAGAATGCTGCAGCTCGCCTGGTCCACAACCTCCCGAGACACTCCCACGTTACCCCCCTGCTCACAAAGCTCCACTGGCTCCCTGTTGTCGCTCGCATCAAATTCAAGACTTTGGTGCTAGCCTACCAGAGAGTCAACAAAACTGCTCCAGCCTACATCCAGAGACTGTTCAGACCTTACACCCCTACCAGAGCACTCCACTCTGCTACTTCTGGTCACCTTGCTCCTCCCCCACTCCGCTCCTCCCCTTTCCGCTCAAGGCTGCTGTCTGTCCTGGTACCTCGTTGGTGGAATGACCTACCTACTGAGGTCAGGACAGCAGAATCCTTGAGCATCTTCAAGCGCCGCCTGAAAACCCACCTCTTCAGGCTCCACCTTTCCCCTACTCCACTTCCCTGAATCCTGTACCTACATCCTTTGATTTGTTGCACTTAATTCTGTTTACCTTACTTCCTGATTGTTACCGCTTGATTTGGTTTCCCTTCATTTTGTTGCACCCTATTTTGTCAGTTTACTTGATTTTCCTGCCCCTTTGTTACACTTGACCTGTTGCCCTTCTATTGCACTTATTTTATTTTATTGCCCTTTTCTTACACTTAACTCTGCACCTTTGTTACACTTGCCTCTGCACTTGACCTTGTTGCCATTTTGTTCACTTGCCCTTGACCTTGCCCTTTTTGTTATTGGTTTAGATCTGTAACAATGGAACGTGTTCTGTCACTTAATGTTAGCTCTTGTACTTTTTGGCACTTTTGTACTGTTCTTGTGCACTTTCGTATGTCGCTCTGGATAAGAGCGTCTGCTAAGTACCTGTAATGTAATGTAATGTTTGGTCAAAGTGGCATATCGCCCTCAAAATAAATGCTAACGCCACCAAATTTGGCATACTTGGTCGGCATGTGACTTTGTGGGTATGAGCCAAATTTAGCTAATTTTGGCCACTAGGGGGCACTGCAAATATGGAAAATTTATCTCTCTTAAATGGCAACACTGATTTTTACCCAATTTGGTGGGTATGATGCTGGCTGACTCCTGAGGCCATATCTTGATACTCATTATGACTGGTCAAAGTGGGCGTGGCTTATTACAAGATAAACAACAAACTTTTATTCCAGCTGAAGTAGTATGCTGAGGCCTGTGAAAGGAGGTCTTCCACGGTATAGGGAAAAATGCCCACAGCCCGATCAGAACAAGCTTTTGATATTATGAAACACATCTGGTAACTCCACGGGAAACAAGTTTTATATGCCTGATTTGCATACAGGAAGTGAACTATGGCCCACTTAGCACATGCTCTATTTTTATGAGACAATGCTCAGAAAAGTTCATTTTTGAGCATGTTACCAAGTCCAAATATGTTCAATTATTAGTTTATTAGCTTCAGCAAGACTGCATATTTTGATACCAAATGCAAACCCAGAAACCCCACAACAAAAAAGTTATAGATGATTTACTCAAGAATTTGTCAATTTTATCACAAAATTTCATAGAAATCTTATTTTTCTTTTGCTTATTTCACTAGTTTCCCATTCTTGCCCACCTAAAATTGTTTGTAGAAAGTTGCGCTATATAGTTGTATAAATCCTGTGAAATTTTTTTTTTTAATTTCGAGACAATATATCAAAGGAACTCTCATTTGAAAGAATGAACAGTTTGTTTTAAATAGGGTAAGATTATCAACCTTTACCCAAAATAGTTGATATGTACTCAAAATCATAAGCAATAACTAAAAAGACAATGGTATTATGGCTTCAAAATCGCATGAATTCATTCTGGATCATTCCGGATCATGTCAACTAGCAAGCTGTAATGGAGTCCTCACATGTAATATTTTGTGTCTATCCTGGATAAAGAGAAGAAAAATATCTACAATTTCCAGCTTCAATTCTTGCATCCAGTGAGTTCTGGATCATTCTGGAATGTGATCAAATGTGTTCATGATGTTGCATTTATGTCCAAAATTTTGGTAAAGGTTACCTTCTAATATGTAAGATATGTATGGAACTAGTCGTTTTCAGTCAATTAATTTGTTTTGATAGATGTGGTATGTTGCCGAGAAGATGATTGAAGAGGTTTATTTTGAGGAATGTGTTGGTAATATCCAATGTAATACAATACTGAAGCGACATGAGCACACATGCCAGCTGTTCTATTCCCTGCTGGACATGTGCAGTAGTATCCCTTCACTGGATCATCAGACTCACCCATGTCGTATTGTACTATTAGTGAGAGACAAGCTTGTTTTGGTAACACAACACACTGGTCGTTGTAACTTGTACAAATAGAACTTTTTCGATGGGATGACGATCCATACATCAAATCATCTGCACTTAAGCATCACGGAACAACATTATCTGTGCTTAATGGCTCTTCGCCTCTAACTACATCTTCCAGAAAACTTTGTTCTGAAGGTGATTCATCATGGTCGTCATCAAGAATATCATTCTCTTCCCGGGGACGCTTACGCAATCAAGACCGATAACATTTCTGGCATAATCTATCACCTGCAGAGATCTTCAAACCATTTTTGGACAACATTTCATAAAGCCACCCTTTGGGGGATCCAACCAATCTAGAACCCCTACATAACTTAGAACTATCCTTAAGCCTAACCTTACAACTATTAATAATACATTTTGCCTGACATTTTCTGAAATGCACGAACAATTTGAGTTAAAGGTTCTAGGTGTTATCAAGGTATCTCTTGGTCAAAATAAAGTGACTTCCAAAACCTGTACACTCATGGGTCCAAGTGCATTTAAAGATCACTCAAGCATGACCTGATGACTCGAGCATGACCCCTCAAGCATGGCATACAATCTCCTCCAAAAGTTTGATTTCACTTTAAAGGCTTTGGAAAAATCATAAAGTCCATAATTTGAATTTTAATAAATAGTATTTGCCTTGATTCTGGGTGGTAATTATTGAATATTGAGCGTGAAAACCCACTGGATAGAAATTTGGGAGCTGCTAATTCTAATAGATAACATTTTTTTGACATTTATAGGTGTTAGTGAAACAGTATCAAAGTAAGAACTCCTAGTAGCTGACTTGATCCAGAATGATCCGGAATGACCTAATACTATTTCGAAGGCATAACACCATTGTTTATTTTTATTATTTTGTTATTGTTTATGATTTTGAGTACATATCAACTATTTTGGGTAAAGGTTGATAATCTTATCCTATTTAAAACAAACCGTTCATTCTTACAAATGTGAGTTCCTTTGATATATTGATCTCTGGATCAATGTTACCGGTCTCGAAAGTTCAAAAAAATTTTACAGGATTTATATAACCATATAGCACAACTTTCTACAAAAAGTTTTAGGTGGGCAAGAATGGGAACCGACTGAAATAAGCAAAAGAAAAATAAGATTTCTATGAAATTTTGTGATAAAATTGACAAATTCTTGAGTAAATCATTATAATTTTTTTGTTGTGGGGTTTCTGGGTTTGCATTTGGTATCATAATAAGCAGAAGGTCTTGCTGAAGCTAATAAACTAATAATTGAACATATCTGGACTTGGTAACATGCTCAAAAATGAACTTTTCTCAGCATTGTCTCATAAAAATAGAGCATGTACTAAGTGGACCATAGTTCACTTCCTGTATGCAAATCAGGCATATAAAACTTGTTTTCCGTGGAGTTACCAGATGTGTTTCATAATGTCAAAAGCTTGTTCTGATCGGGCAGTGGGCATTTTTCCCTATACCGTGAAAGACCTCCTTTGTATCCATTTCAGAAGGTGGCAGTAATGCACCGAGGGTGAACTGAAGAAGAAGAAGAAGAAGCAGAAGCAGCAGCAGCACTTAACCTCTCCCAACAGGAAAGGACAGCAAGAGCTGAGACAGTACAGAAATACCAGCAGGACTGTGTGAGAGCGGATGACAGTGCAGATGTGATAGGATGGGAAGTGAATGCACTGTTTACGAGTACTGAACTGAATAATGCTCTCAGGAAGTTAGGCAAATCCTCCCCAGGGAGGGATGGAGTATGCTATTCTATGTTAAAAAAAATCTGACAGATAGGGGAAAGGAAGTCCTATTGGCGCTTTATAATAAGATTTGGATTGAGGGAATCATACCAAAAGTGTGGAAGGAATCCATCATTATTCCTATCAAGAACACTGGCAAAGACCCGCAAGTCCCAGGTAACTACAGGCCGATAGCTCTAACTTTTCAGATGGGACAGACTATGGAGAAAATGATAAATGACAGAATGAGTTATATAATTCAGTCTAAAGGCTTGATACAGAGTTACCAGAGTGGATTCAGAAGGGGCAGAAGCACAATGGACCCATTGGTGGTCTTGGAGGATGCAAAAGGAGAGCGCAGGCGAACATGGAGACCGTTGTAGCAGTTTCTTTGATATAGAGAAAGCCTACGACATGATGTGGAAGGAGGGCCTACAGATAAAGCTACAAACTAGAAGAGCACTCAGAGAGCGCAGAACCTACGCCGCCAGGGGGCAGCAAAGCCAAAAGCACGGCAATTGGAACTCTGGCCCATTGGAAAAACTTGAAATCTTGAACTTCGGAGTATATCTCAGCAGTACTTTGGCCTAGATATGCCAAAATGTAATCACATCTTCCTTGACTTAATACCCACCTACCCTGAAAATTTCATAAAAATCTAGAGTGTTTTACAAACTTACAAACACATGGCTGTAAGAGTGTTTTACAGCCATGCCAAGAAAGGTTACATGCTCATATTAGAAGTTATGGGTGGACAATTAATGACAGAGTGAGAGGTATGAATATTAGCAACTTGAAAATCAGTCCAACAGTCTTCATTCCACCTACTCCACCATGGGTTATGGAAGGGGTGCCTATTGATCTCCAGCTGTTAGAGGAAAAACAGGGCAATGAACTGGATAAACACAGGGTGCAGGGATACATAAATGGGAGGTATGGAGAAGAGGTGAAAATATTTACAGATGCCTCCAAACAAACAGACAGGACAGTTGGGGTAGCATTTGTCTTCAGAACTGAAATAGGCATAAGAATTACTGATGACCTAGCTGTCTATACGGGTGAACTAATAGCTGTGTGGATTGCACTGCAGTGGGTGGAAGCGTATGGGCCTAAGACAGCAGTTATTGCCTCAGACTCCAGCTCAGCACTTATTGGTATTAATTCCTGAAAGTCAAATTCCAGACAAGATGTAATGTCCAATATAGCGCAAGGTCAGGGCCGGCCCTTGCCTATACGATTGCCTAGGCAAAAATCCACCCCTTTATTAGCAATAATTAGTCCTGGCTTGTTCTTTATAGTTCTCCTTTATTAACGCGCTTTCCAATTTAAGAATAATCAAGTGGCAATTGAAGACATGGCTTCTCTCCCCCTATGCGATCTAACAGCGTCAAATGGGCTACATTCAGTTCAGAAAAATAATTATAATTTGGTCTATGCACTGGCACTCAGCGACGTAACTTTTTTTTCCTGCGAGAGCGGCATTTTAGAAATCTTCAGGTAATTCTGGTGACAAGTCCGTGGTTTCGTCCGTTTACATTTCCCAATCGGACAGCTGTCTATTTTTGACAGCAAGTTGCGTGACCGTGCAGCAAAAACAGGTGTGCACACTTGTCGCCGAAATTACCTTCTTTCGCAAGGGAGTTCTGAAATGCTGCTCTCGCTGGGAAAAATTACCGTTGCTCTGTGCCAGTGCATAGACTTATTTATAATTAAATTATTTTTCTGTACTGACTGTAGCCCATTATTTTGTCGCTGTTAGATCGCATGGGGGAGAGAAGCCGTGTCTTCAATTGCCACTTAGTTAATCTTGAATTGGAAAACGTGGTTATAAGGAAAACCATCTAGAATTAGCCAGTACTAATTGTAGTCAATAAAGGGTAGGATATTTTACCCCAAATTTAGCCGTCTAGCGCCGGCCCTGGCGCAAGTCACCAATACACTGCTAAAAACTGGAACAAAACTTTCATTTGTATGGGTGCCTGCTCACCTAGGCGTGGTAGGCAATGAATTAGCAGACAGCTGTGCCAAGAAAGCTGCTAGCAACATTAACGTTGATCTAGAGGTGGACTACAGTAAGGCAGAAATCAAAAGCATAATTAAACGCAAACTAAGAGAACGCTGGCAATCCCTATGGGACAGCGTACATCAGGGGTCCCCAATCTTTCCCAAAAAGGGCCGGCGTGGGTGCAGGCTTTCATTGCTACCAAGCACTTACTCACCTCTTACGCTAAGTTATCTACCGTTAAAATATCCAAAAAAAGAAGAAGGAGGAAAAAACACTTCTTTTTGGGAATTTCCTGGCGTACCGTTGCATGTGTTTGCTAAGCAAGCAACACAGAAAACTGCTATAGATATTGACATTGCTTACAGTAAAGCGGAAATCAAAAGCATAGTCAAGTCTGAAATCTCTGACAAGTGGCAGAACATGTGGGATAATGGGCATACAGGACGCCAATACTATAATATCCAAAATAAAGTTGGAAAGGGTAGAACCACAGGCAGAAGCAAACAGGAGGAGGATGTATTTTCAAGACTGCGCTTTGGTCACAACACTCAACAGCACACTGTTTATTTTAAAGAAACATGTTGATGGGACCTGTGAGTGTAGTAACAGCCAGGAGACCACAGAACATGTACTTCTACAATGTCCAAAATATCATGCAGACAGACAAAGGCTAGTTGCCCAGCTAGAGGGGAAGGGAATTGAATTCAGTCTTCAGTATATACTACAGTTAAGCACAGGTGGAATTTGTTTTAACAACTTATGTAGTTTCCTGAAAAATACAGGACTAATGAGCAGAATTTAAGGGTTTTTTTTTTTTGGATCTATTTCGTATCAGTGTAAACCCCTGAATCACACTCCAGTCCAGATGCTGGCGGTAATGCTCCATGTAAGTTGGCTGCCAAAAGCCATAAAACCTGAAGAAGAAGAAGAAGAAGATTTGCCGTTACATGTTGGGATTAGAAGACATGGTGATAAGTGCCGAACTGCCCGCTTCGGAGGACGTTTTTGCTCATATCTCCGCACGGAAAGTATCTACCGGCGTGTCCATCAGTTTTAGCTAAGCTAAGGTAAGGTATGGGGCATGCAGTGTCTTTGTGGGCATACACTGAAAGTCAGATTATAAATATCAACCTACAGCGATACGCAGGGTCCACCGACAGCGATGTGTGCAAAACTGCGCCGTAGAAACAGGCTGAAGTAGGATATTTTTACGTAGAGTAACTTAATCGCTTGTTACGGTTGTGTAAGTTAACTAGCTGAAATTGAGGCAGTTGTGTGATCTTTTAGTAGTTCGACGTTTAATAAGTTAGGGATAATTAACGAGATGGTGTGCATTCCACAGTATTGATGCCTGACCATATTGTTGAGGCAGAGACCTTGGGGCTTTTCAAGAGCAGGCTTGACTCAAAGCTAGATACCATTGAGTCATTCAGTATCTGAAGGAAGAGATATATTCACAATAGTATAAAGAAACTGGCGAGCTTAGTTTGGGCTGAAAGGCCTGTTCTTGCCATTCATGTTATGTTAACGCACGGTTTTCATAACACGACATTATGCAGACCGTAGCTAGCTTGCTATCCACAATTACAGTGAACTTACCTGAAATCAGTCTGCTGGCATAGCACGTAGCTAGCGAACTGTCAGCAGTCGCTGATGCATGAAGTGGACACGTTAGCTTCATTTGTAACCGTACACAATTACAGTCGTTTAATGGATAAAGGCTGACTACTTCGCTGCTATAATACTTACGGTCAGTATCGCTTGAGTACCTACTGTTAACCGCCCCGAAGGACGCAACTTGTATGACGCCGCTAAATTTACTGGAGATAAATGTGCTGCTTGGTTTCTGTTGTACCCAGTCAAATACCAGCTCTGACGTTGCTATGGTTACAAGATGGCTAGTGGATGAATTTCTAATGGTGAAACGACCATAGCCGAACCACCTGTGCGGTTCCACGGTTTTAATGCATACCTGCCAGCCAATCAGAAAAAAGTATTCACCCAGACCATGATATAATGTTTGTTGATGATTTTATCCAATGAACAAAGACTTTGAGTTATTTCCTAGACAATGATCTTGTGTGTCTTAAAGGAGTTGAGTCACGTGAACTGCGCATGCTCAGAACTTTGAAAACTGTTCATCCTAACAAGAAATCAAAATCAAGGCGATCGTGCCTTATCTTCCAAAAATCCGTTTCCATCGGCGCTCTACATTCTTCAGTTTGTTGTATATATATATTTTTTAGTTCCTTGAACATAAGGCTTTTGTTTTGGGTATTTTTTGTCCGGTATAAGTCGAGGAACTAGAAGTTTTAGCGTCCTCTCGAAGGATGTCCTCTCGAGGAGGGAAGCGGGACGGCAGCGGCCGCATGCTTTTCGCCTACTGCATTGGCATAGAGCACCACAGAAGCGATCTACAGTTTTGCAAGGGCAACCAGTCCTCTTTCGTCCAGATTTTGTAGAGCATGTGCTCTTACATCGGCAAAAATCCTTGTTCGGCTGATCGAGTTCGTCTGTGTTTTTTTCTTGCTGTATAGAAAGCAGACGGCAGTGCTACATGAAGGCGCTCGAATTTCTTTCCCCGGCCAGCAAAAATGTTTGAAAACAAGATCATTCGCATAGAAATCAGATACTTATCGAAAGTGGCGCGCTTGCACCAGCAATTGAAGTCATTCCTAGTCTTATGCAGTCTTTATTTTGTCCCGAGAGATTCACGTCCTGCGAGCTCTGTATCCTACGAGTCTCAGCACGTGTGAAAGCCTGTCTGTTTATCTGATTTGCATATGTCACCTCCTGAGCATGCGCATTAACCGTGACACAGCTCCTTTAAGTGT
Organism: Gymnothorax reevesii; assembly: GCA_029721435.1. NCBI lineage: Eukaryota > Metazoa > Chordata > Actinopteri > Anguilliformes > Muraenidae > Gymnothorax > Gymnothorax reevesii. Next base: position 155,595,215 of record CM056575.1, read on the forward strand.
GTAATTTTCTGTTTTGTAAAACCAATGCTATTAAGCAGGTTGCCGCGTAGAACACATTTTCGTATGACTAGCCCAGGTTGTGCGGTGCATTGCATGCAGTGGCAGCCCAGGATCGTATTCACAAAGTCGGGCCCACTTCCGGTACAGGGTGACTGGATGAAGACAAAACCCTCAAGGACCGCAAAACCGAATTGAAAGTGATGTGAACTAAGTAATAATCCATCAAAAAACATGCCCAAGTCGTTTGTTGCGTTTGGTTGTTCGAATCACAATATGAAACGGAGAGAAAATTACATTTCGCGTATTTCCAAAGGAAAACAAGCGGTGTGTAGCATGGATAAAAGCTGTCAAAAGACAGAACCCTGCTGCAAACATGCCAACTCTACTGCTTTTGGCGGTAACCTACCATGGTGGCACAGCACGGTGGCACAGTGGTTAGCACTATTGCCTCACAGCAAGAAGGTTGCGGGTTCGAATCTGTCCAGGGGCCTTTCTGTGTAGAGTTTGCATGTTCTCCCCGTGTTCTCCGGGTTTTCTCCGGGTACTCCGGTTTCCCCCACCCACAAAAACATGCAATATAGGAACACTCTGTATGGCTGTGTGGGAATGTTTGGTGGTGGTCCATAGGCGCATACTGGCAGCCACGCTTCCGTGAGTCTGCCCCAGGGCAGCTGTGACTACAAAAATGGAGTTTACCACCATCAGAGTGTGAATGTGTGAGTGAATGAATAATGTATCCTTGTGAAGCGTCTTTGAGTGCCATTTATTCTGAAAAAAAAAACGCCTCAAAAGCGGTAGAGTTGGGATGTATGTGGCAGCGAATGGGAGCCGTCTGCTTATGCAGTGCCGCGTGGGAAGCGTTTTATCAGAGGTGAAATAGTATATAGCAAAATATTTCGTTAGCTGGGAATTATTTTTGCCGTTTGCTGTCATGCTTTTAATTTACAACTCTAAGTACCTGCAATTTTTGGTTTCTGTGACAAAATGATCAAAATGGTCAAATGACATCTTGAGTACCTTATAACTCTTACATGTACTTAAAGATACTAAGGTGGATTAGAAAGTGACATTTGTTGATGAGATGTCACGAAGATGAACACACAAGGTTAATTGCTTTCACCGAGTGCCGAATTGGGCCAGCCGGAAGTGACGACACCACGACTTCGAGAATTGGGTTTATCAAGCTTAGACTTGGGGAGAGGCCAAGATGGCGGCTCAGTAAGGTGCATTTTTCAAGCTCCGCTAACGCGCACAAGAGCCATAATTTGAACCTTTTTTCTTCGTACCAAAGTAACTCACCCTTCTCGATTTATAATGCCGAAAAAACGAAAACAAAAGTAAAGATCGTGTAGAAGTCTCAAACGGCCATACAGACTTTCATAATTATGCTAGCAAAACAGTTACTGAAGACAAGACAGTGGAGGATCACTTCTCATGCTCTCCGCTACCAGAGACTCCCTCCAAATCCCCGCGGTTCAAGAAAGGAAAGCCTGCTGATGCTGACGAGTCCGACAACACTTTAACACAGCTCTCTCTTCTGCTCAACAACAGAGCCGATAGTCAGTGCCAACACCATTAAAATTGATGCTGTAAAGAAAACTATTGATTTTGTATCGAACGAACTGAGGGATATGAAGAAGGGAATAAATTTAGTTGATTCGAGGCTGAAAACAGAGGAGACGCGCATGGAGACGTGAGAGCCGTGTTTCAGAAATGGAGCGCTATCCCCGCCGGTGGAATCTGAGGCTGCTGGGGGTTCCAGAGAACGACCTGGAGGACATTAAAGCAAAGATTATTCAGACCTGCCAGGAGGTCCACCCAGAGGGAAATTTAAAGTTTCCAGATGGCATCGACATCGTGCACAGGCTCGGTAAGAGGGATTTTAACAAAGCGACGTCGCGTGTTGTCATAATACAGTTCACATCCCGCAACTTACGAGACACTGTGTGGAAGGCGGCTAAAACTTCCAAGTTCCAAGATAACAGAATGCAATTTGCAGAAGATCTCACCTCAGCTGACCGGGAGAGACGACGTCTCCTTTGGCCAGCGGTTAAGGAGGCCCGTGCTGCTGGTAAATCTGCCTACTTTGTGGGGGGGGGGCGTGCCTTTGCCAATGGCACTGAAATCCTTTTATCTACAGCAACCTGATCATCTCAAGTATGACATCTACAGTCGAAATATTTCCATGACTGGTATCTAATTACACAAAGACTGAAAAGTTAAATACAAGGACTATTATAATTTATATTCTTGGTTTTAGAACAGTTCAATTCTCGGGTTGAATTTCTAGTGTAATTTCAGTGTGACTTTGGTTCTATATTGTTTACTAGAGCCTTAAATCTGCAAACTTGGCTCGTTTGTTTTCAACTGTCATTTATAATTAGCGGAGCATTTAACTGCATAAAAAAAACAACTTTCTATTACCTGTTATTTCATTGTTCCATAGAAGATATACTAACAATTCCTCAATGTCAGGGGTCCCCACTCTTTCCCAGAAAGGGCCGGTGTGGGTGCAGCCTTTCATTGCCACCAACCAGCTACACACCTGATGCTACTAATCAAGGTTATTAGCAAAGAGTCCAGGGGTTAATTAGTAGTATCAAGTGTGTAATTGTTTGGTTGCAATGAAAGCCTGCACCCACACCGGCCCTTTCTGGGAAAGATTGGGGACCCCTGCTCTATGTCTTTATCTCTTCTTTCTTTTAATTTCAGGGGTCTAAGAAATAATCTGAAACGTGAAGCAGTTTTTTTGTTTCTCAAAAAATTTAAAAGTGATTTCTGTTTCTGTGTCATACAAGAGCACCAAAGAGGATATGTCATTATGGAAAAATCAGTGGGGTAAAGGGTTATGCTGTTGGGTGAAGTAAAGTGAATCAATCTTAATTTACTAGACAGTATTTCTTGTTCAGTGTTCCTTGTTGCTGAAGTAAACCAGTGAAAGCCTACTAGAAGGACTGTTCTTAACTTCTTATTCTGAAGTAGACTACAGGTTTTTGTACCGTCACATGTGACATACTATGACATATAGTGATAACAGAAACTTGTAAGGTTTTTCTGAATGCATCTTTATTGCATGTTCTTATTTTGTTTATGTTCTCTGTGAGTGACAGTGTCACTGGCTGAGCATTAGTTGCCAAAGTAAAATGATATTACTCTGCATTTTGACTTTGTCTTCAATGAAGGTGAATCGAATCGAAGGCCTTGAATGGAGATTCGAATCGAATCGTGGGATAGGTGAATCGTGACACCCCTAATATATTTGGTTACAACTCCTGCAGTGAAAATACTCTTCTATTTTATATACTGGATGAGAGAATACAATTCGGGTTGAATAAGTATCCTGATGCCTTTCTAATCTTAGGAGGTGATTTTAATGTAGTATTGGTATTGGACAATAATTTAGATAGATGGATAGATACTTACATGGGGGGCCCATGGTTCTGAGAGATCAGTAGGGGTTACTATTCTAAAAGACCATTTTCATGGAGCTATTACTGACCATTACAGTGACCCTCATGGGCATTTCATTACTATGATCCTTTCTATTTCTCACAAAATTGTAATATTAATTAATATATATTACGGGTGTCACGATTCGGTTCGGTTCATCGAAAATCGGATCATAAGTTATGTGGTTCGAGTCGTCCAGCATTAGTTTCGGTTCGATTGATAAATTACTTTTCATTTTATTTCACCTTGAAACGCAAGAAATCTAGATGTAAATACGTTGTCATTACGTTCGCGGAAGTGCATGTTATGTTAGTGATATGGGTCATGCTCAGTAAGGTTAACTCTGATTGGACCATTTTCTCTCAATAGACCCATTTACTGTTTGCAAACAAAACGGGCTGCGCGCTTATCCTTGTCTCCCCTGGAGGAGTCCCCATAGCAAGCTACTTAAAGACAGAAGGGAGTGCGGAATTTGTCAATGGAGGAATATACGCGTTAATCCATGAGAGGGAACTACGCATATTTTGTGTGTGATTACTGTAATTGACTGTAGAATGTGTGAGAATCAATCCTATGTCGGATTTTTTTGCTTCACAAAACATATTTTTTTAACCATTAATTGGAATACTGTTTGCTCACTGTAGCTAAAATGGTTGCTACAGAGTACAAGTACTACAGAGAACAAGTTTTTTTTTCTGTCGCAAGTGATAATTTTTTAAAACTACTGGATCGATATAATGGGCAAGGATATTGACCAGTTTGCACATCAGGCTTAGCTGAGGAGTTTAATTCATGCAACTCCTGCAAAAACGGGGATTGGAGGGAACTTCTCCATACTCTAAATCGCGTTTCAGCTCTGCCTGCTTGTGAATATTCAATAGCCGATCCGGGGGTGCCATCTCGTGGTCGAGTACTGTAACTAAGTGCTTAAATTTGCATATCTGTAGACGCAAGCGTCTACATCTGCAGAAAGGGGTTAAGCACATTTAATGTGAGCAACTTTAAGACACTTACTCAAATCATTTTCTCATGGATGACTTCAACTTTTACCAAAGTACCTTTCAGTAATGGTACTTTTACTTTTTCATAACTTTTTTCCCCAGTATTTTATCCACCTTTGTTATCATATTAGCTATGTGACAAAGTACAATTCTTGGTCTGGTTGTTACTGTCGCTTATGAAAATGATTTATGCTTTCTTTCCCGAAATCTTTTATTTTACAATTTTTTTTACATTTTTTTTTTTTTGGAACATCTTCATATTGAATTCATATATTTTAGTTTAACAAATGTAAACTTATTGAGAAATGTTTGGTGCGTTGATGATGCTATCTGTTCTATTGATAATGAAGGTGGTTATAAAATGTGAATCATGAATAGATTGGACGGTCTGGTTTTTTTATAATTTATTTTAATACTGTTTATTTTTACCATTTTTATTTTTTTATTGTCTCTAAGCAGTTTTTATTTCAGTCTTGCATCTTCTCTCTCTCTCTCTCTCTCTGAAAATCTTTGGCATTTTTCAGAAGTGGCCATCTTCAAATGGTTACACTTGTGTGTTATGGTCTAATGCAGTTGTGCAATGTCATGCGGTAATACAAAATGTGTCATGCGGTAAAATGCTGAATTTTGAAATGAATATACAAAATATAAGTTAAATTGTGAATGAACACAATCAAGAAAAGCTAATAAAATCTAAATATGTGCCAGATTTTCAAGCATTTTTGCCTCTCTAATTGAAGAAAGATGTAACGCATGTTGACAAATGACCTGCTGCTGTCTTTAAAGACAAAATATCTAATATTTGATATTCTAGTGTTGATATTCTGCAAGTGGGTATAGCATGTGTGGATCTATACTTAGATTTTTATTGTAACAGAGCCAGCAACATTCATTTAAATATTATATTGAAATTAGTGGTACCACATGACATTTTTAGGGGGTGTATTCAGGCTAATGCATTAAAATGTCATTATCATGTTTTGCAAGGAGCACTCGCAAAAATCCAAAATACACAAGGATTTACACAGGAAAAGCTGAACCTGACTTAACTTCATTTTTTTTTTTTGCTGGTTTGAAACTCAAATGTCACTGATCGGGTCTATTTTAAAAATTAAAATAAGCTGGAATTTGTAAAAATATTTTTTCCTGTTGTACAGAGATTTCTTGTCATAGCACTCATAAACAACATGACCACCAGGTGGCGCTTTCACAATTTAATGTGGGTATCTCTGTATCAAATACAGTCATAACTTCTTAGGCACATTGAATTAGTTTTCCAGAAAATTCCTGCAAAAATGGGCATTTTTCCTCAAAAATGCTGAATTTGGTGCCGAGTTTGTCCACTTTAAGGTGGTGCTGTAGCCATATCAGTAAAAATTGAGAGCTCAAACTATGGTATTTTTTGTTCACACTCACCTCTCACTCACCCACTCACTTCACCACTCATACCAGGCTAGCAAACTAGCTAGCTAGCCATTTTGCTGGCTAAGCTGGTGATATTTAGTGAATAATCATGCTAGCTAGCTAGCTAAATAACAGTAAGTGACGGAAAACTAACCATTTATTGTTTCTATTGATTTTAGCTATGTGCACAAGATGTAATAAACTAACTAGCTGGCTAGCTAGGTGATTCACTAGTGGAGCTTAATGCTAGGTAGCTAGCTGAATGGCGTAATTACTATTCATTATGATCCATTAATATCTTGGGATGTACCTAGCTAATTGTATCCTGCTGCAGTGTTTCCCATAGAGCAGGACGCAATGTGTGATGGCAGATCTGGCGTAAGGGGGTGATTTTCATTTTGTTGAGCGGGCAGGAGGAGATGAGCGCTTTCCATCTTGTTGACCGGGGAAAGCATGGCACAGTTATTGCGCAGGTTACACATCTTTCAGTATTTCTTGTTTTTTTTTCATTTATTTATTTATTTTTAAATTTGAGCTTAGATTATCAACAGGCGGCGATTGCGCAATGACTCAGAATTCACGAGAATAAATTTTTGGCAGTCAGTTTATTCTGTGGCGGCCCGCCACACAATGATCTGTGTGTGGGAAATCCTGTGCTATGTAGTGACGGGTGCACGGACATGGACAAGGGCAATTTACTGCACTGACTGGCTACCATTGTGGTACGTTGTGAATGTATGCTGAAACTGAGGTACCTCATTGGCTGGGAACAAATCACAGGGTACACGCCCGCTTCTGTAGTGGATATGTAGTTTGGAGAAGTGGACTACAAACTGGACTTCAAGTGCAAAAGCATATAATTTTTGGCAATAAACTAAGAATTTGTGATCACTTGTATCTACGTATATGCCCTACGTATATATGGGCTTATCTCGGAGCGAGTCAGCTCTTAAAATTACAGTTCGAGCAATGCTGGATAATGTCCAAGCCCCATTATAAATTCCCATAGGAATTTTACTTTCGACACCAGAAGCTAAGTAGCGGTGACGTCATCACTGTAGAACTCTATACTGTGGAATGGATTTGAGACCCCTTTAAAACCACCACAGTACATTTAATGGTCATTTTTTTAATGTTGATGAAATGCCTCAAATTTGTTGCTTGTTCTTGAAAATGATTCTTTTATTGTGGTCCTAGCAGAGGTTTCCGGAAACAAATTGAAGATTGACCCAAGCGCAGATATGGCGCAAAGGGAGGTGTTCCAAATGCGGAAGTCAAGCTGAAAAGGATTGGAAATTGCAATTTCCATTAATGGATGAAAACCAAATGTTTTTCACATCACAGGGGGAAAAGGCACAATGGTACAATCAGCCTGTAGCCATAATAGGCATTAAAAAATATTCTTCAATTCCAATTCCTTTTGGTCAATTCCTTCAACTGGAATTGAAGAATATCTTTAAAAGGAATTGGAATTGACAAAAGGGAATTTGTCACAAGTCTGGTGGCGTTAGAAAGGTGAACTGTTAAACCTCGAGAAAAACTGTCCCAACGGTGAAACGCTGTGCCTTAGTGTCATGCTCTGGGGTTGCATTTCAGCTAATGGGCCCGGCAACCTTGTTAAAGTGAGTGGCATTATGAAACGGGACCAGTATATCCAGATCCTCAGTGAAAACATCAAGCAATCCGCTGAATAACTTGGTCTTGTGCAGGAATGGATCTTGCAGCAGCATAATGATCCTACGCACAGCCAAATCCGTCAAGAAATGGTTAGTGGACATCAAAGTGAAAGTTTTGGAGTGGCCAAGCCAAACCACCAACCTCAATCCTATCAGAAATCTGAGGAGGCAACTGAAGACCAAGGTCATGGCAAGGAAACCCTCAAAACTTAAGGACCTGGAGAATTTGCCAAAGAGGAGTGGGCCAAAATCCCTGTGGAAACGTGTAGAAACCTTGTGATCAACCACAGGAAGTGTTTGGAGGCTGACTACGTGAATAAAGGCTTTGCCATCAATTACTGAGAAAAGGGTAGAAATAATTCTGGAACTGGCATTTCTTTGTAAATCTGTCGAATGCCAAAAAGTCATTTCTCAATTTTTTTTACTGTAATTCTTACAGCCTTATGTCAACTTACTCGTATATATTTTTTTTTTTTCTGCAGGAGTACCTCCTCCTCTGGACTACCAAAGTGTTGGCACTTTGGGCATTGATGGGCTAATATGTTAATTAGGCTCAAATAGCATGCACTCGGTTTACGAGAAGATGGAATTAATCAATTTAAGAACACAGCTGCGAACAATTCTGCAGTTTAAGAACACGTTAAAGAATCTGACAGTTTTCTGAAGAACCTTCTTTCGAACACCATAAGAAAGACTCTAAGAAGATTCTTAAGAAGTTATTGGTGAATGAGGCCCAATAATTTTTTTTTTCTGTGGCAAGAGATCATGTTTTTGAACTGCTGGATCGATATTATGGGCAAGTATATTAAGCAGTTTCCACAGCAGGCTTAGCTGAGGAGTTTAATACATGCAGCTATAGAAAAACGCGGATGGGACTGAACTCGCCCATATTCTAAACTGTGTTCAATCTCGGCTTGCTAGTGAATATTCAATAACTGATCTGAGTGTGCCATCTACTGACAGAAAAGGGTAACTGCATGCGTAAGTAGAGCAGCTTAATGTCTGCTGGGGTCTACATCTGCTCAAAGGAGTAAAGAATCCGGTAAGATTTGTTGATTGCATCAAAGTCAGGTGTCGGACTGGATGGAGTAGACTGAGTCTGTATCGGAAACATGAGTGACGATCTGGATTCAAACTAAGTTGGAATCAGTTGGAACAACTGGTTTCCATTGGGGCCAGTCTTAAACGGCCATTTTGTCCTTGAGAAAGTCAGCCCAACCTATTTTTATATTTTGCGTGCAGCTGCAGGCGGGTAATTGACGGATCCCAAGCCCCGCCTACTTCCAGCCATGTCACAATAGGGCAAGCAGGGGTCTGACCGAACCTCGGACAACTTCTACCTCAGGCAGCCATCAAATCAGGCATGTTGGGTTTTCTAATGATGGTAAAACAATGTAATGTGTAACAGACACTTCATATACCATGTTAAAGGCGTGTTTTTTTAGTCCATGTCCAAAACCATAATAAGCTTTTTAATGTATTCCTTGAAAATAAAAGATCTGAAACAGTTGTGAAATTAGTGTCGTTTTCATTGGTGATAAATCTCAAGATGATTACTATTTACAACACGAAAAATATTACAGAAGGCACTTTTATCAAACAAACCGATGCAGTTGTATTCTCATGCCTTTTGCAGCAATATTTATTTGAAGGGCTGTAATAAAACGTTTCATGTTAGCTAGCTAATTAGCCGTTCCATTGAATTGAATAGACCACTGACTAACAGCAAACGCTAGCGCGTGATAAGTTACCAGCGAGCGAGCTTGGTACCCTTAGCGTCGTGGGGACTGCATTAACTGAGCAGTTAGTAAAATTAAAAAGGTGCCTTACAAGCTAACTGCTTGTAACTGTCATTGAAGGACAATACTACTTCCCTACATAATATTTAAAACAGTGGAAAAGTCATTGTCTGTTAATGGAGTTCTAAAAGACAAGGGGGGAGAAAGGCTTGGCTGTTAGCTTTTTTTCCTCCTGTTTTCTAGCTTTCTCTGTCCTATCGATCCATGCTGTGCAGTGATCATTTCTGAGAGCAATGTTTTAACGGGGCAAGGGCAATGATGAAGATGATGAATTTGGCTTGATAATCTGGCAACACTGCCGCCTGCACACGCCCACATGACTGGTTCAGTGCATCTGGCAACGCTGCCGCCCGCTCACGCCCACATGACTGGTTCGATGCATCTGGCAACGCTGCCGCCTGCTCACGCCCACATGACTGGTTCGATGCATCTGGCAACGCTGCCGCCTGCTCACGCCCACATGACTGGTTCGATGCATCTGGCAACGCTGCCGCCCGCTCACGCCCACATGACTGGTTCGATGCATCTGGCAACACTCATCCCTTCTTGGCCGCCCATTTTCTGCCCTTCAGGTCCTGCCCATCGTATCAGTCGCCGTCACCTCACCCCATCCCTCAGTTCTCACCCCACACTTCTAGTCTCTGGTCCCGCCCCTGCCTGACATCCCAGCCCCCGCGTTGTGCCCCTGTAGTCTTTGACTCCAAGTCCATTTCCTTTGGCGTAAAGTTATTACATTAATGGCTGAGTGTTATCACATTATTGGGCAGTCATTGTTTTATTATACCCCCGTAAACGAAGTTTCGGGGGCATATGGTTTTTCACCTGTCCGTCCGTTCGTCCGTCTGTTTGTCAGCTGTGAAAAAAAACTTTAACCTTGGCATGTACTTTTGATTGTTTAGTGGTAGGTCTTTGATACTTGTGTAATGTGAATATAGGCCACTGGATGGCAGTATTTACCTTTTTTTTGTTAAGCTCAGACTGGAGCTAGGTTTGGGCATGTTTCAGGCATGTCTGAAACAAGTCCCAGGGAAAAGAAAAAAAAAAAGTCTAAAAGGTGGGAGGGGTCTGCAAAAGAGTATATAAGGAGTAGAATTGAGCCAGTAAAGTAGTAGGAGAAATTGCAAGAAGAAGGATACATGTGACCAGACCTGTCATTCTGTTTGAGACCTGTGAAGCTTTTGTGGATTTTTGCCTGTGTTTGAGCATTTTCCTCACCCAGGACATCACCAAGCCACCCCACCAAGAAGGGACTGTAAATATTTCTGTTTTTTGTTGTAAATCAATCTTGGTCATTAGTTGTTAGTTAGTTGTTATTGTCTTCGTCTGTTCATTAAATATGTTTAAGTTTTTAAAACTGTGTCTGTCATCCCTTGCTGTTGCTGTTGTGTTGTAAATGTCATAACAAATTGGGGCCATAAGAAATTGGGGGCTCAAGTCCGGGATAGACCATTGTGTAAGTAATTTATTGAAAATCTAACATTTCAAATTGTAATTTTTTTTTTATTTTTTATTTGAATACATATATATTAACAGATCAACAGCAATGGATGATTTCTTGGCATCACCAACCGTTGAGGTTTTGAAGTCTTTTAAAAAGACAGAACTGCTAGACATTTAGAGCTGACAGAGGTAAAACCAGCCATGCGAAAAGCAAGACTGGCTAGAGAGATAGTTGTATATTACATTGATGAAAATGTGTTTGCACCAGGAGATCTGACACAGTTTCCAGTAGAAAATCCAAATATAGAAATGGAACTTAAATAAAAAATGCTAGAGATTGAAAGGGAGGAAAAAGAAAAACAGAGAATTTGAGAGAGAAAGAGGAAAGAGCAGAAAGAGAGAGACAGAGACCGAGACAGAGATTTTGAATTCGAGAAATTCGATAGAGAAGAAAGACTCCAAATGGAGCAACTAAAAATTAAAACTGAAACTAAAAATAAATTTTGTGCTAGCCAGGAGGTAAAACTGGTGCCTCCATTTTCGGAAAAGGATGTTGACAACTATTTCCAGTGTTTTGAAAAGGTAGCAAAGAGTTGCCAGTGGCCAGCGGAACACTGGCCTCTGATGTTGCAAACTGTCCTCAAGGGTAAAGCTCAACAAGCCTATTCGGCTTTGTCTGCCGATGATTCCTCTGATTATGAGGGTGTCAAAAAGGTTATTTTGAGAGCTTATGAGTTGGTTCCAGAGGCTTACCGACAGAAATTCAGGGGTCTGAAGAGATCGGAAAATCAGACTTATGTGGAATTTGCTAATGAGAAGAAGGTTTGCTTTGAGCGCTGGTGTACTTCCATGGAGGTCAAGGATGATTTCAACTCACTAAAAGAGATGGTGTTAGTTGAAGAATTCAAGAACTGTGTTAAGGATGATGTTAAGACCTACCTTAATGAGAAGCAAGCACTGAATTTGCAATCAGCTGCCAAATTTGCAGATGAATATGTTCTCACACAAGTCCAAATTTCAGTCTAGCAGTAACAATAGATGGTCCCAATTTCAGAAAAAGGGTTACGGTGATACCCAAGATTCCTCACCCAAAGACAAAGACAAATCTGGTGATGGTGCTCAGAAATCCAGTAACAGGTCTGATCAAAGTGTGAAAGCTGACAGTGACAAAAGTGGTCTAGTTTGCAGTTATTGCAAGAAATCTGGTCATGTTACAACTAACTGTTGGTTCCTTAAAGCTAAGAAAGAGAAAGAAAAGGACACCAAACCAAATGCCTTTGTGAAAGCAAGGTTAGAAAGCCCTGTAGTAGATGACCGATATGAAAAATTGTTCAAGTTCAAGGAAAGATTGTGTGCAGCTTGTGACCTAGCCAAAGAGAACTTGAAATCAAGTCAGGGAAAAATGAAAACTTGGTATGATCATAAGGCTGGAAGCCGTGAGTTTAAACCAGGAGAAAAGGTCCTTGTGTTGTTTCCCTTGCAGTCCAATCCATTGCAGGCTAGATTTCATGGTCCTTATGAAATTCTGACAAAACTCAATGATCTCAATTACATTGTGAAGACTCCAGATAGGAGAAAACCAAAACAATTGTGTCACATTAACATGCTGAAGCCTTATCATGACAGAAATGCTAGGGTTGCAGCTGTCACTTCAGATTCTCCAATGGTCGAAACGTGTGAAGATGAGGGGGAGTTTCAAGATGATGAACCTAGAATTAAAGCTGAAGTTCTTTCATGTAAATTGTCAAATTCTGAAGTGTTGCAAAATCTTGATGTAAAACTCCAGCACTTAGAACCCTCACAGAGAGATCAGTTTGAGAGGTTGATCAAGAAATATGAGGATCTGTTTCTTGATGTTCCAAAAAGAGTTTCTATAGCCTCTCATGATGTAGATGTTGGTGATGCCAAACCAATAAAACAGCATCCATAGTGGATGAATCCTGAAAAGAGAGATTGCTGAGAAAGAGGTTGAGTACATGTTAGAACATGATATTATCAGACCCTCCAACTCAGATTGGAGTTCACCCTGTGTGCTAGTTCCAAAACCTGATGGAAGTACTAGATTCTGTACAGATTATCGCAATGCTGTAACTGGAACTGATGTGTTTCCAATACCTAGGATTGATGATTGTATTGATAGAGTAGGGCAAGCAAAGTTTCTGAGCAAGATTGATTTATTGAAGGGTTATTGGTGTGTGCCTTTTACTGAGAGGGCCAAGAGCATCTCTGCTTTTGCCACACCATCTGGGTTTCTTTTTTTTGTTGTAAATAAATCTTGGTCATTAGTTGTTAGTTAGTTGTTATTGTTTTTGTCTGTTCATTAAATGTGTTTAAGTTTTTAAAACTGTGTCTGTCATCCCTTGCTGTTGCTGTTGTGTTGAAATGTAATAAAAAATTGGGGCCATAACACTTGGCATGTGCATCCCTTGTGATGAGACCATTCAGATGAGCTCCTCAAATTTGACCTCGTGACCTTGACCTTCGCGTTGGTGACATTTTCATAAAAGTTTAACCTTGACCATAGTTTTTAACCTTGACCACAGCCCTCAAGGCTGACGGAGTATTGCTATCCTTCGTGCGGTTGGGCGGGAGGGCGGGCATCGAAGTTTTTGGAGACGATATCGGGCTGAGGGGTATTCCGTGCATTGCACGCCTATTTTATTAGATTATCGGGCAGTTATTGCATTATTGGTCTGCTATTACAATAACAGTTCTAACAAGGTCTGATTGCTCGCAGCATCTGAAACATAGAAGGAAAGTTTCTTGCGCAATCAGACCAGTTAAAGACTAAAATCCCTTCCACTGTTTCCATACAGGAGCTGCACTTCCGAACACATTTGATCAGCAGAGTGATGCAGGCTGGAGTCCGTCTGAGACAGGACACTGAGACGACCCTACCAGAGCTCCCCGAGCAGCACAGGATCAGAGAGAAAGAAGAGGAACTACATGGGCTGGAGTCTGTCCACATGGCAGAGTCAGAGAATAAATGTACTGCACCAGGACTCAAGACACTGGAGCCAGAGTGTGTTACTGCAAACAGCAGGGTCAGTGATTTACATCACACAGAAGCATCACTGATAAAAACAGAAACTGATCTGAGCTCCACCTGCTCTGGAGGTCTTAAGATGGAGAGCCTTGACTTTACAGAACTGGCCTGTGTGACCCATCTGTATCCTGACCAAGTCAAATCGGAAGTTGATGTGAAAGACTATATTAAGACTGAACATGTCAGTGTCGTGCCGGACATTAAGTGTGTCGACATAAAATCTGATGAACTGAAGCTGGAATCCAGTGAAGTTTTAGTGAGTGATCTCATGAATACTGTGCTTCATGAAGCTGGTATGAATGAAAATTGCCAGACTGGACCATGTCAATGTCCTGTAGAGCCAAATCCAGTCAGTGCAAAACAGACTGATTTAATCCAAGATGTGGGAAGCCTTCTCAGTGAAAATCCGAACCAATGCTCTCGCATAAATGAGAGAGTTCCTACAACTGAAAAGCCCTACAAATGTTATCAATGTGAGAGGTCTTTTGCTCAGAAATCTAATTTAAAATCCCACGAGAGGAGTCATACAAGTGAAAAGCCCTTCAAATGTGATGTATGTGAGATGTCTTTTGCGCGTAAATATCATTTAAGATACCACCGGAGGATTCATAAAGGTGAAAAGCCCTACAAATGTGATTTTTGTGAAAGGTCTTTTGGTCAGAAATCTCATTTAACAGGCCACCAGAGGACTCATACAGGTGAAAAGCCTTTCAAATGTGATCGTTGTGAGAAGTCTTTTTCCCTGAAATATAATTTAAAATGCCATCAGAGGAGTCATACAAGAGAAAAGCCTTTCAAATGTGATCAATGTGAGAAGTCTTATGCTCAGAAATCTCATTTAATATGCCACCAGAGGATTCATACAGGTGAAAAGCCTTTCAAATGTGATCGATGTGAGAAGTCTTATGCTCAGATATGTCATTTAAAATGCCACCAGAAGACTCATAAAGGTGATAAGTCCCTGAATTGTGATAGATGTGAGAAGTCTTTCACAAAGGAATCTTATTTAAAATACCACCAGAGGAGTCATACAAGTGAAAAGCCCTTCAAATGTGATGTATGTGAGATGTCTTTTGCTCGTAAATCTCATTTAAGATTTCACCGGAGGATTCATAAAGGTGTAAAGCCCTACAAATGTGATTTTTGTGAGAGGTCTTTTGGTCAGAAATCTCATTTAACAGGCCACCAGAGGACTCATACAGGTGAAAAGCCTTTCAAATGTGATCGATGTGAGAAGTCTTATCCGAAGGAATCTCATTTAAGATACCACCAGAGGACTCATACAGGTGAAAGGCCTTTCAAATGTGATTGGTGTGAGAAGTCTTTTACCCTGAAATATAATTTAAAATGCCATCAGAGGAGTCATACAGGTGAAAAGCCTTTCAAATGTGATTGGTGTGAGAAGTCTTTTGCTCGTAGATCTGATTTACAATGCCACCAGAGTATTCATACAGGTGTAAAGCCCTTCAAATGTGTTTGGTGTGAGAAGTCTTTTGCTCAGAAATGTCATTTAAAATTTCACCGGAGTATTCATACAGGTGAAAAGCCCCACAAATGTGATTGGTGTGGGAAGTGTTTTGTTCGGAGGAATCGTTTAAAATCCCACCAGATCCTTCATACTAGTGGAAAGCCCTTGAAATGTGATTAGTGTGAGAAGTCTTTTGCACAGAAATGTTAAGTAAAATGCCACCAGAGGATTCATACAGGTGAAAAGCCTGTGAAAGTCGTAAAAGGTTTAGTTCAAACTTTAAAAGAAGTAAGACTATTTGTGGGCATGTCTGAGAAGGGAAAGTCCCAGAGGAAAAAAAAAAAGTCTAAATGTGGGAGGGGGCTGCAAAAGATTAAATAAGGAGAGAAATTGAGAGAGTAAAGAAGTAGAAGAAATTGCAAGGAGAAGGATACATTTGACCAGACCTGTCACCCTTCTCAAGACCTGTGAAGTTTTTTGTGGATTTTTGCCTGTGTTGGAGCATTTTCCTCACCCGGAACATCACCTAGCAACCCCATCTCAAGGGACTGTAAATATGTTTTTTTCTTGTATATTATCAATCTTGGTCGGTAGTATAAATTGTTGGTTAGTGTTGGTCTTTGTTGAATTAAATCTGTTTTAGTTTTAAAATTTTGTCTGTCATCCCTTGCTGTCTTATATGTTGTAGCAAATTGGGGCTATAACAATATACAAAGTAAAACCGTTGTTCTCAAGGACTGAGCCACTGCTGCCTGGTTTTTCTGTGGCTGATTTAGCTAACAAACTTCAGCAAGCTCTCAACGCTAAGAATATTATCGAAATACCTGGATATCTAGCAAACTATTACCTCGGTTGGTTTCATACTTAGTCGCTTGCCTTTGATACAGTCTTCTAGCCAGTGAATATTGACATACATTGGGGTTTTTTGGTCTCCTTCGGTCCATCTCTTTACCATAGTGTAATGTGAATATAGGCCACTAGATGGCAGTATTTACCTTTCTTTTATTCAGCCCAGACTGGAGCTAGGTTTAGACATGTCCTGGGCATGTCTGGGGAAAGTCCCAGAGAAAAAAAAAAAAAGAGGTCTAAATGTGGGTGGGGTCTGCAAAAGAGTATATAAGGAAAAGAATTGAGACAGTAAAGTTGTAGGAGAAATTGCAAGGAGAAGGATACATGTGACCAGACCTGTCATTTCTGTTCAAGACCTGTGAAGTTTCTTTTGTGGATTTTTGCCTGTGTTTGAGCATTTTCCTCACCCAGGACATCACCAAGCCACCCCACCAAAACAAGGGACTGTAAATATTTCTGTTTTTTTGTATATATTCAATCTTGGTCAGTAGGTCAGTAGATTAGTTAGTTGTCTTTTGTTCATTAAATGGGTTTAAGTTTTAAATTGTGTCTGTCATCCCTTGCTGTTGGTGATGCTGTTATGTTGTAAATGTAATAACAAATTGGGGCCATAACAATAGTAATAATAGTTATTTTTATTTTTCCGTAGATAAAAGTGGTGCTGCAGGCTAAATCGTGCAAGGGAGGGTGGTGCAATTTGGAGGTTTGGTCCAAACCAGGGGGCGCTATAACCAAGGGCAACGCGTTTTGGGCTATAACTCCCACACCGTAAGTCGCTCATTCAAAAGTTTCATATCCACTGATTGTCTGAATAGTGCTGAATCAAATGGGCTGGGCCCCGCCCATTTTCGCCTTTAATTTTTTTTTTTTTGCAAAATCGCAAAACCTGGAAAACCTACTTTTTTGAACTCCTCCTGGAGGTTTTGTCCCATCAGTGCGAAATTTGGCAAGTGCACTTTACAGCTTGACTTGATCTAAAGTTATCAAAAAAAAAATTTGTTCGGTCATAATATAATTATAATTATTATTAACATAATTATTAACAAAAATTTTTCTAGCCAGCTATAGAAAAGCTCACAGTTGCATATCTCAGCCAAAATAAAAGCTAAAAACACCAAATCTCAGATCCTTGGTTGGCATGGGACTGTGGGAGAATGAGCCAAATTTGGCTAATGTTGGCTTCTAGGTAGCGCTGCAAAAGTGGGAAATTTATCTCTGAAATGGCAGAACCGATGTTCGCCAAATTTGGTGGGTATAATGCTGGCTCATTCCTGAGGCCATATCTTGAAGGTAATGATTACTGGTCAAAGTGGGCGTGGCTTATTACAAGATAAACAAACATTTATTACAGCTCAGGTATTATGCTGAGGGCTGCGAAATTCACAGCGTAT
Organism: Gymnothorax reevesii; assembly: GCA_029721435.1. Classification (NCBI taxonomy): domain Eukaryota; kingdom Metazoa; phylum Chordata; class Actinopteri; order Anguilliformes; family Muraenidae; genus Gymnothorax; species Gymnothorax reevesii. Next base: position 155,612,739 of record CM056575.1, read on the forward strand.
TTATAGAATAGCACAAAGACCATTCCTACCAAAAATTTTGTTTCCACTCCAATAGGTGGCGCTGTAACAGATGCAAACGCATTTTGGCCTGTAACTTCCACATTTTCAATCAGATCTTCATAAACCTTATATCCACGTGTTCCCCAAAAAGAGTCGCATCTTCTGACATAGGCCACGCCCACTGCCATTGCAAATTTCTCAGTCACTCCACTTACTTTTTCGAAATCCTCATACTGTTTAAGCTCCATCTGCATGAAACTTTGCACATAGTCTCCAGACTTACCAGATCAAAAGCTTTCAAAAGAATTTTGCTATTCCAAAAAATGCAGTACATATAAACACTTTTTTTTGCCAGCTAGAAGAAATATACTGTTGCATTTTTGTGTCGAAGTCAAAGCTATCAATATCAAACTCAATTCACTCATTTCAGAAGTCAACGTGAAGCTCTGTGCCAATTTTGGCGCAAATTGGCCGATAGGTGGCGCTATAAACAAAGAAACCTCAACTGACATGAAGGTTGTTTGTTTAGTAATGTTTGGTCAAAGTGGCGCATATCCCTCAAAACAAATGCTAACGCTACCAAATGGCATACTTGGTCGGCATGTGACTTTGTGGGTATGAGCCAAATTTGGCTAATTTTGGCCGCTAGGGGGCACTGCAAATATGGGAAATTTATATCTCTTAAATGGCAACACCGATTTTTACCCAATTTGGTGGGTATGATGCTGGCTGACTCCTGAGGCCATATCTTGATACTCATTATGACTGGTCAAAGTGGGCGTGGCTTATTGCAAGATAAACAACAAACTTTTATTCTAGCTGAAGTAGTATGCTGAGGCCTGTGAAAGGAGGTCTTCCACGGTATAGGGAAAAATGCCCACAGCCCGATCAGAACAAACTTTTGATATTATGAAACACATCTGGTAACTCCACGGGAGACAAGTTTTATATGCCTGATTTGCATACAGGAAGTGAACTATGGCCCACTTAGTACATGCTCTATTTTTATGAGACAATGCTCAGAAAAGTTCATTTTTGAGCATGTTACCAAGTCATGTTAAGAAGTTATAGATGATTTACTCAAGAGTTTGGCAATTTTATCACAATTTCATAGAAATCTTATTTTTCTTTTGCTTATTTCAGTAGGTTCCCATTCTTGCCCACCTAAATTTTTTTTGTAGAAAGTTGTGCTGTATAGTTGTATAAATCCTGTAAAATTTTTTTGAACTTTCAAGACCGGTAACATTGATCCAGAGATCAATTTATCAAAGGAGCTCTCATTTGTAAGAATGAACAGTTTGTTTTAAATAGGATAAGATTATCAACCTTTACCCAAAATAGTTGATATGCTTTTATACACCCTGGATACACCTACGGAATGGCCACTCCCAGTTTTTGGCGACGCTGCAGTATTGCTCAAAAAATGCCGCACCTCCGTTAATTCATAAACGTGCTTGACATCACACGTGATCATGTTTGTCTGCAAACTCATACTCCATTGGGTACAGCTCACCAACTTTACTCTGTATTTTGCTGGAAAACTCCACAGGACACACATCCCCTTGACTCAACCACACAGAAATACTTGAGTTTCTTTTGTTGTTCAGTATAGTTAAATTTTACCTGACCACTGCATTCATCCAACATATATTAAGTTTGTCTCATCGGATTTCTTGCAAATGTTACTTGTAGGTTAAGCCCATCCACCAGAATGATGATCGTCTTTCAGGATTTTAATCCTAACAACTGAACTCTGATGTTTAACATTTGCAGTCAGCCCACTCTAATGTATTACTATGAACTGCGAGTGGCCAAGTACCCTCTTGATAACACACTTGAGGTTGGATTTTGTGGTCTCTGTCTCTCCCCTGAGAAACGGTGATAATGACCGGTCAGCTTGCCTCAAAATGGCTTCATACACCCTCCCTCACTCCCTTACCTGCCCTCTGTCTCAAGTAGCTCAAGTTACACAACGGGTGACAGTGAATGGCTGAAAGATGCATCATCATCATCATGTCTACATCATTTCTCATAAACCATTCGACCAAATCAAATGCCGTTTGGTACATTATCACTCCAACACAGGAAACATTTTTATATGGTTTTGGTAGCATTTGAATGGAGACTTTCAAAACTTTTTTTTTTGGAACTCGTCCCATGCAGATGGCGCTTAAACCATGAAACTTTGCTCAGAGAATCTATAAATGCGTCTCATTAAAAGTTACCAAAAGAATTTTGGCACTGCAAAAATGCACTGGTAATAACCAAACATATTGTTTCATATTTCAGTCACAGTTACTGGAAAATTTGTTAACTATTTTTATTGCACATGCAGAAAGTGCACAGAAGGCTTACAGCTCCAAGTATTCAACAGTGTGAGCATCTGAGTCTGATCTACACAAGACTTTGCACATGAGTCTCCAGGCATGTCTGATCAGATGTTATCAGAATAATTTTTGCACTTTCCTCTAGCATTTCTGTAATTCTGCAGCAGAAAATCCCTTGTAAAAACAACGCATGTATAAAATGAAGGATAATGAGCTCAAAGGACAGTGACAGTTTTTATTTGAGATATGTGGATAATTTCAGCCATGAAACCATTTTTCAACGTGTACAGGTAATATGTAGATAAAAACATACAACTTTTTTTTTTTTTTACAACTTAACAAAAGAAGGATATTTCACAGATGTTTTTTGGATTTTACACCCACAACACTTGGGAATGAACCCGTTATAAATACATATAGTGACACAAAAGAAAAGGTATATCATTGTAATAGGACAAAATTGTCAGAAGAGAGATCAATCACTTTTCCTGACTGAGTGCATGAGGAATATTGTGGCGTCACATGAAAGAAGGTCACTATTTAAAAAAAAAAAAAAAAAAAAAGGTTCAAATAAACCAAGCCGATTGTCTCCAACAAGAAATCAAACATTTGCCTTTGTAAATGGTGAATTTGTGATAATTATTCTTGAGCAGGGGAGGCTGCCAAGTCTGTCCAGTCATTATTGCTGTTTGTCCTGTCATTAGTCGTTCCTTCTCTTGTATGGGCCAGATATTTGTTGTTCCTCCCAGGGCATCATTTTTCAGTGCAGCTTCCATTTAGCCTGCTCTCTCCATTGAGCCTCACTGTCCTTGGCCCGGCACTTTGGAGTGAGAACGCAGTTTTCAGTGGCTGATAGACATTATAGTGGATCTCTCATACACAGATGTTTGGTCACTTAGTTTTACGCACCTATGGAGGGAGTGAACATTCAGTGAGTGAACGGTCTCCGTCTTTGCATCTAGTCAGGTTTATTCACACCGTCTCGGACTCCTCCTTGGCCTTTTTTTCCCCCTGGCTGGTCTGCTGCCTCTTGTATGCTCAACTCGTCTCTGCTCCAACTGCTTGCTCTAGTCCTGTACATAAACAACTCAGAAAACACATTCTCATACAGGTCCTTAACAGTCTGGGACGCGTCTGTCATCACATGCACCAACATGCAGTTTCAAAAAATCTTATGTAATGTAAAACATACCAATTATAATAACCCCTTGCAAAATAAAATAAATCCATAGAAGCACGTAGCATTACATACTACCTGAATGTCCAAATTTGCATTCCAGCAACGCAAGAGATCTTTGTTGTACTGATTTCTCCAAACTTCGTTTGTATTTCTTTTAAGAAAGACACTAGTTTTCTTTGCAGTTAACTGAATAGCCTTTTCAAAAATTGACTGATTGATATCCATGGAACTAAAGATAGATTTGACCGTATTGATGCTTTCTTCTTCATTTGAAAGAGCTAGTTTAACTTTTCTCATCATTTCTTAAGCTTTTGCAGCTGCATCGCATGTTACAATTTTGTCTGTCATCCCTGGCTGTCCGAGATGTCATAACAAACTGGGGCCATAACACAGTTAACTTTGAAGGCCATGTTATCAGTCCTCCAGTATGTTGTTGGGAATCAGCAGATGGCACCTGAGAAACAGAACACAGGATCATACAAAACCCAAAACTAGTGAAGTTGGCACGTTATGTAAATCGTAAATAAAAACAGAATACAATGATTTGCAAATCCTTTTCAACTTATATTGAACTGAATACACTGCAAAGACAAGATGTTTAATGTTCAAACTGAGAAACTATTTTTTTTTGCAAATAATCATTGACTTAGAATTTAAAGGCAGCAACACATTGCAAAATAGTTGGCACAGGGGCCTTTTTACCACTGTGTTACATCGCCTTTCTTTTTAACGACACTCAGTAAACGTTTGGGAACTGAGGAGACCAATTTTTGAAGCTTTTCAGGTGGAACTCTTTCCCATTCTTGCTTGATGTACAGCTTAAGTTGTTCGACAGTCCGGGGTCTCCGTTGTCGTATTTTACGCTTCATAAGGCGCCACACATTTTCAATGGGAGACAGGTCTGAACTACAGGCAGGCCAGTCTAGTACCCGCACTCTATTACTACGGAGCCATGCTGTTGTAACACGTGCAGAATGTGGCTTGGCATCATCTTGCTGAATTAAGCAGGGGCGTCCATGAAAAAGATGTTGCCTGGATGGCAACATATGTTGCTCCAAAACCTGTATGTACCTTTCAGCATTAATGGTGCCTTAACATATGTGTAAGTTGCCATGCCTTGGGCAGTAATACACCCCCATACCATCACAGATGCTGGCTTTTGAACTTTGCGCCTATAACAGTCCGGATGGTTCTTTTCCTCTTTGGTCTGGAGGACACGACGTCCACAGTTTCCAAAAACAATTTGAAATTTGGACTCGTCAGACCACAGAACACTTTTCCACTTTGCATCAGTCCATCTTCGATGAGCTTGGGCCCAGCGAAGCCGGCGGCATTTCTGGGTGCTGTTGATAAATGGCTTTCGCTTTGCATTGTAGAGTTTTAACTTGCACTTGCAGATGTAGCGACAAACTGTAGTTGTGTTGTTTTGTTGTTGTTTTTTAAAATGTTGTTTTTAAACTGTTCGACAATCAGCTCACGCATTTGTTCACTAAGTGGTGACCCTCGCCCCATCCTTGTTTGTGAATGACTGAGCATTTCAGGGAAGCTGCTTTTATAGCCAATCACGGCACCCACCTGTTCCCAATTAGCCCATTCACCTGTGGGATGTTCCAAATAAGTGTTTGATGAGCATTCCTCAACTCTCTGTCTTTTTTGCCACTTGTGCCAGCTTTTTATCCCACCGGTATGGAATACCGTGAGATATAGTCATCGCCCTGTCCGTCCGTTCGTTCGTCCGTCTGTCTGTCTGTCCGTCCGTCCGTAATCATTCTCATTTCTGGAGCAGAACTCAAAAACTATGCCACTTAGACTCTTCAAATTTGGTATGGAACTTACCCTTATGGTGTAGTTGTGCCTTTTGGGGGTTTCAGTTCGATTCAACCCTTCTCTACAGCAGAATTCAAAAACTCTGCCACAAATCACGAATTATGTGGAACCGGTGGGATATGTTATCTTCTGATGACTCTTGTTTAAAACATGTTGCAGGCATCAAATTCCAAAAAAATTACGAAGTTTACCTGTTCGAACATTAAGTAACCTGTCTTTGCAGTGTATTCAATTCAATATAGGTTGAAAAGGATTTGCAAATCATTGTATTCGGTTTTTATTTACGATTTACACAACGTGCCAACTTCACTGGCATTGGGTTTTGTACATCACTTAAGGGTACTAACTGGGGCTTTGGTAACACCTGGAGGGCAGGACAGAGGTATATACACATCAAAAAAGTGATTATATTGTCAAAATGGCAGCACAAAGAAAAATCAAGTTGAGCGATTGTATCAATTCTGTTGAAATGCTTGTGTCAGAGGACATATTTCAAAGACTCCAATGAGGTAAGTACAATCTACAAAACTCTTTAGGCTGTAGATGGTATAAAAACTAGTGGTACCCACAAACTGTTCTCATATTTCTACATTTGAGATCAATACTGAGGAATTATTATTGTTTGCGCACTGTTATTAACTGCAATGAGAGAGTGCATTTTGCAGACCCTTCATTCGCAGGGAACCTTTTCAAAAATGTGCGGCAATTGTTCGCAGAGGCCCCAAAAGAGTGTAAGTACTTAACGATGCCAACAGAAAGTAGGAACAGCATGTACATGGGTTGGCACATGAGTTTCCAAATGGATGTTTGAAATCGAGCAACTTGTGTGCATTGTCGCCAATAGGTTCTCAGACTGTACCAGAAGGTTCAGTTTCAAACATCAAACTGCCTCGACAAACACAGTATATTCACATTATCTAATACTCTTGCTGTGAAGTATTCTTTGTTTACAAGTCTGAAACCAAGAGCCCAAGCTAACTTTGGGCCAAGCTAACTTGGAAATATCCCGGGGTAAAGAAAGCATTTTATGATGAACCTGGACTGTACGTCTTAATAATAATAATAAATATAGCCACAAGCAGCAATTCCGGGGTTCAGGCCAAGAAAGACCATTAGTACTTCAAAGCTTTAACAGCTTAAATAACAAGTGTTGCCACTAAACGTGGCCAGGTCCCCGCCAGGAGACGGAAATCGACTGGGGTCGGTGTATCACAAAATTACATATTTAAGCCAAAGATGAATAAAATCGGTCAAAGCGTTCACGAGATTTCACGTTCACAACAAACGGGATGTGACGGATGGACAGCTGGATGGATGGATTGATGGAGCTGAAGACTATGTCCACCAGCGCAAATACACCTTGACCCCAAAGATGAATGGAATCAATAATACCGTTCTTGAGATATTGCGTTCACAACAAACGGGATGGGATGGACGGACGGCCGGACGGATGGAGCTGAATTCTATATCCCCCGCCCCTAATACACCTTGACACCAAGGATGAATGGAATCAGTCAAACCGTTCTTGAGATATGATGTTGACAAGGTATTTGTAAGTGATTAAATGGTTGTAATGACCTTGAGAATAATGGCAAGGTCACGTCAATCCAGTGGGCTGTGAGCACTGCCGTAATAAACCTTGACACCAAAGATGAGTGGAATCGATCAAACCGTTCTTAAAGGGGAATACCAAGAAATACATATTATATATCATTTTAAAGCGTGTGAGTCATAGAACACAATAAAATTTGTTTGGTATCTGTCTGTTGCCTATGTTAAGAGAAATAAGCAAAAAACTACTCGAAATACACACAGCCCCTAATCAGAGGTCACACAGAGGTCAAATTGTCCCCAAAAACTGTGACATCACGCTATGGACAGCGATTGAAGAGAGATGAAATCACGCTGGTGAAATCTGTGTACGATCAATAGCGAAATCATGGCCGACCCCGTTGTTTACAATGATGTGCAGGATGATTTGTTGATGGTTTCGGTGACAGAAGAGGATGAAAATGAAAGGTGACGATGAAGTAGATCTCGTTTTAGATGACAGGCTGACCGGCGCACAGTGCGCACACGTCACCGAAACCTCACAGGCCGGTTTCCAGAATGTCAGGCACATTTCATGGCAATAAATAATTACAGCAAGCACTATTTAATGCAACTATCTGAATCAGGGCATAAATTATAGTATCTACATCGATTGTACTGATGCGCCGGTTGACACGCGTAATGGAAACTCGACCTGGCTTAATCAAAGCAGCTGATTCTGTGATGCAAACTAACAACTTCACATCTTCACATCTTCCGCATGGCATCGCTACATGGACGCCATTACTCGTAGCTTCACATAATTCATAATGTAGCTTCATCAATTTATTCTGCATGTTTTAGAAGTGGAATGAGGTTGATGGGTTCAACTATGTATCATCAGTACAAGTGAAAGAAATAACTGATCACTTCCTGTTATGACAGGGGGGCCCTATTAGCAAAATGGGAAGTTAATGCATCTGGACTTTCAGGGCGGAGCACTCATCATGTCCAGCAAGTTTGAAGCTGCTACAATCAAGTATTTGGGCATGAGGGCACTGTGAACCCCAAACATATTTTCATGGCGAGGGACAAATAGTTGCCCCGTCGCCATACAGACGCCATTAATCGTAGCTTCACAACATTCATAATGTAGCTCCATCAACTTGTTCCGCATGTTTTAGAAGTGGAATGAAGTTGATGGGTTCAACTATGTGTCATCAGTACAAGTGAAAGTAATAACTGGTCACTTCCTGTTACCACAGGCGGGGGTATTAGCAAAGTGGGAAGTTAATATATAGTGACGTTCTGGGCAGAGCAATCATCATGTCCAGCAAGTGTGAAGCTGCTACAATCAAGTATTTGGGCGTGAGAGCATAGTGAAATATTTCCGTCAAGTTGCCAAAATTTGTCACACCCTAGCAGCCACGCCCTTGGACCTTGGAGGTGTTCAGGGCGGGGCTCTTTTTATGTACAGGAATTTTGAAGCTGTATGGATGAAGTTTGAGGGAGGGAGTGCTGGTCAAATATGCATGGCGAAGTATCAGAAATGGGGACGGCAGAGAGGCCACGTCCGTTGACCGACAGACATGCAGAGCACAACTTTTGATCAGCTTGGTCTCGAGATGATCTGGACCAAATTTGAAGTCAATCGGGCAAAATCCGTAGGAGGACTTTGTTTGAAAATTCAAAAATTCAAATTAAAAATGGCCGACTTCCTGGTAGGTTTAGGGCATGCTCCAATGAGATTTTTTGCATGTCTGTGTATGATACATATGCTGGGTTTAGGGCGTGGCTCCAATGAAGTTTTTTGTATGTCTGGGTATGTTACATATGTCTACCAAATTTCGTCTGCCATGACAAATTAACCGAATTTCCCTATGGGAATTTTGAAACGCGTTTAGGGGAGCGCTGTTTTGGCATTTGGCGTGAACCTGTGCGACCGCAAAAATAACAAATTTCGGATCCGGCCGGATGAATCTGGAAAGTTAGACGCGTTTTAACCATTAGGAAAGAGGCGAAATTGGCCTTTGAATTGTTGCAAGAATAATTATAATAATAATAATAAAAATAAACAGTACGATTTCAATAGGGTCCTTGGACGACTTGCAGTTGGCTTGGGCCCTAAGAATAATAATGGTAATAATATTAAACAGCATGATTTCAATAGGGTCCTCCGCGGACGACTTGCAGTCGTCGCTCGGGCCCTAATAAAAACAAATAGCATGATTTCAATAGGGCCTTCGTAGACAACTTGCTGTCGGCTCGATCCCTAATAATAAACAGCACGATTTCAAAAGGGCCCTCCGCGCACGACTTGCAGTCAGCTCGGGCTCTAATAATAATAATAAACAACGCCATTTCAATAGACCCTTCGCAGACAACTTGCAGTCGGCCTGGGCCCTAATAAACAGCACAATTTCAATAGGGCATTCGCAGGTGACTTGCAGTCGGCTTGGGCCCTAAAAATAATAGGGTTCCAGCCCTATGTGCTTGAACCCCTAATAATAAACCAGCACAAAAACAATAGGGTTTCAGCCCTACGGGCTTGAACCCCTAATAACAAGTGTTATCCCCCGCTGCCTCAATTTTATGTGTCCGTACGGATGGACGGAGCCCAATGCTATATCCCCCGCTTTGCGCTAATCGCGCAGCGGGGGATGATGATGATGATGAAGAAAAACCAGCACAAAAGCAATAGGGTTTCCGCCCTATGGGCTTGAACCCCTTATAAGAGAATCAGCTGAAAGAACATTTAGCAAGTAATTAAGTTAACTGGCATCAGATATATAACATGATTGGCAATAAAAGGGATGTCATAGAGAGGCTGAGTCTCTCAGAAGTAAAGATGGTCAGAGGCTCTCCAACCTGTGAAGGTTAGCATAAAAAAATTGTAGAAAACTTTAAAAACAATGTTCCTCAACGTCAAATTGCATAGGCTTTGAAGGTCTTATCATCGACAGTGCATAACATCATCAAAAAATTCAGAGAAACTGGAAAAATCTATGTGCGTAAGGGACAAGGCCGAAGACCTTTATTGGATGCCCATGATCTTCAGGCTCTCAGATGCCACTGCATCACTCACCGGCATGATTCTGTCACTGACATTACTAAATAGGCACAGGAATACTTCAAGAAACCACTGTAAACGTACTCTGCCGTGCCATCCACAGTTGCCACCTAAAACTCTATCATGCATAAAGATGCCATTGTTGAGCAGGATCCAGAAGCACCGCCGTGTTCTGTGGGCCATGGCTCATTGAAAATGGACCGTAGCAAAGTGGCCTTCTTGTTAGAACTCATGAACATTGTGTCCTCCGGGCTAAAGAGGAGAAAGATCACCCCTCCTCTTATCAGCGTTCAGTTCAAAAGCCAGCATCTCTGATCGTATGGGGATGCATTAGTGCATATGGTGTGGGACACTTGCATGTTTTAAAAAGCACCATGAATGCTGAAAGGTATAAAAAGGTTAGATGACATCTATTCCAGGGAAGGCCTTGTGTATTTCAACAGGACAATGCAAAACCACATGCTGCAGCCATTACAACAGCATGGCTTCGTAGTATAAGATTCCGTGTGCCGAACTAGCCTGCCTGCAGTCCTGATCTTTCACTAATTGAAAATACTTGGTACAAAATTAAATGAAAAGTCCGTCAAAGGAGACCCAAAACTCTCCAGCAGCTGGAAGCCTGTATTAAACAAGAGTGGGACCAAATTCAAATGGCTAAACTCAAGAAACTTGTCTCCTCAATGCCCAGACGCCTCTACTCTGTGTTAAAAAGAAGAGGGGATGCTACACCATGGTAAACAGGGCCCTGTCCCAACTTTTTTGAGACCTGCAGGAGCCATCAAATTTAAAATGTGCTCATTTTGTGGACAAAATTGTAGAATTTCTCAGTTTCAACATTTGCTATGTTATTTCTATTCTATTGTGAATAAAATACTGGCTGGTGTTATTTGAAAGTCATTGCGTTTTGATTTTATTCACAATTTACACTTTGTCACAACTATTTCAGAATTGGGGTTGTATTAGAATTTAATATGAGTTACCCGAAAGAGTGTTTTTAGATTATGTAAGCTATCGAGTGCGGGAGTATGTAAGGGTAACACTTCGATGCTTCTGGTGTCAGGAGTGTGGGCATGTGGCAGCAGGTTGCTGGAGAAGGATACACAGATGCAGGAAATGCAGGAAAGAGGGGTGTATGGAGGATGAGTGTGCTATCAAGGAACAGATGGTGTTCAAGTGCAACTACTCATTCATTTTATGGGACAATAAAGCCAAGCACACGCATCATCCATTAACCAATCACAATGGCTTTTATTTATGAAAGATATTTTAATATCCCTGCCCAGCTTAAGATCCTTGATACACAAATAGTAATTTTCGATAAAGTACCGGTGCATTTTCAAAGTTCTCAGTGCCTCTTTTTAAATATCAGGGCCCTCGGAATTCTACCAATGAAGTGTGGAGCTGCTTCGAGCCTTGTTAATGATGGAAAAAAATAGCGATTTCTTTGCATGGCAACACGATGCCCGATTCACAACCATTGTAAGCCTGTTGGGAGCTTCGGCTAAAAATCCATTTATTTCGAAAAGTTGCGTGCATATGGAGGTGGGGTATTCAACAAAAGTTTGTCCTCATTATCATGTTTCAATACACCCCAAGTCAATTTCTCACCGGAATTCTCCTTTCAGTGTCAGGAGAGAGAGACAAAAATCAGGTCAGCAGTTTTGGATGGATCATATCCCAAAAAGTTGAAGAAATTGAGTTGCATAAAACTGACGTGAGTCCCGCAGTGAACTTGCCAGCAGTCCCATTGTGGTTGATGGGAAGTCCTGCAGTTGATTTAAACCTTTTAGAAATGAAAGAATCTGGGAAATCAATAGCTGCACTTTTACCTGAGGTTAGTCTAAATATTACATGTAGTAAATCAGAAATAAAAAGTATAGTTAGGTCCAAACTGAAGGAAAAACTGACAGAGTGGGATAGAGCAAACATGGATAGAGGCTAATATAACATCCAAAGCTTTGTGGGCAATGCTATCAGTACTTGTAGGATGACACAGGAGGAGGTAATAATATCCAGAATGAGATTTGATCACACTGGTTTAAATAATACATTGTCTTGAATAAAAAAAACATGGTAATGGCTACTGTAATGAGTGTAGAACTCAGACCTTAGAGACCATAGAGCATGTGTTAGAATCATGTATTAAATATAATCAGGCAAGGCAACAACTAATTCAGCAACTTCATGGAGAGGGAGTCTCCACCCTCTGGACTTGCAGACTGAGCCCTCAAGGACTTCAGGCGTAATGTGACGTCTTCACCATCAACACGTAAAGTCTGCAGCACAATAAAATGAGCTGATAGACAGACTGAGTCTGTTTCACTCGTTTCCGTGCAAATGCATATTGATTACCTCTATAGCCTGTATTTCTGCATAATGATGTTGAATTTTATATCTGGCCTATGTTATTCAAGTAACGTTTCAATATTATAAATTTCTAATTAGTTTATGTGGTTTTGTGTGTGTGTGTGTGTGTGTGTGTGTGTGTGTGTGTGTGTACTTTTCTTCTGTCAGCAATTTGGAAAAATTAAAACGTCACGTTCGTATTGCAATGTATTATGGGTAATTACACTAGTTAAATCTGCTGAAGTCTGAACCCCAAGCGTACTGTCTGGAAATCCGCAGTAAGTCAGCTTGAGGCCCTCTGTAAACCAGATCTGCAGGAGTCTGAACGGTACGTGATTTCTTTTGTTTACTTCACCATTATGGCAGTAAAAGGGTAAATGACAAATGAATGGCTTTAGTACTGATTATAATCCAACAGAGTTCTTTGCTTGTTTTACATGCAAAGAGGTAGGGCTATATAATTCAACACTTAATAGTTTAAGCATAATTGACCCCTAATATGCCTTAGGTGTGCTTTTCACAAGTATTGACTCAGCCGGATCGGACAATGCTCCAGACCTGCAGTATCCAGCAACTACAAATACCTGATCAACTTTCCCTTCAGAGAGCCTCTCAAAGCGTACAAGAGCCTTGAGGCATACAAATGGACGCAATTTGGCTTTGTGACGAATAGGGCCTGTGTCCACAGGAAACTTCTTTTTTGTGCTGGCTTTTTTTTTTTTACCACGTCAGCCCCTGGAGCTCTATTGTGGATTTGGACAGCCCTCAGCACACCCACACTTACCGTTTTAGTACGGAGAAGTTCGGAGATTAGGAGTCAGCCGTACTGCAGAAATATTTTAGTTAATTTTGTTTTAAGTATTTATTCCTCACGGAGGGTGGCAGTAATGTACCGAGCGTTTTCTTCAATATTACACCACAGAAGAAGAATAGTTGTAAAAATTACCAGTCAGAAAGGAAAATGTTGTTCGAGCTAGGAACAGATCTTGGGGTCTCCTGTTTTTCTTTTCGAAATTTTTTTGGCATACCAATCTAACGGTTCCAATTGAACAATATTATAATACAATTCCTTCACGCGACGGGATTGTACTCTCGAATTTAAGAGCTACAAAAATTTAATGGGAAGACTATACAGAGGATGGCAGTAATACGCCTAAGACGCGTCTAAACTACCGTTTAAGCCCCAGAAGAAGAAGAAGAAGAAGAAGAAACATTTTCTGTTTTGGATTTCCCTGGTTTCCTAACTCAAGGACGGAAAAGAAGAATTCCCTGGCGTATGTCGGGATTAAAAGACATGGGGACAAGTGTTTGAACTGCCCCGCTTTGGAGGAAATTTTTGCTCATATCTCCGCACGGAACGCATCTACCGGCGTGTCCTCGCGGCTGAGTATAGTAAGGTATGGGCAATGGGGCATGCAGTGTCTCTGTGGGTATACATTGAAAGTCAGGTTTATAAATATCAACCCACCGATACAGGCAGGGTCCACCGACAGCAATAAGTGTTCAAAACTGCGCCGTAGACACAGGCTGAAGTAGGATATCTTACGTTGAGTAACTTAATCGCTTGTTTCGGTTGTGTAAGCAGCTAAAATAGAAAGGCAGTTGTGTGAACTTTTAGGAGTTCGACGTTTAATAATGTTTGTTGATGTTTTGATCCAATGAACAAAGACTTTGAGTTATTTCCTGGACAATGATCTTGTCTGTTGTAAGTGTGGAATTTCCTGTTTTGCAAAACCAATGCTACTAAGCAGGAAGCCGCGCAGAATGAATTCTTGGATGACTAACCCAGGTTGTGCTGCGCATTGCATGCAATGGCAGCCCAGGATCGTATTGGGTTTATCAAGCTTAGACTTTCGAAAATGTCTCGTAAAATGTATAAATCCTCCCTACCTTCCCATAAATTTTTGTTCTCCAGGTACTCCAGATTTTTATGCTTCGATTAGCTACATTTTGAAATAAATATGTCCATCGATTGGGATACAAAAAATGTATCATTCCAGCAGCATACCATGTTTAGAGTAGTTATTTACCATCTTAAGTCACATTTGGATGGGCACATCCATTCTGATATGAAGATTAAAAACCCTTGAACACCATTGTGCTTAATTTTCAATATTGCTAGGATTTTCAGGTTTTTAAACAGATCAAATTAGACTCCAAATTAGGTTTCTGAATACAGGTGTTTTGGGTTTTTCCCAAATAACCTGCCTGAACCAAATAAAATCAACATAACACACAACAGGTGTGACTCCATTGTTTGCCAAGTAAATTGTCGGTTTTTGCCACCATGTGTCAAGAGTTTCACCAATGAGGAACCTCTTGATTATTTATGCTGATTAAATGTTTGGTTAAATTGTTTCCCTCTGCCAATATTTACAATATAACTCATTGTGGATATTTGCATAAATGCACCTAATTAAAACAAATCAACAGCTTGTTAAAATCCTAAGATTGCAATTGTGGTTGGAACAAAAACCAGCATGCACAGGGGGGTGCCAGGACCAAATTTGAGAACCACTGGCGTAGGCACACGCGCTCCGTTTCCGTGCGCTAGTGTGTTCGACACCCAGCCTTTTGTGTCATTTGGCTTTATGATATTATCAGTGGCGGCCCGTGACAAAAATGACCGAGGAAGCCAGAATGAACAACGAATTTAATTCAGCGTTTACGTGTTATTTTCATGCAAACAAATTAGCCTACTGTTACATTTGGTTCATTCCATGTCAAGTCACACACCCTCCCCAGTGACACCTCTTCAATTTGCCTGATTTTTATTCTTATAGTGCCTTATGATGTCAAATGAAAAAATCCTAAGTTTGAGCTTCCTAGCTGAAACGGTTTTTGAGTTATGGCCCTTTAAACATTAACAAAATAGATATTAACCCCTTTAAAGTGGATTTTTTAATGACGCAATACATTTTTGGGGCACTTTGGGGGTCTATATTTTGGAAAGTTTTTGTCCAGATGGGGTTTCAACTTATTTATCATCATATTTTGGTGCACTGCTGTGTATTTAGAGAATTTCAAGGCACTCAGAGCCTTGATGGGGGTACAGGAGGGTCCCAAATATGGCTTTGGGACAAAATTACCCTTTGGTACCCCCTACTGGCCGAGTTGGCTATGTGGGCACATGATGACTGGAATTAGCTTTTTACGCCATCAACAGTCACCTTTTATCAAAGGTTTGTGCCAATAAAAACTTTGATTATCAAACCCCTTCACTATCAACTAAGCCTTTGCATATGGCACTATTTTTGGAAAAATCCTGTCCAGAAAGTAGGTCAACTGTTGTTTGCAACTACATATTCATGTTTATGGTAGTAAAAACAGACCTATGAATTAAATTGATCTATGGGAAGATTACAATGTGCTATTAGCAGCCAACATCCCCCAGTTATATTGACAAAACAAGGGATTAACCCTTTCCCAGCTGCTAACACAATGCCGTTTTTACAATAATTGACACCTTTCCTTGGGCTTTCCCCGTATCTGACCAAACTCTGACAACTCCAACTACTCGAGTTGGATTATTTCACTTAAGAGATAAATGCATCTTTCAAATAGGAAGGGCAAAGATTAAAACAAGGCAGTGATGTGCAGTGGAGGTTAGTTTGAGGCAGAAACCTCCCCTTTGCTTGATTAATCAGACGATTGACTAGTTTAGTAGGACTGTTCGGCAGAATGACGGGCCAGTTTAAGTTTCTGTGACGTTATTACTCAGCGTAGGCTGTCATTTCATGAAGTGATCAAACATGACTCTGTCTTGGCCTGCTGAAAACCGCCAAAATCCACCATGCTGGGGACCATTTCAAGATATCGTATGTCATATAAATGCTCCAGAGATTCAAGGTCGTAGTGCTCAGCATTATAAACTTGTTCCAGTTGATGTTGAAAGAATTCCGAGGCTTCTCCCCAAGTTCATTGCCTGTTAATCAGCAAGCCTGTATCATTGACCTGAATTGTAGAATTGTATCTGCTTATATTGCAATGTAGTGAATGACATCTTGACTCCTTGAAATGGATCTGATCAGATGATGTAAATGCATTATAGCTGTTATGTATGCGTCCGGTGTGTGAAGGGTTAATAAATGTAATTTTTCAATTCATACATGCAAGTATGTGTTCATTGCTCGAATCTGTTATTTACTGTATATTTTATAAAGTTGTTCTGTTTTACCTGCCTTAAACATGAATAGGCAGTTAAAACAGTAGTTGATCTACTTTCTGGACCTAGGATTTGGATGGATTTTAACGAGAAAATACGTGTTAAAACTCTTAGTGGAGTCTTAAAACAATCATGCAAACTAGCATCATCTTCTACTATTTGAATGTTACACTTAATGATCTGCTGGTACCGACCGCTAGAGATGTTACCGCTGACTCCAAGGCTCCGAGGCGTGCTTCAAGCTCGGCAGGCTATTTTTCTGAAGCACTGTGCCGGAGCTTGCTTCATATCGGGAAAAACCACGTGACTGATGACGTTCGAACCACTTCGCTGCTTCATTCAGACTGAATCAGCTGACCGGTTTGATTCGATAGGCGGAGCTTTGAAAAATTTCCGCAATTCAGATGTATTTACGATGGATGAAACAGCGCTCTGTCAGACATTTTTATTCAAAAATAATAATGCCAAAGTCGCTCACACACCCTGTATACACAAGCGCAATCAAAAAACATAATACAATATATTTTTTGGACATAGTAAATATTTACCGGATTCAATGAGGCTGTGGATATAATTAATGTTATTATAATATAATATGAATTATTAAGATAAGGAAGAAAAACAACAGACACGTGTAAGAAGTTAGATTTCAGCTTTATTTAAGTATTTTTCACAATACAACATTCTCAAAGTGCACACGCAAGGTGCGTCAGCGTCACCTTTGCAAGGCTGTACAACGATCTCTGTGCCAGCAGATGTCACCCACGTGCTCAGTGAATGAAGCTTCGAGTAGTGAACCCATTTTCAATACAAAGGTCCAAAAGTGTCCGAAGCTTCACAAAGCCTCGTTTGGCCATCACTACCGACCGCCCACCTCCAACTTAATTTACCTGCCAACAGTTGAAAAAAGGGAGTACCGGCACTTCTTTTTTTTCCACTTAAAGCACTGGTTGGAAGCCGGATTTTATCTGGCCTCCCTCATATTTTTTTTTAATGATGCATTGACCATTAAGCAATGAGCCTTGCTTCAATCTGATTGGCTGATACGGGCTGTTTTTTTTCTCTAAGGGAGGCAAAGTGAAGCTGGCCTCCGAACTGACAGACAGGGCGGATGGCGTGAGACACGAAGTGTAAGACACAATGAGAGCTTGACAGGAGGGGCGCTGTTTTGCTCCTCACGCTCAGCCTAAGCAGAAGTGCACTGATGTAGTGTTTTGACAAGGAAATGACAACAATATAAAATACATTGTGGTGAAGCTTATTTATATTTTTTCTTTCTTGCAATAATTTTTGGGGAAGCCAGGCTTCCCTTGGCCTCGTCGCCACTCGGCCTGATAAAAACCTAAGCCGCTGCGGCTGCTGCTCTGGAAAGGACCTCTTGATCTGCCACTCAATCAATACATTCCGCACGTGTCGCACCGTGCAATCGCTCATTTTTCCTCTTGTCTGTCGTTGATTACTACACGACCCTTTAATGTCTTTATACGAATTCTGTGCAACGTATGACCCAATGACATCATTTCATTTTCCATTCGAAATAGAAAACACTCGCGAGTGCATTTAAGGCTGCCCACGTTGACGACAATAAATAGTCATTAAGAAGGAAAAGAATCTTATATATAATTTCGCCCCTTGTGAAGCTATTTGGCTGATTATGTTATCCGTGCCTCACACCGCGAAAAATGTCTCACTGCCTCATAACTTGAGCTGCAAGACTTTGGCACCGCGGCGCGCACATTTTCTTTAATTTATCACGAAACTGATCCATTGATCTGTCATAAGCAGGCGAATGTTAACTGCGCGGCAAAGTCAATGGTGGATTGTGTTTTCGCGCTCCTACATTTCGAGCAAGTATTGAATTTCTCACTCTAAATGGCTGTCTATCTCCGGCTGTGAATCCGTTCGATATCGTGTATTTGCTGTCAAATAGTAGTAAATCAGTTTTTTTTTCTTGAGTTTTCATTGGGTGGGCAGAGCTTTTCTCAGGGTGGGCACTTTTCATCCTCCAAAAGGCACGTATTTGGGGAGACAAAATGTCCATGCCAAAATGACACCGACTCGCATGCAACACATCAGTGAACTGAACCTGCACCGCTATGCTTGTTTTGAACTCAGACAAGGCTGAAGTTTCCTGGTTGGTTGTCTAACCTAGGAACAGTCACAATGGGAGGCGGGGCTTGGAATCGGTCTATTGGGTAATCTAATGCGGGAGGCATTGGGCGGTTTCATGCAAACTTCCGTTCCGAATGTGGTTCCTCGCAGCCTGTAGTTCATGGCTGAGCTCTGTACCGAAATGCCGAAGTCTTGTCTGAATCGGGGGATCAGTATGCCTGTTTGAAGTTTTAGGCCAGTGGGAAAGAGAACATTCCATCTTCAATAATCGGCGAAGTGTAATAAAAAAATAATGCAATCTGCAACATTATTTCAAATGGACTTTTACAATTACAAAATTTTTGTTTTAAATTCAATGAGTGCATAGCACAGCGTAGAAATTCAACTATTTTGCCGATATCTCTTACATCACTCTCTAATTCTGATTACATTAGCACCATGAATTTGGCTTGATAATCTGGCAAAACTGCCGCCTGCACATGCCCACATGACTGGTTTGGTGCATCTGGCAACGCTGCCGCCCGCACACGCCCACATGACTGGTTCAATGCATCTGGCAACGCTTCTGCCCGCTCATGCCCACATGACTGGTTCGGTGCATCTGGCAACACTGCCGCCCGCACACGCCCACATGACTGGTTCGGTGCATCTGGCAACGCTGCCGCCCGCTCATGCCCACATGACTGGTTCGGTGCATCTGGCAACACTGCCGCCCGCACACGCCCACATGACTGGTTCGGTGCATCTGGCAACGCTGCCGCCCGCTCATGCCCACATGACTGGTTCGGTGCATCTGGCAACACTGCCGCCCGCTCACGCCCACATGACTGGTTCAATGCATCTGGCAACGCTGCCGCCCGCTCACGCCCACATGACTGGTTCAATGCATCTAGCAACACTGCCGCCCGCTCACACCCACATGACTGGTTCAATGCATGTAGCAATACTGCCGCCCGCTCATGCCCACATGACTGGTTCGATGCATCTGGCCACGCTGCCGCCCGCTCACGCCCACATGACTGGTTCGATGCGTCTGGCAACGCTGCCGCCCGCTCACGCCCACATGACTGGTTCGATGCGTCTGGCAACGCTGCCGCCCGCTCACGCCCACATGACTGGTTCGATGCGTCTGGCAACGCTGCCGCCCGCTCACGCCCACATGACTGGTTCAATGCATCTGGCAACGCTGCCGCCCGCTCACGCCCTCATGATTGATTCGATGCATCTGGCAACACTGCCGCCCGCTCACGCCCACATGACTGGTTCAATGCATCTGGCAACGCTGCCGCCCGCTCACGCCCACATGATTGATTCGATGCATTCTGGCAACACTGCCGCCCGCTGCGCCCACATGACTGGTTTGATGCATCTGGCAACACTGCCGCCCGCTACGCCCACATGACTGGTTCGATGCATCTGGCAACACTGCCGCCCGCTCACGCCCACATGACTGGTTCAATGCATCTGGCAACGCTGCCGCCCACTCACGCCCACATGATTGATTCGATGCATTCTGGCAACACTGCCGCCCGCTGCGCCCACATGACTGGTTTGATGCATCTGGCAACACTGCCGCCCGCTACGCCCACATGACTGGTTCGATGCATCTGGTAACACTCCTCCCTTCTTGGCCGCCCATTTTCTGCCCTTCAGCTCCTGCCCATCGGATCAGTCGCCGGTGCCCACCCTACACTTCTAGTCTCTGGTCCCGCCCCTGCCGGACATCCCAGCCCCCGCGTTGTGCCCCTGTAGTCTTTGACTCCAAGTCCACTTCCTTTGGCGCAAAGTTATTACATTAATGGGCAGTCATTTTTTTTTACATTATTGGTCAAAATGTCTTTTCATTATTGGGCAAGCGGCTATTAAATGATCAGTTAAAGTTATTACATTATTGGGCAGTAATTACATTATTGGTTAATTTTATTAGATTATCGGGCAGTTGTTGCATTATTGGTCTGTTATTACATGAATAGTTGTAACAAGGTCAGATTGCTTGCAGCATCTGAAACACACAAGGAAAGTTTCTTGTGCAGTCAGACCAGTTAAAGACTAAAATCCCTTCCACTGTTTCCCTACAGGAGCTGCACTTCTGAACACATTTGATCAGCAGAATGATACAGGCTGGAGTCCGTCTGAGACAGGACACTGAGACGACCCTACCAGAGCTCCCCGAGCAGCACAGGATCAGAGAGAAAGAAGAGGAACTACATGGACTGGAGTCTGTCCACATGGCAGAGTCAGAGACAAAATGTACTGCACCAGGACTCCACACACTGGAGCCAGAGTGTGTTACTGCAAACAGCAGGGTCAGTGATTTACATCACACAGAAGCATCCCTGATAAAAACAGAAACTGATCTGAGCTCCATCTGCTCTGAGGTTCTTAAGATGGAGAGCCTTGACTTGGCAGAACTGGCCTGTGTGACCCATCTGTATCCTGACCAAGTCAAAACGGAAGTTGATGTGAAAGACTATATTAAGACTGAACATGTCAGTGTCGTGCCGGACATTAAGTGTGTCGACATAAAATCTGATGAACTGAAGCTGGAATACAGTGAAGTTTTAGTGAGTGATCTCATGAATACTGTGCTTCATGGAGCTGGTATGAATGAAAATTGCCAGACTAGACCATGTCAATATCCAGTAGAGCCAAATCCAATCAGTACAAAACAGACAAATTTAATTCAAGATGTGGGAATCCTCCTCAGTGAAAATCCCAACCAATGCTCTCATATACATGATCTCAAGAGAGTTCCTACAACTGAAAAGCCCTACAAATGTGATCGATGTGGGACGTCTTTTGTTTGTAAAACTCATTTAAAACACCACCGGAAGATTCATACAGGTGAAAAACCCTACAAATGTGATTTTTGTGAGAGGTCTTTTGGTCAGAAATCTCATTTAACATGCCACCAGAGGATTCATACAGGTGAAAGGCCTTTCAAATGTGATCGATGTGAGAAGTCTTTCGCTCAGAAATGTCATTTAAAATGCCACCAGAGGATTCATACAAGATCCCTGAATTGCGATCAATGTGAGAAGTCTTATACTAAGGAATCTCATTTAAAATACCACCAGAGGATTCATACAGGTGAAAAGCCCTTCAAATGTGATCAATGTGAGAAGTCTTTTGCCCTGAAAAATAATTTAAAATGCCACCAAAGGATTCATACAGGTGAAAAGCCCTACAAATGTGATTTGTGTGAGATGTATTTTACTCGTAAATATAATTTAAAATGCCACCAGAGGATTCATACAGGTTTAAAGCCCCACAAATGTGATCGATGTGAGAGGTCTTTTGCTCAGAAAAGCCAGTTAAAATTCCACCAGAGTATTCATACAGGTATAAAGCCTCACAAATGTGACTGGTGTGAGAAGTCTTTTGCTCGGAGGACTCTCTTAAAATACCACCAGATTATTCATACAAGTGAAAAGCCCTTGAAATGTGATTAGTGTGGGAAGTGTTTTGCTCAGAAATGTAATTTAAAATGCCTCCAGAGTATTCACACTGGTGAAAAGCCTGTAAAAGTCGTAAAAGGCTTTGAAGTTCAAACATTAAAAGAAGTAGGACGATTTTCTCCTGAGGTATAATCTCTTTAGCATTTGGGGCAGGGAGAACCTCCCACCCCTTCTTTTTTTCCCCCCTTTCTCCCCCTGCAACAACTTGGTTAGCAAATAGCCTATTAAGTCGCTAATCTGGTCAAACAAAGGTGACGGTGGTTTTTTGGGTGTTTTTTTTTTGGGGAGGTTACAGTCTCCTGGGAGCAAAGTAAAGTTAAATAAATGTAAACACTAAATAATTGGCCATGTAAGTGAATTGTACGATATACAAAGTAAAACAGTTGTTTTCAATGACTGAGCAACTGCCGCCTGGTTTTTTTATCCCCCACCGCGCAATTAGCTAGTAGCGGGGGACGTAGTATTGGGCTCCCTCCGTACGAACATATAAATGTGGATATTTTAAGAACCGTTGACTAGATTCTTTTCATATTTCATATTTAGGTTTATCACAGTGGGGGAAAGGGACCATGCAGTTTTGGTGATCTTCACCTTCATTTCAAGGTCACAAACCTTAAATTTCAGTATCTTGATCCATCCGTACGAACACATAAACTTGAATATCTTGAGAGTCCTTGACTAGATTCTTCTCGTATTTGGTACCTAAGTTCATCCCAGTGGGGGAAACGTACCATGCTGTTTTGGTGACCTTGACCTTCATTTCAAGGTCACAAATCATAAATTTGAATATCTTAAAAACTATTGACTAGATTCTTCTCGTATTTGGTACATAGGTTCATCCCAGTGGGGGAAAGGTACCATGCTGTTTTGGTGACCTTGACCTTCATTTCAAGGTCACAAATCATAAATTTGAATATCTTAAAAACTATTTACTAGATTCTTCTCGTATTTGGTACATAGGTTCATCCCAGTGGGGGAAAGGTACCATGCTGTTTTGGTGACCTTGACCTTCATTTCAAGGTCACAAATCATAAATTTGAATATCTTAAAAACTATTGACTAGATTCTTCTCGTATTTGGTACATAGGTTCATCCCAGTGGGGGAAAGGTACCATGCTGTTTTGGTGACCTTGACCTTCATTTCAAGGTCACAAATCATAAATTTGAATATCTTAAAAACTATTTACTAGATTCTTCTCGTATTTGGTACATAGGTTCATCCCAGTGGGGGAAAGGTACCATGCTGTTTTGGTGACCTTGACCTTCAATTTAAGGTCACAAATCATAAATTTGAATATCTTAAAAACTATTTACTAGATTCTTCTCGTATTTGGGACATAGGTTCATCCCAATGGGGGAAAGGTACCATGCTGTTTTGGTGACCTTAACCTTTATTTCAAGGTCACAAAGCATAAATTTGAATATGTTCAGAACTATTGACTAGATTCTTCTCGTGTATGGTACCTTTCCCCCACTGGATGAACCTAGGTACCATGTCGTTTTGGTGACCTTGACCTTCATTTCAAGGTCACAAATCATTCTTTTGAATATCTTAAAAACTATTGACTAATTTCTTCTTGTATTTGGTACCTAGGTTCATCCCAGTATGGGAAAGGTACCATGCCGTTTTGGTGACCTTAACCTTTATTTCAAGGTCACAAAGCATAAATTCCAATATCTTAAAATCTGTTGACTGGATTCTTTTCATGTTGGATACCTGTGACGACCCCCAAAATTTTGATGTTTCCTGGAGGTAATGGGGGTGACAGCTTGTCAAAATAAACATTGCCATGTCAGTACTTCATCAACTTTTCTATTGGAAAATTAAATATTGTTATTTCTGCAATTAGAATATGCAATGAAAAAGATCCGTAAAAGTCATAATAAAGCATATTAAATGTTGTTGACCCAATATGTTCACTTTCTGACTTTATTTTTATGAAATTTCTCTCTGATCGAGTGGCAGTCAGCCATTACAAATACATACGGTGGTCATGTCAAACTTAATTACTGAACAGTGATACATTTTTTTTTTTATTATTATTATCCCCTGCCGCGCGATTAGCGCAAAGCGAGGAATATACACTTCTCAAAAAAATAAAGGGAACACTTAAACAATACAATGTAACTCCAAGTCAATCACACTTCTGTGAACTCAAACTGTCCACTTAGGAAGCAACACTGATTGACAATTAATTTCACATTCCTCTCACAGACCACTTCTCAGTTCCTATGCTTTCTGGCTGATGTTTTGGTCACTTTTGAATGCTGGCGGTGCTTTCATTTTAGTGGTAGCATGAGACGGACTCTACAACCCACACAAGTGGCTGAGATAGTGCAGCTCATCCAGGATGGCACATCAATGCAAGCTGTGGCAAGAAGGTTTGCTGTGTCTGTCAGTGTAGTTTCCAGAGCATGGAGGCGCTACCAGGAGACAGGCCAGTAAATCAGGAGACGTGGAGGAGGCTGTAGGAGGGCAACAACCCAGCAGCAGGATCTCTACCTCCGCCTTTGTGCAAGGAGGAACAGGAGGAGCACTGCCAGAGCCCTGCAGACCTCCAGCAGGCCACGAATGTGCATGTGTCTGCTCAAACGGTCAGAAACCGACCGCATGAGGATGGTATGAGGGCCCGACATCCACAGGTGGGGGTTGTGCTTACAGCCCAGCACCGTGGAGGACATTTGGCATTTGCCAGAGAACACCAAGATTGGCGAAAGTCGCCACTGGTGCCCTGTGCTCTTCACAGATGTAAGCAGGTTCACACTGAGCACATGACAGAGTCTGGAGACACCGTGGAGAACGTTCTGCTGCCTGCAACATCCTCCAGCATGACTGGTTTGGCAGTGGGTCAGTAATGGTGTGGGGTGGCATTTCTTTGGGGAGCTGCACAGCCCTCCATGTGCTCGCCAGAGGTAGCCTGACTGCCATCAGGTACTGAGATGAGATCCTCAGACCCCTTGTGAGATTGGTTGGCCCTGGGTTCCTCCCAGTGCTAGACCTCATTTGGCTGGAGTGCGTCAGCAGTTCCTGCAGGATGAAAGCATTGATGGTATGGACTGGCCCACCCGTTCCCCAGACCTGAATCCAATTGAGCACATCTGGGACGTCATATCTCGCTCCATCCACCAACACCACGTTGCACCACAGACTGTCCAAGAGTTGGCGGATGCTTTAGTCCAGGTCTGGGAGGTGATCCCTAAGGAGACCATCCGCCACCTCATCAGGAACATGCCCAGGTGATTTTAGGGAGGTCATACAGGCACGCGGAGGCCACACACACTACTGAGCCTCATTTTGACTTCTTTTAAGGACATTACATCAAAATTGGATCAGCCTGTCGTGTGTTTTTCCTCTTTAATTTTGAGTTAATAAGTTTGATTTCGTTGACAATTTTTGTGTGATTTTGTTGTCAGCACATTCAACTATGTATAGAACAAAGTATTTAATAAGAATATTTCATTCATTCAGATCTAGGATGTGATATTTTAGTGTTCCCTTCATTTTTTGAGCAGTGTAATATTGGTCTCTGTCCGTACATACGTTCGTCCTTACGGACACATAAAATTGAGGCGGTGGGGGATCCCAGAGAGCAAGACTACATAGAAACAATGTTGATTTTCCATCTGAATCATCAGAATGGTTGACATTGAAATATCAATGCGAAATCAATGTTGAATCACTGTTACAATAGCGATGGAAACCCGACGTTGATACAGCAACATTGAAATAATATTAATTTAAAGTTATGATTATAATTGATTGAGCATCAATTCCTGGTTGACAGGGTGATGATACTAATGTTGAAAAGTCATTGAAAGCACATTGATCTATGGTTAGGTTGAAATCTCATAATTGTTTCAATGTTCTTTTTGAGGAAATAACATTGAAATACCATTGATCTTTAATTAGAAAATCAACATTGATCCAATGTTAATTGAGCGCGCACGTCCAACGTTGTTTCAATGTGTTAACGTTGACAAAACAATGTTGATTTAACATTGTTTCAATGACTCTTTGCTATCAGGGATATTACCATGTTAGAGGCAGACACTTGTCTGTAGCTGATTTAGCAAACAAACTTTTGTTCTCAATTATCGAATTACCTGAATATATAGCAAACTATTACCTGGGTTGGTTTCATACTTGGTCGCTTACCTTTCATACAGTCTTCTAGCCAGTCAATATTGACATTCACCTGGTTTTAGGTCTCCTTCGGTCTTTCTCTTTCCTGCATAGACGCATTGCCAAGCTTGAATAAAATACTAACGCAAACCGGGGTTTTTGTCTTTTTTGCATCTCATTATTACCGAAGGGCTCTTCTGATTAAACATGGCAAATTACGCTATTTTTGTATTTTCCTCCGGTTGTGGTGCTTTCATCAACTGATTAAACTCTGGTTGCTTGCTTGAGTGCTTCACGGCAGCTTGTCGGGGGAGATAGCGTGTTTAGTTCGCTCACATAGTAAATTACTCTTTTCGGTCCGTTTGAATTAAAGTTAACGGAACCGGAGCTTTACCCTGCTACGATTGCCTTTGGTTGTATTTTGTGGCTAGTCAGTTAGATATTTAGGGGGCCAAGCCCGCGGGGCTTGGGGAACGCGCAAGCTTACGCGTTTCCCAGGTACAGCCGTGCTGGGAACCGTGTTGTTTTTGTTCTGATTATTATTATTATTATTATTATTATTATTATTATTATTATTATAGTTTTTTCCGAAGATAAATGTGGTGCTGCAGGCAAAATCGTGCAAGGGGGTGTGGTGCAATTTGGAGGGTTGGTCCAAACCCCTGCACTCACCTCAGACGCAAGGGCAACCCGTTTTGGGTTCTAACTCTCACACCACGTGTATGGCAAGCCGTTTTAACATTTAATAGCGAAGTTTGACTATCCGGGATTAACCTTGCAGATATCAACAACGTCATTTTGACTCGCCGTAATTACATTGTGACTAGTCAGAATTTTCATTCAAGATATCTATTATGTCATTTTGACTTGTGAAAACAACAGTTAGAGATATCGGTAATTCCGTTTTGACTCGTCACAACTGAAACTGCGGTCAAGCTATCACCACTTTGAAAAACGGTAAAACTATCACCGCTAAAAATTGATGCTCAAATACAGCGGACAGCGCGGTAGTAAGGTCACGTGATACAATAGCTGTCAAAACTCGGCTTGTTGAGAGAAATACCGAGGCTTATTCAACGTAAGAATGCGTGTGTTTTGTTCAGGAAAACATTGCGAACAACTTCCGTAGTTTGGTTTGAAAATGATTTTTATTTATTTATTTTTTCGATGTAAATGCAATCGCTGGAGACACTGCTCACAGACAGAGGGTCCCAAACTGCTGAGGTTCAATTTCAATTCTGAAAATCTACAGTGGCCCACCCAAACTTTTTGCCTGTTCATAAATCCAAGGCGAAACTATGATAAAGTATTCCCTTACTTATTTAATGACGCTTTGAACAATACATGCATTCTGTGCAGTTAAGTCTTTTACAATCAATCAACCAGAATAAGTTCCGTCAATGGAATGTCAGTTTAAAGGAAGGCTTGTATTAATGTTCATTTCAACGCTTTTTCGGTCACTGAATCCTTTACTTTAGGATATTCCAAACAAAATAAAAAAAAAAAAAAAACATATAGGAAGGCTCGCGGCCCCTTGCAATAAATGAAAATAGGGGGGTGTTCAAAGGTTGCCGCAAATGGCATCCCTATAAATGGATGCCTCTTGATTTGGCCTGTGGTGTGTTGGTGGATGGGGGTCATCACCCATGGCCTCTTCTTGTGGGTCAGCTATGTACTGGTCTCCTGGATTATGGCTTATGTCATGAAGTATACAACAGGCCGACACAGCTGAACTTATGCCTTCTATGCTGCCCATCTGAAGGTATCTAAGCCTCTTGAATTTCCCTCTGAGTATCCCAAATGTGTGCTCAATTACCACATGGGCGGAATTTAATTTCCTGTTAAACCGCTTCTGCCTAGCGGTCGGGTGGTCATTGTCCCGATAGGGTCTCATCAGCTGAGGCAGAAGAGGGCAAGCGTAGTTACCTATGATGTGCATTCCTTGTGGAATGATGGCTTGTCGGTCAGTATGGAGATGTCGTGCCACAGCAGTGAGGTGCAATGCACACACGTCATGCCAGCTGCCAGGGTGGCCCACACTTGTGGCACAAACGCCTACTGCTGTCACAAAAGCCTGTTAAAATAATTGAATAAAACTGTTTCCTGGTAAAATATGCAATGGGGTTGTTGAAGACCGGCTTTTGAATGGGGATATGGCATCCATTGACAGTACACACTGTTCCAGGGAAACCTGTCTGTGCAAAGCCCAACTCACTATAGCAGAGGGCTTCCCCCACAGGCCAGATGATATGATGACTGAAGTGGGAATTAATTAGCTGGCAGAAATTGTGGATATGGCACATCAGAGTGGATTTGGTAATGTTAAAGCGGTCTGCCACACCCCTGTAAGACTTCTGGTTTGCCAGAGTCCACAGGCAAGCCAACACTGATTGTAATAGGTATCTTTGTGTTTGGGGGATTTTGGTAGAAAGAGTCGAGAGTACCTATAATGTCCTGTATAAGAAACAGAAAAGTATTTAATACATGGACACTGGTTGGTTTCATGAAGACTCAACATCATTCCCTCACCTCCACTTGTGTTTTGGAAAGCCTGAAATGACTACTAAACTCGGATTGACTGTTTAGGGGGCCAACATTCTCCACGTATCCCAAAACTTTTGGAACGGTCCTAAAAAATAAAGATGTGGGCACAACAAAGATAAGAGATTTTGTGTTTTAGGGTTTGGCAAAAATGCTTACAGGAAACTCACAGTTCTCTGATAGTAGCCTGGGTTCTATGATTCACAAAAGATAATGGACTCTGTACGAAATCCCAACATCTGCTCAGGCTAGGCCTTCTTTATCTGAGCAGTTAATGACATACTGAAATGAGAGAGAAAAATGTTCTTCTGTGAGTTACACTGCAGTAGACTGTATTTCAAAAATACAACAACATTAGAAATGCAAACATACGTACACAAAAGTTTGGAGTACAGTTCATACCATTCATGAATGTCGATAGAGGGTTCATGATAAGCAGATGAAAGGCCAACAAATTTTAATTCATTCATTCATGAAATCAGATAATGCCAGATATAGCAGTTAATTGAACATGGTAATTTGCATGATTACAAAAGCAATACCTTTGATAGCTTACACTAGGCTACATATGCAGACATGATATGGTGTGGGGACTACATTTCACATTTCTCCACATAAGCAAGCCATTATACACAGGCTGCCTGATCACATTGAAAACTGGCAAATAGTCAACATATTTCAGAACTGAGAGGAAAGAATTTAAGCAAATAAGTACTAGCCTATACATGACACTGAAAACTGTTGAGCTAAACAACAGTGAAACGTCTCAGAGGTTAGTCTATTGTGTTTATGGCATGACGTTCCTTTTAGAGCTAAAATGCATTATGCATTAAGAAAGTTGATCACCTTCACTCCTCGGCATGTGTTAACACAGGGAGTTCCATCGCATTGATTTTATCACAGAAGAGGAATGCAAGTGCCACGGGGTGGTTCATTCTTTGTTGTTGACACTACGGGAAGTCTACCTGTGTCCGACTTGACGGTGAGGGAACTTCGGGAACTTCAAGTTGTTCTGACTCCTTCCGGCGGATACTGCCAAATCTCGTCGATGCATGCGATAATCTGCAGGCGATGTCGAACGAACCTATTGTTGGAATGTAGTGACAGCCAAAGTGCATTGTTAGGTAGCCTACGATTCACAGCTGAGTGATGGCGAAAATAATTGCTGCAAAGTCAGCAAAATTTTTGGATTTTTTGCAGATTGTCATCCTTACAGAGTGCCGTTAATTATATCAACATAGCCAATCTAGCTCTGTCATTTGCATCTCTTAATCATTATGTGTCATGCATTGGTGATTGTTGTGCAGATTGTTAATCAGACAAACTTGATCGCAAACAGTTTTAAAGCAATTATGCGGGAAAGGGTGATGTTACTGAAGGCATTCCTGACATCTGACGGCACGCCACTGGTAAAGAAGACTGCATTTTATAGTCAAGTCATAATATTGATCATTCCACGGTGAAGAGAATAATCTGTTTTGTTCATTTTTATTACCCAATCAGAAATAAATTATATTCTTCACTTTGGAATGATAAATATTATGACTTGACTATAAAACACCGTCTTATATTGGCCTATATTGAAGTAATGTTTCCGCCGGGGATCCTCTGAGTTGTACAACTAATACAACTGGCCCTCACTCCATTCCAGTCGACGACAGTAATGTAACATTGGACTGGGCAAATACACGCCAATAGAAGAAGAAGGAGGAGGAGGAGGAGGTACCTCTACTGGATCCCGTCTGATGTCTACCGGAGAGGACGAGGCCATTTTGTTTCGGCCTTAGATCGGAGTTTGGTGGTTGAAGGCTGTAAGGGAGAACAAATTGGAGAGGTGCTGGTGAAACTAATTGGGAGAAAATGGAGAGGGAAGAGGAGGAAGGAGGGGAAAGAAAAGGAGAGGGGGAGGAAGTATATGAAGTCGGAATGAAATGAGTTGGAGCGAATCATCAAACTAATGTTCTATTCAATGACAGTCATTTCATAGGTTGATAAGATTTTGATTTAAATGAAGTTACATGTTTCAAAAAATCTGCAATCAGCCTACTGTTAAAGGAGTTATTAGTGGCGTTGTTCACTCGGTGAAAGCTGATTTATTTATGGAGGGAGATGGTGTTTGTGGTGCTTGACGCTTAAAAAGTTATTGAGACGGCAAAGAAACTGATGGTTCATCAGCTTTATTAGAGTTTGAGAGGGAACTACTGGAATGAGTAAATTTGGATTACGTTAGTTATAGAGTGATGGCTTATGAACGAACTCCATTAAGATGCTTTTGGTGTCAAGATTACAGTCATGTGGTGGCAGTTTGTCGGAGAAGGATTTATCGTTGTAGACCATGTGGGAAGGATGGGTGTAATGAGGACGAGTGCAAACTGACAAAGGAAAGAGCGGTATGCCGTCACTGTGGGGGAAATCATGAAGCGGCTGCAAAACAGTGCGAGCAAAAGAAATTTGACAGTGAGATTGTACAGAGACATGTACAAAGTCAAATTTTGTACGCGGAGGCTGTTAAGAGCGTGAGAGAAGAAAAGAGAGTTGTAGGGAAGGATCAACAGGCGAAGGTGGATGAAGTCCGAGACACTGAGGAGATGGCGGGGGGTTTGGATAAAAAGCATGTATATATATATATAGGGAAAAAAAGGTTTCAAGCATTCATGGCAATAGTAATTAACTGCAAGTGAAATTGAGTCAAAAACTGAGCGCCTAAAGATGGTTATTTATGCAGCTATTGAGTTCTTAGGAGAGGAAATCCAGGGAATGTTAGAAAAAGGGTCTGGAGAGAGTAGAGTGGGACTTAATACTTAAGCAGGTATAACATTCCTAGATGGGTTGTTGAGTTGTTAGAGAAGGGCCTGGGGGAGTGTAAGTCTCGGTCAAGGTTTTTTGTTTTTGATTTGGGATGTTAGAATCCTTGAGTCATACTCCAGTACAGATGGTGGCGGTAATGCTCTGTATAAGCTGCTGTGTACCTGTAAAACAAAAAGAAGAAGAAGAAGAAGAAGAAGAAGAAGAAGAAGGCGTTTGATTCATTCTCAGATCAACGACCGAGTTTGATTGGCTGCTGAGAGGGAGAAGCGGGAGAACAGAGTCACTGGAAAGAGTTGAGGAAAGACATGGAGGTTGATGAGGCCGACTGGGGAGATAGGAGAAGGAAAAAGGGCTGTGAAAGTGCAAATGTTGAGGATTCATTTGTGGTTGGAATGAAAGCAGTGGGCGAAAAGCACAAAATTAACCCTGTATTTGGTGATAATCATTATGTGGGGCAGTTTGTTTGGAGTCAAATAGGAGAGGTGAAGTCAGTGAAAGTGTGTAGAAGTGGCATTGTAATTATTGAATGTCGTAGTAAGAATTAAAGGGGAAAAGCTCTCAAAATTAAGGAGTTCGATCTTGTGCGAGTAGTTTGTTTTAAGATGAACCAACGGGAGAATGTGAAGGGTGTTATTGGGGGTGTCCCGCCAACTGTTAAAGTTGAGTGTTTTTTGGAAGTAGAGAGTGTATGTGGATCTCGGCAGCTGAAAAGTCATTGAGACGGGAAAGAACAAGACAATATGTCTGTGCTGTTAGAATTTGAAAAAGAGTTGCCGGACAGGATCCTGGTGGATTACGTGAGCTATAGAGTAAGGGCTTTCGAGAGGACGCCACTACGGTGCTATTGGTGCCAAAAATATGGGCATGTAGCAGCAGTATGCAGGTCAAGTTCTTTTCGATGCCGACAATGTGGGAAAATTGGGTGTAATGAGAAAGAATGCAATCTTTCGATAGAACAAGCTTTGTGTATTAATGTGGTGGGAATCATGAGGCTGGAAGTAGACAATGTGAGCGGAGGAAATTTGAGTGCGAGGTGGAACGGACACGGACTTTAAACAAGATGTCATATGCTGAAGCTGCAAAGAAAGTCAAGGAAGAACAGGGTATAGTGAATCAAGAGAAGTGTTGTATAAAGACTGTGGCTAAAGAATCAGGATCTTATAGCAAATGTATTGGTGTTGAGCAAATGTATTGGTGTTGAGCAAATGTATTGGTGTTGAGCAAATGTATTGGTGTTGATGAAAAGTTTTTAGCGTTTGTGGCAATGGGCACAGACTGTGCTTGAGAGTTAAAATCAAGGATGAATAGTATTATTATGTTAGTACATGACGTAAGGGATTTCCTTGAACTCACTGATGTGAAGCAGAAGATCTCTAAGACAATTTTTGAAAAATAGCTTGTTGGGACAGGGAGCCATCTACAAACTGATTAGTTTCGATTAGGTTACGTATAGATAAGTAACCTAAAGATTAAGATTGAAGATTGTTTTTTTTTTCTCCCGGTTTATTTTCATGACAACGAAAGCGATTATGTAAACCCAGTAGGTAGCGGTAATACATCATTTGGTTTGTAAACTGCCATAAAATCCCAAAAAGAAGAAGCAGTAGAAGATGATGAAGAAGAAGAAGAGGAAGAAGAAGACGACGTTTGATTGGCTGGATAGGTGTGTTGAGGGAAGGTGGATTAGATTGTCGGAGGTTTTGGCGCGAGATTTGAAATAGAGTTACGGATTGTTTGGTATTTGAATATTTTGAACGGGTTTTGGTTTTGCATTGCGAATGAATGGTTTTTTTAAAAATGGATTCTGATGTGGCGGAGGGAGTGAAAAAGAAAAGGAAAAAAAGAAGTGACAACGAAAATGAAGGAGAAACTGTTGGTATAGGAATCAAGGTAGATGTAAAGGGTGGCGAAGCAAACTGTCTTTTTAGTAATGCGCATGATATCGGGAAATTTGTAAAAAGCAAAATTGGGTACGTGAAAGCAGTAAGGGTGTCGAGGGGAGGATTAGTGATTGTAGAATGTCGAACAGTGAAACAGAGAGATAATGCATTGAAAATTAAAAACTATGACTGTACTCGGGTAATTAGATTTACTCTGAGGAAAAACACAACCTTTAAGGGTGTGAGCAGTGGATATTTTGTTTTGTCCTGTTCGATGGTAGTCTCTATTCTGTCCCTTGTCCTTGTTTCGTACTGCACTGTTTTTTTTTCAGTATTGTCTTGAACTGTGTTGTGTTTATGTTATACTTTTCGTGACTTGCTGCATATTGCCAGATCACCATCGATAAAGAGACTTTGGTCTCAACTGGTTTTATCTGTTTAAATAAAGGATTTGATTGATTTGTTGCTTTGGACATAGAGTTTGACGATTTTTTGAAGATGGTGGGAGTACGTGGGGTAAGGCGGCTTAATAGCCAAAGGGAGGGAAAGATGCAGGGAAG
Organism: Gymnothorax reevesii; assembly: GCA_029721435.1. Taxonomy (NCBI): domain Eukaryota; kingdom Metazoa; phylum Chordata; class Actinopteri; order Anguilliformes; family Muraenidae; genus Gymnothorax; species Gymnothorax reevesii. The sequence goes on from CM056575.1 coordinate 155,646,666, forward strand.
TAGGTCAGTACTACTTGAGTTCACTGTTGAAATACCAGAGAGAATATTAGTAGATTATGTGACCTATAGAGTGAGAGTGTTTTGAAAGAACTCCATTGAGATGTTTAAGATGTCAAGAGTACGGACATGTGGCAGCAGTTTGCAGAAGGGAGATGCACAGGTGTAGACGGTGTGGTTAGGAGGGATGAATAGAGGATGATTATGAATTGGTGAAATGCTTTCACTGTGGGGGAAATCATGAAATGGGCTCATTGCAGTGTGATAGAAGGAAAATGGAAAGGGAGGTGGAAAAGGTAAGAGTGCAGGGTAAGATTTCATATGCAGAAGCTACAAAGAGAGTTGGGCAGAAATGAAATGGTAGGGAAAGAGCGGGACAAAGTGCAGACTGTAGAAAAGAAAAAGGAATTTGAGGAAAATGAGATTAGGGTGGGAAGAAGTTGTTTCTTGTCTTTTATATCAATGGTGTTGAACTGTGCTTGTGAGATTGAAAGTAAAATCGACAGAATAAAGATGATGGTGGAAGCAGCAAGAGAGTTGTTGCGTGTTGTTGATGTTAAGAGGGAAAACGTACAGAAAGGTTTGGAAAGAGGATTCGGTGATGGTCAGACTGTAGAGAAATAAGGGCATATAGAAAACTGAAGTAGAAGTATTTGAAGGAGATACGGTTGAATAATTGGAATTAGTGAGTTGGTTTTTTCTTTTTGTTCTTTTGGTTTCTTTAAATATAATGTAAGCAATAATATAAATCCAGTAGGTGGCGGAATTACCCCATTTGGTCTGATCAGCCATTAAACCGAAAAGAAGAAGAAGTTTGATTGCTACCGTTCCTGCACTTGTTTGGATCATTTTCGCTTGAATTGGATGAAATATGTACCCACCGAAAAACAGGGTCATCAGAAAGAAAGCGCACGGGTAATATTCTTATTTTGTGCATATTTTTAAATGTCTAATTTGCTCAGGATTTCTGTCAGTCATGGCACTAAAGTTATTGTTTGCATAATCTAATTTGTAAATGGTAATTATTCACCCAAGTAAGCGGAAAATCTTGCTTTTTCTACAGACGTTGAATCAGCTAGGGTCAGTTGTGAATAAAAAGAGAATACGTGTTACATAGCCCAGGATTTATGTCATAGCCTACGGCGATAAGTGTACAACACTGCGCGGTGAGAAACGGGCTGAATTTGGATATTTTAACGTAACTTGCTTGTTACAATCGTGTTAACAACTGAAATTTAAAGGCAGTTTTGTGATCTGGTAGGAGAGCGACTATAATGTTTGTTGATGTTTTGATCCAATGAACAAAGACATTGTAAGTTCTTTCCTGGAAAATGATCTTGCGTATTTTAAGATGTGTAATTTCTTGTTTTGTATAAAATGCTACCAAGCTGGTAGCCGCGCAGGACAATGACCATTTTTACATCGGCACGTTCCATTTTCTTGCGAAGTGAACATGATTATTGTTACTCATGACGTCCGGCAACGAAAGTTTTACGTAAAACCGGAGGGAAAACAAATATTATTTTATGTCTGCTGAAAAACTACAACCATCTATTCTGTTCATAATTTCATTATTTCTTACTATATTGTGATGGAATTTTCAGCAGTTACTCTTGATGTATATCTATCAACGTCTGGGTGATTTGAAAGAAAAAAGAAGAATTAATTGGCAAATTTTGATGAACTTTGGTAGTTAGGTTGAATTATCTCGAATGGCTGCAAAAATACTTCGGTGTGATGAATTCAAACATTTATTTGCCTCATAGTATAGAATGTCCTTAATAATTAATGAAGTAATTGCTCTTTTTTAAATTTGGCCAATTAGCATGCTTGTGAGCTAAGATATCTTTGTAGTCTGTGTGAGTGCTTGTCACTATCACTTGGATCCCTGTGATGTGCGTGGACTAGGCCTTTAACACACCTGACTCAGCTGATCAGCTCATTAGCGGAGTACCTAATGACCCGATTTGGGTGTGTTAAATCAAGGAGACATCTGAAATATACAGGGCAGGATTACTTCAGGAACAGGGTTGGGAGGCACTGGGCTAGGGGTTACCTGCAATTTACTACAGCCATCCGAAATCCGGAAAAAAATTCATGATGCTGAAATTTGTCAGGATTTAATGACCATAGAATATTGTAGTTTGGCATATTTAGCCACAAAATTTGTAACTTTAACTCCAAACATTAAACATGACAACCAGGGTTGCCATTTGGTAAAATGATGGAGTACTAAAGTGATGACGTCATGCTGGTGTTGGAAGTAAAATTTTGCATTCATTCTACAGTTTTTAAATATTCACCTTTGAATCACTTCCCATTGTTTGCAAGCCTCCATCTTTTTCGAGATTTTGCATTGTATTTCCGACTAAAACAAATATTTTTTTCTAGACTGGAATCAGCTATAATTCAAATCATTTGAATTTTTCACCACAATGCTAATCCTCTTTGCGCTCTAAAAAACTACACATTCCATGATTCCTGGGCTGAAGGAGTTAAGAACGTTTTAAAGTCTCCCGTCTCGAATTTTCCTGTACCGTGTCACAGCCATTTGTTTGCCACTCTACCTTCTACATAGTGTAATGTGGAAAGAAGCCACTAGATGGCAGTATTGACCTTTTTTTTGTTGAGCCCAGTCTGGGGCTTGGTTTAGGCATGTCCTGGGCATGTCTGGGAGGGAAAGTCCTAGAGAATAAAGGGAAGTCTGGAAGGTGGGAGGGGGCTGCAGGGGAGTATATGGGGAGAGAAACTGAGAGAGTGAGGTGGTAGGAAAAATTGCAAGGAGAAGGATACATTTGGCCAAACCTGTCACTCTTTTCAAGACCTGTGAAGCATTTTGTGGATTTTTGCCTGTGTTGGAGCATTTTCCTCACCCAGGACAATACCAAGCAACCCCATCTCAAGTGGCTGTAAATATTTTTTTTCTTGTATATTATCAAACTTGGTCAGTAGTATAAATTGTAGCTCAGTTGTTAGTTTGGTTTTATTAAATCTGTTAAAGTTCGTACAATTTTGTCTGTCATCCCTTGCTGTCTTAAATGTCATAAAAAATTGGGGCCGTAACAGTAGTTAGGCTGTCCTTGCTTGGTATCAAGTTTTGCAGTTGACGCCAATTTATTTTAATAGCTGAGGATCTTTGGCCAACGTTTGTTTGCTTCTAAACTCGGCAGTCAGCGAATGACCTTATCAGCCTGTAAACGTATTACTGAGAGCGAACTAGCTGTTAACCGGTTAATTTAGCCACCAAGCTAGTGTACCGACTTTGGTAATTGGCTAACTTCATATTTGGCACATTTAGTTTAATGCCGGCCCGTGAAATGCTCACAGCTCAAAGTTAACTAAGTAGCCAAATAATGGCTATTTGCTGTTTTTATTGACTTAGCTAGCTTAGCTGGTGATATTTGATGACTAATCATGCTAGCTAGTTGCTAACAGTTAGTGACGGTAAGCTAACAATTTACTGTTTCTGTTGATTTAGCCATGTGTACAAGATGAAATAAGCTCACTAGCTGGCAAGCTAGGTGGTTCGCTTGCGTAGCTTAATGCCAGCTAGCTGAATGGCAAAAAACTATTCATTGTGATCCATTCATTTCTAGGCATGTAGCTAGCTAATAGTATCCCGCTATGTAGTAATGGGTGCACATACATGAACAATGGCAATTTATGGCACTGGAGTGCATTTCCCAAAAACGTAGCAACTTGCATAGTTTGTCCATTCACAGTCAATGGGCACTTCTATGTAAGTTAGCATCTGTGATTTCGGGAAACGCACCTCTGATCGGCTACCATCGTGATACGTTGTGAATGTTTGCTGAAACTGAGGTACCTCATTGGCTGGGAACAAATCATGAGGTACTCGCCTACTTGTGCAGTGGATATGTAGCTCGGAAAAGTGGACTACAAGTGCTAAAGCATATAATTTTTGGAAAAAACTACGAATATGATGCGATCATTTGTATGTATATACCCTGTAGGCTAATCTCGGAACGAGTCGGCTCTTAAAATTAATACGAGTTTGAGAAATGCTGGAAAGTGTCCAAATCCCATTATGTATTCCCAAAGGGAAAATGCTAGCAGCCATACTACCATTTGATCTACTCCAACTGCGTGGCTGAAGCTAAGCAGGTCTGGGTTTGGTTATTACTTGGATGGGAGACCACATAGGAACACCCAGTTATTCCATTATAAATATTCCATTATTTTGGTGGAATAATCCCCAATGCCCCAGTGCAGTGATAGGGACACTGTACTTAAGGAGACGCCGTCTTTCGGAAGAGATGTTAAACTGATGTCCTGACTCGCTGTCATTAAAGATCCTATGACACTCATCGATAAGAGTAGGGAGTTCCCCAGCGTCATGGCTGAAGTCCCAACCTGGCTCTTTTGGCCTGCCTCCTAATCATCCCTTGATATATTTGGCTTTACACATTGTCCTCTCCCTCCCTACCTCAACCCCCAGGGCACCCTTGAAAAAGACATTTAAATCTAAATGGGACTTCCTTGGTTTAATAAATAAATTTTACTTCCGACACCAGAAGCTAAAGTTGCAGTGATGTCATCACTTTAGTACTCTATACCACGGAATGGATTTGAGACCTCTTTAAAACCACCGCTGTACTTGTAATGGTCGTTTTTAATGTTTGGGTTTTGAGTTACACATTTTTGTTAAATATGCCTATATAATATGCCTTGATCCATCGCTCCTTCATATTAAGGACTGTAAATGCACACTTTCTCGTCTTTCGCAGGAAACAAAGTTGGGGAAGATCAATAGTGATTATGCAACCTATTGCATATGTGCAAATGTTTTACATTTATCTTTGAATATAATTAATTTTAACAGCAAATGCGAGAAGAACTGTCACACTGTACGGCCCTAAGCATATCAACCTCTTGGCCATTATTTATTCATAGGCTAATGCTACGCATTATTAACCAGAAACTCCCCCTCCGGACGATAATATCGCTTATCGCGATATTTGGGCTGGACAGTATCGCGATATTTAATTTTGGATATCGCCCAAGCCTGAAAGACTTTTAAATTTAACTTAAGCTTTAACTTACAAATACACTTTAAAGTTATATTTATCCATTCAAAAATGTTTGTCATCGCCACATTCCAAAGTGACTAGACACCCCCTTCTTAAATTGCCAATTAGTCCTTTAAAAATTGGTGTTGGAACATAAAAAAGGCACTGTAAATATTTTTTTTTCTTGTATATGTCAATCTTGGTCAGTAGTTTGAATGTAGGTTAGTTGTCAGTCTTTGTTTAATTAAATGTGTTTAAGTTTTAAAATTGTGTCTGTCATCCCTTGCTGTCGTAAATGTAATAACAAATTGGGGCCATAACAAATTGGGGGCTCGTCCGAGATAGACCATTGTGTGAGTCATTTATTGAAAATGTAACATTTCAAATTGTAAAATTGTTTTTTTTAATTTATTTATATATATATATATATATATATATATATATATATATAGACAAATCAACAGCAATGGATGATTACTTGGCATCACAAACCATAGAGGTTTTGAAGTCTTTTAAAAAGACAGAACTGCTAGAAATATGCAGACACTAAGAGCTGACAGAGGTAAAACCAGCCATGCGAAAAGCAAGACTGGCTAGAGAGATTGTTGAATATTACATTGATGAAAATATGTTTGCACCAGGAGATCTGGAACAGTTTCCAGTGGAAAATCCTAATGTAGAAATGGAACTTTAATAAAAAAATGCTAGAGATTGAAAGGGAGGAAAGAGAAAAAGAAAGGGAGGAAAGAGAAGAAGAAAGAGAATTTGAGAGGGCAGAAAGAGAGAAAGAAAGGCAGTTTGAGTTAGAAAAATTAGCAAGAGAGAGAGATTTTGAGTTACAGAAATTCGATAGGGAAGAAAGGCTCCAAGTGGAGCTACTAAAAATAAAAATTGAAGTTAAGAACAAAATTTGTGCTAGCCAGGAGGTAAAACTGGTGCCTCCGTTTTCGGAGATGAAAGTTGATAATTATTTCCAGTGCTTTGAGAAGACAGCTAAGAGTTGCCAGTGTCTAAAGGAACACTGGCCTCTGATGTTGCCAACTGTCCTCAAGGGTAAAGCTTAACAAGCCTAATCAGCTTTGTCTGCAGATGATTCCTCTGATTGAGGTTGTCAAAAAGGTTATTTCGAGATCTTATGAGTTGGTTCCAGAGGCTTACCGACAGAAATTCAGAGGTCTCAAGAAATCTAACAATCAGACTTGCGTGGAATTTGCTAATGAGAGGGTTTGCTTTGAGCGCTGTTGTACTTCTATGGAGGTCAAGGATGATTTCAACTCACTAAAAGAGATGGTGTTAGTTGAAGAATTCAAGAACTGTGTTAAAGATGATAATAAGACCCACCTTAATGAGAAGCAAGCACTGAATTTGCAATCAGCTGCCAAATTTGCAGATGAATATCTTCTCACACAAGTCCAAATTTCAGTCTAGCAGTAACAATAGATGGTCCCAATTTCAGAAAAAGGGTTACGGTGATACCCAAGATTCCTCACCCAAAGACAAATCTGGTGATGGTGCTCAGAAATCCAGTCACAGGTCTGATCAAAGTGTGAAAGCTGACAGTGACAAAAGTGGTCTAGTTTGCAATTATTGCCAGAAATCTGGTCATGTAACAACTAAATGTTGGTTCCTTAAAGCAAAGAAAGAAAAAGAATACCAAAAAAAAAAGGATACCAAACCAAATACCTTTGTGAAAACAAGGTTAGAAACCCCTGTAGTAGATGACCGATCTGCTAAATTGCCTGCTCCTTGTGGGGCTAAGAAGCCTGATACTGCTGACTTTGTGAGGGAGGAATTTCTTCCATTTGTGTCAGAGGGATTTGTGGCTCTGAATGAGCATTCTCCTCCTGTCCCCATATATATCCTAAGGGATACTGGAGCTTCTCAGTCACTTTTGTTGATGGACTCCTTGGAGTTACGTGATGAGCCCGCTTCTGGGGATTTCATACTTGTACAAGGTATTGAAGGGAGGACTATATCTGTACCCCTGCGCTCCGTATTCTTGAGGTCAGATTTAGTTACAGGGCAGGTTAAGGTGGGACTTATGTCAAGTCTACCTATCAAGGGTGTTTCTCTGTTGCTAGGCAATGACCTGGCTGGGTGCAATGTAGTTCCCCCTGTTCATCTTACTTCACAGCCGAGCACTGAAGATGGCGATGAAGACCCATCTCTGTATCCTTCCTGTGCAGTGACCCGTGCTATGGCTAAGAAGGCTCAAGAAGAAAATGATGTGGTGCCGTCCAGCACATTGAATAGTCATGACTCAGGTGGTTCGCCTCATGACTCTGTTCGGCCTGCTGTGGTTTCTGCATTTGAGGACTTATCAGACACGTTTATCAGTTCTTTGTTCAGTCAGCCAGATGGGTCTGGTGATTCTCATGTGTCTGGAGACTTGTCTCTGTCCAGAAAGCGGTTGATTCAGGAGCAAACTAATGATCCTGAAATTTGTGTACTAAAGAGGAGAGCCCTTCCTGACCAAGAAATAGATGCAGTTCCAGTTGGGTATTATCTCAAGGATGGCATGTTGATGCGTAAGTGGCGCCCTTCTGATATCCCTGCCAATGCAGATTGGGCAGAGGTCAAGCAAATTGTTGCTCCGAAGGTCTACAGGAATGAGATCTAAATAATTGCTCATAGTTTACCATTAGGAGGTCATCTTGATGTTAAAAAGACTGTTGATAAGATCATGAAACACTTCTGGCCTGGACTTCGGAAAGATGTTTCCAACTTTTGCAAAACCTGTAACACTTGTCAGGTAGTTGGAAAACACCAGTTAGACCCACCTGTAGCTCCATTGCAGTCTATCCCAGCATTTGGGGAGCCCTTCTCCAAGGTCATTGTTGATTGTTTTGGTCCATTACCCAAGACTAGATCTGGAAATCAGTACTTGTTGACAATCTTGTGCTTCTACCAGATTCCCTGAAGCCATACCTCTACGCAACATCAAGGCAACTACAATCTCGAAGGCTTTGATAAAGTTGTTCACGTTGTTTGGCCTTCCCAGAGAAATTCAGTCAGGCTAATTTCACTTTTGGATTGTTTCACAAGGTTGTGTATGAAGTAGGTGCAAAACAGATTCTTTCCAGTGCCTATCATCCAGAGAATCAGGGTGCCTTAGAGCGGTTTCATTCTGCTCTCAAGACAATGATGAGGACTTGTTATGACCATGTGAAAAACTGGGATGAAGGTGTTCATTTGCTGCTGTTTTCAGCTAGAGAAGCAGTGGTTGAGTCTACTGGATTCAGTCCGTTTGAGCTAGTGTTTGGTCATGAAGTGAGAGGACCTTTGCTATTGTTGTGTGAACAATGGCAAGAGAAAGAGCTGCATATCAGTCTGTTAGATTATGTTAGCAAGTTCAAGGAGAGATTGCATGCAGCTTGTGACTTAGCTAAAGAGAACTTGAAATCAAGTCAGGGAAACATGAAAACTTGGTATGATCATACGGCTAGAAGCCGTGAGTTTAAACTAGGAGACAAGGTCCTTGTGTTGTTTCCCTTACAGTCCAATCCATTGCAGGCTAGATTTCATGGTCCATATGAAATTCTAACAAAATTCAATGATCTCAATTACATTGTGAAGATAGGAGAAAGCCAAAACAGTTGTCACATTAACATGCTGAAGCCTTATCTTGATAGGAATGCTAGGGTTGCAGCTGTCACTTCAGATCCTCCTATGGCTGAGACTTGTGAAGATGAGGGGGATTTTCAAGATGATGAACCTAGAATTAAAGCTGAAGTTCTTTCTTGTAAATTGTCAAATTCTGAAGTGTTGCAAAATCTTGATGGAAAACTCCAGCACTTAGAACCCTCACAGAAAGATCAGTTTGAGAGGTTGATGAAGAAATGTAAGGATTTATTTCCTGATGTTCCAAAGAGGGTTTCTATAGCTTCTCATGGTGTAGATGTTGGTGATGCCAAACCAATAAAACAGCATCCGTATCAGATGAATCCTGAAAAGAGAAAGATTGCTGAGAAAGAGGTTGAGTACATGTTAGAACATGATATTATCAGACCCTCTAACTCTGATTGGAGTTCACCCTGTGTGCTAGTTCCAAAACCTGATGGAAGAACTAGATTCTGTACAGATTATCGCAAAGTAAATGCTGTAACTAGAACTGATGTGTTTCCAATACCTAAAATTGATGATTGTATTGATAGAGTAGGGCAAGCAAAGTTTCTGACCAAGATTGAAGGGTTATTGGTGTGTGCCTTTAATTGAGAGGGCCTAGAGCATTTCTGCTTTTGCCACACCATCTGGGTTATACCAGTAAGAAGTCCTACCCTTTGGCATGAAAAATGCCCCAGCCACGTTCCAAAGGATTAAAGTCTACAATCGCCGGATTGCCACACACGGGTGCGTACATCGACGACCTGATCACATGGAGTGACTCCTGGGAAGAACATGTGAAGATGTAGAGACGTTCCAGCGCTTGACCCAGGCTAACCTGCCTGTTAACCTTAACAAGAGTGACTTTGGTGTGCGACTGTCACGTATTTTGGCTACGTCATAGGCCAGGGTATGCTGGCACCCATAAATGCTAAAGTCCAAGCCATCGTGGACTTTCCATTTCCTGACAACAAAAAAGCTTTGTGCCGCTTCCTTGGAATGATCGGGTACTACCGCAAGTTCTGCAAGAACTTTGCTGAGATTGCTCTCAGTCTCACAAACTAGCTGAAGAAAGGCGTAAAGTTCACTCGGGATGAAGCATGCCAAAGAGCCTTCGATCGCCTGAAGTCTCTGCTGTGTCACTTCCCCGTGCTCAAATCTCCTGACTTCAACAAATCGTTCTCCATCGTTGTTGATGCTTGCGACCAAGCTTGTGGATCTGTGTTCCTACAGAGAAGTGACTTTGATGACATTGAGCATCCCATGGCATACTTCTCCAGGAAGTTCAATCGCCACCAAAGGAACTATTTCACAATAGAGAAGGAGCTGTTGGCCCTGGTTCTATCTTTAAAACACTTTGAGGTGTATGTTTGTACAGGGCAAAAGCCAATGATTATGTACACTGACAGCAATCCGTTAATGTTTTTGAGTAAGATGAAAAACAAGAATCTGAGATTGTTTAATTGGAGTTTGATTTTACAGGAGATTGACATGGAAATTAAGCATGTAAAGGGTACTGACAATGTAATTGCTGATTGCTTATCCCGTGATTGAATATGTATACGTATCACAAGTGTTTATTCGAATATTGTATTGTTCTGGGTAGACAAGTGTCTACTTAACCATTTTTGTATTGAAAAGAAAAATTTTGCCTTTGAGTCAAAATGTTTCCCTTTTGGAATGCAGGTGTAATGTGGAAAGAAGCCACTAGATGGCAGTATTGACCTTTCTGTTTAGTCCAGTCTGGAGCTAGGTTTGGGCATATCCTGGGCATATCTGAGAGGGGAAGCTCTCAGAGGAGAAAAAAAAGTCTAAATGTGGGAGGGGGTTGCAAAAGAGTATATAAGGAGAGAAATTGAGAAATTGCAAGGTGAAGGATGCATTTGACCAGACCTGTCACTCTTTTCAAGACCTGTGAAGCTTTTTGTGGATTTTTGTCTGTGTTGGAGCATTTTCCTCATCTGGAACATCACCAAGTAACCCCATCTCAAGGGACTGTAAATTGAAAGCTTTTTCAGAACAGCGCACAATTGGCCATCGCGCTACAGGGTTTCAAATTGGGAAGGGACTGCCGGATTTGGGATGCAAAATCAGCTTTGTCCGTTGCTCCAGCCCCTCCTGTTGGCCAGACGGGCGCTCGTCAGGAAGAGACTGGGTTGGTTCATGTCCGGGTATACTCCGCCCTCGTTCTGAACTTGCGAAGATTCAACCAATGAGTGTATAAGAATCAGTGGTTGACAGGAACGTGCTTCGGAGGAGAGCCGTGATCTGTCCTCACTATCCTGTGTTGGTAGCAGGGGGTCGCATACGAGCAAACTTTGTACATAGTTCACTAATTGGGCATTCCAGATTCGGGTGGGATTGGAGATGCCAAATTTAAAAAAAAAAAAAAAAAAAAAAAGGAATATTTGCTCAATTCTACTACTTGTATGAAACGTGTCACTGTTACAATTGTATTTTATGTCCTGTGGGCTTGGAATTCAAGAGAGAGCCAAAAAGGAAATGATGTGGGTCTTGCGCAACAAGTGGATCAGCTGGGGATGAAATCTGGCGACTATTGAACTTCTAAGAGCTGAAAGCCGGGGACATGTCAGCGGAGCCACGATTACAGTGATACATGTACATGTATTTCTTTCAGGCTACATTTACTCAAATGCCTGATTTCTGATGTACAATTTTCTATTGCCTAGACACCCACACACCGCTACGAATAAAAACTACTTGAAGGGACTCTGAAAGAGGCCTTGAATCTATCAAATCCGTGCAACACCGAGCTTGATAAATCACATTACAGTGATTAAAATTCTCTTGGACATGCAGGTTGTCAATACAATTTCTGACCTACTCCTAAAACAACGTCATTCAACTCTTGTATAAATGAACAACGCCCAGTTGCCTTCACACACTGTGACTAGGCCATGACACCCATAGACCGCATAAAAGTTGGACGAAGCTACCGTGACATCACCCATTGGTTTCAGCATACCATTGAGGAAGCCTTGATTTTTGCAATTCGAATAGCTCCATTTTGAAACCGGATGTGATTCCTATTGGACGAGAGCGTGAATTGAATATTCAGGGAGGAGTGAAAGGTGGATCTGCGGGTGGATCTGACCATATCGGACGAATATGGTCAAATTTTAGAGATTTCCACATTGGCTTCAGTATTCAGACCCAGGTGCTTTGTCCATCTTTTTTTACAGTCTATAATGGCACCATTAGGTGCTGCATATACAGTGCTGGCAAAAAGTATTGGCAATTCTGTCAGATCATGCTCAATTTCTTCCAGAAAATGATTGCAATTACAAATGCTTTGGTATTAATATCTTCATTTATTTTGCTTGCAATGAAAAAACACAAAAGAGGAAAAAAAAAAAAGTCAAATCAATTATCATTTTACACAGACCTCCAAAAATGGGCCGGACATATATAATACTTGGTAGCACAACCTTTAGACAGAATAACTGCGAACAACCGCTCCCGGTAACCATCATTGAGTTTCTTACAATGCTCTGCTGGAATTTTAGACCATTCTTCTTTGGCAAACTGCTCCAGGTCCCCGAGATTTGAAGGATGCCTTCTCCAAGCTGCCATTTTGAGATCTCTCCACAGGTGTTCTATGGGATTCAGGTCTGGACTCATTGCTGGCCACTTTATAAATCTCCAGTGCCTTCTCTCAAACCATTTTCTAGTGCTTTTTGAAGTGCGTTTTGGGTCATTGTCCTGCTGGAAGACCCATGACCTCTGAGGGAGACCCAGCTTTCTCACACTGGGCCCTACATTACGCTGTAAGTGGGGTCTTCCTGGGTATCTTACCATGGAGTGCCTTTTCATTCAGACGCTGACGGATAGTACGGGTTGACACTGTTGTACCCTCGGACTGCAGGACAGCTTGAACTTGTTTGGATGTTGGTCGAGGTTCTTCATCCACCATCCGCACAATCTTTCATTGAAATCTCTTGTCAATTTTTATCCACCCGGCATATAATGCGGGGTGATATAGCGATCAGTGTGTCCGTCCATCTGTCTGTCCGTCTGTAATAAAATCGTTTCCGGACCAGAACTCGAAAACTATACCACTTACAAACACCAAATTTGGTATGGAGCTTCTCCTTATGGTCTAGTTGTGCCTTTTGGGGGTTTTGGTCTGTCCGTCTGTCCACACAACCTGTAGGTTACACAACCTACAGCCAGGGGGATCCGCCATTGCCAGATGTCTCTTGTTCTTTTCCGTCCACATCTAGGGAGGTTAGCCACAGTGCCATGGGCTTTAAACTTCTTGATGACACTGTGCAGGGTAGACACAGGAACATTCAAGTCTTTGGAGATGGACTTGTAGGCTTGAGATGGCCCATGGCTCCTCACAATTTTGCTTCTCAAGTCCTCAGACAGTTCTTTGGTCTTCTTTCTTTTCTCCATGCTCAGTGTGGTACACACAAGGAAACAGGACAGAGATTGAGTCTACTTTAATCCATTTTAACTGGCTGCAAATGTGATTAGTTGTTGCCACCACCTGTTATGTGCCACAGGTAAGTAACAGGTGCTGTTAATTACACAAATTAGGGAGGCATCACTTGATTTTTCAGAGGGTGCCAATACTTTTGTCCACCCCTGTTTTATGTTTGGTGTGGAATTATTTACATTTGGCTTTTTGACAATTCTTTTTGTCGTTTTCCATTGAAGACAAAAGAAAAGAACATTTTAATATCAAAGCATTATAATTGCAATCATTTTCTGGGAAAAATTAAGCATTATCTGACAGAATTGCCAATACTTTTGGCCAGCACTGTCGTATAATATGATAGAAGTGCGCGGATTGGTCATGTTTATGAGTTTATATTTGAGCCCAATCTCGCGCCCGGCCTACAGCACTTAAGTTCACGACAGAATTAAAGCTAAATCGACTGCAGATTTTCAGGACAACCATTGTTATCTATACAAATGCTCACCTGTCTCACATATAGGCAATTTAACATCGGAAACGGGCGGATCCATCTCAAATCAAACCTACCTGTCTCCGCGTCTCAGGTAAACATTGCCTGTCTCAGAGATGGGTGGCTGGCTAACACTATGCAAGTGGGGGTGCTGTACTTTACCCTTGGGCCTTATGGAGAATGGGCAAAATCGCCTGTGGAACGCAAATAGTTGCAGATGGAGATTAAAGGGGACCTCTGGTGTGAAATAGACTTGAAAATGATAATGAGCTGCTGCATAGCTCACTCGGTTAAGGCACTGCGCTGCAGTGCAGAGGTGACTATTACGTCGTGTTTTCGAACCCCGGCGTACCCACCGGCAGGGGTCGGCAGCTTTTTCACAGTAGCGCACAATTGGCCATCGCGATACAGGGTTCCAAATTGGGAAGGGACTGCCGGATTCGGGGATACAATAGTAGCTTCGTTCGTTGCTCCAGCGCCTCCTGCTGGCGAGACAGGCGCCCGTCAGGAAGACTCTGGGTTTGTTCATGTCCGGGTATCCTCCGCCCTCGTTCTGAGCTTGCGAGGAGTCAACCGATGAGTGTATAAGAATCAGTGGCTGACGGGCACGTGCTTCAGAGGAGAGTCGTGAACTGTCTTCCCTATCGTGAGTTGGCAGCAAGGGGTCGCTTACGAGCAAGCTTTGTACATAGTTCACCAATTGGGCATTCCACATTCGGGTGGGATTGGAGATGCCAAATTTATTAGAAGAAAAAATTAAAAAAAAAAAAAACGATTACTGACTTTTGTCGAATACCACTCCTCCATACGCACCCAGCATTTCGAAATACAGGGCTTTTTAGCCGAAGCTTTCAACAGGCTTACAATGGTAGTGAATTGGGCGTAGCGTTGCCATGTAAAGAAATCGGTATTTTTTTCATCATTAACGAGGCTCAAAGTTGCTCCACTTCATCGGCAGAATTTCAAGGGCCCTGACATTTAAAACGAGGCACTTAGAACTTTGAAAATGCGCAGGGAGTTTAATAAAAAAGACTGTTTATGCAGACAGGACCTCGAGGTAGTTTCCCATCACTGCCTTCCTGAAAGTCACGATAAGTCGATTGACGAGCAGAACGAATAGGTTGCAATCTGTTCTTTATTTTGGTTTGCAGATAATCAGATTTTTTAGGTGATTTTATTTTCCAGATTTGATTTTATTTCTTTTAACCAACAACTATCACTTTGGCTCAACATATTTTGTCATTAAATATGCTTGATAAATAAACTTAACTTTTATTCCCGTGAGCAAAGGACTCTGAGTTGTTCCTGGAAAAACATACTTCTGTGCTTTATTAATCTGAGTGGCTTGCTGTTTTTGTATGTTCTCTTCTACAAACCCTCTCACTTATCCATGTCTACTCAAAAACATCATCGCGAAACAAATTTCAAGTGACAATTTTCCCATATCAGCACAGTTAGGTACACAGTGGCGGATGATGATGATTCAATAATGTAAAAGGTAAATTGTTTGCAGCATCCTAAACATACGTGGAAAGTTTCTTGTGCAGTCAGATCGGTTAAAGACTAAAATCCCTTCCACTGTTTCCCTACAGGAGCTGCACTTCTGAACACATTTAATCAGCAGAGTAATGCAGGCTGGAGTCCGTCTGAGACAGGACACTGAGACGACCCCACCAGAGCTCCCCGAGCAGCACAGGATCAGAGAGAAAGAAGAGGAACTACATGGACTGGAGTCTGTCCACATGGCAGAGTCAGAGACAAAATGTACTGCAGCAGGACTCAACTCACTGGAGCCAGAGTGTGTTACTGCAAACAGCAGGGTCAGTGATTTACATCACACAGAAGCTTCACTGATAAAAACAGAAACTGATCTGAGCTCCACCTGCTCTGGGGGTCTTAAGATGGAGAGCCTTGACTTGGCAGAACTGGCCTGTGTGACTCATCTGTATCCTGACCAAGTCAAAACGGAAGTTGATGTGAACGACTATATTAAGACTGAACATGTCACTGTCGTGCCAGACATTAATTGTGTCGACATAAAATCTGATGAACTGAAGCTGGAATCCAGTGAAGTTTTAGTGAGTGATCCCATGAATAATGTGCCTCATGAAGCTGGTGTGAATGAAAATTTCCAGACTGGACCATGTCAATATCCTGTAGAGCCAAATCCAATCAGTGCAAAACAGACAAATTTAATCCAAGATGTGGGAATCCGTTTCAGTGAAAATCTTCACCAATACTCTCATTTAAATAATCTCAAGAGAGATCCAACAACTGAAAAGCCCTTCAAATGTGATCGATGTGAGAATTCTTTTGCTCAGAAATCTAACTTAAAATCCCATCAGAGGATTCATACAGGTGAAAAGCCCTACAAATGTGATCGGTGTGGGAAGTCTTTTGCTTTAAAATGTACTTTAAAATTCCACCTGCATCTTCACACTTGTAAAAAGCCCTACAAATGTGATTGGTGTAAAAAATCTTTTGTTCAGAATATTTATTTAAAATCCCACCAGCATTTTCATACTGGTGAAAAGCCCTACAAATGTGAACAGTGTGGGAAGTATTTTGCTTTAAAATCTGCGTTAAAGTACCACCAGTATATTCATACAGGTGAAAAGCCCCACAAATGTGATCAATGTGAGAAGTCTTTTGCTTGGAAATCTCTGTTAAAATACCACCTGAGAATTCATACAGGTGAAAAGCCTTTCAAATGTGACAGGTGTGACAAGTCTTTTTCTCAGAAATCTAATTTAAAATACCACCAGAGGATTCATACAGGTGAAAATCCCTTTAAATTTGACTGGTGTAAGAAGTCTTTTGCTCGGAAGTATCGTTTAAAAACCCACCAAATTATTCATACAAGTGAAAAGCCAGTCAAATGTGATTGGTGTGAGAAGTCTTTTGCTTCAAAATCTACGTTAAAATCCCACCAGTATCTTCATTCAGATGAAAGGCCCCACAAATGTGATCAATGTGAGAAGTCTTTTGTTTGGAAATCTCATTTAAAATGCCACCAGAGGATTCATACAGGTGAAAAGCCCTTGAAATGTCACCGATGCGAGAAGTCTTTTACAAGGACAAGTAGTTTAAAATGCCACCAGAGGATTCATACCGGTGAAAAGCCCTTCAAATGTGATTGGTGTGAGAAGTCTTTTGCGCGGGAATATAATTTAAAATGCCACCAGATGAATCATACAGGTGAGAAGCCCTATAAATGTGAACAGTGTGAGAAGTCTTTTGTTTCAAAATCTACGTTAAAATCCCATCAGTATGTTCATACGGATGAAAAGCCCCACAAATGTGATCAATGTGAGAAGTCTTTTGCTTGGAAATCTCATTTAAAATGTCACCAGAGTATTCATACAAGTGAAAAGCCTTTGAAGTGTGATCACTGTGAGAGGTCTTTTGCTCAGAAATATCATTTAACATGCCACCAGATGCTTCATACAGATGAAAAGCCCCACAAATGTGATCAATGTGAGAAGTCTTTCGTTCAGAAATCTCATTTAAAATACCACCAGAGTATTCATACAGGCGAAAAGCCCTTCAAGTGTGATCGATGTGAGAAGTCTTTTGCTCGGAAATATCATTTAAAATGCCACCAGAGGATTCATACAGGTGAAAAGCCCTTCAAATGTGATCAGTGTGAGAAATCTTTTGCTCAGACATCTCATTTGAATTCCCACCAGAGTATTCATAGAAGTGAAAAGCCATAGATTTGCATTAAGTCTGAGAAAAATTTTTTAGGGAAATCTCATTAAATATCCCAGTGAAGAATTCCGAGTTGAAAACGTTTTGTACGGCTGTCTGAAAAACATCCAACTAACCTGGATTTATTGGGATGAAATTGTAATTGAATAGTCACTACATATTGAATGGCACCTAAGTCTTGTGAGCTGTAATTTATTCGATTTTAATTGCTTACCTTTTTGTAAAGAATGAAGTTCCTGTGATGAAAATGAGAAATATTTGCTGTGAAGACGTTTAGTACAGCTGCTTTGATACAGAAATAAACATGATGTGTAGTGACACGGTCACTAAGAGGAAAGCCTGAGCCTCTGCTTCCCTGTGTTTTATTACCGACTGTAGAAAGATGTGTTGGTTCTCTGCTCCACCAGCACCTCCACACAACCTCTCATTCTCTCCTCTATGGCAAAATCTCAGAAATGTCCTGTGTCTTTAACACTGTGCAGTGTCATCCATGATGGCTCATTCACAGGAATCCAGACGCTCTCCTATGGCCCTATATGGTCATCATTATAATGCTAATGCAGAGCAAATGTCCCCTGTAGGTTTCATCTGAATGTCCTCAAGTGAAGCGTGTGATGGTGTTGGACTGGTCTCTGCCCATTTTCTTCTTATATTGTCATTATGCATTAACATTCATCAAACGTGGACGTTACATTACTGGAATTTCATGGGTAATGGTAAAGTACAGCCATACAGTGGAACACACTGGGATGTACACTGGAAACCTGCTGTGCCTGAGGAGTACATTTTTCCAATCATTTTTGAGCCTCTATGCCGCTGACAGCCATCATCAGAGACCTCGTGTTTTTGGGTTGTCGTCTAACTCCTGCCCGTCCTCATCTCATTAATGTGTTATTTCCAAAAAGCCTGGAGGGAATTTTTTTTAATTTGGCAAAAGTGTCCATTTGGTCCCCAGGATGAACTGATTATATTTTGGCAGTGAAACGTTAAGGGCGTCGTCACCTCCAGTCCATCTCATTGTTGGGTATAAAATATCTCAGAAACACCTGTGGGGAATTTCTTCACATTTTCTACAAATCTCCTCTTGGACCCTAGGATTAACTGATTAGATTTTGATGGTCAAAGGACAAGTTTGCTGTGACCTTAAGTCTGTCTCATTCTTCTGACTATTACTATGATATTCACAGATGAGGAGTTAGAGAAGAACGATAATGTATTCCTTCCAACAGACTATCTAGAAATTTGCTGTTTGCAAAATAGCTTTGAAATTATTTGTCTTTCATTTGTTTACCCTGCATTAGTCAGTGGTAGCACCCATCACCAAGTGAAACCTTTCATTTCTTTATGCTACGACTCAAACGGTTTGGCTGGGAATCATGTCATCCTTCTTGTGATAATGTGTGGAGCATTGAGAAAGGCTGGTATCCGTGTTGATCTCTCTGTGACATTTGATGTAGCACCATCATCAGACCAAGTTTTTAATTTTTGACTGATTTCCGCAACTCAAACAGTTTTACTGTGAATCATGTCAAATCTGCTGTCGACATTCCTGGTGCACAGGCGAGAAAACATTTGATATTGGTGTCTCTACTTTCTTTTTGTAGCACCACCACTTTGTAGCACCAAATTTAATTTCTAACTGCAATAACTCAACAGTTGTGATTAGCCTGGGAACTTGACGGCAGCATGCCACTGTCAGTGCAGCAGCCTCAAACTCTCCCCCGCACGGTTGGGACCCGCCCATTGAATGAAAATCCACAGCACCGCAAATGCATTGTCCTGAGTAGATTAGTGCTCCTAGAGCACGTAGAGACATGCCGTTTGCGCCAGATTCAAGGCCTTTGGCCCAAACCAAAGAACATTTATGCTTTTCCCTTTATCTTATTTAGTTAATTAGTTATGAGCGTCGGAAGGTTTCCCTCTTTGAAGGCCCCCGCCACCCGCCACCCGCCACCCACGCGCCCCAGTTAAGGTCACACATCAGCGTCCCAGCCTCCCGCCGGTCGGGAGAGCAGCATTATCCCGTGCACTGTGTGCGCTCTGCCCTGATGGGTTCATACAGGCTTTGAGAACAGATATGCGAGGAAAAATAGCAATTGTGCCTTAGGCCTGTACATGTAAGTAAGGAATTTGGTCAAATACTGAGTCCGTGTATATGAGGAGCGTCGTCTTGGCCTATAAACCGGTTGTGATTACACGATAGGCCTTACGTGAAATATATGCATATAGCCTATGAATGGTGTTCACTCAAGCAAGTCAAAGTAAATAAAACTTAACCAGTTAAGCAAGTACAACCACTTAAATTGAGAAACACTGAGGTAAATTATTTAGTGTATATGGGCCACCAGAGTGAACATATGGACCATGTATTGGAACATGATTTGGGAAATGTAGGCTATGTGAAAAGTTTTATGAACATTAGGGGCAGTGCTTGGCAGTGTTAATAATAGTTGAAACTGTGAATGTTTTCTCGAAGGTATAGGGTAGTCCAGGAGGGCTAATGGTCGCAAAGCAGGGCCGCTAAATGAAACTGGCCGAGGTAGGTGGCCACCGACCTCGGCCTTTTTGGCTCGAGCATCATGGGTTGAGAACGCATTTCCTGTATCCCAGCATTATGTTTTGTTTTTTGTGATGTCCCGCATCGACTGTGACATTTGTTTTTTGTGAAGGACAGCAGACAAGCCGGACTTTGTGTTGGTTAAAAATCAAAGGAAGGAAGCGTATCGATAAAATGTCCACTTTATTGGCAAAGTTATTTAAGTAGCCTATTGATTGTGGTTGGGCATCATGGT
Organism: Gymnothorax reevesii; assembly: GCA_029721435.1. Taxonomy (NCBI): domain Eukaryota; kingdom Metazoa; phylum Chordata; class Actinopteri; order Anguilliformes; family Muraenidae; genus Gymnothorax; species Gymnothorax reevesii. Next base: position 155,666,733 of record CM056575.1, read on the forward strand.
AAATATTTACATCCCCGAACGCCAAATGGCGTTTCGGGACTATCATGTTTTTGGTCCGACCGCCGCTGCGCCGCCTTACGTGTTAATGCGATAACTTCAGTAATATTTCAATTAGAAATTTCATGTTTTGCATATAAGTAAGTATCATAAAGAGAAAGAACTGATTTGATTTTGGACAATTTACAATTTCTAGATTGGCCACCAGGGGCCAAAAACTGAAAAAAATCACATTTTTTTATCATATTTCCGGAAATATTTGTCCAATCGACCTCAAATCAAGTGCAAATGAAAGGTCGTGAGCTGAGGATGTGTCTTACGATGACATTATACCTGTTTTTTTCAAAATTTTGACACAAGGTGGAGCTTTGTCAAATAAAATTCACCATTTTTGCCATATCTTTGGAACCATTTGTCCAATTGGCATGAAACTATGTGTTACTGCAAGGTCATGACCTCACGTGTCACATGATGACATCATACCTGTATGGTTCAATATTTTGCCACCAGGTGGCCCTTTGTGATGGAAAATTACCATTTTGGCCATATCTTCAGAACCATTTGTCCGATTGACCTAAAATTAAGTTCAAATGAAAGTCTATTCAAGGTCTATTCAAGGATTGGGGAATCAGAGGATTGAGGGCGTTCGGAGATATCCTCAAGCCATTGCCTCCAACGGCATAAGCCTATTTTTAGTGAGAAACCAGTGTAGTCGCTTATGGGTCGCCAGATTGAGGATGTGCATTATATATTTATGGGGAGCTAGGCCATGTACCGTGACAGTTTTGACGAAGCTTTTTATAGTTGAGATTTTGCGTGTTTTTTAGCGCCGTGCTAAGGAAGGGGTAAATAATGGTGGATTAGAGGCTACAGAAATGGTTTTAGGAAAACATGTTTATTACGATCAGTAGGCATATAATGAACAAATGGCAAATAATTTTTCCTGTCACCTTTCACCAATTCATATGTATGTGCATCGGATTATGTTCCTTTTGTAAACCATGGTAAGCGATTCATATGTTTATATGAACACTTATACATCTTCACAAAACATTCATGTTTCCATATGCGGCCTCATCCGGCCTAGTCCCGGGGCAGGAACAAGTTTGTTTTAATTTCCTGTAAACACAGCAAAAATCTGAGTCCTCTTTAATCAGTTGCATTCAAGTGGCGTTGGGCTACATCTTTGTGCTTTTGTACACTGTGTTGAGGTTTATATTTTCCATTTGGTCCTTCTTCAGTACATCACTGTCCTCATCCCTGTTCTCGTCCCAAGACATCTTTCCCAGCTGATCAGAATCGACATAAGTGTAGAAGTGGGCCATTATGGCAAAGATGATGCTGACTGCCACCAGGAGACCAGCAAAGAGCAAAAACTCCACCCACTAAAACACAAAACATTCAGGTTATTTCTCACCGGAGCATTCAGCACCACAGTCTGAAGCAGAACCTTCTTAAATACGTAGTATGACTGAGGAAAATATATTGGTAGTCTCCACTGTATAAAAAAGCAAGGAGTTCACTAGTACTGAAGACCTGCTAGTGCAGCCATTCAGCAATTCTTGCCCACATCCATGCTTGATTCACCTGGATTAATGCAAAATGGATTAGTGTAAAAATAATTCATGAAGATGACAGCATTATCAACTAATACTTAGTAATATTAATGCCATTTCACTATATAGATTAATAGGATTTTTATTTGCAATTCTGTGGTCCTTATGCACAGCCACCAAATCTGCCAGTTAATGGAGCCCAATTTTGAGTAGCAGGGCTTTTGGAACACACACTAGCAAGCTACCGTCTCAACAGCAACCAGCCAACCCTGGAGCTGCGAGGAAATTTGGAAGCTTCTGGTCACATGTGGTGTGAACATAGCATAAATGTGCACTTAAAGATTGTGACACACGGTTTGAAAGGTTGGTAGCTCTGTTCACTGGCCAATCATAGCGAAACCTCACATCATAGTGGGGACATCTGCTCAAAACAGCCTTTTCTTCAGGGGGGAGAGAATGACAGGCAAATGACCAAGAAATTATGGATTTAATGTTTTTTTGCTCAAAATTTCACTCCTGGACATCCACGAATGTAATTCCCAGTAAAAAAAACAGCATAACATGGGGTCCTCAAAGCACACCTTAGCCTCACAAATACTTGAAAAACAGCCCCGCAAAGCGGGTGCTAACCCTCAGCACCTGGATCGTTTGGAATAAATGTTAATTAACAAAGGCATTCTCAAGGTATCCTGCAGAATACAAAATTCAAGATGGCATCTGAGGCAGCCATTTTGAACATCCAAGCGCCATCAAAATCGATAGGCTTCTGTAGGTACACAAGACCGAGCAACACAGCGAAAATGGCATTAATTGACAAAGGTATTTTCAAGTTATCGTGCGGAATTCAAAAGTTTGCGGGACAGACGGACAGACATCGCACAAAACGACAATTCTCCTCTGCCCCTTAGTCGGGCGGATGGGGAAAAATGTAACTTTTATGCCATCATCTAAAATAATGTTACTTTCCCTCACCATCTGCCAGCCAGAAAGTTAACTTACCTGCTGCAACCCAGCTGCCTCTGCAACGATCAGCACAGTTACATTGCCGAAAGCCACCGTTAGCAGCCAGCAAGCCAGCAGCACTGACTTCATACTCACTGGGGCCTGTACAGAATATGAGGTGAAACTGAAAGTGTGGCCGTGCCGCAGGTCACAGATGTCAGCAAAACCGTTAAACTCAAGGTGTTACAGTTTTGCCAATGATATTGAACGACAAAATTTACTCCGAAGTCCACTCAAAAGTACAACTTCACTCTATTGAAAGGACACTATTTTACCATCTCATCATTTTGCATAACTCTACATTTCTTTTTTGTTATTTCTGTTGGTCTCTGCCCATTTAGATTCCCAACCTGGCTCTTTTGACCTGCCACCTAATCATCCCCTGATCTAATTGGCTGTGCAAATTGTCCTCTCCCTCCCCACCTCAACCCTGAGGGCTCCCTTGAAAAAGAGATTTCGATCTCAATGGGACTTCCCTGGGTAAATAAGGGTCAAATAAAAAAATAAAAAAAAAGAACCCCAATATGTGTGCTCTAGCGCTACAAGGTCTCATAGCTCAACATACGGCCTACCATAAACTGCCTACTACAAATAATTAGCTTCTGGATTGAATGAAGCCTTAAAAACTTACACTGTCCCACATTCTAATATTTCTCCACATGTGTACCTGGGAATAGGAGAACTCCAGTCCCGTTATGGAGAACGTGACTTCACCAGCCGTCAGTAAGACGTACTGCGGGATCAGCCAGGCAATGTGGACATTATTTGCCCAGACATCCTCTGTTCTGGAACCAACTATTCCCTCAGGGCCCTGAAACGACACAAGGTTTTTCTCCATCCTTCCTCCATACAAATACATACCATTCCATCAGAGGACCAAGTCCAGGCTTAGCAAATATTTCTCCATCCTTCCTCCATACAAATACATACCATTCCATCAGAGGACCAAGTCCAGGCTTAGCAAATAAAAGCCCTCCTCAGTATTTTGTTCTGCAGTCACCAGTATTTGCCAACGAGGAAATTCTTTAGCCAGAAGGCAAAGATAATTAATAAAATAGGAGCAAGGGTCTTGTAGCTTACCGGCAAGCAGTCTTACAGCAATGGTACAAGTCACGAAAATGTCATGTAAAGTGTGACATTTCAATCAATGAAAATCAATGTCACAGTCACTAAATAAAGTTCACATAAATTTATAAGACCCTCTGTTATCCAATCCTAAGCTCTGAAGCAGTTTTGGGGATACAAGTCATGAAAAAATGTCAATGTGTATTCAATATGTGAATTGTGAACTTTAAAAGGTCAAAGAATGTCAAGTTGTCGTCAGCAAATGGACTTCATATGAATTTCTAAATGTCTCTATACAAACCTTGGCATAATGTGTGACCATTTTGGTGGTACAAGTCATTGTAATTTCACTGTGGAGCTTGACCCTCAAAAGTCACTGACAGTCAAGTTGAATGTCACCAAATGAAAGTTCAAATGCGACTTGTGAGTAACACAAACTTAGGCTCCATCTGTGACCGTTTCAGTGATACAAGTCAGTGAATTTTGAAGGTCAATATGAAGGTCACCAAATGAAAGTTTATATATGACTTCCAATATGTTGGTAATACAAACCTAGACTCAATCTGTGACTGTTTTGGCAAGACAAGTCATTGTAATTGTATTATGTCAAGTTTGACCCTCGATTGTCATCAACAGTCAAGCTGAATGTCACCGAATGAAAGTTCATGTGTGACTTCCTGTTACGAGCCGGTCTAGGTAGTGCGACCACAGGTAGATAAACGAAGGAAGCACGAGAAAACTGCGGCAAATAAAAAAGAACCTGAACGCTGCCCAGCTTTCCGGCCCCTATACTGCCAAACCAGAGCTAACTAAAACCTACCGCTAGTCTTCGAAGGTTTACCAGGCACGGGGCAGCTTTTAAACACGCAACTCCAGAACGGAGTTCTCCCATAGGGCCGGACTGGTTTCCATGGAAACGAAAATAATAAGATTTTCAGAAATATGAAAATATGAAAAGGCACCACTTCAGTATGTGGGTAATACACATGCAAAGTTTCAGTAAGATATATTGAACGGTTTTTGAGTTCTGCTCCGGAAACAAACTTGGCCTGATGTGCACTAAGTCCAGATTTGTTTCCATGGAAACAACAAAAATAGGAATCCCGAAATTTCCAAAGTAGCGAAAGGCACATCTTGACTATACATAGAATAAATGTAAAAAGTTTGGTGCCGATATCTTACATAGTTTTTTCAGTTCTGCTCAGGAAACGAACACAGTTTAATTTGCACTAAGTCCAGATTTGTTTCCATGGAAACAACAAAAATAGGAATGCTGAAATTTCCAAAGTAGCAAAAGGCACATCTAGACTATACATAGAATACATATACCAAGTTTGGTGCTGATATCTTGCATAATTTCCGAGTTCTGCTCCGCAAACAAAATGATTACGGGCAGACGGACAAATAGACGGACGAGGCAATGCCTACATCTCCTCGCATTTTTATGCCGGGGGGATAATAACTAGTACTTCAACAAACCTTCTTTCTTAATCCTTATTGTCATTACGTCCAGGATTGGCAGTGAGTTCAAGTTAGCTTAATTCTGTCTTGTTCATCAATTCCAATTTAAGAACAAGCTTCCAGTTCTAATCAGGGTCCAGGACTGGGACTGAATTCTTGTCAATCCCAGCGAGTCTATCTAGTTTGTTAGGTGCAAGCTTCCAACCCTGAGCTGGGGCCAGGACTGGCATCAAATTCCTGTCAAAGATCAATTATCCTCTTTGTGAGAAGTTCAATGCAAACAAGTGCTTCAACATCTGGCAGCACGCTGGAAGCCACTGGTTGGCGACAGCAGCCCAACCGCTGCCTATTACACAAGTGCTGACCTGTCTCTTGTCCTTTCTGAGATCTGTAACAGATACTGCCCCCACACGAGCCTGTTGTCCTTGAAGACAACAATAATTTTGCCTTAGACAATGACAGATGCTCACTTTTGAACATGTTGGTGATAACAGTCGGGATGGTCCTTAAAGGGGTCCTATTTTGCTATATTTCCATGGTTATATTTTGATATTGGACTCCCCTAGAGTACTCCTGATCGTTCAAAGTCCTAAACAGGGTCTTTATTTAGCTCATACTGCCATCCTCAAAAAACCCCATTTGTAGTCCATTGTATTCTCTGCCTGAAACGCCTTGTTGGGGTGGCTCTTTCGCTATTGCCCCCACTCCCCATGTGGCCACTTTCTTCCGACTGGCCAGCTCTGTGGAGGGTGGATCTAGGCGGGACGAGGCAGCAGAACGCAGTTTTCCGGGTCCGTCTCCTCAGAGTGAAAATGAGACACGATTCCCGAAGGAATTGACGGACATATTCCGCAATCAAACGCAGTACATGTGTATAGATCTAATGAAATTAACTTGTTCTAATAAACGCAACGGCAGAAGTGGAGGACGCAGTGCGAATGTCTGGCAGCTCAAGCTCGAATTTGCTGTCTACTGACGGCTACTATGGTGAGTACACCGGTGTTTCTACTCTATAGCTAGGATTGAGGGAAAACTAGAATCCACCCCATATAGACACATTTGTAGAACGAGTCGACAAACCCAAGTGTAGACCGGAGACTAAAAATCTGGTGGGTCTGAGATTAAAGGGAAACATGGACAGTAAGGAGCAGCTAAAAGTGGACTAATAACTTATGGAACCATTAACTGATGGAACCAATAACTTGACTGCTTCGGAGTGTAAAAGGACCTGTTGGTTCGTATGCATAGCTGTGGTGTGTCGTTACCGTGGAGTAATGAACAGCTTCTGCCCTGGTGTATGACGAAGGGGCGAAAGTTCCAGGCTAAACGGCCTTTCCAGAAATTGCCCGCGGTTATTGCGTTGGAATGACCAGCGTTTGCTCGCAGAAAATAGGCGTGATAAGCCACTTTCACACTGGACACGAAACGATTTTTTCGCACGACAGATTACATTCAAAGTCAATGCTCAGTCTTTGCGTTTACTTTGAATGTAATCTCTCTCGCAAAAAGCTGCCTAACGCGCCCATAACCTATGTATTCAGGTCTTTGCATTGACTTTGAATGTAGCTAATCTGTCGTGCAAAAAATTAGTTTTGCATCTGGTGTGAAAGCTGCTTAACGCGCCCATAACGCGTGTAATCGCATCTTTGCATTGACTTTAAATGTACCTAATTTGTCGCACGAAAAATTAGTTTTGCGTCCAGTGTGAAAGCTGATTAATGCGCCCATAACGCGTGTGTTCAAGTCTTTGCGTTGACTTTGAATGTAATCTGTCCCGCCAAAAATTTGTTTTGGGCCTGATGTGAAAGCAGCTTTATGGATAGTACGCGACAGCTAGAGAGAGCTTGGTTATGTTATGAACATACACTGCCTGGCCAAAAAAGAGTCGCACACTCAAATATTTAGTTGGAACCCCTGTAGCTTTGATTATAATGCATATTCGTCTTGTCATTGTTTTGACAGCTATATGCAATGCCAGAACATTTCTTTTCGATCAGAAATGCCATGATTTTTGTCCAAGATCTTGTCTTCTCGACATAATGGTTGAACCACTCTGTGGTCTTGAGTACATCCCAATAACTTTTATTATGTTAAAGGTCAGGACTTTGTGGTGGAAAATTTGTTTGTGAAAATGATTCCTCCTGCTTGGTTTTGTCATTCATGGTTTTCTTTGCTAAATACAGGCCAATAACATGCCCGTTCTGAAATACTGTAACATTGTTTCCACCATCAGGGAATGTGTTTTCCAACATGATTTTGTAAGAAATGAATAGCGACGCACTTTTTCAGTCAGGGTTAAAATGATTATTGCTATCTGAAACATATTAATAACCGCAATAATGATCCAATTTTAGAATTTGTCCATTAACTTCCAAACGGTGACTTTTTTTTTGGCCGGGCAATGTAATACAGGTTTTGCAGACTGTATGTTCTGTTAGCATGGACAAGTTGCTTATGTGGAGTTAGCAAATCGATCACTTCTACAGGAAAGAATTTCCTATTTAATCTCCGCCTTTTTCGGCTTTTTATTACGCACAACAATTTCTAAAGGAGGATGAAATTATGTTATGGTAGTGCAGAGAAATCCATTGTTGTACCAGACATTAGAGCTTCTGCATTTCGGGATTGCTTTCACGATAGAATCAGACAGCGAGCCAAGATATTTGTGATAGGGATCCGGCTGATCCCGGTCATGGATAAGTGATCACAAGCAGCCGCTTCAACTCTCATGGTTACAATTGGGCAACGTTATGATGAAACTGCCACATTGATGCATACCGAAGTAACAAGTATACCGATCAGAATTACTGCATATAAGTTAACCAGGAGCATTTTTAAAATGCACGGCGGCACACAAACTAATATGCAGTAACTGGTAACTGAGCGGTCATAACCACAGAGACAAACCCTTGCAATACAGGTTTTACAGACAGCAAGTTCTGTTACCGTGGACAGTTGTACCAAGCATCCAAATTACAAACAAGTATTAAAAGTTAGCTTCAAATGAGGTTTATGTTCACACACCCTCTGTAGAATTTCCCCTGATATTGCTTTTGCGTATTTAGGACTGAAACATTAGCGACAGTAACTTGGCTACATTAGCCGCTGTACTGCAGCCACAATCAACTGGCTATCACGTCAGGTTGGCTTATGCATAAAAGTAACTTACAGCTTCTGTGTCTGTGAGTCACAGACAGTCGCGACCAATACAGGCTTTATCTTCAGATATTTTACAAAGCCTGCTATTGAGGCCAGTTGTTAGTGCTAACTATCGCTAGCGGTCCTGCTAGCCACCCATAACACATTAGCTTCACTTAGATTATTTGCTGTTATATCATTACTTACAGCTTGTGGCTCCGAGCGCTTCATCGATGCAACTGCTTCAGGTTTGAGAAGCAGCTGGAACGCTTATCCTGTGTCGAATTATCCTTTTTTTGACAAAGCTGTCAATTGGCATTGTCTTTTGGAAGAGAAATAGGTGTTTTTCTTCACATCCAAAAGTAAAACGGACAGGCAGTTTTGGGAGAGATACTGACAAAACTGCACCTCAAATGACGGTTCTTCGTTTGTATTTCTCAAAGTGTAGACGCTACTTAGGCATAGTATGATCTGCCGTTGTTAGTGCCTGCTAAAATAGTTTCTGGTGTTGGCTCTGAATAGGTCTGTACTAATTGGACGGCACAACCTAACATCAGGTTTTGCCCAGATCTCGCGAAGGTCTCGGGAGGAGCTGTTCAGAGAGGAAATTACGTTCACAAAATCACGTTCTTGGATTACGGAAAAACCTCTGTATCTTATGTTTAGAAACTTTTCGGAGATTGAGTATGGACAACCAACATGATAACCTTACTAATATGTATTAAAAAAAGGATGAGCATAATAGGTCCCCTTTAACTTTAGCCCTGAGAACGCAACGTCTATTATTGTCAAAAACAATTTCAAAGATTGACTCCTCTGACCACAACACTCCTTTCCACTTTGGGTCAGTGGTGAAATACCATAAAATGATGTTCACATGCACTCTGAGAAACACTGTTCATGTAAGTTTGGGCAAAGTGACAAATATCAAACCATCTTGCTGGTAAACAATTGTGCCTTTTGTGATCACTCGTTTTCTATCCAATCATTATTGAATGACCTTTTCCTTATTCACCCGTTACCTGTGGAATGTTCAAAAAAGGTATAATTCTGAAGATTCAGGGGCTTTTGCAGTCTTTTAATTCCCCTGTCGTAGTAGTTACCTCCGCCAACGAAGTTGGGACAGAGGTTATGTTTTCACCTCGTTTGTCTGTCTGTCTGTCTACCTGTCTGTGAACAACATAACTCATAACGTAATGCATGGACTTGTCTGAAAATTTGTGGGTGCATTGCCATTACATCAAGATGGACCCTATTGATTTTCATCACGATCAGTGAAACAATATGGCCGCCAGGGCGGCCATCTTGAAATCGTATGACACGCGATCATTGAACATTGCTCTCACTCACAAAGATTTGGATTTTGCTGCCTTGGCGGAGGTTTGCACTCTACAAGTGCCTCTAGTTGTATAATGTTTTTCAGGCATCAACATGGATGCATTTTTTCTTTGTGTTGTTTTCTATGAAATGTAGGTAAAAGAAAAAAGACAAATCAGTTAATTCTGTTTTTAATTGCATGTTACATACTGTCCCAGTTCTTGTGGAATTAATGATACTGGTAAAAAGTGCATGTGGTGCTTGGAAAAGATCTGAAAGTGATTGTCGACCAAACCCTCACAAGTTTTAGCCGCTGTGCTGTAGTATTTGGAAAGACTAACAGGACACAGGAATATATAGCCAACAGTATCAAGAATAAATCAAAGGAGGTAATAATTTTATTGTACAATACATTCATCAGACCACACCAAGAGTACTGTGCACTGTTCTGGGGACTGAACAACCAGAAAGATTTAGAGGCTTCAGAAAAGGTGCAAAGAAGGGCTGTAAAGTTAATTCCTGTAATAAAAATAAAAGCTACGAGGACAGGCTGAAGATTAAAGAAGACTGTGGGGTGATCTGATTGAAGTTTTTAAATATGTTAGAGATTAACAAAGCTAACTGTACAGGATTACTATGGCCAAGATTTGTTAGCAGAACTTGGGGTCACAAATGGAAGTTAGCCACCGGTAAATTTGGCACTGATATTAGGAAATATTTTTTCATGTAGAGCATGATCACAATGTGGAAAACCTTGCCAGGCCATAGCATAGAGGCAGAAAACCCCAGGAGTTTTCAGGTCCAGGTTTGAAATGGTTCTGGATAGCATCTTGTGTTCGGTTGACTTAAGTGACAGGAAAATGGCAAGCCTAGTTGGGCTGAATGGCCTGTCCTCACTACACTTTATATTATGTTATGAAATAATGAGGTAGATTAGATAGTTGAGTCCGCAGCTGTTATACTCACACTCCTCTCTCCACAGCGTCATGTGGAGTCACCCCGTACTCCCTCAGGGCAAGGAAGTTCTTGCCTCCCACAGTTATATTCAGATGCTCCTCATAGGGCGCTGGTACTGGGAGGGCCTCAAACATGGTCTGAAATGCAAAAAGTTGCAATTTGAAGCTAGCCTCGAAAAATATAACGTTTTTCTGAACAACTCTACCCATATATTCATATACCATAAGATCAAGGAGGCCTTTTGAGGGCGCACCAAGATATTCAGAGGTTTGTCCAGATTTTGACTTAGGCACTTATTAGGTCCTTCGGACCCCTACCCTAAAAAGGGTTGTATTTTTCAACCGGTGCAGTTTCTTGGATAAAAAAACGTGATTTTTGTCAGTTTGTATGATATTTCTACCCACAGAAAAAAAACTTGGATGGAATACTGAACGGTGATGTATCACCCCCTGGTTCAATCTTACAGAATCTGGTTCTTAAGAAAAATGGATCCAAGTCTCACTGAACCCAAAGCAAATCAGTGGGGAAAAAAAGACGCTTGGGATTATTAAATTTGGACCAACTGTCTCAGCCTTTTGGAAGGCAATTTTAGATGTGGTAATAAAAAGAAAATTATAGCACTATCAAGAGTAATAAACTTAACCATTTTCTGAAGGTAAAAGGGTCTTTGTAAGCCTCTGATATGGTTTAATTTTTTAGAATAGTTTAATCATGTAATTCAACATAATATGGAGCAATCCATTTTAGCATAATGACTGCCACATATGGAACTCAAAATGAAGAAGACAGCTCAGTTTGGCTTGATGAGTATTGTCAAGACTACTCTGTGACTCTCAGTCTTTCCCATTTTAACTTCAGAATAAACTGCTTTCTTCCTTTTCATGGTCTGTAACCCGATCTCCATTCTAAGTACTTCCAAGTACGAAATAGCTCAGTAAAATGTGTGCAAGCAGTTCCATTTTCTAAAATATACATACAACATAGGGAGCACTACTGTGATACATGGTGACCTAGCTGCTATTGCACATATGCCAGCCAAACATTGTTACTCATTTTGAGCTAACAGAGGCTAAAAAGCTGACATTTAACAAAACAGCCCTAGCTAATTAGTGAGAATGGAATAAACTGGCAAGTTTGAGTAGCATTATCTAGATCCATAAATCTTAGGCTATAGTTGTTGTTTTTTTTTTAACACCCTGATTCTGCACTTTCGTGAAAGTTAGATTGGAAGACAGTGAGTGAGCATTACAGTTCAAAGTAAACTTATTGGCCTCGCAGAATTGGAACGAAATTAGTAAGAACTAGTTATAAAATAAATCATGTACTTAGTGATAGGCATTTTATAGGCCAATTTATTAAACAAAAAGTGGGGGTTGTAAAATCAGTGAGGGTTTGTAGGAGTACTAAGTAGACTTGTAATTTTAGAATGTAAATCAAAGCATCAAAGGGATAAGGCCTTGAGAACATTGACTGTATAAAACACGGACGTAGCCTCCTTGACGTCACCCATAGGTTTCTGAATATCCATTTTGAAGCAAATTTGGTCGCCATCTTGGCACTTACTTGACTCTGCCTACCTCCCGGATAGTCCAAAAATGGACAAAAAGTCAGGCCGTTGCTGCAGCTGACGCAAGCCCAGTTTGCAGGCCCGAATGGAGCTCCTTTGCTGAAAAACGCCCTCCAAGCTCGCTTCGGCTTAATAATAATAATAATAATAATAATAATAATAATGCATCAATTTTATATGGCACTTTTCTGCTCTTATGGGCACTCAAAGACGCTCCACAAAGGATGCATTATTCATGCACATACACATTCGCGCTCTGATGGTGGTAAACTACGTTTTTGTTGCCACGGCTGCCTTGAGGCAGGCTGACAGAAGCGTGCCTGCCAGTACGCGCCTACGGCCCCTCCGACCTCCACCAAACGTTACACACAGCCATACAGGAGTATTCCTATATTGCATGTGTTGTGGGTGGGGGAAACCGGAGTACCCGGAGGAAACCTACGCGAACACTGGGAGAACATGCAAACTCTACACAAAAAAGGCTCCAGGCCGGATCCTTGATTTGAACCCAAAACATTATTGCTGTGAGGCAGTAGCGCTAACCACTGTGCCACCGTGCCGGCTTCCATACTCAACTGAAAACCTCAACCAACTCGATGCTTCCTGGTTCGCTTAGGCCGAGATGCGAGGTCATATGTGTCCCAGTAAAGCAGGGGTGTCAAACTGACCCGTAAACGGGCCAAGAGGCTGCAGGTCTTCAATCTTACCAAGCAGAAGCTCACCTGAAAGCACTGATGTAATCAACTGATCTAGGCCTGCACAACTGATTAGTTGTATCAGGTGCGCTTCTGCATTGTTGGAGTGAAAACCTGCAGCCTCTTAGCCCGTTTACGGGTCAGTTTGACACCCCTGCAGTAAAGCTATGGATCCTGCCAAGTCGCTTGCGGTGGCGGGTCGAACGCTGTTTATATTCGTGAAGCGGTTGCAGGACGAACGTTGTTTGTATCTGTGAGGCAATAGCGCGACGAACGCTGTACATCGCTGAGAAGTCGCGGCAGTGGTTCACTGAGTGTCGGTATCCCTCAGAGTCCGAGCGAGTGCTCGTCTGAGCTCTTGTACGCAGCTTACCCCGGTCCCATTATCGGCAGTATGGCCAGCCAAACGATAACAATCGGTCTTTGTCAGTGACGTGTACCAACTAGCGGAAACGCCCCCCCGGCGCCATTTTGAGTGTACAGCGGAATGTAAACAAACCAGCACAGGAGGAGCTGTCCGGTGAAGTTGCAGTTAGTCAGTATAATATCAGTCTTTATTCCGTTTACTCAGTCGCCAATCTGGACAAGAATAAGAAGGACGAGAGGATCCCGTACAGGGACAAACTTATCAAGGAGGCCAGGAATCGGTATTTGGCTAAATTGTCGACAATCAATAACATAGATCCGTATGATCTCACAACTAAAGAGTGGATCTCCGACGCAAAATTACTGCCTCCAACTTCATCCGTGGATATAACAAACTACCTCGTTTACGGTATCAGCGCTTACACATATGAACAGTTCAGAAACTATAAATCTCTCGAAGCTCATGGACATTTCTCGAATGGCTGGGTGCAGGATCTGTTCACATTTCGACCGCAGGACTGCGACAACACAGTTGTCACTGCAAAGGTAAGCTAATTTGGGTGTAATCAAGTGAAGTTACGGTTGGTGGTGACAGTTAGTTGGACGTTGGCTTGTTTTTGTCTGATTTGCTTTACTTATTTTAACTGTGGGCATAAAGGATTCATGTTTATTACATTGTTCTGAAAAATGACCTCATTCACATTGCAGTAGCTAGAAAAAAAGTGAAAATGATCTCATAATCCTACCCGTTATTTCTTCAACCTGCTGTCCGTTACCTCTTTTCCAAGTGGGAAACCGAAAAAATCTCACGTTGTGGTCAACTTTTCTGCCATTTCTGTCGTGTGACTTACTATGGCAGCCTAACACACAACACGGGTGTCCCATTATATTAAAGATAATGCCGCACGAAGAGACGATGCTCAGTGTTGAGTTGTTTACAACGAGTGACCCTCCAAAATGGCGATTCGACCCACAATGCACTGCAGCTGTCGCAAGCGTTACGTCACCTGACAAAGACGATACACTACGTAACCTTACTGACAAACCTGATGGATCTTCATTTTCCTACCTCTTCTTGCGCAAGAGGAACTCGGCTTTACATTTATCATCATGACACAATAAAACCTAATTTTCTTTTTCGGAATCTGACTCTCTCCAGTTGCTTGAGGATCGGGGAATCTCAATATGTTGAAGAAAATCCACAACAGAAACTAGACTGCATTTCCGCAAAGAAAATGCAAAGTGTGCTTGCTCAAATGTTGCCAGCAACAGTGAATGGATCGGATTCTTTGACCATGTTCATTCTGTTGAATGAATACATCACCAGTCATACTCACCAGATGCAGGCAGCAATGGCATCATCTTTCCATATCAACATGTTAAAACAATGCATGCAAACACATCAGAAACATTTGTTTGTTTGGCTGTCTCTCAATCAATTCTATTTTTTTCAATTCATTAAGGTTTATTGGCATGACTGTATTATATACAATATTACCAAAGCATTTTTGGACAGACAGGTAACAATTCAGTGAGTGGTGATATACATATAATAATACAAATAATATGTAAATAAGTAAATAAATAAATACAATTGATTTTATTATGACAATATATAATCTAATATTTTCACAAGCATTTCTATATGTGTGGATTCATTTCATATTTACAGTATATCCTATGTGTGTGTGTGTGCGCGTGTGTGTATGTTTGTTTGTTTGTCCCCGCGCGTGAGTCTGACACAGCAGCTCCTCTTTGGGTGTGCCTGTCTCTATGGAAACCGAAGCACCCCTGTGTTCTTGCTCTCTCACATGCACTGTTCGACAGAGAGGAATTCAAAGAATTCTTCATTCACACTGTCCGAACTACTGCCATTTTCTGCCAGACCGTAGGTCCTATGGTTAAAAAACAAAAATACCAGGAGTGAGAGGAGACTCTGCTGATCATACCCATGTATTTTTTTTCTTGTAGTGTAAAGTATGTGGTCAGAGTGGTGATTTCAAAAAAGGTGTCTCAACTGTCTGCTCCTGTTATAACGGCTGCCTATGGGGGAGTTGTTCAGTGACGCTGTCAGAACTACTGCCATTTTCTGCCAGACTGTAGGTCCTATGGTAAAAACAAAAATACAGTGAGTGAGAGGAGAGTCTGCAGGTCGTCCCCATGTATTTTTTTTCTTGTAGGGTAATGTATGTGGTCAGGGTGGCGATTTAAAAAAGAGGAGTTTGTGTGCTCTCTTTTCAAACTTTTCTGCTCCATTAATAATGGCTGTCAATGGAGCAGTTGATCTGCGCTCCTGTTGCTTGAGGGCGCCTGGAGTCTCAAGTCTTAATCTATTTTCTTCCACAGTGACATTTTTAAAGCCTGCATTTTCCTACGTTTTGATGCATAATTTGCGAGTGTACGTTGGAAATTGTGGCCTGGGCAGCGATTTCAAATTTTTTTTCCTCGAGTCTTTTCTCTGCTGCTCTCACTCTAACGTCTTGAGTGGAGGAGTGCATTATGACATCATCACTCCAAAGTTCTACCCATTCATTTCAATGGCACCGAATTTAGCTGGAAAAATGTGAATACCAAACGAACGATAGGGGATATCGTAACTATTTGAGCAAGACATGACGTTCAGATAGGCCTGGACGTCTCAGAGTTGGAAGGGTGTCTCTATCTTGAAAGCCTTAGGAGCAGTAGGGGCCACAGAAATGAGTGAAAAGGGAATAAGAGGAATAAGAAAACTTAAGAAGAACAACAGTGTGATTGCCTTGCAAGCACACTAATAATATTAGTATTTCATCATCTTACAAATTAGACCACAGACTCTTAACCACACAGCAAGACATTATTACCCTGATATTCGATAAAAAAATCTCCAGTCAGAAACGCGGCCGATGGATCAAGTTCCCTGACTCCAGTGAGCCTAGGTAGGATAAAGGCTCTCAGACGACTAGAAAAGGCCAAGGGTTAGCGGCTAGGCTAGCTGAGCTGTAGTAACCCCCCTCCCTCAGACAGCCAGGCTAGGACCGCGGTTGGCGGTAGGGCTTGGCGTTCCTACTCTACAACCCGATGCCACGTAGGCCTCTGCTCTAGCGTAGCCACAACATAACCGGATGAGTCGACTCCCACCCAGAGACTGTAATTCAAGGTTCTGTCACTCCACGTGGCTGCGCCCTTAATTATGCAGAAATTTAAGCCTTTAAATAATAGAGTAACAAAAAATTACAAAAAAATTCACTCCCCTCACAGTTTTCACGGAGGGGAAAAGTAGCCATAGAGACCAAAACTGTATTTTGAACCAGGCTGTAAACATGTTTAATTTTGCTGTAAAATTGGGCTTTTTAACATGAAGATCAATGGGGATTGACTCATTTCTGCAGCCAGCCTCAAGTGGCCGTTCGAGGAACTGCAGCTTTTGGCACTTCCGTATTTGCTTCACTTTTCAGCCTCGCATGTCGCCGCTTGCTTGAGAATTAAGAATTTTGCTTTGTCTGAAGTAACATGTTTCAATGTGCGTAATCAGCCTACTGTGAAGGGTGTAATAAGTGGAGTTGTTCAATCGATGAAAGCCGAGTTATTTTTGGAGGTTGAACGTGTTTGTGGCGCCAGAAGATTAAAAAGTCATCCTGACGGGAAAGAAACTGATAGCTTATCAGTTATATTAGAATTCAAAAAGGAGCTACCAGAACGTGTAGTGCCCGATTTTGTCAGTTATAGAGTGAGGGCGTATGAACAAAAATCCATGAAGGTGCTTTAGGTGCCAAGACTAGGGGCATGTGGCAGCGGTCTGTAGAAGAAGGATGCAGCATTGTAGACGGTGCGGGAAGGATGGGTGTAACTTGGAAGACTGAATTTTCCAAAGAAAGAGCCGGATATCTTCACTGCCAGGAAAATCATGAAGTGGGTGCTAAACAGTGCGGGCGGAGAGAAATTGAGGGGGAAAAAGGACACGTGTACAGAGTAAAGTCTCATATGCGGAGGCAGTTCAGAGAGTGAGAGAAGAAATGGGAGTTGCAGAGCCACAAGAACAAAATTACTGGACAAATTTGCAGGGTCACAAACGGGTTCATCCCACTAAATTCCTATTAAACGAATATTGGGAACATGGTAAACTAAAGTGTAATAGTTTTGGATGGGTTGGGAATAATAATGCAAGGAAACTAGGTCTGTCAAGATTAGGACATGGTTGTATAGCACCTCTTCCTGTTGTCCCTCCTTGGTTGTTCCCCATGCTTTTAGTTGATTTGGAGTAGCCAAGCTGACTAGCAAGAGTGATAAGTCTGGTGGGATGAATAGTCTGGTTCAGTTTCATCTTGATACTAAATATTTGGGTATGATACAGATATACACAGATGCATCTAAAGATCCTGATACAGGAAGGACTGGAGCAGCCGTTCATATTCCCCAATTTAAAACATCAATTGCTAAAAGATTGTCAGATTATTTACCTGTGCTCTCAGTGGAACTTTTTGCGATTTGGCTCTCATTAGGCTGGGTTGAGGAAGTGAAAACCAGGCAACATGTTATTTGTTCTCATTCCATGTCAGCATTAATCAGCATTCAAGATGGAAAGTCTGCTTGTAGACCAGACCTAGTTTATGAGATTCTCCAAAGTTTGTACAGATTACAGCAACAATGCATAAGAGTAAGTTTTATGTGGGTTCCATCTCACTCTGGAATCAAGGGTAACGATGCTGCAGACCGCCTGTCTAAGGAGGCCCTGGACTCAGATGTACAGTTTAACGTCCCACTAAGCAAAAGTTAAGTCAAAACCATTATCGTGGCAGAAATTAACGGAGCTTGGCAAAAGCAAGCAATGGGACAGGGAAGTTAAGGGCCGCTTCCTTTATAAAATACAAAAACAGGTTACAGCAAGAAGACAGGGGAGATGGAACCGCAGGGAAGAGGTAGTTATTACTCGAAAAAGAACAGGTCACACAGGCTTGAATCACAACCTTAATCTGATGGGTAAACATCAAACCGGTCTTTGCCTCAAATGCAACAGTTGGGAAACAGTTGAGCACGTATTACTGGAGTGCCAAGCATTTAGTAGGCAGAGATTAAAGCTCTTAGAGAGTGTCAGTGCGATAGGACTGACCAGTCTGACTCTTGAGGGCTTAGTCGCTTTCTCTATTCTAAAGCCTATCGCCTGGTCCCATGTAATGGCATATTTAAGAAAAAATTGATTATTTAGTAGATTTTTTTTTTTTTAACAAAATATCATGTCCTTGCTCCATTGATGCTCCACAGTCCACACCTCTGTAGTTGGTGGCGGTAATGCACCGAGTGTTTGCAAACCGACATTAAACATAAAAGAAGAAGAAGAAGACATCGCGCGTGTGCTGTTACTTCCACTTTCTGTCACCATCGCAGGTAAGAGTGTTGTTTAACCACTCACTGTTTCCGAAACATGTATTTATTTTGTGCATTACGTTGTGGATGTTGAGATCTATTTAGAAAGCGACTTTTAAGAGTTTGAAAAAACGAGTGGAAGATATTTTTTGTGAAACACGTGGGTTACAGGGAAACGCCGTGGTAGCTCCACTCTATAGCCCCGAAGTCTGATCCCTTGTCATCTTATTGTTGGTTCATCAAGCAAACTGTGTGATTAATCAACAAAAGGTAAAACGTTTTATTATTTGTGAGTACATGGTACTTTGACAACTGAAAATAACAGCTAGGTGAATGATGTGCTATTTAATTCATGGCTGAAAGCTAAAACATTCCTGTCTTGGTCGTTTTCTCAGTCGTAATACCTCATCGCTAAGAGTAAACGTAATGTATAGTACACTGTTATAGAAAGTAATAGAATGAGCTTGATCTCATGTAAAAGCATTTCTTTGCTGGTTGCATTGTCAGACATAATTCATAGATGAGAGTTAAAGACATACAGTGTTTGTGATGCATATGTGTTATCCATTTATGAGAATAAATAAGGTTTCATTTAAAAACATAAATAGTTAAGGTTAACACAAAGGGGATCAAACTATATACAGGACAAATGTGAATGTAAAATATATACAGGACAAATTTGACTGCACAACAAGGCAAATGTGAATCCACAACTTGTTTACAGATATCATACAAGTGAATACCTTTTGACATTACAGTGTACTATTTTATTATTTGTATACTTGGATATTTTTGGTAACTTGATGCGCTTGAAGGTATATTTCTATACATGCTCCTTTGGATCCTGGAAGCTACTCTGTGTTGACATTGCCAAGTTTGACCATTGATAAGACATTTTATTTTTCTATTGATATTTTTGAGTTTAAGATTTATACAAAGTGAATGCCCATTTGTAGTATACATACTACCTACCACTTGGTGCCTACTACTACTAATACTACGTACTACAGTATTCTGTATATAAGAACTGAGATGCACAATTGTCCTGGGATTTGATGTCATGTTTTGTTGACTGAAAAATTACATAATGATTCTACGCTATGTTGATGAAAGGGAGACATTGTGCATGTGTTATTGCTTCCACTTTCTTACCCCATTACAGGTGTTATATTATATTTTATTATGTTTTTTAATTGTGCTTTGTTCATGCTGGGTGTGCTTGTGCAACTTAGGCATTTTTATTCAAAAAATAATAACAGAACGCAGTTTCATCCGTCTTAAAGGGGACCCAATATGCTATTTTTCCAAGTTTATGTTTTGGTCTTTGACTCCCCTAGAGTACTCCTGATCGCGCAAAGTAAAAAAAAGGGCACTTATTTCACTCATACTGCCAACATCAAAAAACCCCATTTGTAGTTTATTGTAGTCTATGCCTGAAACGCCTCATTGGGGTGGCTCTTCCTCTATGGCACCCACTCCCCATGTGCCCACTTTCATCTGACTGGTCAGCTCTGTGGAGGGCGGAGTTGGACTGGAAGAGGCTGCAGAACGCAGTTTTTCAAGTCTGCCTCACCAGAATGAAAAGAGAGACATGCCCGCCATCTGATAACGAAGCGGCGGGCAAATTCCGCAATCTAACGTTATACTTGAATATAGATCTAATGAAATGAACTTTTTCTAATAAACGCTGCGGCAAAAGTGGAGGAAGCAGTGCGAAAATCTGGCAGCGCAAGCTCAACTTTGCTCTCGTCTAGAGTTTGCTACAGGTCAGTACAGCGGTTCTTCTAACTCGGATGCGGGGAAACTTAGAATTCACAACATACAGACACATTTGTAGAACAGCTCAACATACCCAAGTGTAGACCGGACACCGTAGAAATCCGGTGGGTCTGAGTTTAGAGGGAAACATGGACAGTGAGGAGCAGCTAAAAGTGGACCAACAGCTTATGGACTGCTTCGGTGTGTATTAGGACCTGCTGGTTCCTGTGCATAACTGTAATGTGTTGTTAGCGTGACACAAGCAGATTCTGTGCTGGTATATGACGGAGGGGTGAAACCTCAAGCTAACCAGTCGTTTCAGAAATTCCCCATGGTAATGGTTTACTTATTGCTTCGGAATGAACAGCTTTTCCTCGCGCAAAATGGGCAAGTTATAGAGAGTGCGCGAGAGCTAGATTGAGCTCCGGTTATGTCATGAACATAATACAGGTTTTACAGACTGTAAGTTCTGTCTGCGTGAACCTTTGCTTATGTGGAGCTAGCGAATCGATCACCTCTACAAGAAAGAATTTAATATTTAATCAATGTTAATAAATTGTTTGTTATACTGGACACGTTATAGCCTTTGCGCTTGCCTATTGCTTTCACCGGTAGCATCAGAGAGCTTGCCCAGACATTGGAAATGTATCAGGCTGACCCCGGTCATGGATAAGTAAAGTGATTGTTTCCCAAGCACCCAAAAACGCATCCAACCTTTACAAAATATTCGGCTGGTCTAACTGCACCTCTCCGGTTAGCTTCAACTGTAGTGGGTACAATCGGGCAACGATATGATGAAACTGTCACATTGATGCTTACCGAAGTAACACAAGCATACCGATCACAATTGCTGCACATAAGTTAACCAGGAGCATTTTAATTAGCAGAGCACGCGAACTAACATGCAGTAGCTGATAATTGGTCATGACTTTGAATGTAATCTGTCGCGCCAAAAATTAGTCTCACTTCCGGTGTGAAAGCTGCTTAACGTGCCCTTAAAGCCTGTATTCGCGTCTTTGCATTGACTTTGAATGTAGCTAATCTGTCCTGCAAAAAATTTGTTTCGTGTCTGATTTGAAAGCGGCTTGACCTACCCATAAGGTGTATTCGCGTCTTTGCGTTGACTTTGAATATAGGCTAATCTGTCCTGCAAAAAATTTGTTTCGTGTCTGATGTGAAAGAGGCTTTATGAATAGTACGCGACAGCTAGAGAGAGAGAGCTTAGTTATGTTGTGAACTAGGGCTTTCGCGTTAATTAATCGCGATTAATTTAAGCGCAATAAAAGTAACTGCCACTATGAGGCAGACAGACGTGATTGCTTATTACCTTTTCTATGACACATACCTAATGCGGTCATTTGAAATGCTTCCGGGAAGAAAACTGTGATTTGAAGTCCACTAATTACCAGCGAGGTTGGACAGCCTCCATCGCCTTGGCATAATTAGCTCACCTTAAATCGTTTCCCGTGTACTTTGCCTAGCTTGCAATCCAGCCATTTATTCAGCCAACTGACTAATCAAAATCAAAATGTGGCCTATAATGATGAAGAAGTGATAATGAGAAACAGACGGACCTAACCAGGTTGCCGCGTATTCAGATTTCAATAATCTGAATAAATAGCAGACCTCTGAATTCCACTTTTCATCAAGGAATTTTGTATGCATTATTAAAGATATTTCTTTAAAAAAATGAAGTTATTCAAAGATGGCCCTGGTTTTAAGAGCTTAAAAATATAGGCTACGTGGAAAACATTTTGTGATGCATACCGAACATGAATGTGGGAGAGAATACGTTTGCATTGCAGGCAATAGTCAAATGCACCGAAGATTTGGCAATTAACGTTTAAGTGAATCTTTGCCGCAAATTTGAGTTATTTTTTATAGATAATTGAATGAGAGTCATTTAAAATAATGTAACTCATAGCACTTGATTTTATTTACTTTTGAGCATCTAAATAACCAACAGGGAAGGTGGAAAACATTTTGTTTAAGCGTATAGAACATGACCCGTAAATTGTTAACGAATTTGAAAATCTTTCAATGTAACGCGGCAGCCTGGTTAGGTCTGTCTGCTTCTCATTATCTCTTGTTAATCATTACAGGCCACATTTTGGTTTTGATTAGTCAGTTGGCTGAATAAATGGCTTGATTGCAAGTCAGGCAAAGTACACGGGGATTGATTTTAAGGTGAGCTAATTATGCCAAGGCGATGGAGGCTGTCCAACCTCGCTGGTAATTATCGGACCTCAAATCACAGTTTTCTTCCCGGAAGCATTTCAAATGACCGCATTAGGTATGTGTCATAGAAAAGGTAATAAGCAATCACGTCTGTCTGCCTCATAGTGGCAGTTACTTTTATTGCGCTTAAATTAATCGCGATTAATTAACGCAACAGCCCTATTATGAACCCAATACAGGTTTTGCTGGCCGTGAGTTCCGTTAGGGCGGACAAGTTGCTTATGTGGAGCTAGCAAATTGATCACTTCTACAGGAAAGATTTACTTATTTAATCTCCGCCTTTTTCGGCTTTTTATTAGCCACAGTTTTTAAAGGGGGATGAAATTATGTCAAGGTAGTGCAGAGAAATAATTTGTAAACCGGTAGAGCTTCTGCATTTCCCATTGCTTTCAGAGTAGCACCAGAGAGCTTGCTCAGACATTTGTGAAGTATTCGGCTGATCCTGGTCATGGATAAGTGAAGCGATCACTAACTGTAGTGGCTACAATCGGGCAACTTTATGATGAAACTGCCACATTGATACTTACCGAAGTAACACAAGCATACCCATCATAATAACTGCATATAAGTTCACCAGGAGCATTTTTAATTAGCACGGCACGCAAACTAACATGCAGTAGCTTGTAACCGAGCGGTCTTAACCACAGAGACCAACCCTTGCAATACAGGTTTTACAGACAGCAAGTTCTGTTACTCTGAACAGTTGTACCTAGCATACAAATTATAAACAATTATTAAAAGTTAGCTTCAAATGAGGTTTATGTTCACACACCTTCTGTAGAATTTCCTCTGATATCACTCGAGCATATTTAGGACACAAACATTAGCCACAGTAACTTGGCTACGTTAGCCGCTGTGCTACAGCCACAATGAACTGGCTATCACGTCAGGTTGGCTTATGCAGTAAAAGCAACTTACAGCTTCTGTGTCTGTGAGTCACGAGCAGTCGCGACCAATACAGGCTTTATCTTCAGATATTTTACAAAGTCTGCGTTTGAGGCCAGTTGTTAGTGCTAACTATCGCTAGCGGTCCTGCTAGCCACCTGTAACACGTTAGCTTCACATTATTTGCTGTTATATGGTTACTTACAGCTTGTGGCTCCGAGCGCTTGATCGATGCAACTGCTTCAGGTTTGAGACGCTGCTGAAACGCTTATCCTGTGTTGAATTATCCTTTACTGACAAAGTTGTCTTTGGTGAAATGCTGAGCGCAAGCAGCTAACGTTCCCTTTGGCCGTGGCTGTTTGCTGCCAGCAAACAAAAAAAGCTACCCACTGATTTCTGGTGACATCGTCTTTTTTGGAAGAAAAATATTTGTTTTTCTTTGCGTCCAAAAGTAAATGGACAAGTAGCTTTGGGAGAGATACTAGCAAAACTGCACCGCAAATGATCTGTGGTTCTTCTTTTGTATTTCCAAAAGTGTAGACACTACGGCATAGGATGATCTGCCATTGTTAGTGCCTGCTAGAATAGTTTCTGGTGTGGGCAGGTCCAGCGCAGTGCATGGGAGGAAACTACGCATTGTTTTTATGTGATTACTGTAATTGACAATAGAATGTGAGAGAATCAATACCATGTCGGATTTTTTGCTTCCTAAAACGTATTTTTTTAACCACTAATTGGAATTCTGTAGGCTCACTGTAGCTAAAGTAGTTGCTAAGTTTTTTTCTGTCGCAAGTGATAATTTTTTGGAACTACTGGATCGATACTATGGGCAAAGATATTGACCAGTTTGCAGTTTGCACATCAGGCTTTGCTGAGGAGTTCAATTCATGCAATAAATGCAAAAACAGGGATCGGAGGGAACTTCTCCATACTCTAAATCATGTTTCAGCTCTGCCTGCTTGTGAATATTCAATAACTGATCCGTGGTCGAGTACTGTAACTACGTGCTTAAAATTCCAGTTCTATAGACGTAACCCCTTCCTACAGATGTAGACGCTTAACTCGCATCAGTTTATTGAGATGCCAAGACTAACGTTTCGACGCACAGCGTCTTCATCACAGTCAAACTAGTATTGGTGAAGTTGGAACAGTTAAATGACTTTCTATACACAGAGAATAAATTCCCATTGTAAGAGAGTTAAGTTGGGAGGTATCCATAATGAACCAGTACTATGATAGCGCTCAGTGAGTAATCTTAAATACCATCATTTCCTCCCATTAACACAATTTCAGCCAACATGTATATACAGGACATAAATTACACATATATACATTTACAGAGAATAGGAAAGATTTAATTCTTCATTCAATCCATGTGGTTCCTCAGTGTTCAGTGTGTAAATCCAGTATGCTTCTCTTTTGAGCAGTTTGTTAACAACATCCCCACTCCTCTGGGAGGGAACAATTTTCTCAGTACCGCAAAATCTAAGAGATGCTGCCGAACCATGATTTGCTTGCTATTGCTTTGCTATTGCGTAGTCCATATTCGGATTACGAATAGCAGCCTTGTGTTCGGCAATACAGAGTTTGAGGACACATTTTGTTTGGCCTACGTAGACCAACCCACACGGACATTTGAGAATGTAAATGACGTGTTACAGTTTGTAAATGAATGAATTTTGTATTTCATGCCTGTATTTGGATGATAAAAATATAACAGGAAGATGCTGTGTGTCCAATTGTTAATCTTGGCATCTCAATAAACTGATGCAAGTGATTCAAGTGCTCCAGTCTGTTCCTTCATTTGTTCTGAATTTGTCCTTTTCTTCTGAGCACAGACCTCTGGCAAGTGAGGGGCTGAAGCGCAAGGGCTTCCTTTATTTTGTGATTACTTTAGAGATCGCCAGGACGACCTTCTTCCCTCTGCAGCTCGCCATCACTGGAGGAGTATGAGTAGTTTTGCATCTACCAATGCGACCACTGATGCGTACTCAGAGACTTTGTCTTTTTCCGATGAACAAGGTGCCTCTATCATTTTACCGCACTCGCTATTCCAAGAAGCCATAGAATCACGAGCCATGTTTTCTATCCCTCAGTAGAGAATTGGAGGATTTAAAAAAGGGAGACATTTGACTTCTATGGTACTCTATCACTCTCCGAATATTGGAGAGAAAAGCGAATTCCTCGCGGACTTCGCCTCAAAAAAGGTCCATCTTTTGTCTTGGATGACCCAAACATCATGTTCAAGTGGGAGCAGATACTAAATGAATGCTCTTTAGACCTGATGCTCCTGATCATTGAGAAACCCAAGGCCGAGAAGGAGAAGACTAATGCGGAAATCACACTGGTGGAGTCTAAGGTTAAAGCGCACGCGGACATGGAGACTTAATTCTATCACCAATAAGATCTCGGTTTCCCTCAAATCCTTTCAAAAAGAACTGCAAATGTATAAATTAAAGAAATGTGAGAGGGTCACAAAGTTTCGTCAGCATAATCCTATCTATGATTGGAAAAATGAAAGGAAAAAGGTTCGGATATCCCGCCCGGATGGACAACCTAAACCCTGTGACAAGCTTTCCACCTCGTTAAGCAATCCTCCCTGACGAGTGATACCGACAGTCAACGTAGCAGCAGAGGTTTTTTGCCCAATGCCGGGCCTCCACGGCAAGGAAGATGAGGAGGGGGACAGGGGGGGCGGAGGCAAGCTTTTTCCCCGAGCTCCCGAGATGCTCCCAACGGAATCGAAACAGACTGTGATTAACATCTCAAGACTGAATTTAAGTGATGGAGAGACTAAGGTCTTGAGTAAAGGTATGTCCTTTAGTCCCACCAACAGGGCAGATCCATTTCAACCAGGAGAGACTCAAGTGAAATCAAGAAAAAGTTTATTATCCTTTGAGCATAAAGGGGTAACATGCTTATAATCGAAACTAGTCTTTGAAAAGGTTGCTTTTAATCAAATCATTCTTTTCTTCTTTTTGTATGAAAATGGTATGTACGTCATTTTTTATCAGTTTTTTATAAGTCTGAGGCTTGTTTACCGCCCCAGTTCAGCTGTTAACCCCTTCAGACCTGAATTATGTTCCAAGGTTGTGAAAAATATAGCAATCCCTTTTTTCCCCAACTATATGCAACCAGAAATGAGAATCAATCATTATTTTGTTTTTATCAACAATCTTTAATTAATCGGGTTTTAACAGCTGTGAAAATATGAGAACATCATATATATTCATTTCTTGACATCGCATCATAATATGGGCTTGATATGAACAGTTTAAAATTCAAAACAAACTAACATGAACAACAAGCCAACAAAAAGCTTGTGTGAATAAAACTGTTGAAAATTGTCCTTGCTTCATTGTGTGAAGTCCTGCCATGCCTCTCTTCAGTGTGTTGTATTTTTTAAAAATGGCCACAAGGATACCTATACTGCTGTTTGATTGGTTGCTAAACGTCCACTCAAATGGTCTTGAGGACTTTGGTGGTGTTAAATGTTGCAAAAAAAAAAACAGTTGTCATGTGACGTCCATTGTAATGGACACAGGGTCTGAAGGGGCTAAGGTCCAGCTACACATACGCGGAGTACGCCGCGTGTTACGGCCGCTTGCGCTAGAACGCTTTGATTGGAGTAATCGATTTATAATGAACGGGTCTACACATTGGCGGGACAGGGAAAGAAGAACGCACTGTCACCGCCACATGGAATTTCGGAAACCTCCGAAGGGGTTTCTGAGCGTATCACGCGACGCGTCCAGTTAAGCGTGTTCCATAGTCCGCCAACAGAAATTCAGGAAACTCTCCCGCGTGATGATCTGCAGGCCTGACAGATTTTTTTTTTTTTTTTAAAGACGTGGCTAATTATCCTGTCAAACTGAGACACAACCCTGTTCGCATTCATTAACAAGCAGAATGGGACGAAAGGAAGAAGACAATCAAACTGAATGTTTGATTATCGAAGTGAATAAAAACAGAGTGCGAGTCTCCCCTAATCTGGTAAAACCTGGTAACTCATTTAGGTAGAAAGTAGGTTAGAACCATTTTTGAAATTACTGAGTTACTAATCATCAAATAAAGTGCCTAGTCACCAATTTGCTCTTTTTTATTGATTTTTTTACCGCAAGTTTATCCTGAAGGACTTCAGTTCTTTTGTTTTCTCATTTTCATGAAAAAGTGAGTGACTTGGTTTCACCAGATTAGGGGAGGAGTTTCCAGCTAACTCGGAGGACAAAGCGTGTTACACCCACTTTACTTGCCAAGGTGTAGACAGTTCACCGCTGCTTATTACGCAGCGTTTTCTCAGAGCATTTTTTGCCGCTTTTCACGCGGCGTTAACATGCGTTATATACCGCTAATGTGTAGCCAGGCCCTTAGGTGTAGACAGTTCACCGCTGCGCTCCGAGCGTTTTTCGCAGCTTTTCACGCGGCGTTAACACGCGTTATAATCCGCAAATGTGTAGCCAGGCCCTTAAGCGTATTACGCGACGCGGCCAGTAAAGCGTGTTTCATATTCAGCTAATAGAAATTCAGGAAACTCTCCCACTTGATGATGTGCAGGCCTGACAGATTTTTTTTTTAAAGACGTGGCTAATTATCATGTCAAACTCTGAGACACAACCCTGTTCGCATTCATTTACAAGCAGAATGGGACGAAAGGAAGAAGACAATCAAAGTGAACATTTGATTATCGAAGTGAAGAAAAACGGAGTGCGAGTCTCCCCTAATCTGGTAAAACCTGGTAACTCATTTAGGTAGAAAGTAGGTTAGAACCATTTTTGAAATTACTGAGTTACTAATCATCAAATAAAGTGCCTAGTCACCAATTTGCTCTTTTTTATAGATTTTTTTACCGCAAGTTTATCCTGAAGGACTTCAGTTCTTTTGTTTTCTCTTTTTCATGAAAAAGTGAGTGACTTGGTTTCACCAGATTAGGGGAGGAGTTTCCAGCTAACTCTGAGGACAAAGCGTGTTACACCCACTTTACTTGCCAAGGTGTAGACAGTTCACCGCTGCTTATTACGCAGCGTTTTCTCAGAGCGTTTTTTGCCGCTTTTCACGCGGCGTTAACATGCGTTATATACCGCTAATGTGTAGCCAGGCCCTTAGGTGTAGACAGTTCACCGCTGCGCTCCGAGCGTTTTTCGCAGCTTTTCACGCGGCGTTAACGCGCATTATAATCCGCAAATGTGTAGCCAGGCCCTTAAGCGTATTACGCGACGCGGCCAGTAAAGCGTGTTCCATATTCAGCCAATAGAAATTCAGGAAACTCTCCCACTTGATGATGTGCAGGCCTGACAGATTTTTTTTTTAAAGACGTGGCTAATTATCATGTCAAACTCTGAGACACAACCCTGTTCGCATTCATTTACAAGCAGAATGGGACGAAAGGAAGAAGACAATCAAAGTGAACATTTGATTATCGAAGTGAAGAAAAACGGAGTGCGAGTCTCCCCTAATCTGGTAAAACCTAGTAATTCATTTTGGTAGAAAGTAGGTTAGAACCATTTTTGAAATTACTAAGTTACTAATCATCAAATAAAGTGCCTAGTCACCAATTTGCTCTTTTTTATTGTTTTTTTTTTTTTTTTTTTTTTTTTACACAAGTTTATTATGAAGGACTTCAGTTCTTTTGTTTTCTCATTTTCATGAAAAAGTGAGTGACTTGGTTTTACCAGATTAAAGGGGGAGTTTCCAGCTAACTCTGAGGACGAAGCGTGTAACACCCACTTTACCTGCCAAGGTGTAGAGCGTTCACCGCTGCGCTCCAAGCATTTTTCGCGGCTTTTCACGCGGCCTTAATGCGCGTTATAAACCGCGAATGTGTAGCCAGGCCCTTAGAGTTCATGTAGAGTGTTACCCATGCCTATAGTAGGTGGGGGGGAGAGATCAGTGTCCAAGGACAGCAATTTTCTAGTTTATTTTTCTATTTGCTCTTTATATATACTTTCACCTCATTATGTCTGATTTATTTATTTTTTTTTTTTACAGAGTTATAGATTTTGTAGGTGATTTTATTTTCCTGATTTGAATTTATTTCATTGAACCAATGTCTTTGGTTCAACATAAATTTGTTTTTAAATATGCTCAATAAATTAACTTTTATTCATGTGTGCAAAGAACTCTGAGTCGTTCCTTGAAAAACATACTTTTGTGCTTTATTAATCAGAGTGGCTCGCCGTTTTTATATATTCTCTAATACCAAATTCTCACCCTTATTCATGTCTTCTCAAAAACATCATCGCAGAACCAATTTCAAGTGACCATTTTACCATATTGGCACAGTTAGGTGCACTGTGGCGGATGATGATGATTCAATAATGTAAAGGGTCTGATTGTTTGCAGCATCTGAAACACACAAGGAATTTTTCTTGCGCAGCCAGACCAGTTAGACTAAAATCCCTTCCACTGTTTCCCTACAGGAGCTGCAGTTCTGAACACATTTGATCAGCAGAATGATGCAGGCAGGAGTCCGTCTGAGACAGGACCCTGAGACGACCCTACCAGAGCTCCCCGAGCAGCACAGGATCAGAGAGAAAGAAGAGGAACTACATGGACTGGAGTCTGTCCACATGGCAGAGTCAGAGACAAAATGTACTGCACCAGGACTCAACACACTGGAGCCAGATTGTGTTACTGCAAACAGCAGGGTCAGTGATTTACATCACACAGAAGCATCTCTGATAAAAACAGAAACTGATCTGAGCTCCACCTGCTCTGGGGGTCTTAAGATGGAGAGCCTCGACTTGGCAGAACTGGCCTGTGTGACCCATCTGTATCCTGACCAAGTCAAATCGGAAGTTGATGTGAAAGACTATATTAAGACTGAACATGTCAGTTTCGTGCCGGACATTAAGTGTGTCGACATAAAATCTGATGAACTGAAGCTGGAATCCAGTGACGTTTTAGTGAGTGATCTCATGAATACTGTGCTTACTGGTGCTGGTGTGAATGAAAATGGCCAGACTGGACCATGTCAATATCCTGTAGAGCCAAATCCACTCAGTGCAAAACAGACAAATTTAAACCAAGATGCTGGAATCCGTTTCAGTGAAAATCCCCACCAATGCTCTTGTTTAAATAATGTTCAGAGAATTCCTACAACTAGAAAGCCCTACAAATGTGATCAGTGTGAGAAGTCTTTTACTCAGAAATATAACTTAAAATGCCACCAGAGGATTCATACAGGTGAATTGCCTCACATATGTGATTGGTGTAAGAAGTCTTTTGCTCTAAAATCTCATTTAAAAACCCACCAGAGGATTCATACAAGTGAAAAGCCCTTCAAATGTGACTTATGTGAGAAGTCTTTTACAATGAAAAGTAGTTTTAAATCCCACCAGAGGGTTCATACAGGTGAAAAGCCTTTCAAATGTGATTGGTGTGAGAAGTCTTATGTTCGTAAATATGTTTTACTATGCCACCAGAGGATTCATACAGGTGAAAAGCCCCACAAATGAGAAGTCCTATGCTTGGAAATCTCTGTTAAAAACGCACCAGGTTATTCATACAAGTGAAAAGCCCCACAAATGTGATTGTTGTAAGAGGTCTTCTGCTCAGAACTGTCATTTAAAATGCCCCCAGAGGATTCATACAAGAGAAAAGCTCTTCAAATGTGATCAATGTAAGAAGTCTTTTGCTCAGAAATATAATTTGAAATCTCACCAGTTTTCATACAGGCGAAGAGCTCAATTATTGTGAACAGTGATTACGTTTACATGCACTCTGTATTCCATGAACTGACTGGGGTATTGAAGAACACTGGTAATGCAGTCACCCGTGTATACATGTTACACTGTGTTAACATTATGCAATCAAGCCCTTGTGTCAGGAAGAACCGGAATATTACAACATGTATGTACATTACCCCGATTACTAATGTCTATAGGGGCTCTGAGCATGTGCAGCTTTAAAGGCATCATGAGAATGGTTACAGGTAATTCCTTAAACTTGGTACGTAATGGAAAAGTTAATATTCTTGGGTAGATGAGGAGACTGATTTATTTGGGAAATGGGAAAGTATGTATGCGTATTTTTATTACGTCCGCCAAGGACGTAATAAAATCGCCTCGGTTTTTTTGTCTGTCTGTCTGTGAACAGGATAACGTAAAAACGGATGAACCGATTTCCATGAAAATCCACATATATGAGGATCTCATACCTCGGAAGTCTTCATTAAATTTTGGTGTTGATCCGAATCCAGATCACAATTCGGCGAACGTCAGAAATCTCTGATTGCTCTTGTTTTTTATTTATTTTTTCCTGGCTAGAGGATGCTTTTGGTATATATGCTAGTGTATAATGTATACAGGAATATAGTTGGGCTACTGCCAGTGGATGTCGGGTAAACCGGGATTTTCAAAATCTGGTCATTACCGGGGTAAGATCAGTGACAGGAATAATGACCACATGTAAACATGGTCATTGTGAAGAACCTTTTCTTTTTTGTCTAATTTACTTCAGCCTGAGCAGCTGAATCTCGATAAAATGCACTACAAATGTGATCAGGTGTGAAGAGTCTTTTGCTCAGAAATCTCTAATCCAAGCAGAGTCTTCATTCAGGTGAAAAGCTCAACAAATGTGATCGCGGTGAGAATTCTTTTGCTCCAAAATAGAATTTATAATCCTACCAAAGTATTCATACAGTTGATAAGCTACAGTTGATGGGAAACCTTGTTCAGATTGGGAATTTGAAATCCCACTGGAGTATTAATACAGGTGAAAAGCCCTACAAAAGTAAACCGTGTTACTGGTACTTTGGTCAGAGATCATCTTTAATTAACCACCACGGTTCAAACAGGTGAAAATCCTTTCCTTTCTTTACCTCATTTATGTCAGCATCAGAAAACAGATCCGGGTAAAAAGCCAGAGGAATTTGATCAGTGACCTTTGATCTCACACCTGTATTTTATTCCCACCAAAGAATTTATACAGTTCAAATGTCACAGATTTGCAGTAAGTCTGAGAGAATATTTGTGGTGAAATATCATTAAATATCCCAGTGAAGAATTCAGAGTCAAAGGTTTAGTACGGCTGTCTGAAAAACATCCAACTAACCTGGATTTATTGGGATGAAATTGTAATTGAATATACTGAATGTTGAATGGCAACAAAATGTTATGAGCTGTAATTTATCTGTTAAGAATGATTTTTGCTGTGATGAAAATGAGAAATATTTGCTGTGAAGACATTTTGTACAGCTGCTTTGATACAGAAATAAACATGATGTGTAGTGACACGGTCACTAAGAGGAAAGCCTGAGCCTCTGCTTCCCTGTGTTTTATGTTTATTTTATTTAAGAAGGGCACATTAATTAACATGATCACTAAAGTCACGTAAATGTGCCAGGTTTAGCCATACTAGCTCATTTTCATCTGCAGTCCCTGGCAGGTTGATGGTTTATACATACAGTGGCGCTTGAAAGTTTGTGAACCCTTTAGAAATTTCTAGATTTCTGCATAAATATGACCTAAAACATCATCAGATTTTCACACAAGTCCTGAAAGTAGATAAAGAGAACCCAGTTAAACAAATGAGACAAAAATATTTTACTCGGTCATTTATTTATTGAGGAAAGTGATCCAATATTACATATCTGTGAGTGGCAAAAGTATGTGAACCTTTGCTTTCAGTATCTGGTGCGACCCCCTTGTGCAGCAATAACTGCATCCAAATATTTCCGGTAACTGTTGGTTAGTCTTGTACAACAGCTTGGAGGAATTTTAGCCCATTCCTCCATACAGAACAGCTTCAACTCTGGGATGTTGGTGGGTTTCCTCACATGACCTGCTCACTTCAGGTTCTTCCACAACATTTCCATTGGATTAAGGTCAGGACTTTGACTTGGCCATTCCAAAACATTAACTTTATTCTTCTTTAACCATTCTTAGGTAGAACCACTTGTGTGCTTAGGGTCGCTCTCTTGTTGCATGACCCACCTTCTCTTGAGATTCAGTTCATGGACAGATGTCTTGACATTTTCCTGTAGAATTCGCTGGTATAAATCAGAATTAATTGTTCCATCAATGATGGCAAGCTGTCCTGGCCCAGATGCAGCAAAACAGGCCCAAACCACAATACTACCACCACCATGTTTCACAGATGGGATAAGGTTCTTATGCTGGATTGCAGTGTTTTCTTTTCTCCAAACATAACGCTTCTCATTTAAACCAAAAAGTTCTATTTTGGTCTCATCTGTCCACAAAACATTTTTCCAATAGCCCTCTGGTTTGTTCACGTGATCTTTAGCAAACTGCAGACAAGCAGCAATGTTCTTTTAGGAGAGCAGTGGCTTTCTCCTTGCAACCCTGCCATGGACACCATTGTTGTTCAGTGTTCTCCTGATGGTGGACTTATGAACATTAACATTAGCCAGTGTGAGAGAGGCCGTCAGTTGCTTAGGAGTTACCCTGGGGTCCTTTGTGACCTCGCCGACTGATACACGCCTTGCTCTTGGAGTGATTTTTGTTGGTCGGCCACTCCTGGGGAGGGTAACAATGGTCTTGAATTTCCTCCATTTGTACACAATCTGTCTGACTGTGGACTTGTGGAGTCCAAACTCTTTAGAGATGGTATTGTAACCTTTTCCAGCCTGATGAGCATCAACAACGCTTTTTCTGAGGTCCTCAGAACTCTCCTTCGTTTGTGCCATGATACACTTCTACAAACGTGTTGTGAAGATCAGACTTTGATAAATCCCTGATCTTTAGATAAAACAGAGTGCCCACTCACACCTGATTGTCATCCCATTGATTGAAAACACCTGACTCTAATTTCACCTTCAAATGAATCACTAATCCTAGAGGTTCACATACTTTTGCCCCTCACTGATATGTAATATTGGATCATTTTCCTCAATAAATAAATGACCAAGTATAATATTTTTGTCTCATTTGTTTAACTAGGTTTTCTTTATCTACTTTTAGGACTTTTAGGGGTTGTCACACCCCCCCCATTCAGAGAAAATGAGGCTGGAAGTTGGCTGTATGCAAACCTACCTTTTTGCTTGGTCAGACCCTTTTATAAGTGAAAGTTGAGTGCCTGGATACTCTACAAAGTCAAATTCAGACATGACAGACTTCAGTGAAGAGGCGAAGTACTGTTCGTTGCGTTGGAATGCTAACTTTTTGGTAAATTCGGAAGAAACTCACTGCCGCAAGTAGACAAAATGTAATAAAATAAACGTCCAAATGTATAATTTTTATGTTTTCTTTATGACAGTTTGAAAGAATACATATTCAAGGAGTAAACTAGCCCAAAATCTCAAATTTGACCATTGCATGGAAAATCCATGTTTTTGCCTGCCGTGTCTCGCTTTAACCTCCTGCCGGGAGTAGTCCCGCCTCGGGGGCGGGTTTTCTCCCTGTCCCAGCCTGAGAGAGTCGCCATGAGAAGTACCTCCAGGAATCTCTCGTGGCTGGGATAATTCGGCCCTCAACGTTGCCAGCAGGAGCCGGATTCTTCTTCATCGCGAAGAAGGATAGTTCACTCCGGCCCTACATCGACTACAGAGGGTTAAACAAGATAACGGTCCGGAACCGTTATCCCCTTCCCCTCATGTCATCCGCCTTCGACATCATCCAGGGGGCCCAGGTTTTTACTAAGTTGGATCTGCGGAACGCCTACCACCCAGTGCGGATACGCGAGGGGGATGAGTGGAAGACTGCATTCAACACCCTCAGTGGCTACTGGGAATACCTGGTGGTTCCCTTTGGCCTTACCAACGCGCCCGCAGTTTTCCAGCGCCTGGTGAACGATGTCCTGGGTGACATGATCGACCGGTCCGTTTATGTCTACCTGGACGACATCCCCATTTTTTCACACACCCGTCGACACCCATTTCACACGCCAAGTCCTTAAAAAGTTGTTGGAGAACCGCCTTTTTGTGAAGGCCGAGAAGTGCGAGTTTCACACCTGCTCCACAACGTTTCTGGGCTACATCATCTCTCCTGGGTCCCTGAAAATGGATCCAGCCAAGGTGCAGTCCATCCTGGATTGGCCCCAGCCCAAGGACCGCAAGGCTCTCCAGGGATTTCTGGGGTTTGCAAATTTCTACCGCCGCTTCATCCGAGAGTACAGCACGGTGGCAGCTCCCCTGACCGCGCTGACTTCAGTCAAGCAGCCATTCCGCTGGAACCCCCAGGCGGACCAGGCCTTCCAGCAGCTTAAGCGGCGGTTTACATCTGCCCCAAACCTGATGACCCGGCGTCCCAGTTCATCGTGAAGGTGGATGCCTCCAACGTCGGTGTGGGAGCGGTGCTGTCCCAAAGATCCACCAAGGACGGGAAGGTACACTCCTGTGCCTTCTTTTCGCACCGCATCACGCCTACTGAAGCTAACTATGACGTCGGTAACCGGGAGTAACTGGCAGTCAAGTTGGCTCTGGAGGAGTGGCGTCACTGGCTAGAGGGAGCCACTACGCCATTTCTTGTGTGGACTGACCACAAGAACCTCGAGTGCCTGAAGACGGCCAAGAAGCTTAATCCCCGCCAGGCCGGGATAAACGGGATCTAAGACTCACAGCTGGTGCTGCCGGTTACGGAAACTGATTTTTTTCTGCTGTATGCAGCATAAACTATATAAAAAGATGGACGCAGCACCCTGATTTGAAAAAAGAAGCCCATGTGGAAGTACCGTAGAATGGCATTCTATTTAATGGCCAGCAGATGGCGACGTCAGTGGTTGCAGAAAGAAGTTCAATGCAATAGAAGTCTATGAGAAAATTATCCTACTTTCCAACCTGATTTTTAATTTAAATAATAATTTTTCACATCATTTTATGTTAGCTATAGCAAGTTTCAGGTCTCCTTCGATATATCATGACATTCATTTTCGTAAATTATGGTCCCATATAAAGTAGAATAAAGTATAAAGCCAGAATATGCTTCTGGGGCGTCGCTATCCTCTGGTCCTCGTCCAATAGGGTCAGATCCAGAGCCACGTTCCTCCCCGGATCTTCGATTCACTTCTTCATCTTCGAACCAGTGGGTGACATCATGGTAGCTTCATCCATCTTTTTATACAGTCTATGGTATGCAGTAACGTTCACAGTATCCTGAGGATACAGTGAATAGTGTACACTTTGTTTAAATCTTTACTTTGATCTTTGGCACTTGTTCAGTTCCTAAGCCTCGTTCACCCATAGTTTGGTGAAATGTTTTGCACTTTAAAAGTTATGCAAATAAATCTGCTGAATAGGGACAAAAAGATTATTGATGCTGCTTATTTTATAACCACAATGTTTCGCAGTGTTTTGGTATTGCAAATAATTTAATAAGAGAATTTTTGCTTCATTATTACATAAATTTTCTTTATAACTGGTCATTTTAGGTTTTTTTAATGCCCGCGGAAAATCAACTTTCAAGCCGCGGAATCAAGAATTGCTCTCCGCAGAATCAGGAATGTTCTCCGCGGAATCAACACTTTTCCTCCGCAGACTCCTGGGGGGACTAATTGTTAAACCCGGTCCTCGTGTAATTGTTTATTAATCCCATGCGTTTCTGTTTCAGTCTGTGATTGCATTCCGAGTCCCCGCCTCCTCTCGTGATAATAAATGTAGCAGCATTGGACGCGATTGTCAGACGGATCTTCCGTCTTGTGCCACATGGTGAAGTCTCAGCTCCTCGTGCATTCTGAGTGTCTCCCGTGTATGGTTCCCGAGTCTTTCTGTTTGCTGCGCTTTAGTCTTGTCTGCCCTGTGTATAAGTCTCCCAGTGTGTCCGTCAGTATAGTTAGGTTCAGTTTTTGTTTTCTTAGTTTATCCTCTCTTGGAGTGAGTATTTCTGTTTCCCCCTGCCTTTGGCAGTGTACCTCAGTTCTCCCATTTGTTCAGTGCTTGTGCACGGTGTTTTGTTTCTGGCGTGTCTGCCATTTCTGCCTTAGTGTTTTGTGTTTTAATAAACACTTCTGGATCCTGCACCTGGTGTTCCTCTGACCTCTTCTTACAATCTGCATCAGTTCCTGGTCCTTATCTGTTCCTCCACAGTCGAAACATGGCAGGATGCTGAATGGGTTTGATGAAACTGGTTTTTCCTTGCTTGGGCTGGTATCCGGACTATGCGCAGGTTCCATGGAGGACTGCAGACTCGATAAACCCACTTTTCCTCCTCACTCTGGTTCTTTTCCCGTTCCTTGGTTTTTTCAACCAAAAGTCGTACCTATCTATTTCTATCATCGTCTGACAAGGCAGCTGATGTGCTCACATGGAATCTGTTGTCAGCTTCTTTTAGTTTCCTGGCACCCCTGAAAATTATTTGCTTGTCATCTGGGTTCTCTGGTCGAACTTTCAAAGGCCTCATCTTGGTGTTTTCCTCCTTGCCCAGTCTGGTGCTGATGGCCATTTTACAGACCTCTAGTGCATGACAGCAGAACGAGTCAAAGAAGGCCATGTCATCTTCTGTGACCGTTTCGGACGGTTCTGATTTGCTGCTCTCCGCAGCACAGTAAATTATGATGTTATTTTTGCTGCGATTTCCTTGTTTTCTCATAGCAATGAGTCTGGGCCATTATGGTCTTCATAATATCTGTCACCAACTTATTCTGATCAACTGGCAATCCCTCTGCTGCTGCCTGTGCAAATGTTGTTTTCACTGATGTGGATACTGAGTCTGAAATGTTACTTTTCATCCCTCCAAGTTTTCCAACAATCTTGTTTTCAAGCTCGGTGATCTTCTCAGTCACCTTGTCCGGCATACTTTCGGGGCATTCTTTTACAGCCAGGTCTTTTTCCAATTGGGCCTTGGTCTTGACAGCACAAGGCGGGCAGAACCAAAATATATTAGAACTTTCGGTCAGAGCCTAATAGTCCTCCCTGGTCATCTTGATGCATTTACAGCAGTAATGGTGAGCACATCATTCGCATGCTACCATCATTGCATTATCTTCATTAAATGCAAAATCCTCATCAGATTCACTCTTGGCACTGCCATTTATCATCAGATTCTTCATATCTGCCTCCATTTCCCTCTACACTTGCCAATGATTGTGAGGGATTTGGTACATTTCTCCCTTTCTTAACTTTCTCTGGGGGTGACAAAATGTTTTTCAAGTGGCCAGACATTCACTAACAACTCAGTTAGCAGAGGTGTATAATCCAGGTTCAGAAAGTAAAAGTCCATTCCAGGATATCGTTCCAGCCACAAAAGACCTGTCAGTTGGCACTATTGTTCAGCTGGAAGGTAAAACAAACAAGTGAAATTTGCTGACAAGAGTTTACGGGTGGAATGAAAACATGGTAGGATTTTTACTTTCTGACCCCAGGATTATACATCTCTGACAGTTAGTTAGACAGACTGATCAGAGTGATAAAACCAGACTTGTAACACAGAATATGTGAAACAGTGAGATAGAGCAGTGATAGTTCAAGGTATGTTGACAATATGCACTTGTCCTGCCTTACACAACATATGGTCAATATTTTCAATATGGACTGGTGGTATAAAAAAACAAAAGCAAAAAAATCCTTGATATAACGGGCCTTCGGGTATAATTCCACTCTTCAGCTGAGACATAAATTCAACGCTAGCAATAGATGATTATAACCAACAGATATCGCTTGACAACCAAGCACAAATGATGCTAATGTGACGAATGCAAAAGTTTGCAACACAAATGCAAATGCCACAACACGACCGCAAAATTAACAACAAACACAAACGCCACGACACAATAGCAAAAGTTCACAACACGAATGCAAACTCACAATACGAATGTAAGAGCTCCCAACGCGAATGCAAAAGCTACAGCTGAACACCTGTGTGTTTGTACTCTTGAAACACCTGTAATTTCCTGTGGCATTTTAAAACATTTCGCGGTGAACTGATAGTGATCACGTGACGTTTCAAAACATCTCTCGAACACCGCGTCCGAACCAGCAGTGTTAAAACCTTTAGAAATCGTTCGAACTTTGGTGAGGAAATTTCCATCTCTATTTGTTTGTTTGTTTGTCTGTCTGTTAGCAGGATATCTCAAAAATGGCCGCATAAATTTGAACCAAACTCTGCAGGATGTTAGAGTAGCACAATAGGAGCAAGTGATTAAATTGAGGCATATCTAGGCCAAGTACAGCTGGGATATACGCCAAGGTTCAAGATTTCAAGCCTGTCCAATGGGTTGCAGACGTGAATAAATGTCGTACATCTGGCAACCCTGGCCCCCCTATGGCACTAGCAAGAAAAAATCTCTGGCGTCTTCTGCTTCGTTGAGGTTTTACGGCAGTCGGCATCCAAAATGTTGCATTATTGCCACCATTAATATTTATTCGCCCTGTTCGTTCTTTCAAACCTGTCTTTTCAGTCCGGCCTTTCTTCAAAAACCCATTACCATTTTCAAATATCTGGCACCGCCACTACATCTTTAATTTATTTGTTACGGTTGGATGAGGAGATACAGACTTTCAGAAGGGGGAGAGTGTAACTATGTTGATATTTAACATATTAAATATTTGATCATATATATAATTTTGATGTTTTTATAATGTATGTCTTTTAATTTTCACTTGCTAATGAATTATTTAACATGATTAAAATGTTTCTTTAACCCTAGAACACTAACGTTGGAAGATTTTCACCCATGCAGCGGTCCATTATTGAGGTGTGCAGACTGCCCCGCCGGGTCGGGCAGGAAAACACAACACAGATGTCAAGTTTTCCGTTGACCTGCTACCCTGCCTGTACTGACTGTATGTAATGCATAGGTGTGTTAGCATGGTCCTGCATTTTGCCTGTAACCCTTATTTAGTATAATAATAATGAATAATCACTTAGTGTTCATTTCCAGGGTAATTCAAACTGTTAAAATAAATTATAACCAGCTAGTCATTTTCACCTCTCAAAATGCTATTTTTTGTCCTACCTCTCCTACAGTGAACATTGATGCTGGAAGACCATGCCTTCACAAGACAAGGCTCACAAGTCTCAGGAATGCATATACTGAAGAATGAGTTCCTAGCTCCAGTATATTTTTCATCGGAGTTCTTTTGTTACCCATTCTCTGATCTTTCATTAATTTTATCATTTTTTGGTAGTGGGCCCACATGATGCCTTCTGTTCATTTTATGAGACTTTATGTCCTGGGAAATAAAAGTACAGTAGTTCAAAGTGCCATCTATTGTTGTACTTTAAAAATTTTTCATGAGAAGTATTTTTTTTTTGATATTCCAATTTTGGGTAAAATATACCCAATGTTAGTGATGGTGTTACAGGAAATGCACATTAGTGTTCTAGGGTTAAATGTCTGAATATACAGCGCTCTGAAAAATAATTTGCCCCCTTCCCGATTTCTTACTTTTTTGCATATTTTTCACACTTAAATGTTTCAGATCATCAAACAAATTTTAAAATAAGAAAAAGACAACCCGAGTAAATACAAAATGCAGTTTTTCAATGATGATTTCATTTATGAAAAGGGGAAAAAGCTATCCAAACCTACCTGGCCATATGTGAATCATAAATTTACTGTGATTAATCACATTTTTTGAGTCCAGTTTCACTGGCCACACCCAAGCCTGATTACTGCCAGAACTGTTGAATCAAGAAATCACTTAAATAGAACCTGTTTGACAAAGTGAAGTAGGCCAAAAGATCTCAAAAAGCATTATGTCATGCTGGTAACTAAAGAAATTCAGAAACAGAAACAAAGAAATTGAATCTATCAGTCTGGAAAGGGTTGTAAAGCCATTTATCATCCAGGAGGTCACAAAAAAACTCATAACATCTGAAGAACTGCAGGCCTCACTTGCCTCAGTTAAAGTCAGTGTTCATGATTCAAAAAGAAGATAGTGTCAAGAAAGTAGGGAGTTGAGACACCAATAGCAGGAAAACACAGAAGTTTTAATAAGCACAAACTCGGGAATAACACAAGGGGGCACTCAGGCCAAACAAAACACCGCGCCTAGCACTGAAGGGGGAGAACTAAGAAACTAGAAATCTAACTCAGAAGGGAAATGGGCACACTGGCCGAACTAGGCCACCGTGCAAACAAGCACTGAACAGAGGGAAACTAAGGAACTAAAACTAGAAACTAAGACTGGGGCACTGGGAACACAGATCACTGGGAGAATACGGAGGACTGGGAGACGCAGCTCGGAAGGATATCAGGAGGGGTCAGGTGACTCGATGCAGACAACTCGGGAACATCACAACAGCTCGGACGCAGACAGCTCAAGAGAGCAGCGGGCACATGGAACTCAGGAGATCCAGCTAGCGCTGATGGTTCAGGGAGCGCAGCGGACACAGGGAACTCGTGAGATCCAGCTAGCGCAGATGGTTCAGGGAGCGCAGCGGACACAGGGAACTCGTGAGATCCAGCTAGCGCAGATGGTTCAGGGAGCGCAGCGGACACAGGGAACTCGGGAGATCCAGTTAGCACAGATGGTTCAGGGAGCGCAGCGGGCACAAGGAGCTTGGGAGGATCCCAGTTACAGCTGGACGCTGCCCGCACAGCATCCAGGCCCCAGAACACACGCATAGGTTAGAATGTGCGTATCTCAGAGGGAACGTAAGCCGAAATAAAGCAAAGTCCCTTCTGCCTCTGCACCTGCTGCTCGGGCGTATAAAGGGAGAGGGAGAGACACAAATCACTCAGACACAGGTGCTGAAAATAATATAATTAACAAGGGATAACACACGAGGGAAACCCAATTACAAGAAACGGAAAAACATTAACACAAAGACGCGGATCACAAGGCCCTCCCTAGATGGGATAAACTGAATAAAAGACTCCTAAGTGTATAGTGTTAGAGCCAGGATAGATAAAGTAAATGCAGATGTTCTGCAGAATGCACAGCAAAGTCAGTTTGCAAAAGCGAGATGCGGAAACAAGAACAGGGCGAACGTGGAGAGGTAATTAGTCAATTAGTAAGTGCAGCTATACAATCCCAAGTGCTCATTAGTAGGTTAGTATTATATACAATATTAGTATTGGTTAGTAAATTTTGGAAAAACAATAAACTGTTAGTACGTGTTAGTCAAAATAGGAAAGCCAGGGGAAATTAGCAAACGAGAACGGAAGGAAGGCTGAAACCCAGAATCCATTAAATCACCCGAAATAGTGTCACAATCAATTAAGACAGAAAACTGCTACAAAAGATTACGCGACCGGGGAGAAAACAAAGATAGTACCTGGGTAAGACATGGACTGGAATAACACGGGAGAGATATGAAATGTGTAACACTAAGACATCAGACAGACATCACAGAATTAATAACAACCTAAAATTGACTAACCAAAAACACACAGAACCACAGAACCTGACAGATAGAGATTGGGCAAAAACTGGCATCCATGAGAGAGTTACAAAGCGAAAACTTCTGCTGACCAAGAAGAACATGAAGGCTCGTCTCAC
Source organism: Gymnothorax reevesii (assembly GCA_029721435.1). Taxonomy (NCBI): domain Eukaryota; kingdom Metazoa; phylum Chordata; class Actinopteri; order Anguilliformes; family Muraenidae; genus Gymnothorax; species Gymnothorax reevesii. Next base: position 155,709,411 of record CM056575.1, read on the forward strand.
ATTTGCCAAAATACATCTTGATGATTCCAAAGACTTTTGAGAAAATATTCTGTGGACTGACATGACATAAGTTGAACTTTTTGGAAGGTGTGCGTCCCATTACATCAGGCGTAAAAGGCTAAAAAAAACATCATACCAAAAGTCGAACATGGTGGTGGTAGTGTGATGGTTTGGGGCTGCTTTGCTGCTTTAGGACCTGGACGACTTGTCATAATTGATGGAACTATTAATTCTGCTCTCAGCCAGAAAATCCTGAAGGAGAATGTCCAACCCTCAGATTGTGATCTCGAGCTCAAGCGAACTTGGGTTATGCAACTGGACAATAATCTGAAACACAGCAGCAAGTCCATCCTTAAAAAAACAAAATGAAGGTTTTGGAGTAGCCTTGTCAAAGTCCGGGCTCAAATCCTACTGAGATGCAGTGGCATGACCTTAAACAGGCTGTTCATGCTCAAAACCCCTCCAATGTGGCTGAATTAAAATAATTCTGCGAAGAAGAGTGGGCTTAAATTCTTCCACGGTGATGTGAACGACTCATTGCCAGTCATCGCAAACGTTTGATTGCAGTTGTTTTTGCCGAGGGTGGCACAACCAGTTATTAGGAATTAGGGGGCAATTACTTTTTCACATAGGGCCAGCTAGGTTTGGATAGCTTTTTTCCCTTAATAAATGAAATCATCATTTTAAAACTGCATTTTGTATTTACTTGGGTTGTATTTGTCTAATATTAAAATTCGTTTGATGATTTTAAACATTTAAGCATGACAAATATGCAAAAAAAAAAAAAGAAATCAGGAAGGGGGCAAATACTTTTTCACAACACTGTAATTGAGTTACATGTGTTAATAATGCATTTTGTGTTGCATGGTTTGAACGGACCAATCTCGGGAGGGGTCAGAGTTGAGGGGAGGGGAACGGAGAAGAGAAAGGAGGTGGAGGACAAGCGTGCGGAGAGTATGGCCAAAAGGCTTTCCAATCAGTTGTCAGTATACCCAGCAGAAATAGTGACTATCATTGTTGGATTACAATGGATAGAAGAGGTCAGACCAGACAGGGTGATGATATGTACAGACTCTATAGCCGCTTTAAAAAGCATACAGTCAACCAAAACAGTTCGGGAAGATGTTTTCATTGATCTCGACCATTGCCTGATAAGAATACACTGAGGAGGAGTTAATGCACAGTTCTGTTGGGTTCCAGCGCATGAGGGATTAAAAGGAAATGAGTGTGCTGATCAATTAGCCAAGCAGGCATTAAAGAAGGAGATAGAGAAACCAGTCCCACTTGGAAGAGGAGAGGGAAAGGCAGTAATGGAGATTTGACAGAGAAGGTGGGAGGAAAGCTGAAAAGGAAGAGAGTATTACAAAATACTGTTATAACTGTTATAAGTCTGTTATAACAAAAAAATTTAAAAGAAAGGACAGAAAGGAGAAAATCATCAAGACCAGACTCAAGTTTGACCATACAGGGTTAAATAGCAATATGTTAAGAAATTGGGAGGGGAGACAGTGATGTGTGTGAGAACTGTGGAGTTAAAGAAAATACAGAACATGTCATATTTCACTGTAATATGTATGAAATGGAGAGGAGATTGTTACAGGAGGAGGTTCGAGAGGCAAAACTGGAGTGGAATCTTAAGGGGATACTGGGAACAAAAGGAGAGGGTGAAAGGGTTATTACAGTAAGGGAGGCACTGGTTCGATTTTAAGGGACACGGATGTGATAGCGAGAATTTAAGAACTGCGGGTTTTTTGGTGGGGACATGATGTAGCATAATCTAGTACAGTAGGTGGCGGTATGCACCTTAGATGTTTTTGTGAGATGGGTTAACCGAGACAAAGAAGAAGAGGAAGAGGACTGCGGGGAGAAGTTGAGTTTTCAATCAGTGTTTGTTCTATTGAGAGATATCGCCCCTCTTGTCTGTTGAAAATTATCAACACAATTACTGTTCAAACCTGCTGGGGTGAAGAGAAGTTGTCAGTCGAGTGTGTAATAGTAAAACACTGGTAAATGGCGTTTGGACCCACATTTCGGTGAAACTAACTCATTCAGTTGCCTATGACCGACCACCTATGGACTGTGCGGCGGGCGGTTAACCGTATGGACGGAAGGAGAGACCAGATCACCACGCACCGAATTAACCAACATTGCTGAGTTCCTGGTTGATTTACTCTCCTCAGCTGCGCCGATCCTGCCTTTGTCCAATTTTGGTTTCTTTGGCTGTAGAGGCTAACGAGCTGGAGCAGCATCATGTGGATTGAGGTAACGTTAGTGTTCATTTATATTTTTTCCTCTTGCCCTCGGGGCGAAACTCTTGGTATCGGGTGTCAACACACGCTGGTCACAACAGCTGCGAAGGCGAGCTGTTGGATTTTACCGGCTTTTGTTTTCTTGGCAAGAGTACTATAGGCAACCTCCACTTTTTTGGGGTTTTTTTTTTGGTCAGAATGATTTTAAAAGGGGGCACAAATATTTTTGGGGGGTGTTTATGAGCGAGAAGGGGGTTTAGAATGATGGGGGAACAATTTTAAAAGGAAGGAGTAGATGAGGCGTGAGTAAAAAAAAAAAAAAAAACATATTTGCGGTTATTCCGCTTTCCACATCTGTATCATTACGTCCTGTCTTTCACTCTTTGTGTTATCTCTTGAACTACTTATGATCTTCTTTTTTATGTTTTATTTCCTCCATCAAAGAAGCAGTGAATTCAGGTTTACATGTTAAGTTAGACGTTACATTAGTGTCTGCAGCAGGATTCGAACCAGGAATCCTGTGGAGAATGCAATGTTAATCACACCATTCACTGCGGCCTTAATCACTACACCAACCGAGTTTGTGCCATTAGCTTCTATTCATCGCTGAAGGGTGAAATACTACCGAAAGAAGAAATAATATTTTCTTTTTGTCTTTTATTTATTGTTGTCGATGAGGAGACGTCGAGTGAATATCCATTTTGATGTCTTTCATGCTGGTGAGTTGGCTGATCTGTTGACTCTGGGTAGAATAATTTGAGCAGAAAAAACTATAGTTTGTGGCTGAGTTGGGTTAAGGTTAGGGTTAGGGATAGCATTCCCTATAAGTTGGGTTAGGGTAGTGGTTCTCAAATTCGGTCCCGGCGCCCCCCTGTGTATGCTGGTTTTTGTTCCAGCCACAACTGCGATTCTAGGATTTTAAAAAGCTGTTACTTTGTCTTAATCAGCTGCATTCCATGTTTAGAGTACTTATTTACCATCTTAGGTCACATTTGGATGGACATATCCATTCTGCAATGAAGAATAAAAACCCTTGAACATATTGTGCTTAATTTTCAATATTGCTTGGATTTTCAGGTGAAAACATTTTTAAAAAGATCAAATTAGACTCTCAAAGTCAATAAGCTCCAAATTAGGTTTCTGAATACAGGTGTTTTGAGTTTTTCCCAAGTAACCTGCCTGAACCAAATAAAATCAAGAGAAAACACAACAGGTGTGACTTCATTGTTTGCCAAGTAAATTGTCGGGTTTTGCCCCCATTTGTCAAAAGTTTCACCAATGAGGAAACTTTTCATGATTTATGTTGATTGATGTTGATGTTAAATTGTTTCCCTCTGCCAATATTAACAATATATCTCAATGTGGATATTTGCATAAATGCACCTAATTAAAACAAATCAACAGCTTGTTAAAGGAACAGTCCACCGTACTTTCATAATGAAATATGTTTTTCTATGAAATGAGACGAGATGATGCGTACCTCTCCAAGCTTTGAGCGATCACCCAGTCAGCCAGACGGGCTGCCACTCCTGTTAGCATTTGTAGCTAGACTCATTGTGGTCAACGGTATTTTTCGGGGCTGTAGTTAGATGCGACCAAAGTCTTCCACGTTTTTCCTGTTTTCATAGGTTTATATGACCAGTGACATGAGTTCAGGTTCGGGTACGCAAATCCAAAAGTGGCTTTTTCTATGCTGTGGGAAGTGCGTACTATAATGACAGGCGTAGTAACACCTTCTGCGCGCTTCGACAGCGCATTGATACCTTCACTTCTGATTTCTTTTCTCTCCCACGACCCCCCTACTTCCGTAAATACAACCAACGTGACTGCACTGCACTACTAGGTACACAGTCAGGAAGCCAGAGCTTGCAGAAAATTATAAGTAAGGGATAATTAACGAGAAGGTGTGCATTCCACGGTTTTAATGCACGACGCGGAGTTCGCGTCGGGTGGTTGCCTCCGCGAAGAGCATTAAAACCGTGGAATGTTCACCTTCGAGTTGATTATCCCGCTTATACCATGGTCATTTGCCAGCTATATCAAATCGCAGCATTAATCTGAAACGGAGATTATGCATAACCAAACATTATGCGCGATTATGCGGACTGTAGCTTACTTGCTACCCACAATTACAATGAACTTGTGACGGTTTCCGCAGTCAGCGAGCTGAAATCAGTCTGCTGGCATTGCATGTAGCTATGAGTGCTTTTCTAGTTACGAATAAATTGATTATTTTTCTTGTGTGTTCATTTAAAGAGCTATATGTAGCTATATGTAGCGTTACCATTTTATAAAAGCAATAAGCCCCTTGAAGCAGTGGGTTACAGTGATTTTATAACGGCGGAGGGGCACTCTCCTCTCTGGATGAGATACACCTTTTTGTTTTACATTCTGAAACTCTTCATAATTTGTACAGAACTGGGCCTATTTTCTGGGCCTCTGCTTGTAAATTGCTTATCCCTATCCCTATATCTCTGCAAGCACATGGTCTATTTGGATACTTTTGGTGTCATTTGAAAGGGAACAAATTGAGAGTTTGCTGTGAGGTGTAATTTTTTGTAAATGTGTTACTGGTGAAAAGTAATTGAAGATAGAACACAGCAAAAACTAAATAAATGTAATGTTTGCCCCCCCCCCAAAAAAAAATTATATTTTGGATGAGTTTGCATTAGAATGATGCAGCAACAGATCTAAACCTCTATCAAATCATTGTACAATGTATGAAAATTGTCTCTACAGTGGCTGAGTTTGATAAAGTGAAGGAGAACAAAATTATTGATTTTACTACAAGATATTGTAGTATTGTAAAGTGTATTATTATTATTATATTCAGGCGAGCTTTCCAAAATGTCCATTTTTGTTTGTTTTCCATTTGTATCATACCACTAGCGGTGAATATGTTGGAATAGATGGTGCTATGGAGATTTTGATATGTAGTCATTATTTGCTTGGTGTTGGCACTGTGTTTGGTGAATGTTGAAATGACTTGTATGAGCTTGTAGCCAAGTTTCTTCTGTTTAATTTAATGTGCAGCATGAATATGTTTCTAAATGATTAGTGTGCTGTTGGACGCTGTTTATTTCACGACGCATCGTCATGGCTGAATCTGGTCTTCCTCAGGCTGAACAGCTTTTAATTTTTATATGAAAATAGTAACATTTTATTTTAATAACTTCCTCTGTTGCCTCAATATCAGTGTGGGATCATGTTACTACACCCGATGGATGATACACCACCGTCACCGCGGTTGCTACGGTCCCTTCTGCCAGCTCTTTACTAGTTAACAGGAAAATTATTTGCCGTAAAATCACTGCCAGTATTTAATTTTGAAAGAAATGCAACAGATACTCTTAAAAGATTATTCGACTGAAACACATTCAAAAATGGATGACTGTTTGTGTGTGGAGGGAGATGAGTAATGGAGGGTTAGCGGGGTTGGTGAGGGAGGGTGGACCTCAGACAGCCTGTTATTGTCCTTATTGTTATTTTATGTTATTTGTTTTCTTTTGTTTTGTTTTGTATTATTGCATTTTATTTCTTTATTACCTTATTTCATATTACCATTGTGCCTCCTACAATATTTGAGCTCCTATTGGCTCCTAAGGTCACATGCACAACTGTAACGGTCATGAAAATGAGTCTTGAATTTATATGTGGAATTTATGTTGAATTTAAAAAAGTTTAAAAGAAATGTTACTTCTTCACCCTGTCTGAGTTTATTTAGGGATGGTGACTTTAGAACGGCAAAATGATGTTCTCCATAGGCCAAATGTGTTGCATCAAAATGAGTCGGAACCAGCAGCAGTCCGTTCCTAGACACAATCCTACATGAAGAAAATAAAATGTGGGCTTTTCGGGGGTTTTATTTGTTTCAGAATTAATAGCTACAATCTCAGCTTTAACATTCAAATGATATGGTGTAGTTTTGAAATTAGTTACGTAACGTTAGGTCGGAGGGTTTTCCCCCCAAATACCTGTCAGTTGAAAAGGCTGAATAGAATTTATTGACAGAGGAGACAGATTGTAGTTGACAGGGGGAGACAGCTTGATAAAAAAATAAATCCTGTGACATTTTATTTCAAACACCTGTCGGCAATACAAATATGAAGAAATCTGGATTTATTGGTCATTTGTAAACACAACACTTATCGGCCTAAATAGGTAAGAAGCTAAAGGTTTATTAATTCAATTGAAGTTAACGCAGGCAGCGTTGAGAGAGAGAGAGATGATACTCATTAACAAAAACATTTTATAGGCAAACGAACAAACGACAGCAACCACAACGACCATTATTCATTGCGTTATTACATTTGTGGGAAGTTATTACAATTTTGAAAGTTGAAGATTTTTACTTCCCCACAAACGCAATAAATCTCTGCAAAAGTAATGGTTATTACATTTGCGGGAAATCACGTTACGTTTGTAGTAGGCAGTGGCTATTACGTTTGTGGAAAATGTATTACGTTTGTTGGATTATTACATTAAAAGCTGCAGATTTTTATTACGTTTGTGGTTTACTACGTTTGTGGACATTATTACATTGGTGGGCGTTACATACGAGTAAAGGGCACCACCTACCGTGACTAATGTAACTGGTTTTGGATGGTCACTACACTTGTACCATCACTATAAGATTACTTGCCGATAAGCTACAGGACCCTTGGTCCTATTTTTATGTTTTCTTATCTAAACCGTTGCCTATAACCATGTCTACTCAGATCCATCAGCACAGGGCCAATTTCAAGTGACCATTTTCCCATATCAGCACAGTTAGGTGCACAGTGGTGCATGATATTTCAATAATGTAAAAAGGTCTGATTGCTTGTAGCATCTGAAACATACGAGGGATGTTTCTTGCGCAGTCAGACCAGTTAAAGGCTAAAATCCCTTCCACTGTTTCGCTACAGGAGCTGCACTTCTGAACACATTTGATCAGCAGAAAGATGCAGACAGGAGTCCGTCTGACAAGGGACACTGAGACGACCCTACCAGAGCTCCCCGAGCAGCACAGGATCAGAGAGAAAGAAGAGGAACTACATGGACTGGAGTCTGTCCACATGGCAGAGTCAGAGACAAAATGTACTGCACCAGGACCCAACACACTGGAGCCAGAGTGTGTTCCTGCAACCAGCAGGGTCAGTGATTTACATCACACAGAAGCATCTCTGATAAAAACAGAAACTGATCTGAGCTCCACCTGCTCTGGGGGTCTTAAGATGGAGAGCCTTGACTTTACAGAACTGGCCTGTGTAACCCATCTGTATCCTGACCAAGTCAAAACAGAAGTTGATGTGAAAGACTATATTAAGACTGAACATGTCAGTGTCGTGTCGGTCATTAAGTGTGTCGACATAAAATCTGATGAACTGAAGCTGGAATCCAGTGAATTTTCAGTGAGTGATCTCATGAATAATGTGCTTAATGGAGCTGGTGTGAATGAAAATGGCCAGACTGGACCATGTCAATATCCTGTTGAGCCAAATCCAGTCAGTGCAAAACGGACAAATTTAATCCATGATGTGGGAATCCGTATTAGTGAAAATCCCCATCAATGCTCTTATTTAAAGAGTCTACAGAGAGTTCCTACAACTGAAAACCCCTACAAATGTGATTACTGTGAGAAGTCTTTTACTCATAAATCTCACTTAAAATACCACCTGAGTAATCATTCAAGTGAAAAGCCCTATAAATGCGATTGGTGTAAAATATCTTTTGCTCAGAAATCTCATTTAAAATCCCACCAGAATATTCATAGAGGTGAAAAGCCCTTCAAATGTAATCAATGTGAGAAGTCTTTTCCTAAGAGAACTCGTTTAAAATGCCACCAGAGGATTCATACAGGTGAAAAGCCCTTCAAATGTGACTGGTGTGAGATGTCTTTTGCTCAGAAAGGTAATTTAAAATCCCACCAGAATATTCATACAAGTGAAAAGCCCTTCAAATGTGACCAATGTGAGAAGTCTTTCGCAAGGAAAAGTAGTTTTAAATGCCACCTGAGGTTTCATACAGGTGAAAAGCCCTTCAAATGCAAACAGTGTGGGAAGTCTTTTACTATGAAATTTCAATTGAAATCCCACCAGCGTTATCATGCTGGTGAAAGGCCTTACAAATGTGAACAGTGTGGGAAGTCTTTTGCTTTTAAATCTCATTTAAAAATCCACCAACACGTCCATACAGATGAAAAGCCGCACAAATGTGATTGGTGCCAGAAATCTTTTGCTCAGAAAGCACAATTAAAATGCCACCAGAGGATTCATACAGGTGAAAAGCCCTTCAAGTGTGATCAGTGTGGGAGGTCTTTTTCTCTGAAATTTCAATTGAAATGCCACCAGCGTAATCATACTGGCGAAAAGCCTTACAAATGTGAACAGTGCGCGAAGTCTTTTGCTTTAAAATCTACATTAAGAATACACCAACACATCCATACAGATGAAAAGCCCCACAAATGTGACTGGTGTGTGAAATCTTTTGCTCAGAAATCGCAATTAAAATACCACCAGAGTATTCATACCGGTGAAAAGCCCTTCAAATGTGATCACTGTGAGAAGTCTTATGCTCTGAAATCTCATTTTGAATCCCATCAGAGGATTCATACAGGTGAAAATCCCTATAAATGTCAGCAGTGTGGAAAGTTTTTTGCTTTAAAATCTACGTTAAAATCCCACCAACGTGTACATATAGATGAAAAGCCTCACAAATGTGATTGTTGTGAGAAGTCTTTTATCTACAAATGTGATTTAAAATTGCATCAAAGGATTCATACTGGTGAAAAGCCCTACAAATGTGAGCAGTGTGGGAAATCTTTTGCTTTAAAATGTATTTTAAAAACCCACCTGCATCTTCATGCTCGTAATAAGCCCTACAAATGTGATTGGTGTAAAAAATCTTTTGCTCAGAGTATTCAATTCAAATTGCACCTGAGTTTTCATACTGGTGAAAAGCCCTACAAATGTGAACAGTGCGGGAAGTCTTTTGCTTTAAAATCTAGGTTAAAAATCCACCAACACATTCATACAGATGAAAAGCCCCACAAATGTAATCAATGTGAGAAGTCTTTTGCTCAGAAATTGCAATTAAAATTCCACCAGAATATTCATACAGTTGAAAAGCCCTTCAAATGTGATCACTGTGAGAAGTCTTATGCTCTGAAATCTCATTTTAAATCCCATCAGAGGATTCATACTGGTGAAAAGCCCTTTAAATGTGAACAGTGCGGGAAGTCTTTTGCTGCAAAATCAAGATTAAAATGCCACCAACATGTTCATACAGCTGAGAAGCCCTTCAAATGTGATTGGTGTGAGAAATCTTTTGCTCAGAAATCACAACTAAAATCCCATCAGACAATTCATACAGGTGAAAAGCCCTTCAAATGTGATCAATGTGGGAAGTCTTTTTCTAAGAAATGTAGTTTAAAATCGCATCAGAAGATTCATACTGGTGAAAAGCCCTTCAAATGTGAACAGTGCGGGAAGTCTTTTGCTGCAAAATCAAATTTCAGTCGCCACCAACGTGTTCATACAGATGAAAAGCCCTTCAAATGTGATTGGTGTGAGAAATCCTTTCCTGAGAAAGCGCAACTAAAATCCCATCAGAGGATTCATACAGGCGAAAAGCCATTCAAATGTGATCACTGTGAGAAATCTTTTGCTCTGAAATCTACTTTTAGATCCCATCAGAGGATTCATACAGGTGAAAAGCCCTTCAAATGTGACCACTGTGAGAAGTCCTTTGCTCGGAAATCTCAGATTAAATCCCATCAGAGGATTCATACAGGTGGAAAGCCCTTCAAATCTCTTTGATGTAAGAAGTCTTTTACAATAAATCTCATTTTGAATCCCATCAGAGGATTCATACAGGTGGAAAGCCCTTCAAATGTGTTCAATGTAAAGTGTTTTTCTAAGAAATGTAGTTTAAAATCCCCTCAGAGGATTCATACAGGAGAAAGGCACTGGAAAATATGCAAAGAGCTGGAAGTGGAAGTCAAGGAGAAAATATGGGACCATGAACCAGCACCATTGGTCTCTAACGGGAAAGTAACTATCTTCTACGACAAAATCATTCCAACTGGAAGGTTCATAGAGGGAGGTGCAATAAAACCAGACATTGTCATCTGGAATATGCAGGAGAAAACTGCCAAAATAATGTATGTCGCTGTCCCCAATGATGATGGACCTAATAGAGCAGAAAGAGAAAAGATATAACAAAATACCAAGATTTAAAAAAATGACCTAAAAACAACTTGGTCATTGAAAGAAATTCATATAATGCCAGTGGTGGTCGGTGCAACGGGGCTTATGAAGACAAACCTGAAGAACTACATGGAGGCCATCCCCGGTTGTCCTACCACCCAGGAAGTACAGCTATCCGCAATCAAAGGAATGGTTACCATCTTGAAAAGAGCCCTTGGATACAACGCCAAAAATGCTTAGGGTGTAACTATAGACCCCAGGAAAGGGGCACTGTTACGTGCTATGTATGTCTGACTTGCCCTTACCTGCCACCATCTTCATTTGTGTGCCACCTGTCAATCTTCATTATCCAAGTCCCGCCTCCACCAACCACAGCGTTCCCAGTTCCACTTCAACCAATCCAAAGCTTCCATGTCATCCAACCGTCAACCAACCTGGATCTACCAGTGTTTAAAATCCTGAATTGTTTGCTACTCTGGAGTTTTGCCTTGTTCTGATTTTGCTGTGTCAGTGCGAACTACACGTATCTTCATTTTGTTTTTGTTGCCCCTTATTCATTTGACTGTTTTGTTTGCTTTGTGTTCACTTCCAGGTCCTGGGACAGGTAAGACTGGGGGCTCCTGCACATATGCCCGTAGGATTTGCAATGTTTTGACCCACTAGCTTTTAGGGGTGGTTGCCAACCACTGTATTTATAATGCTAGTTAGAGTAGGTAGGCTTTTGTTTTGTGTACTTGATGCACTAGGTTAGATTGGTCTCTCTTAGCTAGTTGGTTTTGCTGTTTTTTTGGCAACATCCAGCGTCCCTTGACCTTGGTTGTGAGAGTCTGTATTGTCTTGTTTGTTCCTGGTTGCTTAAGTCTGTTTTACACTACAGTAAACCATTGTGCACTGAGTTGCTACTTTGTCCCCCTTGTGTTATTATTTCTACTTAATCACTACATCCTAAACATCTCCCGGTTCTTACCAATTTTAAACATCCAGTTACCTACCCCCCTTGCACCCCTAGGCCTGTGGGGGTTGTAACAGGCCCATTACACACTATAAGAAGAGAAATAAGGAAAATGAAAAGAGAAAAGCCCTACAAATGTGAACAGTGTGGAAAGTCATTTGCTTAGAAATCTACGTTTAACACCCACCAATATGTTCATACAGATGAAAAGCCCCACAAATGTGAACAATCTGAGAAGTCTTTTGCTCAGAAATCTCAGTTAAAATTCCACCAGAGTGTTCATATAGGTGAAAAGCTCATCAAATCGGAATAGTGATTACATTCTACATGCTCTATATTCCATGAACTGACTGGGATATTTAATACCTTTCTGCAGATATGGACTCTGCGGACATAGAGAAGCTCTTTTTATGGATGCAGTTGCACTACTCTATCACTAGATGGCACCCCCGGATCAGTTATTGAATATTCATAAGCAAGCAGAGCTGGAACATAGTCTAGAATATTGGCGAGTTCAATCATATCCCTGTTTTTCAGGAGTTGCATGAAAGAATCTCCTCAGCTAAGCCTGATGTGCAAACTCCTCAATATCCTCTCCCATAGTATCGATCCAGCAGTTTAAAAAAAATCTCTTGCGAAAGAAAAAATTGTTGTCCTCTGTAGCAACCACTACAGTTACAATTACCCAATGGTATTCCAAGTGGTTTAAAAAAAAAAATCAGTTTCCTCAGGCAAAAATTCGCCATGGTATTGACATCATGTCATTCTACTATCAAATTCAGTCATCAAGTATTAAAAACGCGCCATTTCCTATTGTAGATTAACGCGTAGACAAAGAAGAAGGTTGAATTTAGCTGTCTTTTGGAGACTCATACAAGCTCTCACAGAAATCCAATCACTTAAATGGTGATCCAATGGTATCTGTGTGAAAGCCCAGCTGGTGTTCATGCCCACGTGAAATTCTCCTGGTAATTACCAGTTGGTTGACAGGATTTTTATCCAACTGCAGACAGTATAAGCTTTCCTCAGTAAGTGAAAGACATCAATTGGACCCTAAAAAACATATTAAAATACGTAATAGGGTTAATTCGTATTCAATACACTTCAAGCAGCTCAGACTGACGTGGTTGCATGTTGGGGTGTCAACATCTACGTGTGTAAACGGGTACACAGATAACAAATCATAACCATTTAGAAAAATCAATAACCGTGTACACGTCATTTTTTCCTCCTCTTCCTCCCCCTCGTTCATTTCTCACTAATACATATAATAGCCTATTTTTAGGGGTGATAATGTTGCCTGAAAGCTTCAGATAATAGCATAAACTAACTATACACTTAAATGTTCCCACTAGTGCAGTTATCCACCGACAGATGCATGAGGCGCGCAATGTTACCTTGATATAAAAAAATTAAAAAAACCCCACAGCCAGTGTCGTGTCACTTCAATAGGCTGCGGATGACTTGAGAGGAGCGCGGCGCTCATCATCTTCTCCGTGCGCAAATGTCGTGCAGCTGAAAACAAAAACTGTTAATGGCTTGTTATTTCAGCCTATATTGTTGCGTATTGTTGTACATTTTATTGTTGGTTGGTGTTCTGTCGGCTTTTCACGACCTGATCACGCATCCTCGCGTCTAAAGAGGAGGAAGAAAACATTTTTTTCGCCAATTTTAGTGAATAATTGTGAGAGTCCCTCTCTACTTTTTTTTACTTTGTGGATACAAAGGTGAAGTTTTTTCCTCTCACTTCAGCTTACTTTGGGTTCTTTTTGAGTTGCTTTCTCTGTCCAAGTCCAGATTACTTTTATTATGAGACGCATATTAAAATTCTGATGCAGCTCTTGTTGCGTGAGAGGGATGCAGTTTGCATTTTAACTTTAAAAAAAAAATTGTACAAAAGTGAGCAATAGTTAAAGCAATGACTAAAAAAGTAGGTTTTTCAGCTTTCACTTGTATGTTTTTTCTGTCAAAATGATTTTCAACTCATTTTACTTTTTGTGGTTATACAGCGCAACTGCGATAGAAAAAGATCATAAATCTCCGACGTGTAACCAGGTAGAAGTCCCATTTACACGTGTAGAAAAAATTGTAAACATTGACACCCCTAGTTGCATGGGAACAAAAAACCTCCGGAACAGCCTGGAGAGCTGAGCTTATTTGCGGGATGGAAATGTGATTTTGAGATGGAAAATAGCAGTTATTCTGAATGGAAGAGACAGAAGGGCTGACGGCATACATGCTTTTGAGGAGCAGCTCAATCATTCTTTTGAAAAGTGAGTAAAGCTATCTTTGTGTGGTGTAGCTCTGTCTTACTTTTTGCCTGCTAGATAACTAGACTGCTATTATTGGTTTACCATCGTGATCACAGAGGTAGTATGTCACATTGGGTAACAAAAGAGTAGGTTACTGGGTTACTGCAGGGTGCTGGCATTTTTTTAAACTTGGCGATCAGTTTTAGAATTTATACCACATTCAAGCATTCATTTCAGCGAATTCTGAATTTTGATTGGTTAACACCAGGGGCCTCATTTATGAAGAGAGCGTACGAACAGAAAAGATTCGTACGCTACTTTTTTTTGCGGATGTCAGATGTATGAAAACAAACGTGACTTTAGAAAAAATACAAAAAAGTAATAGAATTTAGCATTTTTGCTAAATTAAAGTTGATTCAGATTTTTCATTCAAATTTGCAAGCTGAATTGGTAGCCGGCTATATTGTAAATTTAATACTTTTTACAAAATGCTACTTTTCTTTTTATGAACGTACGCAATATTTAAGTATAAAATCCAAGCAATTGTTAGTACATCAGGCCCCAGGTATCTATTCACGGTAAACTACCTCGTGCTGGGTCAAGACCTCGTCTCAAAATAAGGCTACAGTTTGCGTACAGTCTTACTCGCTAGCGGGCTAATTGGCTACCTAGCTAGCAATAGTATAGCTAGCGCATCAATGTATTTTGCTACATAGCCAACTGGCTAGTGAGCTAAAAAGGCTGCAGTTCGCTTTCAATGCGTAGACTGTCATACTCTTTAGCGAGCTAGCTGGCTTCCTAGCTAGCAAGCCAAAGTGATATCGAACTGTGTGTCATAGCTAGCATACCAATATTTACGTAGGGGTGTTGACAAGAGTCATGGTAGAATGGAGATAAACCTACAGTTTTTTTCTTTGTTTTCCGAGCACGAGGCATTTATCGTAGGATGGATGCCTGGAAATTTATATTTGAAATGGAGCGCTTGAAATGAATTTCCAGATATCTATCCTACGATATGTACCACGTGTTTGAAAAAAAAACTGTGGTTTTATCTCCTAATTCAATGAAACTGAATGCCTTGCATTTTCGCTCTTTTAAAGTCTGAACAGCTATTACTGTGACCTGAATTATACTTGTTCTATAAAGGGTGTGAAAAGCGCTGTTACAAGCTTGTGTTTTGCTGGGATGCTCGGAATTGTAAAAAGCAAGCTTTCCATCTGCGTGAACATTCTGACCGTAAAATAAGCAGTTCTTCTAATGAGTATGTGTGCTTACTGACGCGGCTTTGTAAATAAATGGACAAGACTTTATCGTGGAGAAAAGGCATGTTTTTTTGGTTTGGAGAGGTCACTGGTGACCATTGATGTCCAGCTGCGCCTATATTGGTAAACTCATGCTAAATTCAACCAGAATCATCCATTCATATTGAACTTCATGAGTACAATACTTCTGGCCATAAAAAGTTTTATTTTTGAGAGGCTAATATCTTGAAAATAAAATGAGATGCATCAATTTTAACAAGAGAATATGAAAGCTTGGAAGTACCCCCAAAATAAATTTGAGCCAAATCCGAGTCGGTAAAATCTGTTACAAATGCAATCGGTGTAATAAGTCTTTTGCTTGGAAATCTGTAATCCAACTAAAGTATCCATTCAGGTGAACTGTGTTACTGCTGTTTTGATCAGAGATCATCTTTAATTGACCTCCAGAGAATTCATACTGGTGAAAAGACGTACAGATGTGATCAGTGCGAGACGCCTTTCCATTTTCTTTACTCAATCAATGTAGGCATCAGAAAATGCAGCTAGGTAAAAAGCCCAACGAATTAGATCAGTGTCGGAAGCCTTTTGGTCTCACGCCTGCATTTTATTCCCACCAGAGAATTTGCACAGTTCAAATGCCATAGATTTGAAGTAAATCTGAGAAAACATTTTTGGGGGAAGCTCTTTAAATATCCCAGTGAAGAATTGAGCGTTGAAAAGGTTTTGTGTGGCTGTCTGAAAAACACTCAATTAACTGGGATTTTTTAGGATGGAATTTTAGTTGAATTGTGACTAAATATTGAATGGCAATTAAAGCTGTTAGCTGTATTAAAGCTGTTAGCTGTCTGATTTTTATACCCCCAGACCATAAGGGGCTCGGGTATATATTATATACCAAAGAAATCCACCCGTCCATCCGCACCAGTTTCTCAAAAACCGCTCATCAGATTTTCAAATTGCAGTCATGCATTCTACACTTCACGGAGAGGTGCAGTGCCACGTTTCATGAAAATGTGATAGTTTTTTTCAAAATGTACTTTTGAGTTCCATATTTTGAACTTTGAAAATGAACCACAGCAAATTTTTTTCTGATTTTTCGAAAACTGCTCATCAGATTGTTTTAAAATTTCAGTCATTCATTCTATACTTCATGTAGAGATGCACTGCCAGTTTATATGAGAATATTCCGGAATATCTTCAGTGCACAAGGGTCAGGGGTATTACTGAGCTGTGCTCACTTTCACTTCTAATTGCTTACCTTTTCTTTTAAAGAATGAAGTTGCTGTGATGAAAATGAGAAATATTTGCTGTGAAGACGTTTTGTACAGCTGCTTTGATACAGAAATAAACATGATGTGTAGTGACACGGTCACTAAGAGGAAAGCCTGAGCCTCTGCTTCCCTGTGTTTTATTACCGACTGTAGAAAGATGTGTTGGTTCTCTGCTCCACCAGCACCTCCACACAACCTCTCATTCTCTCCTCTATGGCAAAATCTCAGAAATGTCCTGTGTCTTTAACACTATTCAGTGTCATCCATGATGGCTCATTCACAGGAATCCAGATGCTCTCCTATCGCACTATATGGTCATCATTATCATGCTAATGCAGAGCAAATGTCCCCTGTAGGTTTCATCTGAATGTCCTCAAGTGAAGCGTGTGATGGTGTTGGACTGGTCTCTGCCCATTTTCCTTCTTGTATTGTCATTATGCATTGACATTCATGAAACGTGGACGTTATGTTACTGGAATTTCATGAGTAATGGTCAAGTACAGCCATACAGTGGAACACACTGGGATGTACACTGGAAACCTGCTGTGCCTGACGAGTACATTTTTCCAATTATTTTTGAGCCTCTATGCCGCTGACAGCCATGGTCACAGACCT
The DNA here is from genome assembly GCA_029721435.1 of Gymnothorax reevesii. Taxonomy (NCBI): domain Eukaryota; kingdom Metazoa; phylum Chordata; class Actinopteri; order Anguilliformes; family Muraenidae; genus Gymnothorax; species Gymnothorax reevesii. The sequence goes on from CM056575.1 coordinate 155,726,201, forward strand.
TGTTTTTGAGTTGTCATCTGTCTAACTCCCGTCTGAAGAACTGAATCTAAAAATTGTGGAACAATTTCAGAAAAATGAAGGTGGAGAAAAGGCCAGTTTTAGTGTTTCTTTTCTTTTTCAAACCACATAAGACGAGATCTTGTAAAGAAATTACAATATGCAGACTTGTGAACCAGGGCCAGATTATTTTAGTTATTGTTAACTAAATATAGTATTGTATATAGTATACTAAATATAGTATGAGTATTCTTGTTTATAACAAAGTTTCAGATTTGTGACACTTTTTTTCTGATTTGTGAAAACCGAAAAGGCTGGTTTGTAGTGTTTTTTTTCACCCAGGACCAGATCTTGTAAAAAAAGAATTCTTGCATGTAGACTCATCAATCCACAACTCAATTATCCCAGACAGAGTAAAGATTGTTCAGGACAAAAAGATTGTTTAATTTTAGATTTGTGAAACCATTTTCTGTTTTGTGAAAAGGAGTAAATGCCAAATTGAGTGTTTCTTTCCCCCTAACAGACCACCTAAGACCAGATCTTTTTTTTTAAAGAAAATTACAATTTGCAGACTCATAAAACCAGGAATAAATTATCCCAGAGAGTGTTAAGATAGTTTAGAACTGTTTCATAATCATGAAAGCTTTTTCTGAATTGTGAAAACAGATAACAGTCAAATTTTAATGATTTTTCTTTATTAGTGCAGTGCCTGTAGGAAGTACGTATTCTTATAGAAAAGTGGGAGCTTAAGTAGCTTTTTCGTGGATGGCCAAATGAGGCTGTGTTAGCTTCTGAGACCAGCATTTATTTGTCAGAGGAAGATGGGGACAAAATAAACTGCTAATGCAGCATTTTAAACGGTATGTAGCAAGAGGTTAGAAACGCTAGCAAGTGAAATGACAGGTAAGAGGATGGACAGTGGTCTCAAAATTAATGCAATAAAGCAACAAATAGCCTATCCACAAGCACAAGCTATAATAAACTTCAGGAGTACCAATCAAGACTGCACATTGCAGTACCCTGAATCGTAAAGATGATCTGGACATGAAAATAAAATATTGAAAACATGCTTTGGTGTGGGAACTTTGGGCAGTGTTTTAGCCAATCAGACCATGTTCTAGCCATGTCGGCAAGCACGATGAGCAGATGAGAATGGCATGGTGAAACCTAAGAAATAGCCTACTTACAGATCAGAATCCCATAAGCCTATGTAACCTTTCCGGTGACCAAGAGCAGTATAGCAGTAGTATATGGGATTCTTTGAACTTTTTGTCCTGAGGCGTGGCTATCGCTGAGAGCGAGCGCGCAAACTTTTTTCCTGAGGTGTGGCTAAAGCTGAGAGCCAGAGCGTGACAGGATAGATAGGTTACACAGGCGTATGGGATTATAACTTTTTGAAAACTAATCGAAAAAGGTTCTAAATGAAGGATGCACACCATCGTGCCATGCGCAAGCCATATCCAAAAGCCTAGGCCCATCTGACAAACAAAGATATGCGAGCCACAGAGACACGCAGAAAGACGAACACTTCTTGCTTTATAGATAGATACAGACCATTTAAGAGCAGATTTAGATTTTTTTAATAAAAATTAATATTTTTAGACTAATCAAACAAGGACTATACTAACCCAAAGAGTTAAACACTAGAACAGCAGTGAGGTCATTTTGACCACTCTGGCCTTTTAAACTGCACATAGCTGCTTGAAAACAACCATATGTCTCCCAGTCAGTGACTTTTCGGAAAATGGTGTTATTCATCAAGTTATGCGTTATGGTGATTCTGGAATAAAAGAGACAGAAAAAAAATAATTGATTATACCTAGAATGGCCAAGAGATCATTTTGACCTCCATTACTCCTCAGGCAAAACACTGTAAATGGACCATACAGCCCAGCTCTATAGCTAGGCTATATAATAAGCCTTGCCAGACTGACTATATAGCTAGTCAGACAGACTGCTCAAAGCACTTGACAGCAACCTAATACCTCACATATGCTTATTTATACAACACATTCATACACTGACAGCTATGCAAGGCAGGCAACTGCGTCTTGGTTGCTTAGCAATGCATTTTATTACTTTTTGAATAGTGTGCAGGTGCGTATATAAACCAGTTGCTCTCATGGCGTCAGAATCAGTTTGTTCTCCCATGTTGCAGATAGAAATTTTGATTGTTATGGGGCTTTTCTCTTTGTGATTTAGTTAGCCGGGCAGGCAACCAGAAAAGGAAATGGATCAATGGAAACAAATGAATGTAAGTCAGGCTTTGGCAAAGCATCAGGACATGAGTTCTGGTGAGTCAGATGGAGAAGAAATATTAGGGCTCAGTGATGTGTCTTGGTCCAGTGAATCTGCCTCTAATTTTGAACCTGAATGTCATCATCAGCCACCCCATAAAAGGAGCACCCCTGCTGGGCAAACCATTTGTGGATAAAAATGTAAACCGTCTCAGTTTCAACATTTGAAATATACTCAGCAACAAAAGTTTCTGTGACACCAATATTGTTAATTATTTTTCATAACGCAATTATGAAATTGTCATACATGGTGATATCAGACTGAAACAGTACACGTAAACACAACATTGAAATGGAAATCATGAAAATGCGAGAAAATGACTTAGCACGTGAAAATGTGCGTAAATCATGCTTGTGGATGGCAATAAAAGAGGAGAATTTTTGGAATGTTCACATTGTGCCTGATGAACGACGGAAGCATCACTTATCGAAAACACAGCCATTTCGGATCAGGAACTCTACCCTCTAAATGCCAAGACTGTCTGAAAATGATCGGTGGAGGGCCATTGGGATGATTGAATCCGGAACCCCGCAGAGGGAAGTTGCTCATCGCCTGAATGTCCACCGAAACACCATTTGGAACTTATGGCAGCGTCATCAGCAGACAAGACATGTCAGAGACCGTCCTCGCAGCGGCCGTCCACGAGTAACCACTCCCAGATAGGACAACTGGATTCGAACAACCCATCTCCGAAATCAACCCAACCTGCAACCATAACTGCAAGAACGATACCTGGTTTGAGGCGACTAGCTGCACAGACAATCCGTCGCCGTCTCCGTCATTTTGGCATTGTCCCACGTCGGCCAGCAAGACGTCCAATACTCACAGTACAACACCGACGACTGCGTCTACAGTGGGCACAACAACATCGACGGTGGATCCAACGTCAGTGGGATCTTGTACTCTTCACTGATGAATCAAGATTCATGCTTAACCGATGTGATGGTCGTTTACGTGTATACCGTCGACGTGGAGAACGTTATGCCAACAACTGTGTTCAGGAATTTGATCGTTTTGGAGGTGGTAGTGTCATGATTTGGGGAGGGATCACGGCTAGAAACAGAACAGATTTGCTTGTTATTGATGGAAATCTGACAGGTCAAAGATATCGCGATGAAGTGCTACGGCCATTGGTGGTACCGTTTTTGATGCAACATGGTCCCGGAGTAACGCTGCAACATGATAACGCCAGACCACACGTTGCAAGGATTGTACAGCAGTATCCGATGCAACAACATGTCAATGTCCTGCCATGGCCAGCCAGATCCCCAGACATGTCCCCAATCGAGCATCTTTGGGACGAGATGGATCGACGCTTGCGGCGGTTGGATAACCCGCCAGCTACACTTCAGGAATTGCGACAACGTCTACGTCAGATTTGGAATGACATCCCACAGCAATTTCTGGCACATCTGATTCGGTCCATGCGCCGAAGATGCGTTGCTTGCATCATGGCACGAGGAAGTCACACCCGGTATTGAAGTGTGAAGGTCACAATTGGTTAGACGTCAGACAAGTGCTTCATGACGCATGAAAATGACATTTTTCGTTTTGAGTAACGTTGGCACTGAAAAGTCAGTGTTTCTCCTGTTAAATAAACATATTGATTGCATTGAGATCTTTGCGTGTCATTTATAACATACACATAAATGGTGTCACAGAAACTTTTGTTGCTGAGTATATAATTCATTTTCTATAGTAGATAACATATTGGCTCATGATCTGAAAGACATTGCATTTTGATTTTATTCACAATTTAGACTTCGTCTCAGCTATTTCGGAATTGGGGTTGTACATGTCACAAAAAGATCAAATTATCGTATTTTGTAGGGCCTTTGCCATTACTGATCGTACATCGTACAGAGGTAGAGCTGTAAGAAGATCCGGGATCCGGCTCAATTAAACCGGCCCTCTAATATCACTCACGAACCACGGATCTAGACGTCTATTTAACCGGCTCAGTTGAGTCCTACAGTTGGCAGAGAAATGACACGTATGCGACTTGAGCACAACTAGTGGATCCAAGCAGTAGCGCAAGCATAGGCACTCAGCCACTCACTCGCTCAGTTGGTACTCAGCAGAAAAACGAAACTTAACTTCTCTGAGTCTCTGACTCAACTGCAAGGATCCAACAGACTTAACCGAGATCCATCACAAGGATCCAACCGACTTAACAGAGATCCGTCACTCGTGGTGGATCCTGAGTTTCGTTTCACTCGCGGCTCGCTGCTTTCAGTTAGCTCATGGCTTCACTTGCGGCTCGCTGCTCTCGGTTGGCTCATGGCCTCTCTCGCGGCTCGCTGCTCTCGGTTGGCTCATGGCCTCACTCGCGGCTCGCTGCTCTTGGTTGGCTCATGGCTTCGACTCGCGGCTCGCTGCTCTCGGTTGGCTCATGGCCTCACTCGCGGCTCGCTGCTCTCGGTTGGCTCATGGCCTCACTCGCGGCTCGCTGCTCTCGGTTAGCTCATGGCTTCACTCGGCTCCCTGCTTTCGGTTAGCTTGAGTATGAATCCCTGCTTGCTCGCGGTCCTGCACAAACTGTAGCAGAGGGAATACCCTGCATACCCCAATGGCGGTCTCGCACACAGACACGAGTTCGCCATGTTGTTGACTTCTATGACTGTCGTATAAGCTTGTTGCCTATGTTGTGTCAATAAATACTGTGATCCACCCCATATCCATTTTCAACATAAGAGAATAAAATAATAATAATAAAAATAAAATAAAATATTCTTTCGTAGTGGTTACTGGTTACCCTGGGAGCATCACAATTTAGAACATCGGTGTTTTTGCAGACGTAATACGACTGACGACCTGTCTTTTTGCTTAAGCTATTCATTCATTGACAAACAATGAAAACGTATTCCAGCGTGAAGGAAAAACAATACACATTTCATTTTCAAGTAATGCGTTCTGCATTCTGAATTGCAGACTGTATTCTGCATTTGGGCCTGTTATAATGTCGAATTCCTCACAAACATTAAATCCTGTAATACAGTGGTTCCTCGTTAATCGCGGGAGTTCCGTTCTAAAAATAATAAGCCGCAATAGGCGAAATGCGCGAAGTAGGATTACTTCTTTATTTTTAGCTTTATTTTTTTACAATTATTATATAGATGATTTGAGGCTGTAACTCCCCCCGCCCACAAATACAGCTTCAGAGTCACACAGCTAGCGATACTCAACTACCACACATTGCACTATTATTTCACATACTTTGTTTATAATATAGCTTAAAAGCAATTTGCACTTTTTCACATTCTTCCGCCATTTCTTGTGTGCAATTTAATTTAATCACCACCATATTTGCACAAATTGTTCCATTTGTTGTTGTTTGTAATTTGTGTGTTGATTTATTTGCATTTTAAATAAAAAATTACCAATACTCCAACCCTTTGTACACCACCTTCATTACCTGGTCATACATTCTGCTGAATGGGCCTACTTGCAGACTTTAGAAATATACCTAAATGTTCGTCGTAGGAGAAAATAGTAACACATAAAGGTAAGTGTGTATGCTTTTTTATGGCTCGAGTCAATGTACCATGGTTTTTGCAAACATTTAATCGGGCCATTTTGTGTCAAGTGACTCAAGTGACTCGCACAACCCGGCTCATATTACCGAGTGACTGAGAATGATCCGAATCCCTCAAATGATCCGAATCAAACATAGCTATACAGAGGGAAAAATTGTCGCACAAATACGACAAGAGCACTCAGAGAGCGCAGCACTTCCGCCACAGCAAGGCAACTTTGTGGCAGTTATTTGTGTTGGCTGATGTAGGGTATTGTTGCATTTCACCGCCAGGTGGCAGCAAAACCCAAAAGCACCGCGATTGGAAATCCCAGGAGGTGCATGTTTTTGCAGGTGTTGGTTGGTTTGTTTGTGGTGATGGCAATTTGAAGCCTCGAAACATTTCAAAACATAACTCGCTCAACATTGGCATCCACTGGCAGATGGTTGTCATTGCAGCCTTTAATTATTGCTGGTGTTCACATGCTGAAGCCCCCCTTTTCAAAAATCTACTGACCAAAATAGAAACGTGATCCGGAGCCAAATTTGGACAAATCCATAGAGAAAGATAATTTTGCTTTTAAGTAATTTTTGGAGGTGAGTACTTCTACCATACAAATTTTCGCGGTCATAGCGCGTATTCTGTAGCCGCCATTCGTCCGGAACTAAACATCGGCACTGCTTGGGTTCGAGTACTACCATCGTCTAACACTCCCATTTTTTTTACTTCCTCGGATACACCGGGGCCTATAAAAGTCCGACTGAAAATGAGTAAATACTAGACGAGTTATAAAGCCACAACTTACAGAACTTCAACAAGATCGCGCAATTGGGATGCTACAAGCCCATCAATGCGGCGAGCATTCTGCGACAATTAAACGCCTTAGAACCAGGCTAAATGCCACTGGACCCACGGCCGATCGCCCCAGACCTGGTGGGCCACGTGTTACCACTCCAGTGTCTGACTGTCGTATCCGCCCGTTGCATCTGCGGGATCGTTTCCAGTTAGATGATCAAACTGCCGCGGAGATGCATTTCTCAACGCCGTCCGTTATCGCAATGAAATTTTCCATCCAGTCTTTCAATTTATCCAACATCGCTGAGTGACTTTCCAACAGGACAACGCACGTCCGCATGTGGGTCATGTTGGAATAAAATTAGTAAGACCTAGTTATACAGCAAATAATGTATTTAGTGATAGGCATTTTATAGGCAGATTTATTAAGCAAGAAGTGGGGGCTGTAAAACAGTGATGGTTAGTAAGAGTGTACTACTAATTATTGAATGTAAAACAAAACGTAAGAGGGACAAGGCCCTGAGAATTAAGGGGTTTGATTTGACTGAAGTTACATGTTTTAAAATGCTTAACCAGCTTACTGTGAAGGAGTAATTAGCGGAGTTGTTCACTCAATGGAAGCCGAGTTATTGCCGGAGGTAGAGGGTGTTTGTGGCGCTAGAAGATTTAAAAAGTCATCGTGACGGGAAAGAAACTGGCAGCTTATCAGTTTTACTAGAATTTGAAAGGGAGCCATCGATATGTGTAATGTTGGATTTTGTCCGTTTCAGAGTGAGGGCGTACGAACGAAATCCATGAAGGTGCTTTAGGTGCCAAGATTATGGTCTTGTAGCGGTGATGTGTCGATGGAGGATTTACCGTTGCAGACGGTGCGGGAAGCATTGGTGTAACGAGGAAGAATGTGAATTGACGAAGGGAAGAGCTGTATGTCTCCACTGTCAGGGAAATCATGAAGCGGATCCATAACAGTGTGAGCGAAGGAAAGTTGAGGGTGAAATTGAAAGGACACGTGTACGAAGTAAAATCTCATATGCGGAGGCTGTTAAGAGAGTGAGCGAAGAAAATGGAGTTGCAGAATCAAAAGAACAAAGATGTGATCTTGAATGTGTTCGTGAGAATAAAGTGAGGTTTTGGGCTTTTGTGGCAATGGTGATTAATTTGCGAGCGTGATACAAAGCGGAAAGAATTAAAAAGGTTGTGCATGCAGGGAATTTCTTGGGATTACTGAGGTGAAGGGAGAAGACATTAAGCATTAATTAAGGAGATGCTAATAAAAGGGTTTTCGGGGAGTGGGAGTCAGATATCCACTGAATAGTTGTGTTTAGGGGAAATAGACATTCTGAGCAAGATACAGGTATCGTTTTTTTTTTTTTTTAAATAAGAATGAGTAAGTGTCAAGATCCACACTCCACATCAGTTGGTGGCGGTAATGCACCAGATTGTTGTTAGATACCACAAAAGGGAGAAGAAATAATTCAATGGAAAAAAGTCAAATTTTTTACATCACATACAGCAGTTGGCGGGGGAGTTTGGGTTGGAGTGTGAAAGGGTGGCTGTGTCTGATTAGTCCCCTGTACCACCTTGGATTCTTTCTGAATCTGAGGTTTTGTTGTCTCTCCTTGAAGAGGGGAGAAGTAGCCTTTGTAATGATGTGAGGATTCATGTTCCTGAATCAGTTTAATGGGTTCACGAAAATAATTACTGATGGTTCAAGGGATCCTGTTTCGGGGGAAACTGGGATTGGGGTTTTTGTTGCAGATGAGAAACTGCTATTCAGCGTCCGGTTATCAGACAATGTGTCCATTTTCTCAGCTGAACTTTTAGCAATTCGAAGGGCTCTGGAGTGGATAGAGCACAATAAACCTCAGAACAGTGTCATTTACTCAGATCCTGCTGCTGCTGTGATGGCTCTAGAAGAGGGTACTTCTAGTGCCCGCGCTGATGTGATAATGGAGATCTTGTGTTGCCTTTTAACAATTGAGAATTCAGGGTGTCGTGTGTTTTATGTGGGTACCAGGCCACTTAGGAATAGAGGGAAATGATTTCGCTGATAAGTTGGCGATAGAGTCCTTGACTAAAGAAAATATAGACTTAAATATACCAATGGGTAAGGGAGAATGTATTTGCATCCGTAATGAAAAGTTAGAGACTCTTTGGCAGCATGATTGGGATCAGGAGCAGAAAGGTTGGCATTATTATTCTGTGCAACCTTCAGTGAAGCGTAAAAAGTGGAGGTGTAGGCTGGGGCGGAAAGACGAGGTCATTTTAACAAGGTTGAGATTGGGGCATTGCTGTCTGGCAAGTAGTTTAAAAGTGATCGGTAAGAATGTGAATGGATTGTGTGAGTGTGGGGAATCTGAGACTGTGGCCCATGTGTTACTTTCTTGTGAGATGCACTCTTGTCAGAGGCAGAAGTTGTTTATGGATCTGTCTGATTTGCGCCTGGCTGTTTTCTCTTTGAAAACTGTTTTAGAACTAGGGGAAAATTCGGATTTGGTTGGGAGGTCGGTGCTAAGGTTCCTCCATTCTTCTGGTTTACATGATCGAATTTAAATAGTATCGTGTTAAGTCCTATGGAGGGCAGCATTACACCGTACGGTGTATATACTGCCTTTAACCAAGAAGAAGAAGAAGAAGAAGAAATAATTCACTGAAAGCGTGCAGAGGCTTAGCTGGAAGCAGATTTGCGACTCGAACATTACAAGATCGTTTGTTTAATTCACCATGACCGACCCGGTTTCATTGACCATCCTTCATGTACTTTGGATCATTTTTAATGAAAACTGATGAAGAGTTTACCCACTGAAAAAGCAAGGTAATCAGAAAGTGCACTGGCAATATTCTATTTTTTCGGAATATTTTTAAATGTCTAATTTCGTCAAGATTTCTTTCAGTTAGACACTAAAGTTATTTGCATGATCTGATTTATAAAATGTAATTTACCCCATCAAGCGTGCAAATCTAGTGTTGAGGATTATATTTTAGTATTATATTTACTAACTAGCTGCTACCCGGAGTGAAATTGCCATTTATTTTTGCGTGCATAACTGTTTTTCAAAAATCGGGCGACGTCAAGTCCTTCCTGGTGTCCAAGTGGATATTCACACCAAATTTGGTGATAATTGGTTGAGAAATGTAGGAGAAAAACGTGTACATACACACAGACAGACATCGACATCAAATATATCATGTACTGATTACATTTCAGCATTATTCATTATATTTACTAATATTGATTCATGATACTCACTAATACTGATTATATATTTTATAGCTCGCCGGGACGAATAACGTTCGGAGAGCTATTGTCGTACCCCCGGCGTCCGCGTCCGCGTCTGTCCGCATGCAGAAAAACTTTAACCTTGCCCCCCGGCGAGCTTTGTTGTCTTTCTGACAACTCTTGTTATCATTATTCATTTTATTACTCATACTAATAATCAGAAAACTAACATTTAGATTTAGGTTATATTTAGCCATCAATAATCATAATCAATAACCATATTATGTAGGCAGCAGAAACACACACATACAGGTAGTTCACATACGCATAGGGAGGGGATGAGCAGTGCAAACACACAAACACATAAAACATACAGACAAACATACATACAAGCAGTTCACATACAGACAGACGCACACATACAAGCAATTCAATTCACACATGCATGAGCAGCCCACTCACACATAAGCAGCAGGCTTCTGTAGTTTTGATATTCTGTAGTAAGCAGGCTTCTGTTTAGTTGATTCAAAAACATAATCAGAGAATGCATTTCTGTAGCTTTGATCAATATTTCTTCAGTAAAATCATAAGTTGTTACTGAAAACATAATCAATCGAATCATTTATGTATCTGCTTGTATCCTATTCATCTGAAAGTGTTTTTCCGCTCATAAACTGTAATTATTTTGTCCATTTTGGTATATATTCCTTTTATTTTTTAAGTCCTATACTGAAAATTTTCTACCATTTTTTAACAAAACAAAGTTGGAGAGTAAAAAAAAGTTAAAGACAAGATGGTTACAACCCATGAATTGTGATTTGAGCAAAGTTTGTTAGAGATGAGATGGTTACAACCCATGTATTTTGATTGGAGCAAAGTTGGTTGAGTTTTTCCCATAAATTTTCCTCTGTAAAGAATGCCCAATTAGCACTGCCTGGCCAGGGACTGCTCACTGTGGGAATAAAGATGGCTTCTGAAGATTTTGTCTCCCTCCAATTGTTCACGAACAAAGCAACCTCAAAAATATGTAAACATCTAGACAAGAAACCACAACACTAGCACGACGTTGAATTAGCCTGGATCCGTTCTAAATGAAAATCATCTCACACTGACTCAAGCTAGAAGGAAAGTGCGATCTGATCAGAGAAATAAGTACTACTGGTTTATATTGAATAATTTAAGTTGGCCCACTAATTTGACTAAGAATAATTTAATTTGTTGTTTCAGACTGTAATTGTTGTTGCAATGTCCAGTTTTTGTATCCAGTTTTGAAAAGGGACTGGCTTTGTTCGATTCTGTAAGCTATAAACGACGTTTATTAGATGTTAAACTCTGTGCAAACAAATGTCAAGCCTAAGGGGAATGTTAGTGCCATATGACATTTACAGTCTAGGTCAGCCCTGAGGGGTTTGAACTTAGCTTAGTGTAGGTGTGGTTTTCATTTTGCTGCTTGCAATAATCATTTGGTTTCCTTGTGTTTTCGATTTCATAATTACTTGCTATATTTAGCCAACAAAGTTTAATTTGCTTGCCAGTTACTTTTGCAGATGTGAAATAATGTCATTTACATCGGGGGTTCTCAACTGGGCTCACAGTGGGACCCACATTTTCTCATGGTCATTACGTCGCGACCCACTTTTATAGAGTCCAAACCAAGCAAATATATTTCAATCAGGAAAGACTAGAACAAGGTAGTGATTTGTAAATGATAATAATGTTTATTAAATAATACAGAGCAAGATCTTTGGCGGTTAGACCCCGGCAAGAAATAATTATATAACGTTGTTGATGATTGTCGATTATATGCTCTATATGAGTAATAAAATTCCCCCGGGATCTAAACACTGGTGGTGGTGATGGTTAGGAACTACTGCTGGAATGATTCCTGAGGGCCGACTTGATCATGTAGCTGGTAGAATTCAATTAAATTAATTTGATATAGTGCTTTTCACAGAGACTGTCGCGAAGACGCTCTACATTGAAACATTAAATAAAAGAATAAAGGGGCAGTGCCCAGCCTAATCCCCGCTACAGCAATGAGGCAAAAAACTCCCAGTAGGGAGAAAAATCCTCAAACAGTGGTGAGAAAAAACTCCCCAGTGGGAAGAAATCTCAGGAGGAACCCGGCTGTAGTGGGGAAGCCCAACCTCCACGGGCTTGCTAATTAATAATAAAATAAAGTACGAGTAGAATAATTGAACTCGACTGTTCATCTAAATAGTGGCATCAATAGCTCCAGAAGCTGCATATCGAGGATGGAGCTGAACTGGATCAGGACAGCAGCAGCCAGTGCTCATGGAAGGACAGGGCTTGGACGGTCCAGGACTCGGGGTCTGGGCATTTTTCAGAGGATGGTGCTGGGGAGGAGTAGGGTTGCAAAGCGCATCAAGACCGGTCGACAGCTGAATGACTGCAGGGATAGAGCAAACTTTTAAGGTTGATGGCAAGCAGTTGATTGGACTAGCGATGTGGTGCAAGACTCTGATTGGTTAACAACAGGCCAGTGTAATGTTATGTATGATAATTTTTTGTCCAGCTATATATTCCATTTGTAAATGAAGATTTGTTACATGCTGTTTTGCTGCCTTGCTGGTCAGCTATATTAATTTGGTCATTGGCACCATCTGGTGGCGTACTTGTAAAATCATTAAGAAAAGTCTAGTAATTTCTCGAAGCTTCTGGCACTTTCCTGCTTGGAGGGGGCGGGATTTCCCTAGAATCCTGTGGATCTTTCTGGAAGGTTGCTAGACTATAAAAAGGCTGTGATTTTAAGCACAGCAGAGACTGACAACAAAGAGAGCAGACAGCAGAAGAGAGCAGACCAGAGTTTTGTTTTGGCAACAGTTAAATAGTGGCAGTGTTATTAGAGAATTTAAATAGTGGATAATTTTTGTACAATTTTTTTTGTCAAGAATAAATTTGTTTTAGTTGTACTGGCCAGTTTTCTTTGTTGTGATTTTTCCAAGTCATAACAGTAATAAAAGGGAAAAGCTGGAATCCATGCTGGAGACTTAGGACGCATGTGCAGGGAGATAGTCTTCCTGCTTGAATTTTCGCTTAAGCTACAATTTTCAAAAACAGCCTTTGAAAACACGTCATCTTTTTAAACATGCATACTCTTATTTATATGTGCAAACTGCATTACAGAGCACATTATTGAGAAGATGAGTAACATGAAAACTGCATTAGTGAATAAAATGAAATTAAATACCAAAACTGCACAAAATAAATAAGGCCACGAAACTAAATATTTAACTACTGTGAATATTTCTGCATTCAGAGCACAAACTGAGGAGGAACATGACAGCTGCATGTATAAAAGTGAATTAAATAATTCTCAAAACTGCACAACATAAATAAAGCCACAAAGCTAAATATTTTGCGTCCATGAATCGCTCTGCATTATACGCTCAGCGTATTACTGCCCAGCAGAGGTCAGATGTATCATATGACATATCTTGAATATGGAAAAAAAAACAAAAAAAAAACACTCCATTTCACACAAACTTGCACTTCAAGTTCAAGCTCCTTTCATCATTTGTGAGCTCAACTCTCTTCGCTTCTTCCTCTTCCGCTCAACTCCCCCTCTACTCTCCAGAACCTCAACACAACACTTAAAGTGAATGTCTATCAAATAATGGCTACCATGGTTCCAGAGGCAGACACGCATTAAACATTATTCATCTCCGCCAACTTAGGAGGTGTATGTTTTTGCTGCCGTTAGTTTAATCTGTTAGCAGGATATCTCAAAAAAATGGCCTCACAGATTTTAACCAAACTTTGCAGGATGTTTGAGTTGCACAAGAGTAACAAGTTATTAAATTTTGACATATCTAGGCCAAAGTGCAGCTGCATATGCTAAAGTTCAAGATTTCAAGTCTTTCCAATGAGTCGGATTTCCAATCGCCATGCTTTTGGGTTTTGCTGCCACCTGGCGGTGGAATGCTACAATACCCTCCATCAGCCAACAAAAATACCTCTTGCACAGAGTTGCCTTGGCGTGGCGGAGGTGCCGCGCTGTAGGAATGCTCTTGTTTGTTTATTTTTTAACCAGCTGACCACGACCCACTCAGAACGTGGTCGCGATCCACCAGTTGAGAACCATTGATTTACACCACTATGATTGGGTCCCACGCCATAAGTCAGATAGTTGCTACAGTGTTCTTGCGACAAATTTGCATTGTTCAAAATAACCGGCATGATCCTAATCCTCTCAACATGGATAAATGCACACGTACACATGTAAAATACAAGGCCATATCATTACTGTTTGACTGAACGCTACACATTTGATTTCAAATTTTCATCTGTGCTGAAAATAATGTCAAGGACTTGACCTGACACTATGTTGCCAATATAGTTTAACAAGTCTATATTGCTCTGAGGAAGTCAATGCTTTCAGTGTGCAGGAGTAAACTATTGAAGCTTAGTCTAGCTATGTCGTAAGGGGGGAAAGAATTTTGGATCCAACCTCTGCTTTTTCTGGCTTTTTATTTGCCAGCCCAGAACAATGTTAAAGGGACAGTGTGTAATATTTGGCATGGTTAATTGGCAAAATCTGAATATACTACCCATTAATCTATTATGATATATTAGATATATTATTTAAAACTTAAGTTGTCAATGGAAAATGATCATTTAGTACGTTTGGACGAATGTCTTAATTGTAGTCTAAAAATATACAATGCGTAGAATTATTAGATGAATTAAGACTGTGGCAGCTATGATGGCTGTGATAAATTTCACTGGATGGATCCAGATTGGTGCAGAACTGTGAACAAACGAGTGACTGGAATGAAGTTCTGGAGAGGACCTCCACACTTACTGTGACCCTTGATGTTTCACCTGTGCTGCTGAAAGCCCTCACTGCAATAAAGCAAAAAGACCCTGGATGATTTTTACTGCGCAATAGCCAAGTATTAATCTTAATGACCCAGCTAGCTAACATTCATCTGCTAAAGCTCACCTACTTCCCCAGTTAAGTAGCAGGAATGAAACCTTGGCCAAGTTGGCGAGCTAAATGACAAGTAAAAACTGAACTTTGCCTAGAATGGTTCAGTGATACACTGTGAAACAGCAATGGGTGACTCTCTGGTTAAAGGTTATTTAAATGTACCCAGAATGGTAGTGATGCCCATCGCCGATTCGCAGTGTGACTATCTGATTAAAGGTTACCAAGTATATTCCCATGAACACATGCTGTAGTTGCTACTAGCTTACAATAGCTTACGAAGTAAACTGCTATTACAAGTAGCCTAGATGTCGTGGCTACCCTGCTGCGATCGCTACTCAGCCAACTGGAAAATGATTAAACCGGCATTTATCTTATTCTATTACCAAGTAAACCATCTTCAATGTGTGTGCTTAGTGGTCGTCTGAATACATGCAGGTTTCACAGGGTTTTTTTCTGGCCAAAAATTAGGCAGGAGCGGTATGGAGCTGTCAGACCCCGGGGCGGTGTTTACTTTAGAATGCTATAAATAACCAGGGGGGTTGACAAAATGATGAAAACAACAATTATCTCATTGTATTTTATTTAACAAAAAAATGTAATTAAAAAAAACAAGCTAATAAAATATTAAACATTTACATAGACATAAATTAGGGTGCCACCGGACACATTCCTCTAGTGACCCAGCAGAAGGAAATTCCTGCACATTTTTCCTCTCTCTGATGGCTCTGCATGATGCACAGCTTACGAGCCCACGGTGGCCGATAAGGGCAAATGTGCTGCTACGGCCCAAAACACGTCTAACTGCTAAAGCAGAAACGATGCAAATTCAAAAACATGCCAACCGCAAAAGTCAATGCAAGAGAAAAACGCTGCATATCCATGTCAACACAGATGCGCTGCAACGGACCAAAACATCTCCAATCGAAGAAACGTGCTGCAAAAACAGAAATGATGCAAACCCAAAAACAAGCAAACCGCAAAAGCAAGTCTTGAGCAAGACTGGCTTGCTAATTCTACAAAAAGGCTTTCTGGCTGGCTAGCCAACTACCTAGCTAACGTTAGTTTGCTTGCTTAGCTAGCAGACTTGCTAGCCTAGCGAGCAAACAGTTTGGTGAATGGAAGTCAATAGAAAATAAATAATGAAAAATATCCATTATTTCACTTTCTCACTAGGCTAGAATTGAACTATGGGCATTTGTGGTACACCAAATAACTGCTCGCCAGCTAGGTCGCTAACGTTAATTTGCTTGCTTTGCTTGCTAGTTCACTAATATAGCTAGCCAACAGGTTTGCGCTCAGAAATCCATAGAAAATAAATCAATGAAAATTATCCATTATTTCGCTATCTCACTTAGCTAGAGTTGAACCTCGAGCATTAACGTTATGCCATAAATCAGTTAGCTAGGCTAGTGAGCTAGCTAGCTAAACAAGCGAACTAACATTCGCGAGCTAGTTAGCGAGCAGTTATATTTGGTAAAACACACAAATACCAAAGTGTCAGTGTCTGGAGATGTTTCATTCATGTCACTCATATGTCATGATTGGTTTCGAAAAAAACACTCTGCCGAAAAAACATTCTCAAGTTAAACTTTGTTCTCTCTTTCTTAGAGAGGTGATCTGTTTGCAGTGTACCAAATAATCGAAGGGTGATTGGTTGCCATTTAGAAGTGATGCTTTTTAGCCCGCTTGGCCGGCAGGCCCAATCGGACTTATGCTGTGCTTAGAGTCGTGCGCGCATGCATGCATCCACTATTGTCGTTTTACTGCGATAAAGCTTTCAGTTTTCAACGGATCCTTTTCATATTTTGTATGCATGTATATGGGCCCAAGATCTAGCCCGAGTTTGATTTTGGGCATGCTGCGATTGACAGTTTGGGGACCTGGCGGCTTTTTCTGCAAAACTTCGGACAGCTCTAACTACCTGATTCCACAAGCTAAGATGCTTTAAATTTTTACTATAGGTTGTTTTGCCAAGGGCTCATCGTAAATGTAATGGTTTTTCGATTTGATCTAAATTTAAAGGTTATGTAGGTCAAAGGTCATAAAATGCGCAGATTTTGTTTCAGTGCAATAGTGCCTTCAGTTTTCTACGCATCCTTTCCATATTTATATCCCCGAATGCCGAATGGCGTTCCGGGGATATTATGTTTTTGGTCCGACCGCCACCGCCGCACTACGTGTTAGCGCGATAACTTCAGTAATATTTCAATTACGAATTTCAAGTTTTGCACATAAGTAAGTATCATAAAGAGGAAGAACTGATTAGATTTTGGACAATTTACAATTTCTAGATTGGCCACCAGGGGCCAAAAACTGATTTATGTGCTAACGCGATAACTGCAGTAATATTTCAATTAGAAATTCCAAGTTTGGCAAATAAGTAAGTATCATAAAGAGGAAGAACTGATTCGATTTTGGACAAGCTACAATTTCTAGATTGGCCACCAGGGGCCGAAAACTGAAAAAAAATCACTGTTCCGCGATAACTTCAGTAATATTTCAATTACAAATTTCAAGTTTTGGAAGTAAGTAAGTATCAAAGAGGAAGAACTGATTCGATTTTGGACAATATACCATTTCTAGATTGGCCACCAGGGGCCAAAAACGGAAAAAAATCACTGTTTTTATCATATCTCTGGAAATTTTTGTCCGATTGACCTCAAATCAACTGCAAATGAAAGGTCATGACCTGAGGATGTGTCCCACGATGACATTATACCTGTTTGGTTCAAAATTTTGAGACAAGGTGGAGATTTGTCACATAAAATTCACCATTTTTGCAATATCTTTGGAACGATTTATGAGAGAATCCTCCACTGGAACTCTAATATCTTTTAATACTCTATTTTCTGTCCTATTTTTGTATTATATTGTACTGCACTGCTTTGTACTATTCAAACAAGGCACCTTGTCAATGCATATTGAGAAAGATGTCAATAGGACTTCACTAATTAGGATGTGAATAGTTCTATATTGTGTTATGAATTGCTTATTTCCGTATTGCCTTGGCATTGGCCCAAGGCTGCAGGCCGACCCAAAGGCCAATACCAAGGCAATGCGATTTAGTATTTTTTATTAATTGGTGAAGTATGTTGTGCGATCATGACAATATGACCATGACTTCTGAAGTACGCGACTTCAAGACTCATTAAAGAGCTAAATGCTCGGTCCGCTACTGTCGTCTGCTTCTCTGAAGAGAGCGAATGCCACAGTTGCCAATGGTTACTTGTGCACATGCTGATGAACTCTGCCAAAACAAGATATATTGGCAGGCCGTTTTTACTGTATGCGGGCAATAACATGCATAACCAATTAATAAATATATCTTGTGCATTTGTGTGAGAAATGGTATACTGAAGGACTTAAGATCTGCATAAGTTATTTACGGTGTGACTTCTGACCTGACGGTAATGCACTTTGTCTCTTTGTTAATAATCGAATCATTAATCTTGTTCGGCTTACATTTGTCATTGAATGTGCAATTCAGCCAACGTTTTGTTTGATCAGTTTATTTTGTTCTTTATCGTTGAGTCAGAAATCACACTATAAATAATATATGCAGAACTAAAGTCCATCAGTATATTACTGTATTGGTGTGTTTAATGACAACTGAGCATATATTGTGGTGAAGGGCTTTCGGCATGGGGTGCCAAATCCTAGTATCGCCGAGGGCACCAAAATGGCTTTAGGTGGCCTTGTTCTGATATTAGCACAGTTGGGTACACAGTGGCAAATGATTTTAAATAATGTAAAAGGTCAGATTGCTTGTAGCATCTGAAACATACGTGGAAAGTTTCTTGTGCAGTCAGACCAGTTAAAGACTAAAATCCCTTCCACTGTTTCCCTACAGGAGCTGCACTTCTGAACACATTAGATCAGCAGAATGATGCAGACAGGAGTCCGTCTGAGACAGGACACTGAGACGACTCTACCAGAGCTCCCCGAGCAGCACAGGATCAGAGAGAAAGAAGAGGAACTACATGGACTGGAGTCTGTCCACATGGCAGAGTCAGAGACAAAATGTACTGCACCAGGACTCAACACACTGGAGCCAGAGTGTGTTACTGCAAACAGCAGGGTCAGTGATTTACATCACACAGAAGCATCGCTGATAAAAACAGAAACTGATCTGAGCTCCACCTGCTCTGTGGGTCTTAAGATGGAGAGCCTTGACTTGGCAGAACTGGCCTCTGTAACCCATGTGCATCTTGACCAAGTCAAAACCTTAGTTGATATGAAAGACTATATTAAGACTGAACATGTCAGTGTCGTGCCGGTCATTAAGTGTGTCAACATAAAATCTGACGAACTGAAGCTGGAATCCAGTGAAGTTTTAGTGAGTGATTTCATGAATAATGTGCTTAATGGAGCTGGTGTGAATGAAAATTGCCAGACTAGACCATGTCAATATCCTGAACCAAATCCAATCAGTGCAAAACAGACAAATTTAATTCAAGATGTGGGAATTCCTGTAAGTGAAAATCCCAACCAATGCTCTCGTGTAAATGATCTCAAGAGAGTTCCTACAACTGAAAAGCCCTACAAATGTGATTGGTGTGAGAAGTCTTTTACTCGGAAATCTTATTTAAAATACCACCGGAAGATTCATACAGGTGAAAAGCCCCACAAATGTGATTGGTGTGAGAAGTCATTTGCTCGGAAATATCTGTTAAAATGCCACCAGAGGATTCATTCAGGTGAAAAGGCCTACAAATGTGATTGGTGTGAGAAGTCATTTGCTCGGAAATGTCTGTTAAAATGCCACCAGAGGATTCATTCAGGTGAAAAGCCCTACAAATGTGATTGGTGTGAGAAGTCTTTTACTTGGAAATCTTATTTAAATTGCCACCGGAGGATTCATACAGGTGAAAAGCCCCACAAATGTGATTGGTGTGAGAAGTCATTTGTTCGGAAATGTCTGTTAAAATCCCACCAGAGGATTCATTCAGGTGAAAAGCCCTTCAAATGTGATCGATGTGAGAAGTCTTTCACTACGAAAAGCCATTTGAATTCCCACCAGAGAATTCATACAGGTGAAAAGCCTTTCAAATGTGATTATTGTGAGATGCCTTTTGCTCAGAAATCTAACTTAAAATCCCATCAGAGGATTCATACAGGTGAAAAGCCCTTCAAATGTGATCGATGTGAGAAGTCTTATGCTCAGAAATCTAACTTAAAATCCCATCAGTGGATTCATACTGGTGAAAAACCCTATAAATGTGATCAGTGTGGGAAGTCTTTTGCTAAAAAATCTCATTTAAAATACCATCAGAGGATTCATACAGGTGAAAAGCCCTACAAATGTGAGCAGTGTGAGAAATCTTTTGCTTTAAAATGTATTTTAAAAACCCACCTGCATGTTCATACTCGTAATAAGCCCTACAAATGTGATTGGTGTAAAAAATCTTTTTCTCAGAGAATTCAATTAACATTTCACCAGAGTTTTCATACTGGCGAAAAGCCCTATAAATGTGAACAGTGCGGAAAGTCTTTTGCTTCAAAATCTAGGTTAAAAATCCACCAATACATTCATATAGATGAAAAGCCCTACAAATGTGATCGGTGTGATAAGTCTTTTTCTAAGAAATGTAGTTTAAAATCACATCAGAGAATTCATACAGGTGAAAAGCCCTTCAAATGCGATCGGTGCGGGAAGTCTTTTTCTAAGAAATGTAGCTTAAAATCCCATCAGAGAATTCATTCAGGTGAAATTACCACTATGTCATGGCCTTTACGAAACTACTGAAAGGAGAAGAATCATCTCCTGAATGGCTAACCACTGATAATACCAACCTGATACCGAAGAGTAATGATACGCAGCTGCCTAATAAATACAGACCAATATGTGTCCGACAACCACATACAAATGGCTTACAGGGAATATAGCTGATGCAATCTATGAACATCTTCATGAGGGAAACTACCTGGAAAATGAACAAAAGAGATGCATAACAAAGAGGTTCGGAACTAAGGACTAACTCTTGATCAATAAGGCTATTCTTGATGACTGCAAAAGAAGACAGCGAAACCTTAGCATGGCATGGATTGACTATCAAAAGGCATTTGACAGTGTGCCACATTCCTGGATACTGAGATGCCTGGAACTATACAACATCAGTAAAGAGATGAGATCCTTCCTTGGGACTCAAATGACTAAGTGGAAAACCTCCATTACCCTAAAATACTCAGAGGGACACATAATAATCCCAGATGTTCAAGTGCAGAGAGGAATCTTCCAAGGAGACAGCCTGTCAGCGCTCCTATTCTGCCTCACTATGGACCCGCTCAGCAAGCTACTGAAAGGCTACGACATCAGATACGACCTCAGCAGAGGTAGAAGCAGAAAAGTTCACAAGAGAGTGACCCACCACCTATTCATGGATGACCTAAAGCTCTATGCTGAGTCAGAACAAAAACTTGGCCAACTTGTTGAAGTTGTCCATAAGTTCTCCAAGGACATTAACATGGAACTTGGTCTGGAAAAATGCTCCAAATGTACAATTCGGGAAGGTAAGAAGGTAGTGTCAGAAAATATTCTGCTGGGGGAGGAAAGTTGTATTGCAGATCTGGCCAAGGACTCCACATGCAAATATATGGAAATAGAAGAAAGTGCAACACTAGAACATTAGAAATTGAGGGAAGAAGTCAAGAAAGAATACTTAAAGCGTCTAAAAAATATCTGCAAATCAGAATTAACACCAAAGAACAAGATCACTGCCATAACCCAATTTGCAATCCCTGTGGTGACCTACGGTTCTGGCATAATAGACTGGCCGCAAGGTGAGCTGGACAAGTTAGATACTAAGACCAGGAAGAGACTCACCTTACACAAAGTGACTTACAGAAACCAGTGTATGGATAGGATATATCTCCCTCGCAGAGAAGGCAGATTAGGCATTACAGAGATCAACCACACCTACAGAGCAACAGTTGTTGGCATGGGACAGTACCTAAAGAGCACTAAGGAGGATGTGATGAAAATGGTTGCACAACAACATGCCGAGACTTTACCCCAGCAGACGTCTCTCATAAAACTGGCTGAAAACTTTGCTGGAGACATCTTTGAAGAGAGACAAGGAAAAAAACTGACACAGGCAACCAAGCTAGCAAGAAATGCACGGGCAAAATTCAGCAAAATGGAACTGAGTCGCAGAATGGACAGATGGAAGCAGCACCGTAGGGCTGGACGCTTCCAAGAAGAACTGGAAAAGGAGTACATGGACAAAGAAGGATCAGTGGCTGAAGAATGGGGAGCTGGGATTCGACGCAGAGAGAATTATAGTTGGAGCCCAAGATCAGGGGCTTTTAACGAATGGCTTCAAGAAGATGGCAGGAATATCACAAAAACGATGTATGTAGATTCTGTCATATAACAGTTGAAAGTGTGAATTATTTAGTATCGGGCTGCCAAACTCTCCTGGCGGATGGATATTATACCTCCCGCCACAATAAGATCTCTAAATACCTGCACTGGAAAATATGCAAACAGCTGGAAGTGGAAGCCAAGGAGAAAATATGGGACCATGAACCAGCACAAGTGGTCTCTAACGGGAAAGTAACTATCTTCTACGACAGTCATCCCCACTGGAAGGTTCATTGAGGGAGGTGCAATAAAACCAGACATTGTCATCTGGAATAGGCAGGAGAAAACTGCCAAAATTATAGATGTCACTGTCCCCAATGACTATGGACTTAACAGAGCAGAAAGAGAAAAGATAATAAAATACCAAGATTTAAAAAATGACCTAAAAACAACTTGGTCATTAAAAGAAATTCATATAATACCAGTAGTGGTAGGTACAACGGGGCTTATGAAGAAAAACCTGAAGAACTACATGGAGGCCATCCCCGGTTGTCCCAGTACCCAGGAAGTACAGCTATCCGCAATCAAAGGAACGGTTACCATCTTGAAAAGAGCCCTTGGATACAATGCCAAAAATGTTCAGGGTGTAACTATAGACCCCAGGAAAGGGGCCCATTACACACTATAAGAAGAGAAATAAGGAAAATGAAAAGTGAAAAGCCCTACAAATGTGAACAGTGCGGAAAGTCTTTTGCTTCAAAATCTAGGTAAAAAATCCACCAACACATTCATACAGATGAAAAGCCCCACAAATGTGATTGGTGCAAGAAATCTTTTGCTCAGGAATCACAATAAAAATACCACCAGAGTATTCATACAGATGAAAAGCCCTTCAAATGTGATCACTGTGAGATGTCTTGCTCTGAAATTTAATTTTAAATCCCATCAAAGGATTCATACTGGCGAAAGGCCCTTCAAATGTCAACAGTGCGGGAAGTCTTTTGCGGTACAATCGAAATTAAAATGCCATTGAAATGCATTGAAAAGGTTTTGTACGGCTGTCTGAAAAACATCCAATTAACAAATTTATTAGGATGGAATTTTATTTGAATAGTGACTAAATATCGAATGGCAACTAAAAGCTGTGAGCTGTAATCTGTCTGATGCCCCCAAACCATAAGGGGCTGGGTTATATATAATATACCAAAGAAATCCACCCGTCCATCCGCACCAGTTTCTCAAAAACCACTTATCAGATTTTCTGATTGCAGTCATGCATTTTACACTTCATGGTGAGGTGCAGTGCCACGTTTCATGAAAATGTGATGATTTTTTTTTTCAAAATGTACTTCTGTTTTGCATATTTTGAACTTCAAAAATTCACCATTGCAAATGTCCGACTAATTTTTCAAAAACTGCTTAATCGGATTGTTTTCAAAATTCAGTCATTCATTCTATACTTCATGTTGAGATGCAATTCCAGTTTATATGAGAACATGCCGGAATATCTTCAATGCAGTAGGGTCGTGGGGGATTACTGAGCTTTGCTCACTTTCACTTCTAATTGCTTACCTTTTGTGCCAAGAATGAAGTTGCTGTGATGAAAGTAACACATGATATTTACTGTGAAGACATTTTGTACAGTTGCTTTGATACAGAAATAAACATGATGTGTAGTGACACGGTCACTAAGAGGAAAGCCTGAGCCTCTGCTTCCCTGTGTTTTATTACCGACTGTAGAAAGATGTGTTGGTTCTCTGCTCCACCAGCACCTCCACACAACCTCTCATTCTCTCCTCTATGGCTAAATCTCAGAAATGCCCTGTGTCTTTAACACTATGTGTGAGTGATATTTAGTTATAAATTGTTAATCCTTATACACTGAACAAGAATATGAACGCCCCATGTCAAATTTTTGATTTTTTATTAACATTAGGGTTATGGAATAAATGAAGCGAATCAAAATTCATTTCTGTTAACGACTAATCTTCAGATCACCGTCCATTACATCTTGATGTTGGCATCTGCAAAGGAGTGACAGTCCTTTGAACACCTTGGGGGTCAGGTTGAAGAAATTGAATGTTCAATATCTAGTGTGTCCACCATTTTCGTCTCTCAGAGCAACGCATCTCCTTCGCATGGAGTTGATCAGGTTGTCTATCATAGCCTGTGGAATGTTATTCCATTCTCCCCGGTGGGCCACACGTTATCCGGAACTGGAACACTGTCGAGGACACGTCTATCCAGAACATCCCAAAGATGCTCTATGGGCAACATGTGCGGCAAATACGCAGGCCAGTTCAGAACTGGAATGTGCTCTGCTTTAAGGAACTGCTCTGGTGGACATCCCTGCCCCAAGCATGCCAAAGGCACGTTCCTGCATGACCTGAGACATCTAAGGCATGATGACATTTGACAAAATTTGACATTTTGGGGTGGCCTTTTATTGTCTCCAGTATAAGGAGTGTCTGGGTACTGCTCATTCTGTCTGATCAACAATGGCTCCCTTTTTGCATGATAGAGTTTTAGGTGGAATTTGTGGTTTGCACGACTGACGGTGTTTACAGACAGTGGTTTCTTTTAGTATTCCTGAGCCCATGTAGTCATGTCAACAGGGGCAGATCCAGGAATTGCTGAAAGGGGGGGATGCAGCAAGGAGGGGTCTCTGGACCCTCCCCCAGAGAAAATTGAAAAATTGATGTGCAGAAAACATGTTTTCCTGGTATCTTGGGAGAAAAATCTGGCCAATCTGTTCAATGATTTTCCTCCCAAGGTTGCAAACATTAAGCTAAAAAAATTTTAAAAGTGCTGTTATAACACAGTTTAACATTAACTGACAACTTTTACCTTTACCTAAGACCAGGGGTCCCAATCTTTCCCAGAAAGGGCCAGTGTGGGTGCAGGCTTTCATTGCAACCAAGCAATTACACACCTGATGCTACTAATCAACCCCTGGAATCTTTGCTAATTAACTTGATTTGTACCATCAGGTGTGAAGCTGCTTGGTTGCAATGAAAGCCTGCGCCTGCACCGGCCCTTTCAGGGAAAGACTGGGACCCCTGCCTAAGACTTTCACTTGACTGTCAAAGTTTGTGACCTCAACCCTTTCACTGCTCTTGGTGACTTGGTCAAAATTTCAAAGAGGAGAAAATCTTTCGAAATCATCTAAACCCTTACTGAGTTTACTTCCTCTTCACCCCTGGTGGGGCACAAGGCACCACAATGCTTCTCCAGCTATCTCTGTCCTGAGCAGCCCTCTTTGGTTCTCCCCATGACATCCGGATTTGTTTGAGGTCAGCGTCCAGCGTTCTTCTCCCTGTGGTAACAGGCCTCCCTTTTCTTCTCTTTCCCTGAGGATTCCACTCCAGGGCTTGATGGGTGATGTTTTCAGCGGGTCTTCTGAGGATGTGGCTGATCCATTCTCACTTTTCTCATCCCCATGATGTCCAATCTGTACTTGTCAAGCTCTCTGGCCGCCTGGGCTGATTCGTCTGTTTCATAGCGTGTCCTTACGTTCCATGTTCCAATCCATGTTTCATTTTTCAGGGAGAGAAGATCACGTCATCAGCTCTCCCTGGAGTCGAAGTCGTAAATCTGGCCTTTGAATTGTTGTTTCAGTTTCTGTAGCGTCAGCTTTTTTACGTAGCTGGGTTGCTGGCCCAGCGCACAACCCTCCCTCTTTCTCATCCTGGACTTGGGACCAGGCAATGGTGGAGTTCATCCAAACCCTAGAGTGTTGGTATTCATTGGAATGTGCTTGATGAGAGCTTTCCAGTGAATACCAATGTCCTATGGTTTGAGCGATTTTCAAAGGTTTTAGTGTTTCAGAAATGTTGACAAAATCACCACTAGAAGTGAAAGGGTTTGACCGTATTTCCCCCAAAACATTGATATTATTAGTTTTTGGGTTTATATAAGACCAAATATACACTACAATTATTTTGTTGAAGGCTATCTAACATGCAAACCCAGTGGCTATATGCATCTGTGATTTTAGCAGATGTTAACAAATCACCGAACCCCCCCCCCCCCCCCCCCCCGGCTATTTATGGGTTACCCAATTTAATGCTTTATAATTCAAGATTTAAGCTTCATAAAGAGGAAAAATGTGGCTCAACTCAGAAAAAAACACTTACAGCATTTGGAATTGCATTGTATTTCAGTTTATTTTCATGATTTTGGTACAGAAAATGAGATGCAAACATAAAAATCCTCGTGAGAATTCACCATTGAAATTGCAAAAAAAAAAAAAAAAAAAAAAACTAATTCTGAGGATTGAAAAACTGCTGGGGCTTAAAACTATACATTTCTGGGATCATAAACTCCTTGACCACAAGTAGAATTAATCTTCAACATTACCTTCAAGATTACCTACATGCTATTAGCCAAATTATACAGCTATCCAAGTGGCTCCTCAAAGTCTCAAAATGGTGTACTGTCAAATCATAAAAAAATCACGTATTTAACACAAAGTTTTCTTGGATGAAATTTAATATGACAAATGATTTTCTGGTTGAGTTTCGCATGAATTTATCAATATCAGAGCAGTTGAACATCAGTGGTCACCAGTAACCTCTCCAAACACAAAACATGCCTTTTTTCCAAAATAAAGTTTAGAGTTTTGCCCATTTTTCTTCAAAGTCCCCCAAGCCAGCACAAATACGCATTAAATAAACTGTTGATTAAACGGTCAGAACATTCACCCTGTAATGGAAATTACCAGTTCCCACTTCAGAGCTCACAAACTCATTTCAACACTTATAAGGAACAAGTACAACTCACGAACTCCGTAATATCTGAATTCTGTAATATACCTTATATAGTGACTTGTTCTTTACAAAAACAACAAAAACGAACCTAAGCCACTGAGGGGCTGCTGCTACCTGCTGGTACTGGTAATAGACGCGTCCGTCGTCTTCCGGGTCCAATGAATCCAACACTCCTTTGCAATCATCAACATTTATTTATAGACTTTCGCTCTTGACACTATGCGCCGGTATTGAACTGTACATACAAAAAAATAGGCTTACATAATTTGCCACAACGCATAAACAAAGTCGACGACCAAGATCCAACGTGACGGTAAAAAAACTGTTTGCTCTCTCATCAGCAGCACCTGCTGAGTGATTACCTCTTACTCTATTTAATATTTCCTGCCCACACAGTGCAGAGCGCCACCTATTGTGGCTTCCAGACAATAAAAAAAAAAAAAGTAAACACAAATACACAAACACCCAAAGAATGGCTCTAACACTCCGGCCCCTAATTGTAAATTACGGCTGACATTACAATTACCTTTGTAATGTGAATAGAGGCCACTAGATGACAGTATTCACCATTTTTTTTGTTAAGCTCAGACTAGGGTTATGTTTGGACATGTTTCAGACATGTCTGGGGCAAGTCCCCGAAAATAAAAAAAAAGAGGTCTAAATGTGGGTGGGGTCTGCAAAAGAGTATGTAAGGAAAAGAATTGAGACAGTAGTAGTAGGAGAAATTGCAAGAAGAAGGATACGTGTGACCAGACCTGTCATTTCTGTTCAAGACCTGTGAAGTTTCTTTTGTGGATTTTTGCCTGTGTTTGAGCTTTTTTTTCCTCACCCAGGACATCACCAGGAAACTAAATATTTCTGTTTTTTGTATTCAATCTTGGTCTGAATATTAGTTTAGTCGTTATTGTCTTTGTTAAAAATTAAATGTGTTTTAAGTTTTTAAAACTGTGTCTGTCATCCCTTGCTGTTGCTGTTGTGTCGTAAATTGTAATAACAAATTGGGGCCATAACAAATTGGGGGCTCAAGGTCCGGGATAGACCATTTTGTGAGTCATTTATTAAAAATCTAACATTTCAGATTGTAAAATTGTTTTTGTGAATTTTCCTATATAAATATATTGACAACAGCAATGGATGATTTCTTGGCATCACCAACCGTAGGGGTTTTGAAGTCTTTTAAAAAGACAGAACTGCTAGAAATTTGCAGACATTTTGAGCTGACAGAGGTAAAACCAGCCATGCGAAAAGCAAGACTGGCTAGAGAGATAGTTGAATATTACATTTATGAAAATGTGTTTGCACCAGGAGATCTGGAACAGTTTCCAGTGGAAAATCCAAATATAGAAATGGAACTTAAATTAAAAATGCTAGAGATTGAAAGGGAAGAAAAAGAAAAACAAAGGCAGTTTGAGTTGGAAAAATTAGCTAGAGAAGAGAAGAAAGAAAGGGAACAAAGAGAATTTGAGTTAGAAAAATTTGCAAGACAGAGAGATTTTGAATTAGAGAAATTCGATAGAGAAGAAAGACTCCAAATGGAGCATCTAAAAATTAAAATTCAAACTGAAAATAAATTTCGGGCTAGCCAGGAGGTAAAATTGGTGCCTCCATTTTCGGAAAAGGATGTTGACAACTATTTCCAGCGTTTTGAAAAGGTAGCAAAGAGTTGCCAGTGGCCAAAGGAACACTGGCCTCTGATGTTGCAAACTGTCCTCAAGGGTAAAGCTCAACAAGCCTATTCGGCTTTGTCTGCAGATGATTCCTCTGATTATAAGGTTGTCAAAAAGGTTATTTTGAGAGCTTATGAGTTGGTTCCAGAGGCTGACCGACAGAAATTCAGAGGTTTGAAGAAATCTGAAAATCAGACTTATGTTGAATTTGCTAATGAGAAGCAGGTTTGCTTTGAGCGCTTGTGTACTTCAATGGAGGTCAAGGATGATTTCAACTCACTAAAAGAGATGGTGTTAGTTGAAGAATTCAAGAACTGTGTTAAAGATGATGTTAAGACCTACCTTAATGAGAAGCAAGCACTGAATTTGCAATCAGCTGCCAAATTTGCAGATGAATATGTTCTCACACATAAGTCCAAATTTCAGTCTAGCAGTAATAACAGATGGTCCCAATTTCAGGAAAAGGGTTACGGTGATACCCAAGATTCCTCACCCAAAGACAAAGACAAATCTGGTGATGGTGCTCAGAAATCCAGTCACAGGTCTGATCAAAGTGTGATAGCTGACAGTGACAAAAGTGGTCTAGTTTGCAGTTATTGCAAGAAATCTGGTCATGTTACAACTAACTGTTGGTTCCTTAAAGCTAAAAAAGAAAAAGAAAAGGATACCAAACCAAATGCCTTTGTGAAAACAAGGTTAGAAACCCCTGTAGTAGATAACCCATCTGCTAAATTGCCTGCTTCTTGTGGGGCTAAAAAGCCTAATACAGCTGACTTCGTGAGGGAGGAATTTCTTCCATTTGTGTCAGAGGGATTTGTGGCTCTGAATGAGCATACTACTCCTGTCCCCATATATATCCTAAGGGATATCGGAGCTTCTCAGTCACTTTTGTTGATGGACTCCTTGGAGTTACGTGATGAGACCGCTTCAGGGGATTTCATACTTGTACAAGGTATTGAAGGGAGGACTGTATCTGTACCCCTGCGCTCTATATTCTTGAAGTCAGATTTAGTTACAGGACAGGTAAAGGTGGGACTTATGTCAAGTCTACCTATAAAGGGTGTTTCTCTGTTGCTAGGCAATGACCTGGCTGGGGGCAAAGTAGTTCCCCCTGTACATCTTACTTCACAGCCGAGCACTGAAGATGGGGATGAGGACCCATCTCTGTATCCTTCTTGCGCAGTGACTCGTGCTATGGCCAAGAAGGCTAAAGAAGAAGATGTTGTGGTGCCGTCCAGCACATTGAATAGTCAGGACTCAGGTGGTTCGCCTCATGACTCTGATTGGCCTACTATGGTTTCTCCGTTTGAGGACTTATCAGATACTTTTATCAGTTCTCTATTCAGCCAGCCGGATGGGTCTGGTGATTTTGATGTGTCTGGAGACTTGTCTCTGTCCAGAAAGCGGTTGATTGAGGAGCAAACTAATGATCCTGAAATTTGTGCACTAAAGAGGAGAGCCCTTCCTGATAAAGAAATAGACGCAGTTCCAGTTGGGTATTATCTCAAGGATGGTGTGTTGATGCGGAAGTGGCGCCCTCCTGATATCCCTGCCAATGCAGATTGGGCAGTGGTCAGGCAAATTGTTGTTCCGAAGGTCTACAGGAATGAGATCTTAACAATGGCTCATAGTTTACCTTTAGGAGGTCATCTTGGTGTTAACAAGACTGTTGATAAGATCATGAAACACTTCTTTTGGCCTGGGCTTCGGAAAGACGTTTCCAACTTTTGTAAAACCTGTCACACTTGTCAGGTAGTTGGAAAACACCAGTTAGGCCCACCTGTAGCTCCATTGCAGCCTATCCCAGCATTTGGGGAGCCATTCTCTAAGGTCATTGTTGATTGTATTGGTCCATTACCCAAGACTAGATCTGGAAATCAGTACTTGTTGACAATCATGTGTGCATCTACCAGATTCTCTGAAGCCATACCTCTACGTAACATCAAGGCAACTGCAATCTCAAAGGCTTTGATAAAGTTCTTCACGTTGTTTGGCCTTCCCAGGGAAATTCAGTCAGACCAAGGTAGCAATTTCACTTCAGGATTGTTTCAGCAGGTTGTGTATGAACTAGGTGCAAAGCAGATTCTTTCTAGTGCCTATCATCCAGAGAGTCAGGGTGCCTTAGAGCGGTTTCATTCCACTCTCAAGACAATGATGAGGACTTATTGTTATGACCATGAGAAAGACTGGGATGAAGGTGTTCATTTGCTGTTGTTTGCAGCTAGAGAAGCAGTGCAGGAGTCTACTGGATTCAGTCCATTTGAGCTAGTGTTTGGTCATGAAGTGAGAGGAGCTTTGCTATTATTGAGTGAACAATGGTAAGAGGAAGAGCCGCACATTAGTCTGTTAGACTATGTTAGCAAGTTCAAGGAAAGATTGCGTGCAGCTTGTCACCTAGCCAAAGAGAACTTGAAATCAAGTCAGGAAAAAATGAAAACTTGGTATGATCATAAGGCTAGAAGCCGTGAGTTTAAACCAGGAGACAAGGTCCTTGTGTTGTTTCCCTTACAGTCCAATCCATTGCAGGCTAGATTTCATGGTCCTTATGAAATTCTGACAAAACTCAATGATCTCAATTACATTGTGAAGACTCCAGATAGGAGAAAACCAAAACAATTGTGTCATATTAACATGCTAAAGCCTTATCATGACAGAAATGCTAGGGTTGCAGCTGTCACTTCAGATTCTCCAATGGTCGAAACGTGTGAAGATGAGGGGGAGTTTCAAGATGATGAACTAAGAATTAAAGCTGAAGTTCTTTCATGTAAATTGTCAAACACTGAAGTGTTGCAAAATCTTGATGTAAAACTCCAGCACTTAGAACCCTCACAGAGAGATCAGTTTGAAAGGTTGAACAAGAAATATGAGGATTTGTTTCCTGATGTTCCAAAGAGAGTTACTATCGCCTCTCATGATGTAGATGTTGGTGATGCCAAACCAATAAAACAGCATCCATACCGGATGAATCCTGAAAAGAGAAAGATTGCTGAGAAAGAGGTTGAGTACATGTTAAAACATGATATTATCAGACCCTCCAACTCAGATTGGAGTTCACCCTGTGTGCTAGTTCCAAAACCAGATGGAAGTACTAGATTCTGTGCAGATTATCACAAAGTCAATGCTGTAACTAGAACTGATGTGTTTCCAATACCTAGGATTGATGATTGTATTGATAGAGTTGGGCAAGCAAAGTTTCTGACCAAGATTGATTTGTTGAAGGGTTATTGGTGTGTGCCTTTAACTGAGAGGGCCAAGAGCATCTCTGCTTTTGCCACACCATCTGGATTGTACCAGTATGAAGTCCTACCCTTTGGCATGAAAAATGCCCCAGCCACGTTCCAAAGGATGATACAGTCTACAATCGCCGGATTGCCACACACCGGTGCGTACATCGATGACCTGATCACATGGAGTGACTCCTGGGAAGAACATCTAAAAGATGTAGAGACGTTGTTCCAGCGCCTGACCCAGGCTAACCTGACTGTTCACCTGAACAAGAGTGACTTTGGTTGTGCTACTGTCACCTATCTTGGCTACGTCATAGGCCAGGGTAAGGTGGCACCCATAAATGCTAAAGTCCAAGCCATCATGGACTTTCCAGTTCCTGACAACAAAAAAGCTTTGCGCCGCTTCCTTGGAATGATCGGGTACTACCGCAAGTTCTGCAAGAACTTTGCTGAGATTGCTCTCAGTCTAACTAACCAACTGAAGAAAGGCGTAAAGTTCACTTGGGATGATGCATGCCAGAGAGCCTTCGATCGCCTGAAGTCTCTGCTGTGTCACTTCCCCGTGCTCAAATCTCCTGACTTCAACAAACCGTTCTCCATCGCGGTCGATGCTAGCGACCAAGCTTGTGGATCTGTGCTCCTACAGAGAAGTGACTCTGATGACATTGAGCATCCCGTGGCATACTTCTCCAGGAAGTTCAATCGCCACCAAAGGAACTATTCCACAATAGAGAAGGAACTGTTGGCTCTGGTCCTTTCATTACAACACTTTGAGGTTTATGTTTGTACAGGTCAAAAGCCAATGGCTGTGTACACAGACCACAATCCGTTAATGTTGTTGAGTAAGATGAAAAACAAGAATCGGAGATTGTTGAATTGGAGTTTGATTTTACAGGAGTTTGACTTAGAAATTAAGCATGTGAAGGGTACAGACAATGTAATTGCTGATTGCTTATCCCGTGTTTGAATATGTATATATATATCACGTGTTTATTTGAATATTGTATGATATATATGTACACACAAGTGTCTACTTAACCATTTTGTTGTATTGAAAAGAAAAATTTTGCCTTTGTAAGTCAAAATTTTTCCCTTTTGGAATGGAGGTGTAATGTGAATAGAGGCCAATAGATGACAGTATTCACCTTTTTTTTGTTAAGCTCAGACTGGGGTTATGTTTGGACATGTTTCAGACATGTCTGGGGCAAGTCCCCGAAAATTAAAAAAAAGAGGTCTAAATGTGGGTGGGGTCTGCAAAAGAGTATATAAGGAAAATAATTGAGACAGTAAAGTAGTAGGAGAAATTGCAAGAAGAAGAATACATGTGACCAGACCTGTCATTTCTGTTCAAGACCTGTGAAGTTCCTTTTGTGGATTTTTGCCTGTGTTTGAGCTTTTTTTTCCTCACCCAGCACATCACCAGGAAACTGTAAATATTTCTGTTTTTTGTATTCAATCTTGGTCAGAATATTAGTGTAGTCGTTATTGTCTTTGTTAAAAATTAAATGTGTTTAAGTTTTTAAAACTGTGTCTGTCATCCCTTGCTGTTGCTGTTGTGTTGTAAATTGTAATGACAAATTGGGGCCATACCACCTTCAACAATTAATTACAGAGCCATTATCCCAATAATACATAGAAATTGTGCCAAACAATACCCAATATTGTGTACCAATGACCTGGTTTCACTCGGAGGACACCATAAAGTCAACACTAACAACTTGCAGCTTCCTGTAATAGGCACAACTTTGTGACAGGTCTTTCAAAGATGTTTGTCTTTGTCTGGAGACGCACAGAGTGTACCAGACCTTTCTTGTCAGGGAAAGTTTCCAAAACTTTGCCAAGAGGCCAGGATCCAGGAGGAGCAGCACAATCCATCACAACAATGTCTCCAGTAACAAAATTTCTCATTTTTCGATTCCATTTTTGCCGTTCTTGGAGCAAAGGGAGGTACTCCTGTACCCATCTTTTCCAAAACAAATCTGCGATGTATTGGACTTGTCGCCATCTCCTCTTCACATACATATCATCTTTGTTAAACAGTCCAGGTGATAAGACTGGTTTCCCTTTCATCAGGAGAATGTGATTTGGAGTGAGTGTTTCAAGATCAGTGGGATCATCTGAGAGCTTGGTGAGGGGGTGTCCATTCAAAATAGCCTCAACCTCACACAAAATGGTTTGGAGTCCATCATCATCCAGAGTTTGAAGATGTAACACAGAGGTGAGAACTTTCCTTACCATACGGATGACGCGTTCCCAAACACCACCATGATGTGATGCTGCAGGTGGGTTAAAGCTCCACTGGATCCCATCTTGCAATAACTCTCTCTGTATCTGGCTGAGATTTAAAGATGCAAGTGCTTCTCTCAGCTCTTTCTTGGCTCCAACGAAGTTCGTACCATTATCTGAGCGCATAGATGACACTTGTCCTCTTCGGCTGATGAACCTTCGTAAGGCATTAATACATGCGTCAGTATCCAAGGATGGAGCTACTTCCAAATGAACAGCTCTGTTGGCCAAACAGGTAAAGATGACACCATAGCGCTTTCACAAACCTCAACCTCTCTTCACCTCTAAAGGCCCAAAGTAATCTACTCCCACATTTGTGAAGGGAGGGAAATTAGGAGGGAGCCTTTTCTTTAGTAGGTCCGCCATCTTTTGCTCACCAAACTTCCCTTTGTATCGTCTGCAGAAGCTGCACTGTGATATGATTTTTCTCACAGCTGAAGTAGCATTTGTTATCCAGAACTTCTTTCTTAAACTTGACAAGGTATGATTTCTTCCACCGTAGCCAACTTGCTAGTGCGTGTGTCTTAATACAAGTGTGGAGATGTGTTGATCTTTTGACAAGATGAGTGGATGCTTTGTCTCTTCTGGTAGAGCTGCCTTACTCAAACGGCCTCCAACTCTCACAAGTCCATCCTCGAGACATGGGTCCAGTTTGTAAATAGAACGGTCTCTTGGCACAGATTTTCCAGCTGATAGGGCAGCGATCTCCCCCTTGAACCTTTTCTGCTGGCTATAGCGAATGATGGAAACCTCAGGATCCAAGAGATTCTCAGCTGACAAGGTTCGACTCATTGCTTTTTTAGCCCTCTCCATCTCCAGCAACACGTGGCCCATCTGCATCCTTTCTGTTGAACTCAAGAGCATGCAATTCCTTCCTCTTTTGACTCAACTGCAGAGGGATCCTCTTCCATTTAAGAAACCACGCAACTGCCACCTTAAGTATCCTCCAATCTGAAAAGTATGATAGGAGCTGGTCTGTAGCATTAGAGGAGTCCTGAGTGATTACTGTGTTTACCGTGGCATCCCTTTTGACCTCTACATCATCAACTGAAAGTGTAGCCTCTGTGATGTCTGCAGGCCAATCCTTTTCTGGATCGAAGAGAAACCTTGGGCCTTCGATCCAGCTCCTACCATTCAGCAGGTCTCCAACCTTCATACCTCTAGAGGTGTAATAAGCAGGGTTGTCTTTGGTATTGATGTACCTCCACTGAGAGACATGAGTTGAGTCTCTGATGGTTGACACCCGATTCGCCACAAATATGTTGAGACGTCTGTCGTCATTTTTTATGTACTTGAGCACTGAAGTACTGCCAGTCCAGAAAGTTGACTGATCCAATGGCAGCTCCAATTCTGCTCTCAACATCTGATCAACTCGAACAGCTAGGACGGCAGCTGTAAGCTCAAGACGGGGAATAGTTATCTGCTTCAGGGGGGTGACTCTCGCTTTTGCCAGCAAGAAGGAGACATGGACCTCGCTCTTGCCGTTTTCGATTCTGTGGTAGGTGGCAGTGCCAAAACCATCTTCACTGGCATCTGAAAAGTTATGCAGCTGCGCTTTAATGGCTTGTCCAAAGTGCTTGGGCTTGATACATCTCTTGACTTTGAATGAAGACAACCCTTTGAGATCCTCCAACCATCCTGTCCACTGATGGCTAATGTCTGCAGGTATGTTGTCGTCCCATCCACAACGTCTCCGACAGAGCTCTTGCAACATAATCTTTGCTGACAGTGTCACTGGTGCAAGGAACCCCAGGGGATCATAAACTGAACTGATTATTGATAACAATCCTCTTCTGCTCTGCGGTTGCTCTTTCACCATCATTTTGAACTTGAATGTATTCGACTCCACGCACCACTGTAGTCCAAGGGCTCTCTCAACTGGAAGCTCATCTCTTTCCAGATCCAGCTCTTTCCAGTCTTTAGCTCTGTGTTCCTCTTCAATGTTTTGCAGCACTGTCCGGCTGTTACTGATCCACTATGTCAAAGTAAAACCTCCCTTTAGGCAGAGGTCACTGAGCGCTTTAGCCATCACAACCGCCTCCTCTTCTGAAGGCAGGCTCTTCAAGCAGTCATCAACGTAAAAATTTTGCTTGACTGTTTTCACCACTTCTAATGAAAAGTGAGCTTGATTGTCTTCTGCTGTCTTCCTAAGTGTGTAACTGGCACAACTTGGAGATGAGATGGCACCAAACAAATGGACTGACACCCGATCCTTCACAATCTCCTCGCTCATGTTTCCATCAGACCACCACAATAAGCGTTGTATACACTGATACATATCATCCCACAGGAGCGCAATTGGGTTTAGGTCAAAGGAACGAGAGGGTCAATCTATGGCATCAATGCTTTTATCATCCAGGAACTGCCTACATGCTGTGACTACATGTGGCCAGGCATTGTCCTACACCAGGAGGAACCCATGACCCACTGCCTCAGCATAAGTTCACACAATCGCTCTCAGGATTTCACCCCAGTGTCTTATAGCAGTCAGGGTAACGTTGGCAATCACATACAGGGCTATGCAACCCCTAAGGATATGCCTCCCCAGACCATTACTGATCCAGTGCCAATTCAGTCATGCTGGATGATGTTACAGGCAGCAGAACATTCACCACAGTGTCTGCAAACTGTTTCACGACCATCACATGAGCTCAGTGTGAACCTACTCTCATCTGTGAAGAGAATGGGGCACTAATGCTAAATCTGCCAATTCTTGTGTTCTCTAGCGAATACCAATCAAGCTGCATGGTGCTGGGCTGTGAGTTCAGGTTCCACTTAACAACATCGGGCCCTCAGGCCGCCCTCATAGTCTGTTTCTGACAGTTTGGTTAGAAACATGCACACAAGTAGCCTGCTGGAGGTCATTTTGTAGGGCTCTGGCAGTGCTCGTCAATTCCATCTTGCACAAAGGAGCGGATACAGTCCTGCTGCTGGGTTGATGTCCTTCTACAGCCCTGTCCAGCTCTCCTCGTGAAACGGCTGGTGTCCTAGTATCTCCTTCATGCTCTCGAGACTGCACTGGGAAACACAGCAAACCTTTGAACAACTTCACATATGGAAGTGCTGTCCTGGGAAAGCTGGACTACCTGTGCAACCAGACTGGGCTGCAGGTACTGCCTCATGCTACCAGTTGTGACAAGGACACTAGCAGAACGTTAAAACAGAGAAGAATCCGTCTTGCCCTTATTTGCTATGGAGTAAAATAGCTGAATGTAAATCATCTGTGAGGGTTTTCCATAATTTTTGCCAGGGGTTCCACAAACCAACTTAACTTCAAAACAGGTTTCATATTGCTGTTTTTTTCTAATTATTTAAATAAATTGCTTAGAACCTGGAATTGTTTGTCATCTCTCACAAGCTCTAAAAATGTAATGTAAGAGGGTTTAAAATGAGTTTGAAAAATAATAACAGTTCATTACAATTATTAACATTATCCTGGGGTGCTGAGATTAAATTTAGGAAGGATTGAGCATCCCTATAAAAAGTCTAAAATCACCATTTCTTCAGTCAGTCTAGTTTTTTTTACACATTTACAAGTCGTCCTCCTCTTCTTTCACCGAGCGCGCTGTGAACTGCGTCTTCTGTAAGGAACAACACAAACACAGCAAAAGAGGTCAGTACATGAAATTATTTTACTTTTTCCTCAATTTTTTTCAGCAGTGAAGTCTGAGTCTGCAGTTTGGGGTGCAGCTTAAGGCTACTTCAAATCCCCCTTCAGGGACCTTGTGACACCTTTGTCGAAACTTCTCCTCTAAACATTAAACCCTACACCTTTCCCTGGGGATTATCTTCCAACTAGGAGCCTGGATAGCGCTTCACCTGCCTTTATACATGCTCCCATTGAATACTCCCATTTTACTAGTTAAAACAATGATTCAACTCTGACCTCAAAGCCCCTGCACAGTTAGTTCGGTTTCAGGTGACATCTGATCCAATTAATTATTAGGGCCAAGAAAGATTTGTGTAACCTTTGTCATATAAATTCAAGGACTTCTGTGTACATAATCATCACAGCACCATAAGTGTAGGACAAATAGAATACAAATACTGTACCAGGTTCTCAGTCGCCTCCTTTTAAACATCGCTGTGGAGCATTTCACTGATTAGGCTCCTCACATCTTTCTCTGCTAGCTCTTGCTTGCATCTCAGGAAAGTCTGTGTAATGCATAGGACAGATATATCAACAATAAAATTAGAGACTCAACTTCATTTCAGCTGGCTAGTTATATTGGCTTTCGCAGATGATGCATCCATATAGTGCCTAATTCACATCGTTGACCATAAATTTCTAATTATAAAAGGCGCAGCAAACTAGCCATAACTGTGACTTGACATAAACGCCATAACGTTACCTCCATAAGTACTACACTCAAACGTTAGCTACATCTGACAACGGAAATTATAGCGCAGTGCTAATCAGTGTTGTTGTTTGTGCAACTGAGTTGCGCAATTGGTTGAGCAAGTATAGATAACGCTAGCCTCCTTACTTCATTTTACCGAGTGTTGCAAAACTTAATTTTCAAAAACGATCAGTGGTTAGAATAATTTTAATTAACCATGTTTTCCTGGGCAACAACTTAACTTATGGAAGTTTCAATCGTTTGCCAACGTTAGCTACAAGCTAACATTAGCTATCTCGTGAGAAACGGCGTTAAAAGCGCTGAAAAAAAGCAATAACGGCTCTAAACATTCACATTCTCGTCCCAAAACGCGTATTATACAGACGAATTATGGCACTATTGGCTTGCCATAGCTGGTACTTCACCGAACATGTCCGACAAGGACAGATCAAGTCAAGTCATTTTATTTGTATAGCACATTTATATACAACAGGAGTTGCTGACAAAGTGCTTCACAGGGCAAGTGGTTGGGCTACGTAGTGCACACAACAGGAGCCTAAGGTAACAAAGGATGGAAAAAAAACATGAACAGAGAATGTGGGCATAAATAAAGGCAATAGTAATAATAATCAATTCAATTCAAATTAGTTGTATAGCGCTTTTCATAGAGATTGTCACAAAGACGCTTTACAGAGAGATTAAATAAATGAAAGGGCAGTGCCAACCCTAATCCCCACAATAGCAAATGAGGCAAAAAAAAAAAAAAAAAAAACTCCCAGAGGGGAGAAAAATCCTCACACAGTGGTGAGAAAAAACTCCGCTGTGGGAAGAGATCTCAGGAGGAACCCGGCTATAGTGGGGAAGCCCATCCTCCGTGAGCTAGCTAATTAATTACAATTAAGTAGATAAAGCAAAATAGAATTACATCTAAACATTGGCATCAGTAGCTCCAGGAAATGGCATGCCGAGGCTGGTGCAGAACTGGATCAGGACCGGATCAGGACAGCAGGACAGCAGCAGCCAGCGCTCACGGTGAGGGACAGGGCTTGGATGGTCCAGGACTCAGGGCTGTGGAGGGAAAAGCTCAATGGAAGAAAGACACAAAAAAAATAAATAAATAATAAATCGGGTGAGGCACTGGATAAAATTACTACATATTAATAAAAATACAGTCCTGTGTCATGTGCCAAGTAAAGATTTAGGAGCAACTGGTCAGGAAACAGTCAACACCCCTCCATCCACTTCTTGCAACACAGAGGCCCTACACTTACACCAGGCTGCAAGATCACTTTGGATTTTCAAAACACTAGTACCATGTGGACCTCCCCGGTGACTAAGGCTGTAGCCAGGCCCACTGGCACCGTTAATGCATGCTCAGTGCCACCGGTTCCACATGGATAATACAATAAGACCTGCTAAAATGGAAAATGTAAAGTTCATGGGGGTTGGGGGGTTAGATGGAATTAAAAGCCACAGAAAAGAGGTGGGTCTTTAAATTAGCTTTGAAGCTAATAACAGAGGGACAAGACTTAATGTGGGGTGGGAGGGTGTTCCAGAGTCTTGGGGCAACAACAGAGAAGGCCCGGTCACCTTTAGTTTTCAGGCGTGAGTGGGGAACTGAAAGGAGCTGTTGTGACGAAGACCTGAGTGACCTGACTGAGGAATATGGAGAAATCATATCTGTGATGTAAGAGGGAGCTAAACCATTAAGAGCTTTAAAAACAAAGAGTAAAATTTTAAAATCATTCCTGAACTTGACTGGAAGCCAGTGCAGTTGGGTCAAGACGGGAGTGATAGGGCAATGTTTTTTGTCCCTGTAAGGAGTCTCGCTGCTTCATTCTGGACCATTTGCAGTCTGGCAATGCTAGACTTAGGTAGGCCTGCATAAAGGGAGTTGCAAAGGTCAAGCCTGGAGGTAATCAAAGCATGGAAAAGTGTCTCGAGGTCATTGTGTGATAAAAAGGGCTTAAGTTTAGCTAGGATTCTGAGTTGGTGAAAACTGCCTTTGACTTCACAACAAATTTCCTAGTTAAAATTCAGTGCGCTGTCCAGCAAGACGCCTAGGTTCTTGACCACAGTATGCAGGTTTGCAGAAAAGGGACCAAGTGCATTCCTAAC
Source organism: Gymnothorax reevesii (assembly GCA_029721435.1). Taxonomy (NCBI): domain Eukaryota; kingdom Metazoa; phylum Chordata; class Actinopteri; order Anguilliformes; family Muraenidae; genus Gymnothorax; species Gymnothorax reevesii. The sequence goes on from CM056575.1 coordinate 155,766,690, forward strand.
ATCAGTGACGGGTGGGGGAGCCAAATAGGATTACTTCTGTTTTATTGTCATTAAGTAGTAGGAAGTTACTGGCCATCCAGGATTTAAAATAGTCGAGGCAGTGAAAGGCCAAACAGTGTAGGTTAAGGCTACAGGGAGGCCAAATTGGGCCCACACCTGTTGAGCAATGCGAGGGTGCAGACACCACTCCCCTGGCACGGGCCCACCCCACTTCATGAGGCCTGCTTCCTGATTCAAGGCCGTGGAAATGTGGTGTGTCCTCAGAGACCCAAGGTGGATCTGACTCCACTGCAGCAGTCTACCCGCGAGGACACAAAGCATCCTTAACCGCACCCAAACTTGACAGTTGATGTAAGCTACCACGGTGGAGTTGTCGCAAGACGTTTGAAACTGCAACCATTTCCCGGGAATTTTTATGCCAGCCCCCGACCGACCGGCCTTGGCACCCCCCCTTGGAGGGAGACGTCTGTAAAGACCTCGATTCAGCTCGCTGGCTGGCCCAATGGAGCCCCTCGGGTCAAGTTTTCCACATTGGCCCAGAAAATCAGACTGCGCATCACCAATTGTGCAAAGTGAGCATGCGGAGATTCCGCGTCGGGGACTCAGCTTCAGAGGCCGAAAGCACATCTGTCGGGGCCGCACGTGGAGAAGGCCCAATGGTACCACCACAGTGTTTCCCCTACATTCATTCCGCTGATGGATTTCGAGCGCCGCTGCTGAAATTTCACATGATCATTAATATCAATGCGCTACAAATGATGTTTACTCGCACTGTGTGAACGCAACAACACACGACGTTATTTTGGACTTGTTCTGAGTCATCAACGAGCGCATCAAATCCTATCGGATCCTCTAAGGACATCAACGTAACAGGTAACGTTCAAGCTTATTCACGGTCTATATAGCGAGTAGCGCAGGTAACATAGCGTGAACGTAACAGCGTAACTCCTTAGGGCAGTTAGCAGGAAGAGGAAGTGATGGTGATAGCGAATGGAGCTGCAGTGATTCAGAAAGATTATTAGTAAGTTGGCAGAAAATGTACATTTTGCCAGTTAATAAATGCTATAGCTACTCAAGCCAACAGTCTTAAGCCATATCCTTTTATCCATTGTGTCAGGACAGAGACAGACTAAATGAAGTAGGTATGTGCACTCAGAATGAAGTTGTTCCGATCTTTATACACAAAGCAAACGTAGGCTATAAATTCAATTCATACATGTATACAACGGATATAATCTGTAACGCGCATATAGTGGATATAGCTAATCTGTTTTATGCGTACAACGGATTTTGTCCGTTTTATGCATATAGTGGATTCCGCTTCATACGAACAAAATCAGCTGGTCCAATTGAATCCGTCATACGCGAGTTATACTGTATGGGTATATAATTATTATGTTTTATAAAGACGTAAGTCATCGTTTGTTGCGTTGCGGAGAGGTTAGCTGTATGAGGGAACGATTTTTTTTTTTTTTGGGGGGCGACATTCCCTACAGGCCTCGCTAAATCTCTTCAGCTCATAACAAAGTGACTGTCAGGCTAGTTAGGAAGGCTGTTACCATCAGTAATTTCCAATCTATTATAATGTTAAGCCTGGTCATAAACGAAGTGTAACTCTTCATTGATGCGGTTCGCAAGCTAGCAGACACTCGGGAATCTGTCTAGTTAGCTCACTGTGGCGCACTCTGACCACTTCAGTTGCGAATGTCAAACCCTGTTTACATCGGACTTGCGAGCAGGTTGCGACCGAAAAATGGACAAAAATCGCCATCACTCTCACTGACTCTTGATGAGGTTGCAAATAACTCTCAATAAACTCTCAATTGTCTCGAATTAAATCTCTCTGATCTCTTTCACTCTCTATCGAACTCGAAGGGGTTTACAGTTGTTTTGAGCTGTTCAAAAAAATCGTGTGTGCGAGTGGTCAGAAATAAATGCAGATCTCAAAAACAATCGAAATGAGCTCTTATAACTCTCAAGTCACTCTTAACTCAGTCTCACAGGTCTTGATGGGCACTTGATGGACTCTCAAACAGGTTGCATAAATAATCTCCAAATATCGGAATATTTTCATTATGCGACTATGGCGATCGTTTTTGCGAGCTGAACAAGAGCCCATTGCAATACCTTCAAGAGCAAAAAAATCATGGCGAGTGAAATTGCGAGAGCATCAGTGATGGATGGGATCGAAATTTGACCAATGGCAATCAGTGAGAGTGAAATTGCAACCAATGGTGAGCTTCCATGCGACTCTTTCTGAGAGTGGGTTTCCTATATAAAGCCATTGTTTTAATCGGTTCATCACTTGCTGCAACGATCGCATCAACAACACAAGACCAAGTGAGACCAAACAAGAGAAAGGAGAGTCATCGTAAATTATGTCGCATAGATCGCCTAATTTTTATTAATGTATCTCAAATGTGGTCTCACCGGGAGTTTGGTGTGAATGCAAATTAGCGATTAGATTGGAGAGTATACAAGACTTGTGCGAGTTCATCAAATCCTAGTGATCTCACTAGTCGCAGCAGTCGCCATTTCAGTCGTATTTTGGTGTAAACAGGGCATCAGTGAATGAGTTGACGTTAGAATTAATACTGTCGATCTAGCTGTGACTAGGCCCACTCTTTTTTTAATAGGGTAAGCTGTTCTTCAATGTAAGGTTAAAATGTAGATTAGGCCTACAACATTAGCGAGGTTTGTATTCCACCAGCTACCTTGTTGATAAACGTTTTCCAAATAAAAAGATCGCAAGTCATATCCTGATACAGTGGTAGGTTAATAAACCGTAATCCGATTTTAAGATGAGTGTCAAACTGGTTAAAGAGAAAGGTGAACGGTGATCACGGAGGAGCTAAGGTTAGTGAAGGAAATTAGGGCAGGCAACATCAAATTGCCTTCAAAAAATTTCTGTGTTAAGCCACCCCATTATGCTAATATCTTTTGTGACAAAGAAAAGTTTAAAATCAATACAAGAATGGTACTTTGTGACTAGTTCAACTATGGTCATGCTTTATAATCAGTATCTAGTGTCAGCAGATAACTTGAATCTGTTGATTGTTTGGCAAGTTGTAATTTGGCCAGAAAACTCACCAGAAGTCCCCACTTAAAGTGCAATTTTTCAAAATTTTCCTTTTGGGGGAGAATTCCCCCGGACACCCCTCCTTTGCTAGGTTACCGACACATAGCACTGCTGCTACAAAAAATTATATAGGAAACACTGCACAATGTGTGCCAGACATCATGCCTAACAGGGACATGACCGTCAGCGCTGACACCTTCCGGGACAACATTATTCTTCGTACCAGCCGCAGCAATGCCTTGCGCCGCTCGTCGGACAGGCGCGCATGCCCTGATGCCGCGTCCAAGGTGAGTCCCAGGTATGCCACAGTCTGCGACGGTGTCACCATGCTCTTCTCCCAATTTATCGCGAACCCCAGCTGTGATATGTGGAGAATCAGGCGCTTTGCTTGTTCTACGGCTTCAACTGGTGAGTTGGCCCGGAGCCAGTCGTCCAAGTAGTGTAGGACTCGCATCCCCTGAAGGGGGGGGGTTGGTGGGGAGCGTCTTTCAAATTTGGAGTGAGTAGCCCTGACTTAACTTTCTGTCAAACCATGGGGGTAAATGACACAGCTGTCCCCATACTTGCAGTCTATCTGACAGTGGGCGCGCCTGAGAGCGGGGGGCGCTCATAAATTCTGAAAGCTGATCCAGGCCCTCTCTGCTGCTGGGGTTGTGGGGAGAAACCCCACCCCTGCCCAAGGGGGGCCATCTCTGAAAGGGATGTTCGGAATCTCCAGTGCGGGAAGCGCTAGAAATTCCAGGAAAACAGCTTTAGAAAGTTCATATTTATGTTGCCGACGACAGCCTTCATTCAATGAAGACACTTCCATTAGCTAATGAACAGGCAATTGTATTGAATTGGCACTGACTGACACAGCACACCCCGGGAACTGCACTCGGATCGCTCGGGTCGCTCGCACCATAGTCTAATGTTCTTACTATTGTGCAATCCGCCACGTGGTTAGTTTCAGCACTTGTAACCACTCGAATATGTGAGGGCGGGTAAACAGAGGTTAACACACTTATATTGGTCAAAAGACACGTGGAGTTGGATGAAAACTGTGCCGCAGTAACCATCATGGTGCTTTCAGATTGCATGCAGTAGCCGCACCGCTGTACGCTGAACCCCATTGGGTTCAATCGTTTCCCCAGCGCCAGAGCAGTTTGCCGCTGCTGTGGAGCAGTGCAGAAAGTGTTGCGTTTCCACGCCCATAACCACGCCTCTGCCGTGCTACTGTTTACTGCGGCCGAAGTTCAACTTGTTCAACTTTGATCACCAAACGCATGACTTAGTGGTCAGAAAAAAACCGGCTGGAACTTTCTGAGGAATGGTGTGCTTAACTGAATGTATGGGGTGACATCTGACATATTCAGTGTAAGGCTGGGGATGTGCATTAGGCTGCACTTTTCATGACAAGGTATCGTCTTTATTTAAGACATTACAGAAACAAACAGAAACGTACATCCCTGTACCATCATTTGTCACGGGGGAGGCAGCGCCGTGCTGCTGTAGCAGGTCGTGACATCCCCGCTTGGGCTGTACAGAGCAGCACACCAGCGAGCCGGTGGGCGTCCTGCCAAGCCACGTTGTCCCCTCCCCAACGGGTGTGGAGGAGCGACCGCTCTGCCAGAGAATTTCCTGTCAAGCCAACGATATTCATGGCAGATGCCGCTTGTGCACTGTCAATGAACATCTTGTCCGTCAACTTAGCCTCCTACTCGCCTCTGGGTAGGAGGGGTCGTTGCTGGGACTGGACAGTGAGCTCCAGCCTGAGCTGGTTTAACAGCGGTGCGTCTACAGGCGGGGCGCCGCAGAGGAACTCGGTCATCCAACAAACCACAGCTGAGCAGGAGAGGAACCGCACGGCTGAGAGTGAGACTTTGGCCGGAGATGCCCACACACTCGGTACAAAGTCTTGAAAAACTGGATAACATGGGGCCACTGCCACAAGTGTGGACGGTCGCACTTTCTAATATGTGCCGAACTCCCATCGGCATGGTGGGGGCGCTCACAGGCTCGGTGGGAGTAGAGGACAACTGCAAGCCTGACAGTATGGCAGCCAATTCCAGGACCGCTGTGTAGTCTTCTCTCAGTTCTGGAGGTGCCCATTCATGCATGGGCTATGAGCGTCTTCCCAAGCTCAATACATCATCCTCGGAGGCAGAGGGCTTGCTAACTAGCTCACTAATGGCACTGTCTAGAGGCACATTAGTAGAGAAGTGAGCCACACTTTTCTCCCGGACAGGCATGGGGAGCGCAGCGCTCCTTCGGTGCAACGGTCTGAGGTGGGCTCGAAGACCGCGATGATGATGGTGAGCTATCTCCTAGCATTATTTTCTTCGGGGCTGAAGATTTAAGGGAGTCAAGTGAAAGAGCCACTATATAGCCAGGAGGGGGATGGATATGCAAATTTATTCAGGCGGGCTGCTGCGCAGCAAGGGATTGGCACTAGCGGAGCTGTTAGAGGGTGGAGCCCATACAGAGTAGATCATTTGAATCACCTGTGCTGGAGCAGGGAGAGATCTAAAACATGCAGGACAGGTGGGCCTCCAGGAGAGGTTTGGGGAATAGGGCTCTATGGCACCAGCAAGTAAAAAAAAATCTCTGGCGCCGCCTCCTTCTTCGTTGAGGTTTTACAGCAGTTGGCATCCAAAATGTTGCATTATTGCCACCTTTAAAACTTATTTGCCCTTATCCTTTTTTCAAACCTTTCTTTTCAGCTAGGTCTTTTTTCAAAAACACATTACCATATTCAAATATCTGGCGCTGCCACTGCATCTTTAATTTATTTGATACGGTTGTATGAGGACATACAGGCTTTCAGAAGGGGGAGGGTGTAACTATGTTGATATTAAACATAGGAAATATTTGATCATATATATAATTTTGATGTTTTTATAATGTATGTGTTTATTTTCACTTGGTAATGAATAATTATACAACTTAAATGTTTCTTTGAATGTCTGAATATAATTGAGTTAAATTTGTTAAGAATTAATTTTGCATTGCATGGTATGAACGGACCAATCTCGGGAGGGGTCAGAGTTGAGGGCAGGAGAACGGAGAAGAGAAAGGAGGTGGAGGACAAGCGTACAAGGAGGGGTTACGACCGTATACTGTATAAAAAGATGGATGAAGCTACCGTGACAACACTAATTGGTTTCAGCATACCATGAAGGAAGCCTCGATTTTGGCAATTTGAATTGCACCATTTTGTCATTTTGAAACCGGATGTGGTTTCTATTGGATGAGAGCGTGAATTGAAGATCCGGGGAGGAACGTGGCTCTGGATCTGACCGTATCGTACGAGGACCAGAGAATAGCCACGCCCCTAAAGCATATTCTGGCTTTATCCTTTATTCTAGTCTATATGCGACCATAATTTACAAAAATGAACATCATGATATATTGAAGGAGACTTGAAAATTGCTATAGCTACCATAAAATAATGTGAAAAATCATTATTTAAATGAAAAATCAGGTGGGAAAGTAGAGTAATTTTCTCAGTAGCTTCTATACCATTGAACTTCTTTCTGCAACCACCTACGTCGCCATCTACTGGCCATTAAATAGAATGCCATTTTACGGTGCTTCCGCATGGGCTTCATTTTTCAGACCAGGGTGCCGCGTCCATCTTTTTATACAGTCTATGGTTACGACACAAGCTATCTGGGGTTAATTTTGCCTTTGTGTGGGTACCAGCACACATAAGAGAAACAGGAGATGAACTGGCAGACAATAATGCTAAAGAAGCTGCCCTTTTGCCTGAGGTTAGTCTAAATAATACTTATAGTAAATCAGAGATAAAAAGCATAGTTAAGTCCAAGCTAAAAGAGAACTGGCAACCAAGAGTGGGATAAAGCAAACATAGGGAGAGGCTGTTATAACATCCAAAGGTAATAGGGCAATTTGGTCACACCCGTTTAAATAATACATTGTTTTTAATTAAAAAACATGGTAATGGCTACTGTAATGAGTGTAAACCTCAGACATTAGTGACCACAGAGCGCGTGTTAGGAATAGGATCATGTATTAAATATAATTAGGCAAGGCAACAACTTATTCAGCAACTTCAAGGAGAGGGTGTCGGCCTACCTTTCAGGACTTGACACATATTGCAGAAAATTTCTGGTGAGTTATGTTTTAAATTTTTATTTTTTGGAAGAACTGGGTTAAACGAGACTGTGAGGTAGGAATATCCAGACCCGCACTCCATTTCAGAAGGTGGCGGTAATGCACCGAGCGATGTTTTTTTGAAACCGAATAAATAGAAGAAGACACAAGCAGTGTTGTTCGATAGAAAGTGATATCGCCTATCGTTTGTTGAAAGTTATCAACACGAAGGCTGTTCAAACCTACAGGGGTCAAAGAGGAGTTTTCAGTCGAGTGTATGATAGTAAAACACTGTTCAATTGCGTTTGAACCGACATTTAGGTGAAACTAATTCAGCTGCTCAGTTGCCTCTGTGACCACCTATGGACTGTGCACCGAGCGGCTAGCGAGATGGAGCAACATTTAACCGTATGGACGGAAGGAGACCAGATCACCAAGCACCGAATTAACGAACATTGCTGAGTTCCTGGTTGATTTACTCTCCTTTGCTGCGCCGATACCGCCTTTGTCCAGCTTTGGTTTCTTTGCCTGTAGAGGCTAACAAGCTGGAGCAGCATCATTTGGATTGAGGTAGTGTTCATTTATTTTTTTGGTAAGAGTACCATACACAACCTCCAGCAAAAAAAAAAAAAAAACTTTTTCGGCTTACCTTACTGTTTAGATGCCAAGTGAAGTATTTGGGTGTGGAAAACCGTCGACCGTACATCCAGTAAAGATAATTTACACTTTAATTTCTACAGCGGCTTTTTTTATGTTTCCGCAGTGTAGACGCCACTAAGGCGTATTACTGTCCTCCGCCAGTCAACTTTACAGCTTGCATTGGACGCATTTGAAAGAAGGGGGGAAAAAACCCACCTCTGCAACAAAACCCTAACTCATTATTTCGATTTCAGAATTAATGCCACGTAATTCAATTGCATTTGACTCTCGCCAAATCCTCTCCCTAAAATCTCCTGAATTTCCTCTCCCTTTACATCAGTAATACCAAGTACCTCCCTTGCTGCATGGACCACCATCCTAATCCTATCCGTCAATTTCCTTTGCACAATTTATAAGCATTGCCCCAAATGCCAAAAATCTCCTCTTATCTAAACTTATAAGTTCATTGTCAGACCTAGGTTCTTTTATCACTTTCTTTGCAGTACGCAGTACCTCAATCACATTTCCCTTTTCTATCTTCGCCTTCTTTGCAGCTTCGGCATGTGATTACAAGTTACTTTGGGTCCCCTCCGTGAGAATGATTGACAGGATAGCGCCAACCAATCAGCGCTCTCGTTTGCTAGAATGCGCGCGCACACCGGTAGCAACGACACGTTTCCTGGACAAACAAACGAAGTTTGATTTGGCGGCGAATCTGAATCTGAAATGTCGAAACGTTGTAGCCACGGGCTTTGCAACTCGGATACGAGATATCCAAATTTCCTCAGAGGTCCATAGGATTAAAATATTGACAGCATGTAATTATTCTGACCCCTGACCATTGATTAAATTTAGCTTAATTCTAGGCTGACAAGATACGCTCTGCTTCAAAAGGCATACTAGTGATGTATGCTGTACATGTAGTAGGGACCTCACGAAAATAGGATACATGTTACACGAGTTTTGCAGTCAGCAGAAAAATGGTAATGTTTTTCATGGGTCTGGGACATTTTGAAACTCTAAAAAGATAACTTACCCTGCTTGACAAGAGCAGTGGGTGTCGGAAATGTTTCTAGATCCGATGACCAGGTGCAGCTTGTGAGGTGACTCATTTTTTCGCTGACTTCGGTACGATCGGGCACTGACAGCAATGCCACTGACAGAGCCCTCGTTAATCATCGCCACCTCATGGAAAAAACCCTCACTAAAGTATTTGAAGCCCGTTTGTCTACTTTTCATGGAAATGTTCACATCCTTCAAAAACGAGATGGAAAAATCGACCGGCAGGTCTCTTAAACGGGCGCGGTGACAAGTGGGTTTGCCATTTGACTGCGCCATTTTCTCGACTGTTTGTCCAGGTCGGAGGTCACGTGATAAAGGGGCGTGGCTACGGCCTCTGTGCGGAGGGGTCAATTTCATAATCCCCCCCGCAATGAAAGCAAACCGCTTGCTCTTTCGTAAATTTACATTCAGCCTCTGAACACCCCGAGTTGCCACATCGTCTACATCTATACATTTTCGCCCTACATACTGCAGCAACATGCCCGTATTCTTGGCACCAAAAACATCAGAGTGGCACCTTTCATAGGCTCTCAACCGATAACTCACGTAATCCAAATTGATCCAGTCTGGTAATTCTTGATTAAATTCCAGCAACACTGCCATACCGTCTTTCCCTTGTCTGAAACTTTTCAAGCGCCGAGCAGCGCAAACTCCCTCCACCTCCAAAAAAGCGTCAACCTTCAAAGAATATGGTACACTGCTGATCACACCCTTCTTAGTTTGCTTTGGATTCATTTTAAAACAGGATACGGAAGAAAGATCAAAAGTACACATTTTCAAGAGCTTTTTACCTTTGTTTCTTTGATGTGCATTCAATGACCACAATACAGATTCGACTTACCCTAACAACCTAAACATCCCCGATTTCCTTTTTAACAAATTTCCCAACAAGGTGAGTGTCACTAAATATTTTATTGTTCCATCGATCACAAACCGCTTTCATCCCTACAACAAATAACCCTTCATTGATTTCATTTTCACTTCCTTTTCTTTTTACTCCCCTCCACCTCATCACTCTCCATTTCTCTGAAATTAAATCCCCAATCAATAGCTAACTATTCACCAAAATGCCAAACTTTCCAAATTCTGCCGCCAGAAAATCCTTCCACAGCAGCTATTTGTGCTACTAGCTTATAAAGGTGGCACTGTTGACAATACTGGGCCATGCACAGCATACGCATATTTTGCGATATCGCGTAGGCATCCGCGTGCCACTGCATGGGCAAGCGCTCAGTTTCCGTGCGCTAGTGTGTCATTGGTCTATTATGTTTTCAATCGGCTTTTAGTTTACCTTAGGCGGATGAGCGCATGATAGTTTGGGTGTCATTCGGTTTAGGAACTTCTTTTCTACCATTGAAAATGAATGTAGACAATAATGCCCACCATGTAAAGCATGCCATTTGAGGGTACGGCAAAAGAGATGCTATTTAAGCTGGGTGCAGATTTCTCCACATTTCAGAAATGAAGTGTTTGCATTTGTAGATTAACGTCTTTTGAAGCTAACCAGCCTAGTTTGAGGACATGTCATGCCTGTTAAAACTTTAATATTGACTGAGTGGAGGTCATTTCAGAGATATCAGATTTTATTCATGGAATATTCCTAACATGATATAGAATGACCTTGTGTTAAAAAAAAAAAAAAACTGTTCATCACCAGAAAATTACTTTAGCTGGATTATCACAGGCAGGGATTTGGGTGACCTATAGACAATTGCAAATGACGAGACATCTGTCTTGTTGTGTTTTCATTTTGGTAAGGTGGGAGGATGTATTGGGGCTCGATGCATAGGCTACTAACATGAAAGCCCATCCGGGTAGGCTATTCGGAGAGCTAGGCCACTTTTAGAATGGTTTAAAAAAAATCAATGGCCCAATCGCAGGGCTGCCAAATTTCTTCACATTCTCAACCATATGGCGTAGGTCTCGCATATTTTTCAGACAAATTCACAGAAGTCAGCGATTGTTCAGTCAGCGCGTAAAGTAATGAGATTCTTACGAGGAATTGAAGTCCTTTTGCAGGGCAGTTTCAGTTTCACTAGCATAGCGGTGGATTTTACCACTAGTAACACGGCGATTTTGACTGTGGACCTCTTTGCACTTTTTATAGTTTTTCAGCTGTCCGTCTGTCCATCCGTCTGTCTGTCCGCACTTTGCCATGGCTATAACTTTTGATCGGCTCATGATAGGACTTTGATACTTGGCATATGCATTGCTTGTGAGAAGGCATTCCAGATGGGGTCATGACTTTTGATCTTGTGACCTTCACCTTGGAGCATGACGTTTGGTGACAAAAACTTTAACATGGGCCATAACTTTTCATTAGCTAGTAATAGGCATTTTATACCTGGCATATGTATTCCTTAGGATAAGGCCTTTCTGATGAGGTAATGAATGTTGACCTTGTGACCTTGACCTTTAACCTTTGATGGACTCATGATAGGCCTTTAATGGTTAGCATGTGCATGTTATGTACGGGGGCATCAGTGTTTCACAAACACATCTTGTTTTTAACTTGGGGATTAAAAGCAATGAATGCGTGTCATGATCTTTTCGATTGTTTGAATGGAATAAGACCATTTGAAATGTCTTTATGCAATTCCATTGCTTCCAATTCCTGAGTCATGAAAAGCGTGAGAATTCCAGAGCCACAATCGATTTCTATGTCACTAGTGGGGAAATGAACTGTGATGTACGTGAAACTGATAAACTTTCATGCACAAAGACTTTAAAGAGCTGAATTAGACACATTTTAATGTCTTTAAAAATGTATGAAACGGTGCATACTTAGAATATGTAAAATCGAATGCATTTAATTTTATGATGTTTCCGTTTTTTTTTTTTTAAAAAGAATTAAAAATGACCATTTTGAGCGACCTTAGATGTCCTTTTCTGAAAAATTAGTGAACGGTCACGTGACCAGCAGGTCAAAGGTGGGACGTCACTGTTAGTAGTCGATACGGCAGGTCGCCATTAATCAGCGCGAAATACCAATTGAACACACGTACGGATCGTAGAAAAAGCTGCCTTTTAGCGTAGATTCGGCAAAATGCGAACAAATTGTGTTGTTTGAGGCTGTAGCCGGACATCCAAAGACAAATCGGCGAGTTTTTGCGGATTTCCGAGCGAAGCCAAAGACCACGTTCATACACCTCATCCCCAGTTCCATCATTGGCCTCATTCTCACCCTCCTCAAGCACTGAGTTGTCATGTTCTTCATCACTTGATATCTTGTCTTCATTTGACTCGGATTCCACCTCTTCATACTCCAACGGCGAGTCCTGACAATCTCCTTCAAAAAAACCATTTGCTTCTTCCGTGTCGACCTCAAATTCGAGAGGTGTCGGGCAGGAAAGTTGATTCGAGCACGCCATTGAAGAAAGCAGTAGTAGTGATAACGTGTTGTTTTTTTTTCCCGCATTAACTAGTTCATGAGTTCAACAACAACATCACTTGGGAATCACTTGACTGCATCCTGATAATGGGATTTGTCACGGAGTTGCCACAACAGCGATCCAGTAGCCCAAATGGGCTACCTTTGACAGTCTTTGACGATAAATAACCAAGTAAAATAACATCCGATTTATTTATTTAATCAGTTCGCCTGTACACCCTATATAGTTATGGTTAGTAGGTTAGTTAGTTAGTAGGTTTAGTTAGTTGGTTAGTTTATTAGTTACTTAGTTAGTTACTTGGTTAGTTAATTAGTTACTTACTTAGTTACTTAGTTGGGTTAGCCTACTGTCTCAGTTTAGGACATACTCTGCAACAATAATGTATAATCTGAACTGGACTACCAGGACCAGTACCGAACCTGATCGCATTTTGTTTGATTCGGGAAGTGATGTAGTAGAGAAAATTGGAAATACCGGAAGCTCAGACAAAAAGAAAGAAAGAAAAAAATCGCTGGACTAGTGGACGAAAAACCAGGCGAAAAACGCCTTTTTATTTTTACTTGGCCTACAATAGGGCAGCGACGGTACCAGCTCTAATTCACATGCAATGTATCGGTGCATCTCAGCACGATGCGTGATGCAGCATCTCAGCACGATGCAGGGGTGCAAATTCCCCGGCAAATTCCTCCTGAAAGCACGGGTAAAAGGCGAAGTGGATACCTAATTTCATTTTCTACTGTGATCACGATACTTTCCTTCATGTAAGTGTTGATATTTTCTCCTGAAAGCAAGCTTGATTTGTAAATTCACATGGAAATCGCTCGTGGTTGGGGATGGGAATGAAGTTCGATCGACTCACTCAATGTGTGTTGTTTTACGTGCAGCCACCGGTCACTGATGACATTGCCTTCAGCACGACTCCGTACGATGACGTAGGGGTTGCTAATTTGCATATAACGGGGATTGGCGATCGTTTCACAAACTAGCTAGAAATCAAGTTTCTCGAGTGCCAAAACCCACTTTTTAAACCCCAAATTTACAGTCTTCCCGATCGAATTTTTGAAAAATTCAAACTGTATTTTGTTATACAGAACATATTCTTCAAATGTGCGAAATAAAACAATATTTTTTCCAAGAAATATTTCAGCTCTTTAATTCTGCAAGAGACTCTCTTGAATGCAGATTAATTGAATAATTGCTGACTACAGCACATGAACGCGAATGTCACTAAGAAGCGTGAGACTTGAGTCGAATGCGTTGGAATTGGCTGCTCTGCAATCGAGAGGGCTGTGAGACATTTTGTCTAATTTATTAAATAGGCTGGTAAAATTGCCACTATGAAACGGCCATTGTTATACGTGTTGATGGCATTTCCAGCATTGCATCGGCCTCCTCTTCAGATTCGGGGTCATATATCACAAATATTGCCTATTCGTGACGATCCGTCAATATTAACCCTCACAGGCATGCTCTTGGCAATTGAATCCTGGGATCCACTCGATGCAACCCAGGATAAAGCCTGGGCTTCCTTGATGGACTTAACTTGTCATTTTGTGTTATTTGTTGTGTGTGTGTGTTGTGAGTAGTAATGGCTGCAACTTGATTCTATCTTTAAGTATTTTATTTGGTGACTATATAAAATGTTTTGAAAAATATACTGGATGATATTAAAGGCTTGAAAATAATTCATTTGAATATTAGAAGTCTGGTACCTAAGATTGATTTACTTCGTACATGGGTTTACTTACATCAGCCGAATATCATTACACTTTCTGAAACATTTCTTAACAGTGATATCTCAGATAATGAAATTGGTATCAGGAACTATGTCCTATATAGAGCTGACAATCACAAGGCATGGAGGTGTGGCTATTTATGTTTCTGCTGACATTGCATCTGAAATAGTTATTCATACTATTGGTACACAGGGTTTTGAAGCAGTTTTTGTGAAAATTATATTACATAGCTCAAACAAATGTTTACATATAGGTAGTATCTACAGACCACCCTCCTCCCCAGTGGACTCCTTTGATAACCTGATTTCAACTATCACTTCTATATCTGCCATGAATGAATTAATCTTACTAGGTGACTTTAACAGGAACTGGCTAGATAAATCATCTAATACAATTAAAAGAAAATTCACTAGTATAAATCTCACCCAGCTTATAGATGAACCAACAAGGATCACTAAGACAACAAGTTCTTTGTTGGATTGGATACTGTCTTCACATCCTTATAGGATTACTAAATCTGGTGCTATGTCTGATTGTTTTAGCGATCACTCTATTGTCTATTGTGTATGGAAAATTAAACTCTCCAAATCACCACCAAAGTTGATAAAGATCAGACAACATAGGAAAATGGATACTGATTTAATCTGTCGTGACTTGATCAATATAACTTGGGATCGTTTTCAACTAATACCTAATGAACAAGATGCTTGGGACTATTTTTATACTGAATATAATGAAGTGCTAGATAGACATGCTCCGTGGAAAATGGTCAAGGTTAAGGGTGAACATCTTCCCTGGATCACCCCAGAACTTATCAGTCTCTTTAGATCAAGAGACAAAGCATGGTCAATTTACCGTAGTACGAGAAACAATGACGATTGGGAAAAGTAGAGACAACTTAGAAATCAGAGTAAAGTCAAAACTCGTAATGCCAAATCTAATTATTATAAAGAATGTCTGAGCTCTGACTTCAGGAATCCAAAACAGTTTTGGCGAAAGATTAAATCAATTACAAATGCTAAAGAAAAGCATACTATTAACCAAATAAGAATCAATGATACTATTTTACACGACTCCTTATCTGTCGCCCAAGCACTAAATCATCATTTTTCCTCTGTTTGTTCTACCCTTTTTCCCGTATCTTATACCAATGACTGCCGTGGCTACACTTCACCTTCTATCAGCCCTTCCTTATCTTCATCGTTTTCATTTAGAAAAATTACACCAACTGAAGTGCTGAATGCTATTAAAGAATCCAATGGAAACAGTAGCGCTGGATTTGACGGCTTGGAGAACAGATATATTAAATTAGCCGCCAATGTTCTTATGTATCCACTCGCTGAATTATTTAATCTCTCTCTCTCCACTAATGAATTACCTTACATCTGGAAATTGGCAAGAATCACTCCACTTTATAAAGCAAATGATGTCCTCGATTGTAATAATTATAGACCTATATCCATTATCTGTTCAATTGCAAAAATCATGGAAAAACTGGTCTATTCTCAACTGTCAGCATACATAAAGATTAATAATATTTTATCGCCCTCTCAGTCTGGATTCAGATCCAACCACTCAACAACTACTGCCTTGTTGAAAATAACAAATGACATTTTTACTGCTGCAGGGTATGGTGAAATCACTGGTGCAATTTTTGTTGATTTAATCAAAGCTTTTGATTTTGTTGATCGGTATCTATTATTGGATAAGCTTTATACCATTGGACTATCTAAAAATGCAATTTTATGGTTTAGTTCTTTTTTACATAATAGAAAACAGTGTGTAGTTATAGACGGAAAATGTTCAGACTTGTTGGTGCAGGAAAGAGGAGTGCCCCAAGGATCAACCTTGGGACCTCTTCTTTTCTCTATATTTGATAATGATTTGCCGTCCATATTTACATATTCCTTTGTGCAATTATATGCAGACGACACCGTCATTTACACTTCAAAATCTGATTTATCTGAAGTCCAAACCGCCATCCAGTCGGATTTCAATATTCTTGAAGAATGGCTCTTTCAAAATAAATTACTTCTAAATAAAAACAAACTGAAATCCATTTCAGATTCATGTAAAATATCTTATAATGATGGTACAATTCTGCAGAATGTCGCTGAAATTAAATACCTTGGTGTCTGGTTAGACCCAACTTTGTCTTTTAAAGCTCACGTTGACCATATGGTAAGGAAGGTGAACTGTCGCATTAATATGTTGTACAGATCCAGAAATTGTTTTACATATAGTGTCAGAAAGAAACTTGCTATGCAACTTATTTTTCCAATTTTGGACTATTGTGATGTTGTGTATATCTCTGCTTCTAAATCTGTGTTAGCTCCCCTGACCATAGTTTATAATAGAATTTGCAGATTTATACCACAATGTCCTTATTTTACACATCACTGTCTCATGTACCAATCTCTTCAGTTTCCTTCTCTACACGCACAACGTCAGTTACATTGGTCTCAATTCATTTTCAAATGTATTCACTTTAATTACCCTCCTTATCTTAAACAGTATTTTGTCCAACTGACCTCTAATTATCAAACCAGACGCTCTATTCACCCCTACCTTTCTGTTCCACGTACCAGAAACACAACCGGTAGAAAAGCATTTATGTTCAAAGCACCAAACGATTGGAATCACCTACCCATATGTATCAGATCTTCTGCATCTCTCGGTTGCATTAATTATGCCCTATCCTCACATCTTGAAATTACTTGTTCATGCTTTCATTGAATTTGTCACCATATGTTGCTGAATATTTGTTCAAACCCAGTTGCTACCTGTCTGATTGATTTTGTTTGTCTGTCTAGATTTTGTTTCTGCTCCTTTTGTTTGTTTGTTTGTTTGTTTTCTTGTGTGTGTACGTATGTATTTCATTGAATTGTATTGTACTGTTCTGTAACTTTTGGTTGTACTGTTATGAGTTTTGTCTTATGTTGATGTGAGGCGTGCAGGACCCCCTCGAAAACGAGTTGTGACAACTCAAGGGGTTGTTATCCTGCTGATAATAATAAACAACTTAAACAACAATATGGGGCCGAAATAGGACGTCGTGCACGCAGGCCTGCGGCTCGCAGACGGTTCCGTACGGTGTTGGGGTGAATGAATCTACGTCGTCCTTGGACTTGAGCAGCCGTTCTTGTCGCTGGTAGTGTTCGGTCTCGGACATGATCCCGTACGATCTGACGGTCCTGACGTGCCGTTGTCACACGTTGTTGACCCGGTCGAGGATGGTCCCGAGTGCTCCCCGTTTGCAGAAACCTTTGATGGAGTCTTGTGATCGTTGTGTGTGCGCAGTGTAGTCATCTGGCAATTTCCCTGGTGCTGGCGCCAATTTGAAGCATGCCTATGGCACGTTCCCGTTCAGGGGCTGTAAGTCGCTGCATAGTGTCGACGTTTCACAAGTGTCAGTGAAGAAGTGAAATTTTATTCGGATTCACATGCTTTTAAAGGCAATGTGTGCACAAATTCAGATTGAAATTCATTTTCCTGTGGTGTGCGTGCAAGATGTTGTGCTTTTGAAAAAAATTGCCTAGCGTTACAGTTAACTTGAAATTCTCGCATTTCTTGCACCTGGCATGTAGGGTGACGTCACTGTAGTGTTGTTGTTTTATAAAAATTTATATTGAAGTTCATTTAAACTTAAATATTGACTTTTTTCAAGTGGTGCGTTTTCATTTGTACTCAGTATATTTTATTTGAGGTATCATTTATATGTATAGCACTAATTCAGCAGAAATCCGGGCGATTCAGTGCTGATATGATTTTATCCTATGTTTTGCTGCATGCTTATTTACTTGCTTGGTGTTTGAATTGTGTTCGGTTGAGGTAAAAATGGTTTACATGAGCTTTTGGCCGAGTTTCTTCACGAAATGTGGATATGCCGCTTGACATTGTCGCTTTTTGAAAAAAAGCTGTATTTAGAATGCGTAATACTACGCCCCGGTACCGGGGTTAATTAAGGGGTCAGTTCTTAAGGGCTTAAACAAGTTGTCACATGATAGGTTTTCAACAGCTGAGGATAACTATATTTTTAATTCCTTGAAAATGTATTAGGCGCTCTAAGGGTTAATTATGAAGATTGGCTTTATATGGCTGAGGGAACATTCTGTGCAAACTGGACTGGTAAAAGTGATTTATTGAACAGAATGTTAAAAACATTTAGGGGGCCGCCAAGCCAATGTTGACCTGGAGATAAAAAAAAGAAATTGAAATATGCATTATGATTGGTCATTATAAGTGGAAAACTCATTGTAATAAATTGCTAAACTGTAAAAATGTAAATAATCATGTATAATGAAATAAATACATTGAAACTAATTAATACTATTGTCATTCCATTACAATTTGCCTCTTGTAATTCCGTGACATTGACTTTTTGAAATTTCTTGCCCATAAAGCAGGGTTTAAGTCAGTATTTGTTTCTATAACTTAAAGTATTAACAAAAAATATGATTGGAACATCACTTTCTGGATAGTGAAACACAACATTAAAAAACCACGTCAATTTTGTGTAATTCCGTGACGGAGTTGTTTTTGCTTGTTTCTTCTGGGAAAATTTCTCAAAAAATATATTTTCACTTAATAATATTAAAGAACAAGTTAATACCTTCAATATGACACATCATACTTGATTTTATCTTATTTAGTAGTAGAGTTACAACTCAAAATGTAATGGGACTGTAATTCCGTGACAGCTTGGCGGCCCCCTTTATTAAAACTGGCAACCAAGATGACGTAGTCTGACACCAACTTGCTGTCCAATCTGAGTGCAAGTCTGGTGTTGTCCTGATGTTGTGATCAGCATAATAGTTTGATGATGTTATCCCAGATGACTTTACGGTTTCCTTTCACAGTTTCAGTGACATAATCTGAGTGCCTCACTGTTTGTTCTCTAATACCAAACCCTCGCCCTTATCCATGTCTACTCAAAAACATAAGCACAAAAGCAGTTTCAAGTGACAATTTTCTCATATCAGCACCGTTAGGTGCACAGTAGAGGTGGGCATGATTAGAATCAAAATCGATTACAATTATGTGTAACCGTAATCATCCTTTTTCAATAGTGTCTAATCGTAATAAAGATTTTGAATATGTGTAATCGTAATCACTGACAATTTTTTGTGTAGTCGTAATCATCTTGCATTGTAATCGTAATCACAATAGAAGAGAAATTTTTCCTACTCACATAATTTTTATACTTAAGCTCTTAGGTAGAGCAAGATGCTCTGGAATGTACGAAAAAATGGATAATGTTTTTCATTCTAATTTGCTTGAATCTGAAAATAATTGCTTTAAGATCATTAATGCCAGATGAAAGTATTGTTATTAAACCAGCTGACAAGGGGGGTTCTGTTGTGGTTCAAGACAAGACCGCATATATTGAGGAAATTGAAAGACAATTGAGTGACACTGACTCGTATATTTTGTCATCTGACCCCATTACTAGATTCGGTAATGAAATTAACTCCACTTTGAAAAGGGCATTAAGGGATGCAGTTATTGAGGAGAATTAATAAAAATTTTTATTTCAGGCCCATCCAGTTAGGCCTGTCATCTACACGCTACCCAAAATCCATAAAAATGTTGAACATCCCCCCCACCCCCCCAGTTGCCCTAGAGCAGGGGTCACCAGCTCCGTTCCTGGAGGGCCACTATCCTATAGGTTTCTGCTCCACCTGCTGTTCAGCACACCTGATTCAACTAATTAGCTACTTAACAAGATCACGAGCTGGGCAACTGAGTGGCTAATTAGTTGAGTCACGTGTGCTGAACAGCAGGTAGAGCAGAAGCCTACAGGATAGTGGCCCTCCAGGAACGGAGCTGGTGACCACTCTAACCAAACCTCTTTCTCAGTTTGTTGATTTTCATATTAAAGATTCGGTATAATTTGAATAAATGTCCATTATGATGATTACATGTGATAAACTGATTTATTATTTGAATAAATAAGCATAATTTATAAACATTTAATAAATTGATACATTGTTTGAATAAATATGCATTATCTAAATATGTAACATGATGTGCAGTTGTGTCATTATGGTGTACAGTGGTTTTTAAAATAGTTTTAAAATTATGTATTTGTTAATTCTTACAATTATATTTTCTTTCATATCACACCGTTATACATAAGATTCATCAAACGCCTTACAAAACCAAACTCCTGTGCAGTGTAATCGTAATCAATTCAGTTGTTGTAATCGTAATCATGTTTTTGCAAGTTGGTGTATTCGTAATTGTAATAACAAAAATCTTGGTCCTGTAATCGTAATCATAATCACGTAAATCAGAACACTGTAATCGTAATCATTCACATTTTCCAAATTTTTACGATTTCGTAAATTGTAAATCATAATTACGTAATCATAATCGTAGGTCTGTAATCATGCCCATGTCTGGTGCACAGTGGTGGATGATGATTCAATAATGTAAAAGGTCAGATTGCTTGCAGCATCTGAAACATACGAGGGAAGTTTCTTGCCCAGTCAGACCAGTTAAAGGCTAAAATCCCTTCTACTGTTTCTCTACAGGAGCTGCACTTCTGAACACATTTGATCAGCAGAATGATGCAGACAGGAGTCTGTCTGAGACAGGACACTGAGACGACCCTACCAGAGCTCCCTGAGCAGCACAGGATCAGAGAGAAAGAAGAGGAACTACAAGGACAGGAGTCTGTCCACATGGCAGAGTCAGAGACAAAATGTACTGCACCAGGACTCAACACACTGGAGCCAGAGTGTGTTACTGCAAACAGCAGAGTCAGTCATTTGCATCTCACAGAAGCATCACTGATAAAAACAGAAACTGATCTGAGCTCCACCTGCTCTGGGGGTCTTAAGATGGAGAGGCTTGACTTTACAGAACTGGCCTGTGTGACCCACCTGTATCCTGACCAAGTCAAAACGGAAGTTGATATGAAAGACTATATTAAGACTGAACATGTCATTGTCGTGCCGGACATTAAGTGTGTCAACATAAAATGTGATAAACTGAAGCTGGAATCCAGTGAAGTTTTAGTGAGTAATCTCATGAATACTGTGCTTAATGGTGCTGGTGTGAATGAAAATTGCCAGACTGGACCATGTCAATATCCTGTGGAGCCAAATCCAATCAGAGCAAAATGGACAAATTTAATCCAAGATGTGGGTATTTGTGTAAGTGAAAATCCCCACCAATGCTCTGGTTTAAATAATCTCCAGAGAGATCCTACAACTGAAAAGCCCTACAAATGTGATCGATGCGAGAAGTCTTTCGCCATGAAAAGTCATTTGAAGTCCCACCAGAGAATTCATACAGGGGAAAAGCCCTTCAAATGTGATCGATGTGAGAAGTCTTTCACCATGAAAGGTCATTTGAAGTCCCACCAGAGAGTTCATACAGGCGAAAAACCCTACAAATGTGATTGGTGTGATAAGGCCTATAGTCAGATTACTAATTTAAAATATCACCGGAGTGTTCATACAGGAGAAAAGCCCTTCAAATGTGATCGATGTAAGAAGTCTTTTCCCCAGAAATCTCAATTAAAATACCACCAGAGAATTCATACAGGTGAAAAGCCCTTCAAATGTGATCAATGTGATAAGTCTTTTGCTCAGAATACTCATTTAAAATATCACCGGAATACGCATGCAGGCGAAAAGCCCTTCAAATGTGATCAATGTGAGAAGTCTTTTCCCCAGAAATCTTCTTTGAATGTTCACCAGCGTATTCATACAGGCGAAAAGCCCTTCAAATGTGATTGGTGTGATAAGTCTTTTGTTCAGAAAGTAAATTTAAAATCCCACAAGAGGGTTCATTCAGGTGAAAAGCCCTACAAATGTGATTGGTGTGAAAAATCTTTTTCTCAGAGTATTCATTTAGCATTGCACCAGAGTTTTCATACTGGCAAAAAGCCCTACAAATGTGTACAGTGTGGGAAGTCTTTTGCTTCAAAATCTCGGTTAAAAATCCACCAACACGTTCATACAGATGAAAAGCCTTACAAATGTGATGGATGCAAGAAGTCATTTGCTCGCAAGTCTAGTTTAATATCCCACCAGAGTATTCATGCTGGCCAAAAGTCTGTCAAATGTGATTGATGTGAGAAGTCTTGCTCAGAATGCTTATTAAAACCCATCAGAGGATTCACACAGATGAAGAACCCTAAAAATGTGAGCAGTGTGAGAAGTATTATGTTTTAAAATGTACTTTTAAAACCCACCTGCATCTTCAAACTAGTGAAAAACCCTACAGATATGGTTGGTGTAAAAAATCTTTTGCTCACAATACTCAGTCACAATCCCACCTAGATGACCAAAGATGACCCTTTCAAGGCCACAAGAGTCAAGCAGAGGGTCATGAACCATGAGTTGGACATCCCCTGCTCCACCAATCAGCAGAACCCTGCTTTCATCACCAAGATGGGGGACACACCCCCTTCAGCCATCTTTAATAACCACATAAAAAATGTACCTTTCAATTTACTTGGGCTATTATGGAAACTTTGGCTTTTTGGCACTCAGAAAACCGACGGGCCTTTTTGGCACAGAGAAGCTTTAGGACTTTTTGGCAATCAGAAAACCAATAAGAGCTTTTCCAAATTATGATCAGCTCGGAGTCAGATTTTCTGTCTGCTGTCTTCATTGAAAGATTTTGCAGTTGTTTTTTTTTTTTTGTTGTTGTTTCTGAGACTTAAATCTTGGCCTACACTGGGACAGTTGTTGGAGATCCAAGCTTTGATTTGGTGTTCTCTTTCTTTTTGTCCCCCGCCGCGCGGAACATAGTATTCACGACGGTCTGTCCGTCCCAAATCCTTGTCAGCGACATATTTCAAGAACGAATTGACAGATTTTCTTCAAATTTGATGTCACGTATTAATCTGATACCCCGGCGTCAGTCAATTTCGGTGACCTTCGCGCCATTCTCAAGGTCACACTGATAGCCTTGTCAGCGAGATATCTCAAGAAGGAATCGACGGATTTACTTCAAATTTTATGTCAACATGTATTAGTGTGATACCCCGGCGCCAGTCGATTTTGGTGACCTTCGCACCATTCTCAAGGTCACACCGAGAAATTGTTCATTTTGACACGATTTCACATTTTGTGGCGGGGGACAAAGACACGTTAGTGTCAAATACTTGTTTTATTAGATTGTTCTTTAAGGTAGTGGACTCTCATTGTCTGTAGACATTGATGTTTTGTATACTGTTGCAGCTTTTATTACATTTTTCTACTTTTTAATCTGATGGCGAGTTGTGCTTTTGATAAAGGTTGATCCAACAGATTGCTCTGCATATCAGTTTATTTGGCAATTTTCACATTTTAATCCGAAATGGCCTCTAAGATAAATTATGTATTCAGAACACTGATACATGGGAATAAATGGTCTTACACTGAATATATGGAATATGTGGAATGTGTGAGTTGTTTGTACAATTAAACCATAATTACATATTCGACATTAAAGGAGAATTCCGGTGTGAAATTGACTTGGTGTATTGAAACATGATAACGAGTTCTAACTTTTGTCGAATACCCCACCTCTGTACGCACGCAACATTTTGAAATGCATGGCTTTTTAGCCAAAGCTCCCAACAGGCTTACAATGGCAGTGAATTGGGCAGAGCATTGCCGTGCAAAGAAATCTGTATTTTTTTCATTATTAACAAGGCTCAAAGTAGCTCCACGAATAGGAAGGATAGGGGAACAGATTTGCATCTATTCGTTCGTGCTCGTCAATCAACTTATCGTGACTTTCAAGATGGAGGCGACTGGAAACTACCTCAAGGTACCGTTTGTATAAACAGTCTTTTTAATAAACTACCTGTGGATTTTCAGAGTTCTCAGTGCCTCGTTTTAAATATCAGGGCCGTCGGAATTCTACCAATGAAGTGTGGAGCTACTTTTAAGCCTTGTTAATGATGAAAAAAATACAGATTTCTTTGCATGGCAATGCTATACCCAATTCAGTACCATTGTAAGCCTGTTGGGAGCTTCGGCTAAAAAGCCATCCATTTCAAAATTTGCCTGCGTACGGAGGTGGGGTATTCGGCAGACGTTGGTACTCATTATCATGTTTCAATACACCCCAAGTCAATTTTGCGCCGGAATTCTCCTTTTAATTAGTTCATCAGTTATTTCATTGTGATATGTTATTCATTTAGCAGCATATATGGTTTATAATCAGGTCGTGATCAACATATTGTCTTGATCACATCATGATTACACTAAATGATAATTAATGTATTTTTCCATCACAATGTGTTGGTTCTCTGCGCCACAAGCACCTCCAAACAACTTCTCATTCTCCTCCTCTATGGCGAAATCTCAGAAATGCCCTGTGTCTTTAACACTATGCAGTGTCATCCATGATGGCTCATTCACAGGAATCCAGACGCTCTCCTATCGCACTATATGGTCATCATTATAGTGCCAATGCAGAGCAAATGTCCCCTGTAGGTTTCATCTGAATATCCTCAAGTGAAGCGTGTGATGGTGTTGGACTGGTCTCTGCCCATTTTCCTTCTTACATTGTCATTATTCATTGACATTCATGAAACGTGGACGTGACATTACTGGAATTTCATGAGTAATGTAAAGTACAGCCATACAATGGAACACACTGGGATGTACACTGGAAACCTGCTGTGCCTGACGAGTAAGGCACAAGTCAAAGTCCTGACACTGGCCTATGCTGTAGCAATCAAGATGGCCCCTTCCTATCTGCAAGAGATGATCATCCCGTACACACCTGCCCGGCCACTTCGTTCTGCAGCAGCGAGATGACTTCATCCCCCTACCCTGGGTCTTAAAGCTGGTCATTCTTCCAGATCACTCAGCTTCTGACATTTTGCTCCCCAGTGGTGGAATGACCTTCCCAACTTCCTCCAAATTTCTCCATCCCTGCCACACACACTTCTGCCGAAACCTTAAGACTCTCTTATTTAGACTGTCTGGGGGGGGGGGGGGGGGGTTAAAAAAAAAAAGACCTGTTATGTTGTTCTTATTTGTCTCCATTTGCTTTGTTTGTTGTGTTATCACCTGTATAGTCTGTGTTCTACATGTTCATTACTTCAAGTGACAAATGCTGTCTGTTGGGCTACAGTGTCAGTGACCTAAAGGTACGCACTTGTTGCAAATCACTTTGGATAAAAGCGTCTGCTAAATAAGTGCATTGCAATGTAATTTTTGCAGTTATTCTTGAGCCTCCATGCCGGCGACAGCCATGGTCAGAGGCCCCTTTTTTTGGGTTGTCGTCCGTCCAGCTCCCATCCTTCCTCATCTCATGAATGCGAAATTTCTAAAATGCCTGGTGGGAATATTTTTGAAATTTGGCAAAAATGTCAATGTTGTTGTCACCTGCAGTCCATCTCATTGTTGGGTACTAAATACCTCAGAACACCTGCAGGTAAATTCCTTCAAATTTGCTGCAAAACTCCGCTGGGTCATTCCACGCCAAACTGAACAAAGCTCCCCCCCCAACCCCTTCCGATTTCCATAAAACTTATTTTGCGTATAGCCCTAAGGACCAATACTGATATACCAAAATTTCAGAAACAACGGTGAAATAGCTATCAAGATATGCATTATTAAAATTTGCTGACCATGCCTATTTTGCTTGCTTGAGATTGTCACTGAGACACAAGCAGATTTTTTTTCTCCGTCATCTATGCCCAGCTCACTTTTAGGCTTAACCATCAGAAGCAATGAGGAATATTACATATCCATTTTAAAAATTGTTGAAAATGGGAGATAAAGGAGGTCTTTCACGGTATTGGGAAAAATGCCCACAGCCTGATCAGAACAAGCTTTTGATATTATGAAACACATCTGGTAACTCCACGGAAAACAAGTTTTATATGCCTGATTTGCATACAGGAAGTGAACTATGGCCCACTTAGTACATGCTCTATTTTTATGAGACAATGCTCAGAAAAGTTCATTTTTGAGCATGTTACCAAGTCCAAATATGTTCAATTATTAGTTTATTAGCTTCAGCAAGACCTTCTGCATATTTTGATACCAAATGCAAACCCAGAAACCCCACAACAAAAAAGTTATAGATGATTTACTCAAGAATTTGTCAATTTTATCACAAAATTTCATAGAAATCTTATTTTTCTTTTGCTTATTTCAGTAGGTTCCCATTCTTGCCCACCTAAAAATTTTTTTAGAAAGTTGCGTTATATAGTATAGTATAAATCCTGTAAATTTTTTTGAACTTTCGAGACCGGTAACATTGATCCAGAGATCAATATATCAAACTCTCATTTGTAAGAATGAACAGTTTGTTTTAATTAGGATAAGATTATCAACCTTTACCCAAAATAGTTGATATGTACTCAAAATCATAATCAAAATCATAAGTTTTTATCATATCTCTGGAAATATTTGTCTGATTGACCTCAAATCAAGTGCAAATGAGAGGTCATGACCTGAGGATGTGTCCCACGATGACATTATACCTGTTTGGTTCAAATTTTGACACAAGGTGGAGCTTTGTCACATAAAATTCACCATTTTTGCGATATCTTTGGAACTATTTGGCCAATTGACATGAAACTATGTGCAACTGCAAGGTCATGACCTCACAACGTGTCACATGATGACATCATACCTGTATAGTTCAATATTTTGCCACCACGTGGCGCTTTGTGATGGAAAAATTACCATTTTGGCCATATCCTCAGAACCATTTGTCCGATTGATCTGAAATTAAGTTCAAATGAAAGGTCATGACCTGAGGGGCTTCATATTCTATTGGGTCTATTCAAGGATTGGGGAATTGGAGGAATGGGAGCGTTCAGGGATATACCGTCGCCTCCGACGGCATAAGCCTAGTTACCTCCGCCAAGGAGGTTATGTTTTTGGTGCCATTTGTTTGTTTTTTTGTTTGTGTACAACATAACTCAAAAACTTATGGCCTGATTTTGATGAAATTTTCAGGATAGGTGGGTATTAAGTCAAGGAACAGCTGATTAAATTTTGCCATATCTAGGCCAAAGTACTGCTGAGATATACGCCAAAGTTCAAGATTTCAAGTCTTTCCAATGGGCCGGAGTTCCGATCGCTGTGCTTTTGGGTTTGCTGCCCCCTGGCGGAGGTCTGCACTCAGAGTGCTTTTCTAGTTTGCAAATGTATTTGGAAATTGACAATTTCGGTCCTGATTTACTAAGACCTTTAGCACATGCAAAATCTTTTTGCCCGTGCAAAACCAGAAACCTTGCCACTGATTGGTGCAAGGCAATGACCAATCCTGGGCAATGTTATTGGTTTTGCATGGGCAAAAAGATTTTGCATGTGATAGAGGTCTTACTAAATCAGGCCCTTAATGTACTAAGTGGCAATGTAATCTTCAATACAGTTTTGACAATCTCAATGACAATCAGGAATTAAAATTGAATTAATCAAATATCACATTGCCATGGCATTCTCACATTTTTATTCAAATGGAAATTAATTTGGATTTAATTGCATCATGCAATTTGAAAATGCATTTGGCAATTGACCATTCAATTTGCAATAAGATCCTCCAATAAGATGAAATATCCTTCACGATAGCAAGGGCCCACAAATTGGACGCCCCTGCTTATTTCAGCAAGACAATGCCAAGCCACATTCCGCACGTGTTACAACAGCATGGCTCCGTAGTAAAAGAGTGTGGGTACTAGACTGGCCTGCCTGTAGTCCAGACCTGTCTCCCATTGAAAATGTGTGGCGCATTATGAAGCGTAAAATACGACAATGGAGACCCCGGACTGTTGAACAACTTAAGCTGTACATCAAGCAAGAATGGGAAAGATTTCCACCTGAAAAGCTTCAAAAATTGGTCTCCTCAGTTCCCAAACGTTTACTGAGTGTCGTTAAATGGATAGGCGATGTAACACAATGGTAAAAAGGCGCCTGTGCCAACTTTTTTGCAATGTGCTGCTGCCTTTAAATTCTAAGTTAATGATTATTTGCAAAAAAAAAAAGTTTCTCAATTTGAACATTAAACATCTTGTCTTAGCAGTGTATTCAATTGAATATAAGTTGAAAAGGATTTGCACATCATTGTATTCTGTTTTTATCTACGATTTACATAACGTGCCAACTTCACTGATTTTGGGTTTTTTACAAACGGGATCAAAAAATAGTTTGCCTCTCGCCATTGACTACCGTGTCAATTTTTTTTCGGATTTTAGGTCCCATGGGGTCCACTGGAAGGGGCGTGACTTCGCCACTCTATTCAAACTAAATGCAAAGACACAAATACACGCGAAATGCATTGACGGGCGTCTTTGCCTTGACTTTGATAAGCAATACGAACGATGTTTGTGGCGATATGTCGCATTGAAACTTTGTTCAGACAAGCTGGTTAACGTGATTGGGGGTCAGAGATAATGTAGTGAAATTGCTGGGCAGAATCCCGAAGTATATTTGCCTATTTTTTGGTCAAAAGTTAACCGCGATTGACGCAGGAACTCATTGGAATGATTGGGAGACGATAAGCCTTCACACGTGCTGTGACCCCTTAGTGAAATATATGAAACTGCGAAACTCCCTGAGTACCACCATGAAGAAGCCAAGTAGCACCAGTGGTACACAAACCACAGTGTGGGAACCAAGGATCTAACCAAATGAACTACAGATACTGCTCATACATATAAACAGTATGCTATGTACAGGTGAAACTCAGAAAATTAGAATATCATGAAAAAGTTCATTTATTTAAGTAATTCAACTTAAAAGGTGAAATTAATATATTATATTGACTCATAACATGCAAAGCAAGATATTTCAAGCCTTTATTTGTTATATTTTTGATGATTATGGCTTACAGCTTTTAAAAACCCTAAAATCAAAATCTCAGAAAATTAGAATATTGTGAAAAGGTTTAATATTGTAGCTCAAAGTGTCACACTCTAATCAGCTAATTAATCCAAAACACCTGCAAAGGGTTCTTGAGCCTTTAAAAGCTCTCTCAGTCTGGTTCAGTAGAGCTCACAGTCATGGGGAAGACTGCTGACCTGACAGTTGTGCAGAAAGCCATCATTGACACCCTCCACAAGGTAGGAAAGCCTCAAAAGGTAATTGCAAAACAAGTTGGATGTTCCCAGAGAGCTGTATCAAAGCACATTAATAGAAAGTTAAGTGGAAGGGAAAAGTGTGGACGGAAAAGGTGCACGAGCAGCAGGGATGACCGCTGCCTAGAGAGGATCGTCAGGAAAAGGCCATTCAAAAGTGTGGGGGAGATTCACAAGGAGTGGACTGAGGCAGGTGTTAATGCATCAAAAGCCACCACACACAGACAGATCCTGGCCATGGGCTTCAAATGCCGTTTTCCTCTGGTCAAGCCGCTCCTGAACAAAAAACAATGTCAAAAACGTCTTACCTGGGCTAAAGAAAAAAAGAACTGGTCTGTTGGTCAGTGGTCCAAAGTCCTGATTTCTGATGAGAGCAAATTCTGCATCTCATTTGGAAACCAAGGTCCCAGAGTCTGGAGGAAGAAAGGAGAGGCTCACAATCCAAGATTCTTGAAGTCCAGTGTGAAGTTTCCACAGGCTGTGTTGATTTGGGGAGCCATGTCATCTACTGGTGTTGGTCCACTGTGCTTTGTCAAGTCCAGAGTCAACGCAGCCGGCTACCAGGAAATTTTAGAGCACTTCATGCTTCCTTCAGCAGACCAGCTTTATGGAGATGCAGATTTAATTTTCCAACAGGACTTGGCACCTGCCCACACTGCCAAAAGTACCAAAACCTGGTTCAATGACCATGGGATTACTGTGCTTGATTGGCCAGCAAACTCACCTGACCTGAACCCCATCGCGAATATATGGGGCATTGCCAAGAGAAAGGTGAGAGACATGAGACCGAACAATGCAGAAGAGTTGAAGGCTGCTATTGAAGCATCCTGGTCTTCCATCACACCTCAGCAGTGCCACAGGCTGATAGCATCCATGCCACGCCGCATTGAGGCAGTAATTCATGCAAAAGGGGGCCCAACCAAGTACTGACGACATATGAATGATTATACTTTTCAGATGACATTTTCTGACATTTCATTTATTTAAAATCTTTTTTTTTTTTCCATTGATTTCATGTAATATTCTAATTTTCTGAGATTTTGATTTTGGGGTTTTCATAAGCTGTAAGCCATAATCATCAAAATTATAACAAATAAAGGCTTGAAATATCTTGCTTTGCATGTTATGAGTCTATATAATATATTAATTTCACCTTTTAAGTTGAATTACTTAAATAAATGAACTTTTGCATGATATTCTAATTTTCTGAGTTTCACCTGTAAATGGCAATATTATTCACAAAATAGCAACCTTATTTCAACATTCAAGGAATGTTTAATTATTAAAAAAGTGGGCATTATTTTATTTCCTTCAGGCTCGCAACAGGTTGTAGCTATGCACTGCAGGCTTGTGCATACTTTCTGAAAGGAAGATCTGCAGAGGGAAATCTGGGTTGCATTGATGTGGTCGGTTTCCCTTGGCAGGCGATTGGAGGAGAGCAGTTAAAATGTGTTGGCTGAAAGAAATCAATGGGAGGAGCTCATTACCATGAAACAGCACTGAAAATAACACCGTTAATTTGCATATGAAAACGGCGCTTTTAACGCCGTTTTCCCACAACGCCGAAAATAACGCCATTAACGTTCATACGAAAACGGCACTTTTAACACCGTTCGGCGTTAAAAGTGCCGAAAAAAGCAATAACTGCTCAAAACATTGCCATTTTCGTCCCAAAACGCGTATTATACAGACGAATTATGGCACTGTTGGCTTGCCATAGCTGGTACTTCACCGAACATGTCCGACAAGGACAGATCAAGTCAAGTCATTTTATTTGTATAGCACATTTATAAACAACAGGAGTTGCTGACAAAGTGCTTCACAGGGCAAGAGGTTGGGCTACGTAGTGCACACAACAGGAGCCTAAGGTAACAAAGGATGGAAAAAAAACATGAACAGAGAATGTGGGCATAAATAAAGGCAATAGTAATAATATTCAATTCAAATTAGTTGTATAGCGCTTTTCATAGAGATTGTCACAAAGACGCTTTACAGAGAGATTAAATAAATGAAAGGGCAGTGCCAACCTTAATCCCCACAATAGCAAATGAGGCAAAAAAAAAAAAAAACTCCCAGAGGGGAGAAAAATCCTCAAACAGTGGTGAGAAAAAACTCCGCAGTGGGAAGAAATCTCAGGAGGAACCCGGCTATAGTGGGGAAGCCCATCCTCCGTGGGCTTGCTAATTAATGCCAATTAAGTAGATAAAGCAAAATAGAATTTCATCTAAACATTGGCATCAGTAGCTCCAGGAAATGGCATGCCGAGGATGGTGCAGAACTGGATCAGGACTGGATCAGGACAGCAGGACAGCAGCAGCCAGCGCTCATGGTGAGGGACAGGGCTTGGATGGTCCAGGACTCAGGGCTGTGGAGGGAAAAGCTCAATGGAAGAAAGACACAAGAAAAAAATAAATAAATAAATTGGGTGAGGCACTGGATAAAATTACTACATATTAATAAAAATACAGTCCATGTGCCAAGTAAAGATTTAGGAGCAACTGGTCAGGAAACAGTCAACACCCCTCCATCCACTTCTTGCAG
Organism: Gymnothorax reevesii; assembly: GCA_029721435.1. NCBI lineage: Eukaryota > Metazoa > Chordata > Actinopteri > Anguilliformes > Muraenidae > Gymnothorax > Gymnothorax reevesii. The sequence continues at coordinate 155,798,286 of CM056575.1, forward strand.
CACAGAGGCCCTACACTTACACCAGGCTGCAAGATCACTTTGGATTTTCAAAACACTAGTACCATGTGGACCTCCCCGGTGACTAAGGCTGTAGCCAGGCCCACTGGCACCGTTAATGCATGCTCAGTGCCACCTGTTCCACATGGATAATACAATTAGAGCTGCTAAAATGGAAAATGTAAAGTGCATGGGGGTTGGGGGGATAGATGGAATTAAAGGCAAGAGAAAAGAGGTGGGTCTTTAAATTAGCTTTAAAGCTAATAACAGAGGGACAAGACTTAATGTGGGGTGGGAGGGTGTTCCAGAGTCTTGGGGCAACAACAGAGAAGGCCCGGTCACCTTTAGTTTTCAGGCGTGAGTGGGGAACTGAAAGGAGCTGTTGTGATGAAGACCTGAGTGACCTGACTGAGGAATATGGAGAAATCATATCTGTGATGTAAGAGGGAGCTAAACCATTAAGAGCTTTAAAAACAAAGAGTAAAATTTTAAAATCATTCCTGAACTTGACTGGAAGCCAGTGCAGTTGGGTCAAGACGGGAGTGATAGGGCAATGTTTTTTGTCCCTGTAAGGAGTCTCGCTGCTGCATTCTGGACTATTTGCAGTCTGGCAATGCTAGACTTAGGTAGGCCTGCATAAAGGGAGTTGCAAAGGTCAAGCCTAGAGGTAATAAAAGCATGGAAAAGTGTCTCGAGGTCATTGTGTGATAAAAAGGGCGTAAGTTTAGCTATGATTCTGAGTTGGTGAAAACTGCCTTTGACTACACAACAAATTTGCGTGATAAAATTCAGTGCGCTGTCCAGCAAGACACCTAGGTTCTTGACCACAGTATGCAGGTTTGCAGAAAAGGGACCAAGTGCATTCCTAACGTCAGTGACGGGTGGGGGAGCCAAATAGGATTACTTCTGTTTTATTGTCATTAAGTAGTAGGAAGTTACTGGCCATCCAGGATTTAAAATAGTCGAGGCAGTGAAAGGCCAAACAGTGTAGGTTAAGGCTACAGGGAGGCCAAATTGGGCCCACACCTGTTGAGCAATGCGAGGGTGCAGACACCACTCCCCTGGCACGGGCCCACCCCACGTCATGAGGCCTGCTTCCTGATTCAAGGCCGTGGAAACATGGTGTGTCCTCAGAGACCCAAGGTGGATCTTACTCCACTGCAGCAGTCTACCTGCGAGGACACAAAGCATCCTTGACCGCACCCAAACTTGACAGTTGATGTAAGCTACCACGGTGGAGTTGTAGCAAAACGTTTGAAACTGCAACCATTTCCCGGGAATTTTTATGCCGGCCTCCGACCAACCGGCCTTGGCACCCCCCCTTGGAGGGAGACGTCTGTAAAGACCTCGATCCAGCTCGCTGGCTGTACCAATGGAGCCCCTCGGGCCAAGTTTTCCACACTGGACCAGAAAATCAGACTGCGCATCACCAATTGTGCAAAGTGAGCATGCGGAGATTCCGCGTCGGGGACTCAGCTTCAGAGGCCGAAAGCACATCTGTCGGGGCCGCATGTGGAGAAGGCCCAATGTTACCACCACAGTGTTTCCCCTACATTCTTTCCGCAGCTGGATTTCGAGCACCGCTGCTGAAATTTCACATGATCATTAATATCAATGCGCTACGAATGATGTTTACTCGCACTGTGTGAACGCAACAACACACAACGTTATTTTGGACTTGTTCTGAGTCATCAACGAGCGCATCAAATCGGATCCTCTTAGGACATCAACGTAACGGGTAACGTTCAAGCTTATACACGGTCTATAGCGAGTAGCGCAGGTAACATAGCGTGAACGTAACAGCGTAGCTCCTTAGGGCAGTTAGCAGGAAGAGAAAGTGATGGTGATAGCGAACAGAGCTGCAGCGATTCAGAAAGATTATTAGTAAGTTGGCAGAAAATGTACATTTTGTCAGTTAATAAATGCTATAGCTACTCAAGCAGACAGTCTTAAGCCATATCCTTTTATCCATTGTGTCAGGACAGAGACAGACTAAATGAAGTAGGTATATGCACTCAGCATGAAGTTGTTCCGATCTTTATACACAAAGCAAACGTAGGCGATAAATTCAATTCATACATGTATACAACGGATATAATCTGTTCCGCCCATATAGTGGATATAGCTAATCCGCTTGATGCGTACAACGGATTTTGTCCGTTTTATGCATATAGTGGATTCCGCTTCTTCCGAACAAAATCAGCTGGCCCAATTGAATCCGTCAATTGAATCTGTCTAGTTAGCTCACTGTGGCGCACTCTGACCACTTCAGTTGCGAATGTAAAATCCTGTTTACACCGGACTTGCGAGCAGGTTGCGACCGAAAAATGGACAAAAATCGCCATCACTCTCACTGACTCTTGATGAGGTTGCAAATAACTCTCAATAAACTCTCAATGCTCTCAAATTTAATCTCTCTGATCTCTTTCACTCTCTAACGATCTTGAAGGGGTTTACGATTGTTTTGAGCTGTTCAAAAAAAATCGCATAACTTTTGCGAGTGTGTGCGAGTGGTCAGAAATAAATGCAGATCTCAAAAACAATCTTAATGAACTCTCATAACTCTCAAGTCACTCTTAACTCGGTCTCACAGGTCTTGATGGACTCTTGATGGACTCTCAAACAGGTTGCATAAATAATCACCAAATTTGGAACTTTCTGAGGAATGGTGTGCTTAACTGAATGTATGGGGTGACATCTGACATATTCAGTGTCAGGCTGGGGATGTGCATTAGGCTGCACTTTTCATGACAAGGTATCGTCTTTATTTAAGACATTACAGAAACAAACAGAAACGTACATCCCTGTACCATCATTTGTCACGGGGGAGGCAGCGCCGTGCTGCTGTAGCAGGTGTGACATCCCCGCTTGGGCTGTACAGAGCAGCACACCAGCGAGCCGGTGGGCGTCCTGCCAAGCCACGTTGTCCCCTCCCCGACGGGTGTGGAGGAGCGACCGCTCTGCCAGAGAATTTCCTGTCAAGCCAAAGATATTCATGGCAGATGCCGCTTGTGCACTGTCAATGAACATCTTGTCCGTCAACTTAGCCTCCTACTCGCCTCTGGGTAGGAGGGGTCGTTGCTGGGACTGGACAGTGAGCTCCAGCCTGAGCTGGTTTAACAGCAGTGCGTCTACAGGCGGGGCACCGCAGAGGAACTCGGTTATCCAACAAACCACAGCTGAGCAGGAGAGGAACCGCACGGCTGAGAGTGAGACTTTGGCCGGAGATGCCCACGCACTCGGTACAAAGTCTTGAAAAACTGGATAACATGGGGCCACTGCCACAAGTGTCGACGGTCGCACTTTCTAATATGTGCCGAACTCCCATCTGCATGGTGGGGGCGCTCACAGGCTCGGTGGGAGTAGAGGACTACTGCAAGCCTGACAGTATGGCAGCCAATTCCAGGACAGCTGGGTAGTCCTCTCTCAGTTCTGGAGGGGCCCATTCATGCATGGGCTATGAGCGTCTTCCCAAGCTCAATACATCATCCTCGGAGGCAGAGGGATTGCTAACTAGCTCACTAATGGCACTGTCTAGAGGCACATTAGTAGAGAAGTGAGCCACACTTTTCTCCCGGACAGGCATGGGGAGCGCAGCGCTCCTTCGGTGCAACGGTCTGAGGTGGGCTCGAAGACCGCGATGATGATGGTGAGCTATCTCCTAGTATTATTTTCTTCGGAGCTGAAGATTTAAGTGAAAGAGCCATTATATAGCCAGGAGGGGGATGGATATGCAAATTTATTCAGGCGGGCTGATTCGCAGCAAGGGACTGGCACTAGCGGAGCTGTTAGAGGGTGGAGCTCATACAGAGTAGATCATTTGAATCACCTGTGCTGGAGCAGGGAGAGATCTAAAACATGCAGGACAGGTGGGCCTCCAGGAGAGGTTTGGGGAATAGGGCTCTATGGCACCAGCAAGTAAAAAAAAATCTCTGGCGCCGCCTTCTTCTTCGTTGAGGTTTTACAGCAGTTGGCATCCAAAATGTTGCATTATTGCCACCTTTAAAACTTATTTGCCCTTATCCTTTTTTCAAACCTTTTTTTTCAGCTAGGTCTTTTTCAAAAACACATTACCATATTCAAATATCTGGCGCTGCCACTGCATCTTTAATTTATTTGATACGGTTGTATGAGGACATACAGGCTTTCAGAAGGGGGAGGGTGTAACTATGTTGATATTAAACATAGGAAATATTTGATCATATATATAATTTTGATGTTTTTATAATGTATGTATACATTATTCAGGCCTGCAAAGACTTTGGGCTGACCATTAGCCTGAAAAAGACAAACGTCCTGGGACAAGGTACCGAAACACCACCGGTCGTCACTATCGACGACTATGAACTCGATGCGGTACAGCAGTTCACGTACCTTGGCTCCACCATCTCTGACAACCTCTCCCTGGACGCAGAGCTTGACAAGAGAATTGGCAAGGCAGCAACAACCCTTGCACGCCTCACAACACGTGTGTGGACCAACCCCAAGCTGACAGTGAAAACCAAGATGGCAGTGTACAACGCCTGTGTCATCAGCACACTGCTTTACGCCAGCGAGACTTGGACCACATATGCCAGGCAAGAAAGGCGCTTGAACACCTTCCACATGAGAAGCATCCGCCGCATCCTGGGAATATCATGGCAAGACAAAGTGCCCAACACGGAGGTTCTCTCTCGCGCAGGACTGCCCAGCATGTTCACACTGCTCAGACAGCGCAGACTCCGCTGGCTAGGCCACGTTCACCGCATGCCAGACGGCCGCATCCCCAAAGACCTTCTGTATGGTGAACTGGCCTCTGGAAAGAGACCCACCGGACGGCCACAGCTGCGGTACCGCGACGTTGTGAAACGCGACATGAAGGCTGTTGACCTCAACACGGAGTCGTGGGAGAGCCTTGCAGCCGACCGGTCCAAGTGGAAAGGAGCCCTGACGAAACACCTCAAATCAGGGGAAGAGAAGCTGACACAAGCCGCCACAGAGAGACGGGCTCGCAGAAAGCAAAGTGAAAGCTCCAACAGACCAGAGACACAACACATATGCAGCCTCTGCAACAGAGACTGTCACTCCCGCATCGGCCTCTACAGCCATAGACGCCGGTGCTCCAGCCAAGCAGACTAGGATGCTACCCATGGTCGACCCTGACCGAAGGAGGCCTACAATAATGTATGTGTTTATTTTCACTTGGTAATGAATAATTATACTGTAGCAGGCTGAGATGGGCACTATTTTGAGTTGCAACTTGCCAGTTAGTTTCAGAGAAAGGATGCACTCATATTAATATAATGTTTTCTTTTCACAGGAATGTTCCCAGGACAAGCCCTGACTGCTTTTCTTCCTCATGGACCACAGTGAATCCGTGTAGTTTTATACAAATATTTTGGAATAATAAAAGTTTTTACAAATGAAGGTGTTATGGATATTGTGAAAACCTTTTGCACTTAAGATGCTGAATTTTATTTTTCTTTGTGTACCATCACTGCCAGACTTTAACAGTTATCACTATTGTTTGTATGAGTCATGCACAGCTTGCGTTATTGACAGCAAACTGTAAACAGTAATGAAAGATATGTGAGGTGTAGTGCACCTTATTCAAGCTGATGGGTATTTCTGTCAAAATAAGAGCGCTAGCTAACGTTACAACAAAAGGGTGTACCGTAATCTTAAATCTACCGACTGAAAATATGTTGGACAGTAGCTGTCATTACGATAATGACCTGGAGCAAAAATAAATAAAGGCCTGCAGCGAATAGCCGCCTGGTTCTTTTAATCGCCCGGGGTCCAAGTCGATTTTGCATATTAAACGTCTGGGCGATGAATTGGTGAATTACGGTAGCTGTGATTTTTTTTTTCTTTTCATTAACCACATTATTTGAATTAAATTAAATGAATTATTTGAACGGAGCTCCAATACCAGTTACTGCTATGAGAGGATTATCACTTCCTACTTGAGGGGGAAAAGCCCAAATGAAAATGGACGGGGACTGTAAGGTGAAGAACATGTTTGATTTTTACAGAGATGCCGGTGAATATTGGAGTCTCTGTGCTGCCAAGGTTAGAAGGCTGAGATGTTGAACATGTTTATGGCCGTAGAGGGGTGCACATTTCGTGATGAACGGATACGGATGTTATGAGATTATTTTGTTGCTAGGTTATTAACGAATAGATTGCTGAGCTTTGACTGGAAAACAGTACCACAGCCCTGATGTTATAATGACGTTTATATTCTCGAAGATAGTGCTGATTTTATTTTCTGGTCATCTCAACCTTGCAGGTTGTACCTCTCTCTCTGCTCGGCCAGATGGGCGCACCGTTGCGCCCTTTCATTACGGAGCACTCTCCTTTTTTTTTTAGTTGACTGGGTCGGACGGTCTGTACACCCGATCTCATAAGAGGAAAAGTCGAACACAGAGGGAGCAGCTTCGGACTTGAGTTTGTTGGGTCATCGAACCACCAGGTTGCTGGACTCCAAAAACCTCTCCTCCACATAGTCCTCTTCAACAAAATGCTCACTACAAACCCTAGCTTCACGGCTAACTGGAGGATTCTCTCGTTTCAGTGCAGCTAGCCAACGACGAAGAACCACTTGCCTCAGAAGAGGCAAAGCATGAAATCGGACAATCTTTCCTTGATTTTTAGCCGTATAAAATTTGTTGCTGCATCCAGGGGCGATGCAAAAACTTTCATCGTTTTTTAGTTTGAGGTTCCTTATTCTCCATCGAGTCAGTGCTGTCATAGGTTTCTCTAATGCAAGCTAATAAAGGAGTTCCAAGCCAACCAACCACGTGACGTCATATTCTATGCGCCAAAAGATGGCGCCACACTGGTTTGAAAAATGTAATTTAGATTGCTTTTTATTTTAATCCAGGTTCACTGACAGCGTTGAAACTGTAATTAATTTTTAGAGTGGGAACCGAACTTGTAAAATATGTTAACTACTTCTGGTGTTTCATGTCCGCTTTAAATGTTTCTTTGAATGTCTGAATATAATTGAGTTAAATTTGTTAAGAATTAATTTTGCATTGCATGGTATGAACGGACCAATCTCGGGAGGGGTCAGAGTTGAGGGCAGGAGAACGGAGAAGAGAAAGGAGGCGGAGGACAAGCGTACAAGGAGGGGTTACGACCATAGACTATAAAAAGATGGACGAAGCTACCGTGACATCACCCATTGGTTTCAGCATACCATAAAGGAAGCCTCGATTTTGGCAATTTGAATTGCGCCATTTTGTTATTTTGAAACCGGATGTGGTTTCTATTGGACGAGTGCGTGAATTGAAGATCCGGGGAGGAACGTGGCTCTGGATCTGATCGTATCGTACGAGGACCAGAGAATAGCCACGCCCCTAAAGCATATTCTGGCTTTATCCTTTATTCTAGTCTATATGGGACCATAATTTACAAAAATGAACGTCATGATATATTGAAGGAGACTTGAAACTTGCTATAGCCACCATAAAATAATGTGAAAAATCATTATTTAAATGAAAAATCAGGTGGGAAAGTAGAGTAATATTCTCAGTAGCTTCTATACCATTGAACTTCTTTCTGCAACCACCTACGTCGCCATCTGCTGGCCATTAAATAGAATGCCATTTTACGGTGCTTCCGCATGGGCTTCATTTTTCAGACCAGGGTGCTGCGTCCATCTTTTTATACAGTCTATGGTTACGACACAAGCAATCTGGGGTTAATGTTGCCTTTGTGTGGGTGCCAGCTCACATAAGAGAAACAGGAAATGAACTGGCAGACAATAATGCTAAAGAAGCTGCCCTTTTGCCTGAGGTTAGTCTAAATTATACTTAAAGTAAATCAGAGATAAAAAGCATAGTTAAGTCCAAGCTAAAAGAGAACTGGCAACCAAGAGTGGGATAAAGCAAACATGGGGAGAGGCTGTTATAACATCCAATGGTAATACCAGTTTAAATAATACAATGTTTTTAATTAAAAAACATGGTATTGGCTATTGTAATGAGTGTAGAACTCAGACATTAGTGACCACAGAGCACGTCTTAGGATCATGTATTAAATATAATTAGGCAAGGCAACAACTTATTCAGCAACTTCAAGGAGAGGGTGTCGGGCTACCTTTGAGGACTTCAGACATATTGCAGAAAATTTCTGGTGAGTTATGTTTTAAATTTTTATTTTTTGGAAGAACTGGGTTAAACGAGACTGTGAGGTAGGAATATCCAGACCCGCACTCCATTTCAGAAGGTGGCGGTAATGCACCGAGCGATGGTATTTTACAACCGAATAAATAGAAGAAGACGCAAGCAGTGTTGTTCGATAGAAAGTGATATCGCCTCTCGTTTGTTGAAAGTTATCAACACGAATGCTGTTCAAACCTACAGGGGTCAAAGAGGAGTTTTCAGTCGAGTGTGTAATAGTAAAACACTGTTCAATTGCGTTTGAACCGACATTTAGGTGAAACTAATTCAGCTGCTCAGTTGCCTCTGTGACCACCTATGGACTGCACCGAGCGGCTAGCGAGATGGAGCAACATTTAACCGTATGGACGGAAGGAGAGACCAGATCACCAAGCACCGAATTAACGAACATTGCTGAGTTCCTGGTTGATTTACTCTCCTTTGCTGCGCCGATCCCGCCTTTGCCCAGCTTTGGTTTCTTTGGCTGTAGAGGGTAACGAGCTGGAGCAGCATCAGTTGGATTGAGGTAGTGTTCATTTATTTTGCCTTTTTGGTAAGGGTACCATACACAACCTCCAGCAAAATCGAAAAAAATCACAACTTTTTCGGCTTACCTTACTGTTTAGATGCCAAGTGAAGTATTCGGGTGTGGAAAACCGTCGACCATACATCCAGTAAAGATAATTTACACTTTAATTTCTACAGCGGCTTCTTCTTTTATGTTTCCGCAGTGTAGACGCCACTTAGGCGTATTACTGTCCTCCGCCAGTCAACTTTACAACTTGCATTGGACGCATTTGAAAGAAGGGGGAAAAAACCCACCTCTGCAACAAAACCCTAACTCATTATTTCAATTTCAGAATTAATGCCACCTAATTAATTTGCATTTGACTCTCGCCAAATCCTCTCCCTAAAATCTCCTGCATTTCCTCTCCCTTTACATCAGTAATACCAAGTACCTCCCTTGCTGCATGGACCACCATCCTAATCCTATCCGTCAATTTCCTTTGCACAATTTATAAGCATTGCCCCAAATGCCAAAAATCTCCTCTCATCTAAACTTATACGTTCATTGTCAGACGTAGGTTCTTTTATCACTTTCTTTGCAGTACGCAGTACCTCAATCACATTTCCCTTTTCTATCTTCGCCTTCTTTGCAGCTTCGGCATATGATTACAAGTTACTTTGGGTCCCCTCCGTGAGAATGATTGACAGGATAGCGCCAACCAATCTGCGCTCTTGTTTGCTAGAATGCGCGCGCACACCGGTAGCAACGACACGTTTCCTGGACAAACAAACGAAGTTTGATTTGGCGGCGAATCTGAATCTGAAATGTCGAAACGTTGTAGCCACGGGCTTTGCAACTCGGATACGAGATATCCAAATTTCCTCAGAGGTCCATAGGATTAAAATATTGACAGCATGTAATTATTCTGACCCCTGACCATTGATTAAATTTAGCTTAATTCTAGGGACTTAATAGGAAAACGTGCACACACTGACCCTTTTCAATCACTGACAGGATACACTCTGCTTCAAAAGGCATACTAGTGATGTACGCTGTACATGTAGTAGGGACCTCACGAAAATAGGATACATGTTACACGAGTTTTGCAGTCAGCAGAAAAATGGCAATGTTTTTCATGGGTCTGGGACATTTTGAAACCCTAAAAAGATAACTTACCCTGCTTGACAAGAGCAGTGGGCGTTGGAAATGTTTCTAGATCCGATGACCAGGTGCAGCTTGTGAGGTGACTCATTTTTTCGCTGACTTCAGTACGATCGGGCACTGACAGCTATGCCACTGACAGAGCCCTCGTTAATCATCGCCACCTCATGAAAAAAAACACTCACTAAATGTTCACATCCTTCAAAAACGAGATGGAAAAATCAACCGGCAGGTCTGTTAAACGGGCGCGGTGACAAGTGGGTTTGCCACTTGACTGCGCCATTTTCTCGACTGTTTGTCCAGGTCGGAGGTCACGTGATAAAGGGGCGTGGCTACGGCCTCTGTGCGGAGGGGTCAATTTCATGATCCCCCCCGCAATGAAAGCAAACCGCTTGCTCTTTCGTAAATTTACATTCAGCCTCTGAACACCCCGAGTTGCCACATCGTCTACATCTATACACTTTCGCCCTACATACTGCAGCAACATGCCCGTATTCTTAGCACCAAAAACATCAGAGTGGCACCTTTCATAGGCTCTCAACCGATAACTCACGTAATCCAAATTGATCCGGTCTGGTAATTCTTGATTAAATTCCAGCAACACTGCCATACCGTCTTTCCCTTGTCTGAAACTTTTCAAGCGCCGAGCAGCGCAAACTCCCTCCACCTCCAAAAAAACGTCAACCTTCAAAGAATATGGTACACTGCTGATCACACCGTTCTCAGTTTGCTTTGGATTCATTTTAAAACAGGATACGGAAGAAAGATCAAAAGTACACATTTTCAAGAGCTTTTTACCTTTGTTTCTTTGATGTGGATTCAATGACCTCAATACAGATTCGACTTACCCTAACAACCTAAACATCCCCGATTTCCTTTTTAACAAATTTCCCAACAAGGTGAGTGTCACTAAATATTTTATTGTTCCATCGATCTCAAACCGCTTTCATCCCTACAACAAATAACCCTTCATTGACTTCATTTTCACTTCCTTTCTTCCTTTTCTTTTTACTCCCCTCCACCTCATCACTCTTCATTTGTCTAAAACTAAATCCCCAATCAATAGCTAACTATTCACGAAAATGCCAAACTTTCCAAATTCTGCCGCCAGAAAATCCTTCCACAGCGGCTATTTGTGCTACTAGCTTATAAAGGTGGCAGCCATGACACTGTCGACAATACTGGGCCATGCACAGCGTACGCATATTTTGCAATATCGCGTAGGCACCCGCGTGCCGCTGCATGGGCAAGCGCTCAGTTTCCGTGCGCTAGTGTGTCATTGGTCTATTATGTTTTCAATCGGCTTTTAGTTTACCTTAGGCGGATGAACGCATGATAGTTTGGGTGTCATTCGGTTTAGGAACTTCTTTTCTACCATTGAAAATGAATATAGACACCGTGTAAAGCATATCATTTGAGGGTACGGCAAAAGAGATGCTATTTAAGCTGGGTGCAGATTTCTCCACATTTCAGAAATTAAGCGTTTGCATTTGTATATTAACGTCTTTTGAAGCTAACCAGCCTAGTTTGAGGACTTGTCATGCCTGTTAAAACTTTAATATTGACAGAGTGGAGGTCATTTCAGAGATATCACATTTTATTCACGGAATATTCCTTACATGATATAGAATGACCTTGTGTTTAAAAAAAAAAAAAACGGTCATCACCAGAAAATTACTTTAGCTGGATTATCACAGGCAGGGATTTGGGTGACCTATAGACAATTGCAAATGACGAGACATCTGTCTCGTTGCGTTTTCATTTTGGTAAGGTGGGAGGATGTATTGGGGCTCGATGCATAGGCTACTAACATGAAAGCCCATCCGGGTAGGCTATTCGGAGAGCTTGGCCACTTTTAGAATGGTTTAAAAAAAAATCAATGGCCCAATCGCAGGGCTGCCAAATTTCTTCACATTCTCAACCGTATGGCGTAGGTCTCGCGTATTTTTGAGACAAATTCACGGAAGTCAGTGATTGTTCAGTCAGCGCGTAAAGTAATGAGATTCTTAGGAGGAATTGAAGTCCTTGTGCAGGGCAGTTTCAGTTTCACTAGCATAGCGGTGGATTTCACCACTGGTAACACGGCGATTTTGACTGTGGACCTCCTTGCGCTTTTTATAGTTTTTTCAGCTGTCCGTCTGTCCGTCCGTCTGTCTGTCCGCACTTTGCCATGGCTATAACTTTTGATCGGCTCATGATAGGACTTTGATACTTTGCATATGCATTGCTTGTGAGAAGGCATTTCAGATGGGGTCATGACTTTTGACCTTGTGACCTTCACCTTGGAGCATGACGTTTGGTGACAAAAACTTTAACATGGGCCATAATTTTTCATTAGCTAGTAATAGGCATTTGATACCTGGCATATGTATTCCTTAGGATACGGCCTTTCTGATGAGGTAATGAATGTTGACCTTGTGACCTTGACCTTTAACCTTTGATGGACTCATGATAGGCCTTTAATGGTTAGCATGTGCATGTTATGTACGGGGGCATCAGTGTTTCACAAACACATCTTGTTTTTAACTTGGGGATTAAAAGCAATGAATGAGTGTCATGATCTTTTCAATTGTTTGAATGGAATAAGACCATTTGAAATGTCTTTATGCAATTCCATTGCTTCCAATTCCTGAGTCATGAAAAGCGTGAGAATTCCAGAGCCATAATCGATTTCCATGTCACTAGTGGGGAAATGAACCGTGATGTTCGTGAAACTGATAAACTTTCATGCACAAAGACTTTAATTCTGCAAGAGACTCTCTTGAATGCAGATTAATTGAATCATTGCTGACTACAGCACATGAACGCAAATGTTACTAAGAAGCGTGAGACTTGAGTCGAATGCGTTGGAATTGGCTGCTCTGCAATCGAGAGGGCTGAGAGACATTTTGTCTAATTTATTAGATGGGCTAGTAAAATTTCCACTATGAACTTATGCCAGTATCTGCAACAGTTAATAAGGTATATTTGCAATCCACACCATTTAAGAAATCCTACAAAGCTTTTACTTATCTTGGGGTAACTGTTACTAAGAACCCAAATGATCTTTTCCGATTAAATTGGCATAGCAAAATTGAGCAAGTTAAAATTAACATTGAGTTCTGGAAAAGCCTCCCAATATCCATGGTAGGGAAGATTAATGCAATCAAAATGATCGTATTGCCCCGTTTTCTTCGTCTCTTCCAGTCCATTCCATGTTTTACTCCACAATCATATTTCAAGCAGTTAGACTCGATTATTATACCTTTCATTTGGAGTTATAAAACGGTTAGAATCTCTAAGAAACATCTATCAAAACCAAAGGATAAGGGAGGTTTTGCTTTACCGAATTTTAAGCTGTATTATTGGGCTGCGCATTTATCTATTCTTGCGTGGTGGAAGAAGGCCCCCCCCTCTGAGGCACACTCCTGTCCTGCATGGTTGTGTATGGAAGGAAATCTTTGCAAAAAAACTTCGTTATCTGCTCTTCTTAACAGTCCTATAGCTGTTAAAAAGGCATGCTTTAATAATAGTTTTGTAATTATCAACACTATAAGAATTTGGAAGCAGATAAAACATTACATCAAGGCTCCAACAACCTATTTGGACACCCCAATATGTGAAAATCATTCTTTTTTACCAGGTCTGACTGATGGTGTTTTTCTCCTCTGGAAGCAGAAAGGAATTCGTAATATAGGTGATTTATACATTAACGGAATCTTTGCCTCATACCCTCAACTTGTAGCTAAATATAATATTCCCAAATCTGGCCTTTTTCGATACTTTCAAATTCGTAATTATGTCAGGATGTATTTACCCAATTTTGAAATCTTGGTAAAAAATGAGGCCCTTGAGGCAATAAATAAATTCGATCCTACTGCTAAAGGGACAGCTTCATTTTTTTTTACCGGATCTTGCACAACAATACTTCATTGAGTACAGAGAGTATTAGGCAGGCATGGAAAGATGAGCTGGGTGCAGAATTGGAAGATGCTGTATGGGATGACTGTTTAGAAAGTATACATGATTGCTCTGTGAATGTCAGGCTTTGCCTTATACAGTTTAAGACATTACATAGACTCTATTATTCTAAAGAAAAATTGCACAGTTTCTTTCCTGGTGTTTCACCCATCTGTAACAGATGTAAGTCTATGACTGGTAATTTATTACACTCTTTTTGGTTATGTAGTAAATTGTATACATATTGGAAAAGTATCTTCCATAGCTTTTCTATGGCTTATGGGAAAAGCTGGGAGCCTGACCCGCTTGTAGCCATTCTCGGGTCAACTACCCTTTTGTCCTCAGCCGATAGATATGAGAAAAACGCTATCTTATTTGGAACTGTGATTGCAAAAAAGGTAATCCTCCAAGCATGGAGGTCGGATATTGCACCCGTGTATGATATGTGGTTGAGAGAAATGGCAAATATGCTTCATTTGGAGAGATTGAGACTTTACAATGAAGACAGGGTAGACATGTTTAAAAAGATGTGGGACCCGATACTGCAATTGTTTCAACAAAATGATTAATGTGTCGACCGGCGGAAATACTTGCTGTGTGTATTTCTTCTTCTCTCTTTTTACTATGTATATATGTATGTGTATAATTTTTTTTTTCTTTTTTTCTAAATATCAATGTCTAGTTTATTGTCATGACTGTGGCTTTCGTTACTTTTTTTATATGATGAGCTGATCTTGTTTTTTTTTCATTTTCTTATTTTCTTATTTTGGGGGTGGGGGGAGGGGTTTTTTTTCTTTCCTTTTCTTTTTTCTTTTTTTCTTGTGTCTTGTTGTTTTTTGTTTTTTATTTTGAAAAATAATAAATATATCTGAAAAAAAAAAAAAAAAAAATTTCCACTATGAAACGGCCATTGTTATACGTGTTGATGGCATTTCCAGCATTGCATCGGCCTCCTCTTCAGATTCGGGGTCATATATATATGGCAATATTTGTGATCTTTGTGTCGCCATTGCTTCACAGAAAGTCTTACTATGCTACCTGCAAAATCTGTTGACTTTCACAGTCTATGGTTGTAGCTAGCTAGGCACTAAGCCAGTAGGGTGTTTGGGCTGTATACATATTGAATATTCACAAATTTAGCTGAACCATCCAATCGGCGCGAAGCTCATTTAAACGCCGGATATTCATGAGGGAACTCGCCTATCTTTTCAGACTGCCTTTCAGTGATAGTTAGGTCATCAAATAAGCGATCCAAGGCACTTTTCCCACAAATAATGGTAATGAATACGATGGCAGGGCATTGGGGATTAACACAAAATGTCTGGATATGTCTGAAACAGGCACTTTAATAGAATTCTGGGACTGCAGTTGTGGTTGCAGTGAGAACCTGCATGCAGTGGTCCCCCAGGACTGAGTTTCAGAACCACTGCTTTACACAGATCATTACTCTACGATGAGAACAGTATCTGAGCCAAAATTGAACCTTGGGGGACTCCTGCAAAGCAATCAAGAAAAGAAGATTTCAGGCCATTGACCTGCTCACATTGTTTTCAGTTTGACAGGCAGGATTCTATACATATAATGGCTTCTTTAGAAAAATTAAAAGTACACTGTCTAGAGAGTAAAACTGCATGGTGAACTGTATCAAACGCCCTTTTAATGTCGATTAAAAACAGCACCAACACACTTTTTCTTGTCCAATAAATACAACCCCAATTCCTGAATGGCTGGGACAAAGTGTAAATCATGAATAAAGTCAACACGCAATGACTTTCAAATCACACTAGCCAGTATTTTATTCACAATAGAACAGGGATAACATGGCAGATGTGGAAACTGAGAGCTCCTGCAGGGGAGCTCTTTTAACCCCTTAAGCCCTGACCCTCTTTTTTGAAAATGGCAAGCCCAAAATGAAATGAGTATATCTCTGCGACTGCTTGGTCCATTTGAATAATCTTGGTATCATAATAAAGGTAAAACCATTTGGGAGGTCACACCTGGTGTAAAAATCACTATATATGTCACTGAGTCAGAGTAAATGGAGATGGAACACCGTGTAAATGAAAGATCTCATTTTGCACCTAACAAAGTTTTACTTCGATCCCTTGTAAATTTGTTCAGTTGCAGCCTGAAACCTCGAAAAAATTACAGCACTATGTCATCATTATCTTTGGCAAAGTTTATTCTGATCAGGTCAATCAGAGCAAAATTGGAGAGGAATGTCTAGGTGGCTTCTCCATTTTGGCAATTTAGGTACCTTGTGTTCCATTTCAGATTTCTCAGATACCAAACTGTAAAACCCATAAAATTTCACTTATATCTCACTACAGGCATCCATTCCATCCAAATACAACATTTTTTAATTGTTAGAATTAAAAAAATATTATTTCTGCCAGTTTTGTTGCCTATACAATTTCCCATTCAAAGATAATACATACAATGAAAATTAAGTTTGACTCCACTGGAGCATATTTATTAAAAAACAATACAAATAAGTAAAATGATAAATATAAAGGCAATGTGAAAATATGTTAAGGAAAACTAAGAATAACAAAAACCCCAGGGATTATTTGTAGAAGGCAACTGCAATTATTTCCAAAAAAAAAAAAAACAGGAATCGTACCTTCACAATTTCCTTCCAGCAGCGCGGCATTTTATCCAATAGGCTGCGCCAATCAACAACAGTCTTCAGTCAAATTGCCCATTCAGCGAATGGGTAAGGAAAATAGGTACTGTACTGTTGTAATCTCAGTATTTATGCGGAATAGTGCAAAGATTCTGTCAGAAAACGACTTTGAAAATGAATGTTGAATATTTAGCGGATAATTATTCGGACAATACCTCAAACAAACTAGTTATGCGTTTATATTGTCGCACTATTCAAGAACATGCATATGTCCCATGGACTCCCCTAACAAAAAAGTAGTTTATTCAAGTGTACTATTAGTATACTTCTCCTAAACAAAAAATAAGAGAGTATACTTTCAGTTTACTTTTGATGTACTTATGAGAGATATACGTACCCTTACAAAAAAAGAAAGTTTATTTAAGTGTGCTATTAGTATACTTTTTCAAAACTAAAAATAAGAGTGTATACTTTCAGTTTACTTTTGACGTACTTATCAGAGATATACTTAGCCAAGTAATACAAATGTACCCACATATACTTAGCTTATACTGTTTTTTTAGCTAATACTGGTACCTAAACTTCTGATTATCATACTTTTTTTGAGTATATCTAAGTATTAAAATATTCACGCCTAATGTTCAAGTATACTGGCTTGCAGTTAGGCTACTATCAAAAGCATAAGCACATTAAAATATTTTTACCATACATATTGGCTTCTTTGTAGTATACTGTACTATATTTTTTCTCAGTTTTTACTATCTCAGGGGCTTACATATTCCACATGCAAGTTCACAGTAACAAGTCAGCTTTGGGGTAGCATAGCAGAGTAAGTAGCACATGGGTGGAGCTGAACTTGATCTATGCAGTGTTACGAACCCACACAGAAGTAGGTAAACATTTGTCTGATTTTATTTGAGTACAAATTTGACAATTATTGCAGTATTGACAGACTTGATACATACTCTTGCAAAAAAAAAGTATACTTCAAGTTTAAGCAAAATAGATATAAACTAGATGGGTACTTTAAGGTACTAGATGGGTTTAAGTTTTAGTTTGTACTGCAAGTACACTACAAGTGAACTTTTAAGTATACTTTACTGATATACAGCTAGTTTATTAGTTGTATATTTCTAGTAAACTTTTCAGTTCATGAAAGTATACTGTGAAGTATACTGCTAGTAAACTTAAAGATGAACTATTAGTTTACTAGTTACGTACTTCTAGCACCATTTATAGTTTATAAAAGTATAATTTGTAATATACTGCAAGTAAACTTACAGATATACTGCTAGTTTATTAGTTGTATATTTCTAGTAAACTTTTCAGTTCATGAAAGTATACTGTGAAGTATACTGCTAGTAAACTTAAAAGTGAACTATTAGATCATTAGTTATATACTTCTAGCGCAATGTCTAATTTATAAAGGTATAGTTTGAAGTATACTGAAAGTAAACTCACATGTTCTACAACTTGTTATATACTTCAAGCCAACTTTTTAGTTCATGAAAGTACACTTTGAAGTATATTGCAAGTAAACTTATAGGTAGACTTCAAGTCCACTAGTTCTATACTTCAAGCCCTCTATAGTTTAAATTTAGTTCTAAACTTTCAGGGAGCTAAAAGTTTTTTTTTTAATTGCAAGTATACTTCAAACTTAACATCAAACTCGCAGATTATGATTATTGCAATCTAAAATATATTACTGTCGCAATTCAGATATTATTTAACGCAAGTAGGCGAGAGGTTACCTCATGTACTCAATGAGTAGACAATGCTGAAGTGCATTCTGCTTTAATTCACAGATGATGGTACTTATAAGGATTTACAATGGAGCACATACTCAGGAGAGAACAAAAATGATTCCTTTATAAATTTAATTTTCAAACACAGTATTGTATTAGATGCCGAAGTATAAGAACAAAGCAATGGCAACTCTCATTGAAATCCCAATTCAAAACAAAAGTACCTCTTTCTCTCCTATGGAACCAGAAATACACGTAAAATATTAATTATCAATGCCTTCAGCCTGACCAGTAGGCTGAAGGACTCAAGCAAAGGCTGATGAAATATTCCAAATGAGTACACCGATGATGTTTTTCAGTTAATGGAGTTCTGTATCACAGTCAAAAATATGACCGACGAAAGAAAAGATGCAGCAGTGTTGTAATACTTGAAAGATGGCACATTCTTTTATCAATGATTAAATCATTTTTAAATATGAGTGTGGACATCAAAGCCCTGCATATTGTACCTGTACCAAACATTGCTGTGTTTAAGTTGAGACATCAGTTCAATCTAGCTGGCCATTATCTGCAGATTCACAGATAAATGTACACAGTATTTTAAAACATGAGATTAAGAAGGCTGGAACTTCAGTGCTATCCGACAAAGTGACAATGAAATGTCTGTACTAGTTTTAAAACAAGCAACAATACCACAACTTGATCGGCACCAGCTGTGTGGTTGAAGCTAAGCAGCTGTAGGCTTGGTTTGCGTTTGGATGGGAGACTGCCTGAGGAATGTAAGTTGGTGTTGGTGGGCCAGTAGGTTGGGATCTTCCCACTGGTGCAATAGTGCAGTGACTATCAGATGAGATGTGAACCTGAAGTCCTGACTCATTGTAATCAATAAACATCCAATGATGCTCTTTTTAAGTTTCCTCACAGTATACTTTCATGAACTGAAAAGTTTACTAGAAGTATACAACGAATAAACTAACAGTATATCTGTAAGTTTACTTGCAGTATACTTAAATGTATACTATCATAAATTGAAAAGTATACTGGAAGTATACAACTAGTTCACTCACAGTATACAAAAAAGTTCACTTGTAGTGTACTTGCAGTATAGAATAAAACTTAGATGTAAACTAGATGGATACTTTCAGTTTACTTTGCTTAAACTTGAAGTATACTTAAAAGTATACTGTTATAAACTTAAAATGTTCCAATTTAGTCTGAAGAAGTATTAAATTAGTATACTTTCTGGTACACTACAAGTACATGGGTCCGTAGTATACTTGATAGACTTATACTAAAACTGAAGTATACTTAATAAAATTAACTTCAAGTATACTACTTTTTGCTAAGGGTCAGCTTGACGCACTCGGAACGCAAGGCTGTAGCTCAGGCTAGGTCTCTACGATTAAGGTGGTTTAGAGTTTGTTAGAATCATCAGGACTCACACAATCAAATTCCTACCGACATAGTCTTCCTGACAGCATCACAAGCCAATCTCAGAAAGAATAATACATTGCAAGGAAGCTGAATACTACAGAGCTGAATTCTTTGAAGCAACGCCCTGGGAAAGAACATGCTAGGATCCCGGCAGATCTAGTTTCGTTATAACACGAACACATTGGGCTAACAATAGCAAGTGCAGATTTACCCTCGAGCAGTATTTTTATTGCAAAATATCAAAGGTAAGAATTTTTTTCTGCTCATCTCTGTAGACTGTAAAGTGCATGCCTGCTGTTCTTTCAATGTGGTGTCGGTTTAAAATGACAGGGCTCATATCATACAAATGACTAAGCCAGTCAACGCAGAATAAAAACCCAAGGGTTACCAGCTCTGGTACTCAGTTACAGGTTGACCACGATGTAGTAACGTTATCCTCTCTTGACTCTCCTAGCGATTCGAGTATTATTTCTCACAATGTAGCTGAATCACGACCTAATTTAATCAAGGGCCTGAACTTTTTTTTTATTGAACACAAGAAGCGTGAAGTCTGTCAATAAAAAAAACGTAACAAGTTGATTCAACTTCAAGGCTTAATATATGCTGGCATGCCTGATATCGTCGCCCTCACAGAAACTTGGTTGAACGACTCTGTCGCGTCAAATGAATTTTTTCCCGAGGGTTACACCCTGTATCGCAGAGACAGAGGTGGCAAACGAGGCGGCGGAGTTTTTCTTGGTATTCGTAATATTATCTCCCGCCGTCGGCCCGATTTGGAACCCAGTATTTGTGAGGTTATAATTTGCGAGCTTGTGCCTAGTAGATCATTGAAAGTATGCATTATCTTGAGCTACAGACCTCCAGATAGTGATCCTTTTTCTTTTAATGATTTTTTGTCTAACGTTTTTACTAAATGCAGTATTGAGTACAAAATTTTATTTGCACTTGGCGATTTTAATCTCCCAGATATTCCTTGGTGGGACGAATCGGCGAACATCGGTCACACGCTGACAGCTTTTCCCTTACCCAGATCATTGACCAACCTACTCATATTAAGGGAAATGTGCTTGATTTAGTTTTTACCAATATCCCTGAATGTTGCTCCGAGCCCAATGTAACATTTGGTCAGTTTGACAGTGATCATGCTGTGATCCAGTTCAATTTTCAAACCCCTGTCAACAGACTCCGCACATGCGCGAGAAACGTGTACAATTTTAAAAGAGCTGACTTTATCGGGCTACGATCTCACATGGACTAAGTGTCATTTCATTCTGCTCTTCTTCATCTTAATATTAATGTTAATTGGCAAAGTTGGCTTGATCTTGTCCATTCATCTGTCGGCAAATTTATTCCCATTGCTGTAATTAAGGATATCAATTCTCCTGCCTTGGTTGACAGTGAAGTGCGCCACCTGAGCAACAAGGTACAATCCACAAGGAAACTTGCTAAAAAAACGCAATACTCCAGCGTTGTGGGCAAAATTTCGCAAACTAAGGAACAAATTAAAAAATGCATGTACTTTCAAGTACAATCAGTTTTTTTACGTTCTCAGTGATTCTCTTGCCACGACACCAAAGCGTTTCTGGGGATTCTTCAAGAGTTAAACAAAGACAAAAGTGTCCCCAGTTTTGTTGCTGATGGAGATAAAACTGCCTCCAATCCTAGCACAAAGACTAGTCTGTTCAACAAGTATTTTCAATCCCTATTTACCCCTCAGCCTCTAGAATGAACATACCCGGATATAACAGTCTTCAAACATGTTCATCTGGGTGATTTAAGGATTACTGCCCATGAAGTTGAATCTGTTTCGATTAACCTTGATACAAATAAAGCATATGGGCCTGACGGGTTACCAGCTCGGATTTTAAAAGAATGTGCTCGTGAATTGGCTCCATCACTTTGTAGTCTCCTTAACAAATCTCTTCAAACTGGAGAGGCTAAGAGCAAATGTTATTCCAGTCCATAAAAAAATTGGAGAAAGAAAATGTGGGTAATTATCGACCGGTATCGTTAATGTGCATTTGTAGCAAGGTGCTGGAAAGGTGCATACTTAATTTTGTCTACCCTCATGTAGTGCCTGTTCTACATCACCTGCAACATGGTTTTGTTAAGGGTAGGTCGACAACAACTCAGTTAATCCAGGTATTTCACGATGTTGGCAAATGCTTAGATCAGTTCGGACAAATTGATATTTTATATCTAGACTTTTCATCTGCTTTCGACTCCGTCCCCCATGACTTACTTTATATAAACTCCAGACATACGGATTTCATGGAAATCTTTTAAAGTGGTTTACGTCGTACTGATCCAATCGTAAACAAAGAGTTGCTGTCGATGGTGCCCTATCATCCTGGTCTCCCGTTAAATCAGGGGTTCCACAAGGATCAATTTTGGGCCCTTTGATGTTTCTGCTGTATATTAATGACATGCTAGACTGTGTAAGTCCTGAGACTAGGGTTGCCTTGTTTGCAGATGATTCTAAATGCACAAGAGAGATCAGAAACACGCAAGACTGTTCACACCTGCAGTGCGACCTAGAAAACATCTTGGATTGGAGTCGTAAATGGGACATGAGATTTAACGCTGGTAAATGTAAACTATTGAGCGTTACAAGGAAGCGAATTCCCATTCTTCACCATTACACAATGAATGGTAATCTAATTGAAAAAGTCGACTGCATGCGTGATCTTGGGATTGTGGTGTCATCAAATTTATCATGGGATGCACATGCTAATGTCTTGGTCAGTAAAGCAAATCGCATGCTTGGATTAATTCAAAGAACTTGTGGTCATACGTGTTCAGTTCAAACAAAACGAAAACTGTATATTTAGCTTATAAGACCACTTTTAGAATACTCCACCCAATCTTGGGCCGTATCATCAAAAAAATCTCTCCTTCATATTGAAGGTGTGCAACGGAGAGCCACTAAGTACATTCTTGGTTATAATGATTGTGTTGATAGCAATTATAAAGCCCGACTAATGAAGCTTGATCTTTTACCGCTGGGCTACAGACGTGACATATTTGATTGTGTATCCTTGTGCAAATGCTTGAATGGGGAATATGATATTAACTACAACCATTTTGTTTCATTTCAAAATGAGGATACATTTTTAATGAAAATTCCAAAATTTAGGACTGAAACTTTTCGCCATTCATATTTTAACAGATTATTTTATTTGTGGAATGCCAGTCACCTCTATCAAATTTCTGATACTACAGCTGCTTTTAAATCGAAGCTATTTCATTTTTATAAAGAAAAGTTCAACAACTATATTTCTTCTGATGATACATGTACATGGGTTGGCAAATGTCATTGTTCACGTTGTCATCTGTCCCTCTGATGTTACTTACTTAAACTTGCTGATAAACTGTCTTATTTTATTATTACTATATGTGTATGTTTGTATGTGTGTGTATATATCTATATATATATATATATATATATATATATATATATATATATATATATATATATATATATATATAAAATGTACGTATATGTTTTTTTTTTTTTTTTCTCATTGTTCAATTGTCTGTACATGTTGTGGGATGATTGCCTCACAATAGGTGCCTTTCCACCTGTGCGATCATTTCCTGACTTCTGTCAAAGCTTAATAAATAAATAAATAAAATTCTGTGGACTTTCCTATACTGAGTACAAATGAAAACGCACCACTCTAG